>JAKSZU010000013.1:85331290-86531290 GCA_026018925.1 Tupaia tana
TCAAGCCGCCAGGTCCAGGACTCAAACTGGAGTCAGTCATGTGGGATCCAGCCGGCTTAATCACAACACTAAATGGCCCAATTTTGTGTTCATTTTTGAAGAGTATTTTTATTGAGATAGAACTGTGGATAGGGAGTTCAGCCTAGTGGTTACGGAAGCCTGCCCTTTAGCCTAGTGGTTATGGGAGCCCACATGGCTAACCATGGTTTAAATCCTGGTCTCAGTGGTTTGAAAAGCAGAATGGAAAAATGAAGGAGAAAGGATTGTGGCATGACCATGCCTCATTAGGGGGTGCTTTATCCTTCTCTTTCCATCTCTCTGGTGAGCATGTGCACTCGCTGGCAATTAAATAAATAAAAGACATAGTGCTCTAAGTAGTACACTAAGTATTATTTATTTATTTATTTATTTATTTATTTTTTTTCTTTTTTTGGAGAGGTTTTTGCTATAGGGCGCGTGCGCTCGCCAGACAGACAGAGAGAGACAGAGAGATAGAAAGCAGGAAATCACCCCCCAGGGGGGATGGCCACGCCGCAATCCCTTCTCCTCCATTCTCCTCTCGGGATCTTGGGCACGTACGCACACGTGCCCGGCGTGAGTTTAAGCCACCGGGTCCGGGACTCGAACCGCGGTTGACTACGTGGGAGTCCAGCGACATAGCCATTACGCTAACTGCTGGTCCCCTAAGTATTATTTATTAACACCTCAACAAAGAGATATCCTTGATAAATGGTTTAATCTAAAACTCTAAATTCTTAAGTTAGAATCATATCACATAGGTCAAATTTAAAAATCTTTTTTCTTCCAGTTGCCAGAGGGTGTATGTGCTTGCCAGAGAGTCAGAGACATAGAAATAAAGAGGGAGAAAGTGCCCATTGGGCATGGTTACTCTGCAATCCCTTCTCTGCCACTTCTCCATCTTACTGAGATATGGGGCATGTAAGCACACATGCTCAGTGTAGTTTTCAAGTCTTGGATTGGGATTCACGTGAGATCATGTGGTCAATTTGTCATGTGGGATCTGGCACCCTTAAACACTAGGCTATGGGGCCAGCCTCAAATTTAAAGTTTTTGAATCATTGAATGTTTTGCTTTAAGCAAAACACAATTATTTATCACATTTATAATATTACAAAATCACACTCAGTAAAGCAATCATTTTAATCCCCTGACAAATAAGACATGAGTCAAGGCCAAATACAAAATATTCTAACTCATTGGTATTATTACACTTGAAAATACACAAAATATGGGAGCATTCTCACCTCTTTGGCTATGTGGTTCCCTAAGACTGCAGCACCAAATTTGCCCTGTTTTTGATATTGACCATTAATGCTACAAAAACAAACAAAAAACAGGTATTAATACACCCAATTCTGCAGAACTACCTTTCTTTTCTGCTATATAGAAGTGGGGAAATACAGTCATTGACTCTCGAAAAAAGGACAGCGATAAGTAGTTTTTCAGCTACTTACTATCGATAGGCATGCACTGCTGTTGCAACCAGTACTGTGGAAGTGCCTGGGGCAGTTGGTGCTGTTTTCGGTGTTGCCTGATTTCCTAAAGATGGAGAAAACAAAGCTGTCATTCATTTCTTGCTTGGAAATAAGTTTTAACCATTAAAGAGATCTTTTTTGGGACCTGCGGATGGTGTAGTGGGTATGTCACCGGACTTCCCCGTGGCTGACAACGGTTCCAGTTCCAGACCCAGTGGCTTGAAACTTACACTGGGTGCGTGTATGTGAGTGCCCAAGATCCCAAGAGGAGAATGGAAGAGAAGGGAATGCATCATGGCCATAGCCCCTGGAGGGTGATTTCTCACTTTCCCTCTCACTGTTTCTGTCTCTCTTTTTCTGGAAAGCACATGTACCCTAAGGCAGAATCCTCTACAAACAAACAAACAAATAAATAAAGCAAACGCTTTAAAAAAATTATTTGGGCCAACTAGTTGCACGGTGGTTAAGGCTGATGGATCCTACATGGCCAACTGTGCGGTTTGAGTCCTGGATCCAGTAGCTTGGAAAACACATTGGAAACGTGTGTGGTGTATACGCAAAAATCCTGAATGGTGGGACCAGCAGTTAGCATAATGGCTATGTCGCTGGACTCCCATGTAGTCAACCACGGTTTGTGTCCTGGACCCGGTGGCTTAAACTCACACCGGGCGCGTGTGCGTGCATGCCCAAGATCCCGAGAGGAGAATGGAGGAGAAGGGATTGCGGCGTGACCATCCCCCCTGGGGGGTGATTTCTCGCTTTCTGTCTCTATGTCTCTCTCTGTCTGTCTGGCAAGCGCACGCGCCCTATAGCAAAAACCTCTCCAAAAAATATTTTTTTAAAAAATCTTGAAAGGAGGAAATGAGGAGAAGAGACTGTGGCATGAGTACAGCACATTGCAGAAAGTGGGGGAGCACACCTTTCACACTCATATACTCACACACACACTCATATATATACATACATGGACATATAGTCCTTGCGTTGGATCGTCTTTGCTATCTTCCATATCTGTCACCGTCTCTTAAATCCTTCTCTCTCTTTTATTTATTTTAAAAATTTCCTCCTTTTAATCTTCTACTTCTCTTAAGGAAAAACTTACTGTGTTTATTCATTCCTGTGTTCCTTCTAGTCTAGTCTTCATTTCTGAAGGGACTTTTATTGCAGTTTTTAATCTTGCTTCAGCCTTGTCACTTCTTATTTTCTAATTCTTATTTATGTGCTCATTTCTTGTATTACGTTACTTTCTTAATGTTACTTTGAAATAGCAGGTTATAGTTTTGATCTAATCAATAAGAAAGTCTCACAGAAAAGAACTCCCATCACCTATAATGTTATTCTGGCTTCTTATTCTCTTTATTTTTATAATACCTTTGTATAAGGTTTGACTTTGATATCTCTCTGTCATTATTTTTAAGTGAAATTTGTTTCTCTGAACTTTTAGAAGAAGTCATAGTTCAGAGTGGTTTCTCCAACTTCAAAGAGTTCTCTCCTCTAATAGTTTTGCATAGAGGGGCAAAATACTAACTTTTTTTTTTTTTTTTTAACTTATTATAGGCATTCACCAGAGAGAGACACACAGGCCGGGGGAGAGAGAAAGCGAGAAAGCAAACCGCGCAATCTGGGACTCAAACCAGTCAGCCACGTGGGATTCCAGCACATTAACCACCACATCACCTGCTGGCCCAATTCTAAATGCTTTTTTAATTTACCTGTTGCTGTTGTCCCCTGCCCCTTCTTAGGCTGCTTCGGAGCTGTGTACTGGAAGAATTCATTTCCATGGCCAGCAGCTGCTTGATCCAATCCAAAAAGAGAGGCCAATCTGGCACTGTTCGTAGAAATGAAAATGAGGTTTCATTTGACAGATCCCAAACCTGGAATCGTTATAAAAGCCGCTCGCCTCCAACTGGAACAAACACTTACTTGACTGTGTATCCAACCATTCGGCAGTGGAAGTAACAACTAAATGTCTTCGAAATCAAGATTGTATTTCTGATCTGAATATCATTAGCTGACCTTGCCTAGCCACCGGACTTAAGTCAAGGCATTTCCTCTTTTTGGTCCTTAATTTCTCCATCTGTAAATGGAAGTGATTAGTGCAGAGGCTCCCTAGAGTTTCTGCAACATATACATTCTTGCTTTTAAAAAGTCACAGTTTCTAATTATCCCTACTCATTAGTCCCTTTCCTGCTTTTTATTAGTTTATTAAATTGAAGTGAAAATATACTATAAACTGACTCATCAAACATGGCCCCTTCTATTATTTCATCTAATAGGCAGGGCTATTTTTTTATCATCCCTTGTAAGGAATCTTAGTCCCCCTCCTTTCCACTGGAACTGGTTTTGGGAAGGTTACCAACAACCTTTGTTACTAAATAAACTTTATCAGTCCTTATCTCCTTTGAGGCTAAAAATGTGTACTTGAAAGGATTAGGAAGTTTAAATGAGATTGCAAATGTAATACCTGACAGAGGGCAGTACTGGCCTAAATAAGACATCAACAAATGTTATGGAATTTAGAAGAAACCAAGATTTCTCCTTTCAGGCAAGACCATCTGAACAGATTTCCTGAAGGAATTAGAGTCCGGGAGAACTGGGCAATAGTGAAAAATTTACAAAGCTTAGCTCTAAGTTAAGATACAAAGCTTCTGTATAAATAATTAACAGGAAAAGAATGTCCTCAGTTAATTTCAGTAAGCCATGGCTATTGCATTTGCTATTTTGGTTTTGTAGGCATTTTCTTTTTCATAGAAAAGACAAAAATGTCACAGGGGAACTGTATTTCCATAGATGGCACAAAGGCTAGCCAACTGATGACTGCAAAATCAATCCAAAAGCCAGGTCAACCTAGTAATCTTTCAGGTGAATTCCATCTTCTATCAGCACTTTAAAACAGACTCCATATGGATTTGGGGAGAGAAGTTTCTTGTAAATTACTATGGCAGGTCTGTGCAACCTGCTTGCCTCATTTTCAAGTATAGGCTGTGACTTTCCAGCTGTGTGACCTTGGAAAACTTAGCTCTTGAAGCCTTTCTCGTTTGTAAATACAGTAATGAAAAAAATACAAATTTATATATCATATGAATTAGAAATCCATGAATACATCCTATTACCCCCCAAATACCAACACAGATACACCTCTGTAATGGAGAAAGCATACTTGACATGCACAAACTCATCTGCAACTACAGAACTGGGAAAGGTCTCAACAATCACCATAGACAAGGAGCAGCAGATGGCATAATGGTTACGTCACTGGACTCCCACATAGTTGACCTCGGTTCAAGTCCCAGACCTGGTGGCTTAAAACTCACGCTGGTTGCATGTGCGTACATGCCCAAAATCCCAAGAGAAGAATAAAGAAAGGACTGTGGTATGGCCATCCCTCTTGGGGGTGATTTCTCACTTTCTGTCTCTCTTTCTGTTTCTCCAATGAGCCCATGTACCCTATAGCAAAATAAAGCAAAAATCTCTCGGGGGGGGGGGGGGGGGGGCCCGGGAGGGGACCACAAAGGGCAAATCCCACTTTTTAATAGACTGGGGCATGTAGAAATAAGAATAGGAACTGACTTGTCCAAAGTGACACTCCCAACTGCTGGCCGACTCAACATTAGAATCTAGGCTTTTTCATATCTTTTACAAAACTTAAAATGCTGATGATCAGTTCTGGATTTATGTTTTTTCCATTTCTATGTCAGTAATTTATTATTATTATGCTAATAAGATTTGCCTATACATACCTCTTATATACTCTAAAACAAGCATATAAGGTTAACAATTATAGGAGGACACTGTTTTGGACTAAGCTCCAGACTAAATGCCAACAGACTAGACCAGAAATCAAAATGGAGTCCCTCTGGTCAAAGCTAAAGTGTTATCTGATCTTTAGAGAAATAAGGAGGGCGTTAACAGCCTGGTTTCCCAAACAAGCCAGTTTTTTTCCCTAAGAATTATTGGGTCATCGGGAAAGTTATGACACATTTTTGCATAGAAAAACACAGGAAGATAGGTCATGACTTACCGACAACCTAATATTTTATTTAATTCTATTCATTATTATTATTACTTTTTGAGAATTCATAAGAGAGAGACAGAGAGAAGTAGAAAAAGGGGAAGTGAGAAAGCAGGCTATCAGGTCTGGGACTCAAAATGTGGTTGCCATGTGGGGTGGCTATGGGGGAGTCCAGCACTCTAACCACCAAGTCACCTGCTGCCCCCCAATAAGCCAGTTTTGATTGGCATATTAATGAACTTCCCTCAATGTTTCTTTCCTTTTTTTAAAAAAAAAGATTTATTTATTTATTAATCTATTTATTTGTTGTGATCTTCAAGGTGCTAGGCTGGGGACTCAAACCGTAGTTGGTCATGTGGGGATCCAGGGCCTTAACAACCATGCCACCTGCTGGTCCTGTTCCCTCAGGTTTTAATCCTCATAAGAAAGAAGCAAAGATATCATCAATTCTTATACAAAAGTAAAAGATTTAACTACTTAGTTAACTTCCTATTGTTCTGTGTCCCAGTAAAGTACAAGGAAATTAACTAAAATGACCAATCCACTTTTTTTTTTTTTTTTTTTTTTTAAACAATGAAAGATTTTTGCTACAGGGCATATGCACTCACCAGAGAAACAGCCCCACCCCCACCCCCACCCCCCCACACACAGGGGTGATGGCCACACCGCAATCCCTTCTCCTCCATTTTCCTCTCAGGACTTTGGGCACACACGTACACACATACAGCATGAGTGTCGAGCCTGAGTCTCAAAACATGGTTGGCCACATGGGAGTCCAGTGACATACCCATTACACCATCTGCTGGTCCCACTGATCAATGTTTGTACTTTGTTTATGTTTTCTTAATCCTTTCTGTTTATAAAACCAGCTCTTTTGTTCACTTCTTTTTTTTTTTTTTTGTTCACTTTTTTCTAGAATCACAAATAAAGCTAATTAAGATCTTTAAAGAAAACTATTATAGTTTTACTTTCTGATAATAAGTAACAGATTCCTTAAAAATTTTGTGATTATGAGACCAGCAGATGGCGTAATGGTTGTATTGCTGAACTCCCACATAGTAGACTGCGGTTTGAGTGCCGGACCTGGTCTTTAAAATCATGCTGGGCGCGTGTCTGTGTGCCCAAAATCCTGAGGGGAGAATGGAGGTGAAGGGAGTGTGGACCGGCCATCCCCCCTGAGGGCTGATTTCTTGCTTTCTGTCTCTCTCTGTGTCTCTCTAGCGAGTGCACGTGCCCTATAACAAAAATCTGTCTTAATTTTTTTTTTAATTTTGTAATTATGATGATTAAATATTCTCTATTTCATGAGAGAAAAGAGAGCAGAGCTAGCACAGAGGGAGAGGGAGGAGGGAGGAGAGGGAGAGTAAAAGAGGTATTTTTTTGCAATGGTCTTGCCATTATGCCTCGCTATTCCAGCCTCTGAGCAAGGATTACAGGCAAGAACTACCTACCATGTCTGCCAATTTTAGGTTGGTTCAGGAACCAAACCTGGACCTCCCATTTGGACTCTGCCTTGCAGAGGCACTGTATTACTTATGCCACTGCAGCTGGACCTGAATTATTCTACTACTAAAACGGAAGTTTCCTGGGGGAAGAAACCATGTCTATTCCTGTCTGTATTAGCTGAAGTCAGGTACATGCGGTGGGCAGACTTTCACATATTTCTTCATTTCAAAGTCACAGTGTGGGAGAGAAAGGGCTAAAATAAGAAAACACAACAAAACACAAGCCTTCTGATCACTACTTCTAGGATAACTAAGGACTTTAAGAAGCCCAGAAACTTGGAAAGCAGGTTATCAGTTATCTAAAAAACTATTCTAGGCATTGATATTCTCATTTCTATTAAGCTTGAATATTCTAAATGGAATCAGGTAAGTTATAAATTACTTAAGTCAAGAGACTTGAAATTTAAACAAGTGTATTTACAGTAAGTTACAGTTATGCAAGAGGAAGTGAATAGCAGCTGCAGTGTTCACTGTCACATGCTCTACTTCCTTAGAGAAAATAAAAGAAGGAATAGCTAAATCAGAATGTTGGTGCAACTTTCTATATTCTCATTCCTTTTTTAAAAAATTTTTTGTAGAGGTTTTTGCTTTAGGGTGTGTGTGCTCACAGAAGAGAGACAGAGACAGTGAGACAGAAAGTGAGAAATCATCCCGTGGGGATGGCCACACTGCAATCACTTCTCCTCTATTCTCCTCCTGGGTTATTAGGCATGCACACTCATGCCTGGCATGATTTTTCAAGCCACAGGGTCCAAACTCTAACAGTAGTTGGCCATGTGGGAGTTCAGTGATGTAACCACTATGCCATCTGTTGACCCCTACATTCTCATTCTTAAATTGCATCTGGTTTTCTGGGTTATTGTTGGAAACAAAAATAAATGATCTGTATAGCTTTCTTTGCTAAGTCGTTTATCATCAAATTAGCTGCTGTCTATGTATAGGAACACAGATAATCTTTTTTTTTCTTAAGAGATTTTTCCTATAGGGCACCTGTATTTGCCGGAGAGGCAGAGAGAGACAGAAAGTGAGAAATCACCCCCAGGGGAGATGGCCACACCACAATCCCTTCTCCTCCATTCTCCTCTCAGGATCTTGGGCATGCGTGCACACATGTTCAGCCTGAGTTTTAAGCCACTAGGTCCAGGACTTGAACTACAGTCAACCACGTGGGTGTCCAGCAACATACCCATTACATCATCTGCTGGTTCCAGAACACAGACATTCTAATACCTAGAATTTAACTGCCTCAATCTCTGATAAGCCTACTGAGGAAACAGAATAGCTGAACCAGGGGAAACTTATCTTGAGCCAGGAACCTGGAAATTATCCTGTAAAGTTCAGTCAGCAGTGGACTGCTTGTTGCATGCAAAGCTGGGAGCCCTAACATTTGTTTGTAGACTTCCCCCAAATACTTTCACATAGTAAAGAATATAAAGTATACTTTCAAAAAATTTTAAAGGCTCAATATACAGCCATACACAAAACAGGTTTGTATGAAAAACTATTAAGTTAAAAGAATGACAGTAGGGACCAGCAGGTGGCATGAGGGTTAAGGCACTGGGTCCCACATGGCCAACTGCACCGTTTGAGTCCTAGACCCAGTGGCTTGAAAATCATGCCAAGGTGTATGTGCATGCCCAAGATTCAGAGAGGAGAATGGAGAAGGGACTGCAGGTGGCTGTGTCCCCTGGGGGGATAATTGTTTCTCTCTCTCTCTGGTGTGTGTAAGCTATAGCAAAAAAAAAAAAAAAAAAAAAAAAAAGGCTGACTACACACAGTCAACAACAGCAGGGAGGCTGGATTGTGCGGAAATGTTAGCACATGCTTAGGTGAGATAGGGAAGAAAAGAACAAAGCACAGCTTAATTCTAAATTAACTGGACAACTGGAAGACCTCAAAATAAAACTAAGTGGATGCAGGCCATCTAAAGCAGGGTTAGGGGTGGGACAGGGTGGTCAGGGTTGAAAAGTTGACTGAAGAATGGGTAATACAGAGCTAGTCAATGTAATTAAAAAGTTTTTAATTAATACTAAAAGAGAGCCAGTGTCATTTTTTTTTTTTTTTTTTTTTTTTTTTTTTTTTTTTTTTTTTTGGAGAGGTTTTTGCTATAGGGTGCGTGTACTCGCTTGAAAGACAGAGACAGAAAGACAGAAAGTGAGAAATCATCCCCCTAGGGGATGGCCAGGCCACAATTCCTTCTCCTCTATTCTCCTCTTAGGATCCTAGGCACGCACATACATGCACCTGGCATGAGTTTAAGCCACCGGGTCTGAGACTCGAACCATGGTCAACTGTATGGGAGTCCAGTGATGTAGCCAACATGCCATCTGCTGGTCCCGAGAGTCAGTGTCATTTGATGGTCATTCATATAATAAACTCTCCAACAGGTCTGGAAGCCACCTGAGAGTAGGCACAGCAGTCTAATCATCTTTGTAACCTCTTACTATTCAGTAGAATGTGGGGTGCACATTGGTCTATTTCTCATACTTCAGTACATTCTTCAGCATGTACAAAATATGTTAAGTAGATGTTCAAAGAAAGGCTTTTGCAAGTACCAGAGCTCAACAGTTCACTAGTTGTAGGTAGTCAGGCTGCCCACTGACATAACACAGGGGGGTAAGTCTGAATACTGAAAAAGAAAAAAGCCCTGCCTCTCTTTGAACAATTCTACCCCAGGGTGGTATATTAAAACACCATGTTTGAAGTCAAAGAATAATGACCACAGCCTCTCACATTGGTTTTAACCTTTAGGATTCACAAAGTGCAACTTCATAGCTATTATTCATTCAAAACGCACTTCCTGAGCACTCATATGCCAAGAACTGTGAATGCTAGACAAAGGTTAACAGAAGCAGGTTTGTCTTGTCAGCGCTCACAATCTAGCAGCTTCGGTGTGCAAGGATAGAACCAAACACGCGTAGCTGTGAAAATAAGAAAAAGCACTTTATACTGTCCCAGGCTTTGGGTGAAGGAAAAACACCAAAAAGATGGCATCGCTGCATGGCCTTGAAGGATGCTGGCGCTGACTGACCAGGTCCTGGTGCAAACGTGCTACCGTCTTTTCCACGGAGAAAAGAAAGTCTCATAACGGCCCCAGTTGACTCCTATAAAAATTCGGAGTCAGGCACCCTTAACAACAATCAGTGCCACTTCATCAGCAAAACATGGCCCAGAAGGCTAAAGGTAAACTCTAGGTTCACACATCAATGGAGATACCGGGTTCAGAACTCATAGCGACTTGGCACCGGTGCTAGCTCTGCCCAATTTCTTAAAATCAGAGCACCTAAAAGTGGCATGCGTCTGGACCCGGAAGTGGGGAAGAAGCCTAAGAAGAGATCGATCCCCGCCAACCATCCGCGAATCTCTCTTCAGCCACACCTTCTGGTTCGTTTCCCAGTCACTCACCCGCCGCTGGGCGAGAGGAAGTCGGTGTCGTCCTCGTCCCCCGCACCAAACATCGTCGGCATTCACCCGGCGGCGGGGAGGAAGTGGGATGCTCTCTAGGTCTGTCAAAGCCGACGTCGTAAAACGCCGCAGCAACGTGCTGCTTTCCAGCAGGGCGAACTCTCGCATGGGAGGAGACTAGGTTCTAGAGAAGGTGGGGCGAAGGCAAATAAGAGGTCCGAGCGGGCACGCGCGCCGCGTGACGTAAGGCCTCTCCACCCCCCTCGGAGGGGCGGGGCTCCGAGGTCCTGAGTGCTAATTGGTTATTGAGGCATGGGGGCGGGGTAGGGGCGGGGTAGGGGCGGGGTAGGGGCGGGCTCGCCTCGGTGGAGGCCGTGTACACGTCGAGCCGGGCACAAGTGGAGGGGGCTTCTGAGGAGTCGCGAGGGGCTGTGGAGTTAAGGCTGTGGAAGGGAGGCGTCGGTGCCGGAACTCGACCTGGGAAGGTGAGATCGCCCCCGCCCCACCTCGCAGCCCTAGCATGGGTGCTGTCCTTTATCCTCCGGGACAAGGACCCTCTTTACCCCTCCGCTTCTCAGCTCGGCGGAAGGAGAAAAATCCTGGGACCTGGAAGGTTGGCCATCTGGACTTCAACCGGGCCCCTGCGGTGACATATCTGGAGTGACCTTGGGTCAGAGTGCTCGGTGCCTCAGTTTCCCCGTCTATACAACGGGCCATTTGTCAGTGCTTCCATACGCCGACTCGTCGGGAAGTATTTTAGATCTCAGAGGTCATGGAGTCCAGTCCTGGTCGCTTTATAATCCTAGAATTTACAGATAGGGAAACGAAGGAACGAGGCACTTGGATGACTAGTCCGAGGTCACAGAGAGTAAAGGGCAGACTGGACTGGATTCCTCGTCCTTAGAGTCTTCTTTTAGTAAGCTGTTGGGTAAACCGGACTTTAGCAGGTATACATCTTTTAAAGTCTCCTTTCTAGGGGCTACCTGTATTCCAGGGAGGTTTATGAGAGTTGGGATAGTCTGTGGGTGAATGATGGAAAGGAGGAAACTTTGGAAGTCAGAAAATCCCCGGCTCAGCCCTGGCCTGGATTTTGCTCAGTCTTCCTGCTGACAGTCTTAAGTCAACATCAGTTGTCCTGTGCTCTGCCTCTAGTTTCCACCCTTGTCTGTGTCTTGCATAAGTATGTCTTTAATTAACCTGTTATTTTTCTTGGAACAATCTTGGAGTAGGCCTGGCTTAACCGAGGTGGGGTCTCAGTGTAGTGTACGTTTCCATAGATCTCACTGGAGCTCTTTCATGCAGTCTTCTCTTGATGAGTTTGGTACTGCAGGTGTGTCCCTTACCTGAATGTTTTAATCTGAAAGCAAGAAGTAGAAGTGAAGTGATTGGTAGCTCCCTTCTAGAGAACTTGGCATCTCTTGGCACTTCTCTTGTTCTGCTTTTTATTATAGTTTCTGTATTACTAAATTGTAAGCCTTCTTGCCCAAGATAGGTTCTCATTAATTTGTTATTAGATTGATTAATGAAATTCATCCCTGTTCCTTATTCCTTAATTACTCTCTTAGGATTTTTTTCTCCTGTGACCTAGAGAGCCCAGCAGTGGCTCTTGCCTTTTTATAGGTAGCTTCTAGAAAGTTAAAAATGCTGTACTAGCTGTGAACTATCTGGGTTGCTTAGTCTCTTTTGTTAATTGAAGGTGATTGTACTGTTGTCTAAAGCTCCAGGGGAGGGGAATGAGGGAAGTAGGATAGCTAGAAATATTATATGTGACTATATATTATATGTGACTATACTCTTTGTAGTAATTGTTCTTCTGTTTAACTGAAGACAGGACTTCTGGCCTGCTTCTTGTGTTTATTTTACAGCTTAAGATGCTTGAAACAGTGAAGGCTGATGATTCCCATAATGCAACTGGAATCTAAGCAGTAGAACTGATATAGAAGCTGTTTAGAATGGCACCTTGACTACCTCTAGGGAGAAAAATGACACAGATACTTAACCATCGCCCTGTCTAACCTCCCTTCCCAGTACTGGTTACTGTCATTCCAGCAGTGAAAACATTTGAGCACTTATCTTGGTGTTCTTGGGTGGAAATGTTTTAAAGCAACCTTTTTAGACATTCAAAAATGTTAAAAATGGCCTTTTGGGTGATTGAGAGACACCCAGGTTATTGTCAGAAGAGAGCTGCAGATTCTCATCAGCGGTGTGACAAAGTTGGAAAAATGGTGATGAGTCTTCCTCGGTCTTTTTTAGGCTCGAAATTATAAGATGGGGTTCACCTAAAAAGTCACTGTCTTCCTGAAATAGAATATCTTCACGCTGGTAATATTGTACTAATAAGGAATCAGGAAACTTGGACTTCTGTCCTAGCCATTAATCTAACGTAATCTGAGTTTGAGCCACACTCCCTAAACACTTTGTAAAGGGAATAGAGTAGACCTCAAATCTACTGAGTACTGCTAGCACACAAAGATAAGTAAGGCACATTCTTAATCTCAAATATGAATTAAGCTATTTTGTTTATTTGTTTTGCTTAAGTATACAGCTTTAGATGTATTCATAAATGTATTGGCCCCCTGAAGATTGTCCAGGAGGCATAATTTTAACAATTTCCTTTTTTTTTTTTTAGTTTTGCCAGGGGGCATGTGCACTGGCCAAGAGATAGAGAGAAAGCACCCTACCCAGTGGGGCATGGTTGCACCACGAATTACTTCTCCATGTCTCCACCCTATTGGGACTTCGGGTACCAGCACACATTGCAAGGGCCAAGCTTCAAATTGTACAGTAATTGTGCTGTGGGTGCCATTGGCCATGTGAGACCTGGTTCCTTTAACCATCAGTCTACAGGGCTGATCCCATTTCCTTTCAAATTATCAGCAATTCCACATCAGATGATAATTTTTATACATAAGTACACCCATACTAATTTGTGCTGGCAAATGCATTTTAAAATTAATAGTTTAAAATTATAACTAAGCAAGTTTAAGTTCTAAATTATAACTATAACCTATGATATAACAGGCATGGTGATAGGGGTAAATTGCATTTAAGTTTGGGAGGATTGGTATAGTGTTCTGTTCACTCAGTCACTAAAAGCCTACTATATGTAAGGCATTGTACTGTATGTTATATGGGATAGGAAGATGACCAAGTCATTGTTCCTGTGCTTAAAGTATATATAGCTGAATAGTGGGAGGGGTAATCGAAGGGCAAAGATAACCATAATAGAAGACATAGCAAAATAAGTCCCATAAGAAGTAAAAATTAATTATTGTAGGCTTTCAAAAAGGGCAAGATCAGATCTTGTTTGAAGGAGGTTGTAGAGTTAATGATGGACTTGAAATATGAGTAGAATTTCAAGGGGAATGGGAAGTTAAGTCCTTCCAGGTTGTGCGGGAGGCTTTGAAAACATCCAGAGAAAGAAGGCACAGATTTCAGAAATTGCCCCCTATTTCATGAAATTAGGGCCATTATTTTGTAACTAAAAAAGTAAACTAAAGCAAGGGATGAGACAGGCATTAATTATACACATATCTTAACTTAAACATAAGCATCATTTGCTATTTTAATTTAAGGCCACAGCTTTTTCTTGGAATACAGATCTTAGAGATCAGCAAACAATAACCCACAGACCAAGTCTTATCCTATTGGCTGGCTTTTTTGTAAATGAAATTTTTTTTTTGAGATGTTTTCGCTATAGGGCGTGTGCGCTCACCAGACGGACAGAGAGAGACATAGAGACAGAAAGCGAGAAATCACCCCCCAGGGGGGATGGTCACGCTGCAATCCTTTTTCCTCCATTCTCCTCTCGGGATCTTGGGCACGCACGCACACGTGCCCAGCGTGAGTTCTAAGCTACCGGGTCCAGGACGTGAACCGTGGTTGACTACGTGGGAACCCAGCAACATAGCCATTACACTAACTGCTGGTTCCCTGTAAATGAAATTTTATTGCTCTCACTAGAATGAAATCAAATGAGTGAGTGAGTGAGTGAGTGAGAAAGGGAAATTGAGTGATCTCCCCCTCTGGGGGAGTGGAGATGGCCATGCAGCAATCCCTTCTCTATTCTCCTCTTGGAATTTTGGGCATGCACACAAATGGGCCCAGTATGTTTTTCAAGCTGCAGGGTCTAGGACTCATACATGCAGTCAGCCATTTGGGATCCAGTTGCCTTAACCACCACTCCACCTGGCTGGTCCAGTATGGCTACTTTTGCAAGACAGACTTGAGTAGTTGCAAGAGAAGCCACCTGGCCCACAACATTCAAAATACTAATTGGCCCTTTACAGAAAGAGTTTAGTCAATCCCTGGTGTACATCATATATGGTATCTTTAACATGGAATGAATAGTTACTTGAAAGCAGTCTGAGTGTAGAATCTTTCTTGGTGTTTCTGACTTTTTCCCCTGGCTTCTATAGTTGTCTTTCCCACACCTGATAACAAGATTCTGTGTACTTTGTGTCTCATCTTTATCTAGTCTATCCAAAGCTTTCCACTTGATTTTCATAGAAACAACTACAGAGGCTATGTAGTATAGAAGTTAAATTCTCGGGACCAGCAGTTAGCATAATGGCTATGTCACTGAACTCCCACATAGTCGACAGTGGTTCAAGTCCCAGACCCGGTGGCTTAAACTCATGCCGTGTGCGTGCGTGCCCAAGATCCCGAGAGGAGAATGGAGGAGAAGGGATTGTGGTGTGGCCATCCGCCCTGGGGGGTGATTTCTCGCTTTCTGTCTGTCTCTCTCTGTCTTTCTGGCGAGCGCACATGCCCTATAGCAAAAACCTCTACAAAAAAAAAAAGAAGAAGAAAAGAAGTTAAATTCTTGGGCAGCCTGTGGTATAATGGTTAAGGCAACTGAACCTCACATGTTCAATGGAGTGGTTTGCATCCCAGGACCCAGCAGCTTGAGAAACATGCCTGTGTGTGTGTGTGTGTGTGTGTGTGTGTGTGTGTGTGTGTCCATGTGTGCGCGCACACGCACACGCACATGAATCATGTTCCCCAAATCCTGAAATGAAAAAGAAATAGAGGAAAAGGATTGGTGACATGACTGTTCCCCATGAGGGACGCTTTCTCTCTCGCTGTCGCTCTCGCTCTCTCACTGTCGCTCTCGCTCACTCTCTCCAGCGAGCACCTGCTGGAGAAGTTTTTAAATGTAGATATAAAATTGGGAACCAGCAGTTAGCGTAATGGCTATGTCACTGGACTCCCACGTAGTCGACCGTGGTTCGCGGTTCGCGTCCCGGACCTGGTGGCTTAAAACTCACGCCGGGCGCGCGTGCGTGCGTGCCCAAAATCCCGAGAGGAGAAGGAATTGCGGCGTGACCATCCCCCCTGGGGGGTGATTTCTCGCTTTCTGTCTCTATGTCTCTCTCTGTCTGGCAAGCGCACGCGCCCTATAGCGAAAACCTCTCAAAAAAAAAAATGTAGATATAAAATCATAGACTTCTAGAAAATGCACACACATACAACACACACAAGAAGTTAAATTCTTAGGCTCTGGAGCCAGGTTGCTTTGCCAACTGGTTGTATATGCCTTGGGCAAGTTGCTCAGTTTCTTCCTGTAAAATAGAGATAATGATAGTAACTCAATTTATGATAACTGCTACTATTTTTTTCTTTTCATTTATAATTCATTGGATTATAAATATAAATAGATATTTACGATAATAAGCACACCTGGCATAAATTGGTTTGTGAACAGACACAACTGACATCTTAGATAAGAATAAGAACCCGGTGTGACCGAGGGGAGAGCAGAAGTGTTGCCCCCTCCTGTGGGAGAATAACCTAGCCAGTGTGTTGTCAGAGTGGTTAAGAGAGTTCTGTGAGAGAGTTTGCTGAGTGTATAAATCAACAGTACACATAGAGAAGTAGTGGATTAAAATTGAAAAGGAATCTAGAGCCATATTTGTCAGTACCTTGAAGGTCAAAGTGACAAGTTTGTGCTTAGCACATGGGAAATGGAATTTTAAAATTCTAAATAACACAATTGATGTAAAAATAATCTAAATGACCTAGGGGAGTACCTGAAGTAAAAAGTAGATGTTCCCCCAGCCCCATCCATGTTAATAGCCACTTAGCTTTTTTTAAGAATTATTTTATTTATATTTATTTATTTATTTATTTTATTTTTATTTGACCAGAGAGGGACAGAGGGACAGAGTGAAAGAGAGAGAAAGAGAGGGAAAGTAAGAAAGCAAACTGCCAGGTCTGGGACTTGAACTGTGGTCAGCCATGTGGGAGTCCGGGGCCCTTAACCACCCCGCCACCTGCGGGCCCCATTGATTTTTTTTTAAATCCCTTAGAACATGGGGTTGTTTTGAGGATTCAGTGATACAGCATGGTAAGCACTGCTAACATGATTACTACTGATCTATTAAACATTTTAATACCTTTTTCCTCTGGATTATAATCTTTGTTTTGAATTGAGAAGAATGGAGTTTCCAAACTGAATGTGAATAAAATGAAATGGCCGATTTGAAAGTAAGAATTCAACATGCTCATAAGAGTCTCTGATCCTGAAATCTGTTCCTCTCCCTCTTGTTGGCAACTTGTTATTTGTGCCTTTCTCACCAGAAGTGCTGCAGGAGATCGCCATAAAGCAGACTTTTACTGTAAAAAGACTGCAGCTCGTAGCAGATATCAGATCAGGCAGTGACCAGGCAGCACCCAGCTAACTCTTCCACTTAAAGTGGCAAGGCAGGCATGATTGGGGATGCTAGTACCCATGCCCACCTGCAGCACCAAGCTGAACAAAGCCATTTGAAAAATTCCCAAGTTTTCTGTAGTTTTGTGCTAAGTATGACAAGTCATCAAAAATCTGAAACTTAGTATATTACAATAAGTGGTTTATGCTGAAAGAAATCTTGTGGTAGGGACTGGGAAGGAAATCCTTTTGAAGTTCATTGCTTTGAGTATTATCATTTCATGATTTAGGTAACATCCCCAAGCAGAAGAGGGGCCCATCCTTAGGAATGCAAAGCCCTGCAGAGAAGGAAAGGGTTGAGATGGGCCCACCCTACCTCTCTTCCTTTACACAATGGACCCAGGCTTTTGTATACAACCTGCTTTTGTAGACCGAGGACATTATGCAATACAGCATGAGATGGAAGCCTGCATATCAAAAGTAAATATAGAAATTATTTGGAGGGAACTTATAAAGAGCACATTTCTGGCAACCATGATAAAGGAGCTTTTTTAGCCACCCAATCTTAAATAGATTACAGAGTTATTATAGAAGTTTGAAATGTTTTTATGTAATTTTGAAGCACTTTAAAGCAACAAGAATGTAGACATTCAGTTTATGAAATGAAAGGCAGGAATGCTTTAACTATCTACCCACAGGCCCCCATTCCTCTTTCCTATCTTTTCCGACAGCTCTTTATCAGCTTCTGCACAACCCTGTGTGTAATTTATATCATTTACCTCTTCTACAGATAGCCTCTTGAGGGTAGGGTTCATTATTTTACCTTCATTTAGTAGGTATGCAATAAATACTGAATGAAAGAAGGAAGCAATGAACTGAGTTCCTCAAAGTCTCACAGCTAATAATCCCCAAGAGTCAGGCCTAGAACCCAGTCTTCCAACTCCTGTACTTTTTCCACTGCTCCATACCTCTATCTGAGGTACTGAACAACTTTTCTCTTTTTCATTTATATTTACTTACTAAATTTTCATTACTCCTCCATTATTAATTCATGTTTTAATGAGACATAGGTTCTTTCTGTCTCGTGTAATGTATTTAAATACATTTTTCTCCCGAATAAAACAAAACAACAATGCGAGTGTTTTCTAGTTCCTGCCTCACACCATATTAATTCCCAGTATCATTCACAGTATGCCAACAACATTGTAATCTAGAGTTGAAAGGCTATATAATGTAACTAAAGGAAAGTTTGAACAAGGAGAACCTTTTGGCTGCCTTTGATGATAACAAGAAAGCAGTTACAACAATGCCTTGTCAATGCATGGGTATCTGACTACCTACTGTTCTTTAAATCAGACTGTAAGAGGCTGTATACTCTAAGCGACATGAAAGTAAGCTGCATGTGTGACTTGGAAGTCTCCTTTCAGAGATTACATTTCTCATCTGATGAGCAAGATATTAGGAATATTATTTCATACTCCATATGCCTTAGAATTAGAAAGTATCTGACACACAATGTTTTGTCTGATCCTGACAACCCCTTGAGATTGGCAGGGTAAGTGTTTTTGTATCTGTTTTACAAAGGAAGAAAATAGTCCTTACTGGATGTGGATAGTTTGCGTAATGTCACATGGCTACTATGTAGCAAGTCTGGGTCTGGAGCACAGAGTCTTTGATACATAGGACAGTGCTTTCTCCACTCCATCACACTGTCTATAAACACTCTGAAATCTTGACATGGACCATATAAGGCACTCAAAGTTAGCGGGTTGGAAATGTGTCAAGACTACAAAAGGATCCAGTAAGAAGAGTATGAAAGGGTATATCCAGATGGTGTTATTCCAGGATGTGGCTTAGCCGGCAACAAAAGCTATCAGAGAAGTGGGGTATATTAGCCAGGAGATCCACCCCCCTTGGACTTAGGCCTTTTGCTCATTGCATAACTAAAAGCCCTGTTCAGTTTGTTTGTTTGGCGTATCAAATTTGAGTTGTCCTGTTCGGCCCAGGTAAATAAAAGCTTTTCTAAAGACCTTTGTGAAGAATGTACATTTAATCTTCTTTGAACAGAAAGATGGGAGTAGGCAAGAGAAATAGGAGCTTCTATTTTACGTGTCACCAAAACAGGATGTGTGAAGCTCAGAAACCCCTTGTGTTTAGTTGCTTCCGAGCAAACCATCTGGAGAAATGAGGGGGTTGAGGAAAGTGGTTAGCCTAGCGTTACAAAGCCTTACATCAGAGCAGATGTTATGGGGTCAATTGACCAAAGAGTATAATAGTGGCATTCATTATTGAGTAACATGGACCTCAGTTTCTCCACTGGTAACATAAAAGAGTTGGACTTAATGATAATTTAATTTTTTAATAGGAAATAGATTCACATGGCTCACAGTTTGAGAGATGCATGGGGATATTTAGTGAAAAATATTCTGATTACTCCTACCTACATCTGACCATGACCTCTCCTAGGGACCATGGTGTTAATCAATCACTTTCTTCTGACCCCCCCCCCTCCCCAGAGATAGTAGGTATATACAATCTCTATACTTTTTTCTTTTTTACGAATCATAGCATACAATACATCCTGCTTTTTTTCTTCATTTCGTAACATATCTGAAGGATCATTCTATATCAGTATATAGAGATTGCTTCCTCATTCTTGTTTGTGGCTGCAAAGATAACATTGTATGAAATATGATAACTTGTGTAATCTGTGTGCTATCAATGAAAATTTACATCGCGTTTTCAATATTTTGCTGTTACAGTCTGCCATGAACTACTCTGTATATATAACACTTCACATATGTGCACATGATCTTCAAAAAGTTCATGGGAAATATTCTGAAAATACCATGCCTGAGTTTCTTTGTTTTGTTTTTCATTGTACATTTTGCACCAAAATAAACTTGCACTTCATAATTCTACTTTTCCACAAATTTTTTGAAGTCTTCTCCTATTTATAGAAAAAGTATTTAGAAGTGGAATTGCTGGGGTAAATGTATGTATATCAGATTAATAACTAAAGACTCTTCTAGTTCTGATCTTCTCTGAGAGTTTAATTGTAACTGAGTAGTAAAAGATTAAGAAGGTATCTTTTCTTAGAAACACTTTAGTTTGTACCTTATTATTGAGACTATCTCCCAACTATGTTTTCTAGTATTTAGTAAGTAAAAGATTTGGAAAGTTGGCGGTTGATTACCGTCCTAACGTCTGCCTGTCTGTGGATGTTCTAAACTGATTTCCCAGATTTTCTTTTTATGATTTTAGGGTATGTGATAACTTTGTGAAGAATGCGATACATAACAATCACTTCTTTAAAGAGATTTTTCCTATAGGGTACGTGTACTTGCCATAGAGTCAGAGAGAGTTGGAAAGTGAGAAATCACCCACCACAGGAGGAAAGCCATGAAGCAATCCATTCTCCTCTTGGGATCTTGGGCACGCACGCACACACGTCTGGCATAAGTTTTAAACTGCCAGGTCCAGGACTCGAACCACATGTGGTCAATTACAGGGGAGTCCAGTGATGTAACCATTATGCCATCTGCTGGTACCAACAATCACTTTTTTAAAAACTAGGGATTCAGGGGTCAGCAGATGGCGTAGTGGTTAAGGCTCTGGACTTCCACATGGCCAACCTGGCCAGAGGTTTAAAACTTAAGCCAGGCACTTGTATGTGTTCAAAATCTCGAGAGGAGAATGGAGGAAAAGGAATTGCAGCATGGCCGTCCCTCCAGGGGATGATTTCTCACTTTAAAAGAAATTTTTTTTTTGTTTGGAAAACTGTTCACTTATACACTTGGAAAATTATTTACGTGCCTGCTAGTGGTAGCTGTAGAGTTAAGCATACCCAGTAGGAGCACTATAAGAATTTATAACCCAAAGTAAATGTGTCTTTTTATTCCCATTAATCTCATTTTACGTGTATGGAATAAAGATCAAAATGAATATAAACTCCAGCTTTTTTTTGGAGATGTGTTTGCTATAGGGTGCATGCACTCACCAGAAAGACAGAGAGAGACAGAGAAACACAAAGTGAGAAATCACTCCCTGGGGAGATGGCCACACCGCAATCCCTTCTCCTCTATTCTCCTCCTGGGATCTTGGACATGCACGCACACGCACCCCACGGGAGTTTAAGCCATCAGGTCTGGGACTCGAACTGTGGTCAACTACGTGTGAGTCCAGTGACATAGCCATTATGCCAACTGCTGATCCCTATAAACTCCAGCTTATTAATGAATGAAGATGTAATTTGGTTAGTGTTGATTTTCCTGATTTTAGAATAAAAAATGTTGATTAGGGGCCATGCTCTAAGCACTGATAGTCTCTGGAGTAGCCCTGATAAACTCTGGCATAGGCGATGCCGAGGCTCACTTGTGGACCTATAAGTTATAGACAGAATCGCAGAACTGAGGCAGGACTGCAGAACACACAGTGCACCTTGGCGGTCTACCTTTACAGACAAGCTTCCATCAGTGCCAGTCTCGGGAAATCGATATTGGATGGCCGAAACTAGTGCCACATTGGGCTTCTTTCTTCCCGTTACTTAGAAAACTTGTCAAAGGCTCACGGACTTTCTAGAAACTGTCCATGAAAAGAATTTCCTTCAATACGATTTCGGCACAACAGCAGTGTGCATGGGGCCATGTTATAGCTCAGAATTGTTACTGCTATAAGGAAACCATCCAAAGATGGACATAAACACAGCATAATCTTGCGTTATATTGCCATTTCAAAATAGCTTTCTGAACTCATCTCTTTTCCTTCCTCAAATCCTAGTGAAATAACATAGAAATCTAGTAGTAGGGGAGAGGGGGTTGGAGTCAGAAAAACTTTGAAATATTAAAAAAAAAAAAAAAAAAAAGTAATGCTGTTGGGAATCACATTGAAGAACTGCCTGACTGACCACCTGATTCACATAGGTGATGGACATCTAGCCCGTAAAGTCAAGTGGACAGGATTTATCAGCACAGCCCTGAAAACCACCAAATTGAGAACAGCAGAGATTCAAAGGTTTAGCTGTGGAGTAACTGATGGAAGACAGATCTATTTATTTATTTTTCCCATAGTGAATGAGCAAGAGAGAGACAGCATCCCGAGAGAGTCCTGGAACCTTCATCCACCCCCAACCTAGACAACCCAGATCATGGGCATACTCACTTTTGGCATGCTTGGCGAGATTACCAGATACAGACCCAGAACCTTCCTATGTGGGACAGCCACAAAGAATACCGTTTTGGGGCCAGCAGATGGTGTGTTGGCTAGGGTGCTGGACTCTCATGTGGCTGACCACATTTCGAGTCCCAGACCTGGCAGCTTGCTTTCTCACTCCCCCACCTCCATCTCTGTCTGATGAGCACATGTGCCCTATAGCAAATTAAAAATAATAATAATAATAAAGTTAAATAAGTAAAAGAGCATTGTGTTTTAAAATTGTACCACTGTGTCACCATCTGGCCCCTTAAGTGGCCTCCTCACCACTGTGCTATTGCCTCAGTGAGGTCCTAATAATACTCTTTTTGTTTGCCAAACTCAGCTTTGCCAGAGGTTGTTTGCACTGGCAGGGGTGGGAGTGTGAAAAAGCACCCCCCATGGGGTATGGTCACACTGCAATTTGGCTCTCCTCCATTTCTCTCTCATTTGGGGCTTTGGGACACGTATGCACGCGTGTCAGGAGTGTCTCCCAAGCCTCCAGGTTCAGGACTCGAATGGCAAAGTTCGCCATGTGGGATCCAGCCACCTTAACCAGCATGCCACAAGTGGCCCCCTAATAATAATTATTAAAACAGCCCATGGGATAGGTTTCATTTATTACCCAAGTTTAAAGCTTAGGCACAGAGATCTTAAGTAATTTGCCCAAGGGCCCATAACCAGTAGGTACAGTTTTACCAGTTAGAGAATGAGTATAGATAGATCCCTTGCAAATTTCAAGAGCTGTCATAACAAAGACCCGGGAAAATATCTTTTCTGCCCACTGCTTCCTCCTCATGGTTTGTTTGCTTGTTTGTTTTGGTAGAGGTTATTCAAGATCTCAGACTCAAAGGCTCTTCATTAGGGACAGACCTTGGAGTGTCCAGCCAAGAACAGATCTTAATTTCATTGGTCATGTTAGGAATTATATCCAACAGTGCACATAGAAGGAATTGAATTCTCAGCTATGCAGTACACTTCCTGGTTGAGGTCTTTCTGGTAGTTCAATCCCTGTATTTCACAACTAATTCCAAAAGAGAGAGAGAGAAAAAAGAAAACTACAGAAAACCTGTGATTTCTCCTTCACCTAGGACTAAGAGTTTACTCACACTGTGAGTAAAAATCCTCTCTCAAATCTCATTAATGAGTAATTTAGTGTAAAATTCAACGTTGGCCCTGAAGGTGGTGGGCCACTAGATGGTGGTATATGTAAATTTTTAGTGAGACTAGGCTAACTCTGTGTCCTTTTAGACATTCCCATATGGCTAGCTATGGTTCAAGTCCTGGACCTGGTGGCTTGCTTTCTCACTTTCTGTCACTTTCTGTCTCTCTCTGTGTGTCTTTCTGTTCAAAATAAAATAAGTAAATGAATAAATAAAATAAAAAAATAATTTAAAAAAAGGAATTGAAAATAAACAAATGTTTTTTCTAGTTCCAGTGGAATCTGACTTTCTTGTTTTTTTTAAGCTTTCACTTATTAAATATCTGGTTCTTAGATTCTGTATACTGTGTGCTTACATTATATATCTCTATCATTCAGAACTGTGGGTTCTCAAAATTTTAGAGTACAAAACAGTTGCCCAGGTAGTTTGGTAAACTTCTAAATTTTGAGGGCTCCACTGCCTGAGAGGTGATTCGGCAGTGTGGAGTGGGGTTTGTAACTAATCTTACGGCTGGATACCCCTGATAACTCTGATCCAGGCCATCGTTGGCCACACTTTTGAGAAGCACCTGTTTTAGGAGGAAAGTAATATTTTTTTGGTTTGAGAGAGAGGTTTTTGCTATAGGGCACGTGCGCTCGCCAGAAAGACAGGGAGACAAATCACCCCCCAGGGGGGATGGCCACGCCGCAATCCCTTTTCCTCCATTCTCCTCTTGGGATCTTGGGCACGCACGCACACACACCCGGTGTGAGTTTAAGCCACCGGGTCCAAGACTTGAACTGCGGTCGACTACATGGGAATCCAGCGACATAGCCATTAGACTAACTGCTGGTCCCAGGAGAAAAGTAATCTTAACATTATGTGCCATGTAGTTAATATGCCAGTTACTTTCATGTGTATTTTTATATTTAGTATTCATAATACAGTGAGACTTTATTATCCCAGTTTTATGTGTGGTTATGATCCTTACAAAGTTTTAGTAACTTGGCCTGAGTTTCAAAGATGACAGGGCTTATAACAGTCAGCAGTCTGACTAAAAATGGGATGGGCTCTTGCTCTTACTGTTTGTGCTTTGGGCAGGTGTCTTTCAGAGAAGATGGTCGCTGAAGATTGGTGAAATGGAAAATGTCATAAAGTGATATATGGACAGTATGTTTTGAAATGTGTTTGATAAAAGTTGAAAGGACTGACGTGATAGAATGTTTCAAGCATTGCAATTATTAATAGTACATGTAGAGGGACCAGCAGTTAGCGTAATGGCTATGTCGCTGGACTCCCATGTGGTTGACCGCGGTTCGCGTCCCGGACCCGGTGGCTTGAAACTCAGGACGGGCGCATGTGCGTGCGTGCCCAAGATCCCGAGAGGAGAATGGAGGAGAAGGGATTGCGGCATGGCCATCCCTCCTGGGGGGTGATTTCTCGCTTTCTGTCTCTCTGTCTCTCTCTGTCTGTCTGGCGAGCGCACACGCCCTATAGCGAAAACCTCTCCAAGAAAAAAAAAAAAAATAGTACATGTAGAAAAGATATATATGCATTTTGTTTCTCATTAAAACCTCTAGTGGTCACCTAAACTTTTCTAACTGAAATAGGTTCTAAAGATGATTATTTTATCCCTTGACTAAGGAAACTGATCAGAAAGGCTAGATTACATAAGTAATGAAAAAACAGGGTTAGACCTAAAATTTCCTCATTTCTGATCTTTTATTCTTTCAAGTCGGGATCATTATAAATTATGGTTCTAGCACCATATGTTGCCTGGGAATTATCCAGAAAACTAGAGTCAGTGATTGGGAGAGATGACACTCTGTGTTAACATTCAGCATTTGAAAGTTCACACAAAGGTCTAGTAATCAGAGGTGATCTGATTTTTTTTTCTTTTTTTGGAGAGGTTTTTGCTATAGGGTGTGTGCGGTGATCTGATATTTTAAAGGAGTAGAATAAATGGTGATATTTTATTAATCTCAAAAGTTTTGTTTATGACACTGAAAATATATAGTAGAATGGCATTTGGGGCTTCTGTGTTTTATTTTTTGCCTCCCATTATAGGGGGGAGGGGAACACCCCCAACAGAGTCTTCACGCTGCATCCCATTCTCAGCTTCAGCCAGCCCAGAACATGGACACATGCGTGTCTGACATGTACAGGCAGGTCTCAGGTCACAAACCAAGGACCTTCCCATATCGGTCCAGTTATGTTACTGCTGCGCCACCATCTGGCCCCTGCTTTTGTGAATCATTAACAGAATGCCAAAATGTGGCCTGGAGCTTGTTGGTGTATAGTGGCCCATTTTCTCCTACCTAGAGCCAAGCAGAGGTAGAACAGCCAAGAAATACAGCAGGTAGCAGTTTTAGCACACATTGCATGACATAATCATGGTATAAAGCATTGAAGACACAGCTACCCCTGAAGGGAGGTTACAATTAGATGTAGCTCCTGCTGGACAACTTAATGGGAAATGATTTCATAGACTTGACAGGTGACTAGATAGCTTGACATTTGGCTTACCCTGAATGTGCAGAGTACCCACTTGTGCCTCTTAATATAATAGGAATAGATCTACCTTTTTACTAAGCCTCTCAAAACTCCAGCTCTGTTTCCTTATATCATTTTTTTTTTGGGGGGGGGGGTGCCTCCAGAGAGCAAAAAAGTTAACTTCATGTTAAGAGACAGGGATACAAGATAGTAGGGTAGAAGTAGCATGCTATAAACACTCGATCACCTCGAGGTTAGAATCAGGGTTCTAATGACGGATTCCCCCTAGAATAACTGCCCTGCGACCTTGGCTACTCAGTGAACCTTCTATACCTCAGTTTTCCATCTGTAAAATGAGTGGCCATTCTTGTTTAATCCAGGCCAGCCCTTTCAGTGGAGTTAGCTACACTGCGTGGTTCAACAATTCTCAGTAGAAGTGTGCCTAAGAACATGCCGCAAAAGTAAATGAAGGCCAACTGCAGTAAGGCAGTACTCAGCAACTCTAAGGCCACATGGAAAGGTCCCCAGTTCATGCCCAAGGGTCCATACATGGGGGTGGGAGTGCGAGTGCGTGCTCATGTGCTCATAATCCTGGCAGTCTTACGGTGAGCATTGACCATGGCGGCAAAGCACTATTGAGGGTTTTCTCTTTTCTGTCTCTCTGAAGAAATACATTTTCTGTTGTAAATTTTTTTAATTCACCAGAGGGCACATGCACTTGCTGGAGAGAGAAGGAAAGCAAGAAAGCCACCTTCCCACCCCACCTCCAGGGGTAATGGACATGCCAGCACAAATGCCTGACATCTTTTTTAAGCCGCTGGGTCTGGGACTTGAACTACACAGTCAGTCATGTGGGATCCAGCTACTTTAACCACCAGGTCACAGGCTAGCCCCTGAAGAAATAAATTTTAAAAAGGGGAGAGGGGATGGTGGTTGAGGTGCTAGACTCCCATATGGCTCTAACTGCGGCTTGAGCCCTGGACCTGGAGGGTTGCTTTCTCACTTTAACTCTCTCTCTGTCTCTCCCTGGTCAAATTAAAAAGTAAATAAATAAAAATATGAAATAAAAATAATCCTAAAAAAAAGAACAAGAAAATGAGATAGGTTGTAAAATCAAGAGTCATATTTTAGTTTAATTCTGGCGCATATTCTTGTGTGGTAAATGCTGAATAATAATAGTAGGATTTATACTTGCACAGTAAATGGGGGGTGAGTGGAGAAGGAATTTTAGGGAATGACATACCAAAAAAGGCATACAAATATCAAAGTGCTAAGTTTAAGCAAAGCGAGATTGGTTTTAGTGGAACATATGAATGTGAAAGGATTAGATTAAGTCTGGAAAAATAAATCTGTAAGGGAGACTTAAATGCCAGATAGTGATCATAAAATCTTTGTGTTGGGACCAGCAGTTGGCATAATGGCTATGTCACTGGACTCCCATGTGGTCGACAGTAGTTCGAGTCCTGTACCCAGTAGCTTAAACTCATGTCAGGCTAATGTGTGTGCATGCCCAGGGTCCCAAGAGCAGAATGGAGAAGGGATTGCGGCATGGCCATCCCCCCAGGGGGTGATTTCTCGCTTTCTGTCTCTCTGTCTCTGTCTCTCTGGCGAGCGCATGTGCCCTATAGCAAAAACCTCTCCAAAAAAAAAGAAATCTTTGTGTCAGTATCAGAAGTTGGAGGTGAAGACATTTAGCTTTCCCTTATTACAAGTAGAACTTAGTTCTTGGTGGATAGCCTAAAAAGCAAGTTGCTGCTTGAGAAATACATGCAAATGAGTATCTGGAATACAAATACAGGCTTACCTTGGAGAACTGATTCTTTTATCAGCTTCATCACCATCAAATAGCAAGATTGAAATTACTATGGAACATCTGTATTTGGCTTGGCTGGGCGAGAAACGGGCTTGCTTCCTTCTATTTCTGTAAGAGAGCAACACTCTTGCCACAAAGTCCCTCCACGTATTTGAATAGTTATTAGAGAATTTACTATTGAGGAGCTCCAGCCAATGACTTTTAAGGTCTATCCAATTTTTAGTGAGATTCTCTGACCCATAGGTGAATAGGACACTCAAGTTTTAGTTTCAGGTGATCTACATACAAGTACAGATGAATAACTGATACATCCATGTCTTTCCAGACCTATTTATTTGGAGCCAGATTTCTCTCCTTAGCTGGGTGAAGGAGTAGCAGTTATGAGAGGAGCCTTAAATATCTGCAGTTAATGAAGATGAGAAATTTTGGATACCTCCATTTGACTGTTTTTTCCTCCCTTTTCTCAATTTTATCAGCATGATTGAAGAAATAGGCACAGAGTGAGTAGTTCATGAAACATTTCAGGATATCTTGTGAGACCTAATCCCAGTTAATTATTCAGAAAGACACAACGTGCTTTGGTTTCCAGAGCTAGACTGTGGAAGATGGAGAGGATTTGCTGCATTGGAGATTATCAGGATGGGCATTCCAGACCAAAGATCAATGTGAGCAAAAATACCACACAGAAACTACTGAGGCACGTTCTCGGAGCTGGGGCATGTTCTGGGAGCACTAGAAGCTTTGGCTATGATACTCACTTGACTGAAACACAAAGTAAATGTAGGCAGAAAGGTGTTCTGGGATCTTTATTTTAGAGATTTGTGATTTCAAACCAGGAAAGTTAATAGACAATAGCGGGGCCAGCAGGTGGTTATAGTGGTTAAGGCACTGGATTCCCGCATGGCAGACTACAGTTCAGTCCCCGACCTGGTGGCTTGCTTTCTCTCTTCCCCTCTCTCATGAGTGCATGTGCCCCGTAGCAAATTTAAGAAATAATGATAATAATGATGAATAAAATGGAATAAATCATTCTTTTTAAAACGTTGACAGTAGAAAGGTTAATAGGTAGTGGAATTTTTTGAGTAAGTAAGTAGAGCCATGCCTTATGCAAATTAATTTGTTGTTGACATATGGAATGACAGAAGGGCCTGGAGTACCACAGGTACCTCCACGGCTTTCTGGTTCTGAACCAATGGTTACTTAAGGTCTCTGTGTCTTGGTTCCTCCATCTTAAAAAGAAGAGATAATGTAGGGATGAGACGATAGAGTTAGATTTCTAGGAAGGAAATGCTGTTTGTTTCTTTTTTGTTTAAAGATTTTTTAATTTTATTTATTAGTATTATTTAATTTGCTGTGGGGCATGTATGCTCACCAGAGAGAGAGAGAGTGACAGACAGAGAGAAAGTGAGAAAGCAAGCTACCAGGTCCGGGACTTGAACCATGGTCAGCCAGGTGTGAGTCCAGCGGCTTAACCACCATGCCACCTGCTGGCCTACCACTGATTCTTAAACATAATTTGTTCTGATTCCACATTTGATAGATGTAAAGTCATTTTTAAGTTGATCTTGTCTCATTTAGCCCTGTTTCTTTAGCTGTCTTTTCTTTTTCTTTCCTTTTTTAAAGTTTTGCTATAGGGTGTGCACCTGCTGGAAAGAGACAGAGAGAGGGAAAGTGAAAAAACGCCTCCTCCCAGGGGATATGGCCATGTGCAATCCCTTCTCCATTATCCTCTCAGGATTTTGGGCATGCACATATGTGTCTAGCGTGGTTTTCCAGCTGCCAGGGCCTGAGATTCCAACCATGCTGTTGACCATGTGGCCAACCTTAACCTCAGCTCCTGTTGGTCCTCACTGTCCTTTTCTGTGGTATTACAAAGGTTTAGTGCCAGACTTAAATTTATAGAAAGGGTTTGGGTTTGACATTTCAGATCACTTAAAGTCAGTAGCAGCTAGGGCATGCTTTTCCCTTCTTCCACTTTTAGAAACAGGTACAAATTTTGTGTATAGTCTCTCCACATTAATCATAGAATAAGTATTTTTACAAATCTATAAAGGCAAATTAGGCTAGGAAATATAAATGTTCAGATTCTCCAAGAGCTCTGAGGTTTTAGATTGTAGGCTTCTCTGAAATAGGTGGAACTAGGTGAATTTATTAATTCCCTTCTCACTCTTAAAAAAAGTTCAACTTGCCTACTTTACATCTACATCATCTACATTTTCCTGCTTCTTGAGGTAGTTACTGAATAATTTCTAAGCACATCCATGAAATAATATATAGCATTTCCAACTCATTATGGAAATTGAGGTTTGCCCAGTGTGTCATTAGAAGATTGAGGAATTAATTTGTCTGTTTTATGCCTAAATTGACATGGGAGAAATAGGAGTGAAAAAGTCATTTAATTCCCACAAACATTTATTGTAATCTACCATGTGTAGAGTTTTAGAAAATACAGGAGATCCAAAGATAAGTGTGGCAGGGTCCCCATAGATCTTACAAACTAATAGTAATGAGAGAGAGAGAGTGAGGCATTAAGTTCACCTGAAAACTGAACTGAAGAAATACAGAATTCACCTGTAGCTCTGAGTGGAACTTTATTAATCATACAATCCAGTGTTTCTACAGTAAGGATGATGAAGCTATAAAATGCAAAATAACTTGCCCAATGTAGTATTTATTACCATTTCTCATTCCTGTTTAAACTAGTGAGTTTTTTTTTTCTTTATATTTTTTTGTTTATAGATAATGCCATGGTCCATTTATGTCTGCCCGGAAGACCTAGGTGACCCAGGGATTGGACAGCGAGCACTTTATAAGTTTACTTTAGCATGCTTTGTCTTGAAAATGATAGCCTTCAATGGCTATATAATTCATCAAGGACCATTAATCCTGTAATCAGTTCCGCCAGGATCCGTCTTGCCTCAACAGGTTGTTCATCTCCTTTGCTCAGTCTGAGCAGCTAAATGAGGAGTGATGTGGAAAGATGACACTGAGGATAGTAGGGGTGACCTTGATCTGCAGATAAAGGTGTCTCTTCGCTTTCCTCCAATTAGAATAGCCTTATTCTGATTAGAATCAAATCCAAAGGCTTACTTTCTTTCTTTCCATAGATGTAGTTATGGTAAGATCCTCAAGGCAGTTCTCAAGTTATCATCCTTTTTACTCAAGCAGATATTCATAGACTAGAGGTTCTAAGAAAGGAGCTACTCCTACTAATTCATAGTTGCTGTTTTATTCTTTCCAAAACTTGTCAATTCATGTAGCATTTCTTGTTTGCCTAGGTCATTGTTTGCCACCACTCATAAATGAAGGCTCTTTAAGTTTTAACTATCATTGTTTGAAGTAGTTCTCCCCTTTATGTGTTTGGCAATGGGTTACTTCTGATGCAGCCCTTTAGTCTGATGTATGAGTAATTCAGCCACTTAAATTCTGCTGATACTTGAGTATGTAGATTGAACCTGGCTTGGTTTCTCTCCATGAAAAGTACTTTCAGGGAACCCTGTGCAGATTATCTGAAGTAGTAGAGCTCATTTTTTAAACACTTTATTAAATTTATTTTTATTATTATTTAAATTTGCTATGGGGCACATGTGCCCACCTGAGAAAGAGAGGAAGGGAGAAAGCAAGCCACCGGGTCTGAGACTCGAACTGCAGTTGGTCACGTGGGATTCCAGCACCTTAACCATCACACCACCTGCTGGCCCGAGCTCATTTTGTTATATGGTAAAAATAGAAAAAATTGGTAAAGTTTTTTGCATTGGGCCAGCAGGTGACATAGTAGTTGAGGTGTTGTACTCCCACATGCCTACTGCAATTCGAGTCTCAGACCTGGAGCCTTGAAACTCATGCCAGGCACCCGTGCTTGTGTGCCCAAAATCCCAAGAGGAGAATGAAGGATAAGGTATTGTGGTGTGGCCATCTCCCCGGGGTGGGGGTGGGGGTTATTTCTAACTTTCTCTTGCTCTCTGTCTCTCTGGCAAATACATGCACCCTGTAGCAAAACTCTCTCTTAAAAAAAAAAAAGGCAGTATTCGTGCAGTTAGGCTGGCTGTGTGATCATGGGTGCATCGTCCATAAGTGTGAATCTCTGTTTAAAGTAATGTACTATCTGTGACCTTCAGCTTTACATTTCTGTGCTTGCCAAAAGCTTGTAAATCACCAGATGTAATTAATGCCTGCAGAAAGCACAGGGGCAACTGGAAAAGCTGACTTTTTATAAAAGAAAAGTACATATATTTAATCAGCAAACTAAGCAGCCAAGCTGCTGCTTAGCCCTCTAGGCACAGAAAGGACTTTCAAGGTCTGATACCTGTCCCAGAAAAACAGGATAATCTTTGCATATTTGCATTTTCTTCCCTCACCATAGCCTAACTCTAAGCCATACCTTTAATACCTTCTGTCACCAGGCTCTTCCCTGAGCTAAAGTTTGTATGACTCCCATATACTTCAGAACAAATCTGTATTCCTCTCCTCTTAAAAAAATCAGAAGAACAACTAGATCGAATTCTCTTTGCTTAATGTTTTTACAAATCTAAAAAGGAACATGACCCTAATCATTTTAAGAATAAAAACCTTCTTCCTTATCATGGAACTCAGGAACATCAGAAGACAACTACAGAATAACTGATTGAGGGCTCCAGATTACATCTGCCTGCCCCAGAGGAAAAGGCTGATTTATGGCCACTTCTTTTTTTTAAAAGAGTTATTTAATTTTATTTATTCATTCATTCATTTAAATTTGACCATAGAGACAGAGAGAGACAGAGAGAGAGAGAGAGGGGAAGTGAGAAAGCAAGCCACTAGGTCTGGGACTTAAACCATGGTCAGCCATGTGGGAGTGTCCAGTGCTTCAACCACCATGCCACCTGCTGCTCCTGGCTTATGACCACTTCTGTGTAGTCTTTTTAGATAATCTGTCCCCACAGTTCCTATGGATTGTTGTTCTTATCCATCATTATGCAATATCAGGAAAGTAGAATTTGAAGTTTAGGCTAAATCTATTAAAAATAAGGTCAGTGCTAAGATCCAGAATGGGCATCTGAATTGAGCCTTCTTGCTAATTTCCTAACCTCTGTCCATAAATTCATGTTTATTTTGTAAAGATAATAGGTTTTGCAAAGAATCTGGCCTTTAGTTAGGCTTTATGATATGTCTATGTTGGGAGTTATCAGGGGAGGAATAGGGGAAACTTCTTTGTTTTTTTTTTTTTTTTTTTTTTTTTTTTTTGCTATTTCGCCAGACAGACAGAGAGAGACATTTGGTCACGCCGCAATCCCTTCTCCTCCGTTCTCTGTCGGGATTGGGCACGCACGCAAGTGAGGTAAGCCACCGGGTCCGAGACGCGAACCGCGGTCGACTACGTGGGAGTACCGACATAGCCATTACGCTAACTGCTGGAATACAGGGAAGTTTTGAAAGTTATTTGTATAAATATTTTACCATATTTATTAAAGGAAAGAGAGGAAGAAGCAGAAGGAAACACGAACAGCTATCTGACAGTCAGTGTAGAGTATGCAATTTCCATATCTAATGGTATTCAGCTCAATACAAGTCAGTTGGCATATAGCCTACTTCAGGAACCTCACCAAAGATAAATGTTTCCTGGAAAATGAATAGTGATCAATAAACCTCTTTCCTTATTTTTATATGAACTATGTTCCATATAAACTTCTGTGGCTCTTAAGAACTAGCTTGAATGTTGATAACTACTTCATGGTCTCAGGAAATAGGATAGGCAGCAAGTGACTTGAAAGTGGGTTTTGGCTAGAATATTTTGTAGGGGAGAAGCTAACAGAAAGATACTTTTTTAAAAAAAAAAGTTCTTGCCATAGGGTACGTGCGCTCACTGGACAAGATAGAGACAGTGAGAAAGAAAGAGTGAAATCACCCCACGAGGATAAATGGCCATTTCACAATCCGTTTTTTTTCCATTCTCCTTCTGGGATTTTGGGCATGCACACACACATACCTGATGTGATTTTCAAGCCATCAGGTCTGGGACTTGAACTGTGGTCAACCATGTGGTAGTCCAGAACCTTAACCACTACACTACCTGCTGGCCCCCAGAAAGGTAGTATTTTAATTTTTGCCTTGTCTGACAAAGTTGACTCATTGGGTTTTCCCTATGCAAAGTCTTTTTTTTTTCCCTAATATTTCTCATAATGATAGATACCAGGTGCCCTGCTTGACTCCCACATGGCCAACTGAGGTTCGAGTCCCGAACCTGGTGGCTTGCTTTCTCACTTTTTCTCTCTCTTGCTCTGTGGTCTTTCTCTGGTGAGTGCATGTGTCCTGTAGCAAATGTTTCAAAATAAGAATAAGAATAAATAAAATTGAATAATCCTTTTTTAAAAGTTCTTTACCTGAATTGGCAAAAACACAAATGAAAGTACAGTGTTTTTAATCTTCCCATCTAGTTACAAAGTCAGCTTGGCAAATGAAATACTGTAGGTGTACTTTATCACAGATCAAAGTTTGGACTGTTAAGGTTTTTCTGTTTTTATTTTTCAGTTCCACCCCTGAGTTATATATTCAGATTTTTTTGTCTGTTTTTTTTTTTCTTTGCAAATAATTTGTAAATATGATGAAGTAATAGGATAGTGTAAAAAAGAAAAGTGATGAAGGAGCCTTAAAACAAGAACCAGAATAAACAGGAATAAATAAATGTTAGCCTGGAACAAGCATGCGTATAGATGGTCCTAAAATTGGAAACCTTGCAAGCTGATGAATGCCATTTTATAAAGATTGTACTAAGATTCCACCTATCACTCATCCACAAGTTTCACTATGATTGCTGCACAAATCAAGAACTTTGATTCCATAAAAGTACAGTCCAGCCACATTGTGAACCTTGAACCCAATTCTTAGACAGTAAAGGTGGTGCTAAATGAGGGAAAACAATTCTTAGAGAGTAAGTAGCCAATCTTGGCTGTGGAATGGGGAACTTGAATAAGCTGAAGTCAGAAGAGTAGTGCAGCTCAGTATTACCATGAGGTTAGTCCTGAGTACATACTGAGAGCGCAAATGGTATCAGGTGTCCCTGACTTGACCTTAGTCTCCATTTTTATTGTGGAAGAAGCTGGGCCTTGGTCATCTTCGATGAAAGCTATCAAAAAAAACTGGCATTTGGAGAAGGGATACAGAGGTACAGCATTGACAGGATGGGGAGGTGTGGTGTTATCTGTTGAAGATATTTCGATCAGCGGGTCTGGGGAGAAATGTTCACATATCGAAATGGTCTCATTGTAAGCCAAACAATATGATTGAAAGTATATACAAAAAATAATAACAACAACAATAATAATAATAATTAATAATGTGAAAAAAAAAAAGAAAGTAAAAAAAAAAAAAAAAAAACTGGCTAAAACTACCCAGTGCCCATATACCTTCTAAGATGACTTACCCCAGTATATGACACATCACCAAAATGCTGAATGGGAAGACAAAAAATGATAATCACTTTCATTTACTAGGCTTTAATAATTTCTTTCTTAAACATTCATTCATTCGTTCATTTATTTATTTGTTTGTTTGTCATGATTTTCAAGCTGCCTGGTCTAGAACTCAAATTGCAGTCAGCCATGTGGGAATCCAGCGCCTTAACCACCATGTCACCTGCTGGCCTCTGGCTTTAATCATTTGTAAGTGTTCCTTTATTTGGCTATCATTTGGGTTCAGCATATTTCTAGAGATTTTTCCTAGAGTAAAACGTTTCGTGAGCATGAGGACTTACAGGATTGGTTTATATGTTAATTTGTACTAGATTCGTACCTTCATCTACACTGGGTAACTGTTGGATAGGATTCCATTACAAGAGATGCATTGTCCACTGACAGCGAAAGAAAGGCGATCCCAGCCTTGCTGTATACCCTAGTGTGTTTGAGTGTGAAATGTTTCCTGCACAGGTGACACTTCAAAATAGGTTCATAATCTGAAAGGTTTTCTTGAGATATGAATTCCTGGGGTACTGATAAATCTGAAAAGATCTGATGATAGATCGCCATTGAGCAGATTTCTCTCGTTGGTAACAAATGTCTTTAACAATTAGGAACCTGTGGGCTGGGGCCGGCAGGTGGCATGGTGGTTAAGGGTGCTGGACTCCCACATGACTGACTGCAGTTCCAGTCCCAGCTGGCAACTTGCTTTCTCACTTTCCCTCACTCTCTCTCTCAGTCCCTCTCTGGTCAAATTAAAATAAATAAATAAAATGAAATAAAATCTTTTAAAAAATTAAAAAGAACCTGTGGGCCTTTTAAAGTTATTAACAGGAATAACAGACCAAGGGGACAACCCCTAAGTAGTTTGTAGTGCTGTTCTGGCTTTTTAAACGGTCCTTTACATGTCATCTTATGTACCAAAAAACAAATTAGAACTATTCAGTTTTCCTTTCCAGCTTTTAGTTTAAAGTTTCTTGAGGAAGGACTATCTGGTTCATTTCTCTATCTCCTGCAGTCTTTTTTTTTTTTTTTTTTTTTTTTTTTTTGAGAGGTTTTTGCTATAGGGCGCATGCGCTCACTGGAAAGACAGAGAGACAGAAAGCGAAAAATCACCTCCCGGGGGGATGACCACACTGCAATTCCTTCTCCTCCATTTTCCTCTTGGGATTTTGGGCATGCACGCACACACGCCCAGCCACCAGGTCCAGGACTCGAACCGCGGTCGACTACATGGGAGTCCAGCGACATAGCCATTGCGCTAACTGCTGGTCCCTCTCCTGCAGTCTTTTTTTTTTTTTTTTTTTTTTTTTTTTTTTTTTTTTTTTTTGCAGAAGGACCTCAGCAAATATTCACTGCCACTTCATGGCCAGTATTCTGTTGAAAATGCAGTCTTCCTTTATGATTTTCTTCTGTGATCATTTTTCAGGCTCTATTGGAAGAGAACAAAATTTGTGATATCCACCTGAGTGTGTGCGTTCAGTCTTTCCGGCTGACAAAGGTATTTCATTCTTACCTCACTTGATTTACTTGGATTTGTTTGTAATCATAATCGATGGGGCCAGCAGATGGCGTGGAGGCAGGGTCACCACATAGCCAATTGTGGGGTCAAGTCCTAGACCCCATGGCTTGAAAATCACACCAAACACGCATATGTGTGTGTATGCGTACATGTGTGCCCAAAATCCCTAGAGGAGAATGGAGAAGAGAGGATTGCCTCATAACCATCCCCCTGGGGAGTGATTTCTTACTTTCTCCCACTCTGTGCCTCTCTCTGGCATGCACAGGTGCCCTATAGCAAACTTAAGAAAAAAATTTATGATCACTTACATACCAGTGATCTCCTCACCCCACTATAATTATTTCTTTATGTGTAAGTTTTCCACTTACCATTTGTCCCATCATTGACACTTTTTTATGACTCTACTTTTTAATGGTTACTGCAAAAATCTTTGTAGACAAAGACCTGTTACATACCTTTTTGTATTTCCAATTGCTGTATAACAATGACTGGTTTATTTATTTATTTAGAGAGATTTTTGCTGTAGGGCATGTGCACTCACCAGAGAGGCAGAAAGCAAGAAAACACTCCTAGGAGGGATGGCCACACCACAGTCCCTTTTTCTCCATCCTCTTGTCAGGATTTTGGGCACTTATGCACAAATATCCAGCGTGAGTTTGAAGCTACCACGTCCAGGACTTGAACTGTGGTCAACTACGTGGGAGTCTAGTGACATAACCATTATGCCATCTGCTGGTCCCTTATTTATTATTATTATTAATTTGCTATAGGGTGCATGTGCTCACTAGAGAGAGAGATAGTGAGAAAGCAGACCACTAGGTCCGGGACTCAAACCATGGTTGGCCACATGGGAGTCCAACATCCCAACTACCACACCACCTCTTGGCCCTAACAATGACATTAATAACACCAGGTTGTCAAGGTCTGTACTTATGAATTAATGTGATGTCTGGCATGAAAGTTATGTAAATTCAAAGTAAGAACTTTGATTATGCCTGAGGATTTGCCACAGCCTTCACAAGAAATAAGAACCTATTTTGAAAAAACATAATGTACTCCCACAAAGATACACAGCAATTCAGTCTAAATAAGAAAAAGAAAAAATGTCAAAGAACCTAGTGAGCCTTGTCATAGAATCATGGAGTAGGAGTTGAAGATGGGAAAATAGATGCCTCAGTATTTGTGATTTTGATGATATTGATAGAATAAATCATGAGAAGCATGATCCAGCTTATGAACATGAATACCTCATGAAATTTTTAGAGCCATTCTCTTTTCCTCAAATGGGTTGAGGGACACATAAAGAGGGCCACTCAAACCTCCCCTCCAGATTCCAATTTCTCTCATCCCTACCCCAAATCCAGCGACTGCTGCTTGGTTTAAAGTCTCGATGGACTTCTGCAGGAAAGCAGTGATACGGTAGTAAAGATACAAAGCCGTTGTCTAGACATAATTTAATATAAACTATCCAATTTATACCTTGTTTTTCATGTTCTTAACTCTAATGTCCTGGTAAGATTGACGTTACATCTAAATTATAAGTACACTGCTTGCCTAGGGCAGCTCTAGACCTTTCTTCAAATTTAAACTAGCTGAAGGCTGGCCGTTCTGTAAACACAGGCCATCCCAATTAGGTGAGTGAGCTGAAACACTTGCTTTTTATCTACTGACATTTATGACTAAAAACCCTTAAGAGCAGTTAAATTTCATTAATGGCATCCATTTATACATTACTACAGATTATCTGTTTCCTGCACTCTAAAGAAGCTACTTTTCTTTTCCAGGTCTCATTTTAATTTGAATGTGTATTAAGCATGTCTATTAAAGGAGAATTAGGAAGGGTTACGTGTCTGAAGCCCTAGGTCAAGTCTCTAAAGGAGGTTCTATTAGTATAAGTTCTCTCCATCTGTAGATTATGAAAAATGATTCTGAGTAAAGATAGCAGCTAGGAGAGCATTTGTTCACTGGATGAAATTCTATACAGGCAGAGTATTTACCAAGAAATAAGGTTTCATGTACTTAAGTTATTTTATATCATTCTGTTTCTTAGACTCTTCTGCTGACTCTCAACTTTTCCTGGGAAAACGGATCACTCCAGGCATACCGAGATGGGCTCTATGGCCAACAACACGATCACGCAACCTTCTCACCATCACTCGGCTACAACATCACACTCCCATGGGGGAGGAGACATGATGATGATGATGGTGAGTGTCACCAAAGAGGCAGCTCAGGCACTTTCCTACGCACTTGCATAATAGAAATACAGAATTTTAGTACCGGAAGGTTATTATCTTAAAAAGTCAGTGCTCTCAAGAGAATAAACTAAAGACCCAAAGCATTCAAGTGATTTGCCCAGGATCATGTGGCAAGCTCATTAGCATCACAGCAGAACCAAGATTTCTAGGGTTTTTTCTTCATTGATACTGACCTTCTATTTATTTATATTAAATTTTGCTATAGAAATGTGTACTCACCAGAGAGAAAGTGAGTGAGCAAGCTGCCAGATCCAGGACTTGAACCACAGTCAACCATGTGGAAGCCCAGCACCTTAACCAGCAAACCACCTGCTGACCCCAAATTCAACCCTTTTTGAATTAAGTTCTGGTCCTTTATGCTTCCTGTAGAAAAGGGAAAAGGCCAAAAGTTGATGTGAGGGCACAGAAGAATACTTATGCTCATGCCTGTGGCAGTACTGGTAAAACGAGAGAGAACACTTCCCACTTCAGTAAATATCTCTCCTTAACTTAGCATCCAGACCTGCTCCTTCTAAATGTTCTAAACTTCTTTGCCTGGAATTCTCGTTTAGGACCTTCAGCCATCTCTAATTGATTTGTTTTGTTTGTTTTGCAGCCTATGACCTTCTACTTCGGCTTTAAGAATGTGGAACTATTGTTTTCCGGTTTAGTGATTAATACAGCTGGAGGTGAGTAAGCTACCGCGTGGCGTTTGAAGGTAACAGACTCATGAGAGGCAGTGACAAAAATTTGGAAACCCAGCTTCTCTTTCTGTTCTGGTTACTAAAGGTCATGATATTTAATACATTACGGTTCCTGTCTTCTACCTAGAAGGTGGAAAACTGCGGGCCACCTTCTCCTGATAATTGGCATGTTCCATGCTCAGTCACTCCTAGTTTGATGGTAGCTCATCACACATCTCTGTTTCCACTATATTGTCTTGGTATGCTTTAAGTGCAAATTGTACAAGTTCAGTCAGTTGGACTACTGTAGTTAACCAGGTATATCTTTGGATCCACAAAATCAGTTTGTTTTAAAAAAAGAAGGGAAACATTTAGTTCAGGCAGTATGTTAAATTAGTAGTTTGAATACATTCATATCATTACCAGTACTTTATAATGTGAAAGATTTAGAATTAAAATTCCTATTCAAGAAAAGTTAGTCAGAACATAAAAATAAGTTGAGTTGTCTTATTTACCTTTTCCATATTCTATAGCATGTGTTTCAATGTAATTTAATGACATCAAGCAACCAGACCAAAAAGTAATAGTTGTCAGATTATTTGTTATATCTTAATCATGTTCTTCACCAGAAGCCATGGTTTGTACCAACACCATGTTAGCAGTTCTTCTGTCTGGGCAAGTTTGAGGTAACAAGATAATATATCTAGAAACTGAGAGGAGCGGCATTTTGGCTAATAATTTTGCAAATGTTTAGCAATACCACCATCTTTTCCTTTCATACATAGAAATGGCTGGAGCTTTTGTGGCAGTGTTTTTACTAGCAATGTTCTATGAGGGACTCAAGATAGCCCGCGAAAGCCTGCTGCGTAAGTCACAAGTCAGCATTCGCTACAATTCCATGCCTGTCCCAGGACCAAATGGAACCATCCTCATGGAGACACATAAAACTGTTGGGTAAGACAATGAAATAGATCCAAATGGAAGTTCCAAAGAGTTGGTTAGTTAAGCAGAAAAACACTTGTTATTTTTATTTATTTATTCATTTAAATTTGATCAGAGAGGGACAGAGTGAGAGAGCAAGAGAGATGGAAAGTGAGAGAGCAAGCCACCAGGTCCAGGACTTGAACCATGATCGGCCATGTGGGAGTCCAGTGCCCTTAACCACATGCCACCTGCCAGTCATGAGAAGCACTTCTTTTTTTTGATAGGGAGGAGAGGTTTTTGCTATAGGGCGCACGTGCTTGCCAGAAAGACAGAGACAGAGAGACAGAAAGTGAGAAATCACCCCCCACGGGGGATGGCGAAGCTGTAATTCCTTCTTCTCCATTCTCCTCTCAGGATCTTGGGCACGCACACAATTAAGTGTGACAGGGTTTAGGGCTTCCCTTCCAGGATCTAAAGTGGCAATAAGACGGAAGCAGTTTTCCTCCTTTAAATTCCCCCTGGAAAGGGTTCCTCCTGTTGGTACATAACCATATCTGGCCAGTGTTTGTAACAATAAGGAACAAGTACCCAATCGCACAGGTACCCATGAGTTTCCAGGGGGGTTGTGAGGCAGTCCAGTTCAAGCTGAGTGCATGGCTACGACTGTGATCTGAAGAGCTCCTAGAAATCCCTGACTGCTTTGTCCCTGTGTACCTTCCAGGCAGCAGATGCTGAGCTTCCCACACCTCCTGCAAACAGTGCTGCATATCATCCAGGTGGTCATCAGCTACTTCCTCATGCTCATCTTCATGACCTACAATGGGTACCTCTGCATTGCCGTCGCAGCCGGGGCCGGTACGGGATACTTCCTCTTCAGCTGGAAGAAGGCAGTGGTTGTGGACATCACAGAGCACTGCCATTAACATCAGACTCCATGGTGTGGCCTTACTGGTTGCAGTCGGAAGCAGTTCGAGACTGGAAGACATGGCTCCTATTCCAGTCATCCTTTCTTGCTCCTGTTTCTTTCCACACACATACACACACACACACCTGCTCAACAGAGGTTTAGTTTACAGTCTTTGAACTAAAGAGAGAACCTCCCAAACCATTTTTTCTAAACTAGCCGAGATTCCATTTCTCCTGAGGAGAAGCCACCCCATGAGATGTCTTCTTCCCCATCATCCTAGATCCAGTTACATGCTCTTGTCTAGTCCAGGTATCTTTCTATTTAATGACTAGATCATCTGTTTCCTCTTCTAACCTTCTGGTCTTTTTTTTTTTTTTTAACAGAAAATATGTGAATTTGGTGTTTTTTTTTTCCCTTGGTCAGTGATGGGAAGGAATTACTTTCAGCCAGGATTGATGACACTGAAGGAAACTCGTGCCCAACTAAACCTAGAACTCAAAGTTAATGTTAGGAAACAAGTTTCAGTCTCTGGACTCAGTGAGTAGGAAATACACCGTGTCTTTCTCTGAGTATGATGTGTTGCACCAGAATTGTTGCAGTGTGCCAAGGGGCACTTTGACGCTCCATAGAGGCCTAGAGCGTGCAGTGTGTATTCTTTACTCAGCCTTTTGATTAGAATGAACTTGCCAATCAACAATAACAACAAAAATGACAATCAATTCAAAAAATAGATATTTTTAAATAAAACCATTGGTATTTTACTTTGATTTGGTACCTTGGTTTGTCTCAAGCTGAATGAACCAAGAGTTTGAATTAATTTTTCCCAATTCCTGTATTTGTGTGTCTGCCTATAATCCAGTGATTTTCAGACTTTAGCATGCATCAGAATCACCTAGCGGGCTTGTTGACACTAGTTGCTGAGTCTCCAACCCAGAGCCCTGAACAGGCATCTGAATTCCTACCTGATGTTCCCGCTGGTGTTCTGACGATCATACACTTTGAGAATCTCTACTTTAAATTAAGGAAGTATTGTGTAAGGAGGACTATGTGGTATGGGCAGGTAATCTGAAGCGCTGAATGCTAGGTGGCATGTCTGGGCTTAACTCACGTAGTAAATGCTGCTGGTCAATACTTAATCATTCCACAAACATTTGTTCAGCTCCAACTGTGTATATGTCTACCCAAGCATACATTTATCAGTAGGTATGAAGTCACTAATCCTTGTTTTTAAAGATCTGTGGTTTCTTGGAAGTAGTTTTGAAGATTGGGAGAGACCTTTGATCTACTGTGAAATCAGCGAATAGTAGACTGGGAGGGCAAAAGCCCAGCTTTCTCTTTGGAAAAACAAGTGTGGTTTGCTGATAGCCGAGTTTTCCTCAGCCCCCAACATCTGTACCTACACTGAGCAGACCATCTTTCTACACATGGCCATCTTCGTTACTCTTGGGAGCTTAGACTACAAGTGGCCAAAACCTCTTTTCTTAACAAAGAATCACATTGAATTTTTATTCTGTTCAGTTGTTTGTCTACACCAGTCTTACTTCCCAGTCCAAACTACCTCTGTAAAGTGATTCTTCCTGTGCTGGTCTTTTAAATCCTGCCCTCCTTGGTGCTAGATCCAGTTGTGCCTCAGGGCAGAGGAGACAGAACACAGCTCTCCTGTTGGCTTGTGATGTGGTTTTGCAGCTTGTACTTTCTCTATGGGTGCTGGTTCAATATTGGAGAGAGAGGAATGTGTACTTCTATGGCTTTTAAACAAGAGAGGGCTTATAAGCCTACTGGATTGTGGCTATAAAATCCATGAACCAACATTCAGAGATTGGCTTTTTTCTCGTTTGTTTCCCTTGTAGTACTGATGCTTAGCCCGAGCAGAAGTGAGTGGCAGGTACTGACAGCATACTAGCCTATTTTCTCGGAAGCCAAGAGATAATACAACATAAGAAATAAGAATCAATGTTCAGTAGTAACTGTGGTGCTCTCTAGAAATCTTGGCTGAGCTGCTGTATCCTTCCAGGAACAGGTCCTGGTCGGTAAGGTGAGAAAGATCAAGGCCAGTGAAGACAAACTGCTGTGAATTTGAACTCAGAAACATCCACTTGGAACAGGATAGGTAATCTGAAAAACCTGAATTTCAAAGCATCTAACACTATGTTGCCAAAGGATGAATGAAGCTAATAAGGGAGAAAAAATGTTTAATTCCATCTTTCTTTTTTTTTTCTTTTTTTGTTTTGTTTTGTTTTGCTATAGGGCATGTGCGCTTACCAGAAAGGCAGAGCGAGACAGAAAACAAGAAATCACCCCCCAGGGGGGATGGCCACACCGCAATCCCTTCTCCTCTCGGGATCTTGGGCACGCACACACTTGCGCCTGGTGTGAGTTTAAGCCACCAGGTCTGGGACTCGAACGGTGGTCGACTACATGGGAGTCCAGCGACATAGCCATTACGCTAACTGCTGGTCCCAATTCCATCTTTCTTGAGTCTTGGATTGTGATGATAAATGAGCTCATTGACTGTCAGTTCCTTACCCCTGATAGTTGGAACTTGATGACAGACTTTTTTGTTCCTTTTGGATCCAAACCTCTTTTCGTACTTCTTTGTTCACATCTATTAGGAAACTATTGTTTAGGTTTTTATTCTGCTGTCCTTTTCCCTTTCTTTCGTTCTTCTATCCGATTTGTCCGATTTTACTGAACCTCCCTAACCCTCCTGACGTAGTGGATATTTCTAACACGTATATAAACACCAATTTCCAGAAATGTTTAAGAGACCATAAGCATGTTCCAAGAAGCACTTGCCCCATTAGAATTTGTCTCAGGCTGGGTAAAAGGCTGTCTCTTAGTCATCAGGAAAGTCATGATGTATTTTTTTCTTTTTTTTTATTATTTTTTCTTTTATTATTTTTTTCATTTCATTTTCTTCCATACATTCAATCACATTATTATTTGTCTTACAAAATGGATATTTAAACAGGTGAACATTTCTCCCTAGTACTGGTTTTTTTTGTTTGTTTTGTTTTTAAATGATGTATTTTTCTATGCAAAATTGCATCATGACTTTCCCGACAACCCAGTAGTACACTTCCCAGAGTTGGAGAATTTAGGTGCTATCTCTCTTTGATGAAGGAACACTCAGCACACCCATTGCCCACAAACGATCCTCACTTTTTTTACCAGGGAATTAGACATCAGGATTTCTTCACTACTTCTAAGGTAGGGTTATCTGGAATTCCCTTCAGGCTGTGGGTTACTGGTCTTGGGTTCTAGTCATAGGGGGTTCCATGTAAGGAGCTGCAGGTACACTTTCATGTCATTTAATTTTGGTCCTGCCCTCTCCAGCTGCTTCTTCAATAAGATACATCTAAAGATACAAAGTGTGCATTTGATATAATGCCTTAATCACTGGGTCTACAATTAATGTTGACTGTTTTAGATTGTAAGCTCCTGGAGAGCAGTATTGCTGTAGTAGGAATGTTTTAACAGTGCCATGTGTGAGAGAACAAAATAAATATTTTGATTTTGTGATCCTATGCATTTTTGTACTGAGATTGGTATCAATAAGCTAGTGGCTTCCTAGTTCTCATAGCGTCTGGTTGTTACCATCAGTTTTTAGGATGTCAGAGTCCTTTGTTTAATAATAGCACTTGCAGGACCAGCAGGTAGAGTAGTGGTTACGTCGCCGGACTCCCACATGGTTGACTACAGTTCGAGTCCCAGACCAGGTGGATTGAAATTCACACCAGGCACATGTATGTGTGTGCCCAAGAACCTTAGAGAAGAATGGAAGAGAAGCGACTGTGGCGTGGCCATCCCCCTGGTAAGTGATTTCTTGCTTTCTGTCTTTCTGTCTCTGGTGAGCACACGTGCCCTATCACAAAAAATTAAAAAATTTTAAAAAAGCACATGCATGTACAGGAAAGGGAGAGCAGACCCTCGAGGTCTCATCATGCCACAGTCCCTTTTCCCCAGCCCTTCAGCTCCTCAGGACCCAGGGTGTTTTCAGGTTGACCTGGGAATCCAAATGACTGTCCATGTGGCTCCAGGACGGTAGCCCAGTATGTCACAGACTGCACCACTTAGACTGGACCAAGGTATTGACTCTCCAGGTATCATGATCCCTTTATTTCATCTCACTTTTTTCCTACTTAGTGTCAGGACCAGCAGTTGGTGTAATGGCTATGTCGCTGGACTCCCATGTAGTCGACTGCTGTTCAAGGCCCAGACTCGGTGGCTTAAAATCACACTGGGTGCGTGTGCATGCATGCCTAATATCCCGAGGAGGATGGAGGAGAAGGGATTGTGGCATGACCATCCCCCCTGGGGGGTGATTTCTCACTTTCTGTCTCTCTTTCTGGAGAGCTCACGTGCCCTAAAGCAAAAACCTCTCAAAAAAAAAAAAAAAAAGAGTGGTTAGGGTGTGTGTGTGTTTTTTTTAAAGATTTTTTTCTTTGCTATAGGGCACGTGTGCTCACTGAAGAGAGAGAGAGACAGTGAGTTAGGATATGACAGATTTCTGTGTCTTTTTGCACAAGAGACAGGGTCTGAAGGAAGCTGCAATCATTTGAGTATACCAGGGATTCCTGAATTTAAAAGCTAATTTTTGGGGATCAGCAGGTGGTGTCATGATTATGTCACTGGACTCCCACGTAATCAACCACAATTCGAGTCCTGGACCTGGCAGCTTAAAACTCATGCCGGGTACGTGTGCATGTGTGCCCAAAATCCCAAGAGGAGAATGAAGAAGGAATTGTGGCACGGCCATCCCCCTGGGAGATGATTTCTCGCTTTCTGCCTGTCTCTCCAGTGAGCATACATGCCCTATAGCAAAACTCTCCCTTAAAAAAAAAAGGAAAGAAAAAAGCTAATTTTTGTCACATCCTAATCTTTTCCCCATTTTTAACCTGTTAGGCCAAGAGGCTGGGCTGGCCCTCTAGGAAGTTTGGCGCCAAACCTTGAGCTTAACATGATATTACCTATCCTTTTGCTTATGCCAGAATGTTAACTTGCTCTTCCTATGGGCCCCAATAGACATCTCAACTTTCAGCCTCACTCCTAGTCTCTTTAGTATGATAAGCAGGAACTTGGGTCAATGGGTTTGACTCTTGGCTCCGCCTCTTATTTGCAGTGTGACCTTAGGGAAAGTTACTCTAACAATCCGTAAGCCTTACTTTCTTCATTATAGAAAGGCAATAATAGCACCTGTTTGAATTAGGAGCAGTATGTGTAAGGCACCCACTGCAAAATAGGCATCTAAACCATAGTAAGTCTGTACCCCTCAGTACTACACACCTTTGTGCAAAACCTTCTGAGGGTTCACTATTAGCAGGGAGGGGAAGACATTCAGGAGCAACACTGATTTGAATAGAAAATCACTGATTTGAATAGAAAAACACACTGTGCCTATTCTTGCCCAGAAGTCATAGTGACAAAGGCAGAAAAGCCCTGTTGTCCCTCCCTTTTTTTTCCCCCTTCCATTAATGCCTCAAGGTAATCTAACTTCATTTCCCTATCTGTAACCTGACTTGAAGTTTTTTTATTTAATAAAAAAAAAGTTTATTTTTGAGAGATTTTTGCTATAGGGCATGTGAACTCTATGGAGAGACAGAGAGACAGGAAGCAAGAAATCAGCCCTCAGGGGGGATGGCCACACCTTAATCCCTTCTCTTCCATTCTCCTCCTGGGATTTTAGGTACACACACACACACACACACCCAGCATGAGTTTGGAGCTGCCAGGTTTGGGACTCAAACCGTAGTTGACTACATGGGAGTCCAACGCCTTAACCATTATGCCACCTACTGGCCTCAAAAAATGTTTTTTATTTTAAGACAGTAAGATAACACACTTGTAGGTCCTAGATAAAAGTTCCAAGAAAAGGGTTTTGAATCAATATTTATGTAATAAGGGAAACCATTTATGTTCCTTTCCAGGTCTCTCCCATATTATTACTGAGCCTTTACCTTAAAAAGGCTGAATAAAATCCAGCTAAAAGATCCTTTAGAACTGATGGTTCCAGCGGTTCTTTCTACTACAGCTGATGGTTCCCTATAGCAAAACAATAAGGCATGATTCAAAATTATATTCTGAGCTGCCTTTCAGATTGGTTCCTATGGGGAAAAATTCTTGGACAAGTTGAGAAAGAAAGCAAAATTGGAATGATGGTTAAAACATGTCAAGCATCCCTTATCTGAAAGGCTTGGGAACAGAAGTGTCCCAAATTTTGGATGTTTTTATATTTTGGAATATTTGGGGACCAGCAGTTGGCATGATGGCTATGTTGCTTAACTCCCATGTAGTCAACCGCAGTTCAAGTCCTGGACCCAGTGGCTTAAACTCGCCAGGCGCGTATGTGTGTATGCCCAAGATCCCAAGAGAAGAATAGAGAAGGGATTGCAGCGTGGCCATTCCCTGGGGGGGTGATTTCTCGTTTTCTGCCTCTCGTGTCTCTTGTCTTTCTGGTGAGCACACACGCCCTATAGCAAAAACCTCTCCAAAAATAAATAAATAAATAAAACTTTAGAATATTTGAATATGCTTAAGATATCTTGGGGATAGGACAAATCTAAGCACAAAATGCATTTATGCTTTATACACACCTGATGCACAGAGCCTAGATGTAATTTTATGTAATTCTGGGTTGTCGGAAAAGTCATGATGTATTCTGTTTTTTTCTATGCAAAAATGTATGACTTTTCCAACAACCCAGTATTTTGAGGTTGTGTTGAATTTTCCACTTGTGGCCTTATGGCAATGCTCAAAATGTTTCTGATTTTGGAGCTTTTTGGATTAGGGATGCTCAACCTATACTGTTAAGAGCATTCCTCTTACTTCCCTTCATTGCCTGTCCCCACAGTTGTAACCAAACTCAATCTATAAACAGATCTGGCACCTACTACTTGTTCAGATTTACACAATATTACTATAGGTTGAAGGGAAAGTCATGATGTATTTTCCTATGTTTGTCTATCCAAAAAATGCATCATGACTTTCCTGACAACCTAATAAAATCTAATCTCCACAAAGGTAGAGATCTTTGTTGGTTGGCACTCAGTAAATATTTCTTGAATAAATGGGTTATATGAAAGTGAGGGGGATCACTAGAAATGCGTGGTTAGGCTTTTTTTTTTCCTCTAGTTTTAGCATAGGACACATGCATTTGCCAGAGACAGACAGAGAAAGTGAGAAATCACTCCCAGGAGGATGGCTATACTTTAATCCCTTCTCTGTTCTCTTGGGATTGGGGGCACACATCCACATATGCCCAGCATGCATTTCAAGCCAGGACTGGAACTCAAACTATAGTCAGCTATGTGGGATCCAGCTGCCTTAACCACCACACCACCAGCTGGCCTCTAGGCTTTTTAAATAAAGATGGGGAGAATGATGTTTCTGCTTATAGTGATTACCTTTTAAAGCCTGGGAGTTTAAAGTGCTATTATATTTCATTAAGGATGTCTCACATTTTTTCCAAAAATATATTTATTTTTAAAAACAAAAGTCAGGTAATTGTGTAGAGTCAAATTTTCCAGAGACAAACCATAGTCTGGATTCCAGCTTAGAATGAAAGTTGAGCATGAGTAATCTCATGCAGAAATATTTTTCTCTGCAGGAGGTTAAACACTGTGCTTCATAATAAGCACTTGATACTCTAAATCTGGTTTGTACCTCTGCCATCATTTTATTCCATTCCAGGGCTCTGGCATGCGAAATAATCCGTCTCTAAAATTCAAAACTTCCAAATTGCGATGAGCGATTGCTGGGCTTGGGCTGAGGTTTATAACCAATTCGATCATTAATCATTTGTTCCCGGCTCTTGGGGTCACTGCTGAGCCCAATGGCTCCTTCTCCATCACTGCTTCCTACAACTTCCACATCTTCCTTCTGTTTTTTACGGGTCTGAAAGTATAAAAGTTTTAGGATTAAGGCAACATTCTTTTTCAATTAGCAAATTCAGCACCTACCATTTTCCAAGCAGGTATGGGTAAAGGATTAGGCTTAGAGTCTAAAGAACAATAAACTGAAATCCTAGGTGTAGAACAGTCTGAGGTAAAGGGATAAAAGATAAAAACCTTGCTCTCCAGGTTGTCACAGTCTAAAGGGAAATGGGCAAACAGAATATGTAGTACGGGGTGATCAGGGCTATGGCCGATGGGAGCCTACATTGCCAAAGATACAAAGAGATGAAGACGTGAGAGTTGAGTGTGTGGTGGTGGCGATTCAGATGAGGAAGCTATAACTGCAAAGACAGATGGGAGTTAGCAAACAAGTGGAAGCAAAGGGTATTTCAGCAAGTGTATTATTCAAGAACAAGATGGAGAGCCAGGACCAGCAGTCAGCATAATGGCTATGTCGCTGGACTCCCATGTAGCCGACCACGGTTCTAGTCCCAGATCCAGTGGCTTAAACTCACACTGGGCACGTGTGTGTGCCCACGATCCTGAGAGGAGAAGGGATTGTGGCGTGGCCATTCACCCTAGGGGGTGATTTCTTGCTTTCTGTCTCTCTCTGTCCGGCAAGTGCATGCTCCCTATAGCAAAAACCTCTCCAAAAAAAAAAAAAAAGAACAAGATGGAGGGGAGCCGTGGCCTAGTGGCTAAGGGACAGGCCCCCACATTGTCAGCTATGCAGTTAGAATCCTGGCCCCAGGAGCTTGAAAACCATGCTACATACATTAGCATGCAGGATGGAGAAATGGAGATGAAAGAACCACATCCCCTTCAGGGGTTGCTTTTTCCCTCTTCCTCTCTCTCTGCCTGGCAAGGGCACAAAGTCTCTCTGGCAAAGTTTTAAAAAGAGAGAGATAAATGGAAAATAAGGTGATAAAACAATAACCAAAAGTCTATAGCCTCTTTGGCCCCATGAGATTAATAGTGACACCAGGAGGTTTTATACTATCTTATCAAAAAGATCTGAGTTTTGGGGCTTCATTTTGTGCTCAGATAAAAGGTATGACTCTCAAGTAATAAGCAACTATAGAGCTCACTATGTATGTCTTAGGTTAATCATTTTAAAAAGGAAAGACTGATACCCCATAACTATCACTCCTTGGCTATAAACATGATATTAGAGAATAACTTTCTCTAGAAGAGTAAACAGATGTTTTATCTAGAGCTCTTTACTAAAAGAATGGCTCAAACCACTGGGACTGCCACCATTCTTCACCAATTACTGCTGAACTATGAGCAGTTAAATGCCAACATTAAAGTATTACAGGGAATCAGTGTATTATCTTTCATGACAGATATAATGAATGACCTTCCTGACTACTCTCCAGTTAGTTAGTACTACCAATAAGTGACACTAGAAAGTTTTACCCAAATATCTCTGTGAAAACAAGTTCTATGAGGCAAAAGACTCCATCATTTTAAGGTTGTCCAATGTAATGAAATCCCAGCAATGTGAAGTCAGGTGTGTGTGTGTGAGTGTGTGTGTGTGTGTGTGTGTGTGTGTGCATGCAAGACCAAAATCCAGACAGAAGGGAGAAATGGAGGAAAAAGGACTGCAGTTATGACTACCTGCTAGGGGATGCTCTCTCTCTGGTAAGCAAACATGCTACCCTCTAGCAATTAAAAAGAAAAGGGAAAGGAAAGGAAAGGAAAGGAAAGGAAAGGAAAGGAAAGGAAAGGAAAGGAAAACTAGAGTTATGATAGTGAAATCAAACTGATTTCAGTAAAAAAATTTCATTTTAGTTGGGGCTGGTTAAGGGCGCTGGACTCCCACATGGCCAAACATGGTTTGAGCCCCGGACCCTGGCAGCTTGCTTTCTCACTTTCTCTCTCTCTCTGTCCTTTTCTGGTCAAATTAAAATAAATAAAGTTAAATAATTCTTAATTTTTTTTTTAATTTTAGTTTAGGGCAAAAACTGTCTCTCCTTCCTAAACTGTTACAAAACTGACCAAACCCATTAGGTAACTGCAGTTAGTGGAAAGACTAAATCTATAGTGAGCTGACTGCAGAGTCAAAGTTTACTATGCTAGCATTTTATAAGACTCATTCCAACAGAAATTTAAATAATACTTAAAGCTCATCTTAATAATATACTACCAGGCCAGTAGGTGGCATGGTGGTTGATCTGCTAGACTCCCATATGGCCAACTGTGGTTCAAGTCCCAGACCCAGTGGCCTAAAAATACACAGGGTGTGTGTGCATGCATGCCCAGAATCCCGAGAGAATAGAGAATGTGGTGTGGCCATGCCCCCGGGGGGGGGGGGGGGTGATTTCTTCCTTTCTCTCAATCTGTCTCTCTTTGTCTCTGGTGAGTACCATACATTAAAAACCTAAAAAATAATGTACTACCAATATGAATTTTTAAAAAGAAGCTATATCAGTCTTTTTTTTTTTTTTTTTTTTTTTTTTAGTATTTCAGAGGATACATGCACTCAACTGAGGAAGACAGAGAGAAACAGAGAGAGGCAGAGGGAGAAAGCAAACCCCAATAGGGCATGGTCATGCCACAATCCCTTTTCCTCCATTTCTCCACTTCAAGATTTGGGCCATGCATACACACGTGCCAATGTGTTCATCACTCTTAATGCAGAAGAGCCATCTTGTTCACGGATGTATGTAAGTTGTAATGTCACCTGCCACATGACACAAAACATCTTACCAAGTCTTCCTTTGGGCCTGGCACTGTAGGGAAAAATGCAGAGATGAATATACTAATCCTCCCTTCAAGAAGCTTATGGCCCAGTAGGGATAAACAGACAATTATAAGAGAGAACGATAGTACCTACGAGAGGTCAGCAGAGGGGAAGGAGGCTATGCCTAACCCAGCTGAGGCTGGAAGGAGCTGAGTGAAAAGACAAGTAGCAGTTAACCTGGCAAAGAAAGGGAGGTGGAAGGGGCCAGCAGGTGGCATGGTGGTTAAAGTGCTGGACACTCCCACATGGCTGAACATGGCTCAAGTCCTAGACCTGGTGGCTTGCTTTCTCACTTTCCTTCTCTTTCTCTCTCAGGTCAAATTAAAATAAACGAATGAATAAATAAAATTAAAATAAGTAATTCTTTAAAAAAAAAAAAGGGAGATGGCATTTCAGGCAGAGGACACACTGTATGTATGGGCACGGAGATGAAAGCTAATGGTAATTTTGAAAAATTATTATTAATTTTTCTTTTTTAAAAAGAAAAATCCTTTAATACAGTATGTTATGACTACACTTAAAAATGTTGGGGGGGAGGGCGCAGCAGATGGCATAGTGGTTACATCACTGGACACCCACATAGCTGACCAGAGCTCAAGCCGCAGACCTAGTGGCTTGAAAATCATGCTGGGCATATGTGCATGTGTGCCCAAGAGCCCAGGAAAAGGGATTACATCATGGTAACCGCCCTGGTGGGTGATTTCTCGCTTTCCCTCTGTTGCTGTCTGTCTCTCCTAGAGTGCACGCACCATAGGGCAAAAACCTCTTAGGGAAAAAAAAAACCATATTGGGAGGTCAGTACGTGGCATGGAGGTTAAGGTGCTGAATCCCATATGGTCAACTACATGGTTGGGTCCTGGACCAGGCAGCTGGAGAATTTACCAGGTATGTGTGTGAATGCTCAAAATTCTAAGAAGAGAATGGAAAAGGGACTACAGGGTGGCCTGTAGCGGTGACTTCTCACTTTCTCTCTCCCTCTATCTCTGTCTCTCTCCAGAGAGTGCATGCATCCTACAGCAAAAACTAAAACAAAAACCAAAAAACATACTGGGCTCCTACTTATGTGCAAGATATTGGGAACTCAATGGTGAAGATGCTCATAATTTCTGCAGTCACAGTGCCCAATGTAAATTATTTTACAGTAAACAATTGAGAATTATAATAAATGACGTGAAAACAATAATATGGTGCTTTGTGAGAGCCTAACGAGATGGAGACAGCATGGGTTTGCTCAGATTGGCCGCCCCCTACAGGTAGGGATGACACACTTAACCTGGAAAGGGTGAAAGAGGCTTCTCAGCCTGAGGAGCTGACATTTAAACTGAAACTGGAAGAAACGGGGCACACACAGAGCCCAGGGAAATAAGACGTGCAAAGGCCAAGGAAGTGGTAAGCAGGTTGGCATGTTCAAGGAAGAGAAAGAACGCCAATGTGGCAGGGGTACAAAAGGCAAGAGAGTGACACTACATAAAAGTAGAAGGGGCCAGAACGTGCAACGTATTATAGGCCATGGTAAGGAATCCAGATTTTATTCTAAGTTCAGGAAATTGTTGGGTTGTCAGGAAAGTCATGAGGCATTTCTACATGGAAAAATACGTCATGACTTTCCCAAAAACCTAAGACTAAGGAGTTTTAAACAGAAATAACATGATCAGAATCTTTTTCTTTACTCATAATGAAGTACATGCATGCGCACATGACAGTGAGAAAGAGAGAGGGGTAGCAATCCCCACAGGGTCTGTTCATACCACAGTCTTTTTCCTCAAGTCTTCTAGCCTATCAGATCTTGGGCACTCATGGGTATGCCTGGTGTGTTTCAAGGCTGGGGATCTGAACCACAGTTGCTCTGTGGGATCGAGCTTCTCTTGAGTAGTGCATTACTGCTGCACTAAGGAGCTGGCCTGTGATCAAAAAAGTTATTAAAGATTATTCTAGGCATAGCCAGTGGCATGGTGGTTAAGGGGACAGGATCCTACATGGCCAACTACATGGTTCAAGTCCTAAACCCAGTGGTTTGAAAAACATGCTAGGCGCATGTGCATGTCTGTCCAAAACCCCAGGAGGAGAAATGGAGGAGAAAAGATTGTGGCTTGGACTCTCAGCCTCTCTCTCTGTCTCACTTCAGCAAGCATACATGCTCTATAGCAAATTAAAAGAAAGAGAGAGAGAGAGATTATTCTGGATACCTTATAGAGAATGGACTGGTGGACTGATGCAATAAAAATGGAAGAAATGGAAGTAGAGGGGGTCTGGCAGGTGGTGTAGTGGTTAAGGTGCTGAACTCCCACATGGCCACTTGTGGTTCAAGTCCTGGACCTTGTGGTCTCTCTCTCTCTCATCAAGTTAAAAATAGTAATAATAAATAAAATTAAAATTAGAAAAAGGGTGTGATGTCTAGCACTCCACAAAAAAAAAAAAAAAATAAAATAAAATAAAATGAAGTAGAAGACCAGCAGATGGCATAGCATAGTGGTTATGTCACTGGACTCGCACATGGCCAATTGTGGTTTGAGTCCCAGACCTGGTTGACTTGAAAATCACATCAGGCACCTGTGTGTGCATACCCAAGATCCCAGAAGGAGAATGGAGGAGAAGAGATTGTGGCATGGCCATCCCCTCTGGGGGGTGACTTCTCTCTTTCTCTCTCACTGTCTTCTCTCCCGCCATGGTGAGCACACATGCCCTTAGGCAAAAACCTCTAAACAAAATAGAACAAATGGAAGGAGAAAGACCATTTAAGATGCTACTACAATTGGACAGGGAGAGATAGTTACTTGGAGTAGGACTATAACGCTGGAGATGAAAAAGTATGGGTAGAGAAATACCTTTTCATGAGGTATAAACGATTATGGAAGTAGATAGATTCTGGTAGAATCAGGGTTTATGGACAAGCTGAATATAAAGAGTGAGGGAAATGAAGGACTTAAGAATGTCTACTGGGAAGCTGGCAGGTGGCGTGGTGGTTAAGGTGCTGGACTCCCACATGGTCGACGTTGGTTCAAGTCCTGGACTTGGTGGCTTGATTTCCTGCTTTCCCTCTCTCTCTCTGTTTCTCTCTGTTGCTCTGTGGTCAAACTGAAAAAACAATAATGATGAATAAAATTAAGTAAAACAATTCTTAAAAGAAAAAAGAATTTCTACTAGATTTCTGGCCTGAGTAACTAGTTAGGTACAAAGATGGAAATTATTAGTTTTGGGGAAAAATTAGATATTTTTGTTGTTTTCTTTTTTTAACATTTTAAGTACAGAGGGCTGAATAAAAGCCCCCAAAGCTATCAGGTCCTAATTCCTGGAAACTAGCAATGTTTCCATATATGGAAAAGAGGTCCCTGTAGATGATGATTAAATTAATTATCTTGAGATGGGAGGTTATCCTGGATTATCCAGGTAAACTCACAGGGGTCCTTGTAAGAGAGAGGCAGAGGGAGATTTCACAGAAAAAAGACACAACATGACCACGAAGACAGACTGGAGTGATGCAGCTACAAGTCAAGGAATGCCAACAGCCACCAGGAGCTAGAACAGCTATGAGACGAACTCTCCCGTAGAGCCTCCAGAGAGCAGCATGGCCCTGCTGACACCATGACCTCAGCCCAGTGGCAACTACAGAATACACATCCATCGTCTTGAGCCACTGGGTCTATAGTACCTTGCTATATCGGCCACAGGAAACTGATGCCTTAAGTTTGAAATGCCTGTAAAGCATCTGAACGAGAGATTTCAAATAAGCTCTTCCTATAAGAGCATGGAGTTCAGCGATTAAGAGTTACTGTTTAAACATTCCTAAGGGTTTGAAAGTTGTATTCTTACCTCCAGATCCTTTCGAATGCTCTCAAATTCTTCAATGTCATCAAGCTTTAGCTCTAGTCGCGTGGGTTTTCGTCGCAACATGCTGAAATCAATACTAAGGGTCAGACCCAACAAACTATTAGCTGTTAAAAATGACAGAGGAGAAAAAGAGTTGGTTAAGTTTCAGCTATAAATAAAAGATCAATTCGTAACCATGCACACTAAAGTGAAGTGCAGAATTACAGTTTGGATTCACACAGACTTGTAAGTCTTTAGGTGTGTGATTATTGCATTTTTGGTGAATGATGAAGATCCACAACTCTGTAATTCCAAAAAACTCTGGGTAAGAATTTAAAATAGTGGCTAGCACCATGGTTTAGTGGTTAAGGGAGCTGGATCTGCCACAGTTGAATACGGTTAAAATTCCAGCCTGCATGCTTGAAATATGACCAGGCACACATGTGCATACATGCCCCAAATCCTGACAGAATTTGAAAGGGATGCTTTCTCTCCCTCTCTCTATTTCTCCGGTAACTGTACATACCCTCTGGCAATTAATCTAAAAACAAACAAACAAAAAAACAAAACTTAAAATAGCAAGTTGCCTATAAGAAAGTTCTAGGTAACAATCAATTTTTTTTAAAAAGAATTATTTTATTTAATTTTATTTTTTTATTTATTTTGATTTGACAAGTGAGAGAGAGGAAAAATGAGAAAGCAAGCCACCAGGTGTGGGACTTGAACCGCAGTCGGCTATGTGGGAGTCCAGCACCCTTAACCACTGCACTACCTGCCGGCCTCCAATTTTTTTTTTTTTTGAAGAGAGATTTTTTTGTTGTTGTGATGGGTCACCTACACTTAGACACAGAGAGAGACAGAGAGACAGAAAACAAGAAATCACCTCCCAGGGAGAATGGCCACACTGCAATCCCTTCTCCTCCATTCTCCTCTCAGGATTTTGGCCAGTGTGAGTTTTAAGCTGCCAGGTCTGGGACTCAAATTGGTGGACTAAGTGGGAACCTAGTTACATAACCATTACGTCATCTGCTGGTCCCGGCAACAATCAACTTAATCTCATGATCTAGTCCTATTCAAAGAAACAGTCTAGAAAGTGACATGGTGGTTTAGGTGCTGGACTCCCTCTGGTCAACTGCAGTTTGAGTCCTGGACCTGGCGACTCACTTTCTCACTTTCCCTCTCTGTCTCTCTCTGGTCAAATTTAAAAAATAATAATAAATTAAATTCTAAAAAAAAAAAAAGAGGAGAGAGACAGTCTAGAAGAACAAAGTTTAAGAGAAAAGAATAAAGTTAATTATTACATCTTAATTCAGTATACTTAGGGGGAAGGTAGTTAAACCATTAATCTGTTCTACATGAGAATTATCAGAGATTTATGATCACTCCTAAATGCTAAATCAGTTTGCTAAATCTCAGAAAAACTCCCTCTAACTTACCAATTCACAGGATTATCCTCAAGGTCTAAGTAGGTCCTAAATGGATAAGTCATTAATTAAACAAACACTTCTTGTTCCAGCTACAGAGTTAATGGGTTCAGTCACAATCTGTGGGGAAAAGAGACAAAGAAAATTGTCATACAGTATAGTAAGAACACTGATGAGGGTAAAGCGATGACATTACACAGGCTACTAATCCAGCCTGGGCTGAGTGTGCGGTGAACAGGCACATGAGGCAAGACTTCCTGAGAAAATGACATCTTAGTTGACTTCTGAGGGGCAGGCAGAGAGAACACATGCACAAGAGGCTCAAGGAAACATTACTCAGTCTGAAAACCCAAAGCAATACTGTTAACAAAACCATTTTTTTAGAAAAACTCCAATTGACTTTAACATCTGTTGGTGGCATCATTGTTACATATTCTCCACAGCATCTGGTAGAGAATATCTACAATAAACAGTAAACGTCAATGCAATTCAGTAGCTACAGTGCTGGAAGCTACATGGTGGACCAGGGCTTTGGATCCCAGAGCTGGCCTGAAAACACACCGAGTGCTGTACATATGTGCACACGCCCAAGATCTTGATAAGCTGTGGGGCCATGGGAAGGGGAATCACATGACAGGGCCCTGTTAGAGGGTGATTTTCTCCCTTTCTCGTGAATGTGCTATCATAAATAAAATAAATTTTAAAAAAAGTAAAACAAACTTTCCTTGATCATCGTTTTAGATATTACCATTCCCATTCTTTACCTTACTTTAACATAAAAAACCTGCTTTAAGATAAAAAAGTTGAATCAAGATGTTCCATTTGGTTAATAATGTTGGCTTCTCAAAAATTATATATAGATCAATATGGTGCGGATTAAATGAGAACAATGCAAATGAAAGCCCTGGTAAAGTGAGTACAGAATATAAATTATTATTACAGGTGACCAGCAGTTGGCGTAATGGCTATGTCGCTGGACTCCCATGTAGTCAACTGCGGTTCAAATCCAGGACCCAGTGGCTTAAACTCACGCCAGGTGCATGTGCATGTGTGCCCAAGATCTCGAGAGGAGAATGAAGGAGAAGGGATTGCAGTGTGGCCATCATCCCTTGGGGGTGATTTCTTGCTTTCTGTCTCTCTGTCTCTCTGTCTCTCTGTCTTTCTGGCGAGCACATATGCCCTATAGTAAAAACCTCTCCAAAATAAAATAAAATAAAATAATCATTACATGTCCCTAGAATAAAACCAGGAGCTGTTTAGTACACAAATGAAATATTTCCTTCCCCAGTGAAGCTTGGGACACATACACATATTATTATCAACATAATACATGGCCACTAGGCTACTGTCCCACAGTGAACAATGGTGCTGGAAGCCACATGGCCAACAGCAGTTCAGATCCCCTACTCAATGGACCTGAAAAATGCAAGGCGCCTTACCAAGGAGCCTGAGAAGCAGGAAAAAAGGGGATCTCTAGGGTGTATCACTTGTGTGCACTGTTTTAAAAATAATGATTTATTTTATTTACTATTATTATTTTTAAATTTGCTATATGGTACATGTGCCCACCAGAGAGAGACAAAGTGAGAAAGCAAGCCAGTAGGCCCAGAGCCCTAACCACCACGCCACCTGCTGAGCCCCTGTATGCACTTTTTAGTAGTCCATTACATTTCAAATTGCTTTGTATTAAATTACATGCTACTATCTTCCAGATATTCTTGCAAATATAAAGGAATGGTTAAAAATGCTGGCTCTGGAGGAGAAAGGGCAAAGGTTCTCATCCTACAACGCCATTGATCTTGAACAATTAGTTTCGTCTCTCACTAGACCTTAGTTTCCTCACCTGTATTTGTACTTGTGTATGTTTCGGATGGCTCAATGCAAAACAAGTTTCTGTAAGATAATTTGGCATTTAATTAACGCTCAATAACAGTGTTGTTATCGTAATAGCGGGGGGTGAGGGAAGGAGTGGGGAGAGGGCCTGTCCAGCTCAAAAACCACGGTATTTCAAAACTCTCCCACTCCCCACTTGGGAGTAAAAGCCATGTTTTCATCGCGGATGCCCCAGCACCCGGCGGGGCAGAGCCGTGCAGGGCTGCTCGCATGCAGTTTACCTGACGCCTTGCATCCATCATCTCACTCTCATCATACAAATTCTGGGTTGAAGACAACGTAACAAAATGAGTAATATCAGGCTGTAGCTCTTCCGCTCGCCCTTTATTTTACTGTGGCGTTGGCAGGCTCTTCGAGCTTAATTTCTCGCCGCTGCCTAAATCCACGGCAAATTCAGCCAGCTCAGAGGGAGCCTCTGGGAGGACTTCCGGACCGCGGATAAGGACAGACCTCCCGCATTTTCAGGGTGGCACTGCCAGTTCTCAGACGACGGTTTCCATGGCAACATGAGTCTCCGCTCCAGGACGACGTAAAGCCTCCCGCAAACCAGGCAGGCCCCGGAAGCCCTCGATTCGCCGAGGTTCAGCCCCAAGCCGCGAGACTGCAGGCACCTACCTGTGTGCACCCCGTTCAGTATCTTTCCGGAACGTCGGCTCCCCCCACGGATCTACCACTAAGCCACTAGAATACACCGCGCAGACTGCGCAGAGCCTCCCTCCTCGCAGAACCTCGTTTTCCGCGAGCTTTGCTTGCAGGTTCTACGTGTCATGGCCCTTCACAAGCCCAGATTTCCCCCTACTACGACTCCCGTCATGCTCTGCGCCGCCTAGAGCGAGGCGACGGCTTTCGGCCCACTTCCGGTCGGTGACGTAGTTCCGCTCTGCTGGGCGCGCGCGGTGGACTGACTGGAAAAGCACCGCTCTGTTGTCGCTGTGGTTCCGCCGCTCCTGAGCCCGGCATGGCTTCGTCGCGAGCGTCCTCCACGGTATCGAGCTGGGGATCTCCGCTGTGTCTGGCAGGGAGCGCGGAGAGGGTGGGGTCCCTGCGGGTAGCCCGGTAGGATCGGGCTAAGGCGGCGGAGGGCTGCGGAGGGCTGCGGGGCTCAGCCGTGTCCAAGGGAGCCGAGCAGCGTCTTCCTGATCCCTGAGCACCTTCGTGTCCTGGAGCTCCTTTGCACTCTCGCTACAGCCCCGAACGGTGAACAGCTCTGGCGACTGGTCCAAAAACGGTGCTCTGAAATGAGAGTGTCTCGGCCAAGATTTATTATCATTGTCAGATCTTGTCATTGTAATGAGGCCTCCTAACTGCTACTGCCCCACATTTGAAAAGTTTGGGATGTATTGACCCCTGGCGTTGTAGCTTCTTCCCCCGAACACCAAGTTGGTTATTGCCGTTATCCTTGGTGTTCTTTCAGAAATTAGCAATAGCCCTGGAATATCAATGTAAAAACCCAAGAAGAGATTCCACTTCTAATAAAGTGAAGGAAACCTGTTCCAAAGCAGACCTTTGATAGAAAACTCACTAAGAGAAATTGACGTATTTTCCTGTCTGCCAAACTTAAGTGACTGAGGAACTGAAATACCCTCCTGCCATCAATCGGTGATCAACATTGTAACAGTACAGTCTGTCCTTTTGTTTGGGGAGAAAATAGAATTGAAGCTCAGGATGGCCTTCATCCTTTGGGTAAGCCCAGTAAATTGCCAAAATAAAACTTTAGGCTAATCCAGGTCTTTGAATTAGCAGGCAACCAAAACTAAAGCACCTGATGACTTAGTTGCTCCTCTTGTGAAGAAACCACACATCTATTATGGAAGTTTGGAAGAGAAGGAGAGAGAGCGGCTGGCCAAGGGAGAGTCTGGGATTTTGGGGAAAGAAGGACTTAAAGCAGGAATCGAAGCAGGAAATATTAATATAACCTCTGGTAAGATACAGATTGCAATTCCAACCTCACCTTTGTTGTTTCCATTTTCTGTAACAAATGCCTTCATAAACTTAAGAAATAATTATTTTTCTTTTTATGGTTTTTGCCATAGAGCATGTGTGTGCTCTCCAGAGACAAAGAGAAAGTGAGAAATCACTTCCCAGGGGGATGGCTATGGCTATACCTGAGTCCCTTCTGGGATTTTAGGCACACACACACACACACACACACACACACGCCTGGCATGATTTTCAAGCCTCCAGGTCCAGGACTCAAACTGCAGTTGCCCACGTGGTTGTTTTAACACCTTAACCACTATGCCACCTGCTGGCCCAGAATTAATGTTTTTATAGTACAAAACAGTTTAATTCTTAAACTTGCATATGTAAGACTGTACTTCACTTACTATCTGGCACCATCCATAGGCCTTTATTTTGCAGTCTTTTATAGTTTTTCTGCTGTGAATAGTGAGTAATTTTACAGACATTTATTCAGTGTGCATTTGTATTCAAATTGATTCTATTTGTCTTCTGGAGATGAACATATTTCTTGGATTTGTTCAGAGCTAGATTGGTTCATAGTATTGTCTCCTTTAGTTTTCCACATATTTATTTTACTGAAATAACTTTTTTTTAATTATAAAAGCACTTTCTATTTTTATTTTGAAAGATCAAACAAGATATGAATGTTTGAAGTTGAGAATCTTATATTCTTTATTGAGAAGGTATATATTTTTTCTGAGAATTTTAATATAGACATAAGAATGTGTCGTTTTTTTAATAAAGGTATGATCAAGTTGTTTTGTAACCTGCATTTTTCACCCTATAGACTGTTGATTCCTTTTCATATTAGTAGCAAGAGGTCCACTATACTTTTTAATCATTAGATATTCAAACAATACAAAAGAATATAAGATGACTCCTCTGTAGAAAGGACTTCCATCAAGTTTCTCATTGATCATGTTTTCTTTTCTATACACATACAATTTAGTGATTTTTGTAAACCTTTTATGCTATTTTTAGATATAACCACATTACTACTGTACCTATCATTTTTCATCCAAATGCTTGTATTAGGTATGGGAGGGTTGAGAGATTTTTGTTATAAGACATACGCAGAGAGACAGAAAGTGAGAAATCCACCTCCACCCACCCCCCTCAAGATGGCCACTCTGCAGTCACTCACTTCAATTCTCCTCTCAGGATCTTGGACACACACACACACACACACACACACACATGTGCACAGCATGAGTTTTAAGTTACCAGGTCCAGGACTCAAACGTGGTTGACTGTGTGGAATCTAGCAACATAACATAACCATTACACCATCTGCTGGTCCCAAGTATGGGTTTTAAAACTAGTTGTAAGATTAGGGACCGGCAGGTGGCGTGGTGGTTAAGGGTGCTGGACTCCCACATGGCTGATCATGGTTCAAGTCCCAGACCTGGTGGCTTGCTTTTCCACTTTCCCTCTCTCTTTCTCACTCTGTCCTTCTCTTATTTATTTAAATAAATAAATAAAGTTAAATAAAATAATTCTTTAAAAAAAAAACTAGTTGCGAGATTACCCAAAAGGCCTTATGACCATAATAATCTCATTTTCTTGGTAATCATTTCCACTTTATTAGTTAAATTGAAAATGTCCCTAAATCGGGGCTATTTTAGAGAATTGGTTTAGCAGTTGAAAAAAATGAGGAAAATTTTTTAGACGTCAAATACACTTTTTTCTCCTTTGGATAAAAGGCTTAGTTAACTAATTTGCTGACGATGTTCTCTGTACTGTCACTTTCCATTCTCATCTAAGATGTGTGTTTATATAGTTTAAACTTGTCAAATGAAACAAGAGGAGGCTTGAATCATTTCCTGCCTTTTAATGATGTATTATTTAGGTTTATGTGTTTGGCATAATTTAATAAACTTGAGAACAGTAAATTATATCTATAAAATGTGTAATAGATTAGGCAGTTGCTTTCCCTAGAGGCAGACACAAACTTCAGTTTGAAATTATTACTTTCCGCCATTGAAGAGCTAGCAATTATGCTGTTGCCTTTTTTTTTTTTTTTTTTTTTTTTTTTTAGGAGAAGTGTTTGAAATTGAAGAGCATATCAGTGAACGACAGGCAGAAGTATTAGCTGAATTTGAGAGAAGGAAGCGAGCCCGGCAAATCAATGTTTCCACGGATGACTCAGAGGTCAAGGCTTGTCTTAGAGCCTTGGGGGAACCCATCACACTTTTTGGAGAGGGCCCTGCTGAAAGAAGAGAAAGGTGCCCTTTCTAAATATTTACTGCATTAATCCCAGAGTTCTTCCCAAATGTCAGTTGATCTTAGAGCTGAACCTTTCAACACAGTGTCTCAAATAAGTTACCAATATCCAACTCAGTTGTGTTTATATAATTTAAGCCTGTAATCTGAGTCTTAGACCAATTTTTACTCCAGTACTTTTTCTTTCTAAATTGTAAAGCAGGTGCTAGTATTCTTCCTTCCCTCCCTAATTTTGACTCGAAGGTTGCTAGGGATTTGAATGGTGAGAGAACATATAGGCTTGCTCCCTTCTTACATGTCTTTTTTTTCTTTTTCTTTCTTTTTATTTTTTTTTTTTAATTCTCAATTGTGTTTAAATTCTAATTTTCTTTTTACAGGTTAAGAAATATCCTCTCAGTAGTCGGTACTGATGCCCTAAAAAAGACTAAAAAAGATGATGAAAAGTCCAAGAAGTCCAAAGAAGAGGTAAAATATGTCTGTGGCTTCACAGTGTCAGCATGAAGGAAATGAGGGCATAATTCTCTCATTTTCTCTTTCCAGCAATTTGCTTTAGCTAGGATGTGGGGATGTGTAAAGATTCTACCTTTCAGGAATAGGTGCTGGCCATGCCTAGTGACTCCTGTGTAGGTATGAGTAGAGTTAAGTGAATTTTCTATTTAGGAAAGCACCATAGCATTTCTGGTGTAACTTCCCTTACCTAGTAAGAGATCATAGAAAGGAATCAAGTAGCACCTACTTCATTAAGTATACTTACTTCATCCTATCACCGAACTCACTGATTCTTTCTGAGCACTTGATAGGAAGTTAACAGCTATGGGAGAGACGGAAATGCTTCAGAATTAACACTTCCATTCTTAATTTGCATTTCAGTATCAGCAAACTTGGTACCATGAAGGACCAAACAGCCTGAAGGTGGCTAGACTGTGGATTGCTAATTATTCACTACCTAGGTAAGAAGAGCCTCTAGAAGAAGAAAGGAGTCTGTTTTTCTTGTTTCCTCTCAGGCCTAAGGATCTGCTTTGTTATGACGAGGCTGGTCGAGGCTGGTCGGTGAAATTGTGAGCAGTGCTAGTAGGTGGTGTGGTGGTTAAATGCTGGACTCCCACATGGCTGGCTACAGCTTGAATCTTGGACCTGGCAGCTTGGTTTCTCACCTTCTCTCTGGAGAGCTCACATGCCCTGTAGCAAATTTGAAAATAATAATAATTATTGTAATTATAATGGCAGATAAAATTAAATAATTCTTTTTAAGAAAATCAATAAATTGTGGTAGAGGTATGTGTGCAAACCCTTGTTTACAGCCTTGTTTGCTCATGGTAGTAATGTTCCTGTGTCATAGGGCAATGAAACGCTTGGAAGAGGCCCGTCTCCATAAAGAGATTCCTGAGACAACCAGGACCTCTCAGTTGCAAGAGCTACACAAATCTCTCCGGGTAGGATGCTCAGCAGTTGTCTAGTATCTTAAATGTTTTTAATGTTTATTAGCTTTTTTTTTTTTACTTTGTCCCACCTCTAGAAGGTAAAGGCAGCTATAATGACTACTCCCTACTTGAGCTGTTGCGATGTGGGAGGAGCCATCAGCTAAGTGGCACCAACCACTGTAATTCTCCCTTTTACTATGTCCACGCTGCGCTTTAGATCTCTCCACAGTACTCTGTTTATATTTAGCTGACACAGAGGGCAGTGATACTATGACCAGGAGAAAGGGCTCTGCAGTTCCAAATATAAAACAGTCTTGGGGTGGGTTAAAGCTGAAAAGTAGCTTGTTTTATGGTAGAAAAGTCCAGAAACTCTTGGGTTAGCCTATTAATGATCAACATTTGTCTTGCCTTTTTTTTTTTCAGTCTTTGAATAATTTCTGCAGTCAGATTGGGGATGATCGACCCATCTCCTACTGTCACTTTAGTCCAAATTCCAAAATGCTGGCCACAGCTTGTTGGTAAGTGCTATTTCACAGTGATATTTTTTCCTAAATGGGGGACAGAACCGAAAAAAAACTAACATTTGTCTTAGATATGGATTTCCATGTCCCCTTCCTCTACCTCTCGTGATCACACCAAACTGCAGATACTAGTGCTCTCGCTACTGTGTGATACCATATCGCCTCTGTTCTGGACGTTCACCAGGGACTCCAGAGTCCATGGCATGTGGCAGCCTATCGTGTTCTTGACACTAGTGTTTTGGAGCAAGGCCTGTGGTGAGTTTACAGACCACGTGGTAGCCACGCCTCAGTGTAGCTTTTCTTTTCTGGTTATCTGCCCTAGCTAAAGTGTTTCGTTCCCATAGGTTTCACTGCCTTTACCTGTAGAGCAAGAAGATGTTTTTTAAATATTTGCCTTGATGATAGTGCTTGGTATGTGGTAAAGACTCCATTTGTAAATGTGAATTCTTGGTTTTATCTTTATTTTGTTTTTTACTTACCACTGCATATGCAGAAAACTCATTCTAATGTGTTAACTTTGTCGTTTTAGTTTGGTGTTGGTTTTTGTGCAAGGCTGTGTAGTTAGAAAGAGAACTCACCTCACAATGAATGTGCAGGAACTGCTTGACTAGGCAGATACTAGACGCGTTCAGAAGGCCAGGGGCTGTACAGGTCACTCCACCTCTCCAAGCCTGTTACCTTACCTATGAAGTAGAATGATTGTTCCTACCTCACCACCTCGTGGGTCTGTTATAATTGTCACTCGTCGTAATAGATATTAAAGTAATGTGTTGGAAAATTACCTAAAAAGTCTATTTTTAGAACGTAATTACTTGGGACCAGCAGAGAGCGTAATGGTTTCATTTCTGGACTCCCATGTAGTTGACCATGGTTTGAGTCCTGGACCAGGTGGCTTAAAACTCATGCCGGGCACATGTGCATGTGTGCTCAAAAAGAAAAATGAAGGAGAAAGAATTGTAGTGTAGCCATCCCCCCTGAGGGGTGATTTCTTACTTTCTGTCTCTCCACAAGAGCATGTGCCCTATAGCAAAAATCTCTCTTTAAAAAAAAAAAGGAGGGACCAGCAGTTAGCGTAATGGCTATGTCGCTGGACTCCCATGTAGACGACTGCGGTTTGAGTCCCAGACTCCGTGGCTTAAACTCACGCTGGGCACGTGTGCGTGTGTGCCCAAGATCCCAAGAGGAGAATGGAGGAGAAGGGATTGCGGCGTGGCCATCCCCCCTGGGATAGTGATTTCTCGCTTTCTGTCTCTCTGTCTCTCTCTGTCTTTCTGGCGAATGCATGCGCCCTATAGCAAAAACCTCTCAAAAAAAAAGGAAAGGAAAGACTGTAATTACTTTATAGATCACAAAATGCTACTCGTATTCAAGAAGATATTAATATTATTATTAGGTAGTTTCCCTCACACAATGATCCAAAAGTTAAGAGTGAGAATTTGCATGATGTTAGTTATAGTGTATTAGAGGCCTCTAGTTTCATGTCACCTGGATGTTTTTTTTTTCTCCCGTCACCCTTCAGATTGTAAGCCAGTAATGTTACCAAGATACCTTTTCCTTCCCAGACCAATCCTGGCTGAGATGCTTTCCTTTGTATTTGATAGGAGTGGGCTTTGCAAGCTCTGGTCTGTTCCTGATTGCAACCTCCTTCACACTCTGCGTGGTAAGTAGAGTCTTATTCATTTCTGTTTTTTACCTAGTGTGAACTCTGTTAAGCAGTAAAACTGCCTGATGTTGAAATGCAGTTCATACAGTGTTAATTCTTTTTTAAAAAAAATTGTTTTATTTACTTTTTAAAAAAATTTGACCAGAGAGGAACAGAACGAGAGTGTGAGAGAGAGAGAGAGAGAGAGAAAGTGGGAAAGCAAGCAACCAAGTCTAGACTCGATCCGCAGTTGGCCATGTGGGAGTCCAGTGCCCTTAACCACCATACCACCTGCTGACCCCATACAGTGTTAAGTCTTGATTTGATTTGATGTGGTTTGATTTGATGTAACTTGACTTGGTTTGTTTTTCTCTGGCTGCAAGGTTGAAACGGAATGACTTCATACGCATCCACTCTTCTCTCGTATGTAGTCACTTCTGGCACTTTTGTTGAGGTCACTGGTTTTTTGCTTTATGACACATGTGTGTGGTGGAGAGAGAGGAAAATGAGAAAGCAACACCTAAGAGAGATGGCCACACTGCAATCCCTTCTCTTCAATTCTTTTCTTGAGATTTTGGGCATGTCACACACACCCAGTATGTTTTCTTTTCTTTTTCTTTTCCTTTATTTTTATTTATTACTATTTATTTGTTTATTAAATTTGACCAAAGAGGGACAGAGCGAGAGAGGGAAAGTGAGAAACCAAGCTGCCAGGTCGAGATGCAAACCATGGTCGGCCATGTGGGAGTCCAGAGCCTTTAACCACCATGCCACCTGCTGGCCCTTTCCTTTTCCCTTAAGGTTTTTGCCATAGGGCACGTGCACTCACTGGAGAGAGACTGAGAGGGAAAAGGACAAATCAGTCCCCAGGGGAATGACCACACCACAGTCACTTTTCCTGGAATTTTGAGCATGCATACCTGTGTACCCAGCATGAGTTTCAAGCTGCCAGGTCCAGGCAGTCGGCCATATGGGAGTACAGTGCCTTAACCACTATGCCACCTGCTTCTCCTCCCCACCCTCCAGTATGTTTTCAAGCCTTTGGGTCTGGGACTAGAACCACACAGTCATCCAGGTGGGATCTAGCCACCTTAACCACCACACCTCCAGCTGGCCCATGCTCTGGCATTTTATAATCTCTAAACCAAAAAGAAGCAAAACACAAATCTTGGGGGGGGGGGGTTGATTTTTAATGTAATTTAAATATTAGGGTTTTTTTTTTGTTTTTGTAGAGAGATTTTTGCTATAGGGTGTGTACGCTTGCCAGAGAGACAGAGAGAAACAGACAGAAAGTGAGAAATCACCTCCCACGGGAGATGGCCATGCCACAGTCCCATCTCCGTTCTCCTCTTGGGGATTTTGGGCATGCCCACACAAGTGTCTGCATGAGTTTAAGCTGCCAGATCCAGGACTCGAACCACAGTTGATTATGTGGGAGCCCAGCAATGTAACCATTTTGCCATCTGCTGGTCCCTAAATATTAGGCCTTTTTTTTTAATTAATTTTTTTTTTTTTTTTTTTTTTAACTTGACCAGAGAGGGACAGAGTAAGAGAGAGAGAAAGTGAAGAAGCAAGTCGCCAGGTCTGGGACTCAAACTGTAGTCAGCCATGTGGGAGTCTAGCATCCTTAACCACCATGCTTCCTGCTGACCCCTCATTTTTTAATAGTTAAATAGCCATTCTTTAATTACTGGGTGTGTGTGCACTCACCAGAGGTGGGGAAAGCATCTCCCAGTAGGGCATGGTCATGCTACAATCCCTTTTCTTCCATTTCTCTATCCCATTAGGATTTGGGGCATGAATGCACATGTACCTGGCTTATTTTTCAAGGTGACTGGGCCAAGACTCGAACCATGATTGACCATACTGAGCCATGGGACTGGCCTTCAGTAGTCAGCTTAATACTTTGTATATTTACAGGTTCCCCAGTATGTCCTTTTCTGTATTATCCATCATAATCTGTATCTGTACATTGGCTGTAAAGAGGCAGGGACCTTCTGACTGTCATCTCTTAAACTCCTTAGGCCACAACACAAACGTAGGAGCAATTGTATTCCATCCTAAATCCACTGTCTCCTTGGATCAAAAAGATGTCAACCTGGCCTCTTGTGCTGCTGATGGTTCTGTGAAGCTCTGGAGCCTTGACAGGTGATTAGTACTGTTCTGTGATCTTTACTACCATCACTAAAATAGAGGGGTGATTGGCCAGCCCTCCGACCTCAGAGGTAAAACTCTGGCTTTTAATCCCAGAGATTCTTTAAGTGTCAAAGAAACACTGTGAAAATAGAAGGGAGACTTTTTCCTTAGCCCTTTTCTCACCAGAGGACTTGCGCCAGGTTTTTCTGACCTGTTTGTTAACTTCAGATCTCAATTTTTGCCTCTAGCAAAGTGGCCACTGTTTCCTGGTTTCAGTTATTCTGAAAAGATCCAATCTACCTTCTACACAATAGATTAATGTTGGGGAAATCCACTATTTGGCAGATTGACTAAGATAATACTTTGGCAACTTATTCTTAGCAAATAGCCACAGGGGAGAGGAAAGTGAGATTCTGTCTCATAGCATTGCCAAGGAAGTGATGTCTTCTCCCAACAGCAGCATCCTTTACCTAGAGTTTATTTTCCAACTACAGAAGTTTTTTGTTTTTTATTTTTAATGTGTCTATAATCATTGTTCTCCCACCAAAAACATTTGGAAGGACTTTGTTGACTGAAAGACACCTGAATTCAGTCGCTTAGTTTTCTCTGGAAAGCACGTGAAGGTTCTTATTCCAGGATTGTTTAAAGAGCTTATTAGTATCTCTACTCTTTCCCAGACAGAGTCTCATCTATGAGCACAGTAAGTTTTAATTGGCTTTGGTAATACTTAGCAATATTTACTCCCTTAGGGCTTTGGCTAGTTCTAAGTATGCACATTGACAAAGTTCCCTTTTTAATTGCCCTCTTTAGGGTTCATGTTTATTTCCTTTCACTGGAGTTTCAGATCTTCTTTCCGTGGTTGCTGGGTAGCAGAATTTAATGGCCCCCGAAAGGAGACTGTGCCTCTATTTTTTTTTTTTTTTCCATTTGGGTCATAGAACAGGCTAAATTTTGAGAAAGATTTATCTGTAATTCACTTGTACCAAACTGTTTGGTTTCTGTATCCTCACATCTCTACCAAAATATGGGTTTTTTTCCCCCTAGATTCTAGGTACTAGTTTGGTACAGAATTAGTTTTACTTATTAAAGTATTTTTCTCTAAATGGTATGGCATTACTAATACAATGAATTGAGATAAAAAGACAGTGTTTATCAAAGTTCTATGGACAATTTTGCATTTGTGGACATGTGAAGTAGTTTTATATCTTTATTTTATGAGTGCTAGAGAAACAGCATGGTCCCAATGCCACAGTCCACCCCAGCCTTCAGCCACTCCTGAGTTGTGGATAAGCATGACCCTTCCCATGTGGGACTGCCTTGCAAAGCATTGGATTGCACCACTGTGCCACCCTCTGGCCCCAGAGTAGCCCTAGAGCTTGTGAAATACTGTGAAGTATCTTAAATTATTGTTAGCCCTACAGTTTTAACAAATTACAAGTAGAGTTGCAGTTTAGTGCCCCATCGTACGGAATGGGTATATCTGCACAAGAGCTATTAAGTTCAGTGAATATTTACCTGTCAAAAAAATCATGTTCTTGCATATATTTGGTTCCTTTTCAGTGATGAACCAGTGGCAGATATTGAAGGCCATACAGTACGTGTGGCCCGGGTGATGTGGCATCCATCAGGACGTTTCCTAGGCACCACGTGGTAAGCTGTCCTGTTGCCATTCCTTCTGTACAGGCCTGTGGCATCTTGTTAACCCTTTATGGCTATCTGCCAGTTAAATTTTTATAGCAGAAGTCTTCAATTAGGATTTTCTTGGGCTGTAGTAAATCAGAATCAGAAGAAACTTAATATAGTTAGGGTTAAGTGTATTTGTTTTTAAATGACAGTTAAACTGGAATTTCAGAGTCACTAACTGCTGGAAAACTAGGCTTTTTTATTTATGAGAGAGAGAAAGGCACCCGCCACAAGTCTCATAATACCGTGATTCCCTTCCCAGCCCTCCAGCTCATCAGGATTTTGGGCATGTGTACACCTGGCATGTTTCGGGTCTACTTGGAAACCAATTCTCAGTCAGCCATGTGGCTTCAAGCACTGGTTTAGTATACACCAACACTGAGTCTTTCTTCTCTTGACCAGCACCAAAAGTTTTTGTTATTTTGTTTTTTTGTGTTGTTTGCTAGACATCATGCTAGGTAAGTTCACTGAGGCCAGGATCCTTTAAAGAGCTTTTTCAATGAGGTATAATTTACATACAGTAGAATAAGTATACAGTAAATCAGTCTTGACAAATACATGCCAGCCATGTGCACCATACCCCTTTCAATATAGACACCTGTACCAACCCACAAAGTTCTGAAATGACCTTTCCTAGTTAACTCTCCCCTCTGAAACAATGACTGATCTCATTTCTATCACAGTAACTGAATTCTATCTGTTCATGCAGTATGAATTTATTTCTGTCTGGCTTCTTTCATAAAAGTTTTTTTTTTAATTATTTTTATTTAACTTTATTATTATTTTTTTTTTTTAATTTGAGAGAGAGATTGAGGGGAAGTGAGAAAAGAAGCCACCAGGTCTGGGACTCGAACTGCAGTCAGCCATGTGGGAGTCCAGTGCCCTCAACCACCATGCCACTTGCTGGCCTCAGTCATGTAACATTTTTAAAATTCATTCACGTTGCATATATCAGTTACTTTTTTTTTTTTTTCCAAGTTTTTACTGTAGGATGCTTGTGCTTTCCAGAGAGAGGGGTGGTAAAAAATCATCTCCCATGGGGGGTGGCAGTGCCTCAATCCCATTCTCCTCTTGGGATTTTGGGCATGCCAGGATATGCTCCTGGTGTGATTTTCAAGCCACCAGGTACAGGACTCAAACCACAGTTGGCCATGTGAGTCCAGTGCCTTAACCACTGTACCACCTGCTTGGCTCCCATGAGATTCTTTTATTGATGGGGATGGTATGCTTAAGCCATGGTGTGTTTACCCATCTTCCAGTTGATGGACTCTTGACCACTTTTAAGTTTTGGCTAGTGAAAATAAGCCTGCTATAAATATTCTTGTACAAGGGTTTTTGAGGACATATTTTTCTTTCCTTTCTCTTAAATAGATACCTAGGAGTACAGTTGCTAGCTCACAGAATAAATACTTAAGTTTTTAAAAACTTTCAAGCAGTTTTCCAAAAGGCTATATCATTTTATGTTCACAGAGTTCCCATTGCTTCACATCCTTTCCAACACTTGATAGTGTTAGTCATATCATTTTACCCAGTCAAGTAGTGATACCTCATGGTTTTAATTCTTATTGCCCTGATGCCTCTTATCTGTGTCGAGTACTTTTCATGTTCTTGTTGACCATTCACATAGGCTCTTTGTATGATGTCCTGGTGCTTTGCCCATGTTTTTTTATTTCCATGTACATAGCCAGTTCTACCACTATAAATTAAAGAGGTTCATTTCCTTAATGGAGTTGCTTTAGTACCTGTGTGGAAAATCACTTGATCATATATGTGTGGGTCTCTTTCTTTGCTCTCTTATCTATTCCATTGATCTTTTTGTAGCCTCAGCAACCAATTTAGGGCCTAGAAAGTGTATGTTTGAGGAATGGAGGGACATAACAATGGAATGGGAGAAGAAAGAAGGCAACAGGATCCTTGCTGGGCTATTCTTCAGGAATTCTGTTCTTAAAATAGTCGCTGGAGGCCCAGCCATGGTGATGTACATATAACACCAATGCCTACGAGGCTGGAAGCCATGTGGGAGCCCTGAGTTTAGTTCCCAGGCAAATCAAATATGCTGGGCATCGTTGCACGGGCCTGTGGTTCTAGCTAGTTGAAAGGGTGGAGCAGAAGGATTACAACAGCGAGAGTCAAACCCTGTCAGAAATACCTGTCTCTCCTTTTCCATGTTTCTTTTTCTCTCTGCCTCTCTCTTCCATAAAGGAAAAAAAAAAATGTAGCCACTGAAAGTTTATAGCAAGTCCATGGTTTCCTGGTTAGCACCTAAGACAGCTATGCTTAGTTGTTGAGGCATCTTTGGTGCTAGAAAGGACATTTCTTGTTAATATAATTAATATGAGTAGTTTCAGAATTGTAAGTTAACCTACCGTTGTTTATAGTACTCTATACATTGTAGAAATGGTAAGTATTTACTGCTTGATTGTTAGTATGGTTTTGTTTATTTATTCTTAGCTATGACCGTTCATGGCGCTTATGGGATTTAGAGGCTCAAGAGGAGATCCTGCATCAGGAAGGCCACAGCATGGGTGTGTATGACATTGCCTTCCATCAAGATGGCTCTTTGGCTGGCACTGGGTAAGGCTTCTTCCACGTAGACGAGGACACCTCAGTAGTTGCTCTGTTGTATGCCTGCTTTCATAGAGAACTGGATTCGGAGTATTCATCTATAAATTATTTCATCAGGGGACTGGATGCATTTGGTCGAGTTTGGGACCTGCGCACAGGACGCTGTATCATGTTCCTAGAAGGTCACCTGAAGGAAATCTATGGCATACATTTCTCTCCTAATGGGTAAAAATAAAAATCACTGAATGAGGGGTAAAGAGGGTTCCTAGTCAGAGAGCACCCTTTGTTTCTAACTTTTACACTCTGTCTGATCCACAGCTACCACATTGCAACTGGCAGTGGTGATAACACCTGCAAAGTGTGGGACCTTCGACAGCGACGCTGCATCTACACCATACCTGCCCATCAGAACTTGGTGACTGGTGTCAAGTTTGAGCGTAAGCTTTCCTCTTTTAGGTCTAAACACCACACAGGCAATGGATAGGGATTGCACTTTGGTGGAATGCAGGCCAGGCTTAACTTAGAAGTGAACTTGACCTCGGGCCGACCTATGTCCTGGTGGTTAAGGCATTTGGATCCCGCATAGCTGACTATGCAGTTCAAGTCCCAGACCTGACATCTTGAAAAACATTAGACATGGGACCAGCAGTTAGCATAACAGTTATGTCGCTGGACTCCCATGTAGCTGACCGCGGTTCAAGTTCTGGACCCGGTGGCTTAAACTCACGTTGGGCGCGCATGTGTGTGTGTGTGTGCCCAAGATCTTTTTTTTTTTTTTTTTTTTGAGAGGTTTTTGCCATGGGCGCATGCGCTCACTAGAGAGAGAGAGACAGAGAAACAGAAAGCGAGAAATCACCCCCCAGGGGGGATGGCCACACCGCAATCCCTTCTCCTCCATTCTCTCGGGATCTTGGGCACGCACGCACGCACATGCGCCCAGCGTGAGTTTTAAGCCACTGGGTTCGGGACGCGAACTGCGGTCGACTATGTGGGAGTCCAGCGACACAGCCATTACACTAACTGCTGGTCCCTGCCCAAGGTCTTGAGAGGAGAATGGAGGAGAAGGGATTGCAGCGTGGCCATCATCTTGGGGGATGATTTCTCGCTTTCTCTCTGTCTCTCTCTTTCTGGTGAGTGCACGCGCCCTATAGCAAAAAAAAAAAAAAAAAAAAAAAAAAAAAGCTAAGAAAAAACATCACACATATGTGTGTGCATGCCCCAAATCCTGACAGGATGGAGAGATGGAGAAGGTATTGCGGCGTGATCATTCCTCATGGGGGTAGTGCTTTCTCTCTCTCTTTCTCTTTCCTACAAGCACATGTATTCTGGCAACTTAAAAAAGAAAGAAAGGAAGAAAGGAAGAAAGGGAAGGAAGGAAAGGGAAGGAAGGAAAGGAAGGAAGAAAGGAAAGGGAAGGAAAGGAAGGAAGAAAGGAAAGGAAAGGAGGAAGGAAGGAAGGAAGGAAGGAAGGAAGGAAGGAAGGAAGGAAGGAAGGAAGGAAAGAGAGAGAGAGAGAAAGGAAGGAAGGAAGGAAGGAAGGAAGGAAGGAAGGAAGGAAGGAAGGAAGGAGGGAGGGAAGGAAGGAAGGAAGGAAGAAAGAAATGAATTTGACCTCTATTAAAGGAACAAATTATGATTTCCTTCCCTCTGCCATACCTTTAGACAGAGCTATGGGAAAACATCTTGTTGCTAGGAATAAAGATGACTTCCATGAATGCTTTGCTTCATTTTTCCTCTCTATGGACATTCTGAGTCCTTAATGTTGTTTGCAACAGATTATCAGGGAAAGAACCTAGATAATGTTATTTGTCCCCCTAACTCTGTGGCTGTCTTCTTCCCTGGAGGCTTAGTAGAAATGGAAGAGCAGAGTATTGGGTGTTTTTTGAATGTCAAAATACCTTCTTTTTCAAAATAGTATGTTTTTGCAGATTTTTGTATATTTGTTATCTTTTGCTCTTTCAAATATTGGAATTCCTCAAATAGCTTCCCTTGGTTTCTCCTGTAGCTATCCATGGGAACTTCTTGCTCACCGGTGCCTATGATAACACAGCTAAGATCTGGACCCACCCAGGTTGGTCCCCTCTGAAGACTCTTGCTGGCCATGAAGGCAAAGTGATGGGCCTGGATATTTCTTCTGACGGACAGCTCATAGCCACTTGCTCGTATGACAGGACCTTCAAGCTCTGGATGGCTGAATAAGCAAGACCATGGAAAAAGGACTTGAGCCTCAAGCTCTCCTTTAGGAGCCATTTTTCTCTGAAGATTGATGTGGTTTTTTCTATCATGTTTTCTGCCAATTACCATGTGTAGACCCTCTATAGAATTGGGTTTCCATGTCAGCCCCCACTCCAGGCAGGCAGTCCATACCTAGGTGATGGCGAATCCCTTTCATGGTTGAAAATTTAATTCTCATCTTGAGGCCCTGCCATGAACTATGTAGACATTGTTTTTATTTAGTCTTTTGTTTGAGGGCCCTCTGGCCTCCCTCACAACACTGAAGATTGTGGTGGACTCGTTCCATTTTTAATCCTTGAAATTCGGCTCTCCATAACATGGTACATGCTCCAGGACCGCAAGTGAGTCCAAGAACAAGGTGGCTGGGCTGCAGTTTGGAAGCCTCGAGGAAAGGCCCATCTCACCATGCCTTGGTTAAACAGTGCTTGACAGCAGCACCTCTCCTCTCCTTGGGAATGGGAGGTGACGCCATCGACCACAGCTATGCCAATGGTGATACAGTAGAGAAGACATTATTACCTCTTTGTGTTGAGTTTACTTGGAATGCTGACTGCATCAGGAAGCTTCGGGAAACTCAGAACTGAACATTTGCCTTGTCGGAAAGTGTCTTCCCTTTCACTTTGAAATTCGGCATACTTTGTGTTACTTTAAAGCCGGGGCCATTGTGTCAGGATTCAAAGAAATTTTTAGAAAGTAAATATGATGTCTCCATTGTACAGCCTTTTCTCCTATTTATTTAAAGGATATACTTATACTTTATTTAAAGGATATACTTCTGTGTATTCTTTAAATACATGCTTCATGTCAAAGTAGCTGAAAAAAATAATCCTTAATGGATACTTTTAAATAATTTTTTCCATAGTTAAAATATTTTCTGAATCCCAGTCGTTGGTCCATAAGAGATCCTGTTTTTAGTTTGGGATATAATAGATGATCTCAAATATATTACTCCAGTTTTCTCTCTTTAATAAGTATATTGTTAACAATATTTTTAAATAGAGGGCTGTTTGCATTGTGAGCTAGACTGCCAGAAAGCTGTATCTGGACTCTCTGTTCTTTTTTTTAATTGGCAGAAGGCACACCCAGAGAGAGAGAAAGCGCCTGCCATGGAGTGTGGTCACACCACAATCCCTTTTTTTTTTTATTTTTTGGAGAGGTTTTTTTTTTTTGCTATAGGGTACGTGCACTCGCCAGAAAGACAGAAACAGAGAGACAGAAAGCAAGAAATCACCTCCCAGAGGGGATAGCCACGCGCAATCCCTTCTCCTCCAGTCTCCTCTCGGGATCTTGGGTACATACGCACACACACCCAGCATGAGTTTAAGCCACCGGGTCTGGGACTCGTACTGCAGTTGACTACATGGGAGTCCAGCGACATAGCTATTACGCTTACTGCTGGTCCCTTTTTTTCCGCCCCCCACGATCCCTTTTCATTCTTCCTGTTAGGTTTTTGGGTGCATACACATAGGCCGGTATTTTTTTCAAGCTTCTGGGGTTGGAATTCAGACTGCAGTTGACCATGTGTGATCTGGCTCCCTTAAGTGCTAAGCAGGGGCCCAGCCCCAAACTCTGTTCTCTATATTCTCATGTAGTGGTTACCTTCACCTCATTCCATCTCAAATAAACATTCTCTGAACTCCGAAACTATACAGTAAATTCACACAGAGATAGAAATAGAAGAATTTGGAAGAAGGGGTATAGCCAGCTGCTTGCACAGCAGTCACACAGTCCTCTGCAGTGCTGAAACATGGGAAGGTCCCAGGTTCACATTCCCATGTCTCCCTGTACATATTGGACACAGTCATGCCCATGGTCCTGCTGCTGGGTGTGTTTGTGGCAAGAAGACTATTGGGGATTCCTTATAGAAGAAACAAATACCAAGTGTTTTTCAAAAGGATTTAAAGGGGGGACTAGCAGGTGGCGTGGTGGTTAAGGCGCTAGACACTCCCACATGGCCAACCATGGCTCGAGTCCTGGACCTGGTGGCTTGCTTTCTCACTTCCTCTCTCTCTCTCTCTGTCTCTCTCTGGTCAAATTAAAATGAATGAATGAAAAATCAATAAATCTTAAAAAAAAAAAAAAAGGATTTAAAAGGTAAAAACCCTTTGCTTTTTTTTTTTAAGTTTCTTTCTTTCATGAGAGAGATAGGCAATCCTCTACGTGGTCTCATTCACCGTTCTCTTCTCCTTGCTCTCCAGCCAGTCAACATCTCAGGTTCATGTTCCTGGCCAGTTTCAAGTCAGCTCAAGATTCAAGCCTGCAGTTGGCCATGTGGTGCCTGTGTCACCACTACTGGGCCCAACATATTAAAGAGTTCTGTTTCCTTCATAGTTTGCCATGAAAATAAGTTTTTCCTTAATTTGCCAGAGTGCATGAACTCTCCAGAGAGGGAGAAAGAGAAAACACCCCCAGTGTGGTGTGGCTAGATGCAATCTCTACTCTGTTTCTCCAGCCTGTCAGGATTTGGGCATGCATGCACCCAACACTAGTGTGTCTTTCAAGCCACTGAGGCCAGAATTGGAACTATGCAGCAAGCCATGTACAATCCAGCTCCCTTAACCACTAGGCCACAGTACTGGGGCAAAAATTAATTTTCATGATCACCTTTATAGAATGTGTGAAATAATAATGAAAACCATTGGTTTATTAACATGCAAGATATAATTTGTTTTTTTTTTAAAGGAATTCTAAAGATATCAATAACATGCTTGTTTTATTTTGCCATAGGGTGCATGTGCTTGCCAGAGTTAGAAGCAGAGGGAAATTGAGAAAGCACCCTACAAGGGGGATGGCCATGCTGCAGTCTCTTCTCCATTCTCTCAGGATTTGAGTAATGCACATACATGCATCTGGCATGTTTTTCAGGCAGCTGGGTCCAGGACTTGAACCATGCAGTCAGCCATGTGGCATCTAGCTGCCTTCATCATACCAACTCACTGACCCAGATATAGTATTCTAACAAAGGTTTTCAGTTCTCAAGTTTAAATTGTACTACTCTTTTAATTTTTTTAAAGACATTTTTGTTAAAGGGCACATGTGCTCACCAGAGAGACAAAAGGTGAGAAATCACCCCCCCAGGGGGGATGGTCATGTCACAATCTCTTATCTTCCATTCTCCTCTTGGGATTTTGGACACGCATGCACTCATGCCCAGTATGAGTTTCAAGCTACCTGATCCAGGACTTAAACCTCAGTCAACCATGTGGGAGTCCAGTGCCTTAACTACTATGCCCCCTGCTGGTCCCACTATAAGTTCTCAAACTTGTTTTGTTTGTTTGGCTTGGTTTTGGTTCCAAGTAGCAGTTGGGTAACAACATGTCATTTAAGTCATTAACTGAACAAATGTCTTGTGGGATACCATTTCTTTTTAACATTGAAGAAAGTTGTTAGCTGTGAAGCACATCATGAGAGCAGAGTCACCACTTAACAGAAGGCTTACTCCCTGCGTAGACCATGTCCCAGGCACATAATCCTCACAACTTTAGAAGTTGAAGCAGTCCCTCCAACCACTGACTTGGCCATGAGGGGGTCTAGCTGCCTTAACCTCCATGCCACCTGCTGGCCTGATAACCTTACATTCTTGGAGAGGTGATATTTTTTGTGTGGAATCCTCGTAAGCATTGCTGCAGTCCTAACATTCCTGACCTCTGAGCATGAATGCCGAGAGCACCACCTACACCCTTCATGAGTACCAAAGATGTTCCCACACGTTTCTAAACACCCCTAAGAGGATGGACTGCCCCCAGGTTAGAACTAACGAATGTGAGAACAGAAAATACTATAGTATTTGGTGGTTGCGGGAGCCAGACCCCACATGACCAACAATATGGTTCAAGTCTCGGACCTGGTGGCTTGAAAGACACCAGGCACATCTGTGTTTATGCCTCAAATCCCAAATTGAAGAAATGGAGAAGGGATTGTGATGTGACCACACCACATTGGCAGGTACTTTCTCCCTTTCCCTCTTTCTGTCCATCTCTGGCAAACATGCCCCCCTGGCAAGATTAAAAATAAATAATAAAGAATACTATACTGGGACCAGCAGTTAGCGTAATGGCTATGTCGCTGTACTCCCTCATAGTCAACTGCGGTTCACGTCCTGGACCCGGTGGCTTAAAACTCACGCTGGGCGTGTGTGCGTGCGTGCCCAAGATCCTGAGAAGAGAATGGAGGAGAAGGGATTGCAGCGTGGCCATCCCCCCTGGGGGGTGATTTCTCGCTTTCTGTCTCTGTCTCTCTCTCTGTCTGTCTGGTAAGCACACACGCCCTATAGCGAAAATCTCTCCAGAAAATAATAATAATAATAATACTATACTGTTAAATACATCATTCCCTATCTGAGAAAACTCAAACCGAAGCCTTATTCTTTTTTTATTTAAATGGTGTAGTATTCACTCCAAGAATATTCTTCTATTGAAAGACCTTCACCTCTCAGTAGCTTGGTGCCTTGAACAAGGTAGCTAAACTCAGAATGTCAGTTTCAACAATAAAATGGGGATGACGTTTACTTAACTGAGCAGTGGGCCTCAGTGCAGAGACGAGTGTTCCTTCCTGGACAACCCCCTTCCCGGCTCTTCTCCCGGTCCCATGCCCTGAACTGCTCCAGCCTATCTCTCTTAACTCGGGAAACATAATGAGATCATTGCCTGACTTACCTGCCATAAAGTTACAGAGCAAAGTGTGTAAGGAAATGAAGTCAGTGGGGAGAGATTGAGTCCCAGCTCCAGTGTAATTATCTTTGATGGCGCAAATGGAGGGTAGGTTCTAGTCCCCTGGCAGGATACGTAGGCAGGTTTCCAATTTCGTAATGGAGAATTTCTTCCTATAGGAGCTTAAAGCCATTTAGTTTAAACACAAAATGTATATGTCTTGGCTATTTTGGAATTTCTTGTACGTTAAGATCCCAAAGAGGATTTATACAAGTCAGTTTCATTAAATTCACAATGCTATTTAGACCAAATCAAACCAACTCAAGTTCTGGACTCTCAAAGCTTATTCTACAAATAAAACATTATCTTTTCATAGTTGTAACGATACTTCAGCCACTTTCGTATTATTTGAGAGCCTGGAGTCACCAAGTAAGGTTAAAACTACAGCAGCAGGAATCAAGATTTTAAGATACTGCAAGGTAGCAACTTGTCCAGCAGCCACGCAACTATCCAAACTCTACTTAGTTTCCTTGGTTCCTGGGTCCTGTCCTGAAAAATGAAAACCAGTATCCCCTCTGCTCTTTTTCTTAAAAAGAGAAATTTTTATTTTGCTACCAGGCACACGCTTTCGCATGAGAAACAGAAGTGGGGAAACAGAAAGCAAGCAGTCACCCCCAGGGGGATGGCCACAATGCAATCCCTTCTCCATTCTCCTCTCAGGATTTTGGGCACGCACACACATGCACCTGGCATGAGTTTTAAGCCACCAGGTCTAGGACTAGGACCATGGTTGACTATGTGGGAGTCCAGCAATGTAACCATTCCTACCATCTGTTGGTCCCTGCTTATGGCCAGAGTGGGAGTTGAGGCTTTTCTTGTAAATAGGGTTTCTGAGTTACCTCTTGAGGCCAGAATTACTTTGCTTGGGAGGAGGAGTCCAAGCCCTCTACCTATGTCCATTCTGATCAGGGCCTTTGCACTGCCAGACTTTCTTCAAATCCCAGATTTCTCTTCGTTGATCCTACCTCCTTTCATCTTTACTTTTACACTCTGCGAACTCCACGCTGACCAAAGGTGGTCTTGTATAAAAAGCAGCAAGTGAGTGCACCTGCCCTGCTAGTAAAGGCACCTATCACCTCTGGATAATCTCCCCCTTCCTTCATTAGTCCTAGCTCTCAGCACCAGCTTAATAAATGGTTGGTTTTTTGTTTTTTTTTTTTGGGTGAGAGGTTTTTCGCTAGAGGGTGCATGGGCCAGACAGACAGGTAGAGACAGAAAGCGGAAATCACCCCCCAGGGGGGATGGTCACGCCACAATCCCTTCTCCTCCATTCTCCTCTGATCTTGGGCACGCACGCACACGCGCCCGGCGTGAGGTACGGGTAGACTACGTGGGAGTCCAGCGACATAGCCATTACGCTAACTTGCAATAAATGGTTGTTTGAGGGGCCAGCAGGTGGCCTGGTGCTTAAGGGTACTAGACTTCCACTGGGCAGTTTGAGCTGGACCTGGCAGCTTGCTTTTTCACTTTCCTTCTCTCTTGCTCTGTCCCTCTCTGGTCATATTAAAAATAAGTAAATGAATAAAGTTAAATAAAATAATTCTTTTTAAAAAATAAATGGCTGTCAAATGAATAAGTGAATGAATTAATGAATACAGACCATTTTTTTACTGGAACTGGTGGCAAGACATCCAAAGAGAAAGTTGAAAGAGGGGAAATGATCACATTTGCCCACAATATTGAAGCTCGCTTTTCCAATTTTTTAGCAACCTGTAATAAAAAGAGCAACTAAAAAAATAGTAATAAAAATTATGAACTGGACTTTTCCTAGCAGCTCTGGTGAGAAATGCAATTTGTATTTGGGCGAGTCAGGTCCTGGATACCATTGTCCAGTCCTTTGGCACAATTTTCTCTGTAGTTCTATAGTCTGCTTCTCTGTCCTTCTGGCCGCAGGGTTCATGCCCAGAACTCTACATCTTCCAGCCCCTTCAATTGTTTTTTTAAACTCTTAATAGCAAGGGCTTCTCTGTTCCCAGAGCATTACGGTAGGCCCCTAATCAATCCCTGGGTTGTGAAATGAACAACACTATAAAGGGAGATGCCACCAAATGAGGCTCTGCAGTCCTCAGACCCAGCAGCAGCTGAGAAAGGCTTGGTTCCTTGTCCGGGCACGGAGAGCTCACCCCACACCCCACAGGAACTGCTTGGTCCAAAAGATGGAGAAGATGAGCAGCAGAGCGACACTGAGGATGACAGCCATCAGGTAGGCAAAGACTCGGAACTGAGGATTGCGGAAACACTCCCTCAGAGAGTACTGGCTGGGGACGGGGATGGGCATAGGCACAGTGGTGGGCGATACGTCCTGGGGCAGCCCAGTCTGGCTCCCGGGCTCGGGGCCGAGGTCCAGCGTGTAGACCCGTGGCTGGCGCAGGAAGTAGCGGCTCTTGGGCTGGTCCTTGAGGCAGAGCTGGCGGCCTTCCAGGATGACGTGGTGGGGCTCCAGGCGGAGCAGGGTAAGTATGGCAGTGTCCGTGGGCAAGTCAGTGACAGGCTGCCCTGAGGCCAGCACAGTGGGCTGGCGACATAGTGGGCACAGTAAGCGGCGCCGGGCCGGGGTCACCAGGCTGAGGTGGGCCAGGCATTCCACACAGAAGGAGTGGCAGCAGTCCAGCACTTTGGGGGTGTGGAACGTGTTGTTGAAGGGGTTCCAGCAGACAGGGCACTCAGCCTCACGCTCCTGGCCCTGCTGCTCAGCCATCCTCAGAGCACACGCAAGGAGGCCTTGCAGGAAACGTCCTGGCAGAGGGGAAAGGAACACAATTAAACTCTGTCTCTGCGTGGTCTGAGACTAAGTGTCCGGCGGGTGTTAGAAGGCATCATCATCTACATTTTACAGATGAAGAAACAGGCTCAGAGGCGTTTTGTTCTGGATCAGCCAGTTCCCAAGCCACTGAGTTAAGGCTCCCATTCGTGCAGCCTCCCCTTGATCAGGGTGAAGGTCTGAGCCACCCCTGCAGCAGCACCTGGAGGAAACTGCACTCCCGACCTGAAGATGATACAAATGCCCTGACACTCGGTGTGTCTGCCTCAGCTGCCCTGGATCCAGGCACAGGGGAGGGTGAGCCGCAGCCAGCAGTTTTGGTAAAGGCCAAGTATTTCCTTCCCTGCCACCTCAAATCCCCTGCTAGGGCAGAGATGGGCTTTGTGAATTCTCTGATCTGTCCCTCCTCTAGGGACAAATGCTGGGCCCTTTGTCCATCCTTCCCTTGGGCTAGAGCACCAGGCTTCCAGAGCTGCCTCGCCCAGTCCTCAGCCTGGCTAGGGGACCCCTATTAAGACTTTTCTCCTAAACCTGCGAGCTTTGGAGTGGCTCCCCTGCCCCAGTCTGCAGATCAGCCTTTTGAGATCCTCTTTCCAATCCCCCTGGGACTCCCCTAGTTCCTGCCCCCTCCCTTTGTTCCAGTAAACCTTCAGGACACTCACCTGAGCGTCCGTGGGCTCTAGGGTGGTCGGGCGGACTATGCTGAAGGGCCTGAGACTCCGGTCTCTCCCTCTCCTGAGTCTGCAAAGCTTTGGGAGGCTGCCTGCTCTGGCCGCCAGCCCGGGGCTGTCTCCATGGCAGCATACACGCAGCACCTGGAGCTGCCAGGTGGCCCAGCCTGCAGCCTCTTGAGCACACCTGCCTGGAGCCCAGGCCCAGCCCTGCCTGGGTGCTGAGGTGTGGTGGAGGAGGACCTGAGTTCCCCCTGGGGCCTGGCAACCAATCAAACCGGGAACAAGATGGTGGGCGGTCCCTTTAAGACCTGGAATCCCCAGCCTGGAAAGGTTGGGGTGGCAATTTCCTCCTTCTAGATGTGGAAAGTGAGTCTTCTGAGCTTCCTCTCTCCTGGGTCCTCATTTCTTTTCTAAAATGACTGAAAGCTCCTTGCACCAAGGGAGCTGCCTGTCCTGCCCTTCAACTGCTGTAAAATTCACCTATTTTACGGCCTCAAGGCTCTAAGCATCAGACTCAGCAAGCCCTCTCTGGTTCCCTCCTGATCTTCCAAAGTGCTAGGTAGCTGTGACCACAGCCACAGTGTGCAAACCTTGCTGACTCCTGCTGAGACCATGCAGTCCTAGAGGTGACCATCCACTACCCTAGGAGACTTGCAGGGGGAGCTGGGAGGGAGGAGAGCTCAACCAGACCCACTGGCTTTTATCTGTTGGTTATCTGAATAATTGAAAGAGTTGCGCCGCTAGGGGAAAAATGAAAACCTTTAAAGCCATTTTTCTATGCCAAACATTTGCTTTGCAGATGGGAAAAAAAGAAGTGCCTTGCCTGGGCCAGCAGGTGGTATGGAGATCTAGGCACTGGATCCCACATGGCAAACTCTGTGGCTTGAGTCCTAGTTCCACACCTAGCTTGAAAATCACATCAGGTGTATGTGCATGCCAGCCCAAAATCTGAAGAGAAAAGGGGAGAGAAGGGCCATCCTCCCAGGGGCTGATTCTTCACTTTATCTCCCTCTCTCTCTCTCTCTCTCAATTTCTCTTTCTTCAGTGAGCACATGCACCCTATAGCAAAAAAATAAAATTAAATTAAATTAAAAAAAGTGACACTTGCACAAAGTCACCCAGTTAGTTAATAGTGACACTGGGACCCATGTCTTCGAACTCTCAGCCCAGCACCATGCCGCCATCATATAGACAGACACCACATCCATATGGTCCACCTGCTGGATGCATAACTTAGCTGGAGAGGAAGGGCCTCGTGTGTTACCAGGACATTCCTCGCGGCCCTAAGTCTTGTGGAAAGAACCCAGGAGCTGTGCAAGGGGAATTTGGGAGCTGTGAGTCTCCCTTGGGCCCCTGATATGACATCATCTACCCTGAGAGGTCACCTGAAGCACACACTCTGCTTCCACTCTCTCACCCATAACTTCCTGGTTTCCTTCTAACCCTCTTCTGTCACTGCTCCAAATAAGGAAGAAAGAAATGAACATACGCAGTGGGAGATGAAACAGCTGCAACCAAACCTAGCCAAGTTAACCAAGGAGCCATACCCTGCCTTGCTCTGTGGCCCTTTCATACATTCAGTAGTTATTAGGTGCTGACTATACTATACCAGGTTCCATGCCAGGCATTGGGTAATTACTAGGAACCAGATGGTGGTGCAGGCTCTTGGAGACTGACCCTCATGGGAAGGATCTGGATTTACATCAGAGCCTCCCTGAGCATACCAGGTACATGAAGCCCATCCTCTGAGGCTGGCTGAAGCTAGGGCCAGATCACAATATTCAGACTCCACTTCTTTCTCTTTGTGTCTCTCACTCATGGAAAAAATTAACTTTTAAAAAATACTATAACGGGACCAGCAGGTGGCATGATAGTTGGGGCTATGAACTCCCACATGGCTGACCATGGTTTGAGTCCCAGGCCTGACAGCTTGCTTTCTCACTTTTCCTTTCTCTCTCTTGGTCTCTTAATGGTCAAGTTAAAAAATAATAAGTTGGGACTAGCAGTTAGCATAATGGCTATGTCACTGGATTTCCACATAGTCGATTACGGTTCACGTCCTGGATCCGGTGGCTTAAACTCACGCCGGGCGCATCTATGTGTGTGTACAAGATCCCAAGAGGAAAACAGAGGAGAAGGGATTGCGGTGTGGCCATCCCCCCTGGGGGGTGATTTCTCACTTTCTGTCTCTCTCTCTGTGTCTGTCTGGAGAGCGCACAAACTCTATAGCAAAAACCTCTCCCCCCAAAAACAATAAATAATAAGTAAAGTTAAATAAATAATTATTTGAAAAATATCTTTAAAAAATACTGTAATGATGAACAAAATAGACGTCATCTATTTTTTTTTTTTAATTTTTGCCATAGAGCGCATGCACTCACCAGAGAGAGAGAGATAGAATGCGAGTAATGACCCCCCCAGGAGGGATGGCCATGCCACAATCCTTTCTCCGCCATTTTCCTCTTGGGATTTTGGGCACACATGCACACATGCCTGGCGTGAGTGTAAGCCACAGGGTCCAGGACTTGAACCACAGTCAACCATGTGGTAGTCCAGTGACGTAATCATTATGGTGTTTAGAATGTAGTGAGACAAACAGACATTTAATAGACAATAAAAAAATACATACCATATATGGGACCAGCAGATGGTGTAATGGTTATGTCACTGGACTCCCACATAGGTGACTGTGGTTCGAGTCCCGGCTTAAAACTCACACTGGGTGCTCCAAAAAAAGAAATAAGAAAAAAAAAGAAAAAAACTCATGCTGGGTGCATGTATATACATGCCCAGGATTCTGAGAGGAGAACACAGAAGGGATTGCGGTATAGCCATCTCCTCTAGGGGGTGATTTTTCACTGTCTCTCTGTCTCTCTTTCTGGTGAGTGCACATGTTCTGTAGCAAAAATCTCTCTATGTGATTCAATGTAATATAAACAAGATTATGATAATAAAAACCACACACGTGCACACACACACACAAATTATGGGGTCAGAGGATGGCATAATGGTTATGTTGCTAGACTCTACGTAGTTGACCACAGTTTGAGCCCCAGAACTGGCAGCGTAAAGCTCATGCTGGGCGCATGTGCATGCATATCCAAAATCTCAAGAGGAGATCAGAGAAGAAGGAATTGCAGCGTGGCCATACCCCTTAGGGGGCGGTTTCTCGCTTTCTGCTTTCCGTCTCTTGGTCTCCCTCTGTGTCTATGGCGAGTGCATGTGCCCTATAGCAAAAATCTCTCTCCAAAAAAATTTAAAATAAAAACATAATTATAATAAATAGTATAAAGAACAAAAAGGAAAATGAGCTTGGGGATAGGTTGTTTACCATGAGACCATCAGGGAAGGTTTCTACAGAGAGATGATATGAAAACTGGGACGGAAAGATGAAAAGAATCCAGCCGTGCAAAGTGGAGGAAGAACATTCTGAGCCCAGGGAACAGCAAGTGTCAAAGCCCTGAGGTAACAAAAAGCTCTGTCCACGTCAGGAAGTGAAAGGAGGCCAGAGTGACCAGGTGTGGTGAGTGGGGCTAAGGAAGGACTGTAGCTCAGGATGGCGCCAGAGGGATAGGAGGTTGGGCCTGTAAGCTCAGAGATTCATCTAGATTTTATTTCTAGAGGTAAGTGTGGGGAGCTGGATGACTTGACCCATTTTCTACTTGACAACCTTCATTCCAGCTGCAGACTGAGAGGAATATGAGTGGAAATGGAAGACCAGGTAGGGCCTCTGAAGTGTGGTCTAGGAATATGATGGTGTTGCTGATGGCAATGGTGGAGAAGACAGAAGAGGATTGAGGTAAGACATCTTTAGAGACAGAATCAAAACCATTTCTCAGTGAGCAGTGAACCTCCTGGGAACCAGGTTATAGATTCTGGAACCAGGTTGTCAAGGCTCTTTGACCCCAGATTCATTGTTATGAGGGCTATGATTCGGTTGAATCACTTAACCTCTCTGTGCCTCAACTTTCCCTTGTGAAAAGGAAGCCAAAGGGGAACCAGTGGGTGATGTGGTGTTTAAGGCGCTGGACACGCCCGTATGGCTGACCATGGTTCGAGTCCTGAACCTGGTGATTTGCTTTCTCACCTTCTCTCTCTCATCAAGTTAGAAATAAATGAATGAATAAAGTCAAATAAATAATTCTTTAAAAAAGAAAAGAAAAGGAAGTCAAAGGAACCAGCAGATGGCCGAATGGTTATATCACTGGACTCCCATGTAGTCAACCATAAATTCCGGACCCAGTGGCTTAAACTCAAGCCAGGTGCGTGTGTATGTGTGCCCAAAACCTCGAGAGGTGAATGGAAGAGAAAGGATTGTAGCATGGCCATTCCCCCGACAGTGATTTCTTTCTGTCTCTCTCTGGCAAACGTATGTGCCCTGCAGCAAAAATCTCTCTCTAAAAAAAAAAGGAAGCCAAAAATAGTGAAGCTTTAGATAGAGCCTGGATGAAGAGGGTAAAGCTTTTAGATAGCACATATGGTACCCAGAAAACGATTATAAGGCAGTTGGTATTGTTACTGCACATGGATTTGACAGAAAGGAAGGGTCAGGAGAGACTTTAAGGCCATCACAATGTTTTTGCATCTGAAAGAGTTTTCTGTTTTGAGGAGCTTCTGAATTCCAGAATATGTCAGAAACAGACCTTCAATATTTATCAACAGCCTTAAAATATGCACGGCTTTCACTCAGCATTTCCCCCACTGGGACTCTAGCCCATGGAAATAATCATGGGCCTGTGCGAAGATCTGATTACAGAGATGCCCACTGAGGGACTGGTCTGGTGGGCAAGTAAGGAGAACTACCTCATTATTCAATAACAGGACACTGATTATGTAAATTCTGCTCCATACACATGGAGAGATATTCTGCAGCCTTTAAAATAATGTGATAAGGCATCTATTAATATGGAAATGTGTCTATGATTTAATGTCATTAAGTGAAAACTGGTGATAAAACCATATTACGACATAATCTAATTTTGAAAATTATGTGCACGATGGAAAGATAAACAACCAAATGTCAAAAGTGGTTACCTCTGGAGGCAAGCTTGTAAAGTGTTTGTTTTTAATTCTCTTACCCGAAAATTCTAATTTTACTTCAGGAAGCTGTGTTAGTACTCTGAAAGTTCTCCCCTTTCTTCCCAAATCACAACAACATTCTCTGAAATTCCATGGTCAAAGCTGTAAAAGGCTATTCAAGAGGAGGGAAGATGATCACCATGGCCTGAACTCTTATCTCTGGTGCTCCTCTTGAGAGCTGTTGTGGGATCAGCCGGTCAGAATCCAGTCTCTCCAGGAGAGACTTGGGCCATAGATCGACCCCTCTGCCCACCCACCCAGTCCCACACCAGGACACCTCCACTCCAGTAAGTCCTAAACACCCCCGCAAAGCTATCACCTTGGTTTATGAACAGGTCATCACCAAATATTGTCACCCAGTGTTTCCAACCTCCAGATCATAGAGATAAAGAGCTGGCATTTCCTAAGCACTCACAGTTCCCAGGAGCCCCAGCTTTGCAGGGATCTAAGGGAGGGGGTACCGTTAGGTAGCATCATTTCCTTTCATTTTTTTTTTTTTCCATTTGATTCTCTACCACCACCCAGTGAAGGAGTAGAATGGGGAGTAGAAAATACACAGAAGACGCTGGGATCAGACTTATTTACTGGTCTTGGATAAATCCCTCCTGCTTTACAGGGCAGCCATGAAGAAGGAATAGTACGTCAAGTGCCGAGGAGGATGCAGCAGGTGCTCAGTATACCGAGTTAGCATGATTATCTGTATGTCGTTTTATAGGCAGGAAAGCCAAAGTTCCAACATTCAAGCGCTCTACCCAAGGCATCACAGCTAGAGTGGCTGAGCATGCAAGAAGATCCCAGGAGCCCTGCCTCTTAGGCCACCCATTCGACGGTGCTGCTTCTCACATCTAGGGCCCTGTGACCCATCCCTCCATGCCCAGCTCCTCACCTGCTCCCTCAGAGCCACTTGCTCGCTCTTCCTTCCAGAAGGCAGCCCTGCCAGCATGTGCTCTGTGCTCTCACTTCTCCAGCCAGTTTCCCAGCAGTCCTGGGCGGGGCTCATTTGCATGGATCTGAGCAGCTCTGGGTCAGCTCTCTGATTCAGGTTTTCCTCTTCCGTCTGATGGCTGTGGCCTGCTTGCACGTACAGGGGACATCCTGGGAGTTTTGGTCTCTCTGTCTTCCTCCTGTGAGTCACTCTTGCTTCTTCTCCGGGGAGGTCAAAGTGCACTCACCCTTGCAGCGTCTGTTCTGTCCTGGGTTGGTCTCCTGCCATTAGCTGAGATCACACTCACCCTCCTGCATGCTGACCTACCAGGATCATGTACAGCCTGCCTTCAGTGGGAAGGCTGGGGACCCCGGAAGCACTCTGCCCCACAGCCCAGACAGATCCTTCTCTACTTTGAGCCCCTGCAACCCAGACGCAAAGTGCTCTCACAAAATACTAAGAAAAGAAAAATAACCCAGAAGAAATGCAGTCAGGAGAGAGACAGTTAACCTAAGCATGAAGAGTCTCTTGTTGGGAACTTTATGATCTGATAATTGGAGAAAAAAAAAATCATGTTTATCATAAAAAATAATTAGAATAATAATAATAATGATTGGGGGATACATAGGAAAGATATTGAATGTTGAAGTGGGGAGATTAATGTCTCTGTACTGACTGACATGCATGGCATTCCCTTTTGAAAAAGCAATGTAATACACTGTAAAGTTATATGTAATTCAATGTAACAAAAAATGGATAATAATAAAAAAAAAAGAGAAAAGAAGAAAAAAAAAAAAAAAAAAAAAAAGAGTCCTAGTTCACAGGCAAGTCAGACTCTTAGGTCAGAGTCGAGTCCTTGATCAGAATCCAGCCCCTACTTACTAGCAATGGAACCCTGAGCAAACTAGTTCACTCCTCCAAATCTGTGTCCTCACCTGAAAATGGGTCGATCTGCAGATTAGGTGAGATGACGCATGCAGAGGTTGTAATGGGACCTGGCACACAGACACACAACAAACATTAACCAGAATTGCTATTATCCAGTCCGGCACATCACAGAAAAATGAGTGCAAATGGAACATATGGAACATTCATATATTGGCCCAAAAGCTTATGCGAGGTACGTTTAAAGAGCTGAGACTGGTGGTCTGGCTCTCTCTCTAATCTACGCCATTAGCTGCCCATCTTCCTAACGGGCTTTACATGGCCCTCCTTGTTCACGTCTGCATTCCTCTCTGTGTGTATGATCCTCTCCTTTCATTCTTTTGTTGTTTTTGCTGTTGTTAATTTATTTCTTCCATGAGTTAGAGAAACAGAGACAGAAAAGACAGAGAGATAGCACCCCCACAGGGTTTTCACACAGTGATCTATCTCCCAGTCTTGGACAGCCCAGGCCCCTGGGCACACGGATGCCTGGCGTACTCGGGGAGAGCTCCAGAGGGAATCCGGAACCTTTCCATGTGGGTCACAGAGCACTGCATTTTCCTACTGCACCGCCATCTGGCCCCTTATCCTTTTTCTGACCTTTTCAGTGGTATTTGCAGAATAACTCGAAATAAAATGTTATTTGATGATGTAATCACGTGCCTTAGTCATTTTATGTCTTAAATTTATTTTTGAATTGGTAATACATTCATGTGGTTCAGCATGTAAAAGGATTGATTTTTTTTTTTTTGGAGAAAAGGATTGATTTTGTAATGAAAACTTTCTTCTCCTTGCCACCAAGTTTCCCTGGACATTAAGGTATTGTGCTATCAGGTTCTTGTGTAGCTTCCCAAGTTGCCTTATACACAGACAAAAGTCCATGGCAAATGACCCATGTATTCCTTCTCTTCCTTTTTACAAATGTGTATATTGTGTAAACTGTTCTGCATCTTTGTTTTTCACCTAACAATGTATCTGAGGTATTTCTGCATTAGTACATAAAGTGCTTTTTAGTGTTTTTGTTTTTTGAGGTTTTTGCCATAAGGTATGTGAACTCACTGGAGAGAGACAAAGACAGGGAAAGTGAGATGTCATCCCCAGGAGGAGGAATGGCCATGCCACGATCTCTTCTCCTCCATTTTCCTCTCAGGATTTTGGGCATGCATGCACGTGCCCAGCATGATTTTCAAGCCAACAGGGTCAGGACTCAAACTAAGGTTAACCATGTGGGAATCCAGTGCCTTAAACAAGCCAGCTGCTGGCCCAAGCTTTTTAGTTTTAATGGCCATATATTTCACTGAAAAACTGTACTATAAATTACATAATCAATCCCTTACTGATCCCCTTATTTTATTTATTTATTTGTTTGTTTATTTATTTATTTATTTATTTATTGGAGAGGTTTTTTTCTATAGGGCATGTGCGCTCGCCATAAAGACAGAGAGACAGAAAGCAAGAAATCACCCCCCAGGGGGGATGGCCAATGTTGCAATCCCTTCTCCTCCATTCTCTTCTTGGGATCTTGGGCACGCATGCACACGTGCCCAGCATGAGTTTAAGCCACCGGGTCTGGGACTCAAACCATAATCGGTTACATGGAAGTCCAGCAACATAGGCATTATGCCAACTGCTGGTCCCAAATCCCCTTATTTTACATACATGAATACTGGATGGAAAAATAATGCCAAAATGATTACTGATTTTAGGTTAGCCTAGAAGTGCAGGAAAATAAAATTGTAGACATCAGGAAGTTATAGATCTCTGAAGATTGCCAAGCAATTTTCTTCTTTCTGAGTTAGAGAAATGTGATCGTTGTGCCCTTGAGATTGCTCTCAGCTCTTGAATTCCCTCCTCTCCTGTCACTGCTGGTTAACTAAGGTTAGTGCTGACTTAAGACGCCAACTTAACCCAAGATTCGGTTTGAATTTGAGAGTTTGGAAGTCACGCTTCTGGTTTGGCAGTATCACTGAAAACTGTGAACAAGTTCATATACTTTGACCTAATAACATCATTCCCCAGAAGTATCCAAAAAATATATTTTGGTTGACTAAGATTGTTCATCACATTTTATTTTATGCACAAATGGGTTGAAAACAGCCCCAAGCCCCTCAATTAAGTGGAAAACTACATAGCCATTTTGAATGATATTGTACTGGTTTTTTGTTTTTTGAAGAGGTTTGTGCTATAGGGTGCGTGTGCTCACCAGAAAGACAGAGAGAGACAGAGAGACAGAAAGCGAGAAATTACCCCCTGGGGGGCGTGCCCACGCCACACTCCCTTCTCCTCCATTCTCCTCTCGGGATCTTGGGCATGCATACACACACGCCCAGCATCATTTAAGCCCACCTGCTCCGGGACTCAAACCGCAGTCAACTACATGGAGTCCAGTGACATAGCCATTATGCCAACTGCTGGTCCCAATATTGTACAGGATTTTTTTTAATGACTGTAAACATGATCACAATATCCTGTAAATGGAGGGGGAATAGTTTACAAAGTGGTTTCATAAAGCAAAATTTATGTACAAAGACTGAAAGGCTGTGAGGCAACATGCTGCAGTGGTTATCTTAGAGTGATGGGCACTAATTAGTACTTTAATTTTCTTCCTATCTATGTTTTCCAAATTTTCAAAAAAAAAGTACTATTTTTGTAATAAGAAATTTCACTGAGAAAGTAAAAAAAGATGAAGAATACATTATGAGGAAAAAAGGGCTTGGCCGTTACGGTGGCTTGAACCTATACAGCCAACTGTGCGGTTTGAGAGCCGATCCAGCTGCTTACCTGGAGGAGTCCGACCCAGCGGCGAAGCCTCAGGATCTGTCTGAGCCCCCCAGACCTTTGAGCTCCAATTCCGGTCGGATCAACAAGCTGGCAAGGCCACTGTTGTGCACCCCCTGACCTTGGAACAAAGCTTGGGTCAATTAGCATGTCAGTAAGGCTGCTTGCTATTTGCTCCAGAAGTTGGTAGCCTTGCTGGGAAGGGACCCCCCTCTGACTCCCCAATTTACTACTATAAAAGAATTGCATAGCTCTCTTATACATCCTGAGTATATGATAAAATTTTCCAGGAACTCCCCCGACCGCTCCCCTTTGCTATAATCACCTACTATTAATTACAATGTTTTATCTCCATGGTCACAGTAGAGGGAGGGCTGAAGTTCTATCTAGGCGGAAATGGTCTTGACCTTTGGAAGGCCCTTCAAAATACATTTAAGGTAAACTTAATCCTTTCTTTATGTAAAATAGGATTAGGCCAAAACTGGCCCAGGACACCCCCCCCCACCCCGCCCTCACCAAGCGAAATAGGTAAATATTTTAGGACTCCTCAAATCAAGTTTTAGATCCCTATAAAACTATGTAAGTATCATTCTTTATTAAGATCCATAGGAACTAATATCTAGAGATTTTCTTTTCTTAGAGCCATTCCTGGTAATCACAAGATGGCTGCTGTACTGCTGCTTACCGGAACCACTTTCCCCGAAACTGCATTCCATGGAGACCCACCTACAATTCCGGAACTGCACTAGACCCACCCTTAATTCAATCCTGAATGGAACTTTTGTACCTTATTGTTAAAAACTTTTATGAGCTGATAATTGAAACACATAGCCCCTCTCCCTTTATTTGCATGTAACACATTTTCAATAAAAAAGCACGATGATTCCTAGCAGTTGTCACTCCCCAGAGAGCGATCTCTGGGGGGTGTCCGGCATAGGACGTGCATGAAAAGGCACTGAGGCCTCTGTCTTCTGTTTACCTGCACCGCCTCCGCGAGATAACCCACCCACGCCGAGGCTGGTCCCCGGCACTTACCAAACTCGCCAGGCATGTGCGTATGCATGCCCACAATCCTGAGAAGAGAATGGAGAAGGGATTGCAGTGTGACTATCCCCCAGGGGGGTGATTTCTTACTTTGTCTCTCTCTCTCCAGTGAATGCACATGCCCTATTAAGAAAAGGGGGACACTGTGGGGGCAGAGCTATAATATGCTGCTCAAGAGAGGCTAGATCCATATGGAGGGTCATGGGTTTGGTTCCCCAGTTACCCTGTGTGTGCTGGGCACACATGCCCATGGGCCTGGCTGGCTGGCTGGCAAGGGGTGGAGGGAGATCACTGCTTGAACCCAGGTTGAGGTGCTTGCCTTTTTTCTCACTGTCATGAAAAAGCTAGGTAAAACTTAAAATAGGGACCAGCAGTTGGCGTAATGGCTATGTCGCTGGACTCCCACGTAGTCGACCGCGGTTCGAGTCTCAGACCCGGTGGCTTAAACTCACGCCAGGCACATGTGCGTGCGTGCCCAAGATCCCGAGAGGAGAATGGAGGAGAAGGGATTGCGGCGTGGCCATCCCCCCTGGGAGGTGATTTCTCGCTTTCTATCTCTCTGTCTCTGTCTGTCTGTCTGGCGAGCACACACACCCTATAGCAAAAATCTCTCCAAAAAAAAACTTAAACAAACAAACAAAAAAAACCAAACAAAACAAGATGAGACCAGCACAGCATAATGATTACAGCACTGGACTCCCATGTAGTTGACCAAGGTTCGAGTCCCGGACCCCGTGACTTAAAGCTCACGCTGGACGTGAATACGTACATGGCTAAGATCCCAAGAGGAGACTGGAGAAGAAGGGATTGTGGTATGGCCTCCCCCCTTGTGGGATGATTTCTCGCTTTCTATCTCTCCAGCAAACACATGTGCCCTATAGCAAAAATCTCTTTAAAAAAAAATAAAAAGAGGGACCAGCAGTTGGCGTAATGTCTATGTTGATGGACTCCCATGTAGTCGACCACAGTTCGAGTCCTGGACCCAGCGGCTTAAACTCATACTGGGCATGTGTCTGTGTGTGTCCAAGATCCTGAGAGGAGAATGAAGAAGAAGGGATTGCGGTGTGGCCATCCCCCCAGGGGGTGATTTCTCGCTTTCTGTCTTTCTGTCTCTCTCTGTTTTTCTGGTGAGCACATGTGTCCTATAGCAAAAACCTCTCAAAAAAAAAAGAAAAAAGAAAAGAAAAAGAAAAAGAAATCTGGATTTTCTGCAACCAGGGAACCCAGAACTTAAAACAGGCAAGTAGATAGGGCAAGGAATAAGTCAGGGCATTGCAAGCATTGAAGTAAGTGAAATAAGCTGAGGCCTTTCTCCAGGTCACTAATTGTCTAGTGAGCAAATGCATTATCATAATGTCTGTGGGTGGTCAGGACTAAGGAGTACTTTGCAAACAGTGGAAAATTTTTCTGGGAGATACCCAGGAGAGATAATGAGGCATCTCAGGAATTTGAGAGTTAAACTAATTTAGTTCATGCTTGGGGGGTGAGGTCAGCCAGCCGGAAAAGCACCTCACCTAAGCAGTCCCCTGGAACCGGGTACTGGGAGAGTCATAAGACTCCCTGGGGCCCAGCCAAGGTCTGGAGCCCAGGCCCAAGGTGCTGCTAACTCTGGGAGGGAAGAGCAGCAGGAGGCGGGTGGATGAGCAGTAGAGGACAGAGGAGAGGCAGTGGCTGAGGTGAGGCTGCTCAGCAGTTATCACACCCTGTCCCCCTCTCTTCCGGTTGAGGGCAGGGGCAGCTCCCTGCATGGACACCATGCTGTCATCATTCAGAGCCTTGCTAGATGCCTGTCCAGTGTTTGAGACAGTCCCAGCAGCACATGCAGCACCTGGGGAACATTAGAAAAGTAGACTCTTTTGGGACCAGCAGGTGGCATAGTGGTTAAGGTGCTGGACTCCCACATGGTTCACCACAGTTCAAGTCCCAGACCTGGCGGCTTGACACTCAAGCCAGGCACATGTGCATGTGAGCCCAAAATCCTGAGAGGAGACTAGAGGAGAAGGGGTTGTGGTGTGGCCTTCCCCCAGGGAGTGGTTAATTTCTTGCTTTCTGTCTCTGTCTCTCCAGCGAGCACATGCACTCTATAGCAAAAAATCTCTAAAAAAAAAAAAAAAAAAAAAACAAAACAGAAATGTAGAATCTCTGGCCCATTCCAGACCTATGCAGAATTTGCAGTTTTACAAGCCCCCAGGAGATCAGAGACACCACAGTGTTGCAAGTGCTGACTTAGGAGAAATACTCCGTGTATGCCCTTTGACTCTTGTCCGGATTCTGCCCACCTTTAGAGTCATAAAAGCTTCCTGGGGACCTGACACCCAGGGCCGGCTGAGTCCCGACAAGCCAATGGGTACCCCCTGCACCTGGTTTCTGCATCATCTGAAGTTTCAGGACAAGCCATAGTCCTTTTTGCAAAACAGTCAGGGCTGTGTTTCAGACTTTTTCATATTTTAGACAAGAAATATACATTTACCATATATTTAAGCGACTCTCCTAGTGTGATCTTGGGTAATACCCTGTAGTCATACACATGAATATCCTACCATTTATTATAAAAATTGACACTCAAAAGAATAAACACTACAAGATTAGGTCAAGTTTAGACACCAACTTTTTTTTCATTGTCAGAGGGGAGTGCACTGGTCAGAGAGGCAGAGTGGGAGAGAGAGGAAGCACCCACCCACCAGGTTTGGTCACACCACAATCCCTTCTTCATTTCTTTATTTTGTCAGGATTTTGAACACACGTGCGCATGGTGTGTTTTTCAAACTGCCAGGGCTGGGATGTAAACCGTAGCTAGCCATGTGGAATCTGACTCCTGTTAACCACTAGGCTACGTGGCTGGCCCTTCCACCAAATTTAATGAAAAAAATTTGGTTTTCCAAGTGTGGGGATTTTGGAATTGTGGATGAAGGTTATGAGCTATTTTATTTTTTTATTCTGCTTTTAGAATGTGGATTGAATAAAGTTAAACACCGATATTGTACTACCAAATGCTCCAGGCTTTGTTGACCTCAGACTAAACAGAACAAGATCTGGATATCCTTTCCCATGTAAAGTAGTTCATATACTTCATCTTATTAAGCAGGTCATATTTGGCATGGTTATTCCCAGTTCAACTTAGGGGATTCTGCGAGGAGCAGCTGGAATTCAGCAAAAGGAAGCCGTTTATCCCAGCAGGCACTGACGTTAACTGTCAGAGCTGAGGCTGGAACCCAGGGCCTCGACACATGGCCACATGCTTTCCCCCCTTCCCACCCTGAGGACAGTATGTATGGAGCTTTGGGTGCCTCCTCTGGCCTGCTCAGTCCACAGGCCACATCTGCAGAGAGTAGGCTCCCAGTTAAGGATGAAGGATAAATGCCTAATGGCTGATCTGTTTAGAAACACAGGACTGGGGGTTGGCAGGTGGCGTAGTGGTTAAAGCACTGGACTCCCACATGGCTGACTGCAGTTTGAGTCCCGGATCTGGCAGCTTGCTTTCTCACTTTCCCTCTCTCTTTGGTCAAATCAAATATTAACTACCATTAAATAAAATAATCATTGAAAAAAAAAAAAAAACACATACACACACACAGGACCAAAACTGGACAGCTCTTTTTGCAGCTGGTCTGTAAATGAATCATCTTATCTTTCCACCTCCCAGACTTTTGGCCACGTGAGAGTGGCAGTAATTGGCCCTCGGAAGAACCTTGGTGTGACTCGGCCCAGGCATGGTCAAGTAAGTCCTCACACTTGGTCTGAAGTGAGACCTGCTGAGAAGACCACAGCAAGGGTTGCCTAGAGGCTGTACACAGAAGGTTTGGGAGCTTCCAGGAAGGTCTCAAGACCTTCTCTTAAGGCTAGGGGGGAGACTACAGGCCAGGGACCATCTGGACTCTTATAATGCTCAGCTGGCAAAACTGGCTATGGGGCCTCTCACCACGCACTTCCAGTGCCCAAATTGGGACACCAGAGACCTCCCTGCTCTCTGGGTCCGCAGCTCCTACTTCTGCTCCTCCTTGGCCTCCTGTTCCACTTTTTTTCTATGGCCACACACTCATTCACTTATTTTTTTTTTTTTTTTTTTTAAAGAGAGATTTTTGCTATAGGGCATGTATGCTTGCCAGAACAACAGAAAGCAAGAAATTACCTCCCAGGGGGAATGGCCATGCTGCAATTCCTTTTTCTCCTTCTCCTTTCAGGATCTTGCACACGCATGCACACGCACCTGGAGTGAGTTTTAACTTGCCAGGTCTAGGACTCAAACCAGAGTCAATTATGTGGGAGTCCAGCGACATAACCATATGCAATCTGGTCCCATCCGTTTATTCTTTAACTTTCTTTTTTCTAAATTCTTGTTATAGGCATGTGTGCTCATTAGAGACAGAGAGAGAGAGAGAGAGAGAGAGAGAGAGAGAGAGAGAGAGAGAGAGAGAGGAAAAGTAAGAAAGCACCCGTTTGCGGGGATAGCTACACTGCAATCTTGCCTTCTCCAGTCTCCTCTTAGAATTCTGGGCACACACGCACACATGCCCAGCATGATTTTCAAGCTACTGGATCTGGGACTTGAACAGTGCAGTCAGCCATGTGGGATGCAGCACCTTAATCTCCACACCACCTGCTGCCCCCACCCCTGTACTCCTCTTTCCCCCCACTTCTTTTGATCAGCATATTACCGCTGTATCACGGAGCTAGCCCGGTTTTACTGACTTCTCTGTTTTTTAATTTTTATTTTAAAAAATTTACTTTACTGGGACCAGCAGGAAGCATGGTGGCTAGGATGCTGTCTCTCTCTGGTGAGCACATGTGCCTAAAGACAATTTAAAATAATAATAAATAAAACAAATTCTTTTGTTAAAAAAAGTTTATTTTATTTATTTCATGAGGGTGACGATTTTCCTTGAGGGGGGTCTCGCCGTGCCATGATCTTCCCCCAGCTTCCCAGCAGGCCAAGATCACAGGCCTGCTCATAGGCGTGCCCATCATGTTCAGACTGATCTAGGACCTGAATCTGGAACTCCCACATGACTCCAGTATCATGCAGTGGTACCCTGCCACCCACGGCATTGCAGCTGGGCCAGTTTCATTGTCCTTTGACTGTACAAGTGATACAGGAGGGGCCGGCAGGTGGCATGGTGGTTAAGGTGCTGGACTCCCACGTGGTCGACCATGGTTCGAGTCCTGGACCTGAAGGCTTGCTTTCTCCTCTCCCATACTATCTCTCTATGGTCAAAGTTGAATAATAATAATAAATAAAGATTAAGCAATTCTTCTCAAAAAAAAAAAAAAAAAAGTGATACGGGAAACAACAAACACGTATTTGCTTATACATGAGTAAAACATATGTGAAAGGATACACCAGATGCTGGTCACACTGGTCACCTCTGGAGGGAGCCAGCTGGAAGGTGGACAGGGATGAGGGAGAATTTTTTTCACATAACCTTTGTACTCTTGACTGACTACACGAATGTAGTATCGATTTCAAAAATAAGTTTAAAAGAATGAAACTGATACATCCTCATTGCATGCACACAAATTTAAGCAATACAGAAAGGCATAAGGTAGAAAATAAATTAATCTTTACATCCAATACCTGGATATAACACTGTCAATATTTTTGTCATATTTCTTCTAGACCTCTTCCTGTGAATGTCTAGCCATATCTATGGATATGTTCTTACCAAAATGAGGCCAAGCTGTATGGTGGTGTTTTGTTTCCTGTGTTTTTCACTTAAAGTGAATCATGAGCAGTCCATGAAGCCTCATTTTAAATTTGTCATAAATATATAAAAATATAAATAAATTAAAATAAATAAATAGGGCTCATGTGCTCTCTGACTAAAGACAGAGAATGAGAGAGAGAGAGAGAGAAAGCGAGAAATCGCCACCAGGGTGGATAGCCATGCTGCAATCCCTTCTCCCCTGTTCTCTGGATTCTGGGCACTGCATGCACACAGCAGTGTGTCTTCGAGTCACCAGGCCTGGGCCTCCAGTCACTCAGTTGGTCATATGGGATCCAGTGGCTCCAATCTCCATGCTACCTACTGGCTCTTAAAATTCCTCTTTTAAAATTTTGCCAGAGGGTATGTGCACTTGCCAGAGAGAAACAGAGGCAGAAAGAGGGAAAGTGAGAAAGCACTCTCCATAGGGGATGGTCACGCTGTAATCCCTTCTCCTCCATTCCTTCCTCCCTGTGGGATTTTGGGCACACATGTGTACAGGTCTAGAGTATTTCTCAAACCACTGGGTCTGGCTATGTGGGATTCAGCTGCCTTAACCACTACACCATTGCCTGGCCCATAAAAAAATACTTTTTTTTGAAGATTTAACTTTATTTATTTATTTGACCATAGAGGGACAGAGTGAGAGAGAGAGAATGAGAAAGCAAGCTGCCAGGTCCAGGACTCTACCTGCAGTCAGCCATGTGAGAATCTATTGCCCTTAACCACCATGCCACCTGTTGGCTTCCCCAATAAAATTTTTAAAAATATTACTTATTTCTCCTGTGATCCAGAAAGATAGAGACAAAGACAGAGGGCCAACATCCCTCACCAGGGTCTTCATACCACAATTCACTCCCATCCTCAGCCAGCCCTGGAACATGGGCACGCATGTGCTGTCGTCCTCAGGGAGGTCTCTGGACCTGAACACAGAACCTTAGCATGAGGCTCAGCCTGGGAAAGCATCACATCCCACTGCCATGTGGCCCCTTTGAACTCTGCATGCTGTCATGTGAGGTTAACCAGTTACCGAAAGACTATTTCCAGATGAAGTGAGTCCAGACATGCAGTGCCAGTGGACGCCAGTCCCCACCACCCAAAGCTGGGCACAGTCTGCTGTGTCAGACCTTGAATAGACAGGATACTATGCTCCAGACCCCAGAGAGAGAATGTCTGGGAGCAGAGTGCATGTTCCTTCACGATGTTTAAACCTATGCCACTTATTCCATGGCATAACTGCCCCCTACCCCTCAGCCTTCACACCCACCACTACCAGGACAATGCCATTGAAAGCCTGCATATTCGAAGATCTGAGCTCCCAAATGGGCTGCGGTATGCTGTGTGACCTTGGCCGAGTCATTTTTCTTTTCTGTAGACTAGAAACCTACCTCACAGCGTTGTTTTATTAGAATGCTCAGGTGAGATTACGATTGTGAAAGTAGTATGCAAAATACAGGACCCTGTATACATCTAGGTTTTAATTTTTAAATCCTGGCTTCTTGGGCCAGGTGGTGGTGCAATGATGCAGCTGGACCCATGTGGGAAAGGTCTTGGGTTCGCATTCCAGGACCTTCCTGCGCACACCAGGCATGTGATAGCTTACTATAGGGAGAAGCCGGATCTGAGCAACACACAGTGACCTTTTTTTTTTTTTAAGAATAATTTATTTAATTTATTATTATTATTACTATTATTATTCTTTCACATGAGTTCACTAGAGAGAGACAGAGAGAATGAGAGAGAGAGAGAGAGAGGGAAAGTGAAAAAGCAAGCCGCCAGGTCCGGGACTGGAACTACAGTCAACCATGTGGGAAGTTCAGCACCTTAACCACCATGCCACCTGCTGGCCCCAACACTGACCTTTAAACGCATGCAGAAACACAGTTTTTTGGTTGATGCTACAAGGCTAGTAAAAGCATTAGTAAAAGAATAAGTTTCTGCCTCTGTGTCGACACTACAAGGCGGTGTCAGTTAAAGGAACCTCTGTGTTAGCCAGAGAAGGCCTGAGAAGATAAAACTCATATAGGACTGCAAGGCACCAGAGGTTTCCCACCTTCAGCAGATTAACATTTTTTTTTGGAGAGGTTTTTTTTTAGCTATAGGGCATGTGCGCTCGCCAGACAGACAGAGAGAGACATAGAGACAGAAAGCGAGAAATCACTCCCCAGGGGGGATGGCCACGCTGTAATCCCTTCTCCTCCATTCTCCTCTTGGGATCTTGGGCACGCACACACACGCGCCCGGCGTGAGTTTTAAGCCACAGGGTCCGGGACGCGAACCCGCAGTCGACTACGTGGGAGTCCAGCAACATAGCCATTACACTAACTGCTGGTTCCCAGCAGATTAACATTTGAAAACAACTGGCTTTGCATTCCGCTTCCCCTCTTCCACTTTTTGCCCTATAAACGGATAAACCTGAGACTGGCTGCCTCCGTCAAGAGTCTGGACCACTGGATCCTCAATCCTCGCTTTTCTCTATCTGTATGTCAGTGTGTGTTTATTCTATGTCTATTTCTAGTTCACAGCTGCTTCCCCTCAAAAAAGGGGTTCAGACATACAAGTCACAGCAGCTTACGCTTCTTCTAGAACTAGTTCTTCTGGAACTAGTTACTAGAGTGCTTAGTTTATGAACATTAAGTTGTAAACTCAAGACATCTGAAATTTTCCATATATTATAATACATATATAGATATATGTTTATGTAAATATATATGTGTATGTGTGTGTGTGTATATACATATATATACTCTTTCACATGGTGAACTCATGTGAAAGAATAATAATAATAAATAAAATAAAATAATTATTTATACATTTAAAATTTGCCAGAGGATACATGTGCTTGCCAGAGAAAGATAGAGAGGAGGGAGAAACCACCTCCCAGTGGATGTAGTCACACCGCAATCCGTTCCTCTTTATTTCTCCATCCTGTCAGGACTTCGGGCAAGCATGCAAGTGGCCAGCATGTTTTTCAAGATGCCAGGCCAGGACTTGAACTGCGCAGTTAGCCATATAGGATTTGACTTTTAACCACAAGGCCACAGGGCATCCTATATAACTACTATACTTGAATTAAAAGTTTAAAAATTATATAGTATCTTAAAAAGAGTGAAGTTCATTTCCCTTTCAGCTAACAGTCCAGCCAGTCAGGCAGGTGGGATAGCTCAGCTCTCAAGATTATTCGGGACCCCCACTTGCTGCCCTCTTGCTGTCCCATCATCTTGTCCTCATCTGGATAGTTGAAACTGTCATTGGCGGGCTGTGTTCCAGCTAGTGGGGTGGGGTAGCCCTGGACAAGCACATCCTTTTCAAGCTAATAAGGTGGAAGTTTCACACATCACTCACAATCTGCTGACAAGAACATATTCTCACGGCATATCTAGATGGGAGTGTTGTCTTAGCTGGGCAGCTGTGCCAGAGATGTGCCAGTTTCAGGACAACTAGCAGTCTACCACATTTTCAATGATGAAGGTGCTTTTTAATAAATATGTTTTCAAAAGGTCACTCAGAAATAGCTAAGTTCCTGTTTTACTCCATTATTGCATTGCTAACAGAAATACCTGAGACTGGGGGCCAGCAGGTAGTGTAGTAATTAAGACGCTGGACTCCCAGGTGGCCGACTAAGGTTCGAGTCCTAGACCTGGTGGCTTGAAACTCACATCAGATGCACATGCAAGCTCCAAACCCAGGATAACGGAGGATTTGATTGCAGCATGGTCATACCCTCTCCCAGGGGGTGAGGTGATTTCTCACTTTCCCTTCACTGTCTCTTTCTGTCTCTCCAGCAAGTGCATGTACCCTGTGGCAAAAACCGGGGGGGGGGGGGGGTGTGGGGACCAAAAACCTGAGACTGAGTGAATTATAAAGAACTAGAGGTTTATTGACTCACAACTCTAGTGGCTGGGAAGTTCCAAGGCATCACAATATGGCAGGAGGCCAAACTTAGAGCAAAGGATGGTCTGTAGCCATGTGGGCTCTTCCAGCCTCATTTCCTCTCCTTACAAACCCACCAGAACTCAATCATAGAGGCCCTTTCCTAATAGCTTTATCACACCTAACGGGGACACCATGGAGGAATGAAGTTTCCACTTAATTCTCCTACAAGACAATCAAGTCCCAAACCATGAATTTTTAGGGGACATACAAATTTCTTTTTTTTGGAGAGGTTTTTGCTATAGGGCGCATGCGCTCGCCAGAAAGACAGAGAGAGACAGAGAGATAGAAAGTGAGAAATCACCCCCCGGGGGGGAAGGCCACGCCGCAATCCTTTCTCCTCCATTCTCCTCTTGGGATCTTGGGCACGCACGCACATGTGCCCGGTGTGAATTTAAGCCACCGGGTCTGGGACTAGAACCACAGTTGACTACATGGGAGTCCAGATACATAGCCATTACGCTAACTGCTGGTCCCAAGGGGACATCCAAATTTGAAAACATGAACCATTGGGGGACAACCCATCATCTAAACCCTAACAATTGATTTTTCTTAGTGTCAAAAGATTAAAAACAAGTGACCTAAGTTCTACTTGGCTGAGAACTCCTATATCAAAATGAAGGCTAGTAGTAATCACCGCTTGTTTTTAGTTTGTTCTGTTACTTAATAACTAAATATCACAGACTAGGTAATTTATAAAGAACAGAGGTTCACATAGTTCATGGTTTTGGAGGTCCAGGGGCAAGGGGCTTCATCTGGTAGTCTTCTTGTTGGTGGGGCTCCTTGCAGAGTCGAAGGCAGCACAGGGCATCATGTTGGGGGAGAGAGCAAGATCTTGTGTGTCTGTGTCTCTGCTCTCACTTCCTCTGCTTATAAACCCACCGGGTGTTCAGTTATGGTGACACCACCCTGATGACTTTCCCTAATCCATCATTGCCCAAAGGCTCCATCACTTTTTAAAAATTATTTTATTTATATGTATCTATTCTTTTTTTGAGAGATTTTTGCTATAGGATATATGTGCTTGCCAGAGAGACAAAGAGACAGAAAGGGAGAAATCACCCCCCGGGGGCAAGGCCATGCCACAATCCCTTCTCCTCTAGTCTCCTCTTGGGATTTTGAGCAACACACGCATATGTACCTGGTATAAGTTTCAAGCTGCTTAAAACTCATTCCAGGTGCATGTGCATGCATGCCTAAAATCCAGAGAGGAGAATGTAGAAGGGACTGCAGCATAGCCATTCCCCCGGAGTATGATTTCTCACTTTCTCTTTCTTTCTCTCTCTCTCTGGCATTGCCCTACAGCAAAAATTTAAGGAAAAATTAGTCCTTATGTGAGGTGTGGACAGTGGCACCATGATAAGACATGATGCTCTGTGATGAAAACCCACATGGGAAGGTCTCTGGTTTGTGCTCAGAGATCCCTGAGTAGTCCAGGCATGCACATGCCCATGATCCAGGACTGACTGAAACTAGAGATAGATCATGGCATCAAGACCTTGTCAGGAGTGCTCTCTCTTTCGTGGAATGAATAAACTTTAAAAATATATATATAATTTATTGGTGTTTTCTTTTTTTAAAGAATGATTTAATTTTATTCATTCATTCATTCATTTTAATTTGACCAGAGAGAGGCATGTGTGTGCACACACACGCGCGCACGCGCGCGCGCACACACACACACAGAATGAGAAAGCAAGCCACCAGGTCTAGAACTCGAACCATGGTCAGCCACGTGTGAATGTCCAGTGCCTCAACCACCATGCCACCTGCTGGTCCCTATTGGTCTATTTTCTACTTAAAGTGCACAGATAAGGAATTTGGACTTCAAGCACACAAGTAGGGTTTAGGGAAAAGACTTTGCTGATAGTAGAACCCTGCTAACCCATCAGAGCCTACAATTTTCCCAGGAGTACTGTCCCTCCCACAGGAGCCCGCCCCCCTTCCCTGGGCTCCTTTCCCAACCCACTCCCATGGACTTGTCGACATGCTGCCTTTCTTTCTCCAGGAGAAACTGTCAGCTGCAGCAGTAGCCATCCAGCACACCTCAGGACTTTCCCTGGGATGATGCCTGCCCTGGTCTCCTGCCCTCAGGCACTTGGCCAGCGGATGTCTTCAGAGCCAAAAAGTTAATAACTAGTTTCAAAAACACACAAACAACGTCATGGCCTATGAATTTCTAAAACAAACAGTGAAACTCTGTGACATCATGAAGACAAAAGAGTTCAAAGGAAAATGTTCTGGCTTTGAGTCAGGCAGACCCAGATTCAAACTGCTGCTCTTCCCCTACCTACATGTGGGCAATGTACTGCTCGTCAATGACCCTCAGTTTCCTCATCCATGAAATCAGAATAACAAGAGTTGTAGCTAGACTAATGGTACTTGGTCCTCTGTAGGTGCTTGGCTTCCTCTAGCACTGCTCTGTTGTTCTTCCAGAGTGTATAGATCCCTAACTTAAGGAATCAAAGGAAAGTCAAACAATGACTAACATATTAGAAAAAAGATCTATGGAATGGATGAAAAAGTAAAGGGCTCGATGGTGCCACAGTAGTAAAATGTGATACTCTGAGAATCTGAGCCACATGGGAAGGTTCTGGGACCATGTTTGGAACCCTCCCTGAATATGCCAGGCACATGTGTCCATGACCCAGGGTTGGCTGAGGCTGGGAGTGGATGGCACCCCAAAGACCCTATTGAGGGGGGCCAGCAGATAACATTGCAGTTACATTGCTGGACTCCCACATGGATGACTGCAGTTCGAGCCCTGGACCCAGTGGCTTAAAACACACTGGGTATGTGTCCATGTGTGCCCAAGATCTTGAGAGAATGGAGAAGAAGGAATTGTGGTGTGGTCATTCCCCATAGGGGGTGATTTCTCACTTCCCCTCTCACTGTCTCTGTCTCTGTCTCTGGCAAGTGCACATGCCCTAAAGCAAAAATCTCCTAAAAAAAAAAAGACCCTATTGAGGGTTCTCTCTCTTTCTCTCTCTCTTGCTCATGGAATTAATAAATAAATAAAAGAAAAGGCATGGTAAAGCTTTAGTGTAGAAGACAGAGCATTTTATCTGGCAAAGGCAACAGATAATTATGGCTACCATTTGTCCGCACCTTCCACCTTGCTTGGCATCTAACATCACTGTGTCCATTCCTCAGAACAGCTGAGAGAGGGATCATTATGAGCCTCATATTACAAGTGAGATTTTATAATTTGCCTAAGATCTTCCAACTGAATGGAGGAGTGGAGATTAAACTCAGGTCTGATTGTACTAGTTTAAGCACAGCTTTTTTCTCTGTCCCTGCAGACAGTGTCAGGGAAGAATTGGGCCTAAAGAGGAGCAGGAGGTAAACAAGGAAGATGGCTTGAGCCATAATGTTAGGGATGGGCAGAGGCCAGAGAACACAAATGCAAACTCATTCTTTGGCTGGGACTTATCAGAAAGGGAATCTCCAGGCCTCAGGTGCCATATGCATGGGCTTAGAAGAAGGCAGGAGATTATTTTTCCTGAAGGAAAATGCACTCTGTGAGCACCAGGTAGGAACTGCCTCCCAGGGGCCACACAGGCAGGACTGGGGACCTGCCCCTCCTTACTTGGGAGGCTCATGGTTAGGGCACAGCTGACTCTACTCGTCTGCTTTTTTTCTATATGTTCTGTTGTTAATTCAGAAATTCCCTTTGCCTTGCTCTGGAGATTATATATATATATATTTGATTTGTGCTCAGAGATCCTTGAGTATGCCAGGCATGTATGTGTGTGTGTGTGTGTGTGTGTGTGTGTGTGTGTGTGTGTATGTGTATAATGCTTTATTTACACACAATTAAATAAAAATATTAAAATTGTAAATGAAGGGCTGGCCCCATGGCCTGGTGGATGAGGGAGCCAAATCCCACATGGCCAACTGTGAGGTTCTAACCTCAGCCCTGGTGACTTGAAAACCATGCCAAGTGCATGTGTGTGCATGCCAAAAGATGAAGGAATGAAGAAAGGACTGCAGTGTGACCACACCCAATGCGGGGAGGTGCTTTCTCCCTGTCTGTCTGTCTGTCTCTCTCTGGAGAGCACATGCACCCTCTGGCAATTCTTTTTTTTTTTTCATTACAAATGAAATCTTTTTAGCCTTAGTGTATGAACCTCTCTGTTCTCTTATTCTTAGAACAGGGGCGACAGCCTACAATTCTGGGCAATGCCCTGTGCATGGCAGCCACTTCAAGCCCTCTCAGGGCTTCTGTTCATACAACCTCAGTGGCACTGGCGTAGGGTGTACCCAGAACAGCCAGGACTCACGGCCTCCCACCTGCTACCACTCTGAGTAGAAGCCAAGGGCGCTTGTTTTCTTGTCCTAACTGATTCTTCACTTCACTGAGGCCTTGGGAACAGTGATTGCAGCTTAATCTCAAGGTCTACACCTATTTCCTCTATGGAGGTGCCTTATTCTTTCCCATCTCCATTACTTCTGAGGTAACCTAAAGAGAGTTTCCTGCCCCACTGCCTTTTTTTCTTTTGTCAAGAGGAGGCCTGGAAAAGGTCAGCTCACTGGACTCATGCTGTGTTCTGATCCCCACAGAGGCCTACCATTCTCACAGTACAGGGCATCATTTGGAATGATACATTTTTTCTCAGAGTGAGCTTTTGGGGGGAAAACAACCTATTTGGGGCCAGTCAGGTGGTGTGGTGGTTAAGGTGCTGGATCCCACATGACTGACTGTATGGCTCGAGTCCTGGACCTGGCAGTTTGAAAAACATACCGGGCACATGCATGCCCAAAATTCTGAGAGGAGAAGTGATTGCAGTGGTCATCCCTCTCTGTGGGTGCCTTCTCTCTGTCTCTGTGATCACACATGCCCTACAGCAAATTAAACAAACAAACAACAAAATTGCATTTAAACTTAGTCTATCTAGACTGAAAACCTACGTTTAGTCCATGTTTCTTTACCTGACTTTGAACCATTGGACTTCAGCTGACTCCTAACACTGAAGACCTTCTAAGTGAAACCTAAGCAAGATGACCAACTCCACAAGACCCTGTGAAACGACACAAAGACACACTAAGAAAGGAGAAGCCACAGTTTGACATGATCCAGTGAACACCTCTTGGCCTCAGAATGCTGCCACTTCCCGCAGTTCCAGCCCTCGGCTGTAGTCCACTCTGAGTAAGTGAATTCCTTTTCTGAAACTTGCACACAGTAAGGAGATGGTGTCGCCAACAGCCAGGGAAGTCAGAGGTCCTGCTCCATCCAGAGACAAGGTGAAAAGGCAGGCTGTGGGGAGAGGGAGAGGCAGCAGGTCAGGCCAAGAGCATGACACCAAAGAACACCATGTCTTCATGAGAAACCCAAGGAAATGAAGTACGTGTGCATGTATCTAACCCATGCAAGAGCGGCCCCACTACCTTCCAAGGAAGGCATACCTGGGAGAAACTCAGGGTAACCCAAGACTTCAACTATAGAGAACGATATGTGGGCCAAACAGGATACCCGCAACAAGTCTGTACAGACAACTGGGCCTACTTGCTAAGGATGTGCTAAAAAGCTACCCTCAGCTACCTGCCCAGAGAAGTCAGGGGAGGGCAAAAGCCTGCTGCAGGCTTCCTGGGGTCTTATTCCCTGCAAGATAAAGGATAATGAGGAGAACCTGAAGGGGAGTCTTTTGGGGTTTCCAGATGACCCAGTTTCTCTCCATCTGTACCTCAGAGGCTACTCATCTAAGGACTTGGGGTGTACAACTGGTGGGTAGGGCACTTGCCCCACCACATCAGGTCAGCACTCTCAGACCATGTTCATTTTGGTCTCATATTTGTGATCCTTAATCCTAGCATATCTTCTCTGCCCACTGCCTGAGACTGCAATAGCCGGGCAGCTGGAGAAGCCAACTGCAGGGAAGGGGACAGCTGGGCTGTCCTCCCTACAGAAGTCTGGCTTGTGGCCACAGTTTGCTGAGTGCCACTAGACACGGTCCCACTTCTGGTCTCTGAAAGGGCTATCCTTACTCCCCTTGTAAGAGCCAAATTTCTGGAGGACTGCTGTAAATGGGCTTTGGTTTGAAGTTCTCTAACTTAATGCTATTCCTGCCTCTGGCAGAACCCTGTGACTAGAACAGAACAGCGTGGAGGCAGTAGCAGACTAGTAAACCAGTTTGTTCAAAAGGAAAAAAAACACTTATTCATAGTACTTGCCAATTTTTGTGGTGAAAGTATCCCCACTACAACCAGATTTTAAGCTATAAACGGTTTAAAAACCAGCTTGTGGACCAGTAAGTGGCATGGCAGTTAAGGTGCTGGACTCCCACAAGATTGACCATGGTTCAAGTGCCAGACCTAGAAGCTTGCTTTCTCACTTTCTTTCCCTCTCTCTGGTGAGTGCATGTGCCCTGTAGCAAATTAAGAAATAATAATAATAATAAATAAAATTAAATAAATAAATATTTAAAATATTCAAAACAATGGGGCCAGCAGGTGGCATGGTGGTTAAGGCAGCTGGACTCCCACATGGCTGACTGTGGTTTGAGTCCTGGACCTGTCGGCTTGCTTTCTCACTTTCCTTCTCTCTCATCAACTTCAAAAAATAAAATAAAATAAAATAAAATAAAATAAAATAAAATAAAATAATGACAATGAATAAAATTTAAAAATAATTTCAAAATAAAGCAAAAAAACAAGGGGCCGGTAGGTGGTGTGGTGGTTAAGGCACTGGACTCTCACATGGCAAACCACAGTTCAAATCCCGACCTGGAAGTTTGCTTTCTCACATTCTTTCCCTCTTTCTCTTTCTCTCTCTCTTTGGTGAGTACATGTGCCCTGTAGCAAATTAAATAATAATAATAGTGGTAAATAAAATTAAATAAATAATTCTTAAAAATAAATTCAAAACGAAACAAAATAAACAAGGGGCCAGCAGGTGACGTGGTGGTTAAGGTGCATGACTCCCACATGGCCAACCTACAGGCTTGCTTTCTCACTTTCCCTTTCTCTCTCTGTCTCTCTGATCAAACTAAATAATAAATAAAAAGTTAAATAAAATAAATAAATAATTCTTAAAAACAAAAACAAAATAACAACAAAAAAACCAGCTTGCAAAATTCCTGAGTACTTAATGAGCCAATAGGGAGCCGGCTCCAGCACAGTAAGGACTCTGAGGAGCTGTGTTCCATGACATTTTTTGCCCTGGTGCTCTGAAGTGGTGTGGCCTGCCTTCCGCCTTACACCCTCAGCTAGAGTCAAAATAGAGGGGACCAGCAGATGGCGTAACGGTTACATCGCTGGACTCCCACAGTTGGGTATAGTTTGCATCCTGGACCCAGTGGCTTAAAACTCACACCAGGCGCATAAGTGCGTACATACCCAAAATCCTGAGAGCACACTGGAGGAGAAGGGATTGTGGCATGGCCATCCCCTCTGGGGGGTGATTTCTCACTTTCTGTCTCTTTATCTCTCTCTGTCTTTTCAGCAAGCACACGTGCCCTATAGCAAAAATCTCTCTCTCAAAAAGAACTAGAACAGAGTCTTTCTGAGACTATTCTCACTCCTTCACACCCCCATCAAAGCTGAGGTTCTCATTTTAAAAGGAATTTGGAAAAAAAAAAGGAATTCAAGTGGCAATTCCCATTCCCTTCTCCAGACATCTGATCCTCACAAGTTAAAACTTGATGAACTACAGGTAGAAAGAAAATAAGAGCCAAATGTATTACAACTTTCAGGAATAAGTCTACACAACATGGTACCAGGAGCTACATGGTAACAGCGTCTCGCCAGAGGCTGAGCAGAGAGATTATGGCATCACCTTTTGACCACTGGAGTCTAGACAGCAGCAGGAGATAGGTAGCTTCATATATGCTGAGCAATGGACAGAGTTTTAAGGAAGGCTTCAAGACTTCATGTGTCTTCTGAGAAGCAGACAACAGGTGCCTTACCTCCAGTATCTTGGTTCCAGATCTTCACCTTGCAATCGTATGATGAGGTAGCAATTACAGGCATCAAGCTCAGTGCTCTTGGTAGAAAGACACAGGATGCAACAGTCTGGAAATGCCCCTTGTACTCACATATTCTGTTCCGCGTCTGCCTTAGATCCCACAACTGCAAAGTAACAACGTGCGTCAGCTAGTACATACACTGTTGTCTGGTTCCATATATGCTTCCTTAATTAAAATTCATCTCCCACCTTCCCATGAGCCAGCTCATTCCTCTACTTACCTACTCACATAGCCACCCCTTGTCTTCATCTGTCCCTCCACACCAGCCACCCATCCAGCTAGTGATTTTTTTTTTAAGAATTGTTTTATTTCTTTATTTATTTATTTATTTAAAAATTTTTTAAAGAGGCTTTTGCTATTGGGCACTTGTGCTCACCAGAAAGACAGAGAGACAGAAAGTGAGAAATCACCCTCCGGGGGGATGGCAATGCTGCAATCCCTCCTTCTCCATTCTCCTCTGAGATCTTGGGTACGCACGCATATGTGCCCCGTGTGAGTTTAAGCCACCAGGTCTGGGACTCGAACTACAGTCGACTACATGGAAGTCCAGTGACATAGTCATTACACCAACTGCCGGTCCCATATTTATTTAATTTTATTTATTCATTCATTTATTTTAATTTGACTAGAGAGGAGGGCGGGGGATAGTCAGAAAGGAAGCCACCAGGTCTGGGACCCAAACCATGGTAGGGCACGTGGGAGTGTCCAGCACCTTTACCGCCATGCCACCTGCTGGCCCCCACACTTAGTGATTATTTTAAGCACCAACTATGTCCCAAACAACCCTGGTTAAGGGTGTCCCAGAAGGACTGGTGCCTTTCTCTCTTTTTCTGTTTAGTTTTTGCTATCTAGAATGTGTGCTTGCAGAAAGAGACAGAAAGAGAGGAAAAAGTCAGAAATCATTCCCTGGGGAGTGGCCATGCCAGAGTCACTTCTCCTCCAGTCTTGTCTCTGAATTTTGGGCATGCACACACTTGCTCCCACTGTGATTTTCAAGCAGCTGGGTCCAAGAGTTGAATCTCACAGCCAGTCATGTGGGATCCATTACCATAACCTCCACGCCACCTGCTGGCTCAGGTTGGTGCTATTTTCACAGTTAGGAAAGTCATTTTCATTCTATAGCATGATGGAAGAGTATGGACTGCCTGCTTTCAATGACAACTCAAGAACTGCCTTTGTCAGTCTCTTAGCATCTGTGGGCCCCATGGGGACGCCATACTGTCTTCTCATAAGTACATACAGGTGCAGACATTTTCATTTAATGCTTAGAGGTTGAAACTTAATACAGAAAGACCCATTTCTATAAGAGAAGCAACAGTCCCTTGATCCCACTCTTACTGACACACATCAACAACAATGTTCAGAGAGGAAAGCAAACTGTATTGTATTAAATTTTTTTAATTTTTATTTTTTAATAAGGGGAGGGGAAGCAGTGGCATTGTGGTTAGGGTGCTAGACTCCCACAAGGCTAACTATCCAATAGTCTGAAAAAAATTGAAGCAGGAAATGAGTCTGTAGTAAGTGTATAATATGCCACCAATGCAAAAGTCTTGGCAGTTTGAGTACTGGACCTAACAGCTTGAAAATCATGCTGGGAGCATGTGTGTGCGTGCCTAAAATCCTAGGAGAGTGGAGAAGAAAGAATTGCAGTATGGCCATCCCTCCAGAGGGCGATTTCTCACTTTCCCTTTCACCGTCTCTCTGGTGAAATACTTCACTTGGAGAAGAAATGCTATATCTAAAGCCTGTAACACTCTGATCTACCATTGATTAGGTAAGAGATTGTGTAAGAGATTTCAACTTGCCATGACTTTCCCAAAACCCAATAGTTACTAATTCACAGGTAGGCTTGTTTTAAGGATTAAATAACATAGGGCATGTCATGTGCTCAGCCCAGTGCCAGACACTGTGCCAGACACATAATAAATAGCTAATAAAATACGAGCTATAATTGCTCGACTTAAATACTATGTCACCTTTTAACTGATAGTCCACATTTATGAATTTAAGGCATTTTGGGGGGCCTAGGCATCCTGAAATTAACTTCAAGGAAGGTACATGGGTAAGGGATGGGGATCCAACACTGGAGCTCCCAATTTCCTGACAGCTTGAAATTCTTTACTGTGGTCACTTGCACAATAAGAATACATTTTCACATTTTGTTCTTCCAACAGGCCCTCCCTTTCTATGCTCTACTAGGAGAAGTGACATCTACAGGTTGGTTCTATGTTTAGCAACTCCCTATTTTGACTCTCATTCCATTCCTCTTTTCTGTTAAAAGAAGCATCTGGAATGGAAAGGATCAATCACTATATGCACTTTTTTTTTTTTTTTTAGCAAAATCAACAAAATTTATTCTGCAAAAAGCTCTTGGGTGAAGTCCCGCGGTCTGGACAGAGGCCAGGAAGTCATACCCAAAGGATTGCTGCTCATCCTCTTATAGGGGCCCTTGTCCAATGAGTGGTTGCCACAGCGTTATAGCATCCTGTCCTGGCCAATGGGAGACAATGTTTCTGTTCAACTGGTGGTGGGTGTGCTGAAGGCCTAAAGGTTCCCACTGGTGGGAACTGCCATGTTTCTTTTCCCTTCCCCCAGGCCCTACAGCATGGTGGTTGGGGCGCTGGACACACCCACATAGCTAACTGCAGAGTCCTGGACCTGGTGACTTGCTTTCCCATTTTCTCTCGCTCTCTCTCCATTTACTTCTCTTGGTGTTAGGGCTATCAGACATCCAAGGTCCTGACAGGCAGGTTTCTCATTCAAGTGAAGGCATCTGAGAACTCTACATGCAGACTGCCTGCCCGCCACTACTTTTCATATCATCTGAGTTTGTAGCTGCCCAAGTCCACAGCTGAACCTTCTGCAATCAAAGCATTGCAGGTTAATCTGCACTTTTTTTTTTTTTTTTTTTTTTGAGAGATTTTTGCTATAGGGCGCATGCGCTCGCCAGACAGACAGAGAGAGACATAGAGACAGAAAGCAAGAAATCACCCTCCGGGGGGATCGTCACGCCGCGATCTCTTCTCCTCCATTCTCCTCTCAGGATCTTGGGCACGCACGCACACGTACCTGGCGTGAGTTTTAAGCCACCGGGTCCAGGACGCGAACCGCGGTCGACTACGTGGGAGTCCAGCGACATAGCCATTACGCTAACTGCTGGTTCCCAATCTGCACGTTTTCAGAGCTTGGAAAGACGAACCCACACGCTCAGAGGCCGCAGGGGAAAGGCTATATGCACTTTTTAAAAAACTTATTTTTTTAGGGATCAGCACATGGTGTAATGATTATGTTGCTGGACTCCCATGTAGTAGACTGTGGTTCAAGTCCTGGACCTGGTGGCTTAAACCTCATGCTGGGCATGTGTGCATGCATGTCCAAGGTCCCAAGAGGAGAGTAGAGGAGAAGGGACTGTGGCATGGCCATCCCCCCGGGAGGGTGATTTCTCGCTTTCTGTCTCTTTGTCTCTCTCTGTCTCTCTGGTGAGTGCATGTGCCCTATAACAAAAATCTCTCTCTAAAAAAATAAATAATATTTAAAAAAATAATTTGCTACAGGCATGTGCACTTGCCAGAGACAGGCAGAGAGAAGGAAAGAGAGAAAGCAGCCCCCACTCCCATTTTCTCTCCATTTTCCTTTTGGGATTTTGGGCATACATGCACACATGCCTGGTGTAAGTATGTAGTTTAAACAGGTCTGAGCCATTAGCAGAGCCTACCTGAGTAGCTCAGCTACATGCATGAGACCAGAGTCAGTCATTTGGTCCCTGGCATCCATACATGTGCACCCCCACACAATCTCTTACTGTGGCTTCACAGCCTTCCCCTCCAAAGCCATTGCTGCAAGAGATACACGTCCGTCCATCCAAGCTGACTTCACAGTACGTCTGAATGTGCTGCTTTGCGGGAAACACATGAGCTACCTGCAGCCCCCGACTGTCCCATAGCCTGAAAGAAATTGAAGCAGGAAATGAGTCTAAGTGTCTAATACACTGCTAATGCAAAAGGCTTTGCTGCTTAGGCTGGTCAGAATGGAACGTCACTATTTACCTAAACTGCAGCATGAACCAGATCAATCTCCCAAACTGGCAGGATGTAACCAACTGAATGGCAGCTGAGTTCTTCCTATTTTGAGATGAGTTAATAGGAATTTAGACCAAGCATTTTAATTGCACAAGTTAATTTGTTAATTTGGTCCACTGAGATACTGCTTTACATGGACAAGAAGATGGTTCTATGCCTGTGATTAAAATTTTTTAAAAGATACCTTTTCATTATGAAACAGTATAGAGCAGTCATCATTCCAGAATCAGATACAAAAGATTTGCAGACCTTGGCCAACCTTACTATGGGTCCACTAGGGAGTGTTCTACCTCTTATCTCATTCTACCTCTGTATTTCATTCCTGTCTTCTTCTAGGTAGAATCTCTTCTGAGAGCCACAGTTTCTGTGCTTCTCGGTCTAAAGCTGCTGATGTCAGTGGACTCGCCTGACACTGATGCCGACCCTGTTTCCCAAGGGAGGCCTCCGGCTGATCTGTGAATGAGTCATCTTGCCTTTCCACCTCCTGGTGGCTGAGTGATTGGGAACACTGGGAGCCATGTAGGGGTAGCAAGCAGAGCCAGGCAGCCTGTCGGGGTGGGATGAGCAAGTATCTGGGCCAGCGGTTAATCTGGAACATGTTCAGACAGCAGAAGCTGGCTGAAGCAGCTGCTTTGAAACCATCCAGAACCGACACTTTTTTCTGGACTGACCTCTAGGCATTGGATCTCTACCCAGATGGTCCATGGGGCCAGCTAGGAGAGGGCCAGTACCAATGAGGGGCCAAGAGGCAGGAGGCCCTGGGAAGGGCCTAGCAACGTGGAGAAGCAGAGTGAGGCTGAAGTTACTTGAGCATAAACCTTCATCAGAAACCCCTTCCCTGCTGCTCAGTAAACCCACCTGAGTGTTCTATCTTCTGAGGTCTGTAGTATATACTGTTCTCTGGGAACCCAGCACAGGTGAGTGACCTGGAAAAAGCAAAATGTTCAAAACTTCTCCATACTAAGTCATTGTCTGCAGTAATTCCGGTCAGTTTTGCTAAATAGCATCTCTGCACCCCGTCTCAAGGGTTTTGAAGGTACTAATAAATCTGACTTGGAGGGACTTGGTGTTTTGCAGATATTGATGAGTCACGTTCTGCCTGCATCTCTAGGATACAGGCGGCAGTGGGAGCAGCTCAGTCAGGTGGGAGTTCCAAGACACACACAGACACCCTTACAGTTCCTGAAACCCCAGGCCTGTGGCAGAGGATTGCTGGCCGGGTAGGCAAGGAGAGAAGCCACTGTTCTCAGGTGGGACCCACTGAAGCCCTGGTCTAACAGCTCAAAGGGTTCAAGAAGGGTGATGGCATTCTTCTTAATCCCTGCAGCCTCCTGCTGGGCAGGCATGACATGGTTTTCCCAAGCAGCCCAAGATAACAGAATTTTCTTTTCTTCCAGCAACTTCACAGATGTGAAGGGCATGGGACAAGCACAAGTGGCCACTGACAGCTATCATCTTCAATGATAGAACAGGTAACAGCCGCTGACATTTGATGACTGCTAAAGGAACACTGGCCATGTGTCACACACAGTGTTACCTCGTTTCATCCTCCAGAACCTTATCAGGTGATATAATTCTCCCCATGTTATAAATGAAGACAATCTATAGAGTTTTAATAATTTTCTTTGAGTAACACAACTAATAAGTGCTAGATCCATGATTTCAACTTAGGAATGAATGACCCCAGAGGCTGTTCAGTTTATATACCTGTCTGCTACCAGAAAATGAAAGGTCTTCAAAAACAGAGTAAACTGGTCAGCTGATGGCATGGTGGTTTTTTTTTTAATATTTATTTTAATTTTATTTATTTATTCATTCATTTTAATTTGACCATAGAGAGACACAGAGAGAGAAAGGGTAGGTGAGAAAGCAAGCCACCAGGTCTGGGACTCGAACGGTGGTCAGCCATGTGGGAATGTCCATCTCCTTAACCACCACGCCACCTGCTGGCCCATGGCATGGTGGTTGAGGAGGCTGGATTCCACATAGCCAACTGCACAGTTTGAGTCCCAAATTTGGTGGCTTGAAAAACATGTTGGGTGTGTATGTGTGCATGCCCAAAAAAGAAAAATGGAGAAGGGATTGTGGAAAGACAATCTCCCATGGGACTGCTTTCTCACTTTCCCTCTCATTCTCCAGCAAGCACATGTGCCCTCTAGCAAATTAAAAAAGAAAAACACAACAGAGAAAATCAAAAATTAAACAAAAAGTAGTGCTTATTTCTCTGTGTGATGTTACACATGCAGAACATACAATGAATACCAGCTATGAGCTTCTAGAAGCCAGGAACTGTGTCCTTGGCCACTACTGTTTCTAGCACAGTGCCTGGCTCTTGGAAGAAATGGAGTAACTATGTGGAAGAAATTAATAGGTATGTCATTTTAAATTCCAATATGAGCTAGTAGAATCATTCTCTGGTGCAGAAGATTCAAAAGATCATTTAGTGCAACAACCCTGAGAAGCCAGGGTCTCACAGAAAGTTAGAAGGGGAGAGCAGTTAGGATCCAAGACTCTAAAGCCTGGTCAGGGTCCCCAGATCTCTCTCACAGGCTTCTCCCCCATCCGATAGTTCTTTCTGCTGCCCTGTTCTATACCAAGTCTGAGTTCATACCAGGTTCCTGGAGACAGATGCTCTCTCCACACACTGTCCGGTCCCCACATCCCACAGAAGCAGGGTGTTGTCCCGAGAGCCAGTGCACAGCTGTGACGAGTCTTTGAAAACAATGGTGAGAAGGTGGCCCATGAGATGCGGCTTGAACAGGACTTTTTGGGAAGCATAAAGATGCCGGGAAGACCTGCTGTACTCTACCTGGACTCACAGCCAATCCGGTGACCACCATGGCATGGCCAGACAGCTGCTGCCTTGGTTGTGAAGAACCGTGCAAGTCCCACATCATGACCATCCTGTCACGAGAGGCACTGAAGAACAGGTTGGATTTGGAAACACAAGCTACCTGTCAAGGCAAAACACAAAACAAAAACAAAAGCCGAAATAACTCCGGCGTGCTTGTTAGACTGGACTTTATAATGGAGAAAAGATGAGTCTGCAAACTGCTTCCCCATGCACACTTTTTTTTTTTTCAGTTACTGTATAAGGTACACATACTCACTGGAGAGATAGAGAAAGAGAGAGAGAGAAAGAAAGGGAAAGTAAACCTGGCTGGCATGCTAAATGTATTTATTTTGGCTCATTTAGGTGAACTTTGAAGAGGGGAGTTATTAGGTCATGGGGAAATTCATGCTGTATTTTTCTATGCAAAAAATGCATCATAACTTTCCCAACATCCCAATATATGAGAGGACTTCACAAAGCTTATGGAAAAAATGGAATTAAAGTCTAAATTTATTTCGGTACAAAAAAATTTTGAAATCCATGCAGGTTTTCAATAATATACATTTTCTATAAGCTTTCTGAAGACCCTTTAGATAAAATGGCAGTCACTCTTCTTTTTTAGGCTTTTTTGTCACTTACTGTGACTTTTTTCTTTACTGATGATAGACCATGTGCACATATATGTGTGAGGGTGTAAGAAAAAAAGAGAAAGGACACAGAATCTGGTCTATCCCCTCCCTCCAGTCCTCCAAGCCACTGGATCCTGGGCACTCATGAGTATGCCTGGTGTGTTTCAGACTGACTGGGCTGGATTTTTTTTTTTCTTTTTTGACAGAGGGTACATGCATTTGTCAGAGAAAGAGAGAGAAAGAGAGATGGAGAAGAGAAAGCACCCCAATGGGGAATGGTCATGCTAGAATCTCTTCTCCTCTATCTTTCCCTCCTCTCTGGATTTTGGGCATGCATACACATGTACCCGGCGTGCTTTTCAAGCTGCAGGGACTGAGACTTGTACCACATGGTTGGCTGTGTAGGATCTAGTTGCCTTAATCTCCAGGCTATGAAGTTGGATATGGAGCTGGCCTCTGGGCCAGAGCTTTGAACCACATTGTCACAGGAACCTGGCTCTCTTAGACAGTGCATTATTGCTGCAACACGAAACCAGGCCTCTCTTGGCGGCTTACTGTACTCTGTAATGCTATTTAACAAAATAATTTTCATTTTGAGAAGTTTTTGCTATAGGGCGCATGCACTCGCCAGAAAGACAGAGAGAGACAGAGAGATAGAAAGTGAGAAATCACCCCTCCCCGAGGGGATGACCCCGCCACAATCCCTTCTCCTCCATTCTCCTCCTGGGACCTTTGGCACACATGCACATGTGCCCAGTGTGAGTTTAAGCCACTGGGTCCAGGACTTGAACCGTGGTCAACTACATGGGAGTCCAGCGACATAGCCATTATGCTAACTGCTGGTCCCAACAAAATAATTTTTTAAAAGAATTATTTTATTTAACTTTATTAATTTGATTTGACCAGAGAGGGACAGAGCAAGAGCAAGAGCAAGTGAGAGCGAGAGTGAGAGCAAGAGAGAGAGAGAGAGAAAGTGAGAAAGTAAGCCACCAGGTCTAGGACTTGAACTGTGGTTGGCCAAGTGGGAACCCAGCACCCTTAACCACCATGCCACCTGCCAACTCCTAACAAAATAATTTTTATTTAACTTATGCTGACTTTCTAAAAACTTTTCCAAGTAGCCTAGAAGGCTCTCTATTAAGGGCTTAACAACAAAGGGAAACTGTGTCCAGCATAATCATAATAACAGCTAAGTGCTCTGCTTCGCTGGAAAGGAAACCCCTTGCACTTCTCCCTCAGACTGAACATTTCATCACTCTTAATATCTAGAACTATTAGATATTACCACAAAATAATAATCATTTTGCAGTTACCTTGGTGATTTCCCGTTCATGTCCTCTGAACCTTTTCACCACATTTCCAGTTTTCCAATTATAGGCCACAACCATCTGCAAAGAATTATTAGAATATTCTTTTAATTTTCATTTTACTGAATTAGCCCTTACTTTGAGTCCAGGACTCGAACTATAGTCAGTCATGTCCAATACCTCAACTACCTACTGGCCCTAATTTTTAATATTTTAGAATTTTACCAGAGGGAATCTGTACTTACCAGAGAGAGACAGAAACACAGAGAGATGGAGAGTGAGAAAGCACTCCTTGATGGGGTGTGGGCATGATACAATCTTTTCTCTATTCTCCATGCTGTCAGAATCTTTGGCACATATAAAATATGCCCAGTGTGTCCCTCAAGCCACTGGGAGTGAGACTTAAACCATGCAGTCAGCCATATGGGATCCAGTTTCCATAACCACTAGGTCATAGGGCTGCCTCGTTTTTTTTAAATTTGAAAAACAAAAGCGAAAACAAACCCAAAACAAAACAAAAACCCTCCATAATCCCTTCTGCCAAAGAGAATCACTGTTAAAATTGTCTCTCCTGGGAACCAGCAGTTAGCGTAATGGCTATGTCGCTGGACTCCCAGGTAGTCGACCGCGGTTCACGTCCTGGACCCAGTGGCTTAAAACTCACGCCAGGTGCGTGTGCGTGTGTGCCCAAGATCCCGAGAGGAGAATGGAGGAGAAGGGACTGTGGCGTGACCATCTCCCCTGGGGGGTGATTTCTCGCTTTCTGTCTCTCTGTTTCTCTCTGTCTGTCTGGCGAGCGCACGCGCCCTATAGCGAAAACCTCTCCAAAAAAAAAAAAAAATTGTCTCTCCTTTTTTCTAGGTGTATACTATTATAATTTATTGTAAGCAATTCTTTCTATAAACAGGTCAAGTCTCTGCGGTTTATTGCTGGAGAGTAGGGAGCATATATACTATGGTAGACCAAGCCCTGTTGCACTTGACCTAAAACCAATTCCTAATCTGTAAAACAGAATAATATTTGCTCTAGCTACCATTCACAGGTGTGAGCGAGGTATATCTAAATAAAATTTCATGCATCTAAGATGATATTAAGACAAAATGCTGCCAATTAAACTGTGACACAATGCTTTATCACTGATTTTTAGATTCATGATTTTATAGATGTTAAAATTTGAAAATATCTGCATGTTAGAACTCGCAAAATATACCATGCAAGTGGATTTGAAGGTTTTAAGAGCTTGTTGAAAATGAGAAGCATTATAATAAGTATTACTTATAATAAAAGAATCAGCATTGGGGCTATCAGGTGGACTGGTGGTTAAGGCGCTGGCTTACACATGACCAACTGTGGTTTGAGTCCCCAACCTGGTGGCTTGCTTTCTCACTTTCCCTCTTTCTCTCTGTTTCTTTCTCTATTGAGTGCAGTACCATATAGAAAATTTGAAAATAATAATGATAATAAAGAATAAGTAATTCTTTAAAGAAAAAAATCATCATTTTTCTACTAATGTCCTAGCTGTGAGTGCTATGATAGATCAAATATGAAGGAGAGAGAACACAATTAAATTCAAAGTGACAAGGGAAATAAGGACAAAAATGTAGAAGGGTGAAGCATCGTGCATACCAGGGCAGAGATTTTGGCAAAAGAGCAGCATAAAAAAGGAGACTAGAGGGAACCAGCAGTTAGCGTAATGGCTATGTCGCTGGACTCCCACGTAGTCGACCTCGGTTCGCGTCTCGGACCCGGTGGCTTACAACTCACGCCGGGCGCGTGTGCGTGCGTGCCCAAGATCCCGAGAGGAGAATGGAGGAGAAGGGATTGCGGCGTGACCATCCCCCCTGGGGGGTGATTTCTCGCTTTCTGTCTCTATGTCTCTCTCTGTCTGTCTGGCGAGCGCACGCGCCCTATAGCAAAAAAAACCTCTCCCAAAAAAAAAAAAAAAAAAAAAAAGGAGACTAGAGGGACCAGCAGTTAGCGTAATGGCTATGTCGCTGGACTCCCATGTTGTCTACCGCAGTTCGAGTCCCAGACCCGGTGATTTAAAACTCACGCCAGGCACGAGTGCGTGCGTGCCCAAGATTCCGAGAGGAGAATGGAGGAGAAAGGATTGCGGCGTGGCCATCCCTCCTGGGGGGTGATTTCTCTCTTTCTGTCTCTCTGTTTCTCTTTGTCTTTCTGGCAAGCACACGTGCCCTATAGCAAAAATCTCTCCAAAAAGAAAAAAAAAAAAGAGAGGAAAAAAAAAAAAAAAGGAGACTAGAATGTTCCTTTTGCTGATAAATAACTCCTGTGCCTGCAAGCAGGTGTAAAGATGGATGGACTAGAATAATAATACCTGGCATTTATAAAAAGCATGAGGTTGGTCTGGCATAGTGCTAAGGACCTTACCTATGTCCTCTCATTTAATCCTAACGGCTGTCCTGTGAGTTTGGTGTCATTATCACCACTTGACAAGTAAGGAGACTGAAGTTCAAAAAATTTAAAGACATGCCCAATGTAATAGGAAGTGGCAGAGCAGAGCTTTAAGCCCAATCTAACTCTGAAGCCCAAACTTTTACATGAGTCAACCCTATTGCCAGAAAAGTAAAATGTGGACTTCTTTGAAGGTATTTTTCCTTCCCTGCAATATGTTAGTTTCGTGGGAAACATTGCAAACCACACCTTATCTTTTCCTCCGGAGACACAAAGATCTGAGTTCAGAGCAGCAACGACAGAGACGGAATCCACATGAGCTGGGCTATACTCTTGCAAAGCTTTAGTTTGAGTTCTCTCTTCTATAATGTCATCGGGCCTGCTAAAGAGAGGATGAAAAATGAGAGGCCAAATGGCAAGGAAGTGGATGAGGGAGCAGGGGGAAGAAGAGTGTAGGCTAAGGTAGCAATGCAGGCCAGGCAAAGGAGGAAGAAGAGAAAGGAGACACTGACATCGCTAGAAGTGATGTTATTTACTCCAAAAATGCTCAGAATGACTGAATGGCTGGAACCTGGTATAGGGGAATCCTGAAACCAAGAAGCCTAGAGTGTTTCCTCACACTAGAGATTAGTCCCAAAGATGCAGGGCCCCTCCATGTGTGGGTGCAGACACTAGCTAACAAGCTGTTTATCCAGAAGATATAGACGAAACCTTTCAGAAAGGTCATCAGCATTTGCTCTGGGCCTTCTCTTTCTGTAGTAGGAAGTTTCATGGGGCGTGATAAAACTTGGGGGACCAGGGTAGAATGGTTTACCTGTACTTGTAAGTGCTCTGCTTGAGTTTGCTTTGCAGTTTTCCCATTGCGGCACAGAACCCACACAAAACCTTCCGAGGAGTTGGTTTCGGCTGGCACCTGAGTAGCAGCATCCCTTGTGGCTGCTGGAATCTGTGTTCCCTGGTTAGTAACAAGAAGAATACATACTGTTGATTTCCTTAGGCACAATAACGGTAGCATGGCTATATTAAAAAATAAATCCCGGGCCAACTCCGGTGGCACAGTAGTAACACAATGCCCTGTGATGCTCAAGCCACATGGGAAGCTCTTGAGTTCACGTTCCACAGTCTCCTTATACGCGACAGGTGGGCACACACACGCCCATGATCATCACTGACTGAGGTCGGGGATGGATCATGTCATGAAGACTCTATTGGGGGTGTGCCTCTCTCTTTCGCCCTCTTTCTGTGTGTGTCTCTCTCTGAAGAAATAAATAGGGAGTAGCAGATGGCATAATGGCTATGTCACTAGACACCTACGTAGTTGACTGTGGTTGAAGTCCTGAACTCACTGGCTTAAAACTCACACTGGGCATGTGTGCATATGTGCCCAAAATTCCGAGAAGAGAATGGAGGAGAAGGGATTGTGGTGTGGTCATTCCCCGGGGGGGGGGGGGGGGGGGTGATTTCTTGTTTTCTGTCTCTTTGTCTTTCCAATGAGCACATGTGCCCTATAGCAAAAATCTCTCTTTTTATTATTTATTTATTTATTGGGAGGTTTTCGCTACAGGGCATGCACACTTGCCAGAAAGACAGAGAGAGACAGAAAGCAAGAAATCATCCCCCAAGGGGAATGGCCATGCCACAATCCCTTATTCTCCTCTCAGGATCTTGGGTACGCATACACACGCACGCCTGGCGTGAGTTTAAGTCACTGGATCCAGGACTTGAACTACTTCAACTACTTGGTAGTCCAGTGACATAGCCATTACACATGCACACACACATGCCTGCTGGTCCCACAAAAAAATCTCTCTTAAAAAAAAAAAAAGGCAAAGGGAAGAGGCCTTCTTGAAGACACAAGCCTCATGATTCTGCAAACTAGCCATTTTGGGGGAACAGAAATCAAGACTTCCCACTGATAATTTGGCCTCTGGCACACAAAACTCGCGTGGTAGGAAGACCCCTTCCAGGCCTCCTGTCTCTGTACCTGTCTGTCTCTAACTCTGTCTCAGTCTCTGTCTCCTCTCTTTTTTTTTTTTTTTTTAATTTTTGCTTTTTAGAATTGCACCACATGGTTTTCCAATTTTTGTTTTTTTACTGAAATTTTTAAAAAAATATTAATTTTTTAAGTTGTATTGAGAAGTTTTATCTTTGTTTTTTTTCCTTCTCTTTTTCTGTTTCTTGTTTGTTTGTTTGTTTGTTTTTGCTGTTGTTGCTGTTGTTTCTCTCTTTCTGTCTCCTTTTCTGCATGCTCCTCAACGCTCAGATTGAATTTCCAAGTTTGGGAAGAAACCGACCATCAACCAGATGTTAGAAATCGCTGCAGGACCACAAGAAATATGGGAAAGCAGGAAAATACCTCTCCTCCAAAGGAAAAGGATAACTCGCCTTCATCCACACACAGTTCAAGGGAATTCATGGAAACGTCTGATAAAGAATTCAGAACATTCATAATGGCAAAACTCACAGAGATGGAAGAGAAGAGAGACAATGAACTGCTGAAGAGGAAGGAGAAAGAAGTTGAAGAGTTCCAGGAGGTGAGGAAATTCATGCAAGATCTAAAAGAGGAATTTCACACTTTACAAAAGAATCAGATGGAACTGTTAGAGATGAAAGCTATAATACAGGAAGTCAAAATCTCCCTTGAAAGTATTAAAAGCAGACTACATCGTACAGAAAATAGAATCTCAGACATAGAAGAGAAAATTGCTGGCCTAGAAAAATCCACCATGAAGACTGAGAAAATGGCCCAAAAATTTGAGACTAATATACGAGAAATACTAGATACCATCAAACGTCCAAACATCCGGATAATAGGCATCCCAGAAGGCGAAGAGACTCATAAGGGCATTGATAATCTATTCCATGAGATCCTGCAAGAAAACTTTCCAAACCTAGAGAGGTACTCAAAGATCCAGTCCCAAGAAATACAGAGGACCCCAAATAGAATCAACCCAAGAAGATCTTCTCCAAGACACATTATAGCCAGACTGACCAAAACAACAGACAAAGACAAGATACTAAAATTGGTAAGAGAAAAATGGCAAGTTACCTACAAGGGGTATCCCATCAGACTAACAGCAGATCTCTCATTGGAAACATTGCGAGCGAGGAAAGAATGGGAAAATATATTCAACGTGTTAAAGGAAAAGCAATTTCAACCGAGAATACTGTACCCAGCAAGATTATCGTTCATTTGGGAAGAAAAGACACGAACATTCCCAGATAAACAAAACCTGAAAGAATTTACCAGCACCAGACCAGATCTCCAAGAAGTTCTTAAGGGAGTACTATGTCAGTAAAATTAAATGCAGACACACAGAAATAAGAGTTCAAAAACTAAGAAAATGGGCAACTTAATTGTAGAGACAATGTTTGGAGATGAATATTATATCCCAGAATTCAATCTGGAAGATCGAACCTTAACAGAAGGAAGATTAAGTACATGAGACTTAACTGATGAAATAACATTCTGTGACTTGACTAAAATATTGCTGCTTTTCTCCTAAGCTTTGTTTTCCGGTTTTAAAGGATTTTTGTCCTGTCTCGAGCTGTTGATAGGTGCATGTACCTACTATTTGAACAGAACACTAACCTGTTTCTAGGCTTTAAGTTTCAAGGAAATATCATTACCAGTTCAAAACTGCTCTTCTTGGGACCAGCAGTTAGTGTAATGGCTATATCACTGGACTCCCACGTAGTCGACCGCGGTTCGAGTCCCGGACCCGGCGGCTTAAACTCACACCGGGCGCGTGTGCGTGCGTGCCCAGGATCCCTAGAGGAGAATGGAGGAGAAGAGATTGCGGCGTGGCCATCCCCCCTGGGGGGTGATTTCCTGCTTTCTATCTCTCTGTCTCTCTCTGTCTGTCTGGCGAGCGCACGCGCCCTATAGCAAAAACCTCTCCAAAAAAAAAAAAAAAAAAAAAAAAAAAAAAAAAAAAACTGCTCTTCTTGAAATAACCTGCTGAACTTGCTATTGAAAGTAATTAGATTACTTATGATATTGTGTGATCAACAAAATGTTGGGGAAGAAGGAATGGAAGACAACTGTATATAGCAGAGATAGTGTAATAAGAGAGTGGGAAGGGGCAGAGGGTCAAACATGGGGTAAAAAACATATATATATGTATACATATGTATGAAAGTAGAAATGGAATATTATTGATGATAACATGCATGATTAAGCCACTATGCAGTTTATTCTAGATGGGAAACCACATTTAGTATGTTGTGATGATGCTCAGGGAATGAATGTTAAGTAATTAAAAAAAAAAAGTTGCAGGAGTAAAAAAAAACGGTAAAACTGTTCGTATCGAAATTAAAAAAAAAAAAAAAGCATATTTGATGACTGCAGTAAGCTATATAGCCCCAGCTGGGTACTACTTTATAATATGTTCATTCTACTCACTGAGGTTTATGCCTAAAGTCAGACTTGGGTTCATGTATAGGTATATATCAGTTGTGCTAGCTATTGGATATATTTAGACTAATTAAGTTCATTAACAAATCAATTAAGTGGGGGGAGGAAGGCATAGAAAGCAACCATGGATACCAGAGACAATGTGGGAGGAGGGTGGGACATGGCAGAGGGTGAGGGATAGGGAATCAAGGATGGCAAAACAAAAATCAAAGTATACAAGACATAAGAATTGGAAAATTATTTGCTGAAAACATGTATGTTGATGTGCTTGATTGAGCCAATACACAGTGTATTTTGGATGGAAAATTCATTTGTATGCTGTAATGATGTATAGTGAATTAATGTAAAAAAATAAATAAATTTAAAGAGGAAAAAAAATAAATGATTGAAAGAAAAATAAAAAAAAGAAACTTACTCATACAATTGAAAAAAAAGACAGAAAGAAAACTAAATCATTTTAAAAATCCTGTTGGAAAAACATTCATTAAAACATTAACTCATTAATTCAACATTTGCTTTTCATCCTATCCCTGCTTCAGTCTTTCAGCTCAGGAATTGCAGCCTCCAAGCAAGCATTAGCATACAGAAAAAAGGAAAAAAAAATCTAATTAAAAAACACACTAGTAAGTTCTTCAATAAGTTAAACATAGACTTGCCATGTGACCCACTGATTCTGCTCCTGGGAGAGCCAAAAGAATTGAAAACAGGTGTTCACACAAATATTTGTACAGGAATGGTCATGGAAGCATTGTTCACAAGAGACAAAAGGTGAAAACAACTCATGTATCTATCAGTAAATGAACAAATAAATAAAATATGGTCTACTTACACAATGGAACACTGTTCAGCCATAAAGAGGAATAAAGCACTATTGCATGCAACGGCATGGACAAACCTTGAAAACATCATGCTAAGCAAAAGAAGTCAAACATAAAAGGCCACATTTTGTATAATTCCATTTATATGAAATAACTGTAGCCAGCAAATTTATAGAGACAGGAGGCAGATGGGGAGATCTGGGGAGAAGAGGGAGCGACTGTTTAATAGGTGCAGTTTCCTTTTGGGGTGATGACATGTTCTGGAATTAGCGGCAATGATTCTAAATCTCACTACTCTTAAATTGTATATTATGAGTACTCTCAAAATAAAATAAATACTAAGAGCATATAATTAAATTTTAAAGTGAAGCTTCTTTAGTTATTCTAAAAGATTATGACTTTTCTTGCTACCAAACTGTTTTTAAATAATTTCTTTGTGGTACTTCTTGAAATTAGTATACCAGGATCACGAGGTTAATGTATAATAATAATGAAATACTATAGATAATAATATTAATGAAATAATACAGGTAATGCTGTATTCCAGGAGTTTTGAAAGTGTGATCTGAGGACTGGGGGATTTCTGAGAGACTTTTAGGGAGTCTCTGAGGTTCTCACGATTTTCTTTTTATACTTAAACCTGAACAATATATTGCAAAAAGCTGACTATGGAAGTAGATGTAAGAATGTAACTGTCTTTCTGTTTAAGCCAAACTTGAAAGAGATTTGCAAAAATGTAAGACAATACTGTTCTTTCCAATTAAATTTTTATTTGTTTTGAGAAAGTATTTTTCATAAAATAATGTTATTTATGTTAAAATGCAATCGATTTTTTACTAATACTTAAATACTTTTTTAAAAGAATTATTTATTGAATTTTATTTATTATTATTATTGTTACTATTATTTTTATTTGACTAGAGAGAGACAGAGAAAGGGGAAGGGAGAGTGAAAAAGCAAGCCACCAGAGCTGGGACTCAAATAGCGGTCAGCCATGTGGGAGTCCAGCACCTTAACCACCATGCTACCTGCTGGCTCCCATAAATACTTTTTAAATGTCTGTTTTAATGTCAATAGGAGAACAGCAGGAATCTGAACACAATCTATAACCTACATAAGCAAAAGTTCTAATTTATTTTTAAGAGAGATTTTTGCTATAGGGCATGTACACTCATTGGAGAGACAGAAAGTAAGAAATCACCCCCCCGCCCCAGGAGGATGGTCACACCACAGTTTCTTCTCCTCCATTCTTCTTTCAGGATTTTGGGCACACATGCACATGTACCAGGTGTGAGGGTTTTTTCATTTTAATTTTTCTTTTGAGGGTTTTTTTGCTATAAGGCATGTGTTCTTACCGGAGAGACAGACAGAAAGTGAAAAATCATCCCTCAGGGTGCATGTCCATGCTTCAATCCCTTTTCCTCCATCCTCCTCTTGGATTTTGGACATGCATGCACACATGCCTGGCCTAAGTTTAAGCCACTGGGTATGGGACTTGAACCATAGTCAACTACATGGGAGTCCAGCAACATAACCATTATGCCAACTGCTGTTCCCAAAAGCTCTGATTTATTTTTTAAGAATTATTTTATTTTAACTTTATTTATTATTATTTTCCAATTTGACCAGAGATAGACAGACAGAGAGGAAAAGTGAGAAAAGGAAGTTATCAAGTTTGAGACTTGAAGCATGGTTGGCCATGTGGGAGCCTTTAACCACCACACCACCTGCCAGTCCCCTAATCTCTAATTTTCAAGAGTGAAGGGACCAGCAGATGGCTTAATGGCTACATAGCTGGACTCCCATGTAGTCTATCGCAGTTCAAATCCCGGACCTGGTGGCTTAAAATTCACGCTGGGTGCATGTGCGTGCATGCCCAAGATCCTGAGAGGAGAATGGAGGAGAAGAGATTGTGGCATGGCCATCCCCCCTGCAGGGTGATTTCTCGCTTTCTGTCTGTCTGTCTCTCTCTGTCTTTCTGGAGAGCACACACGCGCCCTATAGCAAAAACCTCTCAAAAAAAAAAAAAAAACAAAAAACAAAAAAACAAAGAGTGAAAAGGAGTCCTGAGGCCAAAAACCTGAGAACCACTGACTTCGAAATTAAATAATGTTAATATTGGATGACATATTAGAATAAAAAGAATTGTTTTCCAAATGTACTTGCATTGTCTTCATCAAGTAACTTATTAATTACAAACTCAAAGATGCTCATCCACTGCTCCTTCAGGAAACACCTACTAGATACTTAATTTGCATAGGTCCTGAACCAGTTGCTGGTGACATCGAGAAAAAATTAGAAGCCTGATGTGACCGTGGCCAGCACAAACATTTGCTGGAACCGAAGGCATAGATGAAGGGGTGGTCTCAGTTTCTCCAGGTCATGTATCTTTTGTGACTAGCTGTCCCCTGAGATGCCACAGGGCTAGAGGGAGTAAATGGGGTAGCATTACTGTGCATAACAGTACACTGTCACCATTTTTTCGAGGGTTCAAGGTGATCTAAGAGATAAAGTTTCTTTCTTTCTAGTTTGCTGTAAAGCATGTACACTCACCAAAAAGGGAGAGAGAGAGATGACCATGCCTCAATTCTTTCTTCTCCATTCTCTTCTTGGGATTTTGAGCATGCACACACACATACCTGGCATGTTTTTCAAGCTGCTGGGTCTGGGACTTAAACCACATGATTGGCCACGTGGGATCCAATTGCCTTAGCCACCATAATACCTTGCTGGCCCAGAGATAAGTTTCTTATGGTACAACTAGCCTACTTCGAGGAAGAAGTGTCTACGGTCAGAACAGCAACTAAAATGCACCAAGTAAAAAATTTTTACCCTTACTATTGAAAAACAATTTCCAGAAAAATTGCAGCCTACTTTTTTTCTTTTCTTTTTCTTTTTTTTTTTTTTTTTTTTTTTTGGAGAGGTTTTTGCTATAGGGCGTGTGCGCTCGCCAGACAGACAGAGAGAGACAGAGAGATAGAAAGCAGGAAATCACCCCCCAGGGGGGATGGCCACGCCGCAATCCCTTCTCCTCCATTCTCCTCTCGGGATCTTGGGCACGTACGCACACGCGCCCGGCGTGAGTTTAAGCCGCCGGGTCCGGGACTCGAACCGCGGTCGACTACGTGGGAGTCCAGCGACATAGCCATTACGCTAACTGCTGGTCCCAGCCTACTTTTGAGGAGTTGCCAGAATTGACCTTCCTTTTTTATTATTATTTCTTTATTTATTTTGGAACGGTTTTTGCTATAGGGCATGTGCACTCGCCAGAAAGACAGAGAGAGAGACAGAAAGCAAGAAATCACCCCCCAGGGGGCATGGCCACGCCACAATCCCTTCTCCTCCATTCTCCTCTCAGGATCTTGGGCACGCACGCACATGTGCCCGGTGTGAGTTTAAGCCACTGGTCCAGGACTTGAACCACAGTCGGCTACATGGGAGTCCAGAGACATAGCCATTATACCACTGCTGATCCCCAGAATTGACCTCTTGACCATGGGTAAGCAGTACAGAAGCACCTTGCAGTGGAAAGAACACTGTGTGCGGCTCCAAGCACCCTGGGCTCTAGGCCCAGCTGTGCCTCATCTATAAAATCAGGACACTAGATTAAATGATTTTTAGCAGACTACCTGCTCCCTAAGAAGGACTCTCATTAGTCTCCTTTGCACCCCGGGTGGCTTGCGTAGTACAACAAGAATATTTGTTGTGAAGTAGTGAATCTAAGGTCCCTTCCAGTTCAGACCTTCTAAGATTCTCTTTTACAGGCCACAAGATGTACTCAGAGGAAAAAATCCAGAATCCATTTCAAAAAGCTTGGGGTGGGTGTTACTTATAAACACTTAGAAGATGCCGGGCTCCCTAACTGCTAGCCTAACCTATTTTTCAACACTGTCATCAAACTAAAGACAGATGCCACCCACAGATGTAGGTCACCGGAAATTGCAGGTGCTACAAATGGATTAGTTCGGCTAAAAACTGACTAGATTCTTAGCTGGTATCTTTAGAGAGCAATCTTTTACATGCAAAGAGTGTTCACAGGACAATCTAAGGATAAGTAAATTTCAGAATTACTTACCCCCCAACCAATAGGATGTTCCTGGTGAGCTGCCGTGTTCAATGATTTGTAACATTTCTCCTTTGGAAAATAGTTCAAGCAGTCACTTTCTAATCTCTGTAATTAGTGAAAAGATGCTCAACTTAATCTCTTCCCTGTCTAAGCATGTTTGCACTGAAAAGAGGTTTACAAGATAAAGACCTTGTTTAATTGAAGAAACTGTTACATGTAGTTTTCTCTCACAAAGAAAGAAGTATCTTACAAAATTCCAAGATTATGTAACTCACATTTTCAACAATTAGGAAAAGTATTCCATGTTAATTATGTGTCTATTTTAAAATAGGAAAATAGAATATACTAAAATGAATCATTGAACATTGGACATTACTCATTATCTAATATTTCTGTTTATCAAAAATCTTCAGAGTTGAGGGGCCAGGCTGACCCACATGAGAAGGTTCCAGGTTCTCCTCTACGACCCCTCTGAAAATGCAGAACATGGATGTGCCATGATCTAGGCTGGCTGAAGCTGGGGTAGACCATGCAGTCAGGACCCTCTCAGGGGTTTTTTCTCTCTCTTCTCTCTCCTGCTTGTTCATGGAAGAAATAAACTAAAACAAAAATCTTTAGAATTGACTTCTAACTTCACAGGAGATTGCATTTGTGAAAAATGCGATTTCTCGTGTTTTAAATAAGTATGAATTTAGAATCTGAAGAATAGATTTAGTCTAGAATCATGTCATAGAATTTGAGGTGTAAGGGACGAGTAGATGGCATAATGGTTACTTTGCTGGACTTCCATGTAGTCGACCGTGGTTTGAGTCCTGGACCCAGCAGCTTAAAATTCACACTGGGTGCATGTGTGTGGGTCCCCAAAATCCCAAGAAGAGAATGGAGAAGAAGGGATCATGGCATGGCCATCCCCCATGGGGGGTGATTTCTTACTTTCTGTCTCTTTGTCTCTCTGGAGAGTGCACGTGCTCTATAGCAAAAATCTCTCTTTAAAGAAAAGAGAGAATTTGAGAGCTTTTCAAAATCATCATATAAAAGCCCTTTATTTAAAGATCTAGAGGGCTGGTTGCTCTTCGGCAAACTGGAGGGAAAGCAAAAAAAAAAAAAAAAAAAAAAGAAAGAAAGACCTAGACAGCAGGTTCCAATGTGCAGCAGTTAAGCGCTGCGTAGAGGGAACCAGATCGCATGGCCAATTGCAGTTCAAATCTTGGTGCATCTGCCTGAAAAACATGCCAGGCATAGGTGTGCATGCCCAGGATCCTGACAGGATGGAGAAATGTAGGAAAAGAATGTTATGTATGACCAGGCTCTGTCAGGGGGTGCTTTCTTCCTCTCTCTCATGCACACAGTCAAGGGCATTAAATAAATAAATAAATAAATAAACATCAATACGTAAAAAATATGCAAATATTAAAGACCTAGAGATAAGATCAGAAACACTATTTGTTCAAAATTATAACCAGGTAGGTCTTTTGACTTCTAGTCCAGAATTTTCATTATGCCTAAAAAGAAAAAATAGATTTATTGCCTTTTTTTTTTTTGTCATAGAGAGTGTGCACTTGCTGGAGAGAGACAGTGAAAAGGAAAGTGAGAAATCACCCTCCAGTGGGTATGGCCACACTACAATCCCTTCTCCTCCATTCTCCTCTTGGGATTTTGGGCATGCATGCCCATGCACCCAGCATGATTTTCAAGCTACTAGGTCTGTACTCAAACTGCAGTCAGCCTTGTGGGAATCCCATACCTTCACCACCACACCAACTACTGGCCCCAGTTTTATTGCATTTTAACAACTTTATTTTAAGAATGCAAATAAACTCAAATTACAAATTTACAGTGTAATTATACTAAGAAGTAAGAGCAGCATAGAATAGCCAGAATAACATTTGATTAAGTGCATTACTATCTTAATTAAGACAGGACTAAGTATGAACTACAGTTCTAGTGTGGCCTTGGGCAAGTTACTGAACCTAAGTATCAGTTTCCTATGTGTAAAATGGGATAATAATTCTGCAATTGGCTTCTGTGAGAATTCAAAATATCTCTTAAGATGCACAGAGAAGCACTCTAAGTGCTTTATTTGTTTACTTTTAATTGTCAGAGGGCTTGTGTGCTTGCCAGAGAGAGAGGAGGGGGACAGGGCTGGGGAGAAAGCACTTCCCAGGACCAGCTGGCAGCATGGTGGTTAAGGCAGCTGGATCCCACATGGCCAACTGTGCAGTTTAAGTCTCAGATCCAGTGGCTTGAAAATGCCAAATGTATCTGCATGTGTGCCAAAAATCCTGAAAGGAGAAATGGAGAAGGGATTGGAGTATGACCATCCTTTGAGGGCGTTTTCTCATTAATTTTCTCTCTCTCTCTCTCTCTCTCTCTCTCTCTGTGTGTGTGTGTGTGTGTGTGTGTGTGTTTGTGTCTTTGTCACTCTCTGATAAGTGCACATGTCTTCTAGCAAATTTGAAAGAAAGAAAGAAAGCAAGCAAGCAAGCACCCTCTGGTGGCATAATGGTCACGCCACAATCCCTCCTGCACTTCTCCATCCTGTCTTGATTTGGGGCATCATGTACGCACATGTGGTGTCCAGAGTGTTTTCCAAGCAGCCAGGATTCCAACTAGCATGTGACTGTGTGGGATCCTCCTCCCTTAATCATTAGGCTATGGGACTGGCCCTAAGTGCTTTAATTTTATTAACCTAGCTCATCTAGTCCATGGCCTAGTTGCAGTGGTACACTGGATGCTGTTGCTTAGCAGGCTGAGGCCACATGGGAGACCTGCTGAGATTCCTAGACCACCTTAAAAAGCCAGGGGCAATGGTGTGTGCCTGAAGACCTTAGCTGTTTGGGAGGCTAAGGCAGAAGGATCACAAGCTTGCTGCCCTGTGGGCAACATAGAGAGACCCTGTTCGAAAAAGGCAGACAAGGTGGTATATACCTCTGATCCCAGCTATTTGGGAGGGTAGACAGAAAGATCGAGACACAGGCAGACCTATCTAGAGCACCGTCCACCCACATATACATAGACATACACACACATAGGGGAAAAATCTATTCTACATGCCTCTGGTATAGACACTCTTACCAGAACCATTTTGCAGATGAGAAAACAATTGAGGTACAGTGATGTTTTACAACTTGCTCAAGTTTACACTGGAACCAAGTGTCAGAGCTGTAACTTAAATTCAGGCAGTTCTGGGACCAGCGGATGGCCTAATGGTTACATCGCTAGACTACCATGTAGTAGACCATGGTTTGAATCCAGGACCCGGTGGCTTAAAACTCATACCAGGTGTGTGTGCATGCATGTCCAAGATCCCAAGAAGAGAATGAAGGAGAAGGGATTGTGGTGTGGCCATCCCTCTCGGGGGTAATTTCTCGCATTCTGTGTGTCTGGCAAGTGCACGTGCCCTATAGCAAAAACCTCTCTCAAATAAAAAATTCAGGCAGTTCTACTCCAGAGGCCTGGATCCTGACTAGGGAGGGTAATGCTTTGTTCCTTTTTTTTTTTTTTTTTTTTTTTTTTCCATTTCTACAAAAGCTAATGCATACAGAGCCTTTGGTTCAACCTTGCAAACTGTTAATAATAAATGATGGTTACTCACATGAATGCAAGACTAGAATGATAATGCTGAAAGCAACAATTTTACCCTTAGTGTCACTCGTAGTATGTGTATATTAAACATACTCATCAAATGCAAGGGGATTTCAAAAAGTTGGTGGAAAAACAGAATTAAAGTATGAGTTTACTTTGCAAAATGTTCTAGAATCCATGTAGTTTTTTTCCCCCCATAATATGCCCTTTCCACCAATCTCTAAAGATCTCTAGGATATACAGAGAACATATACAGATGGATATATGAGTCTGCAGGATTTAAACTGTAGCCAATTGTGTCCCCTAACCAAAGTGATTGATTACAATAAGGCTAAAAGAATTCATTATAGGGCTGGCTTGTGGCCTCGATGGTTGAGGGATACCACATGATCAACTATGTGGTGAGAGTCCTGGCCCTAGTGGATTGAAAAATACACCAGGCACATGTGCCCAAAATCCCAGCATGGTGGAGAGAAGGAGAAGGGGCATGATCATATCATATTGTGGGGTGTTTTTTCCCTCTCCCTCACCTACTCTCTCCAGCAAGCACAAGGCAAATTGGAAAAGAGAAAAAGAATTCATTATATTATATAGCACGTCAGTTTAAAATCTTGAGAACAAAGTAAAGGTACTTGGGTAAGTCTAGGTTGTAATTTATTATGAGTGGATTAACAGAAGAAATAAAAATACCATTCTGTTTTCTTTCATTGTTTATAGTATGAGCAATTATCTTGAGAGGATGGGTAATGCCTTGTTCCTTTTTTTTTTTTAAGTTTTTTTTTGGCATCAGGTGCATGTGCTCACCAGAGGGACACAGAGAGAAAGAGAGACAGTAAGGGGGAAAGTGAGAAATCACCCTCCAGGGGGATGGCCATGTTGCAATCTCTTCTCCATTCTCCTCCTGGGATTTTGGGCATGCACACACATATGCCCAGTGTGATTTTCAAGCTGCCAAGTCTGGAACTTGAAGGGTCGTCAGCCATCTGGGTGTCCAGTGCCTTAACTACCATGCCACCTGCTGGCCCAAGTCATGTTCTTTTTTAAAAAAATATCTGCGTTTTAAGCATAGTCAGTGAGAATGAATGCAAGACAGGTTGCCTATTGAATGAATGGCTACCAAGATGAAGAGTCTATTCCGTGGTAACCTTTTCAAGGATCCCACAACATAAGGGACCTTTAAAACTGCCTAAAACATGTCCCTCAGGGAGCAGTCACCCCGGCTCCTCCTAGATTTCAGGCCTATTCCCAGGCTGGAGAAATGGGAAAGGCTAAATTCCACTGTGGCTCCGGAAGTCCCTGTTGGTTCCACTTGAAGCCAGACCTAAATCTGAATCCCAGGGCCCATTTCTGCCCCAATCTGCTTTCCAAAGGCCTTGAGAGACCCAGCGGTCAGTCTAACTTTCTGAAGATCACTGGGGCAGAGTCGGGTGAACAGGACCTTACTGTCCAGGACTTGCCTAGTTCACTGGTAGGCAGTGTTGATTTCTGTTTCCCCCGTCCCCAAATCTCTCTGTCCACAATCCACTCTGGGAGACCGAGGCATCTAAACCAATGCTCAAGCAGAAAGAAAACCACAGATAGAAGCACCTGGGAGGTCTGGTTCAACCCTCATGATACAGATGGGAGAAACGGGGCCCGAGGGAATATGAGGGACTTGCCCAGAGACACACGAGTCAGTACTAAGCCAGCTGTGGGGACAACCTATGTGCAGTTTTTCCTTTCTGGCTGTTCTGACCGTAAATGCCCCTAAGCTTGTTTTTGATGTGGATTTCCCCAAGACGGGAACCTAGCGCCACCCAGCACAAGGCTGGCCTCAGAGAACCCCCCTCTCCACTTCAGCCAGGTGGGCGGCTGCGGCCCAGACAGCGCCGGGGTTCCCATCTCCCCGCCCGTCCACCCACCCGATGCCGCCCCTCTCTTCCATCTCGGGTTCCATACCCACCGGAGGGCTGGCAGGGCTGGAACTGGGGCCCGCGGAGCGGCGGAGCCGGAGGGCGTGCAGCTTCCACCCTCCGCAGCCTCCGGTGCCCCGTCCCTAGCAACGAGGCGTACGTTGCTAGGGCGAGAGTCCCGGCGAAAAGCCTCCGGGCACCTTAGCGGGCTGTCGTACTTCGGTTCCGCTCGTCTGAAGTCTTCCACGGACGAAAATCAGAGCGCCTCTCCGTTTCTTCAAGTAACAACGCTTTGATGAGGTCCAGAGAAGAGGACCGATGTGCCCCAAGAAACCACGCGGCCAGACGAATCTACATAAGCCAAGTGTCACTGTAATAGCCATGGAGAAAGCATTTAATTCATATCACCTATTAAATTATTATTCGCCCAGATAGAGGCGTCGCCTTATTTCTTCTGAGTCTTACTTGCTTTCAACCAGAGACCTCTCCTTTTGGTCACGTCCCCAGTCCCCACTCCCCTATTCCTTTTATGCTTTTCTTCATCAAACCGATATACAGCTGAGCATCAAAAGGACAAGACCCCTCAGTATCTTCTTGAGATTCAAATGGTTAGAGAGTTACAGAAATGAACAGTACCTACAAGGCGAAGTTTTAACAACTGCAGTTGCAATGCTTCCAGGTTAGAGTCTATTCTCTGTATTGCCGGTGCACAGTTCAGGGCTTTCTACGTAGTAGGAGGCTGAATGTTGAATGAATTAATCCAAAAACATTCAGGGAGGACCCTACCCATCATTTTCTCTGCACCTGAGTAGATTCTTCCTGCAGTGCTAATTTCCCAGCAGAACGCCTTCGAGGAAGATTTGCCGGCTTCTGAACGTTGGGTGCCTGTGGGACATGGGGTGGTAATAGAAGTTTGCCTTCACAGAATATCTGGGCCAGCCTTTGGGTCTATCTTCTAACCCAGGGAAGAAATTTCTTCCATAGCATCCCTGATCTGATTGGTGCTCCCTCCTTGACGACGTACTCATTTTCTGAGTTGGTAGTCTGTTGTTGGGAGATTTCCTCTGGCAGGAGCTGGGATCGGTCCTATTCCACTTGCAACACAGATAATTAGTTCACAGCTGAGGGCTTTCTCTACAAATGTAATCCCTTTTCTCATAAAAGCCTGGCAAAACCACAACTAGGATAGGCTTATTGCTTTCCCCTGGGGCTATGGGCCAGGCTTGCTGCAGCTACAGAGTTGAGTTATAATAATAGACTGTTGTCCTAAAGATGCTCCTATTCTAGGTATGCAGCCCCCTGCTCCCAAGATGCTTTAGGCTTAAAGTGCCTGAGACTCCCCAAACTGGTTTCTGTAGCCAGACCTTTCCCCGAGTCCGAGTCCAGCATGCATATTCTCCTTCCTCCTGCCCATCTCCTGGCTGTCTAAAAGACACCTCATCCTTGACATTACTCACACAGGAAACATCATCTTCCCCCCTAAACCTGTTCTTCCTCTTTCTCTTTGAGTGTTGGGCACTACCCTTCATCAATCACCCACCCAAGCCAAGGATCGAGGAACCATTTGTCACTTCTGTCTCTTTTCCTTGTTTGAGAACAATCCCCAGGACATCCCAAATGTTCTTAAAATAAAAAGTCTGCCTACTTCTCTCTATCTACCATCTTGGTTTAGGCCCGCATCATCGTAGGGTGTGATAAACTTTAAATAATCACATGTTGTTTGGATCTTCTCCCATCAGGGCAGGCCTTGTCGCTTGTTTTGGCCAATAGAATGTGGTGGAAGTGACATTGGGACCTCTGAGTTAAGCCTCAAAAGGCCTTGCAGTTTCTGATTTCATCCCCTTGAAAACTGCCACTATGGGAGGAAGACCAGGATGCCAAACTTACGAGTGAACTATCCAGCCATAGTTAGGCATCAAAGAACTGTAACCAGGAGGTTGGACAGTGGCATAGTGATAAAACACAATGCTCTGAGATTGACCCACTGGAGAAGGTTCTGGGTTCACACCTGGAGACTTCCCAGAGTATACCAGGCACACATGGGTCCATTATTCAGCGATGACTGAAGCTGGGAGTGGCCTGTAGCATAAGATTCTGTGTGTGCTGCCAGGGATGTTGCCTCTTTCACACACATAATAGGCAGGGAGAGAACCTAAAAAAAAAAAAAAAAAAAGAAAGAAAGAAAGAAAGAAAGAAAGAAAGAAAGAAAGAAAGAAAAAAAAAAAAAAAGAAAGAAAGAAAGAAACTTCAACCACGGTTAACCATGAGAAGAGTAGCTAAGCTGAACCCAGCCCAAGTTGCTAATGCATAAGATTGCAAGCAAATAACTAGTTATCATTTTGTATTTTTAGAAAGATTTTTGCGGTAGGGCATGTGTACTTGCTGGAGAGACAGAGAGAGACAGAAGGAGAGAAAGTGAGAAATCACTCCCCAGGGGAATGGCCCTTGTCTTCCATTCTCTTCTTGGAACTTTGGACACACATGTACACATACCCAGTGTGATTTTCAGGTCTGGGACTCATACCACAGTTGGTCATGTGGGAGTCTAGCGCCTTAACCATTATACCACCTGCTGGCCCAATAGTTGTCATTTTAAGTTACTAAGCTTTGGGATGGTTTGTTATTCAATAGATAACTGATATCCAAGATAAAGTCTAAATTCCTTTGTTAGATCGGTAAGTCTTGATCTCTCTTTCTCTCACCTTTTTTTAAGAGAGATTTTTGCAATAGGGTGCGTGCACTTGCCAGAGAGACAGAGAAAGAGAGAGAAAGTGAGAAATCACTTCTCAGGGGGGATGGCCTTGACACAATCCCTTCTCTTCCATTCTCCTCTTGGGATTTTGGGCACACGTGCACATGGCGCCTGGTGTATTTCAAGCCTCTGGGCCTGGGACTCAAACCAGGTGGGCCATGTGGGAATCTAGCACCTTAACCTCTAGGCCACCTGCTGGCCCCTCTCTTACCTTTTTAAGCTTCTTTCCTTCTTCTGAGAAAGCGACAGTTCTAATAGTCTTCTATGCCATGATCCATTCTGAGCCTTGACCAGCTCATGGGCAAGTGTGCGCTAGGCATGTTTATGAGGTGTTTGGATGCAACCCAGAACCCTTTCATCTGGGCCAGCCTTACATTACCCCTGCACCACCATCCAGCCCTGGTATATGCTTCTTCAGCCTCATCTTCCACCTCTGCCACCTACACCATGTACTTCAATGATGTAAGTTACATGCAGCTTCTAAATTCCCTGCTAGCTGTCCCCTTCGAATCTTTGCACACGGTGTTCCCTCTGTCCAGAGCATTTCCCTTACACATCCCCTACCACCACCTCCCATTGTTGTCTGGCTAACTTTTTCTCCTCAGCTTAGAGGCCGTCTTTCTCTAGCCATTCCTCTCCTCTTTCAGACTGCTTTAGTCATCCTTCCTCTGTGCTTGCCAAGCCCCCACACTTTCCTCAACACACTACACCTTTTTACTCATGCACCTCTCTTCCTTAACTGTGAGCCCCACAAAGGCAATGACTGGCCTTATTTACACTTGTGTTGTGGTGTCTGACCCAATAGAACTTTCTATCATGATGGAAGTGGTCCACATCTGCACTGCACAGGACACCAACCACTAGCCCTTTGTAGCTATCGAGCACTTGAAATGTGGCTAGTGCAATTGAATTTTTAATGTTATTTATTTTCAGTTACTTATTCATTTCTTTTTACTAGAAAGCATGTATGCTTGCTGAGAGAGAGAGAGAGAGAGAGAGAGAGAGAGAGAGAGAGAGAGACTCAGAGAAACAGAGAGAGAGGAAGAGAAAACACTCTCCCCCCCTTGGCATGAATGATCACACCACAATTCCTTCTCCTCCATCTCTCCCATCTTTTGGGATTTCGGGCACACGTTCACATGATCCCAGCATGTTTTTCAAGCCACAGTGTCTGGCGCTTGAACCATGTGATTGGTCATATGGGATCAAGTCACCTTAGCCACTAGGTGGGCCTAAATTGTATTTATTTTAATTAATTGATTAATTAATTTAATTACTTTAAATTTAAATAGTCAGCTGGAGCTAGTGGCTCATGTTTAGCTCATGGTAAGTGTTCATTCATATCTGTGAAAGGGAAGATAGTTACGGACAATTAGATCATAAGATAAAAGATAATTTCATATACACCCCCCCCGGTCCTCACCCTTCATCCCCTCAGCCTAATGCTACTTGCCATTATAAATATAATCCTAGTTCTTGGCTCTTTATTACCTGAGTTGGTTGTTTACTCATAGGCTTGCCCAGTTTGATAATGTCCCTCCTGTGAAGTGGGCTGGTCCTAAGAGCTCTCTGGAGACAAGATCTGGTCTTATCTGGTTTGGTCTGTCCCAGGCAGAGGGGACTCTCTCCTTGAAGGCCTGGACTTCATCACGTGGGCCCCATGTGGTCTAAGTTTGTCTGTAGGGGCAGGCTGCCACATCTCTCTTAAAGGTGACAGTTGAGACTGGTGTGCTGTGAAAATGTCACAGGAAGAAAAGAAGCCACAGTGTTGATAGTCTTATTGCTACTCATGGAAACCATGCAAACCTCAATCAGATGGTTTCCCGCCCTGCCAGCAGAGACATCGGATCTGAGTCTGAGAAGGAAGAAAGAATGGGCACAGGGCCAGGCAGAGTAGGCCTTGCAAGGCCCCACCAGGCGGTCAGACAAGGCTGGTCTGCCATTGAGTACCATGCCTGAGGCAGAGTAAAGGCAGAGGAAAGCTAGTCCTTTCCAAAATATTCACTAACGTAAAAGAAGAAAACAAAACAAAACAAAACAAAACCCCAAATGTGATAAACACACAAATGAAAGAGTAGGTTACAGAGCAAAGAACACAAATGATCTTAGTTTTATAAAAATATGAATATGGCCCTACCTATAGCATATGGCAGGGGCTTTATCGTATGTGTCAGGATCTATAAATATGTGGAGCAGATTTCCACACAGTGTCTATTGTTGAAACTCTTTGCCAAGGAGGGAGCAGAGTTCATGGCATAAGAAGACCTCTTGCCCTTGCTAGCTCCTCAGTCTGGACAACTCTTCCAGACATTCCCATGGCTTGCCTTTTAGTGCCACTTCACAAGCTCTCCTAGATCATCCCAGAGAGCAGTTCCAGCAAGCTCTCTTTCCTAAAATGCTTGAGTCTTTTTCATAGCTCTTATCACTACGATATTATGTTACATCTCCATCTGTTTCATTCGTCCATGAAAGTAGACTTTGTTCTTCTTGACTGTTGTTTCCCTGGTGTCTTAAATGAGGCCTGGCACACAGGTAGGGGCTCAATAAATCTGTTGCAAAACTAAAAGTAACAAAGGTGTCCATTCTTCTCTGTCCCCAGCTCAGGGTTTCTGCCTAGGTGAGAGTTCTTAAACTAGAGTTTCAGAACAGCCTCTCTACTCCCACCAAGGCTCCAGAGTTCCTTTAGCGCTCTAAGCAGTTTTCAAACCCTTTGACCATCACCCTGAGGAAGAAATATATTCCATCGCCATGCATGTATGTACACACACACACACACACACACACACTCACACAGATATATGGCCAAAAGATTAAATTGCAACAAATCTATGTAAATGATCTGATTGGTTTTTATTAGCCATTCTACAATCAGGCAACACCTCATTCTATAAAACAAATGGGCAGGGAAGGTTGGCTTAATAGACAGAAAAGGGCTGAAGAAATCAGAAACAAAAAAATAGATTGGTCATTTCAAAGTTGCTTTCCTCGTAGGAAGGAAAGCAGAAGGAATTCCTCATTATGCCAGCTAACTCTGGACTGTTTGGAGATTTGGCTGGTAGCGCTTTCTTGCCTAATTTCTTGGAAGGTTATATAAACAACTTAGTTTTGGTTCCATTACTTGGAACTTTGGCATGACTAACTCCATTTTGATTTGCTCTGGTTTGCTGGAGCCTACCACAGGACCCTAGTCCAAAACAATGGTCTCCAGGGGCCAGCAGGTGGCATAGTGATTAGGTGCTGGCATCCCACATGGCTGACCACAGTTCAAGTCCTGGACCTGGCAGCTTGCTTTCTCACTTTCCTTCTCTCTCTCTCTGATCAAATTAAACAAAAATAATAATAATTTTAAGAAATTAAATAATTCTTAGAAGAAAATGACGGCCTCCAATAAATTTTATTGAACTATGAACAACAAGAAGAACAAAAAGAACTGAAACAAGAAGAACAAAAATTTGCCTTGGGGCTGGCTCCGTAATGAAGCAGTCAGGCCCTACACAAAGAAAGACACTTCCTACAGGGACCAGCAGTTAGCGTAATGGCTATATCGCTGTACTCCCATGTAGTCGACCGCGGTTTGAGTCCCAGACCCGGTGGCTTGAACTCACACCAGGCACATGTGTGTGTGTGCCCAAGATCCTGAGAAGAGAATGGAGGAGAAGGGACTGCGGATGGCCATCCACCCCGGGGGGTGATTTCTCGCTTTCTGTCTCTCTGTCTCTCTCTGTCTTTCTGACGAGCGCACGGCGTGCCCTATAGCAAAAACCTCTCCAAGAAAAAAAAAAGTAAAACAGAAAGACACCTCCTAAATAGTTCACCAGGGTTTGAGCCCCAGCCCTGGGGACATTCACGCTGTGTGTGGACCCCACTGTGGGTTGCATACTCTCTCTTCCAGTCTCTTTCTCTCTCTCGTGTGCATGTACCGTCTAACATAAAACAGCCACAGCAACAACTTTTTTTTTTAAGAATTGTTTTTTATTTAACTGTATTTATTTATTTTAATTTGACCAAAGAGGGACAGAGCCAGACAGAGAGGAGGAAAGCAAGCTAGGAAGTTGCCAGGTCCGTGACTCAAACCAGTCAGCCATGTGGGAGTCCAGTGTCCCCCAACCACCATGCCACCTGCCGGCCCTCAGCAACAACTTTTGAAAGTTTTGCTACAAGGTATGTGCACTCTTGGAAGAGAGACAGAGAGATGGAAAGTAAGAAATCCCCCCCCTCCTTTGGGGATGGCCATGCCATGCAATCCCTTCTCCTCCACCTCCATTCTCCTCTCAGGATTTTGGGCACATACACATATGTCCCTCGTGTGTTTTTTAAGCTGCTGGGTCCAGGACTGAAACTGTGAAGTCGGCCATGTGGGATCCAGCTGCCTTAACTTTCATGCCACCTGCTGGTCCCAACAACTTATGAGTATGTTTTCTTTCTGTCCTTTGTTTCCCTTTTCTCTCTCTCTCTTTTTAATGTCAGAAGTCACATGTGCTCACCAGAAATTGAGAAAGTACCACTCAGCATGGCTACATCACAATTTGTTTTCCTCCATTTTGCCTTCCCACCAAGATTTTGGGCATACGCGCACATGTGCCTGGTGTGTTTTTCAGGTGACTGGGACCAAGATTGGAAACCCAGTCAACCACGTGAGATCCAGTTCCCTTAACTGCTGAGGTACAGGCTGTTGGGCACTCTTTTTTAAAAAGATGCTGGTCTCCACTCCTTGAATTGATTGCACCACCTAATAAAGGGCCAGTCCTATTACATTAGGGTAGTATGTCTAGAGACTAGAGGGCTCATTTACACCCTAATCTTGGGACAACTGCTACAAGATTCCTGGCTCTGCCCAAGACTTAATGAATGAGAATCTTACTGGAATGTCTATGTGTTTAATCACCCTCACTGCCCCCGCCCCAGTCTCCTGCTGTCCCCACTACACACACACACACACACACACACACACACACACACTGATTCTGACACTTGATAAAGCTTGAGAGGCTCAGCAGCCTGGGAGTTTTGCTTTGTTTTGTTTGCTATTGGGCATGTGCATTCGTGGGGGTGGGGGGAAAGAAAGAGACAGAGAGAGGCAGGGAGAGGGAAAGGGAGAAATCACCCCTCAGGCAGATGGCCACACCGCAATCCCTTCTCCATTCTCCTCCTGGGATCTTGGGCATGTGTGCACGCATGCACGCACACACACCCTGTCTGAGTTTCAAGTAACTGAGTCTGGGACTTGAACAGTGGTCAGCCAAGTGGGAGTCCAGCAACATAGCTACTATGCCATCTGCTAGCCCCAGCTAGGGAGTTTTTTAGTATCCTGGGCCTGGTGAGGATACGTATCCTGCAGGGGCTTGTTAGGGGTTGAGCCTCTAGCTCCAGTTCAACTCAGCCCATGAGTGGTAGAACAGATGAACCCAACTTTCTAAAAGTAAGTGCAGCCCTCCTTAGCCCTTTGCATTTGCTGATCCCTCCTTCTGGAAGCACCTCTAGTGTGCACCTCTAACCACAAGCTGCTGTCTTATAGACTCCTGCCTTCCTAGGACCACTGGCTGCTCCAAGGTCACACCCCACTGAGGGCCTCCTCCCTTCTCCCAAGGACCCCAATCCCTTGTTCCTTCCCCTGCTCCCCACAGCCTCTTTTTTTTTTTTTTTTTTTTTTTCAGCCTTTACACAAAATCACCTCCTGCTTTGTTTTCACCTTAAGGTTTAATAATCCTCTACCCAAGTCCTTGAAACAAAAATATTCTAACTCCTCTCTAATTATCATGGCCCATTTCCATCTCCATCCCCAGAGGAGGAGGGTAGATGCCTTTATGAGGCTGATCCCACTTCACTGGGATGTGCTGGGAAGCTGCCTTTTATTTTTTTATTTTTTTTTTTTTTTAGAGAGAGAGAGATTTTTGCTATAGGATGTGTGCACTTGCTGAAGAGACAGAAAGTGAGAAATCACCTCCGGGGAGATGGCCATACCACAATCCCTTCTTTGTTCTCTTCTTGGGATTTTGGGCATGCACACACATGTGCCCAGTGTGAGTTTTAAGATGTCAGATCCAGGACTCAATCTGCAGTTGACTATGTGGAAGTCCAGCAATGTAATCTTTATGCTATCTTCTGGTCCTGAAAAACTACTTTTAATACCAGGAATGAGGCATCCCCTTCAACAAAGAATGTCACCCAACTGAGGTTCTGAAAACTGCAAGTATATTTACAAGTCCTCACACATATAATAAGAACACATATTATCCCGTAGCATTTATCAGATGTCCAAGTTAAACACCATGCAGACAAGATCTCCTTTAGTTCTTTGCAATTTTTTTAAAAAGTCTATTTATTACTTGAGAGAAAGAGAGAGCCCGAGACCTTGGAAGGGGTCTTGCCATGCCATGATCTTCCTGTCCCAGCCTCTCGGCCAGCCATGATCACAGGTGCACACCACTATGCCTGACATGTTCAAGTTGCCCAGGCATCAAAAACAGACATCCAGGGCCAGCAAGTGGTGTAGTGGTTACAGCACTGGACCCCCACATGGCTGATTGCAGTTTGAGTCTCAGATCCGGCGGCTTGAAAATCATGCTGGGTGCAAATGCATGCATGCCCAGAATCCCAGGAGGAGAATAGAAAAGGGATTGTGGCATGGCCATCCCCCTGGGGGGGGGGGGATTTCTCACTTTCTCTATAACTGTCACTGTCTATGTAGCCTCAACATTGTGTAGTGCTGCCCAACCACTTGTGCCACCATGGCTGGGGCAATCTAATTTAATTCTTGTAGCAACCCTCAGAGGTAGATACTATTCACCCCCATTGTAGAGAGGAGGAAATTGAGACACACAACCCCCAAGAGACCAAGTAATCTGGTCAAAGGGGATGTCCATGCTGCAATTCCTTCATCCTCCATTCCCCTCTCCCAATCTTGGGCAAGCACACACATGCACCTAGCATGTTTTTCCAGTTGCAGACCCAGGACTAGAACCATGCAGTTGACCATTTGGGATCCAGCCACCTTATCTACCATGCCAACTGACTGGCCCAATCTTCTAGCTGATTAAAAAAAAGACTACATATTGGGACCAGCAGACGGCATAATGGTTACAGTGCTGGACTCCCACATGGCCTACCATGATTCAAGCCCTGGACTCAGCAGCTTAAAATTTATGCCGGATGCGTGTGCATGCGTGCCCAAAATTCCAAGAGTGATGCCGCGTGGCCATCCTCTGGGGGGCCATCCTCACTCTTTGTCTCTTTGTCTCTCTCTCTAGCGAGTCCATGTACCCTACAACAAAACTCTCTAAAAAAGAAAGAAAGAAAGAAAGAAAGAAAGAAAGAAAGAAAGAAAAGAAAAGAAAAACAACATAAAATAATATATATTAATCATAATAACCTTAAGTCAAACTGTTTGGGTTTGACAATCTCATTACTATCAATTAGTAACTGTGACCTCTATCAAGTGACTTAATTTCGATAAAAATGGGATCATAACAGTACTTCCTCTGTATTGTACTATTAGCAAATGTTCAGTGATCGCAGCCACCGTGTGCCAAATATTGTTTTACGTGTTCTAATCTATTTACTTCTCAGCCCAAGTCTAAGTGGTAGGCACTCATCCTGTGTACAGCAGAGACCACTGAGGGGTACTCAGCGAGTAACTATGTAAGATTTGAGCTCAGACAGCAGGACGCTCCTCGAAAGCTGCCTCTTCAAAAGTGCTGTCGTGAGGGTCACATTACACAACACTTGCAAAGCCCTTAGCCAAAGACTGGCACTAAATAAGCGTTCAATAAAGTTGCCTATGCTCATGTTAATATGTGGTGTTTCATGTTTGTTATAAAACAAACACGTGTAGAATGAGATTTAATCCAACAAAGAATCAAAAATACTGCTGAAGCGGGCGGAACGCTGGCGGGGATCCGACTGGGGTGCGCCACAGGGCGGGTGGGAAGAGCAGCGCAAGAGCGCGCGGGCGCACCAGGCGGGGCGGGGGGTGCGGGGGCGGGGTCAGAGAAGCCCCGCCCAGCAGCCACCTGCGACAGGTGGAGCGAGCGGCGCCGGGCGCTCGGCCATGTCAGCAGAGGGCACGGGGCCGGGGCCGGGGTCCGAGCCGGGGTCGCTCTGCCCCGAGCACGGCCAGGCTCTGAGCTGGTTCTGCGGCTCCGAACGACGGCCAGTGTGCGCCGCCTGCGCGGGGCAGGACGGCCGCTGCCGGGGGCACCGCATCCGCCGGGTGGAGGAGTGCGCCGAGGAGCTTCGGGTGAGCGGGCGTAGGCGCCGGAAGGCGGGGTGCTCCGGAGGGAGGGGGTGCTTTAGGAGGGGCCCGGCCGGTACTGGAAAGTCTGGAACACGGCAGACCTGATGGCCAACTCTGGAGCCTGAAACTGTAGAATTAGGCGGTTAAGGGTATGGCCTCTTGAGTCAGGACCCGCTGAGTTCGAATCCCACCCCTTCTTCATCTTCTCTGTGAGCCACATAACACTGAGCCTGCGTGTCTTCATCGGTAGTTTGGGGCAATAGCAGCGTGTAGTTGTTAGCCTGGTTATGCGATAGAATTAAGATAGTGGGTAAAATGCCGTCGTGCTTGTCACATAGTGGCAGAAGCAGCTCCTCCCCTCTCCGTTGGGCTGTTGAGGGAGCTGGGACTGGGTTTGGGCTATAAAAGGCTCAGCTGCTCCAGTTCCTGGTTGCAAGGTGTGCTCCCGCCCCTGTGGATGCAGACTTGTGATAAAACCTGGCTCCTCCTACTCCTCAACCCCTTGACTCAAAGCCCCCCTTTCCTGGCCCCTCCTACCCCTCAACCCCTGGACTCAAAGCCCCGCTTCCACCCTGCATGCTTCCTGGTGAGGTGATCTCTCTTCTCTTTCAGGATTGGCGGTGACTGTACTTCAAACTGGTTTCACCTGGATAAATGGAGGGGGCAGGGAGGAAATCTGGAGGTTCTCCCCACCTCTTCCAGCTGGGCTTCAGGCTTGTCACCTTCCTGTTACCACCCCTCTCCCCAGCTGCTGAGATTGGAGGGTGGAAATCACCTTGGGGCTTCCTCCTTCTACCCATCTGTGGCCCCTGGGAATTTCCTTGCAATTGGATTAAATGTCTTGATTCTCCCAACCCCACCCTGGAGCGCAGCTCTGCTATGAGGCCGGAAGTTCTCCTTGGGGACTTCACCTCCTCAGATCAGACTGTAATGAACTCTCCTTACTGGTTGTTGGGGATGGGAGGGAATGGGGTTCCTGGCTGGGCCTACCTGTTACCACTATCTCCAGTAGTGCTGACGGTATCTCAATTTGCATAATGGATAGAAACTTAGCATATTCCAAAACACTTGGCTGTCCATCATCTCATTCCACCCAGACCAAGCCTTTGAAGTAGTGGGCCTACCCATGTCCTACAGATGAGGAAGCTGAGACCCAGAGCTGGGCAGTGACTCCTTCAAGGTTCCTAATGTTCAGAGGCGGGATTGGGGGACTCATTGATTAAGCAAGAGGAAACCTCCTCTTTGCTACAGTGGTTGGAGGGAGGAAGTGATGTTAACGGGAGTGAGAAAACCTTAAGAATGAGCTGTCTGGGCTGGAGCTGAGTGCTGAAAGGGGCCTAGGGAGGGACTGGGTGGCCAACCTAGCCGTTGCTTTGGAATGTCTGCTGCCCAGAGAGCCTTCCTGATTCCTTCCCCCAGACCCTGAGCACGTTCATCTTTACCTAAAGGGAGGGGAATCTTGCCCCCTCTCTCTCCATTTCGAGTAGAGTATATGTCTTTTGGACACTCTTACCCCCATCCTTCCAGCCAGCAAAGACATTTCCCCCAGGGCAAGACTGAACTGGGCAAAAACAGCCCCAGTTCAACTGCTTTGTTCCCGTCTGGATTCCGGCCCTGGAGCTTTCAGAAGTGAGTGCCAGTGCTCTTAGTTGTGTGGTCCATGGTGATTAGTACCTCCTCCTTGCCAATTCAATACTCTAACTTTGCATATGGACTTGTGAAGAATTGCTACTGGTGGGAGGGAAAGACTTAAGAGGGCTTCCTGAAAGAGATAGTATAGTTGCCTTGTGGCAACTTGTGGGGGCAGTAGTGGAAGGACTGCTGCTTGGAAGGGATCCAGCTTTTTTTTTTTTTTTTTTTGCCAGAGGGCATGGGTACTGAGGTGTGATCACACCTCTCCTCCACCTCCACCTCTCCCTCCTGTCAGGGCCCTGGGTGTACATACAGACATGCCTGGAGTGCTCCCCATCCATCAGGGCTGAGACCTGAACTGTGGTTGGCCATGTGAGATTTGGCTCACCTTATGCCATGGGGCCAGCTCAGAAAGACCCCAGCTATTATCTGGAGAAATGGAGTGGCAAGCAGGGGCCTGGCCGTGTCTCCTTGAGGAAGTCACTTCTCTGTGAGCCTTCGCTTTCCTCTTTGTAAAACTTTCCCCTGTTTCTAACTTTGGAAGCTGTGATGCACTGGTCAAGAGAGTGGATGTTCATTCATTCAGCAGATATTTATTCAGGGTCTCTTGTGTGCAAAAGCTCTCTCCTAGGTAGTGGGACATAGACAACAAGTCGAAGTCATGATGCTTCTGTTCCAATTGTAAGGGGAACAGATACCAAAAGAACCCACATCCTACACATAGTCAGAGAATTATAAACTCAAGGGAGAAAATAAAGCAAAGTGAGAGATGGGAGATGGAGGGAGATGGTCAGTGAAGGCCTCTCTGAAGAGGTGATGTTTGAGTGGAGTTGGGAGAACAAGACATGTTTATATATACACATATGAAGGCTGCTAAGACAGAAGGAACAAAAAGAAAGAGGGACTGGCAGATGGCATAATGGTTATGTCGCTGGACTCCCACATGACCTACCATGGTTCGAGTTCTGGACCTGGTGACTTGAAACACACGCTGAGCACGTGTGCATGTGTGCCCAAAATCCCAAGAGGAGAGTAGAGAAGGGATTGCAGCATGGCCATCTCCCCCAGGGTGGTGGTGGTGGTGATTTTTCACTTTCTGTCTCTCCATTTCTGCGGCGAGTGCATTCACCCTGTAGTAAAAATCTCTCTCTCTCTAAAAAAAAGAAACAGAAAGAATGCCAGTGTAGCAGGATAGAGAGTGGTAGGAGGTGCCATTGGAGAGATAAGTGAGGTCACATCAGGTAGGGCCTTGCTGGCAAAGGTCAGAAGTTTGACTTCACTGTGTGCTAGAAAGCCATTGCACAGTTCTGGTTCTGATCTGATTTTCTTACAAAAAGTGGCTGTGGCCAATGGGTTTGGGGTGGGGGGTTGTCAAGAATGGAAACCCAGTCAAGAGGTTCTAACAGTGTTTCCTATGAGAGATGGTGGTGATCTGGCTAGAATAATAAGAGTGCAAGTGGGCAGAAGAGAAAGTGACTTAGGGAGGGGCTGATAGGACTCACTGATGAAATGAGGGGTTAGAGAGAAACTCCTGGATTTTTAGTTTGGGTACCAGGCTGATGACTGATGGTACCATTTGATAAGTGTGGATAACTTGGGGGAGAACAGTTTGAGAAGCCATGTTCTGCTCAGTGTGGGTGTAGGGAGTCAAGGAGCTGGGGATGATGGAGGCTTGAGAGTATCTGCAAGGAAGTGATTGTAATGATGGGCCAAGATAAAGAAAGAAGGGAGGCCAAGAAAAGGGGACGATGGAGAGTGAAAAGTGGTATAAGACTGATGCATTGGTGACCCCACCTGGGCTGAAAATCATTGGACTGGGGCTTCTAGAGTTAATGAGCTAGAAGGATGGATATGGTAGACATGGTGTAGGATCCTTGAAATGAAGATTTGGGAGGTAGGATAGTTCGTATGTATGTATGTATCATTTATTTTTATTTAATTTGCTACAGGGTATGTGTGCTTGCTGGAGAGAGACAGAGAGAGAGGGAAAGTGAGAAAGCATCCTTTGGGGGGATGACCACATTGCAGTCCTTTCTCCTCCATTCTTCCCTTGGGATTGTGGGCACACATCCACACATACCTGGTGTGTTTCTTTTCAAGCCACCAGGTCTGGGTCTTGAACCACATAGTCAGACACATGGGATCCAGCCACCTTGACTACCATGCCACCAGCTGGTCCTGAGATAGTTTTTGATAATGATGAGGTCCATGGAAATGGATGTCTGAGGTGGGATTAAAAAATAAAAAATCATTGGAGTAGAGTGACTGGCCTGTGTGCATGGATGAAGACCCTATGACTGTTGTTTGTATTGCAGAACAAGATTGTGGACCAGTGTGAGAGGCTGCAGCTACAGAGTGCTGGCATCACCAAGTATGTGGCTGAGGTCCTGCCAGGGAAGAACCAGAGAGCAGTGGTAATTTCTCCCCTCACCCCTCTCAGCATAAAACCCTAGCCTTAGGGACTTGGACAAGTCCAATCTTACCTACTCATTGTGTTACTAGAAAAACTGGATGTTTGGGAAGAATGGTCTCCTGTCTCTCTGAGCCTGTTGTACTGAGGCTTCCCTATTCCTCCTTTCCATCTGGGCTGAGTAGGCTTATTCCTAGCACCATCTCGGGTGCAAAGACTCTGCTAGAAAATGACTTTCTCAGGTATCTTGGTGTAGAGGGTCAAGAAGGCTACATTCTTCTGCCATTTAATTATTTGTGCTCAGCCCCAGAATTGTATAGTAGCCTAGGGACGCTCACATTGAGTATTCTTTATGGTAATCTTATGCAGGAGGTAGCATAGTAGTAACATCCTGGCTTACAGATGGGGAAATGGTCTTGTAGTGTTTACTTAACTTGCCCAAGTTCTCACGGTCCCCTGGCAGAGTCAGTCTATGACCTGGATCTTTGAACTCCCAGATGCGTGTTCCCTCTGCTAGCTTCCACTGCTGATCCTTTATTCAATGGACTTATTGCCACTACTGTGTCTTCACTCTCAAGTGTGTCCTCCAGGACAGGGACTGTGGATTTCTTTCTCACATCCCTTCCCTTCTTCCTCCATAGTACACAGAGCAGACTTGGCATTGCCTAGTCAAGATTCCATGGAACAGAACCCAGGTGAGCTAGCATAAGCAAAACAGGGAATATCCTTGCAAGGTAAGGGCTCTTTCAGAATTTAAGGAGGACTAGAATCAAGAACCAGAAAGCTCCTAGAAGTCCAGACAGATATTCCAAATCTGTCTCTGCTGCACTTTGCATGATGCCCTCGATGGCTCAATTTCTCTCTGTCCTCATCTTCCTTAATTTCTTTCTGCACTGGCCATGACCTCAGTTGAATGTTGAATAGAAGCTATTCTATTCTATTCTATCTGCTATAGCAGATCCTGATTTTAAGGGAAAACTTCCAACATTTCACCATTTATTTAACAAATTCTTTTTGCATACCTACCATGTTCCAGGTGCTGTTCTATACTCGAGGCATTTCACAGTGAACAAAATACATGAAAATTTGTGCTTTCATGAAGGCTATATTCTATTTTTTTAGAGAGAGATTTTTTGCTATAGGGCACGTATGCTTGCCTGAGAGACAAAGACAAAGACAGACAGAGAGACAGAAAGTGCGAAATCACCCCCGGGGTGATTGATTTCTCAACTCTCCCTTCTCCTCCATTCTCCTCTCAGGATCTTGGGCATGCATGCACACATGCCCGGTGTGAACTTTAAGCCACTGGGTCTGGGACTAGAACTATGGTCGACTACATGGGAGTCCAGCAACATAACCATTATGCCATCTGTTGGTCCCCATCATGAATCCTATATTCTTTTTTTGGGGGAGTGGGGGAGAGGTTTTGGCTATAGGGCACATGTGCTCACCAGAAAGGCAGAGAGAGACAGAGAGACAGAAAGCGAGAAATCATCCCCTGGGGGGATGGCCACACCACAATCCCTTCTTTATTCTCCTCTTGGGATCTTGGGCATACATGCACACGTGCCTGGCATGAGTTTAAGCCACCGGTCTGGGACTCGAACCATGGTTGACTACATGGGAGTCCAGTGACATAGCCATTACGCCAACTGCTGGTCCCAATAAAGCCTATATTCTTGTTGGGAGAGAATGACAGTAACAAATAAAATATATGTTATGTCAAAATTTGATACACACTTTGGAAGAATATAAAACAGCAAATGGGATAGGACATGTTGAGGACAGGGGTTGCAATTGCCTGAGCTGGGATCAGACATGACCTTATTAAAAAGGTTGCTATTTGCTAGGCCAGCCAGTGGCATGGTGGTTAAGGCAGCTGGAACCCACATGGTCAGTTACACAGTTCGAGTCCCAGGCCTGGTGACTTGAAAAACACACTGGGGGGACCAGCAGTTAGCGTAATGGCTATGTCGCTGGACTCCCACGTAGTCGACCGCGGTTCGCGTCCCGGACCTGGCGGCTTAAACTCACGCCAGGCGCGTGTGCGTGCATGCCCAAGATCCCGAGAGGAGAATGGAGGAGAAGGGATTGCGGCGTGACCATCCCCCCTGGGGGGTGATTTCTCACTTTCTGTCTCTCTGTCTCTCTCTGTCTGTCTGGCGAGCGCACGCGCCCTATAGCAAAAAAACCTCTCAAAAAAAAAAAAAAAAAAAAAAACCACACTGGGTGCACTTGTGAACGTGTATGCATGCCCAAAATCCTAAGAGAAGAAGGGATTGCATTGTGACCATCCCCCCAGGAGATGCTTTCTCATACTCTCCACCACCACTCCCACAACATCCCTCTTAATCTAGTGAGTGCACGCTCCCTGTACCAAATTAAAAAAAAAAAAAAGGACGTACTTTCACAAAAACTTAGGAGGCAAGAGCATCTACAACTCATCCACAGAAACAGGGGAGGCAGAGCATATGGGCTCAGGTCCAGGTCTTTAGGTAGGTGATGGGTGGAGCTTGTGGAAGTTCTATTCTGACTGCTTCTATTTTCCATTGTCACCTTTGCTCACCTTTGCTGTTGATCTTTTCTTTTTTTTGCTGTGGGGCAATGTGCTCACTGGAAAGGGCAAGAAAGAGAAGGAAAGCCACATCTCAATTCCTTCTTCATGCTCCTCTCAGGATTTTGAATATAATATGCACATGTGCCTGGTGTGTTTTTCAAACCCCTGTGTCTGGGGCTCAGTCATGCAGTTGGCCATATGAAATCCAGATGCCTTAACTCCATACCACTGGCTGGCCCTACTGTAGATTCTTAATGATACCCTTTGTCCGTTTATAGAAACGTTTTATTCTCCAACCATGTGCTAATGCAATACTACATTGATAAATTTTCTAATGCTAATCCATCCTTGAATTCCTGAGGAAAACGAGCCCAACTGGATCATAATGTATTTTTTTTTATCATTTTATTTATTTATTTATTTTGTGTGTTTTTTGGAGAGGTTTTGCTATAGGGTGTGTGCACTTGCCAGAGAGACAGAGAGAGACAGACAGAAAGCGAGAAATCACCCGCCAGGGGGATGACCACACTGCAATCCCTTCTCCTCCATTCTCCTCTCGGGATCTTGGGCACACACGCACACGCACCCGGCGTGAATTTAAGCTGCCGGGTACAGGACTCAAACCACAGTCGACTACATGGGAGTCCAGTGACATAGTCCCTTATGCTAACTGCTGGTCCCTTTATCATTTTATTTTGAGATCATTGTAGGTTCACATGCCATCATAAGAAATAATACAGCAAATCTCTGTGCCCTTCATTCAAATTCCTCTGATGGCAACATCTTGAATAACTATAGTACAGAAAGTACTATAGAGAGTTGACGTTGATATAACTCACCTTACTCAGACCTTACCAGCTTTACATGCACTTGTTCGTGTGCACGTGTGCGTGTGTGTGCATTTCTATGCAATTTTAACACGTGTATAGACTCATGTGATTCCTTCCACAGTCAAGGTACAGAATAGTTCGCCACTCTGGATTCCTGAGTTGCTTACTCATAGCCACCCGTGCCCGTGTATTATTGTTTATACAAGATTTCTGAATTGGATTACTAATCTGAGTTTAAATTTTTTTTTTAAATTGTTTTAGGCTTTTTGCTTCTATTTCAAGAGTGAGATTAGCCTATTAATTTCTTTCCTTGTACAGTCCTTATCAGATTTGGTATTAAAATTATATGAACCTTAACAAATGAGTTGGCAAACAACTCTATTTTCACTAGGAGAGTTTAAGATTGCTTAAAGTTGTTCTAGTTTTGATCAAAGTTTAGGATTACTTAAAGATATTCTAGTTTTGATTGAAGTTGCTGCAGATTTGTCTATTTTGTTAGTCTTTAGAACCAACTTTCAGTATTTTTTTAATATATGAAAACAAATTTTAGGGAACCAGCAGTTAGCGTAATGGCTATATCGCTGGACTCCCAGGTAGTCGACCGTGGTTCGCGTCCTGGACCCAGTGGCTTAAAACTCACGCTGGGCGCATGTGCGTGCGTGCCCAAGATCCCGAGAGGAGAATGGAGGAGAAGGGATTGCGGCGTGACCATCCCCCCTGGGGGGTGATTTCTCGCTTTCTGTCTCAATGTCTCTCTCTGTCTGGCGAGCGCACGTGTCCTATAGTGAAAATCTCTCCAAAAAAAAATTTATTATTATTTTATTACATAACTTATTAGTGAGTATACCACATGGGATTTTCTTTCTTTCTTTTTTTCTTTGAGAGGTTTTTGCTACAGGGTGCATGAGCTCACCAGAGAGACAAAGAGACAAAGCAAGAAAACACTCCCTGGGGGAATGGCCACACCACAATTCCTTCTGCTCTATTCTCCTCTTGGGATCTTGGGCATACACATACACATGCCCAGCGTGAGTTTAAGCCACTGGATCTGGGATTCAAACTGTGGTTGACTACATGGGAACCCAGTGATGTAGCCATTACACTAACTGCTTGTCCTGGGACCTTCTTAAATGACAAATGAGGCACATTTCTGATTCCTCTGAGAACCTCAATGTCATCTGTCTCTTGGAGGGTCCAGTTTCTTACAATGTCTGTGATACTGTCCATGAGGATACCAATGGTGGTTAGTAGTAAAGAACAGTTTGCTAAGTTGTTCCATCATGGGTCCTTGCTCAAGGTGTTCACTTTTCTCTGTAACCTGGATTTCGGCATTTGATCATGTGTTTCTTCATTATTATGTACAGGATCTGGTCTATGGAAAGGTTTTGTGTGTTCATATGGAATGTCCACAGACGGGTGGTAGCACACTATCGTCCTGCCATCAGATGTCAAACCAAGTTCCACTTGGTAATTATAGTCATCTGGAAGAGAAGAATATGTAGATTAATGACAAACACAATATAAAGCTCCATTTGGGGTTGAAAAGAAATGTTTCAAGATGGTTGTCTTTAATATCACACGTTTTATCGCTGCGTCTGCCATGGTGAATCAAGAGGTCTCTTAGGTGGTACAAAAAAAAGTTGTTCTGAAGAGGAATTGCTTTTAAAATCTGCTTTTAGACAAACTGTTTTTCAACCCTTGATAGATTGTCACTAAGAACCCGCCATCTTGTCTCAATCCGGGTCCTGCGAGACCCCAACTTTTAATATTTTTGATCTGCTGATTTTGTATTTATATCTTTGTGTTTTTTTTTAATTTCATTATTATTTTCTTGAGTCTTTATATTTTTTCTTTTCCAATTTTTTTGGGCTATCCTTTCTTTTTTTAAATTTTCATAGTTCAATGCAGTCTATTAGTTTCAATCTTCTTTCTCAAGGTGAATATTTAAAGTTATATATTTTGGGCTGGCAAGTGGCATGGTGATTAAGGTGCTGGACTCCCACATTCCAACTGTGGTCCGAGTCCTATAACTGGCGGCCTGTTTTCTCACTTTCTCTCTTTCTCATCAAATTATAAAACAATAATGATGGGACCAGCAGTTAGCGTAATGGCTATGTCGCTGGACTCCCACGTAGTCGACCGCGGTTCGAGTCCCGGACCCGGTGGCTTAAACTCACGCCGGGCGCATGTGCGTGCATGCCCAAGATCCCGAGAGGAGAATGGAGGAGAAGGGATTGCGGCGTGGCCATCCCCCCTGGGGGGTGATTTCCTGCTTTCTGTCTCTCTGTCTCTCTCTGTCTGTCTGGTGAGCGCACGCGCCCTATAGCAGAAACCTCTCCAAAAAAAAAAAAAAAAAACCAATAATGATAATAAATAAAATAAATAAGTCTCTAAAAAATAAACTAAGTCAGCTGTTTTCTCTTAGGTATGGATACAACTTCATGGCACAAATTCGATATGTAATATTTTCATTAGTATTCAGCTACAGGATTTTTAAGTTTCCTTTATAATTTATTCTTTAACTATGAATTATTAGAAATATGCTTTCAATCTCTGAATATATTGTTTGATTTTTTAAAAAAATTATTTTATTAATATTTATTAATTTTTTAATTTGACCAGAGAGGGTCAGAGTGAAAGAGAGAGAGAGAGAGAGAGAGCTAGAGAGAGAGAGAAAGTGAGAAAGCAAGCTACCAGATCCGAGACTTGAACCATGGTTGGTCATGTGGGATTCCAGTGTCCTTAACCACCACGCTACCTGCTGGCCCCTATTCTTTGTTTTTTACTTTTAACATTATTGTCATTATTTTCATTGATTCCTATTTAATTACGTTATAGTCTATATGATATTGTTTGAAATTTGAAATTTGTAGAGACTTTCCTCATTCCTTAAAATAAGGTGAATGTTTCGCATTCACATTCACTTGAAAGATTATGAAGGGTTTATATATATATATACACACACACACATGTATATATATTATTACATATATATAGCTTATTAATTGATTAAAATCTTTTCTATACTTACTGATTTTTTTATCTGCTGAATTTATTATTGTTAAGGGTAGTAAGATTTACATAATGTATATAGACCTGCCTATTTTTCTTCACTTCTGTAATTACTGTTTTATATTTTGATACTATGTTATTAACTGTATACATTCTTTGGGAGGGGAGGAGGCTTGCATACAAATACACCCAGTGTGATTTTCAAGCTGCTGGGTCCAGGACTTGGACCACAGTCAGCCATGTGGGACCCCAATTATATACAATTTAGATTTGTTATATATCTAAATTCTTGGTAACTCATTCCTGTTATCTTTTTTTTTACTGACCTTTTTTGCCTAGAAATTCTTTTTGTCTTAAAATATATTGTGTCTTTCATTCATTACTACATTGATAAATGTTTTTCTGATTTATCTTTTCCTGTCCTTTCAATTTTTAAAAGTTATTTTTTAAAAAATATATTGCCAGGAAAGTATGTGTACTTACCAGAGAAGGTGGGGGTTTAAGGAGAGAGAGAAAGAGAGAGAGAGAGAGAGAGAGAGAGAGAGAGAGAGAGAGAAAGTACTCCCCCATCCCAATGGGGCATGGTCACACCACAGTCTTTTTTCCTCCCTCATCCATCCCTTCAGGTTTTGGGCACATATACACATGCATCCAGCCTTTTTTTTTTCAAGTTGCTTACCTGGGATTAAAACCATGGTCAGCCATGTGGGATCTGGCTCCCTTGACCATTGTACTATGGGGTGCTTTTTATTTTATTTTTTTTAATGTTTTTATGTTTTAAGTACTTTATAACTTGATTTTTTTTTAAAACAATACAGGCAATTTGGTCATCCCTGCTTTTAAACTAGGGAGTTTTTTGTCTTTTTTTTTTCGAGAAATTTTTGTTATTGTCTTTTGGGTTGTTGGAAGAGTCATGACACATGTTTTTCTGTGCAAAAATATGTCATACTTTTCCAACAACCCAATATATAATCTGGTTTTTATGTTCTTTTTTCTTTCTCACCTTCTTTTGAATTAATCAGACCGCTCTCCCTCTTTTTCCCTGTGCTAGTTTGAAAGGGAAAGTACATACAGTTTATGGTCAATTCCTGGTATCCCTTACTTACTTTCAGTTTTTTTTTTTTTTTTTTTTGGCCATAGTGTATATACACTTGCCAAAGAGAGACAGACAGAGGGGAAGTGAGAAATAACCCCCCAGGGGGGATGGCCACAATTTATGGTCAATTGTTGGCACCTCTAAAATTTCTTTATTTTTCAATTCTTTTATTTGCCATAGTGTACATACACTCGCTGGAGAGAGACAGAGGGAAAATGAGAAACCATCCCCCAAAGGGGGATAACCATACCACAATCCCTTTTCCTCCATTCTCATCAGGATTTTGAGACTCATGAACATGTGCCCTGTATGATTTTCCACCTGCCAGATCCGGGACTTGAATCACAATTGGCCTTGTGGAAGTCTAGCACCTTAACCGCTATGCCACCTGCTGGCCGCCCAAGGCCCCTAAAATTTTAACATGAATACTTAACAATATCTAAAATAAATGAAGTATCTCTGGTTTTCCCAGAAGAACACAAGCACTGTTGAATGCTTTAATTCAGTTGCCCCTCTGGTCTTACATGTTTTTGCCCAATTTTTAAAGTACAGCTTTTAATAAATTCTTTACAGTCATAGGAAATTTTTTTTTTTTTTTTTTGGAGAGGTTTTTGCTATAGGGCGCGTGCGCTCGCCAGATGGACAGAGACATAGAGACAGAAAGAGAGAAATCACCCCCCAGGGGGGATGGTCACGCCGCAATCCCTTCTCCTCCATTCTCCTCTCGGGATCTTGGGCACGCACGCACACGCGCCCGGCGTGAGTTTTAAGCCACCGGGTCCGGGACACGAACCACGGCCGACTACGTGGGAGTCCAGCGACATAGCCATTACGCTAACTGCTGGTTCCCAGTCATAGGAAATTTTTTAAAAGAATTATTTCACTTTATTTATTTATTCATTGTTTATTTCAATTTGATCAGAGAGGGACAGAGCAAGAGAAAGAGCGAGAAAGCAAACTGCCAGGTCCAGGACTCGAACTGCCATCGGTCATGTGGGAATCTAGCGCCCTCAACCATCACGCCACCTGCCAGCCCCCCATAGGAAATTTTTTTAAAGTTTGTTTTATTCATGTTTGAGAGCCCATGCCTGTATAAGAGAGAGAAAGTGAAGCACCCTTTGTAGGGTCTTGTAATGCCAAGATCCCGTTTTCCCAGCTCCTCAGGATTTGGGGCACACATTCATGCACCCTACATGTTTTCAAGCTGACCTGCAGATCTAAACCCACAGTCAGTCATGTGGCTTCCAGCACTGTAGTTCAGGTTGCTACCAACTGTGTCACTATGCTAGATTCCTTTTTTTTTTTTTTTTTTTGAGAGGTTTTTCGCTATAGGGCGCGTGCGCTCGCCAGACAGAGAGAGAGACACATAGAGACAGAAAGCGAGAAATCACCCCCCAGGGGGGATGGTCACGCCGCAATCCCTTCTCCTCCATTCTCCTCTCGGGATCTTGGGCACGCACGCACACGCGCCCGGCGTGAGTTGTAAGCCACCGGGTCCAGGACGCGAACCGCGGTCGACTACGTGGGAGTCCAGCGACATAGCCATTACGCTAACTGCTGGTTCCCTAGATTCCTTTTTTATTTTCGAATAGAGATGTCTTTATTGTGCTCTCATTTGTTTTTAAGAATTATTTTATTTAACTTATTTATTTTAATTTGATCAGAGAGGGACAGAGTGAGAGAGGGAAAGTGAGAAAGCAAGCCGCCAGGTCTGGGACTTGAACCGCAGTTGGCTATATGGGAGTCCAGTGCCCTTAACCACTATGCCACCTGCCGGCTTCTGTACTCTCATTTTTTGTATGAGAGTTTAGCAGAGTATGAAGTTCTAAAGTGAATTACAAGGCTGTCAGCGTAGTTGAGTTCTTAGCTCTTGATTATACTGGTTCTCTATTTGCTTTCATTTTCAGACCCCCTGAGGATCTTTTTAGTCTCCAGAGCAGCTGCATTTTAAAAGATTGCTTGGCCTATTTTTCCAGCATTTTGGTTTCTTGTTCTGAGAGGATATTTAGTTTGCCTGTTCTGTCATATTTGGAAAGAAAAGTTCTTTCTTTTCTCTGCTATCCTTTTCTGGGAATGACTCAAGAAACTTGTTGAAATTGACTTTAGGCAGGAAGAATCTGATCCAGCCTGGTTCAGGATGTACTTTCGATCCGCACAGGACAAGCATGGCTACAGGGGCCATTCCCACATCAAGGAGGGATAAAGGGACACGTTAGAGCTAATGTTATCCACCACTTCTCGGGTGCCAGGCTTGGTCTTGTTTACTTTGTATGTGTCCGCTCATTGAACCCTCACCTTAGCCATATGGAACAGGCACTATTATGACCCTCATTGTATAGATTAGTGAACAGAGGCACGGGGAAGATAAAAACATACTCCCAGTTCCACAGTGAGTGAGGGGAGTGGTTAAAATTTAAATCTAGACACTGTCTCTTAAGTTTAAGTTGTTAAGTCACCATGTCGTGTCACCTCAAGAGGATCCATGAACCCGGAGTTCTGGGCTCACTTGCCAATCACTTAGACATTCTCTCCTCCCCACTGGACAAATTGTGAGTCTAGGTTGTTCTGTAGACCAGGGATGATTGCCCCTCGCACTATACAAGTCCTGAGGAGCAAGCAGTGAAACCTGCTGACTGTCCCTGACTTTCTGATGTGTGGGAGGCAGTTCTGCTCTTACTTGTCTGGCAGGAGTTCAAGCTTAGGTGCTTATGCAACAGATGCCTTTGGGGACGACTGGTCACTAGGTGGCATCTGGTGAAGGGGAAATAGTGTTGGATGGGAGTCAGGAGAATTGAGTTCTAGTCCCATCTCTGCTGTTGATTTGCCATGTGAACACTGTCAAGAGATGTTTGACTAAGTCAAGAAAAATTTCCCATGCAGTCAGTGTGTGAATACCTGTTCTATGCCTGGCACTATGCTAGGAATTAGTAAAAGATGCAGGCCAGCAGATGGTGTAGAGGTTAAGGCAGCTGGATCCCACATGGCTGACTGCATGGTTTGAGTCCAGGACCCAGTAGCTTAAAAATCACACCAGGCACATGTGTGTGTGTGTCCAAAAATCCCAAGAGGAGAATGGAGAAGGGATTGCTCTGTGGCCATTCCCCCAGTGGGTGAGTTCTCACTTTCCCCCATCTGTTTCTTTTTGGAGGTGAGTGTATGCACCCTATAAAGAAACAAAAAAATAAATTAATTAAAAATTTAAAAAAAAAAGAAAAAGCTGTGAATTGATTTCAGGCTCCCTTGGTGTAGAGTTTCTTGTCCTCAGACATGGTGAAATATCAACCAGACCACTCTTGGCATGGATCATGTTGACGGGGATGACTTTTCCGGCTCTTCTTCCCTGCAGTTCTATGATTCTCTGACCTTGGTCCCTTGGCCTTAGTTTTCCCAACTGTGCAATAAGCAAGTGATTCTAGTTGATCTGTAAGCCTTGCTAGATCTTCCATTCTGTGATCATGGCTCCATGAGTTATGACCTGGATGTCTGGATCTCAATGTTTTTATCTAAACGTATTTGAAAAGCCTTAGGACTGGAATGTCAGAGTAAGCAGCTCACTCATTATTATCACCCTTGCTATGCCCATGCAGACCTTGCTAATCAACCTTGGCAGTACTCTGCCACTGAGCCCAAACCCACCTAATCCTTCAGGGCTTTGCTAGAACCTGACTTCTCATTTTATCCTTGTCAGGGCATGGCTAGTGCAGCAAGGGAACTGGTGATCCAGAGGTTGAGTCTGGTGAGGAGTCTGTGTGAGAGCGAGGAGCAGCGGTTACTGGAACAGGTGCATGGAGAAGAGGAGCGGGCCCACCAGAGCAACTTGACACAGCAGGTCCACTGGGCTGAGGCACTGAAGAAGCTGGACAGCATCCGCACCGGCCTGGTGGGCATGCTCACCCATCTGGATGACCTCCAGCTGATTGTAAGTCAGCCTAGGGTGTAGGCCAGAGTCCCCAAACGCTTTAAACACATTGAGATTTTTTTTTGGTAGGAAATGGGTGGAAATGAAATTTTGGAATAGAAATGAGGCCAGAGAATAAAATCATATGAATTGTTTTTTTTTTTTTTTTTTGCACCTGATAACAATATTCTTTTTTAAAAAAATAAATATTTAATGTATTATTATTACTATTTTTAAAAATTACTTTTGTATTTATCTTTATTTATTTATTTTAATTTGACCAGAGAGGGACAGAGAGAGAGAGAAAGTAAGTGAGAAAGCAAGCCGCCAGTTCCAAGACTTGAACTACAGTTAGCCATGTGGGAATCCAGCATTCTTAACCACCACACCACCTGCTGGCCCCCCCATTATTATTTTTTTTAAGACTGTGTTTTCTTTTTTTAAAAATTATTTTATGTAACTTTGTTTTTCTCTCTCTCTCTCTCTCTCTCTCTCTTTCTTTCTTTCTCTTAATTTGCACAGAAAGAGAGAAAAAGAAAGCGAGAAAGCAAGCTGCCAGGTCTGGGACTCAAACTGTGGTTGGCCACGTGTGAGTCCAGTGCTTTAACCACCACACCACCTGCCAGCCCCAACAGTATTATTTTAATAGTGAGCAAATGTTTACTGAACACCTATTACCTGCTAAGCATTGTGCTGTAGGTGGTGTTACAGGATCCAGCTGACAGCTGCTCACAGCCTTATGAGGGACATGAAAACATAAACTGACACATGGGATCTGGAAGGATATGTGCTATGGTCGGGGGAATCACTCAGCCAGGGACTTCCTGATCCAGGCTGAGGGAGGGGAGGAGTCAGGGAAGGCTTCCCGGATTAAGTGACTTAGAAGCCAATGCCTGAAAGTTAAGCAGAGCAGCTGCATTTAAGAGGTGGGAGGTAGAGAAGCATTCAGGGAGAACATTATACTCAGGGAGCTGACAAAGGCTTCAAGATAGAAATATAGAGCTCATCCTTAAGCTACCATCCAGAAATTACCATGATTGGGCCAGCAGATGGCATAGCAGTTATGTCACTGGATTTCCATATGGCTGATCACAGTTCGAGTGTCAGACCCGGTGGCTTGAAAGTCATACCAGGCATATGTGTGTGTGTGCACAAAATTCCGGGAGGAGAATGGAGGAGAAGGGATTGCAACATAGCCATCCCCCCTGTTGGGTGATTTCTCACTTTCTCTCTCACTGTCTCTGTCTCTCTCTTTGGTGAGCACATACACCTTAAGACAAAGCCTCTTTAAAAAAAAATGACCGTGATTAATACTTGGTCCTGTCAAAGTATTCTGTTGGGTTGTGGGCAAGTTGTGATGTATTTTTGCATAGAAAAATATGTCATAAGGTGCCGGCAGGTGGCATGGTGGTTAATGTGCTGGACTCCCATATGGCCAACCATGGTTTGAGTCCTGCACCTGGTAGCTCACTTTCTCACTTTCTCTTTATGTCTCTCTCTGGTCAAATAAATAATCATAAAATTGATAAATAAAATAAAATTAAAAATTCTTAAAAAAATAAAAAAGAAAAATACGTCATGATTTTCCCAACAATCTAATATGTAGATATGCACAAGCTTCCAGTTTTATTTTTTTTTCTTTTCATTTCTGGTTTTTTTTTTTTTTTTTTTTTTTTTTTTTTTTTATGCCAGAAAGAGAGAGGGAAAAAAAATGCTTCCAAATGGGGACTGGTCACACCACAATTTCTTTTTTCCAATTTTTCATCCCGTCAGGATTCTGGGCACACACACATACACCCAGTGTATTTTTCAAGCCACTGGGGCTGGGATTTTAATTGCGGTTGACCACGTGGAATCTGGCTCTGCATAGCACTTAACCATGCACTGTGGGAGCCAGCCCAGATGCCTCTTGTTTTGCAGGGAGAGTGTGACACCTGAGCAAAAATACCCAGCATAGGAAGGGGAATGTAGAACACCGCGCTGTCCTACTGCTCGCACTTCAAGTAGGGCAGTTTCCAGAGTGCCCTAGATCTGGCGTTCATTCTGTCGAGCAGCTTCTATGGACAGAGCACATTCTGTCCCAGACACGAGAACAGTCACAATAGAAGAGTCAAAGTTTTAGCCATCCAGGAACTGACAGTCTTTATGGGAGATGCTGTCGGGGAAAGAGGTGACAGCCCTGAAGTGGAGTTGATAGGAGCCCAGGACACCGTGGGACGTGGGGAATGGATAAGTCATCCCAAGTGTGTGTTAGGAGGTGTGTGTGTGTGTGTGAATGTGTGTGTGAAAGAGAGAACAACAACCCATAAGCTTTGTGCTGGGTCATAAGGGAGTAGAACTTTTAATTCTAGAGTCTGGTTCATGTAGGGCCCTCTGGGCCAGTTAAATATGTCTATCTTGACTACCCGCTGGGTTTCTGGTGCCAAGCCTGACTTTGTTGTTTTTTTTTCCTCACAGCAGAAGGAACAGGAGATTTTCGAGAGGTGAGTATGGCTCCAGAGAACTGCTTGGGCGGTCATGGAGACCCTTACACCTCTACCCAGTTCGTGGCGTTCCAGTCCCTCTGCCCTTGGGAGGAAGTGCAGGGCCTGTGGCTGAGTGGCTTCTCTGATCCGGACTCTGTGGACAGTCTTCCTGCCCCTGGCTTAGAGAACTGCTTTGGCTTCTCATGGAAGGGCAGTAAAATGAATACTTACTAATGAATACGTGCTCTAGGCTTTCTCTTTTCTGTCCTCTCCTCTCTTTCTATTTTAGTTTTTATTTCTTTTTGCCATAGTGTGTGTGTGCTCACCAGGGAGACAGAAAAAGTGAGATATCACCTCCCCCCCCAAGGGGAGATTGCCTTGCCACAATCCCTTCTCCATTCTTCTCTCAGGATTTTGGGCATGTACACAATTGTGTCGGGTATGATTTTCAAGCCACTGGGTCCAGGACTCGAACTGTGGTTGGCCAGGTGGGAGTCTACCATGCCGTCTGCTGACCCCAACTCAGGCTTTCTTAAACATTATCCTGTTTTAAAATGTAGTCACCTTGTCCAAAGGTTTCCGCACTCCCTTCTACAGAAGAGAATACTGAGGCTCACAGAGGGAAAAGAACTTGCCTAAGCCCAGAGCCAAGACTTGGTCCACCTGACGCCCTTCCTAATGTCTCCTCTACCTCACTCCCCCTTTTTCTCATGAAAGAATCTTTATCTGTATTACTACTCAATGTCTGCATTTTAATTATTCAATAAGAAAAGAATTTCACCAGGTCTTGGCTGGATTCTGAAAGGCTGAGAGCCATGGGCCTGAGGCAGCGGCCTAGAAGATGTAATTTGCCAGAGACAGTAATCAACTCCTCATCCCGTCTGTGTGAGATAACTTAGAGGACATGGTCCATTCTTCTTACTTTTTAATTGTAATAGTTAAAGTTCAATAAGATTACATGTGCATGAGAGAAAAAAAAATTCCAGTGTTGAACTACAGCACCGGAAGCCACATGACCAACCACGGGCTCAGATCCCTGGGCTGGCTTGAAAGCACACTGGATGTGTGTGTGCATGCCCCAAATCCTGACAAGTGGGAGGGTTGGGAAAAGCAGATCACAGCGTGATGAGACTCTGCTGAGTGGGTCTTTCCCTCTCTCTATCATGAATAAAATTACCTCTTTTTTTTAAAAAATTTATTTTATTTAACTTCATTTATTTATTTATTTTAATTTGACCAGAGAGAGACAGAGTAAGGAAGAGAGAGACAGAGAGAAAGAGAGAGAGAGAAAGTGAGAAAGCAAGCTACCAGGTCTGGGACTTGAACCACAGTCAGCCATATGGGAGTCCAGCATCCACAATCACCACACCACCTGCCAACCCCATGCATAAAATAAACTTTTTTTTAATAAAAAAAAAAAATTTAAAGGGGCCAGCTTGTGGCGTGGTTAAGGGCGCTGGACTCCCACATGGCCGGCCACGGTTCGAGTCCTGGACCTGGTGGCTTGCTTTCTCATTTACTCTCTCTCTTTATCTCTCTCACTCTGTCCCTCTCTGGTCAAATTAAAAGAAAAGAAAAGGAAAGGAAAAAGAAAAGAAAGTTAAGTAAAAGAATTCTAAAAGAAAAAAAAATATTGTCTTAAAATTTTTTTAGAAGAATTATTTTATTTAACTTTATCCAATAATTTATTTATTTAAATTCAGCTGTGTGGAAGTCCAGCGCCCCTAACCACCACTCCACCCACTGGCCCCAAAATAAACTTTAGAAAGAAGTTTCCAGCTCCCCTTTCCTCCCCACCTGTCTGCTGTGGGTTCTCCAGACCAAGCGTCCATGCTTTGAAGAGATGGTAACAGACTGTCTCTTGTCCTGACCACAAAGAGCCTTTGTTACCAGAACCTGTGCCCAGCATTTCTGAGGCTCTGTTCACCTTGTTCCTCCCAAGCCAGGACAGTCTTGCAGAGAACTTGCAGACCCTCTTCTCCCCCTGCTTTATTTAAGGACAGAACTATGGGTCTGGGAGAATGAGGGTGTGTCCTTGCTCCTGCTGCCTGATCTCAAAGCCATCTTAAGGAGCAGAGATGGTGAGAAGGTTCCTTCTTTACACCCAGGTCAGAGGGTGTAAAATTCTGGATTAGACCTCCCACTTTGTCCTATACCCCTTTGAGACTTCACTTCAGGTCAAGGAAAAAATTATGTTGAATGGTGCCTGGGCTCCATCCTGAGCTTATTCTGCTTTTTTGTTTGTTTGCTTTGAGAGGTTTTTGCTATAGGGTGTGTGCGCTCGCCAGAAAGAGAGATGCAGAAAGCGAGAAATCACCTCCCAGGGGTATCGCCACGCTGCAATCCCTTCTCCTCCAATCTCTTCTCAGGATCTTAGGCCCACACATACACGCGCCTGGTGTGAGTTTGAGCCACCAGGTCCCGGACTCAAACTGTAGTCGACTACATGGGAGTCCAGTGACATAGCCATTACGCCAACTGCTGGTCCTGAGCTTATTCTGTTTTTGCAGGACTTGAATCCAGCCCTCTCTTTTTTTCTTTTCTTTCCTTTTCTTTTTTTTTAAAAAGAGAGTTTGCTTTTTTTTTGGTTTGTTTGTTGTTGTTGTTGTTTTGCTATAGGGAGCGTCTGCTCACCAGAGAGACAAAGAGAGAGAGAGAAAATGAGAAATCATACCCCAGGAGGGATGGTCACTCCGCAATCCCTTCTCCATTCTCCTCTCTGGATTTTAGGCACACATGCACAGATACCCGAATTTCAAGCTTCCAGAAACTCACAGTCCAGTCTGCCATGTGGATTGCCATGTGGGAATCCAGCAATATAACCATTATGCCATCTGCTGGTCCTCCCTCTCCCCTTTTTAAAAAAGTTTATTTTCAGATACATTTATCCATCTCAGAGGGAGACACAGAGAAAGAGAAACAGAGAGACATATCCCAACAGAGTCCCCACACCATGTTCCATCCCCAGTCCAAGCCAGCCCAGATCACAGGTGTTGGTGTGTGCAGGGAAACCTCAGGGCCCAAATCCAGGCCCTTTCCAAGTAGGTCCAGATAGGCTACCACTGCGCCACCATTTGGCCCGAGTTCTCCTTCTGAACTGAGAGCTTTCTGAACCTCTGTTCTCTCTGTCAAATGAGATGGCCACTACCTCCCAAATTATGGCAAAGTGGAAATGTGACTCTGTATAAAAAACAGCAAACCCAGAACCCTACTTCTGGATAAGGGCGATTTGTCCCTTCTAGGCATCTTATGTTGCCACATCACCTCCCCAGTGAAACCAGGCCTATGGGAGCTGAGGAGAGCTAGTTATGAGGAGCAGAGTGCTGGGACTAATTTATGGTTAAGGTAATGACAGTGGCCCTTCCTATGTGACTCTCTCAGGGTGTTTGCATTTCTTTCTTTCTTTTTTTTTCTAACCTATTTGAGTTTTATTTGTTGCATAAACCACCTATCATCTTTTAGGTGAAAAAATACTAAATTTGAATAAAGATATTACAAAATGAATTAGAGCCCAATAAAAATTAGTTTGGGGGAGGCAACACAATTCTATTCAATTAAGGCAAACATTTTTATAGACCACAGATTTTTTTTTTTTTTTTGAGAGGTTTTCGCTATAGGGCGCATGCGCTCGCCAGACAGAGAGAGAGAGAGACAGAGAGATAGAAAGCGAGAAACCACTCCCCAGGGGGTATGGCCACGCCACAATCCCTTTTCCTCCATTCTCCTCTTGGGATCTTGGGCACGCACGCACACGCGCCCGGCGTGAGTTTTAAGTCACTGGGTCCGGGACACGAACCACAGTCGACTACGTGGGAGTCCAGCGACATAGCCATTACGCTAACTGCTGGTCCCGACCAGAGATTATTTTTAACACCCATCATGCCATGAATTCATAGGGAATAGGTTCCAGTAGCTCAGGCTCCTTTCCATTGGTTCTCACAAAGTGTGCTTCTCTGGGTGGAGCAGGCTGGCGCTTTAGTTGAACCCAGGTACCTTTCTCTTTGGCTTCCTTTTTCTGGTCATTTTCCTTCACACGTTTTAGGAAGCTGTCTCTGCTCTTAGAATGCTTAATATGCTCCATACACACATTAATTCTCTTGGCAAGAATCTTGCCCTTAACTTGTTTGTTTACGCATGCTGGGTAACATTGTGGACTCTTCCTTTTTGAATGGTACCCATTCCCTTGATGTCTACAATATCACCTTTCTTGTAGATTTGCACATATGTTGCCAAAGGAACCACTCCATGTTTTCTAAAAGGCCTAGAGAACATATATTGGGTGCCTCTCCTCTTTCCTTTTGTGTTTGTCATCTTGGAGAATTACGGGAAGATGGCAGTTCCAGCCAAAAGGAGTTTACATTCCTCCCTCCCTCCCTCCCTTCCTTCCTTTCTTCCTTCCTTCCTTCTTTCCTTCCTTCCTTCCTTCTCTCTTTCTCTCTTTCTTTCCTTTTCTTTTTTCTTTCTTTCTCTTCCTCTTTTCCCTTCCTTCCCTTCCTTCCCTTCCTTCCCTTCCCTCTCTTCCTTCCTTCCTTTTCTTTCTTTCTTTTTATTTGCCACAGGGCACATGTGCTTACTGAAGAAAAATAGGAGAGAAGGAGAAAGCACTCCCCATGGGGATGGTCACACCAAAATCTCTTCTCCATTCCTTTGGGATTTTGGGCACGCAAGTACAAATGCCAGAGAGACAAAGAAAGAGAAGGTGAGAAATCACCTCCCAGGGAAATGGCCATGCTGCAATTCCTTCTCCTCCAATTTCCTCTGGAAATTTTGGGCATGCACCTGATGTGTTTCAAGCCACTGGGTCCAGGACTCAAACTGCAGGCAGTCATGTTGGAATCCAGCACCTTAACCACTATGCCACCTGCTGGCCCCGGCCTCATTTCTTAAAAGAGATTGTTTTGTTTTTCAAGGGAATTTTTTCTATGAGGAAGAGAGGCAGCACTCTCAGTAGGGTCTCAATGCTTAGATCAGTCCCGGATCATGGGCACATCTGTGCCTTATATTCAAGGAAGTCTCTGGATTTGAACCAGAGACCTTCCCATGTGGGTCTCTCTTATAGTGTCATGTTTTACTGCTCTACTACCACTTTGGCTCCCATTTCTGTTTTTTTCTTAGAATTTCTTTTTTCCACGAGATAGAGTGAGGAGGAGCATCCCCAACAAAGTCTTTATGCCATGTTCCACCCCAGCCTCAAGCAGACCGGGTCACGGGCATGTTTGGGGACACACATGGCAGTATAGGGAGGCCTCAAGATGTGAACCCGGGACCTTCCCATGTGGATCCCATTGTTTTATTGCTCTGCCACCCTCTGGCCCATCTCCAGTTTCTGGTGCTTGCTCTTTCCTGTAAATTGTCTGTCTGCTTTACCAGAACTAAGGGTCCTGGTAGGTGGGGCACAGGGGAAAGACTCACCTTCCCTTTGACTCAGGCCTCCTGAGGCACCACTGTATGTGGCCCGGCTGCTGGTCTTGGTGGAAAGAGAATTTTTTTGTCCCTCCCTTACAACCAATGTGGCAAACTTTTCAAAATATTATTTTATTTTATGATGATGATTATTATTATTTTAAAGTTTACTGGGGGCATAATTTAAAGGGTGGTTTGCTTTCTCATTCTTTCTCTCTCTTTCTCTGTGCTCATCAGAAAGAGACAGAGAGAGAGAGAGAGAGAGAAATGAGAAGGCAAGCCACCAGGTCTGGGACTCGAACCACATTGGCCATGTGGGAGTCCAGTGCCTTAACCATCACACCTGCTGGCTCCAATCCAGATTCACTTCTAAAACCTTCCTGAATCTCTTTGTTTTTCCCTATGCAAGGTCTGAGGAAGCAGAGGGCATTTTGGATCCTCAGGAGTCAGAAAAGTTAAACTTTAATGAGAAGTGCACTCAGAGTCCCCTACTGACCCGACTCTGGGCGACGGCCGTTCTCGGATCCCTCTCAGGTGAGCAGCTGCCAGAGCCCAGCACGTGAGGACACCTGGGCTCTGTCTGTCTGTGGTTTGTTCCTGGTCACAGTGGACCAGTGCTTCTGGGATGGTGCCTTAAGCAATCAGTAATTCTGAACGCACACGGGTCGGTGGGACCAGGGATCCAGGTAGGCCTGGGGCAGGTGAGCCTGGGGCCGTTAGGCCAAGTCCCTTTCATTTTCAGACCAACCTACTCTGTGATTGAGTCTAGGGTGGATCTTGTTCCTATCAGTCATATCTTCCATATTTCCTGCCCTACAAGGACAGCTCACTATTATTTATTGGAAAACTCAGGTTTTTCTTGAAGAAGGTATAATTGACAGCCACCTGGAGAGCATCTGGACCGAGGTGCCTGGATGCACCTCGCTCACTTCACAATGGTGAAGTGAAACCCTCAGGCTGGCTGTGGCCTGACCATGCTGAATGCTGGGGCTCCAGAGGTGAAGGACGTGGTCTCCTGCCTCCAGGAATTTCTTAGCATGGAGGTTCTCAGAGCAGGTGCCTCCAAGCTGGGTGGATGGCAGTCTTTGCACTCTTTGCAGTTTTTGGAAAGGTTAGGTTAATGGCTTGAGATTTTTTCAATTTTTTTTTTTGAGAGGTTTTTGCTATAGGGCATGTGCGCTAGCCAGAAAGACAGAGACAGAGAGACAGAAAGCGTGAAGTCACCCTCCAGGGGGGATGGCCACTCCGCAATCCCTTCTCCTCCATTCTCCTCTTGGGATCTTGGGCACGCACGCACACACGCCCGGCATGAGTTTTAAGCCACCTGGTCCAGGACTCGAACCAAGGTCGACTACATGGGAGTTCAGCAACATAGCCATTACGCTAACTGCTGGACCCGAGATTTTTTCGATTTTTAACCTTGCCCCTGCATATCATTCTTATAGCAAGGTATAAGCTACAGCTTTTCTACTCCAGGCTCTGGTATCTGATTGACCAGCACTCTGGTTAGTTGTCTGTTGGGAATGGCATATATCACATCTCCTAGCTTTTGGGGGCTCTGTTCTTCAGACAAGCTTGATCTGGGGCCACAGATATGGCCAACTAGAAAGCAGTACGACCAGTGCAGATATAGAAACAAGATGCCAAGGCTTTATTTGGCTTGTGCCATCAACTTGGCCTGTAACCTTGGGCAATTTCCTTCTCCTCTCGAGGCCTTATTTCTACCAGAGTTTACAGGTGAGGGTCTGGGACCAATAACTACTATTCTTCAGGTTGCAGTTTTTTTGAGCATTTATTACAGTAGTGCCTCCTTATCTGTGGTTTCACTTTCCAAGGCTTTAGTTACCTGTGATCAGTAACAGTTGAAAACACACATGGTACAATAAGATACTTAGATCACATTCACCCAGTAACATAACTGTTATGCCATCTGCTGGGCCCATATTCACATAGTTTTTATCACAGTATATTTTTATAATTGTTCTATTTTATTATTAATTATTGTTTACTTCTGCTCCTAATTTATAACTTAAATTTGCCATAGGTATATATGTACAATATCTATCTATCTATCTATCTATCTATCTATATATCTATATATAAATAGGGTTTGGTACTGTCTGTGGTTTCGGGCATCTACTGGGGCTCTTGGAATGTATCCTCCGTAGGTAAGGAGAGATTACTGTATAGATTAGGTACTTTACAGTGTCATTTTAGTTTTTATGACTACCCTGTGATAGATGCTGTTTTGATCCTGATTTTATAGATGAGGAAACTGAGGCACAGAGAGAGTAAATGACAGAGTCTGAGGTCACACTGCCAGTGGGTGATGAGTGTGCTTTTGCTACCTACATCCAGGTTAGGGGTGGTGGTGGGCCCGGGGAAACTCTGAGAATTCTTTCTGGCAGGCACAGAGGATGTGCGTATTGACGAGAGGACCGTCAGCCCCTTCCTGCAATTGTCAGATGATCGAAGGACCCTGACCTTCAGCACCAAGAAGTCCAAAGCCTATGCAGATGGCCCAGAGCGCTTTGACCACTGGCCCAATGCCCTGGCTGCCACCTCCTTCCAGGCTGGGCTCCATGCCTGGATGGTGAACGTCCAGAACAGCTGTGCCTATAAGGTGGGCGTGGCCTTGGGCCAGCTGCCCCGCAAGGGTTCTGGCAATGACTGCCGCCTGGGCCACAACACTTTCTCCTGGGTCTTCTCTCGCTATGACCAGGAGTTCCGTTTCTCACACAACGGGCAGCACGAGCCCCTGGGGCTGCTGCGGTGCCCAGCCCAGGTGGGCGTGGTGCTGGACCTGCGGGCCCAGGAGCTGCTCTTCTATGAGCCGGCCTCAAGCACAGTGCTCTTCACCTGCCACGCGTCCTTCCCTGGGCCCCTCTTCCCGGTCTTTGCAGTGGCCGACCAAACCATTTCCATCATGCACTGATCTCTGGCCCAGGTCCATTTACCCACCATTCTCTCAGGCCATGTTTCTACCCAGTGCCCTTTCCCCAAATGAAGGCTTTCTAAGACAAATAGGGCCATGCCCAAAGTTTCAGATATGGGTGCCAGGTATCTGTGGGGAACTGCTACTCCAAGGCCTTAGTCTCCTAGTTCCATGAGACATCTGCCCCACTGACGGTGTCTTGTCCACTGTTTAATCTCTGGCATACAGCACACAGCTTGGTGCATGGTGAGTGCGCAATAAACACTTGATGTATGGGTGGATGAGTGGGTAGATGATTTGGATAGGTGGGTGGGTGGACGGATGGTTGGATGGTGGGTATATGTTTAGATTGTTGGGTGGGCAGATGGATGGATGAATAGATAAATGATAGGTAGATGATTAGATGATTAGATGGATGGCTGGGTAGATGTTTGGATGGTTGGGTAGTGGATGACTAGGTAAATGTGTGGGTAGATGATTGGATGGGTGGATGAGTGGATAATTGGATGGAGGGGTGCACAGGCTGGGTGTATCCAGTTTTCTGTGGAGAAACGCTGCCTTTCAGCCCTCTGCCTCCAGCTTCACATGAGTAGAAGTGGTTCTCTGGCAGAGAGGCCTGTGGTTGAAACTTCTCCATCTTTTTTCATGATGTAGCATAAGAGCAATTATTTTTCTCGTACACAGGGACAACCTGGAAGGGATTTTTTTTTCCCCAGAGATTTTTGCTATAGAGCATGTATGCTCACCAGAGAGACAGAGATAGAGAGACAGAAAGCAAGAAATCATCCCCCAGGGTGGATAACCATGCTGTAATCAATCCCTTCTCCTCCATTCCTCTCTTGGAATTTTGGACATGCACGCATATGTGCCTGGCAAGAGTTTTAAGCCTCCAGGTCCGGGACTCAAACTGTGGTCAACTATGTGGGAGTCCAGTGATGTAACCATTATGCCATCTGCTGGTCCCAACCTGGAAGGGGTTTAGGATTCCTGCCATGCTGCTTGGCCCACGGACTCTGGCCTGGAGACTATGCCCTGTCCCCAGGTCCTGCCTAGGCACTCAGAAGACAAAGGAATCTGATTTCTAGCAACACAGCCACCCGCATGGCTCAGGTCTGGCAGCTGAGCTCAGCTTGTGCCTGGGGACTATGAGGCAAACTTCTCCTTCCTGCGGCTGATGAGTGCTCCCACCTGATGACCCTCTGACATAAAGAGGAGACTTTGGAGTGAAGGAGGCACACCAGAAGTTCCTGAGGAGCAAGAGGGCCCGCCTTGGGGCACATGGACATATTAAAGGTTTTAAAAGATTCAGAGGTTTCCCCATGTTCTTTGTTGGGGCAGGGTATGTACTGTATGCTGGCCTGTCTTCCTTACCCTCATTCTTGCAAATGAGCGAGTGTCAGCCCAGCCTGGCAGAAAGAACCCAGAGACATTACTGGGGCCAGAAGCAAATCCCTTCAGGGTTTCCTTCCCTGAGGAGCTCACCCTAGAAGAATGGTCTTCAAATTTTCATCTGGGAACACTCTTCAAAACCCATCTTACCTACAACCTCAGGATCCTCTCCAAGAAGAGAGCCAGAGCCCTCCCCACTTTGTGGGGGGAGCCACAGGGCAGTTGAAAACCACACAGTAAGGCTGGCTGGAGTCAGTGGACAATGGAGTTGGTGGGCAGTGAGTATAACGGTCTGAGTCAGGGACAGCCACTGCTCAGCTTGGCTATTTGTGGTCATGCAGGAGTGTTGACCCAGAATGGTCAGGAATAGAGATCTATAGAGAAAAGCTAGTAAATCCTGATTTTTATGTGATTTTTGAGTTTGCTCAGTAATTTATTTGAAACACTGGGTAGATCAAATCCAACCCACAGACCTTCTGTTGGGAACTTTTTTTTTTTTTTAAGAGAGTTTTGCTATAGGGTACATGTGCTTGCCAGAGTGACAGAGAGAGACAGAGAGACAGTAAGAAACCACCTTCCAGGGGGGATGGCCATGTCGCAATCCCTTCTCCTCCATTTTCCTCTCAGGATCTCTAGCACATACGCATACGCGCCCAGTGTGAGTTTAAGCCGCCAGGTCCGGGACTCGAACCACGGTCGACCACATGGGAGTCTAGCAACATAACCATTATGTCATCTTCTGGTACCTGGCAACTTTGTTTTAGAGATGAGCTCCAAGGCCCTTGTAGCTCTGAGACCCTAGCAGGTGACCCGTGTCCTCACTGCCTGACCTTTAGGAGTTAATGCTGAGTCACTTGGCCTTGGTGCCAGGCTGAAGGAAGACAGACCTAGAAGGGTTTGGTCAAGTAAAGAGATTTTCCTTCTCAAAGGTCTGAGCCAAAGCCAAGATATTCTTTAACTTTTTTCTTTTAATTTTGCCATAGGGCATGCACACTTGTCAGAGAGACAGTGAGAGGGAGAGAGAAGGGAAAATGAGAAATTACTTCCCGGGTGGGATGGCCACACAACTCCTCCGTTCCTCTTGGAGTTTTGAGTAGGCACACACATATGCCTGCGCCATGTTTTTTATGCTGTGGGTCTGGGACTTGAACCATCCAGTTGGCCATGTGGGATCCAGCCACCAATTATCATACTACTGGCTGACAAATCTAAGCTTTTCTACTTGGCATTTGCAGGCTCCTGTACTATGCTCTCCCAACCCACTGCCCTAAGTCCCCATGGCAGCTTTTAGTCTGCAGTTCAGGGGGCCTGCTGCCAGAAATGCCCTCAGCTTTCTACCCACCTTAATACCATCCCTATTCAAGGTGCACTCCAGAGCCCTCCATGGCTGCTGGCACCAGAGCACACAACCCTGTGTATCTGTGCTGTTAGCTTGTAGTACCCACTGTGCCTGGCCCTGGGCAAGGCCCAGAAATGTGCAATAAATACCAAATAGAAAGATGGGTGGGAAAGGAAAGGCAGGAAGAGAAGTGAGATTTAAAAACCCACTTTGCTGGGGGCTGGCAGGTGGCATGGTGGTTGAGGGTGCTGAATTCCCACATGGCCCCCCCCACGGTTTGAGTCCTGGACCTCACAGCTTGCTTTCTTGCTTTCCCTTTCTCTTTCTCTCTCTCTGGTCAATTTAAAAAATATGATTAAAAATATAGATTTAAATAAATAATCCTTTAAGAAAATTAAAAAACAAAAACAAAAACAAAAAAATAATCTGCTTCCCCCTCTGGTTGTTCCCTCCACCCCTGCCACTCTAAGCTCCAGGCCTTGCTTCCTATGCTCTCTGCCCTACATCTGCGATGCCCTTCAAGATTGGCTTTTTTTTTTTTAAGTTTTGTTTTTTGCTATAGGGCGCATGAATTCGCCGGACAGAAATGGAGGGAGAGGGAAAGCAAGAAATCACTCCAGGGGGGGATAACCATGCCACAGTCCCTTCACTAGGGATTCTGAATACACATGCATACATGCCCAGTGTGGTTTTCAAGACACCGGGTCCAGGATTCAAATTGCAGAGTCAGCTATGTGGGATCCAGCTACCTTGACCTCCATGCCACCTGCTAGCCCAATATTGGCATTCTTTTTTTTTTTTTTTTTGAGAGGTTTTCACTATAGGGCGCGTGCGCTCGCCAGACAGAGAGAGACATAGAGACAGAAAGCGAGAAATCACCCCCCCAGAGGGGATGGTCACGCCACAATCCCTTCTCCATTCTCCTCTTGGGATCTTGGGCACGAACGCACACGTGCCCGGTGTGAGTTTTAAGCCACTGGGTCCGGTTCGCGAACCGTGGTTGACTACGTGGGAGTCCAGCGACATAGCCATTACGCTAACTGCTGGTTCCCAATATTGGCATTCTTGAGAGCCACAGTCCCTAACCTCCCCAGTATGAGGGACTAGCGTCATGGAAGTCAATTCCTCCAAATATTGCTGGAGCCCAGGCAGCAATGCGAGCGATGGGAGGTGGATGCAAACACAGACAAAGCCTCCTCAGCTCGCCTACTGCCCACTCCCACTGCATAGCCTGGTGGACTGGCACCCAGCAGTCTGTGGCCTGTTGACCAGCACCCACTGGTCCACAGCCTGGCCTCCTAATAGGCCACGACTAGCACGTCTTTGGCTCAGGGGTTGGGACCCGTTTTAGGACACCTTCCCTGTTCTCCCAGGAACTCCACACCATGCCTTACGTGATCTGGATCCCTGTGTCTTTGCAGCCTAGTGGTCAAGCCAATGGGCTTTGGAGTCAGACGTGGCCTAAACCAGAACCCTGGCCAGTGGCTCATGTGTTAGCAGTGACTCCAGGCTACTTAGCCCCTGAATCTGTAAAGGGGAGTGGGGTGTCACACCACCTCTGCCCACTAGGTGGTTTTGAAGGTGTATACCATATGAAGAACTTAGCGGGGCAGGCCAGAGTCCACAGTGGTTCTTCTGATTGTCATTTTGATATTCCTGGTCTAAAACCTCCCATTGGACTGTATGGTGCTATGGCCAGCGTCCCTAAGGCATGGCTTAGCAGTGATTTCCAAAGCTCTGACCTCAGGCTTTCAGGGCAAGGATCAGAGGCTGAACAAGGCCTCAGGGCCTCTGCTTCTACTCTAGCAGTTTCCTGGTTTTGCTTTTTTCTGTGTTGTATAATGTTTCAGATCTCCCATGACAGGCCCAGCCACTAAAACTAGGTTTGGAAGTGCCAGATCCAGTCCAGTGAACAGGGTGAACGAAGGAACAACGCAGAGGATAAAGAAAGAGACAGACACAGGAGTACCGGAAGAGGGACTCAGAACCTCAAGGGTTGAGAGCCCAGATGCTTTATTTTACAGAAAATTTATACTTTTTAAAAAGAATTATTTAATTCAATTTTTAAAGAATTATTTAACTTTATTTATGTATTTATTTTAATTTTGACCAGAGAGGGGCAGAGTTAGAAAGAGAGGCAAAGTGAGAAAGCAAGCTGCCAGGTTCAGGACTCGAACTGCAGTTGGCTATGCAGAAGTTCAGCACCCCTACACACTACGCCACCTGTTGGCCCATTATTTTTATTTTAATTTGACCAGAGAGAGAGACAGAAAGGGACAGTGAGAAAGCAAGCACCAGATCCAGGACTTGAACCATGACCTGCCATGTGGGAGTCTAGCACCTTAACCACCATGCCACCTCCCGGCCCCACATTTATATTATCTTAAGCAGGGAGTAAGGAGAATGTTCTTTATCTCCTTCAAGAAGAGCTTCAGGCTCTTGAAGAAAAATGAACTCTTATAGGCCATCACTATTATCTGGGCAAACAATCCTATGGTTCCCGGCAGGGGTTAATGCATAGATTCTTTCCTATTGTGTCTGTCTTGAGATTAATGACCCACAATTCTCCATGCTCATCTCAGTCCAGTGTTCCAGACTTCATGCTCCCAAGACTGTCCCAACTGGTTGCTATGCAATGTGTTTCCGCATTCAATCTTGTTTTTCTCTTGGTTACATCCTTATGCTATCATATGGTTCCCAGCAGGAAGTGCCTGGTTTTGAAGCTATATGGGCTCTCAGTGAACTCTGTCGGAGGTGAGGGGGACTTATGGCATGACTGAGAATGAGAACTCAGAGCTCAGGAGCTCGTTAAGGAGCAAGGCTAAAAGCCTGGCCCTTACTGCTTTATACTGTGATTATGGAGGCTGCAGGGACAAGTGCAAAGTCCAGATCTGAGGGGCTCTGGTTTCCAGTGTTTGTTTAGGGTTTTCTCCATGGCTCAGGGTCTGGCCACTTCCCTCACCTGCCTCAAAGCCCTGGAGCTGCGCCCTCTAGGCGGTCAAGGGCAGGCAGGAGATGGGACAGTGAAGGAAGGATGTGTTCTTCAGGTACAGAATCCCTGACCTCGGGGTCGGGAGGCTCTGGGCCAACCACCAGGAAGCTGTGCATGCCAACGGCCCGAGCCCCTTGATAATCACAGTGGTAACTGTCTCCGATATGGGCTGCCGCTGCTGGTTCTGAATGAGCAAGGCGCAAGGCCTCATGGAAAATGCGGGGGTCAGGCTTGGGCCAGCCAGCAGCCTCCGAGGTTAGCACAAAGTCAAAGTGTTCCCGCAGGCCCACACCCACCAGGATGTCCTCTAGCCGACGGTCAAAGTTGGAGACCACTGCCAGCCTCAGACCTCGTTGGCGACACCCCCTCAGGGTGGTCTCGGCTCCCTCCAGTACCTGCCAGCTGCAGGGCCTGCTTAAGTCCTCATAGAGCTGGTCAGCGATAGGGGCCACAGCCTGGGCATCCCGGACACCTGCCAGGTGGAAGGTCTGCAGGACCACATCCAGCCACCACTGGCGGGAGGTCAGGCCCTGGCTCAGGCCATAGTTAGGGAAGCTGTGGCTCTGAGCTCTGTATGCCTGCCCAAAGGCTTGTCCCAGGGCCATGGCATCCACCTCCAGCCCGCGGGCCCGGGCCTTGGAGGCATATTCCTCCCCGATGGGGTGACGGAGCCTGAGCAGTGTGTCCTTCACGTCCCACGTCAGCAGTCGTATCTGCAGCCGGTGTGCCATGGAGGCAGCCAGGTCCACCTAGTTCTGTTCAGGTCCCACCGTGCAAGGGGAGACCGAGCTTGGCAAGACTAGCCCTCTACAGCTTCAGGCTTCTCTTGCAGGTCTTGTGGTCTGATCTGCTGGCTGACACAGGCACTTTAGAAATATGTTCACAGTGTGAGATCCTGGAATGAGAAACAGCAGGGGAGGTGGAAGTTCAGGCCCTGAGTCAGATAGACTGGTTTCAAATTCTGGTGCTGCTGGACCAGCAGGTGATGTAGTAGTTAAGGTGCTGGACTCCCCACATGGTCGATCCCAGTTCAAATCTTGGACTTGGTGGCTTGAAACTCACACTAGGCGCATGTGCGTGCATGCCCATCCCCCCTGGGGGGTGATTTCTTGCTTTATATCTCTCTGAATCTCTTCTCCCCAGCGAGCACACATGCACTATAGCAAAAAAACCTCTCCAAAAAAAAAAAAAATGTTCTGGTGCTGCCACCTGTGTGCCCCTTGGAAAGCCACTCTCTACATGCCTGTCTCAAGTGTGGGAGAACCTCGCAGGAAGCTGAGCTAACATCCATTCTACAGCACCTGGCCACTGTGGCACAGTGGTAATGCAAGTGCCCTGCAAGGCTGACGTCATAATGACCATGGGTTCGAATCCATGCATTGGCTTGAAAACACACAGGGCACAAGTAAGTGCATGGGTGCCCAGGATCCCGAGCTAGAGGGCTCAGGAAAGGGCAACGTGTGACAAGACCTGTCCAGGGTACTTCTCTCATGTACTATCATTAAAAAAAAAAAAAAAAAAAAAAAAAATATATATATATATATATATATATATATATATATATATATATATAGGGCCAGCAGGTGGCGTGGTGGTTAAGGCGCTGGAATTCCCACATGGGCGACCACGGTTTGAGTCCCGAACCTGGCAGCTTGCTCTCTTTCTCTCTCTCTCGCTCTCGCTCTGTCTTTCTCTGGCAAAACTCGTGAAAAAAAAATGAATAATTATTAAAAAAATATATATCGAATAAGGGATATAGTTATTAGACAAAGAATTACACAAACTAATGCATTAAAGGCAGTATGGGGACCAGCAGATGGCATAATGGTTATGTCACTGGACTCCCATGTAGTCACCCATAGTTCAAGTCCTGGGCCTGGCGGCTTAAACCTTATGCTGACAGTGTGTGTGCATGAGTGCCCAAAATCTTTTTTTTTTCCTTTTGAGAGGTTTTTGCTATAGGGCGCGTGCACTTGCCAGAAAGAGACAGAGACAGACAGAAAGCGAGAAATCACTCCCCAGGGGGGATGGCCACGCAGCAATCCCTTCTCCTCCATTCTCCTCTCGGGATCTTGGGCACGTACGCACACGCGCCCTGCGTGAGTTTAAGCCACTAGGTCCGGGACTCGAACCGCGGTCGACTACATGGGACACAGTCGAGTGACATAGCCATTACGCTAACTGCTGGTCCCTGCCCAAAATCTTAAGACGAAAATGGAGAAGGGACTGTGGTGTGACCATCTCCCCAAGGGGTGGGGGGAGGAATAATTCCTTGCTTTCTGTCTATCTCTTGTCTCTCTGGTGAGCACATGTGCCCTATGGCAAAAATATCTCTTAAAAAAATAAAAAAGGCAGTGTGCACTATGATGATTAAGTCCAGGGACCCATTCTATGGGTTGTTGGAAAAGTCATGACACATTTTTGCGTAGAAAAATACTTTAACTTTTCCAACGACCTAATAGTTGTCAAAAATGTCCTCAGCAAGAGATTTCAGTGATCTGAAGAATGAATCTGCAGAAAGTAGAGGTGATTAAGTGTTCCTGGCAGTGAAAATAGCAAGTGCAAAAGCCCTGAGGCAGGGCAAGAAGTCTGGGGCTTTGAGTAGACAGGAGCCAGCTCAAGCTGGGCCTCGTAAGTGGCAGTAAGGAAACCATTATTCTGATTGCTATTACTATTAATATTATTAGCCATGTCAAGGACAGAGGGCCCTTGCAAATGACCAGACCAACATCCTGACTGTTGAGCAGGGACAGATGCTTACCTAAGGTCACAGCAAGTCAGTAGCACAACCAGGACTAGAACCCAAACTTCCAGGCTCTCTGACCAGCCCTCTCTCTACCACATCATGCTCAGACCTATTTGGATTTTAAAATACCTGATTTTGGTGAACCTGTACCGTACAGGACAGAGCCAGTTCCTGCCTGTCTCTAACCCTCTCTGGGCCCCAGCTTCATCTTTACTGGGGTTAATGACAACTGCCAGCCTGGAAGAACAGAGAGAAGATAAGTGACTGCATGCACAGGAAACCAACTACTCAGCCTGTTGTCCAGGGCTGGGTGCTGCCACCTGCCCTAGCCAGGACTGATTCAGCCAATCCTGGAACCCGAGGGGCCAGAGTACAGAGGGCTGCAAGCTGGATCAGAGATGGGCTTGGGGAAAGTGTGCCAAGGACCTCAATTTGAGTCAGTCCGGAGCTGAGGGACCCATGCAAAGACCTCTCATTTTGCAGGTGGGTAGATGGAGGTCTGGGAAGGGGCCTGAACATGACCCAAAGCACACGGAGTCCTCAGCACAGCTCAGACGAGAACAAAGGGTTCCCACGGCGGTTTCCCTTTCTGGAAGCCGGGCTGGGGGCTCCGGGCTGCAATTCAGGCCTGAATTGCTCACCTCGATCCTCATCCCCAGGGCTCGGTGGAGGTAAGGCCAGGTTGCCCTCTCTGGGTTAAGTTAAAGCTGCTGTCTGCAGAGTGACCTAGGGCACAGGATGTTAGGGACGTTGGCCGGCCTCCTGGGTCCTCTTTTCCGCTCTAACGCGCCCCCAGCCTCAACGCCCGCCGGGGCTCAGGACTCACCTGTTGGCAGGGAAGCCGGGCCAGGAGGCGGCCCCACGCCAGTTTGTGCAGACTCTCGGCCACTGGGACAGAGTGGGCCTGGCAACGAGAAAGTCGGGCTCTAGCTCCGCCCGGTTCACGTGGGCCGCGCAGGGCGCCCTCCGCTGCTCCGCCTCCGACCCCGCCCCGCGCCATCAGCGCTCCGCCCTCTGCCCCGCCTCTCCCGGTTCTGATCCCCGATGCAGCTCCCAGCGCCCTTTTGTCACCCCTCCTCACCGCTCTCTTCCCTTCCGTCATTCTGCACCTCTCCGCCTTTGTCTCCTCCCTATCCCCTCCTCGGTTCCTGGTTCCCCTCCCTCTCACCCTCCCACCACGCTTCTCAGCGTCTCTAAGCTCGCTCCACCACCCCAGGCCCTCGCCGTCCTCGTCTCCTCCCCCTTCCTCCTGCAACTCAGCCCTCCGTTGCCCCGGGGCCCCCCACTTCCCTTGGACTGGACTCTTCTTGGAGTTCCTAGGCTGACCTGGAAATCGGGCGATTGTGTCCCGGCCTGGCTTGCAGAGCGCTGTGTTGGCCTGACCTTGAGCAGAGCTCTGCCCCTCTCTGGTCTCCCACTGCCCAGTCACTGCTCAGAGGGAATTTATATTTCAGTTGGAGACTTTACCAACCCACACAATTTGCTGAGGGTAGCGTCACCCGCACCAACGCGGCTGCTTTTCTCATTCTTTTAAAGCAAAAAAGAGTGTTAGCCTGTGGCATAGTGGTTAAAGTGGCTGGATCCCACATGGTCCACTGGATGGTTTGCGTGCCAACCTTGAGAAACTCACAGGGCACATGTACATGCCCAAAATGGGGGCATGTGTATGTATCCTGGCAGAATTTAAAATCAATCAATCAATCTCTCTTGGCTAAGAGAGGATTTTTGTTTGTTTATCTCAAAGAACTTAAAAATACAAGTGTAGGGACCAGCAGGTGGCATGGTGGCTAAGGCGCTGGATACTCCCACATGGTCGATCAAGGTTCGAGTCCTGGACCTGGTGACTTGCTTTCTCACTTTCCCCTTTTTTTTTTTTTTTTTTCCTCTCTCTCTCTGGTCAAATTAAAATAAATAAATGAATAAATAAAATGAAATAAAAAAATTCTTTTAAAAAATACAAGTGTACAAAGTAAAAAGCAAAGACCTGCTCCCTCAGCTTAGTTTATTAACCAACTGCTTAGTGTCTGCTTTGCCCCTTCCCCCCCCCCCCCCAATCGCCCACACATACATTTTGCTTTCTCTGTGGATACAGTGGGAAACTGGGTTCTTGCCTCCAGGGACACAGGAGGGGTGGGCAAAAATCAAGTAAATCAACAAAATGATTTCAGAAGGTGATATCTGCTATGAGGCAATAAACCAATGTTTTGTCCACAGTTACTGAGGGTCCAGTGGGCTCTTGATGAGGTGGTCAGGGAAGGAGCAAAGTCTAAATGGTAATGAGGCAGCCGGGTGACAATGACAAGCTGGCGGGAGCAAAGGTGCTGGGGCCCCAGCCTGCTTACTGAGCAAGGGCCATGGGCTCGTGGGTGACAGGAGAAGAGGAAGACACTGCGGCCTCCTCACCTCCAGTCTTAAGCACCAGGGGTTGCTGTAGTGATGCTCTTGGTCATTGTGCTATCAGACATTTTGCTGTTTGTTTTTAATTTGAGGATGTGTAAACTCATCAGCGAGAGACAGAGAGAAGAGGAAGAAAGCACCCCCCGTGGGGCATGGTCACATAGCAATCCCTTCTCCTCCATTTCTCCCTCCTTTTAGAATTTTGGGCACGCATGTCTGTCATGTTTTTCAAGTTCCCATTCCAGGACTTGAACCATGCAGTTGGCGGTGCTGGATCTGTCTCCTCTAACCACTAGGCTATGGAGATGACCTGTTATAAGACGTTCTCCTAGGAGCATGAAAACATGCAGACGATTTTCTTTCTTCTCCTTTCCACTGCTCCCCTTTCCTTTTCTTTTTAAGAGAGATTTTTGCTCTAGGGTGTGAGTGTTCATTGTGAGAGAGAAACACAGAGATAGAAAGCGAGAAATCCCCCCCTAGTGGGGATGACCACACCACAATCCCTTCTCCTCCATTCTCCTCTTGGGTTTTTAGGCACGGACGCACACACACTTAGTGTCAGTTTTAACCTCCAGGTTCGGGACTCAAACCCCAGTTAGCTACGTAGAATTCCAGTGCCCTAATTACTATGCCACCCGTGACCTCCCGCCCCCTTTTTACTGAACAAAATCTTCTGTGTTCCAAGGCTGGAACACAGACCCATCTCACCCTCATGGAGCTCAGGCCTGGGAGGAGACACATAGACCTTATCTTGAGGGAGGGCTTGACTCCAGGGACTCACCTGCAAAACTGGTTTTGTGTCACATGTCTGAGTCGGAGCAGTGGGGGTGGGAAAGGTGATTGGGAGGCCAGAGGTCCATCTGCATTTCACAGAGGCTGAGAATGTCTGAGATTGTCCACTTTTTAGGGTCATCTCAAACCTAACCCATTAGATTCTGCTCAGCTTGGCTCCCTGACCCTCTTTGAGTCCTCTCTGTTCAATTCGTATTCTCTCTGGGCCTCAGTTTCTCATTATGCAAAATGGGGGAATTGGACAAAATAACTTCAAAGAGCAGCTCAGGCTAGCTTTTAGGTGAATTTCCAACATCATTAACTTGGCTCGTTAAGCCTCAGTTGCTCCATGTGTAATCAGACCATAATGTCTACATTGGGCTCAAATGAGAGCACATGGTAAAGCTCTTTGAAAAGTTAAAGATGATTCTTTTCAGATGAGAAAACTGAGTCTCCTGAGAGGTTAGGAGTTTTGTTCAGGGCCACATATTATTTCAGCTCAGGGCTACTGCACTGCATAACTACAGGAATGATGATATGAATGTGCCTCTTGGCATTGTGGGTCCTGACTTAACTTTTGTCATCAGGGTTCCGCTATTTTTTTTTTTTAGAATTATTTATTTAATTCCATTTGTTATTATTATTTTCCAGTTTGACCAGAGACACAGAGAGAGAGAGAGAGGAGAGAGAGAGAGAGAGAGAGGAGAGAGAGAGAGAGAGAGAGAGAGAGAGAGAGAGAGAGAGAGAAAGGGAAAGCGAGAAAGCAAGCCACCACGTCCAGGACTTGAACCATGGGAATCCAGCGCCTATACCACCACACCACCTGCTGGCCCCGCTATTTATTTTGTCTGGGTAACTTTTTCAGTAGATAAAAGTGAGACTTGAATGTCACAGGAAAGCCAGTGATAAGTTCCCAATCTTCTAGAACAAGCTTCCTTTTGATTTGCCAGTTCAAAACTGAGTACACTTCTTCTCTAAGTCTGATAACAGAAATCCCTGATGTTTTCGTCTGGCATGTTACTATATACCAGATGCTGGCTTAAGTTATTTCCCACAGTTTCTTACATGATGGCTTCTTCCTTGAGAGTCTTGCTCTGAAAGCAGTATGTAAATCCAGGCTGGGTCCACAAGGCATGTTTCTCTTTTCTCATGCATTTTCATTCAATTATTTTTGCTTTTGCTATGGGTGCATGTGATCACTGAAGATCACAAAAGTGAGAAATTATCCCAAAGGGGGAGTGGCCACACCACAATTCCTTTTCTCCAGTGTCCTCTTGGGATTAGAGACACACATGTGTACGTGCATGGTGTGATTTTTAAAAATAATTATTTTATAAAACTTTATTTTATTTATTTTAATTCGCCAGAGAGGGACAGAGGGAGAGAGAGAAAGAAAGTGAGAAAGCAAGTTGCCAGGTCCAGGACTTGAACTGCAGTTGGCCATATGAGAGTCCAGCGCCCTTAACCACCACACCACCTGCTGGCCCCCATGGTATGATTTTCAAGCCACTGAGTCCAGGACTCAAACTGTGTAGTCAGCCATGTAGGATTCAGCGCCTTAACCTCCATGCCACTGCTGGCTCCCATTCACTAACTTTTTTGACGTTAACTTTCTTCCTTTATAAAAATTTGCTGGGGCCAGCAGGTGGCATGGTGGTTAAGGGTGTTGAACTCCCTCATGACTGACCGAGGTTTGAGTCCTAGACCTGGCAGCTTGCTTTCTCACTCTCTCTCTCCCTCTGTCCCTTTCTGGTCAAATTAAAAATAAAGAAATAAAGAAATAATTTAAAATAAATAAATTTGCTATTGGGCAGGTGTGCTTGCTGGAGACAGAGGGAATATGAGAAAGTACCCCCAGAAGAGATGACCACATTACAATCCCTTCTCCTTCATTCTCCTCTTGGGATTTTGAGCACACACACACACACACACACACACACACACACACACATGCCCAGCGTTTTCTTCTTTTAATTAAAAAAAACTTTTATTATTAATTTTAGAGAGATTATTTTCTATAGGGTGTGTGTGCTTGCCAGAGACAGACAGAAAGCCAGAAATCACCCCTCAAGAGGGATGACCATGCCATAACCCTTCCTCTCAGGATTTTGGGCATACACACACACACCTGCTGGTGCATTTTAAGCTGCCAGGTCCGGGACACGAACTACAGTCAACTACGTGGGAGTTCAGCAACATAACCATTACACCATCTGCTGGTCCCTTAGATTTATTTTATATACTCAATCACTATATATCATTACAGCCTGTGAAATTGATATACCCAGTGTTTATTAAGCCACCAGGTCTAGGACTTGAACTGCACACTGGCCACGTGGGATCTGGCCACCTTAATGTCCACGCCACCAGGTGGCCCACATTTATGTATTTTTGGAAGTTAACTTTTTATTAAAATCTACATAGAGATGGGGCTGGATGGTGGTGCAGCAGTAAACACCATGCTCTGCCTGACTTACCCACATGGGAGGGTTCCGATTTGTGTTCAGACTTTCCTGAAATCCACTGAGCCTGAATCTTAATGCGCGAAGTGAGGAATGACGGTGGATTGGGTATTAGGTCAGGGTTCCTTGAGGAAGTGACACTTAGATCTTAGCCACAAACAGGAGACTGCCCTATGTACATTTAAGGGAAAAGCATTCCAGATTAAGGGGGCCAGTGACGAGAAAGCTCTGGGGCAGCACAGGTAAGGAGGCAGACCATGGCATCCCATCTCCCGTGTCACTGTTTACAGTGACTGTGCCAAGAGATGAGCCATGTGGCCTGAACAGGGCCAATCAAGAGACCTGAGATCTGCTATGTGAGTGACGGGACAGAAAGGATCTTTCTCTGGGATTGTAAATCTTAACATTTAAACCTAGAGTGTCAGTCACATTGCTGCGAAGTGGCCAAAGGCCACCTGAGAATAAAGCTGAGCCGAGGCAAACAGAATCAGAGCCAGAAAGGGACAGAGTCCTCCATGACAGCCTTTGACCCTGGATCTACTCACACCTGTCTTTGTCGTGATCCAGTCATGAAAGCAGTAATTTCCTTTTATGGGGGCCAGTTGGTGGTGATGAAGGCAGCTGGATCCCACATGGCTGACCATGTGGTTCAAGTCCAGGATCCGGCTTGAGAAACATGCTGGGCACATTGCATGCCCAAAATCCCAAAGAGAAATGGAGGGTGAAGGGATTGTAGTATGACCATGTCTCCTGGGCTGTGCTTTCTCACTTCCTTCTGTCTCCCTAGCAAGTGCCTTCTAGGAAATTACATTTTTCTGAACTGGGTTTCTGTCATTTGCAACCAAGAGCACCCAGAACTATACAGAGGATGGACTGCGGTAAGTCACAGGCCCTAATGTGGACTTGTGCAGGCCACGTGAGGCATGGTGCAGGTCAGCATTCCCCTTCTTTACACGGGGAACTGGCAGGCTTTGCTCTCAGTTAGTGAAGAGGTTGGCTAAAAGGCCCATTGGTTTTTTGGAACCCTCAATCATATACCCAAGGTTAGAATTTTAGGGCTCTTAGTAAAACTAAAAGTGAGGTTGATGGGAGGCCAGCAGGTGGCGTGGTGGTTGAGGCGAAATTTCACAGGGCTGATCGCGGTTTGAATGCCAGACCTGGTGCCTTGGGACTCAGGCTGGGTGCGTGTCCATAGTCCTAAGAGGAGACTGGAGGGGAGGGGACTGTAGCGTGGTCATCCCCCCTGGGGGGTGATTTCTCATTTTCTCTTTCTTGTGAGCACACATGCACTGTAGCAAGAATTTCTTAAAAAAAAAAAAAAAAGTGAGGTTGGGGGAAAGTGTTGGCTACTTATTGCCTTTTCAAAGGAACAACCTATAATCCTAGCTAGCACATCTGAGAGAAAATCAAGAAAATGCAGTCTTGCTAATAGAGGCGCTTAGGCTCACTAACCCCTGTGACACCTGGAAATCTGGATAATATACTAGGTTACAGAAACTGAGTTCTCTGACCACAGATGAAATGACTACTGGTGAGGGCAGCTCACACAGCAGAGGGTGGCTCTGAAGGAGCCAGGTCCCACAGACCACCCAGACCCTTCCAGTTGTCTTCAACCTGGTGGTTACTGCCTCTGTAGACAGAACACTGTGGGCTGCCGCCCGCAGTGACAAGTCCCGACTCCAGAGGGCGCCACTCACAATGATTGTGATGCCTGATGGCTGAATTATACCATTATATAGAGAGGCATATTTTTGCTGTTTATTGGGAGGTTGTACGGCACAGTGGTTAAAGGCAGAGACCTTGAAGTTAGACCACCTGGGTTCACATCCCAGCTGGTATTTTCTGTGCATCTGAAGTTCTAATCCAGTTCTGCCACAAACGACAGGCTTTAGGTGAGTCACAAAGTTCTCTGGGTATCTCTTCCTTATTGCAAAACAACCCAAGCTGAAGTTGGTATCTCGCCTCCATCTTGACCCTGTTCTGGCTCCTCTTCCATGCTTTCTTACTTCAGCAAACAGCCCATTAGTCACCCAAGGTCAAGGCAAGTTCACTTCTCCCATCTACTCTCCTCTTAACACCCTAAACCCACCCGTTTTTCCTTCCTGTCACACTGCAGTCCAGGCCATTAACATCTCATTTACACTTTGCCACATCCTTTTGTAAAGTGTTGATTCATTCATTTCCCTGCTCAATGGCTTCCTTCATAAATAAAGCCTACAAAGGCTAAAATGGTCTTCCGTGCCCCTGAACTTGATCCTAGTCTCTCTCAGCCTCCTGCCCAGACTGCCTTTGCACTTCTATTCCCTTAGCCAGAATGAGCTTCCTCCACCGTGGCTTAGTGGGTTGCTCATCCTTCAGGTCTAGGTTCACATGTTAGTCCCTCGGGCCAGTGTGTGTTGATCTTTCCAAGCAGAACAGGTCCTGGTAAGCTCCATCGCAGTACCTGTCACCACATTGCTGGGACATGTTTGTGTCTCCCGGTTCTCAGGTAGACAATCCTCATTCCACTGTGTTTTCCCTCGTGCTCCCTGAAGGCTCTGGACAGGGATGTTTGGTTCCTCCGGACTGCGTGCACCTAAAGGACAGCATATGTCTCATACTCAGAACAGCCGGGCAGAAGGTGAATCTGACATCGCCTTGAGGCATCTTCTTGTTTGAATAAGAAATGAGCTCCCGGGAAGAAGACAAGGAGACTCAGATGGTTGAAATAGCTGCTAGGCCAGCCCCCAGGTGGGTGATCCAGCTCAGCTTCCAAGGAAGGACTCAAGTCCTGATTCTGACTGGCAGCCTTCCAGAAAGCTGATAGGGTGAGCTCAGGTCTTTTAGTGAGTTAGCCACTTTCCTGGGGAAGGAAGTCTCCCCGGAGAAGCCAGAGTGACTGGTCTGACTGCAAGAGCTGCTATGAGTTTATATTTCTAAATTTTAAAGTGGGTTGTTTTGCTTGAAGGTTCAAATTAAGCTTGCTTTGCGCACTAGCCAATAGCCTAGTAGTTGAGCTGGATATCCACACGGCTATGATTTGAACCTAGGCCCTGGTGACTTGAAAAACACACCAGGTGCATGTGAGCACATACTTCAAATCCTGACAGGATGGAGAAATGAAGAAAGGGTTATGATGTGACCATGACTCACTGACAGGTGCTTTCTTTCACAGCCTTCCTCTCTCCCCCAACCCCTGTAAGTGATGTGCCCTTGGCAATGAAAACAACAACAAAAAACTTGCTTTGGCCCTAGAGTGGGGGTTCCCTGCTACTCTGCAGATCACCTGCCACCTGGCCCCTTCTTAGCTGGGCCTTTGCTTTACTAGGGGGAAAAGATATGCCATGTCAGTCTCTGAAGAAGAAATTGAAACCATCCAGTCAGTTGCCTGAGTCGGAAACGCATCCTCATTTCCTCTCTTTCCTTACCCTTCATCGCCTCTGGAGTTAGAGCACTGGTGCAATCTGCTAACCCCAAAGCGTCTCCCGTGCACATCCGCCTTTTCCTACCTCCACTGCTACACCCGGTCTCTCTCTCTTGCTGCTCCATCTCTCCCGTAACAGAATACGGGACACTGGACCACACACAACTCCTGGTTAAAATCCTTCCCATCAGATACAAAATAAAATCCTGAGCTCCCGGCAAGGTGTGGGGTCTGGCCTTGGCTTTCATTTCCAACCCCAGCTCTGTCACGCTCCCTCCTCTTCCTAGTTCCTTCTACCACAGGGTCTTTGCCCACCTGTGGTTCCTGCAGCCTCTTGTATGCCTCCCTCCACTCTTTTTCCGGCTCTGTTCCTATCCCTCATGGGTCTCTACCTTAGGAGGGTTTCTCGACAACCCTTTTAAGAGAGGCCCTGTTATTCTCTGTTGCAGACACTTTGTTTTCTGCAAAGCACTTATCACAATTGGTAATTATTTTATTTGTCTGTTTTCTTCTTCTCTGTCTCCTCCACTCTGTTTGTATAAATTCCTCAGAGGCCAGCTGAAGTCTGGTCATTGTTTTCCTATTAACCAGCTCGTGCCTGGGCATAAAGCAGAGGTTTCCAGACATTTCTCTTGAGTAACAAGCTTTTGTGGTGGCAGCGTCTCCAGCAGAAACTCCCTGTTTCGGGATTCTGATCCTCAGGCAATGTTTCTGCTCCTTAGTGAGTAATTCTTCAGTTTTATGGCTCAGGGTAGAACAGATCTCAGGCAGCCTGGCAACCACCGGCCTGCGAGGGAAACACCTTGCAGTGGATTCACAGCAAATTTCAACTCTAAGCCCAGGGATGTCAATCTAGGCCTCGGTCCCAGCACCCAGCTCTGTTGCCTGAGGCCCCAGGCCTTCCGGAGCTTCTTAGGGTCCAAGATCCAGCTGCTTCCACTTCCTCTAAACCTCCAAGCCCCTCTCTCAGGCCTGCCAAGTCTGCACCCAGGACTCCTGGTTGCTTGCAAGCTGAAGCCATGCCAGAGTAAGGAGCTGGGGATAGCAAAGGTGAGCCTCATGGCTGCCTCGGGACAGCAGTGAGGAAGCTTAGGAGGGCCCATGCAGATGTGTTGCAAGAGTGGTACAGATCAGCAAGCTGGCAGAGACCACCCAGGCTGCTGGGCGCCCACCAGCATGCAAGCAGGAAGGACGCATGGGCACAGTTCTAAAAGCAGCATTTACTTTGGTTTTCACTTCTCTGAGGCCCCAGAACTTTCTAAAGTCCTAGGTCTTGGGTCTCACAGTGTCTCCCTCACTCCTCCTTCAGCCACTGCAACAGTTGAGGTGTGTAGTAGGTGATGATGACGTCGGCACCTGGTTAGGAGAGGCAGGAAGAGGGGGGCGAGGCATTAGCTCTGAGCACACCTTTTGGGAGGGAGGGCCAGGTGGGGAAGGAGGCTGCAGTGAAGAGACACAGCCTCTAGGCATCACAGCAGAACCCTGAACCCACCTTCAGGTCTAGCAAGACTTTGGGCAAGTCATTTTCTTTCTGGGCCTTAGTTTGCCTATGTGGGAACCAGCAGGTGGAGTGGTGGTTAAGGTGCTAGACACTCCCACATGGCTGACCAGGGTTCAAGTCCTGGACCTGGTGGCTTGCTTTCTCGCTTTCTCTCTCTCTCTTCCTCTCTCTCTCTCTCTGTGTGTGTGTCTCCCTCTGGTCAAATTAAAAAAAAAAAAAAGAATGAATAAATAATTCTTAAAAAAAAAAGTTTGCCAATATGTAAAATGCAGAGTTTGAGGGTGGGGATGGAAGGCAGTGGCAAAATAACTGGACTCATGTGGGAGGCCCTAGTTTTGTGTCCTGGACCGCCCTGAGCACACAGGTGTGCGAGCAAGTGATCCAGGTTGGCCGAGACTGGGGAAGGATCATGTATGAAGACCCTATTTGGGGTTCCTGTCTCTATGTCTCTCTCTCATGGAAGAAATAAACATAGAAACTTTTTTTTAAAAAATGCCCAGTTGGGGCCAAGTTAGGGCTAACTATGGGGTGAGTCCTGGATGGGAGATGGGGCTTGAAAATCACACTAGGCATGTTGCGTGCATACCCAAAACCCCAAGAGAATGGAGAAGGGATTACGATGTGGCCATTTGCCCCGGGGGATGTTTTTTCACATTCTCTTTCTCTCTCTGGTGAGTGCATGTACTCGATGACAAAAGCTTTAAAAAAAAAAAAGTAGAGGGGCCAGCACGGTGGCATGGCATGGCCGACCATGGTTCAAGTTCCAGACCTGGCGGCTTGCTTTCTTACTTTCCTTCTCTCTCTCCCTCTGCTAAGCACACATGCCTATAGCAAATGAAATAAATAAACTTAAGTTAAAGAATGTACAGTAGAGGGAGTGGGAAAACTTTTTTCTCTTTTTGGAGAGTTTTTGCTATAGGGTATGTGCGCTCATCAGAAAGACAGAGACAGAAAGCGAGAAAACACCCCCTAGGGGGATGGCCACACCGTAATCCCTTCTCCTCTCGGGATCTTGGGCACGCATGTACACGCGCCTCACCGGGTACAGGACTGGAACAGCGGTTGACTCTATGGGAGTTCAGTGACATAATCATTACGCCAACTGCTGGTCCCCAGGAGTAGGAAAGCTTTAAGTTATGTTATGCTGGTGTGCTTTATTAATAAAACCAGGTCCCTTTGATGGAGTGATAGGAATATACCCATTATACATATTCTCTCACTAAATCCTCAGGACAGCTGTACACTAGGTATTTTGTCCTTGATTTATAGATGAAGACACTGAGGTTCAGAGAAGTGTCTTGCCCAAGTACTCACAGTCACACTGGAATAGAGCTCTGCTTTCTTCATTGTTCCACGTCCTATTCTATAGGTTCAAATACCTTCCTCAAGTCGTGCTGTTTAAATCACTAGTATTTCCAGGCCTAAGGCTCCAGCTGTCACATGACTTCAGTCCCTTATCAGTCTCTGGGGCATAGGTCGACCCTCCACCCCTGCTTACCTGCTCTGCGGAAGGCGGTCATGGCCTCCAGTACTGCAGCCTTGAGATCAAAGGCCCCGGCCTGGGCTCCGTGCCACAGCATGGCGAACTCTCCAGAGACGTGGTACACGGCAAGAGGGAGCTCAGGGTGCTGCGGAGAAGCAGTGATGCGGACAGGTTGAACAGAAGCTGGAGGTGCCTCTGCAGTGTCCCTTCCTCCCTGCCAACCTATGACCCTCCTGAGCACTGGGCTCCGACCCACTGCTGCCCATTTCTTTATTTTTTTAAATCCCTGATAGAGTACATGCAAGAGAGAAGCCAGCAGTGGTGCAGTGGTAATGCAGTTGGCCCCACGTGGGAAAGGTCCTGGGTTTGTATCCTGGGACATCATCCCTGAGCATGCTGGGCAAACGTGTGTGGGCCTGTGATCCGGGCTGGCTGAGACTCAAAGTGGACACACTGTGAGGCCCTACTGGGGGTCTCTCTCTCTTTCATAAGAAAAATTAATTTTTTTTTGAGAGATATTTTTGTTATAGGGCATATGCACTCACCAGAAAGAGACAGACAGAGAAACAGAAAGTGAGAAATCATCCCCCAGAGGGGTGATGGTCACATCGCAACCTCTTCTCCTCTAGTCTCCTCTCAGGATTTTAGGCACGCACACATGCACACGTGCCTGGCTTGAGTTTCAAGCTGCTGTGTCCAGGACTCGAACCACAGTAGTCCATGTGGGAGTCCAGTGACATACCCACTACACCATCTGCTACTTCCCCCCCAGAAAATAAATCTTAAAATGGTAAAAAGAGAGAGAGAAAAGGACCCTCCATGGGGCTCAATCCTCAATGACCCTCTTCCTCTAGTCCTCCAGACTGCCAGGATAACCCGAGCACATGCATCTGTGCCTGATGTTTTCAGGCGGACTGGGTTGGGGACTTGGACTGTAGCTGGCATGTGGCCTCCAAGTCTGTAATCTGGTAATGCTATTGATTCTGCTGGACCCTGGCCTGTTCTTGAACTGGTAAACCAGAATTGTTTAAAAATTCCTGTGACCCAGGCACAGACAGCCAGAGGGTTTCCTGGGCAGGAGAGAATTCCTGCCCAGGGGCAGTTGTTTCCAACTCTGAGATCCCAGAGTCCCTTCATCCAAGGTGCCTGAGTCTGTGGACAGACTCTCCCACCCCTCTGAGCCCCTTCGCCTTTGCTCTGTCTCACCTTGTCCTTCACTTGCCGCACAATGTCCAGGTAGGGCATTCCCGGCTTCACCATGAGCATGTCGGCACCTTCCCGTACATCCCGGTCCTAGGGGATGAGGGCATAGTGTGGGCAACTCCCGGGAAGGGCATGGGAGGGGTTCAGGTGGGGAGGGCCCCAAGCCCTGGTCACTCACCACTGCGCGGAGGGCCAGGCCTCGTGCTCCAGGGGGCAGCTGGTAGCAGCGGCGGTCTCCAAAAGCTGGGCTTGACTGAGCCGCATCCCTGCGGGGCAGAGCCATTAGGGCAGGCTCGAGTTTGGAGCTAACAGGCCGGGGATTTACCAGCAGATCCCTGCCCATCCCCACTCACCGGAAAGGTCCATAGAAGCAGGAAGCAAATTTGGCGCTATAGCTCATCACTGACACCTGTGGGAGAGAGCGGAGGCACAGGCTCAGTCGGCCCCTGGCGGATGTGCCAGGGTGCTGTGGCTGGGAAGCAGAGCGCCTATTGTCTCCCTGGGGCCCTGGGCTTGATTTCCCCCCTTTGAGCTGCCCAAGCTGAGACAGATCCCTAAGGCCTTGTCCAGTGCTGTCTCCCCACAGTGAGTCTGGGCAGATCCCAGGGCAAGGCTGGTCCTCACCTCACCTCCCATCCCCCTCCCTGCACTCCCCGCCTGTACCCTGTTGCCGAGTCCATGTGCCATCAGGGCCTCCTTGATGGCTTCCACACGTCCATCCATCATGTCTGACGGTGCTACGATCTGACACCCTGGGGGCAGAAGGTGGCCTTCAGAACTCGGGGCCCCTCGGACCCTCTGTGCCACCTCCCTGGCCCAGAGGTGCCAACCCCTGTTGGTGGCTTACTCACCTGCCTTGGCATAGGCCAGTGCCACCTCCGCCAACCGCTGGCGGCTCTCCTCCGCCCGGAATGCTCCGTTTTCACTCAGGAGCCCTGCAGGAGAGATGGCTGGGTTGTGGAGAACCCTGTGGGCCCTGGCCTGTCCCCACCCTGGGGAGAAGTGGGCAGTGGGAATGTGGGTGGCAGTAGGGTTGGTAGGTGGGGGTAGCTCACCACAGTGACCGTGAGAGGTGTAGGGGCACAGGCAGACATCGCAGGCCACCAGGAGGTCGGGGAAGGTCTTCCTCAACAGATGGATGGCCTCAATCGCCGGAGAATCCTCAGAGTCGGCTGCAGAGCCCCGCTCATCCTAGGGAAAGGGAAGGACAAGTTACAGGATGCCCTTGGGAAGGCCAGCCATGACAGAGTGCAGCCCTGGATGAGGAAGCACAGAAAACTGTCACCGTCTATAGAGGGCGCCACAGAGGCCCAGAGAGGGGACCTGACTTGTCCAGTTAAGAGTCACAATGCTAATTAGCCCCCTCCCCAACAGGGCAGGATCACAGTCTTCTACCAGTGGCCCCAGGCCAGCATGTGGTAGGCATGAGGGTGTGGCGGAACTTCTGCCCACCCCCTTGTCTTTACCCTCCCTCCAATTCTTCACCTTGGGGACTTTGCTGGGGACGCCAAAGATCAGGACACAGCGCAGGCCCTCTTCCACCAGGGGCTTCAGCATTTCTTCTAGTCGGTTCACACCATACCTGGGTGGGTGGGGTTAGGGGCTGGGGGAGGCAGGTCACAGGCAAGAGTCCCCCAGACCTTCCATTCTGTACCTCTGTTAGGAGCCAAGGTGCACATGGTACCAGGAGGGCTCAAGCCCCACAGTACAGGGAGGGGCTGGAACGTACCCATCCATCAGATGGAAAACCAAGGCCCCAAGGAGCGGAGCTGTGGAAGGTCCCACCGAGGTTCTCTGCACTCCCATCTGAAGTGTGACTCCCTTCTGCAACCACCTTTGCTCCGAAGCCCCATGACGGCACATTACTTTACGAGGCTGTCTCTTGTACTGAGCACAGCTTTGATCCCGAGGAACCTTCTCTCTACCACGTCTGCCTTTCTGGATCTCCAACCTCCTGGGTCTACTTCTGCCCCGGCACCTGCACCTGTGAACCCTCCCTCCACCATCCCCTTGCCCCCCTCCCCAGGTCTCCTACCTGGCCACTCCAGGGAGGCTGGCAATAGGCTGGACATCATCGGGAACATCCCTGCAAGAGTGGGGGTGGGCAATGGATTGGTAGCTGTGGGAAGGGCCGGGGGTGAGGCGGTGACTGGGAGGGATGTGTGGGGAGCTGGGAAGGAACATGGGCATGGAGATGGTGGGAGGAGGATGGGCTCCAGTGTCTGGCTCCCCAGCCTGGCCAAGCCCAGGGCCTGAAATAATAACAGGAACAACAAGAACAATAATGGCAACAGGAGCAACTGTGCTCAGAGAACAGCAAGCACAGGAAGGAGTCAGGTGGTTAAGAACTTGGACTTTGGGGCGGCCAGCAGGTGGCATGGCGCTTAAGGCGCTGGACTCCCACATGGTCAACCATGGTTCAAGTCTTGGCTCTAAGGACTTGCTTTCTCACTCTCGCTCTCTAGTGAGCACACATGCCTATAGCAAATTTAAAATAAATAAAATTAAATAATTCTAAAAAAAAAGAACTTGGACTCTGAAGTCAGTAGGGCCTCGTTTCTGATCCCAGCCACTTACTGACTGGGTGACCCTGGTGGTCAAGGTATCTCTTTGTACCCTAGATCCTTCATCTGTCTCCTGGGTGGATTCCTTCATTCAACACACATTTATTGAACACTTATTATATGCCAGGTACTGTTTTAGGTTTTGACAATCCAACAGTGACCAAAGATCCCTGCCTTCAAGGAGCTGACAATCTAGTAGATATTTTCTACTCCTTCTTCATCAGAATGCTGTTAGGACAGGATGAGATTATATAGGTAGGTGCTCAGCACAGTATCTGGTATACAGTAAGTACTCAATAAATGTCTGCTATTGCTATTATTGATAATCACTATTGTCACTTTTTTTAAAGGTTTTTGACATGGGGTGCACGTGCTTGCTAGAGACAGACAGAGAGAGGGAAAGGGAGAAATCACTCCTTATGCGGGATGGAGGCAAGCCCTTCTCCTCCATTCTTTTCTTGGGATTTTGGGGGCGACACACACACACACACACACACACACACACACACACACACCTGGTTCAGGACCTGAACCACAGTCAGCCATGTGGGAGTCTAGCACCTTAACCACCATGCCACCTGCTGGCCCCAACTACTGCCACTTCCTACGCATCCACCGCACTTGACAATCTACAGAGCACCTTCTCAGCTTCTGTCTCACTGCAAAAGCTCGGGATGGCAGGCAAAGGTAACTCTTATTTTTCAAATAGATGACTAAGTTCTTTCCAAGGTTTCTTTTTAAAAAATTTTGCCACAGGGCATGTGTGCTCACCAGAAAGAGACAGAGTGAGAGGAAAAGGGAGAAATCACCTTGCAGGACATGGTCACGCTACAATCTCTTCTCCACTTGTGCCTCCCTATGGATTTTGGGCAAGTGATGCACACATGCACACACACACACACACACACACACACACACACACCCTGTATGTTTTTCAAGCCACCAGGTCTGAGATTTGAACTGCACAGTTGGCCATGTAGGATCTAGCTGCCTTAACCACCATACACTGGCTGGCCCACAAAGTTTGTCTCTAATTTTGCTATTTTTAACCCAGTGGGCCACTCTCAATACCTTGAATTCCAAGCTGATAATCAACTTTCCCCCCTTCAGAAATACAGATGCCCACTCCAGTGAAACTGAGTCACCCTCCCTGCTGCCAAAGGCAAATCAGAGGCCTGGCCCATTCCTGTGGACTCACGTGACAAAGATGGGGTAGATGAGGTTGGAGGCTTTGAGGGTGGTGGTGGCTGTCTGCCAGGTCCGGAGCAGAGGGTGGAAGTAGCCACTGTGCAGAACAGACTGGGGCTTCATGGTGGGCCAGAGAAGGTGCAGGGCAGTCACTGGCTGGAGTCGACGGCTCCTGGGGCAACTGCTGCGTGTTCAGTCTTTGGGGAGATGAAGGTGACAGGAGGCACATGAGATACGGTCCCTGTTCACAGGAGATGGCTCCAACTACAAGATGGCATTTCTAGATTCCTCTCTCTATCCCAATGCCACCTCAATGTGGTTCACCAACCCTTGCTGGTCTATGACAGAAAACTTTCATAGCAATTGGCATCTAATGATCTAAAATTAAGGCTCGTATTTAATGACTGCTTTGTTTTATATCTTTTTAAAAAATGATTATTATTCATATATTCAATTGCTATACATCATTTAGATTGTAAAGAGACTTTACCAAGCATGATGTACACCTCAGTCCAGCCCAGTCGAGAATACTATAATGAACCATATCTGTGTCCCATAAGTGTCTTACCTCTCTATTTTTTCCCAAATTTCCTTTCCTACACTCTTCCCCTCCCACACACTCCTTCCATTTTGTCTCTAGTATCCATTACAATGGGGGGGGGGAGAGGTTTTTGCTATAGGGCGCGTGCGCTCGCCAGACAGAGAGAGAGAGACAGAGAGACAGAAAGCGAGAAATCACCCCCCAGGGGGGATAGCCACGCTGCAATCCCCTCTCCTCCATTCTCCTCTCGGGATTCTAGGCATGCACGCACGCATGCACGCACACACGCCCAGCCTGAGTTTAAGCCACCGGGTCTGGGACTCGAACCACAGTCGACTACATGGGAGTCCAGCGACATAGCCATTACGCCAACTGCTGGTCCCAGTGTGCGTTACGATTTTTAATGCTTTTATGTTCTGCAGTCTTTCAGTCTCTACTATAGAGTGCAGACAGTCGGTATATGTTAAGTGGAGACATACAATGAACGACTGCATTTTTTTTTTAAAGCCAACTCTATCAATTTAACTTTATTGTATTTTATCAGAAAATCGATCTGTGATGGATTGGAAGTAAAAAAGAAAGAACCCATCTTTCCCTACATGTAGTTTGAGAAGCACTGATCTAGCCAACACTTAAGACTTTGTTCCATGAAAAATGCCCATGGCGATGGCAAAAATTTTATAGAAGTACAGATAAGCCAAACGAGAAAAACTCCTGTAATTCTACCTCTCGATAAAAGCATTATTAACACCTTGGTACGTGGGTTTGTCAGGTGTGAGGCATACTAAAAGGATAAAATATTGGCTCACTGGGAAAGTCATGATGCATTTTTGGCCATGACTTTTCCCACAACCTAACAGTCCTGTGCAAGGCAGCCTGACAGCAGACACACACATACCCTAGACAGTGGCCACTAAAGCAGTCTCTTCCAAGGAGCCTCCTGGGGCCCCACAACCACAAGCTGTACTTCCTGCTTTGCTCACCTGTTCCCTTACCTACAAGGCTGGTCTCCCTCCACACTTCCCCACATTCACATCTACCGGTTTCTCCTTCCCTCTACCATGCAGACTTCTCATCTCACCCAGACTACAATCTCTCTTAAACAACAGTTTTGCGGACCCACTTTATCTGAAGAGCTTCTGCAGGGCAAGGTCCAGAATCAGTCCACTGTCCCCTCCCCCACAGTGCTCTGTCTACACACTGACTCTGCCACGCCGTAAATATTTAATTACGTCAAGTCCAAAACAATATGCCCTACATGCCAAGCAAGTGAGAGAAGGATGAAGGAAGCTGGGGCATTAATAGATGTGTCTTGAGCACCTACTGTGTGCTCAAGATCTCTGGAGTTTGTGTGACAGTCCTGGGTGGCAGGGCTGATTGAGGGCATTTTAGAGAGGAGGAGCTGACCATAAATAAGCCGTGGTTCCAAGCAGAGAAGTCAGAAGAGGCTTGCTGATTCGGAAGACAGAGACTTGAGCTTGGCTTTCTAAGGTAAGTAGGTTCAGCCTGGCAGAGGGAAAGGGACAACATTCCTGTAGGAAGGGAAAGGAAGGGAAGATAAGAGGCAAAGGCAGGGAAAGGAGGATGGCTATGAAATATTCTGAGGTCCTAGGGGGCAATTGAGGACTCAATGTATGGGGGTGGGGGTGAGAGGCAGACAAGGCCGAGGGAAGACTTCTGAACAGGGGCTAGGAGAGTGATCTGGTCAAAGCCTAGCTTTAGGGAGATAAATTCTGCAGGTGGGGCCGGGCAGACCGGAAGCAGAGAAGCACAGAGGCTGTGGGGTCAGGGGCACAGAGAAGGGCCATCTTAGGGTGGCCAAGAGGCAGTTAGTCTCTCAGGGTAGATGAGCTTGTCTGACCTGGAGTGCAGCAGAGACAGGGACAGGGCAGGAAGAGGGCGGTGGGGAGCTCCTTTTCAGACACTTCCTTTTAGAGGTGTTTGGGAAACACCCAGGAGCCAAGCAGGAAGAAAAAATAATTTTAAATATTTATTTATTTCTATTTATTATTTTTTAATTTGACCAGCGAGAGAGCGAGAGCGAGAGCGAGAGAGAGAGAGAGAGAGAAAGGGAGAAAGCAAGCTGCCAGGTCCAGGACTTGAACCGTGGTCAGCCATGTGGGAATCCAGCACCTTTAACTACCATGCCACCTGATGGCCCCATGGAAGAAAAATTTTTAAAAAGCCACAGAAAATGGAGGCTGATGCTACCTTCTCCTCCAACCTTGCTGGCCCTTTTAGCTTGCTCCCCATTCACTTGGGGTTGGGGTTATCAGGAGCCACACAGGGACTGGCCCTACCACCACCTCCTTGTTGGGGTTGGGGCTATCAGGAGCCACACAGCGACTGGCCCTACCACCACACCCCTGGGTGGGACAGCCTCATTGCCCGACACAGGGGCAGCCAGGCCTTCCCCTAGATGTCTCAACCCCAGAATGAGCATTATGCAGCAGACAGGAGGTTCAGACTGCTCACTTTGCTCTCGTGTGTGCCAGGAGTTAACACAGCTCAGAGGGGTTAAGTCACTCGTCCAAGATGACACAGCTAGTTAGTGACCAAGCCAGAAGTTGAATTTGTTCTAGATTCCAAATGTAGGGTTTTATGTACCATACCCCATAGTGCTAAATAACACTCGATTCAGTAGGACTCTCTCTGCCTGTACTATCTCTGCTTTGGGCAATGGAGAGATGGAAAAAACAACAGAAAAATATACTGGGCGTGTTAGTTTTCTGCTGGGCACTGGAGTAGGTACTTTATCTGCTTGAAGGCACACACACTCACCAGAGAAAGATGAAGAGACTGAGACAGAGAGAGAATGAGAGAAAGCATCCCCCCCCCCCAATGGGGTGTGGTCATGCTGTAATCCTGCCTCCATTTCTCTATTCTGTTGGGGTTTTGTAATGCACATGCGTGCACACACACACACACACACACACACACACACACACACGCCTGACATGTTTTCAAGTGCAGAGCTGGAATTTAAACTACGGTCAGCCATATGGGATCCAGTTTCCCTTAATTACGAGGCTATGGGGCTGGTCTGGTACTTTATACATCTTGTTTAATTAACTGTTCTGCCTTTTAGGAAGAAGGAAATGGAGGCTCAGAGAGGTTAAGTAACAGCAGGTGAGGTACAGAGCTAGGAACTGATCCTGCGGCTTCTAGCCTCTGGTCCAGGGCCCTGTTACTACACTACACAGCCATTCTATTACACCAGGTGCTTAATAAATATCTGTGGAGTGATTTGCTCAGCATCATTCTGAGAAGTCAAGTCAGAAAGCCAGAAGAATATGTCTCTGAGTCACTTCCAGGGAACAACCTTTATGGCAGGCCCCTGGCTTTCTGGAATCCAAAGCTGTACTTCACTGGCCTCAAGTCCCCGTCAGAGGCTGAGGAAACAGCTGCCTCCTGCTTATCAGAAGCAATGGGGCATGGCTGCCAAAGAGCTTGCCTGTCCAAATTCTACCCTGAGGAGTCTGGGGCAAGTGGGGAGGGTGAGAGTAGAGGGTGAGGCCCCACTAGAGCAGTTCCACTTTTAACTGTTTTATTTTAAAGTTCACAGAGAGATGTAGGAAACAAGAGGGCCAGCTGGTAGCATGGTGGTTAAGGCAGCTGGATCCCACATGGCCGACTCCAGATCCAGTGGCTTGAAAAACACACCAGATAAACGCATGCCCAAAATCCCAAAGAGGAGAATAAAACAAAAAACACAAAACAGGAGTCAATACTGAAAAAATGAAAAAAGTTGAAAATCACCAAATTTGCTTAATTCCTTACATGTGAATGCAGAAAATGGGGTTAGGAGAAATGGCGACATTAGAGATCACACAGCAGGTGAGGGACAGAGCTAGGAACCATCCCTGTGTCCCTAGCCTCTGGTCTAGTGCCCCGTTACCTACATCACACATTCATGCCATGACAAGAAGTGTTTAATAAATATCTGTGGAGTGGGAACGTGCCCTGAGCCACATTTTTATTCTGTAGAGCCAAATCCAGGCCAAGGTTCTGTGTACACAAAGTCCTTCAAAATTTGGGAGATTTTCACATATTGGGAGGGCACTTCTCCCAAATCAAATCAAGGGAACATGCAAACCACAGCTTAAATCCTGTGACTCCACACTGAAGACAGGAGCGACCATCAGATCCAGCACCTCACTCACCCACATTAGAACAGGTTAGTTTTGTTGCAAAGCAGGATAAGATGGTGCAGAAAGGACCATGTTTCAGAAGCCAAACACAGTCCCAGGTCTGGTCTGTGCTCTGCTATGTAACTCTGGGCAAAGTTGCCGGCCTTTCAGAGATTTCATTACATAATCTACAGACTGGGCATGCTATCAAACTTGCAAGGCTACAGAGAAGATCAGAGATAGTGATGAGGTACGTGCCTGGCACCAAGTAGCCACATAGTCAATGTGTAGCTAATTTTGTTGTTATTAAAAGAGTAGGGCTGAGGTGGAACTAGATCTCCTGGCACAGTGCTGTTCCTCCTGCACCACACCCAGGAGGTTGGACAGCTGCACAAAACCCTTGTGGGCCACAGGGTCTTCCAGGATATCTAAAGTGGGGTCCCTGCCTTCGGCAGCTTATGTGGTGGTGGAGAAATAAAATAACCACCATACATGCTAAAGTAGAGGGGTAGCTCAGCTGCCCATGGGAGGGAACTTTGTTTTTAGGAGCGAGGACATTGAAAAAATACAGGTGTTGCAGCTCAATCATGAAGGTATCTCCTTCCTTAGAAGGCAACATCCCAACCTGGAAGGGATCTAGGTTGGGCCCTGAGAGCTGCTTCCAGGAGGGGCAGAGAAAGAGCTCTGCTGAGGATTTCATTGGCACAGAAGGGTAGGGGCTGCTGCCAACTTTGGCAGGCTCTGCTACTGGCTGGGGAGAGGGCAGCTGGGGGGCCAGCTAGGTAGAAGCTGGCCAGGGTTGAAAAATCCAAGGCCCCAGAATGGTGCTAGAGAGAAGCCATCAGACAGTTACGAAAAGGGACTGAGTGGCTGTCCGCTCAGTCAACCCACATTTCCTGAATATCTACTCTGGGCTTGCCGCTGTGCTAGACTCAGGGATTAAAGATAAAAGTGAGACCTCAGTCCTGTTCTATGGCTTTGAAGAACCTATTCTTCTCCTCCGGGTTTGGCCACTTGGAGCCAGAAAGAAAAGCTGCAGTTTCTAAAGACTTGTAGAATATCTCGGCTAAGTGACGTCTCAGAGCTAGCTGATTGTATAACTGAAGCAATGATGAAACAGGTAAGAAGACAGTGGGGGACACTGGCCTGGGATCACACAGCAGGGTAGATCTGGGGCTAGAACCCAGGTTTCCAGCTGCCCAGTCTTCAGTGCCCACCATGATCCCTTCATACTTTAAGGAGATTTTAAATCCGATTAGCAGAAGAGAGATTAGGTAGAGAGCTCTGGGTGAAGGGGAGTGTGAGAGGAGCAAGAACTCTGACCCAGGACTAGCTACTGCTGTCAGCAGGATGGTTAAGTGTGTGGGCTGTGGAGTCTGGTAGATGTGGGTACAAATCCTGATGCAATCCCTTTCCAGCTGTGTGACCTCGGTCTCTTCATCCCGTAAGTGGGGACTTGAACCGACATCAATGGGTTGTTGTAAGGACTGAATGGGACAATGCGTGCACCGCCCAGCACAAAGCGGCTGTTATGTCTCCACCTCCCCCCAAACCCGCATCTTGCGAGGAACTTCGGGCTCTGCATCGATGGAGACTGTTCTAGCGGTCTCCAAGGGGGTGGATGCGACAGAGGAGACGCGGAGCCCGGACCTACGACCCCGGCTGGAGCAAGCCCATCCGGCCCAAACACGGACTCCACTGGGTCTTTGACCCCGTTGTACCGCCAGCGCTTGGGGTGCACAGCGCAACCTGAGAACCCGGCCCCGCCTAGCCCTGGAGCAGTCCTCCAAGTCCACCATCTCCCCAAGTCCAGACCCTGCTCACCTGCTTCCCTAAGGTCTCCGAGCTTCTGCTCCCGCGGCGGAAGCCTCCGGCAGCAGTCTCCCGAGGCCCACGTGGGGGCGGGGCTGCTCTCCCGGAAGCACCCCCCCCACAGCCTGCCCCTCCAGCGCTGAGGCCACGCCCCCTGCGGGCACTCTGCAAACTGGCTGGTCGGCTTGGGCCCCGCCCCGCCCATGGAGGTCGGGCTCGAGGCCTGACCAATCGGGTGTGCCCAGGGGCCGAAGGACCTGCCCCTCCGAGCGCGGCCGAACGCGCTCGGGTACAAAGTCAGGGGGGGATCCCACGTGGGGACGCAGGGGGTGTTGTGGTTTGGTGGGGGTTGTCCTCCCTGGGAAGCCTGCCTCGGAGGCTGTCACAACCTTGGGTTCGCTTTTCACTCTTCCTCTTCCCAGCCTAGCCCAGACTTGGCGCGGGTTAATCGTTTGGTTAGAGAACTGAATGCCAGGAGAATGAAAAGAACACCATAATGCCTAAGACAATAGCTAAATCCATTTTTTGCAGATTAAGCATTTAATAGTTGTGGAAGTTCAGCACTAGATTACTTTCCAAGTTTTCTGAGAAAATTTATTCTAGCGTAATCTACCCGGGGCCTATTCCAGGCCATGCGTTGGGAGATGTGCTGTGAAAGACGTGGGCATGGGGGCATCAGAACTGTCCCTGATGGGCGTAATGGGAGGTCCGACCAACCTCTGGGGGTGGCAGGAGCACAGTGCAGGGGCTGGAGGGACTTGGTACGGTTTATGGGGGATTGGATGAGTGAAATAGGGGGTCAGGGACCATCACCCTAGCAAAGGAATGCCTTTGAAAACGTTCTAAGGGGACTTTTGAGAAGTTGACTTTGAAGTTTAGAGGGAACCAGTGACTTACATAACATTCTCAGGTTTTAGTTCTCAAAATCTACCCCAAGCTTATTTTTTGTTTTTAGTTTGTGTTATTGGGCATATGCCCTAGCTGGAGAGATGAGAAAGAGTGAGAGGATCACCACCAACAACGGTCACCACCACCAGATGGTCGAGTTTTCCCAAAGAAATGTACCTTCCAGCAAGCTGCAGGTCTACTTGGATGGATGCAACCTTCCAAGAACTGACTAATTTAGTAAAAGAAGTCTATCCAGAAGCTAGAAAGAGGGGCACACACTTCACTTTTGCAATTGTTTTTACAGACATTGAAAGACCTGGCTATGGAGTTAAGGAGACTGGCAGCACCATGTCCATCAGAAAGGAGACTGATGAGTCCATGAAAAGTTCCAAATAGATTATTTGGACATAGTGATTACCCCTCCAAATTGGACACTACCTCCTTCAGGGTGCATGAGACCATATTAAATTCTATTTACTATTTCTCAAATTTATTTTTCAGTCAGTTATGTAAAATAAATTTACATACTCTTCCCCCGATTATTGCCATTAAGCCTTTACATTCTAAACAAATTGTCATGCATCTATTTAGGAGTTAGGTTTGGATGTGCTATGGTATGAATATTAATAGAAAGTCTGTATGTTTCAAGCCCTTCTGTAAAATATAAAGAAAAGTGCTCTTAGCAGCCTGTGCTAAACGATACTGTTAAATATATATGTGCAATCAGCCTGAGTGTGGCAGCATAATGGAAGCACGGAAACAGGGTTTATTCTCATGTTTGGTGTTTAAACTAAATGATGGAAGAGGGTATTAAGCACAGAAGGGACAGTATAAAACAAAGCCATGAGATTAAATTGAGCCTGAGTTTGTGGTATAGACTATATTTTTTAGGGGGACATGTTTTTGCTATAGGGTGCGTGCACTCACCAGAAAGATGAGACGGAGAGACAGAAAGTGAGAAATCACCTCCCCCAGAAGAGATGGCCACGCCGCAATCCCTTCTCCTCCATTCTCCTCTTGGGATCTTGGGCATGCACACACGTGTGCCTGGCGTGAGTTTAAGCCACCGGGTCTAGGACTCAAACCGCGGTTGACTACATGGGAGTCCAGCGACATAGCCATTACTCCAACTGCTGGTCCAAGTACAGACTATTACATAGTTAGCAAAGGGATCTATATGAATAGCATAGCAGCAGAGGCACTATTAAGTGTGAGCTGAGGCCAGTTGAAGCTCTGCTGGCTTGCCTTGTTCAAGGTACAATGACTAACAGGTTAGAGAGAACAAATGCTGGTGTCACAGTGAGTGCTTTTGGGGCATTAAGGCAGGAATAGTACGGAGGAAAGAAGGAAGAATTTCAGGGTAAGGGTAGAAAAAAGTTTACTCTGAAAATGTGAACGTGGAGAGAGATAAAAGAAGAATCTTAAGACCAAGGACAAGAGCCAAGGATGAAGTCAGGTTGAACAAGTAGGAGACAACTCACACTCTGTTACATGCTGGAGACAAATGCGTGATTTGAAAGGCATAGTTGTTAATACTAGTAGGACAGAACATTTAAATCCTGATTGCGTGTTTTGGTCTGCAGTCTTAGACAAGTTATTTGAACCTATTCAAGGTTGTTTTGGATTTTTTTGAGGTGTTATAGGGCGCGTGCGCTTGCCAGAAAGACAGAGAGACAGAAAGCGAGAAATCACCCCCCAGAGGGGATGGCCATGCTGCAATCCCTTCTCCTCCATTCTCCTTTCCGGATCTTGAGCACGCATGCACATGCGCCTGCGTGAGTTTAAGCCACCAGGTCCAGGACTCAAACCATGGTTGACTTGTGGCCGTCCAGCGACATAGCCATTACGCCAACTGTTGGTCCCTCAAAGTTTTTTTTTTTTTTTAATAGAATTAATAGCCCATAGGATTGTGACGATAAAATATGTATAAAAGGACTTTGTGCCTGACAGACGAGAAGCAAATACTAGTTATTAGCCCTAAGTGGAGCTGTAGTCAAAACTAGAACCCTTATGTTCCGTAGCACTAGTATATTTTCATTTTGAAGTTTATAAACAGTATGGCAGTGTGTCATAAGCCTAATTACCTTTAGTTTATTACAGTAGAAAATTTAAAATGTATATTTAAAATGGAAAAAAAAAATCCAGGTACTACAAGTAAACCTCAAAGTAAAATTTTACTGGTTTATTTATTTAATTTTATTCATTCATTCATTCATTCATTCATTTATTTTAATTTGGCCAGAGAGAGACAGAGAAGGAAAGTGAGAAAGGAAGCCATTAGATCCAGAACTCGAACCATGGTAGCCATGTGGGAGTGTCCAGCGCCTTAACCATCAGGCCACCTGCTGGTCCCTTGTTTATTTTGTACAAATAAAAACAGTCATTTAAAATCTAAAAAAAACCACAAAGACTTTAAAATCAACAATAAAAACCTTTCTTTCTTTCTTTCACGAGTGATAGAGACAGCTCCCCCAACAGGTCTTAACTCCACAGTCCACCCCTAGGCCACATAGATATGTTTATGAAAATTTATCAAGTTCTGCACTTATCTGTTCCTTTATTTTTAGTTTTTTTGCTACAGGGTGTGTGTTCTCACTGAAAAGAGACAGACGGAGGGGGAAACTAAGATATCACCGCTCCAGAAAGTATGGCCATACCACAATCCCTTCACCATTCTCTCGGGATTTAGGGCATGCATACACACATGCACATGTGCCTGGTAATTTCAAGCCACCAGGTCTGGGATTTGAACTGTGCAGTCAGCCACGTGGAATCCAGTACCTTAATCACCATGCTACCTGCTGGCCAGCCCTGAGATTCATTTTTGTTTTCTAAGGTTTTTGCCATAGGATGTATGTGCTCACCAGAGAGAGACAAAGACAGAAATTAAGAAATCACCTCGGGGATGGGGGATGTCCATGCTGTATTCTTCTCCATTCTTCTGTCAGGATTTTGGGTATGCACACACATGTGCCCAGAGTGGGTCTAGGACTTGAACTGCAGTCAGCCATGTGGGGGATTCAAGGCCTTAACCACCCCACCTGCCAAGATTCATTCTTGACTGTCGCATATGGCCCTATGTTGGAGAATAGCAGGTTAAAATAGATTGTAGAGTGAACCTTCCACTTGTAGGCTTTGTGATTTTAGTGTGGATTTAACAGGAAGCCAAGAGTGACTATAACACAGCAGCAATGTTCCAGGAAGACCCACTTGGCAAGCACAGGGGAAGTAGAGAGGAGGCAGGAAACAGCTCAAAGAAAGCCACAGGCGTCCACAGGAGTCCAGATGAGACTGGAGGGCTTAGCCTGATGTAGTGCTCACGAGAACTAAGCAGGGATGTTTCTGCTCTGAAGGAAAAAGCCACTAGACTCAATGACTGCTGATGTTGTATCTTTGTGAAATGTTATTTACTATGTGGATTAGAGTGGTAATACAATGTTGTGGTTAAGATTACAGAGATAAGGGCCAGCAGGTGGCGTGATGGTTAAAGTGCTAGATCCCACATGGCCAACTGCATACTTTGAGTCCTGGACCCACTGGCTTGAAAATCATACTGGGTTTGACCAGCAGATAGCATAATGGTTATGTTGCTGGACTCCCACATAGTCAACTGTAGTTCAAGTCCCAAACCCGGTGGCTTAAAACTCACACCAGACGTGTGTGCATCCATGCCCCAAATCCTGAGAGACTGGAAGAGAAGGAATTGCAGAATGGCCATCCCCCTTCTGTCTCTCTGGCTAGCACACGTGCCCTATAGCAAAAACCTCTCAAAAAAAAAAAAAACAAAGAAAAGAAAAAAAGAAAGAAAATCATACTGGTGTGTATGCCTATGTACCCAAAATCCTTAGAGAAAAATGGAGGAGAAGGGATTGCAGTGTGGCCATCCCCTCTGAGGGGGTGATATCTTACTTTCCCTTTCTCTGTCTCTTTTTTGGTGTGCATACACGGCTGGTGGCAAAAACCTAAAAATAAATAAATAATAAGCTCTTATTATGATTGGAACAGAGCCCTTGCTTATGAATGAGCAACATCTGCTGATCACCTGAGGTGATGCAGGAGTCCATGTTTCCAAAGGTCTGGCCGAGTCCATCCTCCCAAATACTAGACGAGGCATGATCAGTGAGTCCTCTCCCAAGGACAACATAAATAAGCAGGATAAAACAGGGGTCATCACTTTTAACGAGACTGTCCTTTATTTGTACAAAACATTATAATCTCATCATTTCTTCACTCATTTATTATTCATGTAACAAGTTAACAGTGTCAAACTACACTTTACTACCTGTCAACCCCCAAGTGCTCAACTTGGAGACAAACAAAAATGTGCTTGGAGCACTAAATACAAAACAAAAAAGGTTAAGATAGGCCAAACGAGATCCTTTAGAAGACGATAAAAGGGATGGTTTGGAGGAATTAGATTCCCGAGCACCATCAGATTTCCCTTAGGATTTAGAAATGAAGGCATGAGATGAGAAATAAGGAATCAGAGGAACCCACTCTGAGATGTAATAAGTTACCAAAGTTCCGAGACTGACAGAAAAATGAAAAATGGAAGGAAAAAAGAAGAGTGGGAATGGGGAGCGGAGGAGAAGCAGAAGAGAGACAGGAAGTGAGAAGCAGAGGAGAACATGGGCCTGGAGGGGACAGAGTTTGGAACTTGTCATGAATGGAAGAATGAAAAGCTATGGTCACGAGTCTGGAGATGGACAAGAAGAGAAAGCCTGGGGTTTTACACCCTCTAGAAGGTGACAGGAAATCCTAAAGCTGTACAGTGGCAGGCGGTGACGTGTGTAGCTAAGATTAAACCACCTGTTTTATAACACTAAGACATTGGCACCCTTGCTTGGCTAATTCCAATTTCCACTGTGGATTTAAGAGGGTATGTGTCCAGAGTGCAGTCACCCAGCAGGTCGAATGTCTACAATTCAATAGAGGGAATACAGGGGGGCAATACAGGGGGGCCTCCCGGACAAGTGAGTCTACAGAAACAAAATTCAACTCCTGCTACCGTCAAGCGAAGGGACAACAGAACAGATTTCATTATTCTCCCACAGCTTTTTAGTAGTTTTCTAAAGCAAAACCATTCTGACCACTCTTAATAAGCTGCTAGTGCCAAACAGGGTACAATCAAACATAAGCTGACCATGATCAAAGCCCCGATTTTTCCTGAGACTTGACTGCCTCTGTGACCCAGATCACAGCAGACAGCATGGAAGTTATTACTTTTTTGGGGGGGACGGGGGGCAGTGGGGAACAGAAAGATCGAGGATCAAAAACTACATAACCACACATATAAGTAAACGAGAGAGATCAAACTGACTATTTGAATTAGCTGTTCAGAATCCCTCATGCCAAAAAGTCAACACTGTTAGATGGATTAAGCAAAATAGGATTTTGTACTCGGATGCTCTGAGTCTGGGAAGCCCTGGTTTGGATCATTCTAGTCAGTTTTTATTTTGATCTTCTCAGGCACTTTTGCCTAAAACCACTCTGCCCGGCAGGGAAAAGCGTCACATAAACAGGGACCACAGTCAGAGTGGTACCTCACCAGGAGTGGCGGTCTCCCTGGCCTCTTCAGTTGTCTACTTCCTCTTCTTCATTCTGTTCTTCTTCTTCCAGCCTTTCCTCGTCTTCTTCATTGTCCTCATCCCTGTTCTTGTCTTGTTCTTCCGAATCGGTTTTCTTGTCCTTGTCCTTCTTCTTTTGTTCTGAAGCTTCCTTCTTGCCTTTTTGCTCCCGCCTGTATGCTACAGGGAGGAAAGAGGGTTAGGAGTCAGGGCTGGAAGAGTGAACCACATGGCTGCAGCGGCTAACTCCACTGCATAGTTGGAAAAGCTGGGGCAGGTACCTGACCAGCATCCCCAAACTGATCTGAGGTGGTGCAAGGGAACCAGGCACGGTCCCATCCAGTACTGGCTTATGCACGTCCTGGGGCCATGCTGAGAAAGCTCAGGGCCGTGAGCAGGTCACACAGGAGGACCGTCCTCTCCGTGGTTTGGGAAAAGGGCATTACCTTCCAGGGCTTCTTTCAACGGAGTAACGAACCGCTGGAACTCCATCTCTTCCATGGCGGAGAGCACATCACTGGCATTCAGTGTCTTGCGCTTCCCTTTCATCGCGAAGTTGTTGGCACTGGAACAAAGAGAAAGGGCCACCACAGGCTGTCAGGCCCCTCTGGCAGCGCGTGGAGCGGGAGGGAAAGGAGCACCCAGAGGTGGGATGGGAAAGCCTAAATCTGAGATGCACAGACTGTTATGACACTGGTCCTTCCCTGTACAAAAAGCTAAGCGAAGTGATTTTGCTGTTTTGATTCCGCACACGTAACACCGGAAGAAGGCTGTGAACCCCTCCCCTCTGAGGTTGAACACAATTACTGGGGTTCGTGGGACTCCAGGCCACGAACGAGCCGGGGTGGCGAGGGCTAGGGGTGTCTTCCTGTGCCTGAGTCCCCTGAACTCTGGGTAGCTCTGCCCGGCTCACCAGGATGTGGCGTACAGAACGAAGACGCTGGCGGCGCGGGAGATGGCGCTCCGGGCCTCCTTGGAGATGTTGACACCTTCTGGGAGCTGTGAGGAGAGCGAGGGGGATCAAAGCTGCTTCCTGCCCGCTCGTCCGTCCCCGACCCATCCTCCAGCCCGAGCTGCTCACCGCCTCCTTGATGATCCTGGTGATGACGGCGTTGGGCAGGTTTAGGTCCTCGGGCCTCTCCGCCATTGCCGCCGCCGGGCCCGAACCTCTGCCGCAGGCCTCCTTTACAGGCAGCTACGGCGTCCGGACTTCCCGCGTCGCTGCCGTCTGACCCTCCGAGGCTTCCGTCCCACCCCACGTTGCCCAGTTTGTGTCCCACAATGCCCCGCGCGCCACAGTCTCCCTCCTCTCTCAGCCCCGCCTCCGCCTCCAGTAGCTGGTTCACCCGAACTCTCCGCGCCGCTGCGGTTTTGACCTGCCGGGGCTTCCGTCCGGCCCTATTGTGTCCCGCACGTCCCTTCCTAGAGCTATTTTTTTTGCTTATCTCCAACGCCTCGTCTGGCGCTTTCTCACCCAACTAAGGATGGCTCACCGGGGCTTCCGTCCGCTCCCCATCGTGCTCTGCGCCGCTGCTTGGCAACGGCGTACCTTGGCGGCCAGCGTGGGAGGCCAGAGCAAGGACTGAAGCGGCGGGCCGGGCGCCTTCCGGCGACGGGCGGGGCCCGCCGACCTCCCCGCGCCGGGAGGAGCTTTGGAACCCTAGCGGTTTGACATCGGATTCGGTCCGCAGAACCATGGCCCTCCGAGGTCAGCCTTTCCCATTTATTTTTTCCCCAACGAGGTGGGGAAATTCTAAGCGGAGAATCCATTTACAAGTCTCCCAGAACTGATGACCATTTTTACTTTTTTGGGGGAAGACTTATTTTATTTAAATTTCTTTCTTTCTTCCTCTCTCTCTCTCTTTTCTTCTTTCGAAGACAGAATGAGAGAGAGGGAAAATAAGAAAACAAGCCGTCAGGTCCAGGGCTTGAACTCTGGTTGGCCATGTAGACGTCCCGTGCCCTTAACCACCGCACCACCTACAAGTCCCCCATCTTTACTCCTTTCATCGTTACCACTTTTTTTTTTTTTTTTTTTTTTTTTTTAAAGAATCAGTCATTTAGTTTAGCTTTATTATTAGTATTCTTCATTTTGGCGAGAGAGAGAAAGCTGCCAGGTCTGGGACTTGGACTGAGGTCAGCCATGTGGAGTCAGCGCCTTAACCACCACTCACCTGTCTGCCCAACCCTTACCACCTTTTAGTTATATAGTATTAAGGATACGTGTCGTCTAGAGTTTTTTTTGTTTGTTAGTTTGTTTTTTTAATGAGTACTGTTTTTGCCATCATGGCACTGATGCTGGCGGGATGGAGATCCCCCCGATTACTTGCCCTTTTGGTGTGAGGCATGGAATAGAGCCTTACACCGAAAGTGCAAGGGTGAGAAGCAGCCAGTTTTAAGAATAATGCGCCACATTTTCATTCAAGGACAAACCCTGTTAAAATTGTATTTAATTCTCAGTTCATTGAACATCTTTCCCAGTCAGAATCATTGGTTTTGCCATAATTTTTCAGTGGCACAATCATTTTCATGTTCAATATGGAGAAATTCTCACTCCCACTGGGAGTTAATGCTGGTTTTTTTTTTTCCTGGAAACATCCTGTCTTAAGCCACGCTTTTGCTTTTTTGCTTTTGATAGTGACATGGTTACAGAGAAATACTTCCTAATTAGAAAAACAATGGAGCAAAAACTGTCATAAATGGCAACTGAAACTGCTTCAGTAAGAGCATAGGGTCTGGTAGGGAATGCTCCATTCGACAGAACAGACCTGGATTAAAGATGTCAGGTGCTGCCCAGCTCAGCCAGTTGTCTAGTTAAAATTGGGCCCACTGTTGTCAGTTATTTTGATCTCTAAACGGAACCAGAAACCTGGACATTATGGACTATTTCAGTTTTAAAGTGTCCATAATACTCATTTAAAGTGTTGCCCAAACAAAACAGGTCCCAGGCCAATAGTTTGCTCTTTGATCTAAATTACAAACTATTTATAATAGGGAGTTTACTCATGATTGTTCTCCATGCCCCAAACAAGTACTCTTTCATATTTCGTAGTCAATAAGCATGTTGCATAAAAAAAGAAAAAAATGGACACTGTCCTTAAAAGCTATTTGAAGGGCCAGCAGGTGGTGTGGTGGATGGGATGCTAGATTGCTACACAATTGACTGAGATTCAAGTCCTGGACCTGGTGACTTGAAAATCACAAGTAAATAAATATTTTTTTAAAAGCTATTTGAATAATTGATAGTGATTGGCTAAAACAGCTCTAGATAGAGAAAGATGACAACACTTACTGAGCATCTATTATATAGCATTTGTAAAAGTACATTATCTCATTTAATGCTTCTACAATATATCCCCAGTTAGGGATGGCCTCTCTTCCACTTTATATGAGGAAACAGGCTGAGAGTTGTGAAGTCACTTGTTCAAGGCCATACAGTCAGCAAAGGAAAAACCTCTGATGCAACTGCAGGTCCACTGATTTGCTTTTTAAACTCATTTACTGTTGGTAGGTATTTGATCTGCCTATATGGGAATTGAAGCATATTGAAAAAAATGAAGCTTGTCTTTCAAAGGTTTGAGCCACCAAATCACTTCTGTGACTACACTGGTTATAATTTGAGAAGGCTTTTTGAATGGTGGCATCTTCTCTAATAATTAATGAAGGGGAAGAGGAGAGGGTTCTATTTATTTTGAACTGTATGCCAAGCCTATGTTAACTGATTTTTCGTAATGACTGATACAGGTTTATCATTTTATACATGAAGAAAAGAGGCCCAGATTGGTTAAATCCCAGGTGACTCAGCTATTAAATAGCCAATTAGGAGATCTTTTAGTCTCTACCCAAACTCTGGCTATGCTGCCTCATGCTGAGATGTTTTCTTTTTTCTTTTTTTTTTAAAGAGGTTTTTGCCATAGGGCATGTGTGCCCACTGGAGGCAGAAACAGTGAGAGGCAACGGTGAGAAATCACCCCAAGGGGGGATGGCCATTCAGCTGTCCCTTCTTCTTTGTCCTTTTGGAATATTAGGCACAAAACACACACACACACACACACACACACACACACGTACACCAGCGTGCGTTTTAAGCCACCATGTCTGGGACTCGATCCATAGTCAGCCATGTGAGAATTCAGCAATGTAACCACTATGTCATCTGCTAGTCCTGGGATTTATTTTTAAAGAATTCTTTTATTTAACTTTATTATTATTATTATATATTTTCCAGTTTCATCAGAAAGAAAGAGAGAGAAAGTGAGAAAGTAAGCCACCAGGTCCAGAACTTGAACCGCAGTCAGCCATATGAGAGTCTAGCGCCTTTAATCACCACACCATCTTCCGACCCCCTCCCCCAGATGTTTTCATACATAGCTGCATCTTACCCAATTTTTAATTGTCCTGTAATCATCATTTACTGATATAGGTTTGAAAGAAATAGTTTATGCTTTTGAGTCCAAGTTAGACCTGGACTGCATAGCTAATGTATAATACTCCTTAATTATGTGGTTACTGATTCTCTAAAGGACTGGAAAACTGCAGTGTTGGCTTTTATCCTAAACCATTTATAGCGATGGACTTGCCAGATGAGAGCCAGTGGGATGAAACTACCTGTGACATGGCTGTTTGTCAGCATCCACAATGCTGGGCGACTGTCCGTCGAATTGAGAAGGGCCATCCTCGAATCCTGAACCCAGTCTCCAAAACTCCCGTGGAAGCTGAAGGTAAATTAGCTAGTCCATTTTCTTCCTTGTAAGGTCCTTAAACTATTGCTGTTTGACTCCCTTTCTTCAGACAAGATGTGATATATTTTCTTCTGGTGTGCTTCTCAGATAAACTCCCAGCGCTCACCATCGTAGACATCTCAGATTCCTGCCTCCAGGCCAAGGGACTTGCTGGTCATCTTTTATCAGAATTTACCTTCACTAAAGCTCACTCTTTATTGTGTCGGTATTCAAAGTTTGATTCCAGATTTCAAGGCAGGTAAATTATCATGGAGAATCTTTCTTGACAAACCTGTTGTCTCAAAATTCTGAGTTGTGGGAACCAGCAGTTAGCGTAATGGCTATGTCGCTGGACTCCCACGTAGTCGACCGTGGTTCGCGTCTCGTTCCCGGTGGCTTACAACTCACGCCGGGCATGTGTGCGTGCGTGCCCAAGATCCCGAGAGGAGAATGGAGGAGAAGGGATTGCAGCGTGACCATCCCCCCTGGGGGGTGATTTCTCGCTTTCTGTCTCTATGTCTCTCTCTGTCTGTCTGGCGAGTGTCTGTCTGGCGAGTGCACGCGCCCTATAGCAAAAAACCTCTCCAAAAAAAAAAAAAAATTTCTGAGTTGTGATTTCCCTTACCATATAAGACTGAGAAAACTGGATTAAGAAGGAAACTCTGAGGGCCAACAGGTGGCATGGTTAAAGCACTGGACTCCCACATGGCTGACCATTCGGTTCAAGTCCTGGTCCAAAGGCTTGAAGATCATGCAGATGTGTGCATGCACACATGCTCGCACGCATTCCCCAAATCCCATGCCAACACCTTGATTGTGGTGTGACTATCCCCCCGAAGGGTGATTTCTCATTTTCTTCTATTTCTCTCCAACAAGCTCATGTAGCCTGTGGCAAAACTGCCTCCCACACACACACAAAAAAGGAGAAACCCTAATTTAGTTAAAGAAGGGAAACACATAAAGAAAAGCATTTCTATTTGTGTTGGAGGATTCGGTTGGTTTGGGGAGTATATTTGTTTACTAGGGAGTGTATTTGAGTATATTTATTTGCCATAGTAAAATACCACTGACTGGGGTAGCTTAAAATTTACACCTTACTGAGTAACTGAGTTAAGCTCTTAAGACTAGGTTGTTAAGTGAATTGGTTGATAATCAAGGAGCTCAAAGCTGGATGTCTCGTGGTGTGTAATGGTATCATAGGGTTTGTATTTTCAGTTCATATCACATGACACCACATGAGAATGATGCAATTCTACCTGTACAAAAAGCTTACTTTAGATAAGTACGAGAAAGTAACAAGACACGCCACAATACGATAATATAAATCTGGTATAATGATTTATATTTATTCTGAATACCACTATGGGGGCACAATAAAGTACAAATTTATAAATGAAGTACGTAGTCTTATGTAATTGTGCACCCTTCCTGATGTGAATACTGACCGGCTGTGGGAAAAAAAGCAAAGACGGGGAAAGGGGATTCCTGAGACCCACAGATACTAAGAAAGGGGACTCCCTGCGCTGGAGTACTGGTCAAATGTCCCAGTGGTGGTTAAGCAGGTGGGCTGTTAAGTGAGGAGTGGCTGTGCTCTCATACTTCTGGAAGCTGGAAGTCTGAGATCAAGGTGTTGGCATGGTTGTTTCCTTCTGAGTCCTCTCTCCTTGTCTTATAGATAGTTAACTTTCCCTGTGTGTATACCTGTGTCCTAATCTCATTTCACCATCACATGGGTTAGATTAGGGCCCATTCATAATGACTTCCTTTATCTTTTTTTTTTTTTAAGAATTATTTTTAATTTTATTTATTCATTTATTTATATATTTATTTTAAATTTTTGACCAGAGAGAGAAAAAGAGAGAGGAAAAGTGAGAAAGCAAACAATCAGGTCTGGGACTTGAACCATGGTTGGCCACCTGAGAGTGTCCAGTGCCTTAACCACCATGCTACCTGCTGGCCCTGGACCTCATTTTATCTTAGTCATGTCTTAAAAGGCTGTATCACCAAATACAGTAAAATTCTGAATTATTGGGATTTTGTCACTTGACTCTGTCCCCCAGAAATTCACATGTTGGGGTTTGATTGTATCAGCTGTATTGTAAAGGAAACAGATAAGGCCTACTGGGTGGTGACTGGTTCATGGCGATTGTGTCATGGAGGCAACAGTCTCACAAATAGACTAAAGGTGTCCCGTGATACCTTTTGTGTTCTAGCTCTCATGAGAAGGGGTTAGCTTTTTTGAGAGCTGGTGGTTGTAGAAGAGAGATCAGCCAGGATCTCACCTGACTTTGTCTGTTCGTGCCCACCATCCTCTGCTTCCATTGTCCATGCTATAGGCTTAGGATTTGGTCTTTCCAGCCACCAGAATCACACTTCTCTCTCCTTTATCAGATCACCCAGGTCTTTCTATTAGCAATGCAAAAGCAGACCAAGACCAGGCTAGGATTTCAACAGGTGAAATTCTGGGAGACATACTTCAGCCCATGATGGGGTAATTCCTCAGCTTCTGCGGTCATCATATGCTGTCTTTCTCATCTTTTATTTTTAGATATGAAACTGTTTGTAAGGTCCTGAAGGCAAAAGCAATGGCTTTATTTTTTCAGTGTCCCACAGTGTATAGGCACCCAATTAGTTCTTTGTTGATATATGAAATCAAGGTGCAGGTGTCTGGAAAACTTAGGGCTTCTAAAATTCGAATGCCCTGATGCCAGAGCCAGAGCTCTCCTGGTGGTCCTTGTAGTGGTTTCTTTTCTCTTGTTGCACTTAAGCAGCCCCTTGGGGGTATCTTAGGCTAAAGAGAGTAGGGGAAGGTAGGACTGCTTTCCGGTGCTATCAACTTGAATCTCCGGAGAACACTGGCACTTCCAGCCAGGACCCATGATGTGTTTCACATCCACACCCGGGCACACACTTCCACGTCTGCCACGCTCTCAGTGCAGAGCTGCGAGAGAGCTTGCCTGGCCAGCCCCCCGTCTCTCTGGCTTTGTATTTCTCACGTTCTCCCTTGTACCCTTTGTCCTAGATATGGTCCTCATTCCCTCATATGTGAGTTTCTGCAGTGGCGCCTGAACTGGTCTCCTTGTCTAGTCCCTGTAAACCATCTTACATATGACCAACCGATTACTCTCCCCAAAATATTGCTTTGCTCATGTCCTAGCTCGAAAAAATTCCTACATTTACTAGAAAGTAGATTCACATCTCCCTATTCTGGAGCCGTAGCCTCTCTACTCTCTGGCTCCTCTACCATCATAGATCTGTTTATTCTCTGATATCAGCCATTCCTCTGAACCACACTCACCTCCGCTCCGCTCCCTTCCCTTCTCTTTCCTTCCTAGAGGGCACACATACTCATTAGAGAGACACAGAGAGAGGGAGAGGAGAAAGGACATGGGAAATGGTCACACTACACTCCCGTCTTCTCTATCTCTCCCTCATTTTAGGATTTGAGGCACACATGCATACATATGCCAGGCATGTTTTTCACGCCACTGAATCTGGGACTTGAGCCATGCAGTTGGTCACGTGGGATTCAACCACCTTAACTACCATACTGCAGGCTGGTTACAGCAATGTTACATGCTACAGCAATTAGACTATCCCTAGCTGGAAAAAGAAGTGTAGACTTTGAATTCTGTTTGATACAAGAAATAGTTGTGAAGTATTTGCAGCATGCATTGCCTGTTCAGTAATTTTTCCATGAAAAACAAAATTTAAGGAGATGGTGAGATCCTGTATTCATTTGGTATGTATTAAACCCAGAATTTTCTGTAGAAGTAGATGTTTTTTCTCTTAGCAGTAAATTCACCATCTTTGGAAATCTCATTTTGTAGACCTCAGAAGAGTTTACCCAACAGAAGTTCCATCAAGCATACTAATAGCCCTCCCAAAGTAAGTCACATCTTAACAAAGGTATTTTCTCAACATTTTCTCTTTACTAGTAAGATAAAATATTTTACCTTTATTTAACATTATTTTTGAGAGTGACTATAATCTGAATAATGATGATAACAGCTGTCTAAAATTGGGCTTTTACTATATACGAGGCTGTGTACTAATGGCTTTCCATGGTTTATTATTTTCAGAAATCCCAGACACAAGTGTGATTCATTTGTGCAGGTTTAGTATAGGTGAGAGTTTTCTGTTTCCATCCAGCATGGAGCACGTTCCGTTACTAAGTAAACCTGACATCTCATAATCAGGGAATTTAGAATGCTGGATTATCAGAACTAAAATGGGCCTTAAGATGATCTAGTCTGATGACTTTCAAACTTTTTTTTTTTTTTTTTTTTTAGCTTTAATTCATGGTAAGAAATACTATTTGGGCCAGTTCGTGGCAGGGTAGAGGAGACAGGATTGTGGCATGACCATCCCTCCTGGGGGGTGCGTTCTCACTTTCTCTCTCTGTCTCCCTCTGGCAAGTGTATGTGCCCTATAGCAAAACAAAAACATTTATAGCAAAAATGTCACAGAAAATTCTAACACTAACTGTGGGTGATGTATTTGATTGTGTTTTTAAGGTTTTGGGGTTTTTTTTTGGCCATAGGGTATGTGTCCTAGCCAAAGACAATGAGAGGGAAAATGAGAAGTCATCCCCCAGGGGGGATGGCCATGCCTCAGTCCCTTCTCTTCCATTCACCTCCTGGGATTTGGGGCATGCACACATATATACCCAGCATGATTGTCAAGCAGCCAAGTCCAGGACTTGAACCACGGTTGGCTATGTGGGAGTCCAGTGCCTAACCACTGTGTCCCCAATATTTGATTTTTAAAAATCTATTCTGTTATATTTTATTTTAAAAGAGTGTGGACTGGGATTAATAAAATTTGATTTTCTGACCTTTGAATAAGGTGCAATTACAGTTTGCCAGAATCAGAAAGACAGAGGAAAAGTGAGAAATTACTTCCAAGAGAGAATGGCCACTCTACAATCCCTTCTCCTCCATTCTCCTCTTGGATTTTGGACATGCATGCACATGTGCCCAGCATGATTTTCAAGCTGCCGAGTCCAGGATTTGAACTATGCTGTCAGCTATGTGAGATCCAGCAACCTTAACCTCCACACCACCTGCTGGCCCAGTAGTTTTTCTTGTTTGTGTATCCTAGTAGGAGTATGGACTAGTGGATTTATAGTTTTATTGAGCACCAGTTTTCTAGTATGCTAATTAGCTAAATGTGAGAAGTGTTAACATTTTGGCTTTAAATAGATGCCTGTAGTTGTAGACAGGTTGTAAAAACAAAAAAAGAAAAACTTGCTTTTTCTTTACTACTTCTCTCCCTGCTTCCAAGCTGCCCATTGTATTTCTAGGTCTTTGGAGTGGAGTAGGCAGGAGGGTAGTGTTCCCCTAGGTAAGCCCCAAGACACCTTTACGTGAGGTGGGGAGGGAGTTGATATATGTCCCCCCCGACTCGATGTTCTAAGGAAGCGGGGAAGATTACTTGCTTCCAGTGCTCATTCTTACACAGTACCTGTACTGGTACCTGATGAAGTGATCTGGCTTTTGGGGAAAATATTATGAAGATGTTTTGGAGGGTAGGAAACACATTTTTCTCTTTTTCTTTGCTAGAGAGCATGTGTGCTCACCAGGGGTGGGCAGAACAAGAAAGGAACCAACCCTTCGTGAGGGATGGTAACACCACAATCCCTCTCCATTTCTCCTTTTGGTATTTTGGGTGAGCATACACAAACACGCACCCAGCATGTTTTTCTTTTTGTCTTCTTTTGCTTTTTTTTAAAAAGAATGATTTTATTTAACTTCCTTCCTTCCTTCCTTCATTTATTTATTTATTTAATTAATTAATTTTGACCAGAGAGAGAGAGGGAGGGAGGGAGGGAGGGAGGGAGAGAGAGAGAGAGAGAGAGAGAGAGAGAGAAAGAGAAAGAGAAAGGAAGCCACAAGGTCTGGGACTTGAACCGTGGTCAGCCATGTTGGAGTCCAGCGCCCTTAACCACCATGCCACCTGCCAGTCCTTTCTTTTGCTTTTTTAAAGGCTTTTGTCGTAGGGCATGTGTGCTCACTTGAGAGAGACAGAGAGAGATAGTAAGAAGGAAGTGAGAAATCACCTCCCTGGGGGAGGCTCTAGCCCAATCCCTTCTCCATTCTCCTCCTAGGATTTTGGGCACACATGTACACATGCCTGGAGTGATTTTTCAAGCTGCCAGGTCCAGGACTCAAACTGCAGTTGGCCACGTGGGATCCAGCCACCTTAACTATCACCCCACCTGCTGGCCCAGGAAACATCTTTTTATCATCTCTGAGCCACCAAACTCTTTGGTTGGCATAATAATTCAGCCCTTAGTCTGGTAACTGAATATCGTCAGGATTCAAGCCACAAACAGCTTTGTATCTTTCTCTTAGCTCTCAGTGCTGGATTTGAATGAGACACAGCTGCCCTCCTCTAATGATGTTAGAGATACGATTGTAGTTTGGATCCCAGAAGAAACAGAGAAGCATGCGAGGTGAGTGTCAAATCCAGAACTCAAAAGCCTTTTTGACTCTTATATTCTACAAGTCCCTACTGTCCTCTGTAGGCCTCCTTTCATTTTTTTTGGAGAGGTTTTTGCTATAGGGTGCGTGTGATTGCCAGAAAGACACAGAGAGAGAAACAGAAAGCGAGAAATCACCCTCAAGGGGAGATGGCCACACTGCAATCCCTTCTCCTCCATTCTCCTCCATTCTCCTCTCAGAATCTTGGGCACGCATGCACATGGGCCCGGTGTGAGTTTAATCCACCAGGTCCGGGACTTGAACCACGGTTGACTACATGGGAGTCTAGCGACATAGCCATTATGCCATCTGCTAGTCCCTGTGGACCTCTTTTCTGTGATCCTTCTTTTAGTTGCCTCATTGTAAGTCACAGGAGACCAAGCAGAGCAGTCATGGCCTCTTCCATTTGCATCTTGCTGCACTGGATTTCTGTTTTAATGCACTTGGAGATTCATGCTGTGGGACTTCTTTCCATCAAATTTTACAAAACAGTAAATAGCGTACAAGATAGGCCCCAATTTGTTTGTGAGATTTGATTAAGAAATAAATGCTTGGGGCCAGCAGATGGCGTAGTGGTTACATTGCTGGACTCCCACATGGTGGAATGTAGTCCAAGTCCTGGACCCAGTGGCTTGGAGATCACGCTGGGTGCATGTGCATGTGGGTCCAAGATCCCAGGAGGAGAATGGAGGAGAAGGGATTAAGGTGTGGCCACCCCCCCTCCCCGGGGGGTGATTTTCCACTCTCCCTCTCACTGTCTCTGTCTCCATCTCTCTCTGGTAAGTGCATGCACCCTAAGGCACACACCTCTTAAAACAAAAAAAGAAAGAAATGTTTGTAGGGCCAGTGGGTGGTGTGGTGGTTAAGGCACTGGATTCCCACATGGTTGACAGCTGTTTGAGTCCCAGACTTGGCAGCTTGGCTTCTCTCTTTCCCTGTTTTTCTTTCTCTGTCTCTCTGGTGAGCACATATACCCTAGTTTAAAAAATAAATTACTGAAATAAAATAAATAATACTAAAAAAAAAAGGAGAAAGAAATGCATTCTCTTAGTTTTTTTTTTTTTTTTTTTTTTTTTTTTTTGGAGAGATTTTTGCCATAGGGCACATGCGCTCGCCAGACAGAGAGACAGAAAGCGAGAAATCACCCCCCCAGGGGGGATGGCCACGCCGCAATCCCTCCTCCTCCATTCTCCTCTTGGGATCTTGGGCACGTACGCACACACGCCTGGCGTGAGTTTTAAGCCACCGGGTCCGGGACGTGAACTGTGGTCGACTCCATGGGAGTCCAGCGACATAGCTGTTACGCTAACTGCTGGTCCCTCTCTTAGTTTTTTGTATTTACCATCAGCACCTAGTGAAAAAGTTCCCAGGGAAGCTGAGTCTCTGATCTCAACCCCAAGGTCTACTGCATGGTACAAAATGAAGAGCTCAGGGGCTGGGAGGTGGAGTGGTGGTTAAGGTGGCTGGACTCCCATATGGCTGAACGTAATTCAAGTCCCAGACCTGGCAGCTTTCTCACTTTCTTTCTCTCTCTTTGTCTCTTTCTGGTCAACTTCAAAAATAAATAAATAAATAAAATAATGACAATGAATAAAATAAAATAATTCTTTAAAAAATGAAGAGCACACAAGACTTGTGCACAAAGCAGAGTGTGACAAAGATAGTTTTACAATGAGTCAAAATTTTGCTGATCTTCACAACTGTGGGGAAAATCTTTGGTTTTTCTTTCCCAATCACTGAGGATTTCAGATTCTTGTTAAGTGACTGTTGAAAGATAAAGAGACTTGCGATTTCTTTTATTTTCTTTTTAATAATTATTTTATTTAGCTTTATTTATTTTTATTTTATCAGAGTGAGAGAGAGAGTAAGTGAGAAAGCAAGCTGCCAGGTCTGGGACTCGAACTACGGTCGGCCATGTGGGAGTCCAGCATCCTTAACCACCATGCCATGTACTGGCCCCTCATTTTCTTTCTTTTTTTGAAATTTTTTATTTTCCAGAGTGTTCATGTGCTGTCCAGAGAGAGACTGAGGGGAAAGGAGAGAGGAAAAGTAACCACCCTCCCACCCCCAGTGGGGTATGCAGTCCCTCCAATTCCACACTGAAATCCCTTCTCCTCTCTTTCTCCAGCCTATGGGGACTTGGGGTGTGCATGTGCACACACACACGACCACAGTTTTTAAAGCTGCTGGACCTGGGACTCGAACAGCATCTTCATCCATGTAGGATCTGGTTCCCTTAACCACCAGGTCACTGGCCTGGCCCTCTCTTTTCTTCCTTAAAACAATCCTGTGAGTGGTCCTTTATGTATGCATTTTTGTGTGTATATACATGAAGGAATCTTTTTTTTTTTTTGAGAAGTTTTTGCTATAGGGCACGTGTGCTCGCCAGACAGACAAGAGAGATACAGAGAGATAGAAAGCAGGAAATCACCCCCCAGGGGGGATGGACACGCCGCAATCCCTTCTCCTCCATTCTCTTCTCGGGATCTTGGGCACGCACGCACACGCGCCTGGCGTGAGTTTAAGCCACCAGGTCCGGGACTCGAACCGCGGTCGACTACATGGGAATCCAGCGACATAGCCATTACGCTAACTGCTGGTCCCCATATGAGGAAATCTTTTTAAAATTTGTGAAAGATGCACATTATTAAAGAACATGCACGGAATTCCAAAACACTTTTACATTAAAGAAAAAACATACTTTCATTCCATTTTTTGTGAGAGTGTTGAAGTACCCTTGTGAATGGTATAAATAATAAAACCTCTGAGGGTCCATTTCTTTAATGTAGAAGAAGCCCAGAAGTAGATGGGCCAAGGCTAACATGTCAGCTCCATGAGATAATCAGAGACCATGGCTCCATCTATCCTGAGCCATCATCCTGAGCCAATGGCTTCTGTCTTCTGAGGTGCTTCCTGGGAGCTTTTAAGAGGTAAATTGGCTACTAGAGCTCCAACTATCATAGCCACATTCCAGGCAAGAAGGAGAAGAAGAGGACAGTGCAAAATCTTCTTCTTGAGCATCTCCTCTGTGCTAAGCAGTGAAGATCCCCATCTTCCTGGAGCCTTACTGGGGGGCGGTGGGGGTCAGGACATTAGGAACATCACCATGCCTTAGTATATTCTAATTTTATGGTACAGATTTGGTACTGTCAAATTAGAAGTTACATACTTAGGTATGTTACCTACTTTGGTATGTAACTGTGAAAGGAAATAACTGGGTTGTCTGAGAGAATGATGGGAACCTGATTTAGATGTGAGGGTAGGAGTCTTTTTAGTGGGTCCCGGGGCAGCAGGTGCTGCTGCTCTTTCACCTAGCCATCTTTGCTTACTGACTGGGGGAGAGAGATCTCTCTCTTATGATGGTTATCATTCACAAATATCCTAGGTGCTTTTATTTTTTTAAAAAAAGAATAATTTTATTTATTATTTTTATTATTATCATTTCATTTGACCAGAAAGAGACAGAGAGAGAGAGAGAAAGCAAGCTGCCAGGTCCGTTACTAGACCTTCAGTCAGCCATGTGGGAGTCCAGTTTCTTAACCACAACCACCATGCCACCTGCTTGCCTGGTGCTTCTATTTAAGATGTCTGGGAATAAGGTGTGGTTATTCTTATTTCAAGGCCCGCTGAGAAGAAGCCTAGTTTTTCCAGTCCACGTAGAAGGAGACTGACAGTGGTGAGCTCAATGTTCTTCCATACTTTTAGTATATTACACTGTAGGGTGAATTTGTATCACATATCTCCCATCCCTACTCTCTCCCTAAACAAGAAAAATCTGCAAAAGAGAGCCCTTCCTTAGGAATAATTACCAAGCCTGTTCCTTTCCTTTCCTTTCCTTTCCTTTCCTTTCCTTTCCTTTCCTTTCCTTTCCTTTCCTTTCCTTTCCTTTTCTTTTTTCTTTTAAAAAAATTGCCAGAGACCATATGCACTCACTGGAGAGAGACAGAGAGAGAGAGGGGAAGGGAGAAAGCACCCACCACCACCACCACCATGGGCCATGGTTATACCGCAATTCCTTCTCCTCCATTCTTCTCCCCTTGTGAGGTTTTGGGTATATGGGCACACACACCTGGTGTGTCTCTAAAGCCACCATGTCTGGAATTCTAACTGCATGATTGGTCATGTGGGCTCCAGCCACTTTCAATACCAGGCCACACCTGGCCTCCATTTTCTACTCAGAGAATTGTTTTTCTTACCTCTTCTTTACATTTTTTTGTTTTTAATTGTCAGAGGGCACATATGCTTGCCAGAGATAGATAGATAGATAGATAGATAGATAGATAGATAGATAGATAGATAGAGAACACAAACACATTCCCCAATGGTGCATGGTCACTCCACATTCCTTTTCTCTTCACTATCTCTCCTCTCAGGATTTGGGGCATGCACACACATGCTCCTGTTATGTTTTCAAATTCCTGGGCCCAGGATTTGAATTGCTGTTGGCCACATGGGATCCAGCTCCCCATACCCAGTGCTTAAATGCTGTGCTATGGGGCTGGCCCCTGTCTTCTCCCTTTAGAAAGGTGAAGAGCACCTTGAGGAAATGCTAGGAGGAACTTTTGAGTATCCAAGTTAAGTTTTTGATCAAACAAAACTAGTCCCCAGGCAAGATGTTGACGTGGTGGTTAAGGCAGCTCGATACCACATACCTGACTGCATAGTTCTAGTCTTGGACATGGTAACTTGACAAACATTACAGGCACATGTACATGCATGCTCAAAATCCTGAAAGAAGGGAGGAATGGAGGAGAGATTGTGGTATGACCATCCCCTGTGATGAGCGCTTCTCCCTTACTCCCTTCTGTCTCTGGCAAGCATATGTGCTAGATCCCATTCCTAGCCCTGTGTCTGGCACACAGTTGACAAAAAATATGTGTTCAGTTTGCTGAGCTAATAAATGAATGACCTTTCTGGAAAAACAGAACTAATTCATACATGTTGTAAATACAAAAGGGCTGGGAGCCTGGGAGGGAAGGTGTGCCCTCATGGTGCAGAGCTGGTGGGAATGGCAGGCATAGGTCTGGACCAAGCATAGCCTGCCAGGGTGGCGTTGGGGGACTGAATGTTGGTGGGAAGAAATGGGCTCAAGACAGCACTTTGGAGAGGTCTTTCCATCGTTTCTCTTCCAGAAGAACAAGTTTCCTCTGGATCCGTCTGGAAAGCAGGAATCAGAAGCACTACTGAGAACTCTAGGGGTGATGGTGCCCCCTCCCTCCCCAGTGCTCTTGTTCGAGCAGTCAGGTTCCGAGTCCACACCTCTCTATGCCCAGCTGGACATGTTACCTGATGACCTGCTGCAGGAGTGAGTATCATGCAGGCCTGGGGGAGCCAGAGCACCGGCTTCTCAGGGCAGCTGAGAAGGGGCTAAGCAGTGTGTGTGCACCTTCTGAGGATGGCAGGGAGAGAGCCTTCACCCTACCCGTTCCAGGTTTCTTAGACTTCCCAGCAGGAGGTGCTGATGGTAAAAACCACTGCCGTTTATTTTATTTTATTTTATTTTATTTTTGAGAGTTTTTTTGCTACAGGGTGTGTGCACTCGCCAGAGAGACAGAAAGTGAGAAATCACCCCCCCCACAGGGGGTGGCCACGCCGCAATCCCTTCTCCTCCATTTTCCTCTCAGGATCTTGGGCACGTACGCACACGCACCTGGCTTGAGTTTAAGCCACTGGTTCCGGGACTCGAACCGTGGTCGACTACATGGGAGTTCAGCAACATAGCCATTACACTAACTGCTGGTTCCACCACTGCCGTTTATAAAGCACTGACCATCTTCCAGATCTTATGCTAAGCACGTCATGTGTTTACTTTTTGTATTGAAATTTAACTGGCTTTGCAAATTTTGTTAGTTTATATACCCCTTTTACTACTTCTTTTTCCTTTTTAAAAAGAATTATTTATTCGATTCCGTTTTTTAAAAATTTGACCAGAGACAGGCAGAGAGAAAGGGAAAGTGAGAAAGTGAGCCAACAGGTCAGAGACTTGAACCATGTTTGGCCATGTGTGAGTCCAGCACCCCAACCACCACACCACCCACTGGGCCCTTCTTCTTTTTTCTTTTTTAAGAATTATTTATTTAATTTTATATATTATTTTTATCATTAAAAAAAATTGCTGTAGGGCACGTGTGGTCACCAGAAAGAGAGCAAGAGAAAGTGAGAAAGCAAACCACCAGATCCAGGACTTGAACTTTGGTCAGTCATGTGGGAGTCCATCACCTTAGCCATCATGCCACCTGCTTGGCCCCCCTCCCTTTTTCTTCTTAAAATTTTTATTTTGTTTATTTCATGAATAGGAGAGACAGACAGAGACAGGCTTACCCAACAGGGTCTTGATCCATCCTTAGCTCCAGCCAGCCCCAGATCATGGGCATGTGAGTGCCTGGTGTACTCAGGTGCCTGGATGTGAACTCGGAACTTTCCCATGTGGGTCAGCCTCACGGGGTGTTGCATTTTACTGATGTGCCACAGTAAATAGTCCCCCTATTTAGCCTCCGTAAGCTTCATTTTCCTCACTTGCAAAATGGGGATAATAATACCTGCCCTCAGGACCAGCAGGTGGCATAATGGTTACATTGCTGGACTCCCACATAGTTGAGTCCTGGACCCGGAGGCTTGAAACTTATGCCAGGTACATGTGCATGAGTACCCATAATCCGAGAGGAGAATGGAGAAAGGATTGTGTCATAGCCATGCCCCCTAGGGGGTGATTTCTCGCTTTCTGTCTTTGTCTTTCTTTGTCTTTCCAGAGAGTGCATGCACCCTATAGCAAAAATCTCTCCAAAATAATAATAATAATAATAATAATAATAATAATAATAATAATACCTGCCCTCAGGAGGTTGCAAGGATTCAGTGGTATATACCACATGAGCCTGCCATGGTAGAGAGTAAATATAACTACATTGATCATCGTTCCATCTGAAAGGTGTTTCTGAGGAAGCACTTGTTGGGACAGGCCTCGGCAGATCCAAAGTAGAAATGCCTCCAAATTTGAAACCCTTTTCAGTTATTTTTCCTCAGCCATACTCGGGAAGAGCTGTTACTGACTGTCTGCCTGTCTCTGTCCCCGTCAGCCTTTTGGCAGGTGGAGGAAAAATGCTGCCCTGGCCAGAGATGAAGATACAATTGGCCATGATGAAAAAGAGCCTTCCCCTGGCAAAGACCCGGCCTGAGAGTGCACTTTCTTCTAAGATGTTTCTGTCTGTACACCGCCTCACCTTGCAAGTAAGAGTGAGGGAGCCGCAGGGGAAGAGGCCCAACTCATCTCTCCTGAAGGCTCTTTCTTTCTTCTGCCCTTCCGTGCTGGGCCCAAGCCCACAGAGGCTGGGCTGATGTAGGTGAAAGCCCGTGCATGGGGAAGGGTTTGCGGACAGTGTGTTCTCTATTTCTTCTGCACTTCCTTCTCCACACCTTGTTGCTTTCCTGGAGCCCCTGCTGCAGTGCTGTGAAGACTGGCTTCCTGCTGTTTGGAGGCCTGTTCAGGAAAAGGGAGATTCCTATGGCAGAGTGGCAGAGCTTTTCTTTTTTTTTTTTTCCCCACACCTCTAGACACCAGCATTGAGATACCCTGGGTGTTTGAAGAAAGCACAGTATAAGCCGAAGGCAGAAGCGACGTGTGCTGATACTGCCGTATCTCCAGGTACCATTCCCTTTACCCAGTCGGCCCATGCTGCTCCGACTTTAACTTGGTCTGAATTGAGTTATGTTTGTGTCCAGAGTCACTCAGGTGCATGTGTAGGATTCAAGACACTCCAGTTTCTTTTTTTCTGAGATATTTTTGCAATAGGGCACTGGAGAGACAGAGACAGAAATCATCCCCCCAGGGGCATGATCGTGTTGTAATCGCTTTTCCTCCATTCTCTTCTTGAGATTTTGGGCATGCATGCACATGCACCTGGCGTAAGGTTTAAGCTATCAGGTCTAGGACTGCAGTCGACTACGTGGTAGTCCAGCGACGTAACCATTACATCATCTGCTGGTTCCAAGGATACTCCAGCTTCATAAGCAGTCTCCTGGTTTGATTCTGACCAGAGAGGGTCATCACTGTGGAGCTGGTCTCAGGCACAGCAGGCACCGAGCAAGAGGGTGGGGCTGTCAGGGAGAAGGAGATTGAGCTGGCTCTCTGATCATCAGGTCACAGGAAACAGCAGCAGCCGCAGCAACAGAAGAAGGTGAAAAGACCTACAAAGAAACAGGTAGCATGGCAGGGAGCCCCTCGGGCTTGCCGGGGCAGGGGAGGTGGGTGTAGGCGGAATGAGGGGCTCTGCTGTCCTCTCTCTGGCTGCAGAGACACAGTTCCTGTCTGGTTGTAGATGTGAAGTTCCTTTTTCTAGGCTCCTTTTCAAATGTTTTCTTCCTTTCCAAAAGGCCTAATTCAGTCTCTCCTTATGTACATTTCAGGAAGCTAAAAAGAAAGCCAAGAGTGATCCTGGGAACCAGAGCACTTCGCGTAAACATTCGGTTCCCGACACTTGTGACCCTGTCTGTGGTAAGGAAAATCCGTGCTTAGTTGGGAGGGATAGAATCCCAGGACATAGCTGAGGGCAGAAGTCAAACAGACTTGATGTTTTGAGACCTGCCTTTGTCAGGTACTCAGAATTCTTGGAATGCTTCGGTCTGGCTGGTCTAGCAGGCATCATCCTTTCACCACATATTTACTGAGTGAGGACACGGGCCAGATGTCTGCTTTACATGGGGATTTGAGAGGTGACTGTGAACACAGCCAGTCATATTTGTGTTTTTACCTAGGTTTTACTTAGAAAAGATGGGGTATTGGAGGAGTGGGAGGAAGAGCAGGCCTAGGTTACTGGCGAGAAGACCCCTGAGGGCCTACTGGCCAGGCAGGGAAGAGTAGGGGTCCCTCCCAGAGTCCCAGAAGAATTCTAAAGAAGCAGAGCTCCCTACCCCCACCTCCCAGCTAGAGAGCCCCTGGAGGTCAGCTGGAGCGCAGCACGTTGTCTCGCCCTATCCAGGAGGTGGGGGGCCGGTTCTTGACAGAGGGTCCTTTTCCTCCAGTGTTCACACTGGCGATGACCACTAATGATGACTCCCCTTTTTGGAGTCTTTATCATGTGTGAGCTGGGGGATATGCTTAACCCCATCACTCCAACATTTTGAGTACAGAATGGGTGGGAAGGAGAATGCCTCCCCTAAACTTTGCAAGATTCTGCCTACTTAGATTGGACCCTGTTGACCTCAATGCAAAAACAACTGTTTAATCATCAGAACTCAGACCAGCCCCATAACCTAGTGGCTAAGGGAGCCAAGTCTCACATGGCTGACCGCAGTTCAGATCCTGGCCCCAGAAACACAGCGGGTGTGTAAGCATGTGAGTCAGGATGGAGGTATGGAGGAGAAGGGATTGGATTGCAGCATGACATGCCCCAGCCAGGGGATGCTTTCTCCCTCTCTCTCTCTGTGGTCTTTCTTTCTCTTCTCTCTGACAAGTGCCTGTGCCCTCTGATGATTATAAGTCAGTCAGTCAATCCTAAGAGCTCACTCTCCAGTCCTGGGGCTCTGGGGGGCCCAGGTGAGGTGTGTCCTTAGGAGGATGCTACTCTCCTGCTTTACTTCTCATCCCACTGAGCTCTCTGATTCCATGACTTCCTCTAACCTGGGGGGTGTCAGGAGGCTCCTGACCTTCACATGGGAGGTAGACAGAATCAGGACCATGACCCAGGGTGAGAGGTGACATGTGCAAGATGAGCCCCCATCAGGGGTGAGCACCACCGCTCCTCTGAGTTCTGTCCCAGTGCCTTCATGCCACTGCCTGCTGCCTCTGGTGGGAGCACTTCTACTTGGAGGACTGCGTGTCCTGTGAGTTCGTGTTCCTAGGGCAGTGGCTTGTCTTGAAGAGTTGAGAAAGGCCTAATGAAAAAGATGATTTGGCTTTGGATCTTGAATGTGTAAGTGAGTTTTCCTGACAGTGAAAATTCCCGAAGTAGGCACAGCCTATGCAAAGAACAGGCCTGGGTGGTAGGTAGGAGCTTGTGAAGACTACTGAGACCACTTGACCTTGACCTTTATTCTTTAGGTCAGTGGCACTCAAATTATACACACAAACCAACTAGCAAGCTTTTAAACCCTGATAGGCCATACCCAGACCTATTCCCTCAAAATTTCTGGTGTTGGGGCCAGGCCTCGGTGTTTTTTTGTTTTGTTTTTAAGTTTTTGTCATAGGGTGCTTGTGCTTGCTGGAGAGAGACAGAAGCAAAGTGAGAAATCACCCCCTGGGGAGATGGCCACATCCTTCATTCTCCTCTTGGGATTTCAGGCATGTGTGCACATGTCCCTGACATGATTTTCAAGTTACTGGGTCTAGGACTGAAGCTACAGTCAGCCATGTGGGAGTCCAATGACTTAACCACCATGCCACCTACTAACCCTGGCCTGAATGTTTAAAGGTTCCCAGTGCTTCCAGGGTGCAGTGAAGTTGAGAACCAGAGCTAGACAGGACCTAACGAAAGTGTCATCTTTTGGTATCTTGGAAGATGTTTAGAGGAAGGGAGATTGAGAAAGGAAAGAAGAAATTTGCTTTGGGATTTGGGAAAGCAGCCGGTGCAAGATACATGCAACTGGAACTTTCTTGTCGGTTTGTCTTTCAGAAGCCAGCGTGAATACAGTAGGGATGGCACAAGAAGGCGAGCCACATTCTGGTAAGAGGAGTATTCATAAGCCGAAAGGCAGAGCTGGGGTTTCTTTTGCTGCTGTGATGTGCAGGTGCCCAGCCCTTAGGTGTCCTGGATGGATCCTGGGTCTTTTTTTTTTAAATAATAATTTTTTAATTTAACTTTATTTATTATTATTTTCCAGTTTGATAGGAGAAAGACAGACAGAGAAAGATAGACAGACAGATAGACACACACACACACACACACACACACACACAGAGAGAGAGAGAGAGAGAGAGAGAGAGAGAGAGAGAGAGAGAGAGAAAGAGAAAGAGAGAGGAAAAATGAGAAAGCAAGCCACTGAGTCCAGGACTCAAACTACAGTTGGCCATATGGGAGTCCAGCGCCTTTAACCGTCACGCCACCTGCTAGCCCCAAGAATCCTGGGTCTTTTAACACACCTTTTACCTTAATCTCTAATTCTGTAATAGGTGTGGTCACAGTCCTAGGGGAACAGAAGCACAGGCAGAGCTCGTGGGGCCCAGCTCCCTTTTATGGGTCATCAGGTCTGTTCTTGTCCTAGATGGACAGTCCCTTGTAGACTGGGGATCAACTGCAGGCCCAGCAATGGAATATAAAGTTCCAGTAAGAAGAGGATTTAACTGACTTTGTGGTCATAGGTCACGGGACCTCACCAGGGCAGGAGAGTGACATGAAGCAGCAGCACGTGTGGATAGAAGAAGCTAGCTTGGAGAAGGTGAGGTGTTCCGGGGCCTCTACAAGAGTCCAGTGTCAGTCATTTATTACCATAACAAGCCACTCCAAAGTGTAAGCCATAGTGATTTATTATTTCTAATGATTCTGTAGGTCGGCTGGACAGTTATTCTGATCTTCCTTGAGGTCAGGCAGCACGGCTGGGCTGGGGCCATTGGCGAGGTTGCCTTGGTTGTCTTCCAGGAGCCTCTCTACATGGCTGGATTGGGCTTCTTGACAGCGCACGAATCCCGCACAGGCTGTCTCTGAGGGGGTGGGCCTGAACTGAAACAGTGCCACTTCTGGCCACAGTTTAATGGTCAAGGAAGGAACAAGTCCAGCCCAGATTCAGAGCATAGGAAATAGACTCCAGTTCTCTCTTTAAAAAAATAAGTGTTTTCATTTAAATTTACTTAACTTAATCCTTCCATTAGAGAGAAATAGACAGAAAGGCACTCCCGACAGGGTCTTCACTCTGCAGCTTATCTCCAGTATCAGCTGGCTTAGGTCACAGGTGTATGTGTGTCCAAGGAGGTCCCGCGACGTGAACCCAGGACCTTTCCTGTGAGATCCATTACTTCTGTGCTGCCGCCTGGCCCTGATTCCATCTCTTAATGGGAGGAAGAGCATTTGTTTATAGGAGTGGGAGGGGTTGTGGGCAGCCATCTTTGCAGGCCATCGTCCTGAACTGACTGCTGGGAGTGAGGTACGTGGCTCTGGTTCCATCTGGACGGCCTGGAAGGCAAATGATGTGTGATACGTGGTTCTCTGGTCCCAGGAAGCAGTTCTTTGTCCCGTTTGAGATGCTAATTTCCCCAGGGAAAGCATCTTTTAGAAAAATCCTTTTAGTTTTCTAAAATCTTAATTCACATTTCCTTACATGTAATCTCGACGAGTTTTAGGACCCCACAGAGACACTGGAGATGGACTACTCTGAGGACTTCCTGGATTTCTTTTCCAGTATGGAAAGTGAGTAATTAGGGTGGAAGGAACCTTAGTAACTGATGATAGGGATTTCTGAGCCTGTGTTGACCAGGATGGTTTACCTCCCTGAAGGGTACAGTCCTCATCCTTCAGAGAGTGCCCAAGGACACCCCAGCCTTTTCTGTCCTGTTAGTTGTCACAGTTAGTTAAGGGAAGGCCACAAGTGCAATTAATGACTGGGTCTTCTTCTAGGTATTGAGTTACTCCAGACAGAATCCGCAGATGAGGACATTAGTGCTCTAGTGAAGACTGTGCTAGAAGACCAGGATGTCAGCCTAGAGGAGAACCTTCTTGAAAATATGGCTGAAACAAGCTGGAACCCTGAGCTCAAACTACTGAGGATTCTTCAGGACACTGATGACAAGGAAGAGGAGAAGCAGCCCGCTGGCGATGAGTCTCTGGAGGCATAGCCTGAAGGCATCACCAGGGCAGCCTTATTCCCGACTCGGCCTCCTGAGGTCAACGGCCTTTTACACAAGGCTGGAAAGGAGACTGACATCTACTCTCCGGATCCCTTGACCAGGGCCTGGGCTTAGAGATTCCTCTTTCTTTGCTCACATCTTCTTGCTTATGAAATAAGTGAAGAAGAAAAAACCTTACCTCTTTTAAACAGATTATTTCTCTTCCATTGGGATGAGAATAATTTTAAGTGATTAAACACAACTGCTTCTCAATGAAAAGACTCATTCTCTGTTTTTGGGAGGAGGGGAAAGCTGTTTCTTGCTATCTCATTTCTGGGTCATTTTATCTCCTTGCAGAAGTGCTGAAAGGTTTCTAGTTGTGGGAACCTGAATTTGGCCTGTGGGAACCTCCATGGTGTTTTTAGAATTTTCTTTCATGCCCTGAAATGGTATCATTCGGAGATGGGATCCATCTCATTATCAGATAATGATACCAGGTTCCCAGGCATGTGGAACTGCATTTAAAGCTCCAGTTTCTAAGTTTTTTGGAAAAAAAAAAAAAAAAAAAAAAAAAGTGCTAGGGCAGGCAGATGGCATAGTGGTTAAGGTGCTGGACTCCCACATGGCTGACTGTGGTTCGAATCCTGGACCTGATGGCTTGAAAATCACTAAGTGCATGTGCATGCATCTTCAAAATCCCAGAAGGTGAATGGAGGGGGAGGAATTGCAGCATGGCCATCCCCCTGGGGGTGATTTCTCACATTCTCTCTCACCATCACTATAGGGTGAGTACACGCGTGTACCACTATAGGGTGAGTACACGCGCCCTATAACAAAACCAAAACAAACGAAAAAACCCTGTACTCACCAGAGAGACAGACAGAGAATGGAGGAGAAAGAACCCCCTATAGTGGGATGTGGTCATGTCACTATCCCTTCTCCTCCATTCTGTTGGATTTGGGGCACCATACAGACTCTGGGACCAGAATTTGAGCTGTGATCATCTGTATGGGCTCCAGTTCCCTTAATCACTAGACTATGGGGGCAGTCCTAAAATTCCAGTCTTATCCCCTCCCCTCTCTTTTCCTCCCCTCTTCTTTCTTCTCTTTTTGCTAGAGGGTACTTGCACTCACTAGAGAGAAACAGAGACAGCACGAGAGAGTGAAAGTAAGACAGTACCCTCCCCCCCCCCCCCCCCCCCCCAGGGGAATGGTCATGGCACAATCCTTCCTCTTCATTTCTCCCTGCTGTCAGGACTTTGGGAGTGTACACGTCCAGCATGTTTTTCAAGCCACCAGGCTGGGGACTTACATCATGCAGTTGGCTGTGTGGGATCCAGTCACCTTAACCACCACACCGTGGGCTGGCCCCAGGATTTTTTTTTAAGGAGAAACTTTTCCCTCATCAGTGATTTAGTTCTCTAAGTACAGTTTGTACAAGAAAGACAGATTAAATGTCCAATTCCTTCTTAACATTGTCTCGAAACAGACCAAATTAGAAGGCTACATCTGCTGCCTATGTGTGCCTCCTCTATTCCAAGCCAAATCAAAGTTATATGACGTCCTCTCTGTTACTAGACTGAACTATACTTGGCAGAACCTTCATGGTGAGAGGAATCTAAGAGGTGTTACGTGGGCTGTTTCCCTGAAAGCAATTATCTCTTGAAAATGCATTACATTGCAGAATGACTTCTGTGGGCTGACTTTGAAAATTTTACAACTTTTCCCACTTCTCCTTCACCAACCCTCAGACCTAGCTACTGGAACAAACCCCATTTATTTCTTCTTCTTTTTTTAAAAAAATACTTACTTGATTTTATGATTATTAATAATTATTTAGGAATTGGGGACCAGCAGGTGGCGTGGTGGTTAAGGCGCTGGACACTCCCACATGGCCGACTGGTGTTCAAGTCTTGAATCTGGTGGCTTGCTTTCTCACTTCCTCTCTCTCACTCTCACCCTCTGTCTCTCTCTGATCAAAATTAAAAAATAAATGAATGAATAAATAAAAAAATAAATAATTAAAAAAAATAATTATTTAAATTTGCTATAGGACACATACACATACACATAAACACTCAAGCAAGCCACCAGGTCAGGGGCTCAAACCGTCATCAGCCATGTGGCAGTCCAGTGCCTTAACTACCATGCCATCTGCCAGCCCCAAACCTAATTTCTAATGGCCAGAAGTTGGAGTCAGGATGGGATAGGGCATATCTTTCAATTACTCATTTCATCTGATGCTTCAGAGAAGTCCCCACTATTTTTTAACTAATTTGATTATTTTATTTACTTGGTGAAGCAACTCTCAGAGATTGGTTGGGAAGTACAAAGGTACCTTTTGTATTTTGACCAATGTGAGAGGGAGGATATTTACTATCTGCACTCTGATCTTTGCATCTATTTCCAAAGGGAGAAAAAGCATTCACGGGCTGAAATTTTGTCATACGAATTCCTCAAAGTTGGAAAATCACAAGCAGAACTTGAAGAAATCTAATCCACATACCACATTAGTTTTCAAGGTGCTTTTCACACCCACTGTTTCGATTGGTTCTCTGGCCAACTCTTTAGATGTGGATTGTCTCCTTTATATATATTAGGCTCTGAATAGAGGGCATTGATGATAGCACATTTGGGGCTTTAGAGTGTATTAGAAAAATGGCACCCCTTAAATACTTTACTGCTGGGACCAGCAGATGACATAGGGTTATGTCCCTGGACACCCACATGACTGTCCAGGGTTGGAGTCCTGGATGCAGTGGCTTGAAAAATCATGTGGAGCACTGTGTGTGTGTGTGTGTGTGTGTGCACGCGTGCACGCGCCCAAGATCCCAGGAGAAGGGATTGCAGCATAACCATCCTCTCTGGTGGTGGTGATGGGGTTTCTCACTTTTCCTCTTACTGACTGTCTCTCTCTCTGGCAAGTGTGTGTGCCCTATTGAATAAACCTCCAAAAAATCTGTTGAAAAGTTATGTCAGTAAACATACACATCTCTGAGATTACCATGTGAGCAGCACCCCAGGGTTGGTCCATAACCTTCATAACACACATGGTAGCCCTGCTAGAGAGGTTAAATAATTTGCCCAGAGTCAAAGGTCAGCAAGGGAAGGGAGGCTAGGCTTAGAACCTGGATCCTCTCTCTCTGCCCACTGTATCTTGCTGTCCCTCTGACTCCCTCTCTCTAATGCACAGCTGAGACTGGACCAGCCTTGGTCACAAAGGAAGGATGAGGCCATGTGGAAAAGAAAGGACTGAGGGGAACGAGCCTTCCTGAACCCTTCACCTGAGCCTCCCAACGTTCTGAGAGAGAAGAGCCAGGTAACTGCTGCTAACTGCCGTTCCCCACCCTCCAGGCCTGCGGAGGCAAGAGTGGGTTGTAATAATTGTTAATAGCCACCATTGATGTGAGATCAGTTTCATGTGTTTAAGCCATTAAGACGACTTGACATTTAGCTTCTTGGGGTGTTGTCCTAGGAGGCTTTAAATTCTCAGGAGTTCCAAGAAACCTGTCCTTATGTATTGATTTTTGTTGTTGTTGTTATTCTTTGCTACTTTTGGGGCAATCCCTGCTAGAGACAGGCCACTTGACTTAGGTCACCATGATTTTCTGAACACACTCCCCAGTGACCCCTGGCCCAGACTGACCTGCCTGTAAAAGCCATCAGTGAGAGCCTTTTCAGACATCCTAAGTCGACATGCTCCTCCTCTCAGAACCAACTGGGTTTTGGTTTGGTGTTGGTCCTGGCCCGTGGGTAACAGACTCTGTGGTATTTTTTTCTTTTGAGAGGTTTTTGCTATAGGGTGCATGCTCTAGCCAGAAAGACAGAGGACCAGAAAGTGAGAAATCAGCCCCCCCCCCCCCCCGGGGGGAATGGCTACACTGCAATTCTTTCTCCTCTAGTCATCTCTCAGGATGGGGGGCACACATGCATAGGTACCTGGCACGAGTTTTAAGCCACCAGGTCCAGGACTCGAACTGCGGTTGACTATGTGGAAGGCCAGTGATGTAACCGTTATGTGATATGCTGGTCCCTTTTCATGGTTTTCGAGTTATGCAAATCTCCTTGGGATTGGTGGGAGGGAGTTGGGGTCTTATTCATGACACAATGACCCTTAAAAAAAATCCATTTTCCCCCCAAAGAATTCCTTACTAAATTAAGCACAGAAATACTTCTGGCCTTTAGATAGAAATGATTAGAGGCCCTTTGGAGTCCAGTGGAATCTGAAAAAGAATTTCTAAATTTTCTCTCTCAGTTGTCATAAAGTACCAGGGTGTGAAATTAATTTACCTTTTTGTTTATGCACTTATTAACAAATATTTATTGGGTACTCATTATGTATCAGAGAATCAGCCTTTAGATTACCCTGACAGAGAAAGGAAAAGTTCTGGGGAAATGGTGGAGGTTCATTCCCAGGAATGTAACTACAGGCAGGGACAATTTCCTGGATCCGTCGGTAAAATTGTGTGGCACCACTAGGTGGCGATGTTACATTATGAAAATGGCACCCTTCCTTCGCTCCTTGTGGTTCTCTCTGAGGCCAGCGTCTACATAGCAGAAACTCCCCTGTGAGTAAATGAACTAAAAGGAGCGCCTTCTATTTCCATATGTGATGTCCAGTTTAAATTCTTATGGGGACCAGTAGCTCCTGAGGAGATGGAGCTATGTCTGCCGTCATCAGAGTCACAACTCCAAAGTTATAGCCCTGGCATACAGGAAACACACAGTAAATACTCGACAAATGAGTTCTTCTCTGAACAATTTCGATTCTCATTGAAAAAAAAATCTTTTTTTAAGAGCATGGAAACTTCTGGAATATGCCCAGAAGCCTAGGATTTGGGGAAGTTGGGGGAGGGGCTACTGATAATCCTGATAGCTACATTATAGTTGGGCAGAGACGAAGGGACGTGATATTTAGAAAGGAAGAAATATGCCCAAAGCATTCTGAAGCACTTAGACTGCTTGTATCCCCATGTTTATCTTCTATTATTATTATTGCCAGAGGGCACACAAGCTTGCCAGAGAGAGAAAGAGAGAGAGAGAGAGAACTGTCCGGTGAGGCGCATCACACAGCAATCCCTTTCCCCTATTCCCCTTCCCATAAGGATTTTGGGCACACACACGCGTATGTGCCCGACGTATTTTTTAAGCTGCCAGGACTGAGATTGAAACCATGGTGGTAGGGCCAGCAGATGGTGTAGCAGTTACATCACTGGACTCCCACATGGCTGACTGCAGTTCGAGTTCTGGACCTGGTGACTTGAAACCCACACCAGACACATGTGCATGTGTGCCCAAAATCCTGGGAGGAGATTGGAAGAGAAGAGATTGCGATGTGGCCATCCCCGGGGAGGTGATTTCTCACTTTCCCTCTCACTATTTTGTCTCTCTCTCTCTCCCCCTGGCAAGCACACATGCCCTAAGGCAAAAACCTCTACCCCCCCCCCCCACAAAAAAAAAAAAAAAAAAAAAAAAAAAAAAAGAAAAGAGAAAAAAGCAAACCGTGGTTGGCCAGCCATGTGGGATCTAACTTTACAATATTTTTTAAAAGAATGATTTAATTTAATTTATTTTAATTTGGCCAGAGAGGGATGGGGGCGGGGGGGGGCAGAGTGAAAGAACACAAGCCACCAGGTCTGGGACTCGAACTGTGGTTGACCATGTGGGAATCCAGTGCCCTTAACTACCATGCCACCTGTTGGCTCCTTAACTTCACAACTTTTAAGCATGGCACTAAAGGGTTCGCATATATCTTTCTTTTTTTAAAATAAAGTTTATTTATTTATTCCATGAGTAAGAGAGTGAGACATACACACATACATGCATGCGCACATGCACACACACACACAGATACAGCACCCCTGATGGGGTAATCCACCTATGCTGTGATCCACCTCCAGCTTCAGCCAACGAGGGTCATGGGCATTAGTGCACCTGATGTATTCAGGGACATCTCTGAACTTGAACTGGCAGCCCTCCCGTGTAGATTTGCCTTGCGGAGCATTGATTTTACTGCTGCACCACTGTCCTGTCCTCTTTCTGTTTATCCGGAGCAGATTTCACCTGTTTAAAAATATAGAGAGGGTGAAAACCAATCCATTCTTTTTTTCTTGAGTCTCTGTCACACCTAAGGCTAGCTCTGCCTTAGAAGGGAGCTCTGAAAGTCATGTATTCTAGTCTTCTCTACCTCCCATCCCTGGCACATTTGCTCATGTAGTCATTTCTTTGTTACAAGTTCTTCATTCCACAAATGTCTATGAACACCTACTTCGTGCAAAGCACTGGTCTAGACTATGTGATCAGCTCTGACCTTTCTTCTCATCCCTTTGAGTTTAGGTAATCGCCAAAGCCTTTTAGTCACAGCATCCAAATCCATGCCTTTCTCTGTTCCTTCTGCTGCTACCCTAGTCCAGGCGTCCATCTTCCTCTACTGGGTTACTACTGTATTGCCCTTGATCTTTACTGTCATCGTGCATCGTCTCATCTTCCCAATACGCAAATGTGATCACGATACACCCTTCCTTAAAACACTTCCCTGCCCCGGGACCAGCAGTTAGCGTAATGGCTATGTCACTGGACTCCCATGTAGTTGACAGTAGTTCACATCCCAGACTCCCGGGAGACCACTTCTGTGCCCTTTCTGCCTGTTGCTTCCTACTCACTCTTTAGGTCTCAGCTTACATATTACTTATTTTGGAAATAAGCTTTTTCTGACCACCATCAAGGTGAGTTTCTCGCTTTTGCATCTCCTCTTACAGCCTCTGGTGGGGTCTGTGGTGTGTCTGTTGCCTCTTTCCACTGCCAGACTATGAGCTCTGTGAGTGGCGGGGTCCTGTCTGTCTTCACCCCGTGTCTCCAGCACTTAGCTGGGAGCTTGGCACGCTGTGAAAGCGCAGCGATGTTGTAATACGCTGAAAGAGGGAATGAATGAAAAACACGAGAGCTGTCTCTTTTTTCAGGGTAGTTATAACCTAGCAGTGTGAGATAAGGGACACAAAGAACTGGAGTGATGATGAGAAGGAGGGGTCATTTTGGGTGTTACCATTTGAGATTGGGTTAGAATTTGGCAAGTGAAGATGTTCGTAGAGGTGGTATTTGGTAAGGAGGGAAGTGACACTGGCAGGAAAAGACTAGGAGCTAGGCAAGGAGTATAGTACTCCTGTCTGGGGAGAGCGGGAGGTGGGACTGGAGATAGTGAGTGACCAGATTGTGCAGGACTTGGACTCTTATCTGCTAGCCAGTGGGGAGCTGATAGCTTTTGAATGAGGGACCAAAAGGACTTAATTTAGGGAACATTAGTCTGCGCCAGCAGGTGGTGTAGTGGTTAAGGCTCTTGATTATCAAATGACGTACCATGATTTGAATCCTGGACTGGAGGCTGGAAAATCACACCAAGTGTGTGTGCACATGCATGCCCAGAATCCTGAGAGGAGAATGGAGAAGGACTTGCAGTGTGGCCATCCCCCCTGGGGGCATGGGGTGATAGCTCACGTTCCCTCTCACTCTCTCTGGTGAGCACAGGCACCTTATGACAATAACCTTTTCTAAAAAAATTATTTTATTTAACTTAATTTTTTTAATTTTAATTTTGAGCAAAAGAGAGAGAGAGAAAGAGAAGGAAGGTGAGGAAGCAAGCTGCCAGGTCTGGAACTTGAATCACGGTTGGTCATGTGGGAGTCCAGCGTCCTTAACCACACGTCATCTTCTGGTTCCTGGCAATAATCTACAAAAAAAAAAAAAAAAAGAAAGAAAGAAAAGGAAAACATTATTCTTTTTTTTTTTTTTTTTTTTGGAGAGGTTTTTGCTATAGGGCGCGTGCGCTCGCCAGACAGACAGAGAGAGACAGAGAGATAGAAAGCAGGAAATCACCCCCCAGGGGGGATGGCCACGCCGCAATCCCTTCTCCTCCATTCTCCTCTAGGGATCCTGGGCACGCACGCACACGCGCCCGGCGTGAGTTTAAGCCGCCGGGTCCGGGACTCGAACCGCAGTCGACTACGTGGGAGTCCAGCGACATAGCCATTACGCTAACTGCTGGTCCCCTTTTTTTCTTTTTTTGAGAGAGAGATTTTTGCTATAGGGTGCGTGTGCTCACTGGAGAGACAGAAAGAGACAGAGAGACAGAAAGTGAGAAATCACCCCCCAGGGGAAGGTCCATGCCCCAATCCCTTCTCTTCCAGTCTTCTCTCAGGATCTTGGGCATGCATGCACATGTGCCTGGTGTGAGTCTTTAAGCCACTGGGTCTGAGACTCAAACCACAGTCGACTACATGGGAATCCAGTGATGTAATCATTATGCCACCTGTTGGTCCCCCCAAAAAAACATTATTCTAATGGCATTGTATAACCTGAAGTGGAGATCAGTGAGGACAGTTAGAAGGCTCTCACAGAATAAGGTAATATCCTTGACCTGAGTATTATACACTGCGTGGCTACTTTGGAAAACCATGTTGTACCCCACAAAGATACATAGCAATTAAATGTAGATAAGAAATTATCAAAGGGGGTCGGCAAGTGGCCTGGTGTTTGAGGTACTGGACTCCCACATCACTGACTGCAGATCGAGTCCCAGACCTGGCACCTTGCTTTCTCACTTTCTCTCTCTCTGGTCAAATTAAAATAATAATAATAAATAAAATTAAGACAAATAATTCTTTAAAAAAATAAATTACAAAAGGAACAAAAGGCTATCATGGAAGTCAAGATGGGAGTTGACTAGGACCTGGATGATGCAGTCGGGAGAAAGAATGGAGACAAAGAAATGTGCACGGGGGAATGAACGCGAGCCTGGGGATTGGGAGGAGAGGGTGAGGGGAAGAGTCGGAGGACTTTTCAGGTGCTCTCATGATCAGAAAGGTGAAGTCAAGAGGAAGAACCAGTGTAAGGCGAGATGCAAGTTCATTCATCAAACCTTTACCATGGAGTTATGGCTATGTACGCATTGCACTTAGGAAAATTCAATCAGCGTGTGGGGTGACCAAAGCAAAGCAAAGCACACAAGTTGGGGGAGTGATGGGCAAATGTAATGCAGCCAGTGGGGCCTGTTCCAGCTCTTCCACTGGATGGAAATATGTCCCCGGGAGAGTGCGAGGCAGGGGAGGTAACTTTGCTATTCCCTCTTTTATTTACAAAACCATGTGTATTTTATGTGTGGCGTAAGTGATTGAGAATGATTGTGGTTTTTCATAATCCATGTCCTATGTGCTGATTTTAGAACTGAATTTCCTGGCAAGATTTAGTGTTTTAAAACAAACAAAAACACACCTTTTCTGGAGTGATTAGAGTCCCGGACCCGGCAGCTGGAAAATCATACTAAGCATGTGTGCATGTAATAGCCTTCTAACGGCCCAAAGTCCCAGGAGGAGAATGAGCAGACGGAACTGCGGCGTGGCCATCCTCCCGGCAAGTGAGTTCTCATTTTCCTTCTCACTGTCTCTCTCTGGTGAGCACCTGTGTCCTGCGGCAAAAACCTTAAAACAGAAACGAAAAACTAAAAACAAACGGCAGGATGTTTTTCTTTTAATGGCTGCATAATTCATTATGTAACACAAACGTGTGCAACACACACACACACACATTTTCTTTATCCATTAATCTGTTGATGAGCATTTAGATTGCTGCTATAGCTTGGCTATTGTGAATAGTGCCACAGTGAATATGGGAGTGTGGATATTTTTATGAAGTAGTAATTTTATCTCCTTTGGGTATATACTCAGAATAGGGATTGCTAGGTCAAGATTTTTTTCTTTAAAGAATTATTATTATTTTAAAATTTAACTCTATTTATTTATTTTTTAATTTGACCATAGAGAGGGAGAGAGCGAGAGAGAGAGAAAGTGAGAAAAGAAGTCGCTTGTTCTGGGACTCGAACTGCGGTTGGCCATGTGGGAGTCCAGTGCCCCTAACCACCACACCACCTGCCAACCCTGCTAGGTCAAGATTTAACTTTTCAACTTTTTTTTTTTTTTTCCAAAATAAACATTTATTTATTTATTTATTTATTTGTTGTCATGTTCAAACCACTGGGTCCCAGACTTAAACTGTGGTCGGCTACGTGGGAACCCACCATGCCAGCTGCTGGCCCAGATTTAGCTTTTTTCAAATGTGTGCCAGGCCCAAGGCTGCGCATAGGCAGATACTAAGAAGACACCCCCCCCCGCCCCGCCCCCCATCAGAGCCCCAGGGCTGCTCACAGTGTAGTCAGGTGCAAAGATACAGAGGCAGACGATTAGAGCTACCATCTGGGGGAGCGGTCAGAGAAGGGTGGGGCAGAGAGGAGGGAGATTGGTGGCTGAAGTGTCAAGCAGAGATGGCCCTGTGCCCTGGGCTGGAGGGGGATCTGAGAGTCACCATCAGGACAGGCGAGCCTGAGATCTCTGAGGGAGAGAAAACCGAGGAAGGAAGGGCAGTAAAGGGCACTGGCAGGCAGGAAGAGTCCTAAGACAGAGGAGCGGTCAGAGCAGTGGGCGGAAATCTAAAGTAAGGTGCAGGACAACTGAGAACGGGCATGTGCTCTTCACAATGAGGAAGAAAATGGTGACCGCTGACTGAATAGGTTGAGCAGAGCGGTGGGGACAGGAAAGGGAGTCCGAGAGTGACTGGAAAGCATCTGGTAACAAATGGAGCCGTGGCCTCTCTCTACAGTTTGAGCTGCGGTAAAAGCAACTTAGATACGTCCCTGAATGCCCAGGGCAATTTTCCTGGAGGACATTCGGGCTCTCTGGGAGCCATGGCCTCTGTCCCAGTGCTTCTTCCCACCAGGCCCGGCTGTCTGCACTGGAAGGCAGGCAGTCACAGCACACTGATCCAGGAGTGGGCTTCGCTCTAAGTCTTGTATTCACTGGTTTAAAGACATCGCCCTCTGGAGCACAACCCAGCTGAGCCACAGACCTCAGCTGTGCCATTGCATTTTGTACTCAACGTCTACATCATTTTCTTCCATAAGTAGAATCCACATTCCCACATGGCTGCAAATGCTAACTGGCTAATAGCTTCCCTGGAGTTTGCATCTTGCAATTACCTCATCAGAATTTAGACAAGGCAACATGAAACGATTTATTCCAGAATGCAGGGAGCTCTGGGTGTTTTTTGGTCAATGGTTCCTGTCTTAGTGCTATTGTTCTTTTAAAGAGATTTAAATAAAGAAAAACTCTTTTGTGTGGACCCACATAGTTACCATTTCCGGTATTCTCTCCATTCCTTTGTGTGGAACCAGATTTCCATGTGGTATCATTTTCCCTTGGCCGGAAAGACTAGCATTTCTTGTGGTGCATGTTGGTAGATGATGCATTCCTTTATCCTTTTGTAAATTTCAGAAAAATCTTTATTTTGCCTTCCTTTATGAAAGACACTTTTGCTGGGTAAAGAATTCTGATCGACATTTGATTTGTTTGTTTCACTATTTGAAAGATACCGCCTCACTGTCTCCTGGTACGTAGTCGCTGATGAGGAGTCTGGCAGTGCTAAGTCATGTAGTTTTTCCTCACTGCCATTAAGATTTGCTCTTTTTCATTGGTTTTAAGCAATTTGATCATGATGTACTTTGGTGTAGGCTTTTTTCCTGTTTCTTTTGCTTAGGGTTCAATGAGCTTCTTGGATTTGTGGGTTGATAGTTTTCATCAAATTTGGAAAAATCCCAACCATTATTTCTTCAGATAGATTTTCCATCTTCTACTTCCTTTACAGATTTTAATTACGTATTTATTAGGCTGCTTGAAATTGTCTCACAGCTCACTGACACTAACGCTATGTTCATTTTTTTAAAAAGTCCTCTTTGTGTTTTATTTGGGTGGTTCCTATTGCTGTCTTCAAGCTCACTAATGTTTTTTCCTGCAATGTCTAACCTACTGTTATTCTCATTCTGTGTACTTTTCCAACATCGTATTTTTCGATTCTAAATGTTCCTTTTCTAAAAAATAATTATTTTGTTCGACTTTATTTATTTATTTTAATTTTTAATTTGATGAGAAAGAGAGTTTGAGCAAGAGAGAGAGAGAGCGGGCAAGTGAGAAAGCAAGCTGCCAGGTCTGGGACTCGAATAGCGCTCAGCCATGTGGGAGTCCAGCGCTCTTAACCACCGGCCAGCCCCTAAATGTCCCATTTTTTTTTTTTTTTTAAATGTGTATCTTCATGTCTCTACTTAGCAAACTCTTTTTTTTTCTTTTTTAGGTTTTTGCCACAGGGTATGTGCACTCACCAGAGAGAGAGAGAGAGAGATAGTGAGAGGGAAAATGAGAAATCACCCCCAGGGGGCTGGCCATGCTGTAGTCCCTTCTCCTTCATTCTCCTTTAGGGACTTTGGGCACACACGCACATGTACTGACATGATTTTTCAAGTCACTGGGTCCAGGATTTGAACTGCACTCAGCCGTGTGGGAGTCCAGTGCCTTAGCCACCACACCACCTGCTGGCCTTGACAAATTCTGTTTTAAATTCATTTCTTTTTTCCATGAGAGAGAGACAGACAGACAGAGAAAGACAGAGAGAAAAATAAGCACCCTAACAGGGTCCTTATAAGGTAGTCCACCTGAGTCTCAGCAGGCCGGGGTCACAGGTACATGTACACGTGCCTGCTACACTGGTACACTCAGCGAGATCCTGGGATGCAAACCCAGTGCCTTTCCCGTGTGGGCCAGTTGTGTTACCACTATGCCACCTGACCCTTAAACACACTCTTACAATGCTTCTCGAATATGAAAGAATATAGCTATGGGCTGACTCGTGGCACTTCTCAAGTGAAGCTGGCTCCAAAGGGAAGATCGTGGGTTGAGTTCCCTGATTGATCTGCACATGCCCGTGGTCCTGGCTGCCTGCAAAGACTGCGAGGAGGGGAGCTGCAGTGTGAAATCCTGTTGAGGGTGCTTGTCTTTCTCCTTCTTTGTCTCTCATTCTTATGTAAGAAATCAATAAATTAAAAAAGAACATTTAAAAAATTATTTTATTTTATTTATTATAATTATGATTTTTCAACTTGCTATAGGGCATGCACACTCACAGAGAGAGAGAAAGGGAAAGTGAGAAAGCAAGCCACCAGGTCTGAGACTCAAACTGTGATCAGTCATGTGGGAGTCTAGCAACTTAACCACCATGCCACACTGCTGGCCCCAAAAACTGTGGGGTTTTTTTGTTTGTTTGTTTTGTTTTAAGAATTATTTTATTTGACTTTATTTATTTATTTTTTAAATTTTAACCAGAGAGAGAGAAAGCAGCTGCTAGATCTAGGACTTGAACTGTGGTTGGCCATGTGGGAGTCCAGAACCCTTACCCACCATGCCATCTGCTGGCCCCCCACAAGAATATAGTTTTAATAACTACTTTAATGTCTTTCCTACTAAATCTATCATCTGAATCAATTCAGGCTCAGACTTTTCTTCTCATCGTGTATCATATTTTCCTGCTTTGTTGCAAGGAGCTTTTTATTGGATACCAGACATTATGAATTTTATCTTGTTGGGTGCTGGATGTTTTGTATTCCTGTAAATATTCTTGAGTTTATTCTGGGATACAGGTAAGCTACTTAGAAACAGTTCGACCTTTTGGGGTATTACTTTTAAGCTTTTTTAGATGGGACCAGAGCAGCATTTAATCTAGGGCTAATTAGATTAGCCGGAGGCAAGACTCTTCTGAGTATTCTACCTTAATGCCTCTGGACTTAGAAAATCTTTCCACACTGATTGAGCATAAGCACTATTCTTGGCCCTATGTAAGCTTCGAAGACTGTTCCCTCTAATCTTTTTGGGTGGGTCTTTCCCCAGCCCTGAGGTACTTTCCTTGTACCTAAGAGCTCATCAGCCCTTAGCTGAAGATTTGCAGGGCATTGTCTACAGATCTCACGAGCTCTCTCTGTGTTTATCTCTCTCTCCTCTCTTGTCCTATCAACTCTAGCTCGCTTAGCCTCCCGAACTCTTTAACTCAGGGATTTGGAGTTGGCCTGGGTTCCCTCTCCCTCTTAGAAAGTCTCTCCAGATGATAAACTGTGCTAATCGCAAACTGTGCTTGTTTTCTGTTTCCCAGGAATCGCCGTCCTTCGCTGCGTTGTGTCTGAGACCTTGAACACCATTGTCTCACACATTTTGTCCAGCCTCCTACTTGTTTCAGGTGGTAGGGAAAATCCAGTCCCTGTTATTCCATCTTGGCTAGTAGCAAAAGTCTCTATTGTTCTTTAAGTTTGAAAAACTTTCTGAGGGTCTCTGGAATGAAAGATGTGACCAAGCCAAATTGCTGGTTATCAGGCCGGGAAAAGGGTTCCTTGAAGAGGCTGAAAGGGTTTCCAACCTAACCACAGAGACGCTGAGCCTTTCTCGGAGAGATAGAACGCTCTGTTTTTCTTTTCTGGCTTTTATCAGGTCTTTGGCTTTTGTCTTTGGACTCATTGTTTGCCATTTCTTTGGTGGTGAAGGTTTTGGGTTGTTCATTTTAAAGCAGCACCTCTGTGCTCACTTGAAATCTGGACATTTTTACTTGGCTTCCACTTAGACCTTATTTGCATATTTAGGTCACCAACGTTTCCTAAGGCAAATTAAAGTTTCTCGGTGGCATTAACAGCAAACCACATCTGCTTTTTAGAGAACCACCAGACCAAAGATTTTGTATTTTACCTTGATGAGGAATTGCAGACACACTTTATTTTCTTCTGCTTTTAGTTTTTTGCCGGAGGGAATGTGCATTATCTGGAGAGAGACAGAGGGAAAGGGAGGAATCACCTTCGAGTGGGGGGTAGTCATGACACAATTCTTTCTCCTCTTGAGATTTTGGGCACACATTCACACAAGCCTGGAGTGAATTTCAGGTCACAGGTTTGGGGCGTGAACCGTAATTGACCATGTGGGAATCCAGCGCCTTAACCACTATGCCACCTCCTGGCCCTGCAGACATACTTTTAAAAGACGCATCCTTCAGGATGTGTAATAAATAAAAATAATAATAAAAATAAAAGTAAATAAATAATTCTAGAAAATACTAATACATAAAAATAAATAATGAAAAAAGTGATCATTAAAAAATTCCCTGGCTTTAATAAGCCCAGGTGTCTTCCTTTCAGAGGGAATGTAGTACTTTTTTTTTTTTTTTTAAATTATTATTTATTTAATTTTTATTTATTCATTCATTTATTTTAATTTGACCAGAGAGACAGAGAGAGGGAAAGGGAGAAAGGAAGCCACCAGGTCTGGGACTCAAACCGTGGTTGGCCATGTGGGAGTGTCCAGCACCTTAACCACCACGCCACCTGCTGGTCCCGAGTACTTTTCATTCATGTGGCACTGCTGTCTTTCAGCATTTCCTTCGGAGATGGAGAATCGGCAATGACTGCCCCGTTGCTAAGTCTGGACACTTCTCAGTTATTAACCTGCTTGACTTCTTGACAGCGTTGATATCGCCGTCACCTCCTCCTCACCACATTCCCTGGCTCTCCTTCTCCCTTTCTGGCTTTTCGTCCTCTGCCTGTCTTTTCTCCTCATTGTGGGTCATATTGAGACAGAAAATGGCAGCCAGGCCACCTGCAGCACAGAAGAAAAGCACCGAGGCTCAGCAGCTGGAGACCAGTGAAGGAGGGAGGTCACTCCACGGATCAGGAAAGCTGAATTTGACTTCCTCATGGCCTGTACCTGTTGCAGCCTGCCCCCTGCCATATCCATCACCCATGCCTGTGTGCTTATCGTGCTGACCCCTTCTGCCCCCGTTAGAAACCAATATAATCTCCTACCCCACCCCAAATCAGGGCCCAGAGCTTGAAGTCTGAACTCCTCTGGGTCTGCCGGCGTAGTAATAAACCAGAGTTCTCCTCTCCAAGGGCCGTTTGGTTTTCTTGGCAGTCCGTTTCTGCAACAATATTTGCCTGCTCCATTACATGCCTAGTAACTTTTCACTGGATACCAGACATTACAAATTTTACTTTGTTGGGGGCTAGATTTTTTTTTTTTTTGAAGTCCTATATTCCTAAGCTTATTCTAGAATGCAGTTAAATTACTTCACTTGTATGACACTTTAACAGCCCCATGAGTGAACCTATCAACTCTCTTAGTTCAGCCTTTCCTCTCATATTCTCCATTACCTCTCCCCCCCCCCCCTTTTTTAAAAAATTTGTTATAGGGCGTGTGTACTCACTGGAAGAGACAGAGAGAGAGAGAGAAGGAGAAAGAGTGAAAGTGAGAAGTCACTCTCCACAGGGGGGATGACTACGCTACTATCCCCTCTCTTCCGTTCTCCTTTTGGGATTTGGGGCACACATGTATAGCACCTGGCATGTTTTTCAAGCTGCCGGGTCTGGGACTTGAACCGTGCAGTTGGCCATTTGGTATCTGGCATCTTATGTACCACACCATGGGCTGGCTCTCTGTCTCTCTCTCTCTTTGTTTTTATTATTTAATTTAATTTATTTTTATTGTTATTTTTTTAATTTGCCGTAGGGTGCGTGTGCTCAACAGAGGGACAGAGAGAGAAAGAGAGAGGGAAAGTGAGAAATTAAGCCACCAGGTCTGAGACTTGAACTCCCATCAGCCATGTGGGAGTCCAGCACTTTAACCACTACACTACCTGCTGGCCCCCACTCTGTCTCTTAAGAGGTACTTTTAAACATTTCATTCCTCGAGCTGGGATTCCTTATCGTGTGCTCAGTCACCAAAGCCTGCTGATTTTGCCTCACTCCATCCTGGTGCTGTTATAATATTGTAGTTTGGTCACTACCATGTTTTACCTGGGCAACTGGAAAAGACTTCTGCTAACTGAAGTCTTTTTTGCTTCTAACCCTCATGTTGTGTCCTCTCCTACCCATATTTTTTTTTCACATTCTTGGTAGAATAGTCTTTCTGGAATGTGAATTAAAGCCTGTTGGGATCTTGCTTAAGATCTTCTGACAACTGTTCTGTGCTCTTAGGATAAAGCCAGACTCCATAGAGCAGGCCTGGTATAATCTGGCCCTTGTTTATCTTCTTTTCTAAAAAATAATTATTTTATTTAACTTTATTTATTTATTTTAATTTTACCAAAGAGGAACAGAGAGAGAGAGTGAGAGAGAAAGTGAGAGAGAGAAAGCAAGCCACTGGCTGCTGGATCTGGGACTCGAACCATGGTTGGCCATGAGGGAGTCCAGCGCCCTTAACCACCATGCTTCCTGTTGGCTCCCCATTTACCTTCTTGCATATGACTCCCTCTCTCTTAATTTCCTGCCACATCTGCCATTGTTCAGATCTTTAAATGTCCAATGGTTCTCTTGCCCTTTTTGGCCTTTCTGTGTTTTGTTCTTTTTTTTTTTTTTGAAAGTTTTTTTGCTATAAGGCATGCACGCTCACTGGAGAGACAGAGATAGAGAGACAGAAAGGAAAAATGACCCTCCAGAGGGGATGGGCATGCTGCAATCCCTTCTCCTCCATTTTTTTCTTGGTATTTTGGGCATGCACACATGCACCTGGGATAAGGTATTTTTTAAGAAAGGTATTTTTGCTATAGGGTGTGTGCACTCACCAGAGGGACAGATAGAAAGCGAGAAATTATCCCCCCCTTCCCAGGGGGATGGCCATGCCACAATCCCTTCTCCACTATTCTCCTCTTGGAATTTTAGGTATGCATGCACATGCGCCTAGTGTGAGTTTTAAGCCTCCGTGTCTAGACTCGAACTAAGGTCTACTATGTAGGAGTCCAGTAACGTAACCATTACGCCATTTGCTAGTCCCCTATGTTTTGTTATTTCTGCTCATCACCTTTTCTTCATTTCCTTTACTTGGCTAACTCACCTTCCAGGTCAGTGTCTTTGGGCTGTCTTCTTGACCTCCTAGATTATCTGGGTCTGCCTAGCTCTACAGATAAGTGAGACATGATTCTGTGCTTCCACAGGTTACTGCGTTTCCTCTCTTGTAACACTCATCCAACCTTCCACTTGACTGTAAACTCCATCTTGTTCACTTTCACATCCCAGTGCCCTATACAAGAGTCACTTAATAGACACTTAGCAAACAGTCGCTGAACCGAACTTGACTGTGTCATTGGCCATGGAGGTTTCAGTCCTCGTGACTCTGAGCAGGAGGACTGGGATGAAAGATGGCACCTTATACTGGTTCTCTTGCTGGGGCCTGAATTCTTGTTTCTCCACTGTTTATTTACCAGCTTAGCAACCTGATTCAGGGAACAACTCTGCCCCTTAGTTGCTTCATATGGAAGTACCATGAGTTTCCAGAAAGCAAATAGAAGGACTAGATAATATTTTTTAATTTTTCATTTCTTTTGTTATTAATACTGGTTGAACATCTTTAATATGAAAATCCAAAGTCGAAAATACTCCAAAATCTGAAATGTTTGGAGCACTGACATGATGCCGGAAATAGAAAACTCCACACCTGACCTCTCATGGTGAGTTGCAGTGAAAAATGTTGTAATACATGGCCAGCCATGCTGGTGTGACTGTGACACGACACTCTGTGATGCTGGAGCCACGTGGGAGGGTTGTAGTGTGTGATCTGAGGTCTCCCTATGCAAGCTGGGTGTGCATATGCTCATTACCTCAGTGGCTGACGGTGGAGGTGGACTGTGATGTGAAGACATTGTTAGGAATGCCTCATAAGAAATAGAAAAACTGCGGCCAGCAGGTGGCATGGTGTTCAAGGCACTGGGCTCCCATTAAGCCAACCATGGTTCAAGTCCCAGACCTGGCAGCTTGCTTTCTCACGTTCTCTCTCTCTCCCTGTCTCTCTCTGGTAAACACACATGCCCATAGCAAATTAAATAATAATAATAACAAATAAAATTATATAAGTAATTCAAAGAAAATAAATAAACCTTAAAAAAGCTGCAATACAAAAATATTGTATACAATAATAGTCAGGCTATGTGTACAGGGTGTATACAAAACACAAATGCATTTCCTATTTACCTATATGCAAATATTCCCAAATCCCAAAAGAAATCTGAAGTCCAAAACACTTCTGGTCTCAAGTGGTATTTTATACACTAGTCAATTATATTTCCTCTCTTGTACAGTAATTATGCATGTCCTTTGGTGTATTTTTCTTTTATTATAAGACTTCTTTATACATATTTGCTGTTTCTTATATAAATATTTTAATTTATGTAATTTATATAGACTTTTTAATTAAAAGTTTATTCATAAACATAAAAAGTTTGTATTTTTTTCTAATAATTCATGAATGTAAAATTTGTTTTTAGCTCACTTGCATTACAAAAACAGGTAGCTGGCCCAGACACTGTGGCATGGTTGGTTGTGAAAGTGCCTGCTAGTACTGGAAGGCATATGCCAACCATGTATTCCTATCCCCCAGCTGGCTTGAAAATATGCCAGGCAATGCTTGTGCCCTATAGGAAAAACAAAACAAAATAAAACTACATTAAAAAATTGGGAAAGATTACATTACATTACTTTTTTTTTTTTTTTTTTTTTTTGAGGTCACAGAGCAGGTGTGCTTGCTAGAGAGAGTCATAGAGAGGGAAAGTGAGAACTCAACCTCAGCCCCTAGGAGGATGGCCACGGTGCAGACCCTTCTCTTCTAGCAATAGCAGCTTCTTCTCCCCCATTCTTCTCTTGGAATTTGGGGCATGCATGCACATGTTTTCAGACCTCTAGGTCTGGGACTCAAACTGCAGAGTTGGCAATGTGGGATCCGGTGCTTTAACTGCCGTGCTACCTGCTGACCCACATTACGTTATGTCTTTTTTTTTTTTTTTTTTTTTAAGATATTTTTGCTGTAGGGCATGTGTGCTCACCAGAGGGACAGTGAGGGACATAGAGACAGAAAGTGAAAAATCACCCTGCCCTCCCACGGGGGGGTATGACCATGCTGCAAACCCCCCTCCTCCATTCTTCTCTTGGGATTTTGGGCACGCATGCACAGGTGCCTAGCGTGAGTTTTAAACCACCAGGTCCGAGACTCAGAACATGGTCGACTACGTGGGAGTCCAGTGACATAACCGTCTGTTGGTCCCTATTCGTAGTTTTCTCTGTACATTTTGCCAGAAGTTAATTTTTTTAAAAGTTTATTTATGTATTTATTTCTTCCATGAGTAAAAAAGAGAGAGAGACCGAGACCCCAGGAGGTCACCGTGCTCTATCTCCAGCTTCAGCCAGCCCAGGATCACAGGCACACACGCATGTCCCTGGCATGCTCAGAGTGGTCCCAGCATGTGAACCCAGGGTCTTTCCCAGGTGGGAAAGTTGTGTCATCTCTGTGCCACTCCCTGGTCCTAAATTTTCTAACTTTTTGAAATGAATTTTTAATTTGAAAAAGGTTTTAAATTATCGTTGTTGTCTAAATAACATAAACATTTCTCTCGCACTTTCTATTCTATTCCACTGATCTCTTTATCTTTTGTTTCCTGGCATTACATTATAATAACACTATTTAACATCTAGTAAGTCAAGACCTCCTTTATTAATTTTTTCAGTTTGTTATAAGGTGCTTGTGTTTGCCAGAGAGAGAGAGAGGGGAAGTGAGAACTCAGCCACCGAGGAGGGGGATGGCCACGCTGCAATCTCTTCTCCATCCTCCTCTCAGATTTTGGTCACGCACGCACACATGCCCAGTGTGTTTTTCAAGCCACCAGGTCTGGGACTGGAACCATGCAGTTGGCCATGTTGGATCCAGCCATCTTCACCTCCACGCCACCTGCTGGCCCCCTTTATTATTAATTCTAAGACTTTTCTTGGTTATGGTGCTAAATGATATCTCAAAGTTGCTCAGATTCTTTGATTGATAATGTACCCGAATATAAATAAATCCTTTTAGCCCCTTTCTTTCAAACCCAAGTATTTCTTATTCTACCAGATACATGGTCAGTCATTTTAAAAATGCTTATAATAGAGGACTGAATGGTGACACCCCCTGAGGCCGACCCACATGGGAAAACTCCTGGTTTGCATCTGAGGCCTCACCAAGTATGCCAGGCATGCGTGTGCTCACAATCCAGCGTTTGCTGGAACTGAAGTAAGGGTCAGTTGCAGTGTCAGGAACCTACTGAGGGTGCTCTCTTTCTCTCTCTCTCTCTCTTGCTCCTTCATGGAGGAAATAAATAAACTTGGGGCCAGGAGGTGGTGTGGTGGCTGAGGCTCTGGATTCCCACGTGGCCAACTACGGTTCATGTTCCAGACCTGGAGGCTTGAAAATCACAACAAATAAATAGATAAATAAATATCTATTTAAATAGATAAATAAACTTAAAAAGTGTTAAGAAATGCCTGTAGTCAATCTCTGTATGTAAAAATGGTTTACGTATGTGGTATATTTAAATGTGTTTTCTGTGCACACATCTATGCCGTGTGTGTGTGTGTGTGTGTGTGTGCACGTGCACACGCTGTGTATAGGATGTATGTATAGTGTTTGGGCTGTGTTTACAGATACAGTACAAGTGAGGGGTGTATGCAGTGTGTTTGTGTGGGCATGTGTATGTACACAGAGTGTGTTAATGTATGTGTATGCACGTGTGCAGAGTGTGTGCCGTGTGTATGTCTATGTTGTGTGTGTGGCGTGTTTATGTACGAGTGGAGTGTGTGTGGGGGGTGGGTGTGAGGTGGAAAAGAGATGCCAAGGCCCTAGGGGGCGCTAGAGGGCTCAGGGTATGTCCCAAAGTCAGGCTGAGTCCTCAACACCCCCTGCCTTCTTGGGAAAAGCAGGGCCATGACTGTGATCCTTTGTGGATGTCACCTGAGGACAGCCTTGAGGGTGAACAGGACCGGACTCTCCTGCAGTGTCTCTGCCCAGCCTCTCACTCACCTCTTCCCTGCATTTCCTGAGAAAAGGGTGACTGCTCCTTTAAGTAAAGGAAGCTTCTAGTGTTCTACAATGCAAAGGAGCCTTTGGTGGAGGCAGTGCCACCAGAGGGGTCAGCTCTGAACCAGGCTGGACTTGGAGTCTCCTGACTGTGGAGGGTAGCTGCTGAGTGGGGCAGGAGTCAGGAGGGGACCTGTAAAGCAGTGGGACCTTTGTCCTCAGTAATGGGTGAGGTGGCCAGTGTCAGCTTCCGTCTTTTCTCCCCCAGGCCACGTCCAGACAGGGCAGCTCTGCCCAGTTCCACCTGGTCCCACCCTCCTGAGCGTTGCACCTGCAAGTTGCTCCTTGCCTCCGGAGTCAAAGATGGTTTCCCCCATACTGAGCTCCACAGTGTCCCTGGTACCATGGGATGACTGTCACCTTGGGCACATTGCCCTCTCCTTCCATGGGGAGCCTCCTTTGCCCTGACTCCTGAGCAGCTCCTACCGGAGTGATTACCCTCACAGGATACACTTTCACGGTCCCACCTCGCTCCTGCAGGTTCGCAGCACCACCGGGCTCAGAGTCCTGTCTGCATCTTGTGGCATGAGCCAGAGGTTGCCCATTTTCCTGGCGGGATGGAGGGGCTGAACCGGAATACTTTACTGCCCAGAAGGGATGCCTGGACTCAGACTTCCCCAGCCAGGAGGAGGATCAGGCACGCCCAAGTTCAAGGTGCAGGTAAGTCCAGGTGCCACTGCGTTGGGGCCAGGAAACGGGGCTCGCCCTTCCTAAGGACAGTGCTCATGCTGTGGGGGTGGGGAAGAGCAGGCCAGGGCTTCACACAGTGCCCAGGTTCTAACAACCCGCTGGCCTTTCCGTGACCCCCGTGTACTTGACTGCTGCTTTGCTGATTTCAGGGCTCCTTCTCCAGTTTCTGTTCTCTGCCGGTGGCCAGCTGGCCCTGGGGCGTCTGGTTTCTTTACCTACCTCAGGAAGACAGGTCTGTTACCTCTGCCTGCTGTTGGCCACAGAGCAGGTGTGGAGGGCAAGGAAGAACAGGGTGGCCTTCAGGGCAGACGGGCCTGGGTTCGCATTTCAGCTCTGCCCGTTCTAACTCTATAAACCTTGGACAGGTCACCTCTTGGCCTAAGGTTTCCATTTCTTCCTGGTCAATTGGGGCTAATACTTTTGAGGCTCACTATGGAGATTAAGTGGGATGATGTGTGTAAATTGCCCAGCTCAGGCCTTGGCACCTGGTACTCTCTCTCTGTATGTATATGTAAGCATAACGCTTCTCCCTTGCATCCCCCAGTCTTATCTTGTGTTGATCACTGAGTCATAAATATCCATTTGACAACCTAGTCAGGGGGCCAGGGACAAATACTCACATTTCCCATGTTTAGATTTACATAGACCAAGCAGCTGTCAGCTCCCAGGGTGGCAACAGGCAGAGATTTGCAGAGCAGATGTCTTGGTGTGAAACTCGCCCCTGAATGTTTGCAGACAAAGTAGCACAGGGGCTGACCTTCCTTCCAGCTCTGCCTTGTGCACCAGGCTGGGGAGATTGAAAGTGCCTGTCCGCCTGCCCGTCTCCTGTGTGATTGTCCCTCAGATGCTGGGGTCTGCCGTCCTGCTATCTAATGGCACCAGACTGTGAGTGGGGGGCAGTGAGGCTGGCTGGAGCAAGCTGCTCCTATCTGGACCTGAGTGGGGCGGCTCTCCACCAAGAGAAGGCTGGAAAGGGCGCTCCAGGCACAGGAGTTGGCAAGGGGCTGGCTCAGCCTCATGGAGGGCAGTGTCCCTCGGAGCAGAGTGCACTTTTCCAGGCCCACTGTACTGGGTTGGCAGGGTGCTCCTTTAACCTAGCTTGGGTCTGATGATTACAGGGCTGAGCTTCAAAGCAGGCTACAACCCGGATAATTGTTGCCCTGGGGGAGCTGGGCGAGCAAGCCAAGCCCGTCCAAGTGGGCCCGCTGGGCCCCGGGACTCCGAGGTGGCGGGGCGGGGGCGGTGGTTCTGCGGTGCTGCGGTCGGGAGCCTCCCGGTGGCCGCCCCATCTGCGGGCTCCTTCGGGAAGGAGCCACTCTGGAGCCGCCAGACTGCTCCGGACGACTCCTCCCCTCTGGCGCGTCTGCTCCGGCAGGTGGAAATCTCTGCATTCAAACCAGCGCGGGCCAATCAGGGCCCGGCGCGCTCCGGCGGTTCCAACGCGCCTCGGTGCAACCCTGCCTCCTGCTGCCGCCTCCGAGACGCTGGGCTGGGGGCGGTGACCCTGCTGCCTCGGTTACTGGGGAGCAACACTGCCGCCTCGGGTTACAGGTGCCTGCCGGTGCAACGGCGGGACGCCATGGAGCACTCCCTTCACCGCGTCTCCCTGGGGAGCTGGCGCGCCCGCCGGGACTTGTCCTTCTACCTCACTACTTTTGGTAAGTCTCCGTTGGGGCTGGCTACCAGATGCTGCTCGCCCTGCTCTCAACTGGCAGAAAGGCAGTCCCCTGTGACAGGCTGGGAGCATCGCTCTGTGGAGGACACCTTCGCTGGCCCCTTCGTCTTGTGGTTGCCCAGGAGTGCCCAGGGCCCAGGGCCCAGCTCGGACAGAACAAGCTTCTGGACACCACCTGCTGCCACTGGTGCCAGCTGCGGTTGGTTCTGCCTCGCTTGGCTGGAATAATCACAGCCCAGTTAATCTTTCAGAGACGCGATTTGTCACCACTGAGTTTCCCCAAAACAGGCAACTCAGGTTAAATCAAGGTCTTATTACTGCGTCTGAGATCTCCTTCACCCACTTCCTTTTGGCTCAGGGACCAGACAGGTGCCCTGGGCCCAGGTGCCCTTACCTCCTGTGGGCTCTTCTTGCAGGCTGTCATGTGACTCCTCCATCAGGGATCAGATCCTCAGTGATGATGGAGAATTCTCTTCTCTAAGAGGGACCAATCTCTCAGGAAGATCCCAGGGCTGCCCTCAGGCCTGAGGTGGAAAGAAATGGACAGTAAGCCCCAGTCCCAACCCCCTAGATAGCAGGCTGGGTTACCTCGAACAACAGCAGGGCAGCAGCTGCTCCAAGGACCTAGGCACACCAAGCCTTCCCAGTAGCCATAATAAAGATAATGACCTTTCCCCAGGGCTCAACCCTTTGAATCACTTCACTTCCTCACTGGTCCTGCAACTCCCTGTAGTGGGTAGGTATTTTACCTCTGCAAAGACTTGAGAGCAGAGAGAGGAAGATCTCCAGTGAACTTGTGGCAGAGTTTGTACCTGAGCTCAAACCTTCTGGAGATGTCCCATCCAGCACATTTTTGTTTGAATTTGCATTAGTTTCCTTAAGGCCCCGTAACTGGACTTTACCCTGATTTCAAAGCCAGAGCATGCAAGGAGAAAGGCCCTTGCTGAGATTCTTGGCTCCTCTGCCTTCCGACTTACTCCTGTCCAATACACTTGGCTCTTTGCAATCTGCTTTTTTCTCTACAGGCGGATAGGGTAATAGAAAACCAGTGGCTTGGCCCCAAGAAATGGCCTGTGGTCTGGCCATTTCTGGAATTTGCTAGCCTCATTGACGGGAGGATAGTACAGAGAATGATTAATTAGCTAGTTTGTTGAGCGTTTGCCATGCGCCATGTCTCATGCCAGGTGTTGTACCGCATCATCTCCCTGGTGCTTCCAACCCTAGGAGGCAGTTCCTGTCAATCCCATTGGGCGGTGAGAGAAGGAAAGTTTCCAGGATGATTGAGGTCGGCAAGGCTGAGACTGGTCAAGAGTGTCAGGGAGCGGTAAGGCTCTGTAACTCTGATGTCATCTTGATTAAAAAAATAAAAAACGTTTCATTGTTTTTTTCCCCTCATGATCATGGTAATCTGTGTTCGTTGTTAAGACCTTAGTGAGAAGAAAGTGAAAAATCACTTGAAATCTGACTCCTCAGAGAGACCGCTGTTGACATTCCTGTTTATATTCTTCCAGACTTAATGCCCTGTCTCTCTGTATGTGGTCTAGTTCTAACAAAACTGAGATCAAATTGTATGTTTTGAAACTGGTTTCTTTCCCTTGTTGGTATGATATAAATATCTCCTTGCATCAGTCCATAGTCTTCTGTTGAATTAATCTCCTTGCCAGATCTGGAAAGTCAGGGAGGGTCAAGCCCAGAAGTCAGGGAAGGTCCAAGCCCAGCCATGGCGTCAGGGCTGGGGTCAATGGGTATCAGAGAAGGTTGTTACTTGAACAAGTGACTGAAAGTGCAGGAGGCTGGAGGGGTGGGGTGGGGTGGGGAGCTTCTGCTTTTGTTTATGCAGGCTCCTCTCAAATTTTCCCAGGACACTGATCAGAATGTTGGATGAGTCCTCTGCTGTTGCCTGCATTAGCTCTATTTCTTTGGGTGCTATTTGTCATAGTGCCCCTCTCTCAGGCTGCTGATTTTCTTCATACACCAAGTAATCTTTGCTCCTGTGTTCCTGAAGATTTTTTGTCAGTGGTTAACAAATCTGGCCAAATATAATCATCTAAGGAGCCTATTAACACACACAGATTCCTAGGATCTTCTCCCACAGATTCAGGTTTTATAGGTCTGGGAAGAGCCTGAAAATTTATAATTTTACAAAGCCACAGAAATTATTTTGCCTACCAGCCAGGTTTGGAAGCTATGGATAGTCATTTTTAGTAGCCAATGTGGACATCCTTTACTGTGAAAGCTTTGCTAAGGATTCCTGTGGTCACTGGCCTTTCCCCAGCAAGGCAGGTAGTTCCTGGTCTTTAGCCTCAGTAGGACTAGATGAAAGTGCTGCCTAGCTTGTAGTTTTGTTACCAATTTTTAACTTTTTTTTTTTTTTTAGAGATTTTTACTGTAGGGTGCCTGTGCTTGCTGGAGGGACAAAAAGACAGAAAGTGAGAAATCAGCCTCCAGGGGGTATGGCCACATTGCAATTCCTTCTTCTTCATTATCCTCTTAGGATTTTGGGCGCATACACACATGCCTGGTATGAGTTTTAAACCACTGGGTCCGGGATTCTAACTGTAGTCTACTACGTGGGAGTCCAGCAACATAACCATTATGCTATCTGCTGGTTCCAAGGATGGGATCTTTTGCTGTTGCAAAGCCAATTTACAAAACTGGAACCGAATGTCAAGGCACAAACTGTATTTAGTGGCCAAGGAGTTGGGGAGCGGGGGTGGGGGGGGGGGGGGGGGGGGGGGGGGGGGCGCTGAACTCACAAATCAAATTTTTGCTGGCCTTGAGCTGAGGAGTTTAAACGATATCAAATAGGGTAATGAGGGGATGAGATAGGGTTGGTTATAGAGGGGAGAAATGTTCAGAGCTTTTCCTGGAAAAGGTGGGGACTTCCTGGGATTCAAGAACTCTCCTCCTTTTTCTCCTTCTAAGGATATTTCTAGTAGTTTCCCTGGTGATTGTACGCTGTCGTAGTGCTGGAAGGTGTGTCATTTAGCCCCTAAATGATGTTATAATGAAGTTTGGGGTCTTCCAGTGGTCATTATGGTGGCCATGTTGGATCCCACGGTCCAGGCTGGTTCTTGGAAAGTGTTATCTTGTTTCTTAGGCATGCTTGCATGCTTCCTGTTACTAACAAACACCATTTAGGGAGGGGCTGGGGCATGATATGAGCACTGTTTGTATGGTGGGTGACAGTTTCCTGAGCACAATCATTTAAAGGGAGCATAAGCACCACTGGAAATATAAAGAGACAAAATGATGTTGATCAGAATTTTCTTTAGGAGGAGGACTGTATAAGATATATATTGCTGTGTGTGTGTGTGTGTGTGTGTGTGTGTGTGCGCGCACATGTGCGTATGCCCAAGCAACAACCTTTTCAAAAAAGGGGCATGTTTGAGTAACATTGAGTTTCCATGTAAACTGTAGGCATCATATTTTATATAGAAAGTAAAAGCTGAAGTTGACAAAAATGTAGAAATTTTTAGGACATCTTTTTCCTCCCAAATTATTATTATTATTATTATTATTATTAATAATTATTATTATTTTGCCAGAGGATATGTGTGATTGCTGTAGAGAGACATACAGAGAGAGAGAGAGAGAGAGAGAAGCACTAAAGCACCCCAAGGTCTGGGTATGCTGCCATCCCCTACCCTGAGATCTGGCTCAGCAGGATCTTGGACATGTGTGTGTGCCTGGCATGTCTCAGGTCGATCTGGCTGAGAATCTGAACTGTGGTCTGCCTTGTGGCTTCCAGCACTGCAGTTCAGCACACTACCGACTGCATCTTAGAGGTGAGCCTAGAATATTTTTTGGAAGGGATACCAACAGATTAGCTCGCTTGGCGAACCAAATTATCGACTTCCTTGGGGTCCCCAAACCTAATTATTAACCTACTTCTAGTCTCTGGTAGCATGGATGTGGCGAGTGGTCACTGAAGAGAGCAGGTTGCCTTTCCACTGGGGTGTCTGGACCAGCAGATGACAGGCAGCCTGGACATGTTCTAAGGGCTCTGAGTGTTTGTGGACATCCAGTGACACAACCTACTTGTCTTTAGAAATGTCAGCCCAGATGAACCCATAAGATGAAAGCTGTCGGGAGCAGCTCTAAGTGTAGGTTCTAGAGTGCCCGTAGGCTTTGATTTGCCCGAGAGAAGCTGGGAAGATGTGGTTGAAGGCACAGTGGACTAAGGAATGCCACCGTTGGCTGGGCATTTTCTTACTTATTCCACATTTGTTGTGGCAGTGCAGTCTTAATTGAGGCCCCAGTCCACTTTGTTTCCTGCCTCGTATTAGAGCCACAGAGATGAATACTCCGCTCGCTTGCTTGCTTTCCCTCCCTTCCTTCCTTCCTTCCTTCCTTCCTTCCTTCCTTCCTTCCTTCCTTCCTTCCTTCCTTCCTTTCTTTCTTTCTTTCTTTCTTTCTTTCTTTCTTTCTTTTTTCTTTCCTTTTGTTAAGAGAGATTTTTGCTGTAGGGCACATGTGCTTGCCAGAGAGACAGAGAGAGCAGAAAAACAAGAAATTGCCTGCCAGGGGGGATTGTCATGCCACAATTCCTTCTCCTTCATTCTCTTCTTGGGATTTTGGGCATGCACACATAAGCACCTGGTATGAGTTTTAAGTTGCCGGGTTTGGGACTTGAACCACAATCTACTACGTGAGAGTCCAGCGATGTAAACATTATGCCATCTGTAGGTCCTAATGCTCCATTTTCTGTAGTGCGAATGAAGCTGGGAACAGATGCCAGCCACCTGCTCCATGTGTTGGGCAGTGTGAGGTCAGACCTGAACTGGAGGCCCTGACAAGCCCCTGCCAACTGGCCCCGGTTTGCCCTCATTTCCAGCCCTGCTGTCCTGAGCCTGGGAAATTTCCGTGCATGCAACTATTTCTCAGGAGTGCATCATCTGCTGGTTAGTCCTCAGCATTTATTGGCTTTTCTGTTATTTGAAGTTCATCTGCTTGGGAGCTTTTAGAAATTCCTCCAAGTTTCTGGCCTCTTGATAGTCCTTTGTCTTCTTTCTAATTGTGCTGTGTACGTGTGTTTGTGTTTAAAAACCTTTATAACTAGGAGATATTATTACACACATACAGGAGAAAGTTCCCCCAAAGGACGTGCAGTTCAGTGATTCACCACCAAGCTAACAAATTCATAATGTTCATTTGAGTCAAAAATTGAATACTCCCAGTATCCAGAAGATTAGAGTTTGATGTATGATTTATTTTTTCCTTTATCATCCAGTTCAAATTATTTTCTAATTTTCATCATCGTTTTTTCTTTAACTCATGGGTTATTTAAAAGTTTTTTTTTTTTTTTTTTTTTTTTTTTTGATTTGCCATACAATGCTAGTGCTCACAGGTGAGAGAGAATGGGTTAGGGGAAGTGAGGAATCACCCCTCAGCGGAGATGGTGCGGGTGCAGTCCCTTCTCCTTTCTTCTCTTGGGATCTTGGGCACTCATGCACTCATGTCTGGCATATTTTTCAAGCCACTCAGTCTGGGAGTCAAACCGCACAGTTGGCCATGTGGGACCTCTGTGCCACCTCCTGTCCTAAAAGTGTATTTCTTAATTTCTAAATGTTAGGGATTTGGAATAGTATCTGACATTTTGATCAGAGAACATACTCTACATCCTTTGATTTTATTTATTTATTTTGTTAGGTTTTTGCCATAGGGCACGTTCACTTACTGGAGACTGTAAGAGAGAGACAGAAAGAGGGAAAGTTAGAAATCACCCCCCTGGACGGATGGCCATACCACAACCCCTTTTGGGCACGCACACATGTGCCTGGCGTGATATTTCAGCCAGTGGGTTCGAGTCCAGCGCCTTAACCACCTTGCCATTTGCTGTCCCCCCCACCCACATCCTTTTTAATCCTTTGAAATTATTGAGAATTGCTTGATGGTCCAGCAGATAGTTTTATAAATGTTCGGTGTGTGCTCAAAAACAATTCTGTAGCAGTTGGATGCAGTGTCGTTTAGGCAAAGTTTGCTAATTATGTTGGTTAAATACTCTATATTCTTGGTCTTTTTCTCTTTGTTCCATCAGTTCCTAAGATAGGTGAATTAAAATTCCTATCCTAGTTGTAAACTTGTCTGTTTGTCATTGCAGTTCTGTTTTTCCTTGACATATTTTGAAGCTATATAAAGAACCTAGGAATTTAGAATTATTATCTGTGTGTTCAATTGAAACTTTTATTATAAGGTCTTCTTTTATTGTTATGAAATCCTCTCTTTATTTCCCATAGAGATAAACTCTGCACTGTCTAATACATAACACACCCTGGCTTCTTTGGTTGAGACTAGCCTGGCATATCTCTTTCAAAGATTTGCCTTTCCAACTTTCTACATCTTCACACTTCAGGTTTGCTGTGTCCATTACAAAGGGCAGGTACAGGGACCAGCAGTTAGCGTAATGGCTATGTCACTGAACTCCCATATAGTCGACCATGGTTCAAGTCCTGGACCCAGTGGCTTAAACTCACGCCAGGCGTGTGTGCGTGCATGCCCAAGATCCCGAGAGGAGAATGGAGGAGAGGGGATTGCGGTGTGGCCATCCCCCCGGTGGGTGATTTCTCGCTTTCTGTCTCTCTGTCTTTCTGGTGAGTGCACGTGCCCTATAGCAAAAACTTCTCAAAAACAAAACAAAACAAAACAAAAAAAGGGCAGGTATAGAGTTGTTTTTCTTCTCAATACAGACCTAAAATATCTTTTTTTCAAAAATATTTTTATTTATGTATTTATTTTTATTTTTATTTAGATGCTTGGGGTCACTAGCATTCTAGTGATAATTTTCTTTTTTTAGATTTTTTTTTTTTTTTGGAGAGGTTTTTCGCTATAGGGCGCGTGCGCTCGCCAGACAGACAGAGAGAGACATAGAGACAGAAAGCGAGAAATCACCCCCCAGGGGGGATGGTCACGCCGCAATCCCTTCTCCTCCATTCTCCTCTTGGGATCTTGGGCACGCACGCACACGCGCCCGGCGTGAGTTGTAAGCCACCGGGTCTGAGACGCGAACCACGGTCGACTACATGGGAGTCCAGCGACATAGCCATTACGCTAACTGCTGGTTCCCTAGATTTTTGACATATAGCATTTGTGCTCACTGGAGAGAAACAGAGACAGAGAGAGAGAAAGTGAGAAATCACCCCCTAGGTGGATGGCCACACCACAATGCCTTCTCCATTCTCCTCTTGGGATCCTGGACACATGTGCTGAGTATGTTTTTCAAGCCACAGGATCTGGGACTAGAGAACCACTTTAACCGCCACACCACCTACTGGCCCTGGGATAATCTTAGTTCAGTGTTAGGGACTAAGATTATTTGAAGTCAAGCTGCAGTCCCTGGAGGAACTGTGACTGGTTAGTCATCTTCTTCCAAAGGGACAACCCTTCGAGTCCCAGTGCAAAAAGCAGGGGCTCAGAACAAGCCATGTTTTAGCAGGCCTTGACCTCCGACTCCTGCTCCTCCAGCCCTGAAAGGCAGGCAGAAACTCTGCTCAGGGCTCTGGAATTTGAAAACACCCAGGGAGAAAATGAGCTGAGATAAACACCAGACTTACTTACTAACACAGGCCTTCATCCCTCAGATCCTACCCGGTAGTTCCTCTCGATCTTGAGAAGATGCTGCTCTTAGAAGATGCTTTTAGATAGATGATCTAGCTTCTCTGGTTTTCTCAGCGGTTCTGTCATTCCTGAAACGGAAGTCTCCTGTGTGTAGTTTCTAACTTCCCCTTCTTGTCGTTTCAGTGGAGCACTTGTATGTGTCAGGTACTTCATATAGGCTAGTAGAACTGTGTTGTTATTATTCCCCTCGTGGAGATGAGGAAATTGGAGTAGCAGTGATTAAGGAGCGTTGGTGGTGGATCCTGGATTCACGCCAGGTCTTACTGACTCCAAAACCCATGCATCGCTCATAGTTCTGTGCTTCACCTTTTGTGTTTTCCATATCCAATTTGTTCTGCTAGAAAACTTTATTAGATAATTTAAAAAATGACACAGACATAAAACATGAAAATAAGCTACTGACTCTATGTGTGGCTTAAAGCTATTAGCAAGCATAAAACATACTCATCATTATAAAATAACACTTATCCAACTATGGGGAAAATCTGTATTATGAAATAGATAAGGAAGTGAGTAATTAATAAAATGAACCAATGGAAAATTTCGGTATTAAAATGATATTACTTTATATATGCAATTTGAAAAAATCATTATAATAAAATCCAAAGGAAAATCCTAAAAGACAGACTAATTTAAATTTTTTATAGATAATAGCATTGTATACACATTTATGTGAAAGAAAACTATTTATTCAGCAGGTGAAAAAGTCAATGAATATCTGAGGGACAATTCCAGATTTTTCAGTTTAATAGTAATGGATATGATTTGAATCTATCAAAATTCCTTATTAAGAAAACAAGAGATCTTGGGCCAACGCATGCCATGATGGTTAAGGCAGGTGGATTCCACATGGCCAACTGTGTGGTTTGAATCCTGGACTTGGCAGCTTGAGAAACATGCTGGGCATGTGTGCATGCATGCCCAAAATCTTGAAAGGAAGGAGAAATGGAGAAGGGACTATTCCCCATGGAGGAGTGCTTTCTCACTTTCACCCTCACTCTTTCTCTCCAGTGAATGCACATGCCCTCTGAAAAAAAGAAAAGAAAAGCCCATAAAAAAGGAGGTCTTTGTTTCCTTAGTCATATCTTAAAACTGTATTTTGGGGAACCAGCAATTAGCGTAATGGCTATGTCGCTGGACTCCCACGTAGTCGACTGCGGTTCGCGTCCCGGACCTGGTGGCTTAAACTCACGCTGGGCGCGTGTGTGTGCAAGCCCAAGATCCCGAGAGGAGAATGGAGGAGAAGGGATTGTGGCGTGACCATCCCCCTGGGGGGTGATTTCTCACTTTCTGTCTCTATGTCTCTCTCTGTCTGTCTGGCGAGCGCACGCGCCCAATAGCGAAAATCTCTCCAAAAAAAAAAAACAACTGTATTTTTTCTTAATTTTGAAAATTAAAAAATTGCCTCAGAATTAGGATCACATTTATATCACCTAATTGTGAAGGCAATATGGGTATATATTAGTTATCTATCACTTTGTAACAAATTATCCCAATAATTTTCCCAAAACCAATCAGTAGCTTGGTGTTTTGGCGAGTCAGCTTGTGTGAGCAGTTTAGCTGGATGGCTCTTGCTCAGGGTCTCTCATGGGAGGATGGTCAAGCTGTTGTCCAGGCTGCAGGTCTCTGGGCAGGCATTACTGGGGCTGGAAGTTCTCTTTCCAGGATGGCTCATGGACATGGCTATTGGCAGGAGGCCTCAGTTCCTGCTATTTGTTGAAGTCTCCTTCTTCTCTGGGCCATCACAAACCAGGGCCCAGGGCTATTTCTCTGAATGGAACTCAAGATTCTCCTTCAACATAACAGGCACTTGAAATTCTCCAGGGTTATGCCCACGAGTAGTACAGCTCCCAGTTCCCCAACACCACTGCAGCCTTTTCTCCCTTAAAAGGCAGAAGGTAAAACTGGTAAGCATGCATAACCCTCTTGGAGTCTTGATCTGGGCTACTGTGTAGATGAGTGAGCTGCAAACCACAGACAGAGGGGTTGTATGAGGGCCTGAGTACACATTTGTCCTCACAAATGGAGGGAAAATTTGTGAATGTTAGTGGCTGACTAGGCTCCATGTGCATTTGTCCTGATAATCATCACCCTTCCATGCCTATCTTTTAAAAGTTTATTTTATTCATGATAGAGAGTACTGCGTATGTGCACGAGAGAGAGAAGGAGAGAGGGAGAGAGACATACACACACCCTCAATAGGGTTTTATCATCCACAATTCCTTTCCCCCAGCCCTCCTGCTGGTCCGGATCTTGGGCACTTGTGTGCGTACCAGGCATGTTTCACATCGACCCCTCGTCAGTCACGTGACTTCCAGCACTGCACTTCAGTAAGCTACCAACTGTGCCGCCGAGCTGTGGCCTCCTGTGGCTTTTAACATGTGACAGTTCTTAAATGGGCAATTGCTTTTAGGGTGAATGGGAATGCTTTTAGAATGACTGTGGCTTCATGCTGGGTTGGCAAGTCCCTCCTAGATGTATTCTCTGCACATCCCAGGGTAGCATGAGCACCCTCTGGGACCCATTCCTGCTGACCCCTGAGGCCAGCTATGGTGTGCCGCCATGTCTTCTTGCTTTGTTTTCTGAGCATGTCTCTTCCTGACTATCCTCAGAGTCAGATTTTATCTTCCTGTCATCCCCTACTGAATAATGCCTGCCAAACTGAATGTCTTTAGCTGGTTTTCAGATCCTTTTCCATGATGCCCTGGGAGTCTGAGCCCTTAAGACCTATGGCCAATAGAATTTGAGTTTGTTGCCTTCTCTAGATTTCTGAAGCTCCCTCTCATCCAGTATTTTTCCTGTGCGTGGGGCCCTGTCTGTTCTTCCCTGGACTCTGGGCTCATGTCCCCGGTACACTCTGGGCACCCATCATCAGCCACCCTGTGCAGAGAGAGCCGGTGCCCACCTGCAATCCCATGGGCTGAGAAAAAAATGTTGATACGTCAATAAGAAAGACGACTGTGATCCCCTCTCTTCTCTGTTCCTCCTGGAGGCCATTGGGTGTTTATGGGAATGACCTGAAGTTTTCTTCCTTCCCTTCCCTTCCCTTTCCTTCCCTTCCCTTCCCTTCCCTTATTATTATTATTCCCCCTCCCCTTATTATTATTATTCCCCTCCCTCCCTTTCTTTCTTATTTCAAATATTTTTTTTAATTTTAATTTTAATTTTTAAATTTTTTTATTTTTTTCTTTCTTTCTTTCTTTCTTTCTTTCTTTCTTTCTTTCTTTCTTTCTTTCTTTCTTTCTTCTTTCTTTCTATTTAAATAAAAATGAGAAAAACTGGAGGGAAAAACCTCTTCCAGTTCCTTATTTCTCACCTGCTTTCCAGCCTGGCCCTTCCCTTTCTCCCTTCTTCTTTTCTTCTCTTCCTTCTTCTCTCCCTCCTCTTTCCTTTTTTCTTGGTTTCCTCTTTCCCTTGTTTTTAGTTGTAGAAGTTCATGGTTATGTTTGTATCGCTAAAATCACAATAGTGATAGGTTGAAATTCCTCTTACTACCCTCCCTCCAATTCCCAGTCCCTTCCCTAGAGGGCGATCACTGTTTTTCAAATTTTTATTTATTGGGTCATCAGGAAAGTCATGATGTGTTTTTCTGTGCAAAAACGCATCATGACTTTTCTAACGACCCAATATTTATTTTTATTGCAGAAGGCATAGCACTTACCAGACAGAGAGAGAGAGACAGAAAAAAAGAGGAAGCACCTTCCAGTGGGGCGTGGTCTTGCTGCAATCCTCATTCCTCCATTTCTCCATCCCATCAGGATTTTAGGCACACACACCCACAGGTCCAGCATGCTTTTCAAGCCACCAGGGCTGGGATTTGAACTGGATTCTCAGGTGGGATCTCGCTCCACGTGCACAGCACCTGTCTGCCACACTACAGAGCTAACCGCGATTGCTTCTTCTTTTTTTTTTTTTCTTAGAATTATTTAACTTTATTTATTTATTTATTTTTATTTGAACATAGAGGGAGAGAGAGGAGAGAGAGAGAACGAGAAAATGAGAAAGCAAGCCACCAGGTCTGGGACTCAAACTGTGGTTTGCCATGTGGGAGTCCAGCGTCCTTAACCACCATGCCACTTGCTGGCCCCGTGATTGCTTCTTAAAAAAAATGCCAGAGGACACGTGTGCCCACCAGAGTGAGACAGAGAGACAGAGAGAGAGAGGGAGAGGAAAAGGGAGAAGTCACCCTGGAATGGGGCATGGTCATGTGGCAATCCCTTCTCCATTTCTCATTCTGTCGGGATTTGAGGCACAAACATACTTATGCCTGGCATTTTTCAAACCTCTGGGGCTGGGATTTGAACAGCAATTGGCTATAAGGGATCCAGTTCCTTTAACCAGTGGGCCATGGGGTCAGCCCAATCACTGTTTTTCACATAACACCCTTTCAGAATGCACACACACACACACTATACGATTGTTCTGCAGTGCGCATCTTCCTTTTAGAATCTTGTTACAACAGTACTCCCAGGCCAGGCCAGCGGGAGCTCCCCCATTCCTGTAACAGCCATATTATTCCAGAGTACAGCTGTACATGGCTTACTGAACCAGCCGCATTACTATCGACTTTCAGGGGCTTCCATTGGTTCTTATTTTAAACAGTGCTGTCATGCCAGCCTCTGTGCACATGCGTGGGTTTTCTTCTGTGAGAGTTATCTGGGATGAAGATGGCTGCATTGAAGGATATGCACGTTTAAATTCCATAGATATTGCTAGAAATTACCTCTGTGCACACGCCCTCTGACGGGGTATGAGAGTGCCTGTTGTCCTGTGTCTCTACCAACAGTGGCCCCGCGGCGACGCTTCAGCACCCATCTGGGCTCCTTGTATGGTAGTGAGCTCCCCAGCTCCAGAGGAAAAGGGATGAGGCCAGGAACTCCTGCGGGAGGCATTGTAAAGGGAGTCCTGATGGGATGAGATTGCTGAACTGGGAGACTTCTGAGGTCCCCTCCACCCAGAGACAGCGGAGTCTTTGAGTGGCTTCACGTGAGCAGAAGAATGTTCCTGTCCATTTCACTCTGATCTTCACCCAACGAGGAGCTGAGCCGAGGCTGTTTCTGCTGCTGTTTCCTTAGGTCAGCTGAAGCTGTCGATTGAGGCCCAGGACCGGGTTCTGCTGCTCCACAGTGAGTAGGGCTGACTGTGAGCTCACCAAGGAGGGGAGGGATGGGCTGACCATGGGCCGAGGCTTCTCCCGTCTTCACAGAGTCCTGCTGTGTGTCTATTGAAAAAAGTGGCCTTTTCTCTTGGCGTTCTTTCTACAGACCTGGTCCCGCCCTGATGTGTCTGGAGGCCACTGAGTGGGCTGGTCTCCCTAGTGGACTGGGGCTGTCCCTGGGCACCTCAGCATTGTCCTGGCCTTGGTGAAGGAGGGCTACAGGGAGCTTACCTGCCGTTCCTTTTTTCTTCCACTCTCTCCTCTTTCTCTGTTTCTCAGTCAGTCATTCTCATTCACCGACAGGCAGAGCAGTGTCGTGGTTGCGGTCGCAGTATTTGGAGACAGAGCACTAGTCTGCATCCCGGCTCTGATACTTTACTTGCTGTGTGACCTGGAGCAAGCCCAGTTCTCTCATGTCAACTGGTGGTGAAATAGCATCTGTCTTATGTGTTATATGAGCATTAAATGAGTTAATATCAGTAAAGGGCCCCGAATAGGGCCTTAGTTTGAAGTAAACCCTATCTCCATGTTTTAAAAAAATAAAATAGGAGACCAGCAGATGGCGTAATGGTTACATTACTGGGCTCCCACATAGTGGACCACAATTCGAATCCCAGACCTGGCAGCTTGAAACTCACGCCGGGCACATGTGCGTATATGCCCAGAATCCCAGGAGGAGAATGGAGGAGAAGGGATTGTGCTGTGGCCATCCCCCCTGGGGAGTGATTTCTTGCTTTCTGTCTCTCTGTCTCTCGAGTACACATGCCCTATAGCAAAAATCTCTCTAAAAAAACAAAAAAGGAAGAAAAGAAAATAGAAAGTCGCAATTTTCAAAAATAGTGACTGAGCAGCCAGGGACCTCAAGCAGAAGTGTCTACCCCTGTGAAGGTGGTGCTGATGGGATGCCAGGGAAGGCTTGGCAAAAGGGTTGATGTCCACACTGTATCCTGAAAGAGGCACAGGCCTGAGCCAGGCAGAGGGACTGCAGGGCCAGGCACTTCATGTGATGGAGCCGCCAGTGCAAAGGCCGGGGGGGGGGGGGGGTGTCGGAGGGAGCCTGCTGCATTCGGAGGAGTGCGTGGGAGGAGTCCTGCTTTACCTGTGTGTTTGTCCATCTGCACATCCTTCCATCCAGCACAGGAATAGTAATGGTTACCGAGCTGGTGTCAGGGCCTCACTGCCTGCACTCTTCTGTTTAGCCAGAAGTCCCTGCCTATCTCTCCAGCCTCCCTGGCTCTTCCTGCTAAAGGCACCGTCCACCCCTTTCCCTACTCAGTTACTTGCACCTTTATGAATACATCCTGCTCCCCCATCTCTGTGCCTTTGAACCCAGTGTTCCATGTCTCTGGAATCACCTTCCTTCTTTTTTGAACTCCTTTGGAAAAACAACTCCCCCTCCCTCTGATTTTATAAGAAATATGCTTGCCTCAATCACCATTAAGACTCAGGAAGGAGTCTTATTTTTTGCCTTATTTTTTCCTCCTCCAGGAATTGTCTCCCCTCCCCCCATCTCACCTGCCTGGGCCAAGTCTGTTGCTTCCTGCTCTGTGCCCTCATCACAGCCCTGACTACAGTGTGCCACCCTGAGGCTGGTCTTTCTGCAAGACTGGAGTGTGGCTGGGGCAAGGGCCAGGTCTGCCTCACCATCTCTGGTGGCCAGAGAGACCCAGGGGGTGATGAGGCCTGGATCTTGCCCTCCAGAACCACACCCTTGAGGGGAGGGATGCATGTGGAAGCAGTAACTTGGATACCAGGCGGGATAGACCAGCAGGCGCCTGGGGTCCTCTGGTCCTGGCCTTGGGGGTCCAAGGTGACGTTCCCAAGGACCAGCAGAGGGGTGTTCTTTGCCTGCCAGGGCCCAATTCCAGCTGTGCAAACAGTGTTTGCAGAGTGCACCTTGGCCTGTACCGCTCCATTTATCCTGCACAGTTTGCTTTGGCTTCACCCCAGTCTCAGGCCCTTCATCCCTTCCAGCCTGTCCTCATTCCTTCCTTTGGCTTCCCAGGCCTCACACTTCAGACTATGGCAAGCACAGTCAAAACCAAACAGAGAAAAAAACAGAAAGGAGGAGCAGGTGCCATCCGGTCTGTTGTCTGGTTTCTGCAGACCTCAGGCAAATGGGCCATGCTGCTTTTGTGAGCAGAACTGCAGCCACCCCACACCTGTCCCTTGCTTTTGTTTATTATTATTTTTTTCTGTAGCAAACCTTTGTTGAGTGGTCGCTTATTTGTCAGGTACTCTACAAAGCACATTAGACCCTTATCTCATTTGTCTGGCACAACTACCATGTCAAGTGCGTACTGTCATCACCGACATTGAGGGATGACAAGTCTGGTCTCAGAGAGGCAGAACCACTTGTTCTAATTCACATGGCTCATAAGTGGGGCCGCTGGGATCCATGCTTGGGTCTGCCTAGCTCTGGAACCCAAGCTTATGACTCCTGTGCTCTACTGTCTCCAGCCACAACATGCTTACTGGACAGGGCGAGGTCCCCAAAAGGCCATCTTGTATGGTGGAAAGAGCACTGGACTCAGAGTCAAGAGATAGTTTTTTTTTTTTTTTTTTTTTTTTTTTTTTTTTTTTAAATCTGTCATATGGCTTAGGCACTCGCCAGAGAGAAGTGTGGAAGTGTGGACAGAGAGAGGGAAAGTGAGAAAGTATCCCATAGGGCATGATCATACCAATCCCTTCTCCTCCATTTCTCCCTCCTTTCGGGATTTTGGGAGCACACTCACATGTGCCCAGTGTGTTTTTCAAGATGCCAGGCCCAGGACTTGAACTGTGCACTCAGCCATGTGGGATCCAGCCACCTTACCTACCATGCTACTGGCTAGACCCGAAATATAAGTTTTAAATCCAGCTGTCATTCTCTTGGTCTGTGATTTGGGGCAAGTTTCTTACTGTTTTTAGGGCCCACTTATGGCCTCATTTCCCCCATTAAGTGAGGGGCTTAAACTCTCTTCCTGTTCTAATAGGGAATTGAGTGTAATGTGCTCAAATGGAAGTTATTTGGGTGGTGCCGGAGTGTGGGGGAGAGTGGGAATGGATTGGACTGGGGAGGGATTAATGTCCCATGGGGGTTATACAGATTAAGCCTGGTAGTACATGGCCATTATACTGCTGCCCCCAGCTATCCCTTGTTGTATTTCAGATCTTCTAACGTGTGTGTGTGTGTGTGTGTGTGTGTGTGTGTGTGTGTTTCCATTCGCCCACCCCAACCCCACCATTTTAATTCTGTTTTAGTTATAGAAGGAAAAGGCCTGATGAACAAAGAGCCTGGCATCTGTGATCCCTATGTGAAGGTATATGATGGGTGGGAGGGTGGATGGGCAGGGTTGAGGGGCCATGTCCCTGGGTTCAGTCAGAAGGTCCCAACACAGCTGTAGGTCTGTGTGGGACCATTCGAAGTGGTGGCTACCATCTCAATCATTTGGTCAAGTTGGTAGTTACGAGGCACAGTGATAAGGCTCCGTGCTAGCTAGGACCCTTCCTGTAGCCTGGCTTGATCCCAAGGATTTCCTGTAAGAGCTAGAGCTAGTCTGTCTGTCTGTCTATCTATCTATCTATCTATCTATCTATCTATCTATCTATCTATCTACCTACCTACCACCTATTTGTCATCTATTATCTATCTATCTATCTGTCTATCTATCTATCTACCTACCTATCTACCTATCTATCATCTATCTACCATCTGTTTATCATCTATTATCTATCATCTATCTATCTATCTATCTATCTATCTATCAGTCTATCTATATCTATCTACCATCTATTTGTCATCTATCATCTATCATTTATCTATCTATCTACCTATCTATCAATCATCTATCTACCATCTATTTGTCATCTATTATCTATCTATCTATCTATCTATCTATCATCTATCTTCTTTCTATCATCTATCTGTCTATCTCTCTATCTTCTATCATCTATCTACCATCTATTTGTCATCTATCATCTATCTATCTATCTATCTATCTATCTATCTATCTATCTATATCTATCTATCTATTATCTATCTATCTATCTATCTATCTATCTATCTATCTATCTATCAATCAATCATCTATCTATCTATCAATCATTGCCAGAGGGTGCCTGGATCACCAGAGAGAGGCAGAGAGACAGGTAGAGAAAGAGGGAAAGAGCATCCTTCAACAGGGCGTGACTACTCCTTGATCCCGTTTCCATTTCTCCATCCTGTCAGGATTTGGGGCACACATGCACATGTGTCCAGTGTGTTTTTCAAGCCGCTGGTATCAGGATTTGAACCTTGGGATCTGGCTCCCTTAACCTCTAGGCTACAGGACTGACCCAAGACCTACAATCCTAAGGGTGATCTTGGTCATCGACATTGGTGGGCATAGCGAATATGTGGATGACTTAACTCCATAGATAATTCTCTTCTTGGGAACAGCCATGTCTTCACCTCCTGTCTCCCAGAATAGAGGCAGGGCCTCCAGGTTTGGACAATAGAGTGAATGAACATCTCCAAGGGCTGGAAGAGCTTTCTGTGTTGGGCTCTTGCAGTGAAGTTAGAGGCCCTGCAGGGGCCAGGGCTTACTTCAAGCCGGTGCCAAAGGCCACACCTGCGTGTGGCAGCCAGGGTGCCAGTGCAGGCCGATGCCTCACCCTGCATTCTTCTCTAAGTCCTCAGGCTGGTCGGAGGCCCCTGAAGGCATGGACTTGATTGGGAGCAGGGCAGGGCCCCTGAGGCTGGGGAAGACCCTGCACTGGGATGAGAGCTTGGATTTGGGTTCTCAGCATGGGGCTGACCCAGAGCCTCTGCAAAGGAAGCATTTGGTGGCTGCCAGGGACTTAAAAGCAAGGGTGCCCTTTGCATTTGGGGAAAACCTCTCTGCTTGGAGGAAGAGCAGGGGTGATGAGGTTGCACCCCATTTTTGGCCTGAGCCTGCTCTCCGTCTCCCCCGACCTGCCGAAGCTCTGTCTCGCCAGTGCGCTGGTTCCTTGTTTCTGTCTCGCATTTGACTGGGAACGCCACTCTGTCCTCTGCAGAGGCTGGTGTGAAGGTTATAGGGAGCCTCGAACTTGGAGCTGAGCTGAGTCAGCTGCTGGGCTTGGGTGAGTACGTGACCCCGAGACAAGCTAACACTTACTTTTCTTCCATCCAAGATTTCTTTGATCCCTGAAGATAATCGAGCTCGCCGTCAGAAGACACAGACCATCGCAGACTGCAGAGACCCAGCTTTCCACGAGCACTTCTTCTTGTAAGAGATGGGGCGGGGGGGATGGGGAGCGGGCCCTCAGCCGAGGGGAAGGAGTGTTTACCTGGAAATAGCTCCATTTGCCAAATGTAGAACTAGATCTAAGAAGAAAACAGCGGCTTCCAAAAGCTGTCTTTGTTTCTCATTCACTGTGTCCTTGCATTCCTGGCACCAGGCCCAGCAGCGAGGACCACAGTGACAAGGTATCACTTGGCTGGTTCTTTTAAGGAAAACGCCCAGCCTGGGGCTGGCAGCTCCTGAAAAGAGTAGGCAGTTTCCCACTGTGGCTCGGGTCACGCTTTCTCCTTGAGCAGAAGGAATTTTCCAAGCTGGGGTGGTTTTGTCTCCCCAACCCCCTTTTAATTTAAACTTACTAACCTCGCTGAGCCTTGGCTTTCTTGTTTATCAAATGGGGCTAATAATAGCACTCACCTCTGAGAGTCTGAGGTATAAATGGGACAGTGTGACACAAGGCCTGGCAGAGAGGCAGCTATTATTGTTGTTATTGTTATTATTTCTCTCCCCATCTCTGAACTCGGGGGGCCACTGGGAAAGGAACAAACTTTCTGTACTTTCCTATTAGTGAAATTTAGCAATAATGTTTCGTTTTTTTTTTTTTTCTCTTACTGCACATGGACATTTTGCTTACTGTAGATAAATAGAAAACATAGATGAGGCCTGGCTGTGGGAGCACAGGTAGTGGGGTGCTGTTTTACAAGACTGGATGCCATACGGAAGATCAGGGTTCAGACCCTGGTCAACCTGCACACAACCATAACCCCGGCTGGTTAGAAAGCCTCGCGGGTATGTGTCTTTGTGTTTGTGTGGTGGGGGTTGCAGCATGATAAGGCCCTGTTGAGGTTGCTTGTGTTTGTCTTATCTCATGAAAGGAATAAAATAAATAAACTTGAAAAAAAAAAAAAAAAAGAAAATATAGATGAGTAAGAAAAAGAAACTAGGAAACTCCTACAACTTTACTACCCACAGACAGACATGCCTTGCTGTATGGTAGACCCTCCTTGTACGTGGTCTTCACTTTCTGCTGTTTCAGTTACCCATGATTACCTGTGTTCTGAAAATACAGAAGTATTTTAGGAGAAAGAGAGAGAAAGGGAGACCATGTTCATATAACTTTTATTAACATACTATTATAATTGTTCTGGTTTATTATTAGTAATTGTTGTTAATCTCTTAACTGTGCATGATTTATAAATTAAGCTTTATCACAGGTACATGCGTGTAAGAAAAAACATGTATTTATGGTGTTTGTTACTGTCTGCAATGTCAGGTATCCACCAGGGGCCTTGTAACATTCCCCACAGATTAGAGGGGACTACTGCTTTTCTTTTTGGACCTTTGATGGGTGTGTATGTGAGAGCGTGTCGATGTTTATAGAAATGAACTTTTTAGTAAGAGTGTTGGAACCTCCAGGTTGTCCTCCATGCAGTAGCAGCTCTGTTATGCACGTAGGTCCTCGTCTCCCACACTATTTGTACTATCGTTTGTTTAACCAGCTGTTTAGGTTATTTCCAGGTTTTTACAGTTATGACCAACTTCCTGGGTCTGGCCTGGAGCTTGGTCTTACTAACGCTCTGCTCGTCTGATTTGCTTTGCAGTCCTGTCCAAGAAGAGGATGATCAGAAGCGTCTTCTGGTCACTGTATGGAACAGGGCCAGCGAGTCCAGGTGAGGAACTGCTGGTTGGAGGGAGACCCTGCTCTGGGCTAGTGGGTGGCTGCTGGGTGTCGGCATCCCGCGGGGGCTGTTAGTGCTTGCTGGCCAAATGGGTAGTCATGGCAACACTAAAGGCAGAGGCCGCTGCTCCGGGTCCCCATGGTCCAGGTAGGCCAAGGACTGTGATAGTCATGAGCATTTGCTGAGCACTTGGCCACTCTGGTGGCTCCTGGGCTGTCCACCAGCCTCCCGGTGGACTCTGGTCCCTGTCCAGGCAGGGACTTCAGGCATGGCGTGGAGATAAGGGACAGCAGCGACACTCACATACTCAGCTCCATGGGACTCTAAGCATCGTGAATATGGGCCTGTTCTCTTTTTGTTACCACTCTACCTACCGCCTGGTACGTGGATGTTTAATGCATTTTCTTCAATATGGTTGCATGAACAAAGGAATGGAATGAGCAGTAAGGACAGTTCACTGTGGGCTGAGACGATGCAGAAAGGCTTCATAGAAAAAGTGGGATTTTGAACACGGACAGAGATTCAGAATAAAACAAGGAGAGGTTGGAAAGGGCATGGACAAGGGCCAGGAGGCAGGAATTTACCTGGTGGGCTCAGGCTGCCTCGAGGAGGCCTGTTGGGGAGCAGGGAGGGGGTAGAGGTTGTAGGTGGAAAAATCCAAACAGGCTGATCTCTCTGGCAGCCGAGGGCATAGGAGGGCTTAGTGGCAGTTACTGCAGAGCAGAGGAGGAGTGTGGGGTGGTGAGGTGAGAGCTAGGTGCTGAGGAAAGCGGGGAGAGCAGCCGCCGGTCAGCCCCATGGTGAGCAGCCTCATTCTTTAGTTGGTCCAGTTTAAGGAATCTGGGAGACCCTGTGGCCTGTCACATTGGTTGAGCAATCATGGAACCGAGTGGCAACTGGAAACATGATGGAAATCAATTCCGCTCACCTGTTTAGATCTGGAAAATATTTTTAAGTTGAATATGTTTTAGTACCCTAAACTTTATTAGCTAATATGCTGTTTAAATTTGGATCTATTTCAACCTTCAAAATAAAGGATCTTTCTAACTATAGGGTGGGTGCACTTGCCAGAGAGAGAGAGAGAGAAAAGAGAGAGAGAGAGAGACAGCACCTTTCCAGGGGCGATGGCCACACCACAGTCCCTTCTCCTCCATTCTTCCCTTTAGGTTTTGTGCATACACACACACATGCCTGGGGTGTTTTGTAAGCCCTTGAGTTCAGGAATCGAGTAGTATAGTTGGCCATGTGGGATCCAGCTGCCTTAACCACTATGCCACTGGGCGGCCTGGGTTTTCCTTTTGCTAGAGTGTCTACTTTCATCGCTGAGTGATGCTCATGGTACTGTAGCCCTCATCCACCCATCTATCACCCACTCAGCTGCTCTCTCCTGGATACCAACGTGACAGTAGCATTCTAGTGCATGGGGTGGGTCAGATCCTGTCCTGCTCCCTAGAGAATCACCGAGAGAAACTTGAGCGTGCAGGTGAGGAGGGGGCATCACATTAATAGCAAAAGGAGCCATTTATTGGGTGCAGATCTCAAGCCAGGGCTTAACAGTACATTATCTCATTTAACTCATGCGGCTTTGTCCTAAGTTTTCAAAGGAAACCAAAGCTAAGAAAAGTTAATGATTTGCCTAAGGCCGTAGAGCTAATGCTCAGTAGTGCCAGAATGGGAATACAGACAGATGGACCCACAGCGCACTTGCCAGAGAGAGTCCTGAGAGAGGGAAAGTGAGAAATCACCCGCTAGAGAGGATGGCCACCCTGTAATCCCTTCTCCTCCATTCTCCTCTTGGGATTTTGGGCACACATGCACACACATGATTTTCAAGTTGCTGGGATTTGAACCATGGCTGGCCGTGTGGGAGTTCAGTGCCTTAACTACCACGCCACCCATTGGCCTCTACAGTCCTTACTCTTAACACTGTATTACCTCCTGGGTGCAGAAGCAACAGGACAGAGGGAGTCTCCAGTGGAGTGGAGACGGCAGGCAGGTGAGAGGAGTGAGGGGGATTCTGCAAACTCAGTGGTGTTGCTGGAAGGCAAGAACGAAGTGGGGCCTGGCAGGAGGTAAGCTGAAGAGGCTGGCATGAGCCAAATCAGGTGATTCTGTAGGTCCTCTTTGGAGCAGGTTTTCTCCTGCCACCCAGTGGCTCTCCATCCTGGATATGCAGCATGATCTCCCGGGATGCCAGGGAGGAACACGGGTCCCAGTGCCACCTCAGAGTGACTGAATCCAAGTCTTTGTGGTCAGGCCCTGGGAATCTGCTTGTAAACAAATTCTCAGGGTGAACCTCCTGCAGCCGGTTTGGCATCTGCGGATCTGTGTGGCCCTTGAGAGATTCAGAAGTGTATTGAGCAAGGGAATAACAGATGGACATTCTAGACCTACCATTTTGGTAGGTCTTTGGCAGGTCCAAGGGAGACAGAAATGTAATTTGGGGATAGAGAGGAGGGAAAGCGATCCAAGACATACCCAGGAGATGAAGTCAATAGTACGTAGTGGAGACCTGGCTGTGGGAGCAGCAGGGAAGTCAAGGATAACTCTGGGCAGCTGGTGGTGGCCCCAGCTGAGAGGATGTGCACACACAGGGAAGGTGAGTCAGCTCTGGACACAGTGATGCCCGGGCCTGGGGAGCAGCCCGCCGAGACCTGTGGAGGACAGCCTGCCCCTGTCGACCTGGGGCTCTGGGGATGGCGGTCTCTGCCGGGGTAGAGATGTGGGCCATGACCGTGAAGGCAGTGGGCGAAATTCTAGGCAGGTGAGACCACCCAGGAGGAGCACTGAGTGCCGAGGACTAGTGGTCAGAACCCTGTCTTTGTGAAACTTTTCTTATTTTAAAACATTTATGTTCTTTTTTTTTTTATATATATATATAATTTGCTACAAGGCACATGTCCTTGGTGGGGAGAGACAGATGGAGAAAGAGAAAGTGAGAAAGTACCCTTCCAGGGAGGGTGGCCACACTGCAACCCCTTCTCCTCCATTCTATTCTTGGGATTATTAGGCATGAATGTATTTACATGGGCCTGGCATGTTTTTCTTTTTTAAAAGAATTACTTATTTAATTCCATTTGTTGTTATTATTATTATTTTAACTTAACCAGACAGAGACAGAGAGAGAGAGAGAGAGAGAGAGAGAGAAAGGGAAAGGGAAAGCGAGAAAGCAAGCTGCCAGGTCTGGGACTCGAACCACAGGCGACCATGTGGGAATCCAGTGTTTTTAACCACTATGCCACCTGCCGGCCCTGGGCCTGGCATGATTTTCAAGCCACCAGGTCAGGGACTTGAACCATGTAGTTGGCCATGTGGAATCTAGCCGCCTTAACCACCACACCAGTTGGCTGGCCCAGACCCTGTTGTTCGGAAGGACAGGCAGAGGGGAAAGCCCTGCTGGAGACATCAGAGGAGTGTTGGAGAGGCAGATGCATTTGTGAAGCCCACCAGCTGGAGGCAAGGTCTGAGCAGGTGCTAGAGGCAGACACCACGTTGTCGAGGTGCCGTGTGATCCCCTGTGATCTCCCCTCCAGCGAGAGCAGAGCGAGCATGCCAAGCGGCCGAAGCAGCCAGTAATGTGGTTCACGGATCTTGGAACAGAAAGTGAGGCTGGGGAAAGTGAGTCAGCACCCAGTGAGGCAATGTGACGGGGCAGTGTCTCCACTTGTTGCCTATTTTGGGAAAGTGAGATTCCTTATTAGACAAAACACAGTCAAACTTGTGGTCACAGTTCCAGCCCAAAGCTCAGAGGGACAGAGCAGGCTCGGACAGGCCTGTCCAAGGAGCAGGTGGCCCCGTGGAAGTTGTCCACACCACTGAGGCCGGCTCAGCCTTGGTGCACTCCGGCACACCCCTCCAGTATTGATCCATTTCTGAATGAGAAGGCCTCTGAGCCGGAGGAGGCAGACAGAGCAATTGCAGGGAACTTCAGCCCTGCTGAGTATGCTCAAATCAAATTGCGCTTCCCCGAAGAACGGAAGTACAACTTCTCAACATGAAAGACAATGAAGGAAGGAAGGGAACGCTGTTTGCTGAACTCATCCCTGTTCCAAGCACTTTGCATACATTATCTATTTAATCCTCATAATCACTAGAGAAGTAGGAATACTGTCCTTCTCTTCGAAGAAGAGGAAACTAGGGCTTTGGCAGCTTGCTTGTCCATAATAACTAATATTTATTAAGCACTTATTATGTGTGGACATCAATAAGCACATGTTGTGCATTATCTAATTTAATCATCACAACACCAAACCAAGAAGATATTATTGCCGTCTTTCTCAGTGAGGAAACAGGCACAGAGAGGTTATGTAACTTGCCCAAGGTAACACAGCTAGGCAAGATGCAAAGCCAGGCAGTCTGGCGCCACGCCCATGTACTTGTAACCACATCATTGTATACTTTGACTGTCTCACACAGCTGATAAACGACTCCAAAGCCATACTCTTTCTGTGTCAGTGTGCTGCTGGCTGCTTCTCATTGCATTTATAGTATCATTTTAGATAAATCACCCGGCCAAACATGTGGGGGCCACATTCGAAACCGATGGGCGGTAAAAGGGAAGCATCTTGGGCCAGCCAGGTGGTGAGATGGTTAAGGTGGCTGAATCCCACACAGTTCAAGTCCCAGACATCATCACATCTCCCTGGTGTCTGTCTCTAAAAGATGGCTTTGAAGAAACTGCAAGGACATTGTCACTCTTAAAAAGTAACTAATTCCCACCAGCAGTTAGCGTAATGGCTATGTCGCTGGACTCCCATGTAGTCGACCACGGTTCAAGTCCCGGACCCGGTGGCTTAAAACTCACGCCGGGCACGTGTATGTGTGTGCCCAAGATCCCAAGAGGAGAATGGAGGAGAAGGGATTGCAGCGTGGCCATCCCCCCCGGGGGGTGATTTCTCACTTTCTGTCTCTCTCTCTGTCTCTGTCTGTCTGGTGAGCGCACATGCCCTATAGCAAAAAAAAAAAAAAAAAAAAAAAAAAGTAACTAATTCCTCAGTGTCATTGACTATGGAACTAAGCTCTTTACAAGTTCTGTGAGATGATATGATGAAAGCCAAACGGCAGCTTCTAGTATCACGGCATTTTCAGAACTGTGGGCCGACCGCAGTCTTAGAATTGTAATGTTATGTACCAAGTTAAAACATGGGCCTAGCCGTGGTAGCAGGTGGTAGGGTGCTGATATGTGATACTTCAGCCTCACAGGAAATCTGGGTTCGAATCCTGAGTTGACATGAACATGCCGGGTGCCCTCATGTGAGCCCTTGATCCTGGCTGGCTTAGGAGGTTGTGGGGAGGATTGCAGCATGGCAAGATTCTCTCAAGAGTTCTGTCTTTCTCTTGAAAGAAAGAAGGAAGAAAGAAAGAAAGAAAGAAAGAAAGAAAGAAAGAAAGAAAGAGAGAAAGAGACATTTTGATAGTAGAGTGATAAAAATGTGTTTGTGTGTATGTGTGCGTGTGTGTATGCTTAGTAGCTACACTTCCAGAGGGCCTCCTTGCTGTGTGCTGTGTGCTGTTTTGGGTACTGCAAACCTTCTTTCTCCTTTAATCCATTTTCTTTTTCTTTTTTAAGAATTATTTATTCAATTTTATTTATTCATTTATTTACTCTAATTTGACCAGAGAGAGAGAGAGAAGAGGGAAAGTGGGAAAGCAGGCCTCCATACCTAGGACTCAAACTGTGGTCTACCATGTGGGAATGTCCAGCGCCTTAACCACCACGCCACCTGCTGGTCCCTCCTTTAATCCATTTTCTAAACCAGATCTCAGTGCCATGTCCAGTGGCCTAATATCAGCAAGCTTGTAACCAGTGATGAGTACGGAGCCTAAAGAGCCTAATTTAAAATTTGGGACCAGCAGGTGGTATGGTGGTTAAAGCGTTGGACACTCCCACATGGCTGACCATGGTTCAAGTCCCGGCCCTGATGGCTAGCTTTCTCACTTTCTCTCTCTCTCTCTCTGGTTGATCAAACTGGAAAATAATAAAGTTAAATAAAAATTTTTTGAGAGGTTTTTGCTCTGGTGTGCGCTCACCAGAAAGACAGAGAAAGGGAGACAGAAAGCAAGAAATCACCCCCCAGGGGGCATGGCCACGTTGCAATAGCTTCTCCTCCATTCTCCTCTTGGAATCCTGGGCACGCACCCGCACGCGCCCAGTGTGAGTTTAAGCCACCGGGTCCGGGACTTGAACGGCGGCCGACTACATGGGAGTCCAGTGACATAGCCATTACACTAACTGCTGGTCCCTAAAATAATTCTTTAAAAAAATTTAAAAAATAAAGTTAAATTGAGGTTAAATGGTGTAACCCTGTAACAGAAAAAGTTTAAGGCTTCTGTGAAAGAGAATGCAAGAGGCGTCTCTCAAAAATAACGTGTCATGAAAGGAGGAGAAAGGATTGCGGCGTGGCCATCCCCCCTGGGGGGTGATTTCTCGCTTTCTGTCTCTCTGTCTCTCTCTGTCTTTCTGGCAAGCGCACACGCCCTATAGCAAAAATCTCTCCAAAAAAAAACCCCAAAAAAACAAAAAACGTGTTATTATCTTGTGGTGGGTCTCCCACCCAGTGCTCAAAGGTAAACTGAGTACTGTTCCCATGTGAGCACCATGAAGTTACCGCTAAGCTTCTGTTCTAGCTCTTTCCTCTACTTGAAATGCTAGTTGTCTCATTCTCCCTGGTTCAACCCGTTAGGCCTTTTTCAAGCATCTCAACCCTAAACTCCTCTTGCCTACCTGGGCCTTCAGAATCTGTGGTCTGTACTCTCTCTGTCACACTCTCACCCTGTCTTATGACATCCCCTGTCTTGCTGTTCTGAGCTGCTATTTAAATTCCTGTACATTTGTCTTGTTTCCTTAACGCCGCGGCTCCTTGCCCAGTGCCTGCCAGCCACTGGCGTGATAGATTCATCCATTTGTCAAGCTTGCACTTGGTGCATTAAGCCCAGAGCTCAGGCCTGGGTAGTTAGAGACAACCGAGGCTTAGTTCTAGAGATTTTGCACCAAGTGAAATTTCAGGCAGCTCCTAGGATAAGTGCTAGTTCCCAAGTTTAAGCTGATTGGTATATTGCTGTATGTTCGGCTTGCTTGTAAAGGAAGTCTTTCTTCTTCCAGAGGTTTTTTAAAAGCAGGCTTAAGAAGTAGCTAATTTAAGAACACTTAGAAAGATGCTCCTGCTTATGGACATTAATTGTGACAATTTTGTTCTGCCTGAATTATCATGAAATCATTGGAGGCCCCTTAGCAGGAAGCAGAGCTTGAGGGAGGCTATTAACCATTTAGCATTCTCTAAGAACCAGGGAATGAAAATTCCATTTATTGAGAGCAGAGAGGCAGCATTTATTATAGCTAATGCATTAGTCTGGGGTTTTATTTATTTTTATTTTTAATTTTTTTAATTGCCAGAGGCTTTGAGTGCTTGCCAGAGAGAGACGGAAAGACAGAGAGAGGGGGAGAGAGAGAAAGTACTTCTCAATGGTGAAAATGCCACAATCCCTTTTTCTTAGTTTCTCCATTGTTGGGATTTGGGGCACACATATATACATGCCCACAACGTTTTTCATCTTTTCTTTCTTTCTTTTTTTTCTAACTAAAAAAATTTATTTATTATTATTTTTAATTTGCTATAGGGCATGTGTACTCATCAGAGACACACACATAGACACAGACACACATGCACAGAGAGAGATAGAGAGAGACAGAGCGTGAGAAAGCAGGCCGCCTGGGACTCAAACCATGGTCAGCCATGTGGGAGTCCAGCACACTGACCACCACGCAATCTGCTAATTCCCTTTCCTTCCTTCCTTTTCTTTCCGTTCTTCTTTTTCCTTCCCTTCCCTTCCTTTCCTTTCCTTTCCTTTTCTTTTCTTTTCTTTTCTTTTCTTTTCTTTTCTTTTCTTTTCTTTCTCTTCTCTTTTTTTTCTTTTCCTTTCTCTTCTTCCTTCTTTTTTCTTTTCCTTTCTCTTTCTTCCTTCCTTTCTTTCTTTCATTCTCTCTCTCTCTTTCATTCTCTCTCTCTCTCTCTTTCTTCCTTTCTTTTTCTCCCTCTTTTCTTTTTTGCATTTGCTGTAGGGTGTGGGTGCTTGCCAGAAAGAGACAGAGAGAGAGGCAAAGTGAGAAATCAACCCTCTGGAGTGGTGGCCATGCCACAATCCCTTCTCCGTTTTCCTCTTGGGATTTTGGGCATGCAAGTACATGCATCTGGCATGTTTTTCAAGCTTATCGGGTTTGGGATTTGAACCATGGAATCAGCCATGTGGGATCCAGTGCCTTAACCACCACACCACTTTCTAGCCCAACCCACCATGTTTTTCAAGCCACGAGGGCCAGATTTGAACTGTCATTGGCCATGTGGACTGGAGTTTTAGGAAGCTTTCAGGCATACCGAGACTAAAGGAAGAGTGACAGCAAGACATGTGGGCACCTAGATACCAGCTGGTTTCTCTCGAATCTGTTGACAGACAAGTTAGTATGGGGACTTTGGTAAGGTCTGGGCAAGACTCTTCTGGAGTGGCAGCTCAGCAGTGTCTGTCACTTGTGATGGCCCCTGCTCTGCCTCTTGCTGGTGTTGACTTGGCCATTTCCCCGAGAGGGAGGAGTATTTGTTCTTGGTGGTGGGCTGGGAAGATGATTGTGGAAGAGTCGCTTTATTGGAGTGACTACATTGTCCTCCTTGAGTAACCTTGCATGATGGGAGGGGGCAAGGAAGAAGGGGAGTAGGTGGAGCCAGGGCTGGACGAAATGGGAGCAGGAGGGACAGCAGAGCGAGAGCAGCTGGTGAGAGATGGCTGGGCGCAGAGGCCTCAGCCCCATGGCCCAGGTTCAGAGCACGGATTTGCAGGCAGCTGGAGCAGTGTTGAGGCCCTGTATTCTGTATCTCTACCCGTCACTTGGCTTGGCTGCCTGTGAGAAGCTGGTTTGGGTTTGCTCAGGACTATCAGGCACCCTCTCTAGAGAACCCAAACGATATGTGTTTCTAGAGTCCACTGGTCCTTGAGTGGGCAGGTATGGGCAGGTTTCCTGCAGGATGCCCTGGAGAGCTTTCTCTGGGTTCTCAGGCCTGGACCCCACTGTGGATGCTCTGGACTTCGATCCCAAGGAGCAGAGGCTGGAGCACAGGTCTGCAGCAGGCTCTTCAGGTGGCTCCGCGGTGCACCCCTGGCTAGAAGCCCTGCCCGGGCTCGGGCCTTCCAAGACCAGGCTCCTGGAGGCACATGCCCCGAGAGTTCACTGGCGGTCCAGGCAGCCCATTCCATCACTGACTTGTGCCTTCCTCAGGACACACAGATCCCTCCCCTACGTGATCCCAAAGTCAACTGCCAGTGTTACGCGCCAGTCTAAGTGTCCACGAAGTTTTCTGATTGCGGTTATTAAACCAATCTACAAAAGAGTCTGAGTCAGGCCACATGGGAGGCCTGGGTTCAATTCCTGGCCCACCCTAAAAGCTAGGCGTGGTGCCGGGCGCCTATGATCCTAGCTACTCAGGAAGCTTGAGGCAGGAGGATTGCTAAGAGCTGGGGGTGGTGGTGCGTGCCTGTGATCACAGCTGCTCGGGAGACTGAGGCAAGAGGATCGTCACACAGCAAGACCCTGTCTAAAATACCACACACACTCACACGCACACAGACGCCCCACCAGAACAAGGGCTTCGTAGAGCATGGTGCACCAGGCACACCTATGTTACGTCGATGCTCAACCTCGGGCATATCTGGTAACGTGCTGACTCATGCCTCTTGTTCTCCCAGACGGAGTGGACTCATTGGCTGCATGAGCTTCGGGGTGAAGTCCCTCCTGACTCCAGACAAGGTGGGCTCAGCGAAGCTTCTGGCAGGGTCACCCCACCCAGCCCAGGGCTGGTACGGGCAAGCTTTCTCGGGAAGCCCTTGAGTGGGGCTGCTGTCTGTGAGATGGTGCCCCTGGAGGCCTGAATAACAGTGCCGGGTTGGTCACCAGCCCAGCTGAGAGTTTGGGTCCCCCTCTTGGTTTTTCTTGCCAGAGAGCTTCCCAGGAGGCTTCGAGTCTGGTATCTGCCCTTAAAGACACTGGCAGGTCCTTGGGACCAGAGCTGTCCTGGATGGGGAGGGCAGGCTGCTCCTTGCGGTCTGCCCCAGGGTCCTCGCGATGAGCCTGCCAGGTCTTACATTTCTGGACCTAGCAGGTGCTCAGGAGTGGAGTGAGCAGCGCGGCCTCGAGGAGCTTTTGTTCAGGCCGGGTGAGCGTTGTCTGGGATCCAGAGACCCTCGCTCTAGGTTGCCAGCCCCTTCTCTGTCGCTTTTGCACTGCACCCCTAGGCTGGAAGGTGTTGAGCAGAGGAGGGGTGCACTCCTTTGGCACATCCCGGACATGTCCTGGTGGTCTTGTGTCCTGGAGTGCAGTCTGGGGCGGGTGGCTGAGGCCCCTCCACTCTGCTGGAGGAACCCAACGATCTTCTCTTGACTGTAGCTCTGGCTTCCTTCCCGCTTGGGAAGAGGCGTGCCCCATGGAGGCTGCACAAGAGCCTCGGGATGCCAACTCTTTGGCTTCTCCATTTCTCTTCTGTTCTGCCGGCCAACATTTCCTGGGCTCCTACTGTATCCCAGGCACAGTGAGGCACATCAGAGAGCCTGTGCACAGCCCGGTGTGGGAGGTGGACAGGCCCGTGGCTGTCCTCCACAGGAATTCAGCAGAGGGAAGGACCAGCTTGGCGGGAAGGCTTCCTGGAGGTGCAGTCATGGTGGCAAAGGGCCTGCGGTGCCTGTCTCTCCTGAGGGACAGTGTCCACTGCTACTGTTTTATTTTTAAGTTTAATTGACACATAGTAATCACATGTATTTGGGGGTACAGTGTGATGTTCTGACATAGACTCACTGTGTATTATCAGGTCAGGGTACTCCACATGTCTGTCACCTCTAGCCACCATCATTTCCTTGTGCTGGGAACATTCAAATTCCTCTCTTTTTCCTATGGTCAAATGAACAATGAATGACTGTTAACCATAGTCACCCTATCACCCTATCGTGCTGCAAACACTAGAGCTTATTCCTCCTGCCACCTGCTGCTCTTTGAGGGGTGTTGGTGGCTGTCTGACCTGTGCCCTCTGAGTGAGTGTGTCATTCCCTCTTGTGACAGGAGATCAGTGGCTGGTACTACCTCCTAGGGGAGGACCTGGGCCGCACCAAGCACCTGAAGGTGGCCAGGCGACGACTGCGGCCCCTGAGAGGTGCGTGTGTTTCCCCAGCACCCCTGCCTCTCCCTCCCTTCCTTCATGGTCTCTCTCCATGTGTGGCATCTGCCGCTCCAGGCTGCTACCCGTCCTCTGGGTCCAGGGACTTCCCATGAGCACCTGCCAGAGTGCAGGCAGCCTTTTACCCAGGTCTCCTTTATTTACCTGGTTGGACGTTCCTGGGAGGGTTGTGGGCTCGGCTACCCTTCTCTGTGTCTCAGGGATGCCCTCTCAGCAGCTTGCTGACCTTGGGGCACCCACTTCTGCAGACAGGGTGTTCAGGCCTGACCGTGAGGCTCGAGGCTGAGGATGTGGATTTCAGGTCTCCTTCAGTCTGTCCCTCCCCCATGCAGCCAGGCTCCTGAGCCCTAGCCTGGCCTGAGCCTCAGGCGTCCCCACATTCTGGAGGTCGGGAGGGGCCCAGTAGCCACCTGGACCCATTGCCCAGCCATGCCCTCCGTGTGGTGTGTGGACGGACCTTCACCTGACTCTGCTCTGTCGCCTTCCAGCCCCACTGCTGAGACTGCCAGGAGGTGAGGATGCTGAGAACGGGGAGAAACTCAAGGTAGGCAGGACAAGCCCGGGCAGGGCTGGTGGGACCCGGACATGGCTCGCAGGGCTCCAGGGCGCCTGCATCCGTCCCCTGGCCAGGAGACCCCTAGGAAGGCAGCGTTTGGAGCCCGACACACAGCACATCATGCATTCTGAAGGGAGGGATTATTTCTTGACTTCTATAAGGTCTATTATAGGAAAGGAAGGCTTTTCTCAGATTACTCACGATTGTGGCGAGCGTGGAGAGAAGAGTCCAGCCCCACCTCTAGCAAAGAGGAGTCTGGATTCTGCTGATGTCAGGCCTCTAGAAACCTAGTTCTCCCCTTCCCGTAGGCCCCTGGAGACGCCCCACTCTGGTGCTGTGGCTGAGTCATCCTCTCAGGTTAGGCCCCTTGATGTCGGAGAGCAGGCCTGATTCTGAGCCTGAGACTCATGGCTTCTCATCTGCTGGAGCTTAGAATCCAGAGAGGGACCTTCACACAGGGATTTGGGAGAATTTGCCCAAGTTCATTCCATCTCTGCAGGCAGGAGGGTGGGGGGGACAGGTGATCCTGGTTTTTTTAGAGGTAAACAAACGAATGCTCAGTGATGGAGCAGCTGCTCGGTTCCAGATGCTGTTACTGAATCCTCCCGCCACCCCTGAGGTAGCCTTGATGTCCCACCTCGCTGGTGAGAGGGATACGAAGTTCAGAGACGTTAAGTGATGCTCGGTGGCCACACAGCCAGCGATGCCTGGCTGCCACGCTGCCTGCTGCAGTGACTCGTCAGGGACATGTGACGTTGGCATGTTGCATAATGATACCTCACGTGTGGGTGTGTTGTAACCCACACACAGCCCTTTCGCTTTCATTGACTCAGATCATTTGTTCCCTCCCTCATTCATGAAAGGATTTCACCTGTGCAGGCCGGGTTCTGGGCTGGGGGCAGGGATTTGGGCGTGAACAAGTCCGAGGCCGTACCCTTGCCAAACGTGTGGTCTGACTGCACTGTCACTATGGTAGCCGCTTGTGGCCTATGGCCACGGAGCGCCTGGAATGTGGCCGGTAAGGCCGAAGAAATGAATGCTGACTTTTATTTCGTTTTAATTAATTTCACTTTACCTTGCACATGTGACTCGTCCCTACCCTGTTGGACAGCATGGTAGTGCAGTGACTTGCCAGCTCTGTTTTCTGTGGCTTCGTTAGTTTAAAAGGTTTCCTTTGACTTTAGTGGGGAGCTGCAGAGATCTCTCTCTTTCTCTGTCTCTCTCTCTGTCTCTTGCTCCCTCTTCTTGCCTATCTCTGGGATAGTGGCCAGGGAGCTTCCCTGGTGATTGATGGGAATTCCATGGTCATCAACACCGTAGGTTTCTCCATGCCTTGGGAAAGTCCTGCTTGGTGCTGGATTTTGTACCCCAGCTCCGAGCGCCTGGGGCATTGTTCCAAAGAGCATTGGATTTTCAGAAATGCCCGTAGGTCTCAGCAAGGAGGGTGTGATCATCAGAGGCTGGGCTGGGGCTGGGGCAGGGCCCCCAGAGGTCACCTGTTTACCCCTCATTGTGCAGGCAGGAGGTGCCTGGGTGACCTGCTTATCACAGCAATCAAAACTGGGCTAGACCAAGGATATCCTCTGTGGTCAAGGCCGTGTGTGGGTGGGAGGGCTTCCCCAGGGGCTCCCAGGTGGACAAAGGGAGCTGGGCTCACCGCGTGCTGTTCTACGGGATGTGACCCTGGCCCCGCAGGGCAGGCAAGAGGACCTGGGTTCTGGTCCCAGCTCTGCCACTGCCAGGTTGTTTGACTCTCATCTTTCTAAGCCTGGGTCTCTTCATCAGTGAAATGAGGGATGTGGGAATCCCTTCCACATCTGGCTTTATGGCTCATGGATCATCACATCCTTAAAGCAGCCCCCTTAAAGCATCCTTAAAGTCTGAGGAAACAGTAGCGCTACTTTTCAGTAGCGCTGAGTGGCGGGCAGGTCCTGACTCCCAATGTTTGAAGTGGGGTATCTATGAGTGTCAGCCCCCCAGGCATCCTTGGGTTCTTTAGGCGGGGTAAGTCCCTAGGTTTGCTGCCGTGGGCCAGGGACTTGCTGGGAGCGGTGGTGTTGTTACAGAGCGGCTGTGTTTTCTGCCTGGGTTCTCCTCCTCCGAGGGGTGTTTGTGAGAACATTGGAATCACAAAGTGACCCATGGCGGAGAATGCAGCCAGAACAAAGGCGCCCTCTCCCCGCCGGGCCTGGGGAATACTAACTAGTTGACAGGAATTTTAATATAAAACTCTCCCTCTTCCTTGTCGTTCTGAGGTTTCAGGAAGCCTTCGGGCTTATCGTGCAGAGGCACACTGCACAGACAGGGCTCGGGGAGGTGAGAGGTGATTTCCTGCCATTCTTCTGTGGGGCGGGCTCCCAGGCGGTCATGCCAGGCTGACGGGCGCAGTGCGGGCTCCCGCTGCTGGGGGGAGAGCTGGATTTTCATGGGGCGGCAGCCGAGGCAGGACCCGCAGCCATGAACCGCTTCAATGGGCTCTGCAAGGTGTGTTCGGAGCGCCGCTACCGCCAGGTGGGTGCTTGGCCCTTGGGGTGGGGGGCTGTGGGGTGTTAGGTGCTGAGGGCTCACCAGAGTGGGACCTCTCTCCCTACAAGGCCTTCCTTGCCTCCTCCTGTCCCGCAGGCTCATTTTTGTTCTGGGGGAGGACAGATATAGGAGCTGGACCCAAGGCCCAGCCTGTCACCTATCCTCACCCCCACTCTGCTTTAGGGACAGATCATCCCAGCTCTGCACGGTGTCCTAACCACTCACTGGGTGGTGTCTGCGGTGACATTATTTGACTGATAGTCTGTACTTTTTATTTGGGAAGGGGATCTGGGTTAGGGAAGGCATCTCAAGCCAGAGGTGGAAAATGGCTCAGTCGCTGAGCAGCTGGGGGTTCCTGGAGGGAGGTTTTGTGTTTTGCTCACTTTCCCTGCTCCCGATGGGACGGCAGGGTGTCTGCCTGCGGTGTGTGTGCTGGCGTGGGAGACAGCATGTTTCCGTCATGTGCGCGCACTCAAGTTTTCCTCCTCCTAGCCTGATGCCTGGAGGCAGCTCAGGAGTCCAAGGGCCTTGGGGTTGCCCTTCAGTTGCCAGGGTTTGGCCTGGCAGCCTCGTCTCGGAATGTGGGGCCGAGTGTGGAGTGCTGATTCAGTTAGCTCCTGCGCCTCTTCTGCCGCTGTGCTAGGCATTCTTCCCTACACAAAAGGAACTGGGTCGCGGGCAAGACAAGAGATGTCCAGATTTGAGGAATATCCAAGATAGAAGGGAGCGCAGGAGTTGTTCTGACTGGAAAAAAAAAAAGTCCCTGAGTTCATTCTAATGACCAGACTGTAATCTGGGTTCTGACTCCTCTGACAGGCAGTGCAGGCCCCAAGGAGATGCCCAGAGGGACCCTTGCACCAGACACCTGCCCATGGGGGACCTGAGTATGCCTCCTCCAGCCCTCCCCAGGCCGGACCGTCTGTGCTTCCTGTTCTCCTGGAGCTGGGCAGAGCAGCCCCCGATGCCAGCATCTGGGTGGCAGTGGGACGAGGCTGAAGGCACTGGTGGACGTCCAGAAGCCCTTGGTCCCTTTGGGACTGTGGGCCAGGAGACCAGGCATACTGACAGGCGGCGGGGCCAGGCATGGTATGGGCAGATCTGGGGCTGGGACTCAAGAGTTCAGGACGGTTCCTGCATTAGAAACCAGCACAGAGTTGTGGGCATCAGGCTTTTTGTCAGACCTGAACCCAAATCCAGCTCTGCCCCCTTTTAGCTGTGGCTAGTGAGCAAGTCCTTCACTTCCCTGAGCCTCAGTCTCCTTGGCAGTAAAATGGGGATAATAAAATCCAGTGAGTATGCGGTGGGAGCCGGCTCAGGGTTGGCTGGCACACTGAGGAGCACTCAAGAAATGGTGGCAGCTGGGATTATGGTCTAGACATGACCGAGGACAGAAGCCAGGCTGAAGGGCAGGATGATGGGCTGCCACGGGTGAGACCTGGGAGTGGGGACAGTTCCTGCCCTGGGCAGGAAAGAGCGAGACCCACCCCCAGGAAGGACAGCCTCTGTCAGGAGCTGCCATGGTCCCCTCGCCCCAGGTCTGAGGCGCAAGTTCAGCAGGGAGGGCTGAGAGCAGGGGCCCCCACCTACTCACTTGGAGCCTTGGTTTCCCTCTCAGAAAAATGGGAATGCTGAAACCAGCCATGCCTTCCCCTCGGGGCTGCGGGGATGATTAGGTTTTTTGGATAGTACCCTTTCAACATGGTTAGTGATCCTGAGAGACAGAGCAGACTTCTGCTCCCTTGCAAAGGCCCAGCCCTCACAGAGTCAGGAGAGCCGTGCTCCCTGACAATCGTGCTTCTTCCCCCCTTTGCATCCCCCAGCCAGCTGGGACTGTTCTAGGATGGCACTTAGGCTGGCACCCAGGGAGACGGAGAAGTGCCAGTCCACAGTCCCACCTGGATGAGGGGACCTGTTCTCCTGGGGCACACGCCTCTTCTCCAGACTCAACTTAGGGCCACTCCCCAAAACTGTTCAACCAGAGCCCAGGGTGCTAGGACTCTTTTCTAGGTCAAAGGACTGCGGCTGTGTGATGGGGTAGGATGGGGGAAAGTGCTAGAAAGGCTGCATGATACCAGCTCCTGCTGGGGGCCAGGGTTGACTCTAAAGCCCCTATAGCCCCCTCAGGTCCGGGGATGGACCAGGTTCTGACACTGTGTCGGCCTCAGGCGGCCCAGCCACCCATGGTTGCTCCTTTCCTCTCGCTTTGCACACTCACTCCTGGGTTTGTTTTTCTTTCTGTCTTTCCATTTTTTTCCTCTTCCTGTCTTAGCTGCGTGTTTTCCCAGAATTCTTATGGGAACGGGGTATTTTCCTGCCCCCTCCCCCTTCCCCTTGTCTGTCAGATTTCCTGTTTTACAAACTGGCTTTGACTCCAGGCCGGGGGCTGGTGGGAAGCAGAGCCTTAGAGGCTTTGGCAGCTTCCAAGAACCGTGATCACCATGGGTTTCTTCTTGCTCTCCTAACTCGTGCCTGGCCTGGGGACAGCAGCAGGTGAATGCCGGCACCTGGGCCTGAAAAGACAGCCCGAAGAGAAGCAGAAATCCCCCAACAAGGCTGGCACCTGACCTCTTCCTGGGCTTGCTGACCTGGCTTCCTCCTCACCTGACCTGGAACACTCTTCTCCATACTCCCCAGGCTCATGCCACGTCCCACGTCTAGGGAGTCTCTTGCAGCCCCACTGAACCCCTTCTCCTGCCTTTGCTCCTGCAGCCAAATGAGCCTGAGCCCGCGGAGCGCACCGCATGCGGCCTCTCGTTCAGCAGGACTGGCCAGCCGTCTTCGCTAGCTTAGTCCTTGCCTAGTTCCGACATGTGCCCAGCGTGCTGTCCAGAGTCAGGGCAAAGTGCTGGCCACACCACAGCCCTCGTGTCTTGCACTCTTGCTTGCCATGCCTAGTTTGGCTTTGGAGAGATTTGTGTACCCTCGGGGCTCTCTGGAAGCCAGAGTCCAAGGCCTCATGTCTGCGTAGCAGTTGAGTCAGTAAGCGTGTACTGTCTGAAAAGCATCCAGGTGGCAGGGTCCTTTCGCGGGCCTTCTGAGAGCAGGGATGGGGCCTGCCTTGCCCGTGGTAAGAGCAGTGGTGACTTCAGGTTCACCCGGGAGGCCTGACTCCCTTACCTGCAGGCTGTCCCCGACCTTGAGGCCCTGGCTGTGGACTGCCCTGAGAACCCCCATGCTCCCCCTCCAAGCCTGGGCTAAGTTTGGGTGAGCAAGTCCCAGTGTCCCATCCGCTGTGCTCTGGGAGGGTAGTGGCCAGGTTGGCTTGGTCTTTGGTCTCTGCATAGGGCCAGCTCTGGGCCAATTTCTGTGAACCTCCGTGGGACAGGAGAAAGGGAGTATGGGAGGCGGGGGTCACAGGCCAGGTGGGCTGCTGGGGCCGAGGGGAGTGAGGTCCACCCTTGGTCCCCATTCACTCCAGGCCCTCCTGCCTTAACTGGGTTTGTCTCCTGAGCTCTCAGCCTTCAGGCTTGGCCCACAACCCTGTGCTCAAGCCGCCTGAGCCACCGTAGGAACAGTGAGGGGCCAGGAACAGTGAGGGGCCGGCCAGCTCTTCCTTGGCTCGAGAGTTTCTTGGAGAGGAGGGCCGTTCTAGGGTGGGGCCTGTGGGCTTCCCGACCGGGGAGTGAGGCAGTGGCCTTGAGGCTTCCGGAAGTGACCAGACAGGGCTGTGTCCTAGATCACCATCCCGAGGGGGAAGGACGGCTTTGGCTTCACCATCTGCTGCGACTCTCCAGTCCGAGTCCAGGCCGTGGATTCCGGTAAGTGATGCCAGCCCTGCTCACCACCCTGCACCCGGGCTTTGCAAACAGAGGATGCTACTGAGAGGGTAGCCCCAGGCTGGAGCAAAGTGTCCTGGTTTTTCTAAATGAAAAGAATAATATTTTTCAATGACCACAGATGAAATGGAGGCTTATGAAAATAGTCCCACTCTTTTTTGGTTTTTATCAAAATGAAAATAGGTTTTTTATATTTTGCTTCCCAAGGTTCTGAACAGGAACTAAACCTCTATTTTCTGTAACAGCTGCATGGATGGGAAAATGAGGGTCATTATAAACTCTACTTGGAATTGGTATTTTATTCGATTCCAGCCCAAATTGCATTTAAAAATTCCTTCCTTGCTTGCTTTCCACAAATAAAAGACTTCTCCTAATCACAGAGAGAGTAGCTGGGAGACAGAGCCAGAGCTCAGTGGTCGGGGTGACCCCAGTGCCTGTCTCTGAGTTGGGCTCAATGCTCCGTGCTAAGGGAATGAATGAAGTGAGCCTAGCAGCAGGGTGGGGGAAGGAGCCTGAGCCAGCCCCAGGGGGAGGCAGGCAGAGAGCAGGGGAGGACAAAGATCCCACCCCCTAGGCCCTGAGAGCCACCAAGTTCAGCTCCTCATTTCACAGATGCAGAAACAGAGAAAAGGGGTGGTCCTTGTCTGAGGTCACCATGGAAGCAAAGGGCTCTGGTCCTTTGAGGGGGTCTTGTCTTCAGGGGCCCCTGAATGGCTTTTCTTTGTCCCTGCAGGGGGTCCGGCAGAGCGAGCAGGGCTGCAGCAGCTGGACACGGTGCTGCAGCTGAACGAGAGGCCTGTGGAGCACTGGAAATGTGTGGAGCTGGCCCACGAGATCCGGTGACAGGGGCAGCGGGTGGCGGGGGCCCCTGGCCGACGGCACACCTCCCCCAACCCAAACCCGGGCACACTGCCCTGCTTTTGCCAGGCCTTCCTTTGCCCAGCTGTGAGCAATTCACTCTGCTCTTCAGGGGACCCGCTTCTTGGCCTGGAAATGGAAGGTTCAGGCTCAGAGCAATTTGGGATCCGGGAGCAAACAGCAGAGGAGACGCTCTCAGACAGACCCCCTGCGCCATGACACGGCTCCAGGGGTTGCTTTCCACTTGAGCTAATTATTTCTGCTACCCAAGAGCCGAGTCCTTGGTTTTTTAAGGACACAGAGACATTACCAATGTTTCAATTGCACAATGGGGACATTATTATTGTTTAAAATTTACTTATTTCTTCTGAGAGAGAGAGAGAGAGAGAGAGAGAGAGAGACGTAGCAGGAGTGAGGGAGAGACAAGCATCCCCAGCAGGGGTTCATGTCACAGTGCACCCTCAGCCTCAGCCAGCCTGCCCTGTGCATGTGCCTGCCATGAGTGGGAGGTTTCGGGATGCAATCCTGGGACCTTTCCTTATGGGGCTAGTTGTCCCACTGCCTGGCTCCCAAAAGATTATTCTTTAGAATGTTTGGGTTTCTCCCAAATTTTTCTTTTTTCTTTCTCTTTCTTTCTTTCTTTCTTTCTTTCTTTCTTTCTTTCTTTCTTTCTTTCTTCTCTCTCTCTCTCTCTCTCTCTCTCTCTCTCTCTCTCTCTTTCTCTTCCTTTCTTCCTTCCTTCCTTCCTTCCTTCCTTCCTTCCTTCCTTCCTTCCTTCCTTCCTTTCTTTCTTTCTTTCTTTCTTTCTTTCTTTCTTTCTTTCTTTCTTTTTCTTTCTTTTTGCCAGAGAGACAGACAGACAGACAGACAGACATGGAGGGAGAAGGAGAAAGCACTTCCTGATGGGGCATGGTCATGCTGTGATCCCTGCTCCTCCATTTCTCCATCCTGTTGGGATTTGGAGCATAGCCATCAGCCATGTGCACATGCGCCACGCATGTTTTTTATTTTGTTTTATGGAGAGGTTTTTGCTATAGGGCACGTGCGCTCACCAGAAAGAGAGAGACAGAGAGATAGAAAGAGAGAAATCACCCCCCGGGGGGATGGCTATGCCACAATCCCTTCTCCATACTCCTCTTGGGATCTTGGGCATGCATGCATATGCACCTGGCATGAGTTTAAGCCACTGGGTCTGGGACTCGAACTGTGGTCAACTACATGGAAGTCCAATGACGTAGCCATTATGCCATCTGCTGGTCCCAACGCCCTGCATATTTTTTAAGCTATAGGCGCTGGGATTAGAATTGTAGTGGGCCATATGGCATTTGGCTCCCTTAACCATTAGGCCTTGAGTCTAGCCCATGGGTCCTGGACTTTTGACCCTCTGGAGTCAAACCTTTTAGGTTTGCTTCTGGAGTGACTGGCTGAGGGGTTGCTCTTAGGTGGCTTGCTTGTTCTTGCTTGCATGTCTCACCCATGACAGACATCATGAGTTGAGTGTGGGGCTCTTTCCTGTTGAACCTGGCCCTGACTTCAGGGGCCTTCTCAACTCCTGCCAGTCAACTCGGGTTGACCTAAGAGAATCCTCTGCCGTCTCTGGTTTTAGTGGCCTCTTAGATCCCAACACTGGGGACTCCCTCTCTGCATCTGCTTCTTCCTTCTCTCCTCTTCTTCTCTGCCCTGCAGGGTCCCACCTTGATTAATCTTGGTCTGTGCCAACTCATTTCTCCATATGATCCTCCACTTCCAGGAGCTGCCCTAGTGAGATCATCCTGTTGGTATGGCGCATGGTCCCCCAGGTCAAGCCTGGGCCAGATGGGGGGGTCCTGCGGCGGGCCTCCTGCAAATCAACGCATGACCTCCAGTCACCCCCCAACAAGCGGGAGAAGAACTGCACCCACGGGGCCCAGGCAAGGCCTGAGCAGCGTCACAGCTGCCACCTGGTGTGTGACAGCTCAGATGGGTTGCTACTCGGCGGCTGGGAGCGCTACACTGAGGTGGCCAAGCACGGGGGCCAGCATACCCTACCTGCGCTGTCCCGTGCCACCGCCCCCACCGACCCCAACTACATCATCCTGGCTCCTTTGAACCCTGGGAGCCAGGTACGAACTGCTAGAGTGGGGAAGGTCAAGGGCATTGGGTCCCTGTGGGAGCCAGAAGGACTCGAAGACTCAAAATGATGTTGTGAGGAACCTACACGGGGCTGGACTTATGGAACTGAGAGCCAGGACATGGGCTAGCTCTGCCTCAGCAAGGCTGTCCTTGGTAGGGAGAACAGATGGGGCTATGCGGCCTCAGGGCACGGAGCCAAGGTCAGGGCATATGCAGGCTGGAAGACTTCACCTAGTGAGAAGGAAGAGCTTTCTATCAGCCCTTGTTTTTCTGTAATGGAATGGGCTGTTTCGGTGGGTGGTGAGCTCCCTGTCACAGGAGGTGTGAAACCAGATACTGTAATTGCATCAGGGGATGATGGAGCACATTCCCCGAAATATTAGCCCCATGAGATACTCTGAGAAAAAAGTGTTCTGAAGTCAAATACGTTTGAGGAATATCTCATACTCTTCCTCTTTGAGGCTCTTGGAGGCCTCTTGCAACTCAAATGTTCTGGGATTCCCTGTTTGCTCCAAGCTCCATCAGCTGGTTATAGAACAGCTGTTTTTTCCTTGTACGAGGTGCTCCACTTCCTATGCCCCAGCTATGGTGTCAGGGGCCCTGCATGGCTGCCCTGCCCTGTTCTGGGGCTCAGATGGTTCTCCTGTCTCTCCCTTGCAGCTGCTGCGGCCCGTGTACCAGGAGGATACCATCCCTGAAGGTGAGTCTAGCCTGCTTCTGCCGCTGCGCCCTGCAAGCCCAGAGAGCGGTGGTGGGTGAAGAGGAGGCAGCTGAGGCCTGGCTCAGCTTCTCCCCTGAGCTAGAGGTCTTTCCAATGTGGTCAAGGCCATCTAGCATGTTGACACAGACTCTCTTTCCTTTTGGGACCTTTTTATTTGTTTGTCGAGATTATTATTTTTGTTTTGTTTTGTTTTTGTTATAGAGTGTGTGCACTCACCAGAGTGACAGAGAAAGACAGAAAGTGACAAATTACCCACCAGGCAGGATGGCCATGCCACAATCTCTTCTCTTCCATTCTCCTCCTGGGATTTTGGGCATACACGCACACACGCCCGGTGTGAGTTTTAAGCCACCAGGTCCAGGACTCAAACCATGGTCAACTACATGGGAGTCTAGTGATGTAACCATTACACCATCTGCTGGTCCCCCTCTTGGGACCTTTTCTCTCTCACGAAGCCAGTGTTTTTCTTGAAGCCAGAACTGAAAAGGAGGAGAGAGGATCTTACCAGAACAATCTAAGAGACAGGGTGTTCAGGACTCAGGCATTCAATTGAGACTCATCCAGTTTTACTAGGCAATTAATACATGCTAGGTATTATAGGTGACCCAGGTGGGCCTGCATGGAAGGGTGTCATGGGATTTGGACTGGGAGGTCTCAAGTTGGAGTTCTAGCTGTGTGACTTTCAGCAAATCATGTCCCCTCAGTGAGTCTCAGTTTCTTCATCTATAAAATGGGACCAATAATTTCTACCTCAGAGGGTTGTTGGGAGGATTAAATGAGAAAAGGGTTGTGAGTAGTACCTGTATTCTGAGAGATGTTACTCAGGGGATAGTTGGCTTTGACATGCACAGATGTCTCTCCTGTTTGAATGGAGTCTCCTTTGGCCTTCAAATCCTGGTCAGGGATGGACACTGGGTTCTAAACCAATTCTCCTAGTAAGCCTGAGATATCAGCCTCCACCCCGGAGCTGCCTGGGCCTTCTTTTAGGCCCTCTGTGCCCTCCAGAGAGCTCGGACTCAGAAGTCCAGTTGGTATGTGGAAGGTGGAGAAGTTTGCCAGGCGGCCTTTGATGTTCGTCTTGGCTGTACTTGAGCCCATCCTTTGGTGCCTTTAGAATGCCCTTGAGCTACTTTTCTTTCCTTTTTTTCTTTTGCGATAGGGAGCATGCACTTGCTGGAGATAGAACCAGGGGGAGAGAGAGAGTCAGGTGGGGAGAAAAAGAGAGCAGAAAGTGAGAAAGCACTCCCTAGGAGGGGATGGCCACACTGCAATCCCTTCTACATTCTCCTCTTGGGGTTTTAGGCCTGCACACATACACAGCCGGCATGCCCTCCAAGCCACTGGGTCTGGGACTTGAACTGTGCAGGCAGCCATGTGAGATCCAGCTGTCTTAACCTTTATGCCATTTGCTGGCTCTCTCAATTTCTTTTAGAGAGAGTGGCATTTTCCCTGTCACTAACAGGCTTGCTTTTTGCCATTCCCCTCTATCAGCAGCATGACGATGCTAACTATAGCAGGTTCTTGGAAGAGTGCTTGTGCTTTTTTTGGGTCGAAAGGGCTCTATAAAGCTGAGGATCACTGATGGAAGGCTCCTTCTTTCTATCCAACCTGGGGCATTAGGGCAACTGCGTCTGATCTGCTGGAAAAGAATCTGTGTTTCTTCTGGGGGAGAAGTCTGATGGTGACTCCACAATGAATTTTTTAAAAGTTTATTTTTTGCTTCAAATTTGTAAGTTGGCACATTCCTTTTGAATGGAGGTGCCTCTGCTGAAAGGTGGTACCTTCATTAAGAGCTTGGTCTGGGCCTGGCAGAATTTTGCTTAGGTGGCCGACTGCAGAAGAATGTCTCTGATCACCTCTAAGTTTGGAAGCTGGTCATGGAGTAGGGGAGCTGGAGAGGTGGGCTTCCCTCAGGGAACATGTGGGCATGGAATCGATTCTCCCCCTGCCTGAGAAAGGCCTCTGGGTCCCCTGGTACGCTCCCAATCTGTATCCACATCTTCGATCCACTCCAAGAATAGAATACTTGGTGCACCATGGAAGGCACAGTGGTCTAAGCTGGGGGGAAGAGCTGCAGAGAAATGACAGTGATCACAGCAGTGATGACTGAATGCATCGTATGGCGGTCTCCACCTTATATCATCTATTCTTCTAACCATAATCCTTTTTGGTATTCAAGGATATCTTTGCTTTTTTAATTTTATTTTTTTCTTTATTCATGATAGAGTGGATGTACAAAAGAGAGAGAGAAAGAGAGAGAGAGAGAGAGAGAGAATCCCCTTCCATGGGGTCTGGTCATGCCACAATCCCCTTCCTTTAGTACCCCAGCCTGTTGGATCTTGAGCACTTGTGTGTGTGCTTGGTATGTTTTAGACTGACTGCGCTGGGGATTTGAACCATGGTCACCCTGTGGGATCTGGCTTCCCTTGAGCAATGTATTACCACTGCACCATGGAGCTAGCCTCAATTTTTCTTTTTCTTTTTTTTTTTTTTTTTTTTTTTTTTTTGCTTTGTTGTAGTTTATTATCTTTTATCTTGAATAAAGTCATAGAAAATTGTTTGGTTTAGCTCTCAGCAGTCCTCTCCTGAACTCTGAGAAAGCTTGCCTTCTTTTGGGCTACCCAATTTTCTGGGCAAGGGACTTCTTGGGATGAGTCCACCTCTTCTTTTCAACTTCCTTCTTGGGTTTCTTTTCATAGACTGGGTATAGCAGTGTGAGCTTTCTTCTCCATCTCCTCCATCATGTCTGGAGTTACATTGTTCTTTACGTACTGAGAGAACTGTTTCTTGTAAGCGTCTTCACCCTCTTCCATTAGGTAACGCGTGTAGTCTTCAACGTCCTCGCCCATGATGTGCTTCCGACGGACCTCTGCATTAAATTCCTTGCTTTCAGAATCATAACCAGGGAATCGTTTGGTACTGTGAGGGATAGATAAGCCTCCACCCACCGCTCCCTTCAGGGCCCCAAAAACTTTATTGCCAGTGGTGGTTCTGGCAAGGCCTGCATCCAAACAGCAGGCTGACCATCGCTGCTTTCTCCATTGTACTCATCTCCGGTCACTTCCACTTGACCTTCATAGATCTTGTCCATGCCAAACCTATTGAGAAGCCCGCGGGCCAGCGTCAGGCCAGCACGATATGCTGCAGCATCATTCGTCAGGCCAGCCTTCACACCGGGCTTTGGTAGTTTGTGTGCATAAGCGGCACAGACTATCATATCCCCTTCTATACGGGCATAAGCAATCTGACAATGATATCTCTGTTAGTACACAAACTGTCATCCTGTATTTGGGTGTGTTGTACTTATTTTTATCCTGGATCACCAAGCGTTTCCGAGCATAGTAATCAGTTTTACCCTCTCGTCGTCTTCTAGATTTCACTTGGTATCTCTTAAAGTAGGTCTTATTCTTGACAACTTTAACAAATCCCATTCTGTGGAACAGAGACCTGCGGCCGCGGCCCACCTGCAGGCACACAAGCACTACAGGGGAAAAAAGCTCAGTTTTTCTTTTTTTTGGAGAGGTTTTTTTGCTATAGGGCGCGTGCGCTCGCCAGACAGACAGAGAGAGACAGAGAGACAGAAAGCAAGAAATCACCCCCCGGGAGGATGGCCACGCCGCAATCCCTTCTCCTCCATTCTCCTCTCGGGATCTTGGGCACGCACGCACACGCGCCCGGCGTGAGTTTTAAGCCACCGGGTCCGGGACACGAACCGCGGTCGACTACGTGGGAGTCCAGCGACATAGCCATTATGCTAACTGCTGGTCCCCCAGTTTTTCTTTTTTACCAGGGATCAAATCTTCATAGTTTCCAGTCCTGGGCTTCAGAGGAAGGAATGAAATTCAGGCCAGGAAGCCCCCCTTAAGCACACTTGTGGCTGTCCAGAAGTTAAAGCTGTCACCAGAGTGCTGACCGCTCAGTCCCCCTCCTCTGACCGGGTTGCCAGGAGGCAACCTTTCAGGAAGGAGTGTGGAGCTGTCTTGAGTTGAATAGGAGAGAGAGTTGAACCGCCCTGAGCCGAATAGGGTCTGGTGCCCTTCCGGGGCCTGAGGCGCCTGCCTGCCTGAGGCTGGCATGTTCCCCAGGGCCGCTGGTGCCCTCGACATTGCCCCTGCTTGGTGAAGGCAGCCCAGTCTCAGATTCTCCACTGCTGGGGTGGGATGGCTGCCAGGCCTGCCTTGGAAGCCGGAGCAGGGCTATGTAATTACTGTGCTTGGTCAGCAAAGCAGGTGGTGGAGGAGAAAGTGGTGGGGGCAAGGTTGACCAGATGCCATGAGGCAGCAGGTGAAAGTAAGAAGTAAATTGAGTTTACCTTCATGGGCCCAGCAGCGGGTCCCAGCCTGGACTGTTCTAGAAAAGGAAACTTCGAGAGTCAGTTTTGGAGGGCTGTACCTTGTTGCCAACTGCCATCCAGGAGTGTGTGGAGGCGGGCATGACCACCACATAGGCTGGGTTGATCCCACCTTGGGAGGTCATTTCCTGGCTGCATGACCATGGGCAAGTTACCCAACTACTCCAGGAGCCAGTCACCTCGTCTGTAAAGTGGAGTTCAGCAGACCTTTTCTCCCCAAAGGCTGAGGTACATGTCCGGTGGCTTATTTATGACACTTGAGGCCCAACACATGAGGATTCTTTGACAGCCCTGTATCGCTGGGCTGGGAAAGAAGAAATGGATTCTTTTGAAAGTCTGAGACTAGGGGCCCAGGGCTCAGATTTTGGCATCTGCAAGTGGTTCCCTTCTTAGTTCTGTTTTGCTGCAATCTCCTACTTGTCAGTCCTGCATGGTTTCCCCTTCTCTGGTGTAGGCCTGGTCATGTCTCAGCGAATGAGCTAGTTCCAGGCAGATCCCGTGGCCCGGCTCCTGCCTGGTTTGAGGCTCACATTCCGACATACCTCGCCTGTCCTACCACTCCGCGGGGGGATTGCTCAGTGCATGGGGATTATTCTCATGCTCTGCCATAAGCCCATCAGGTCTCTTTTCTTTATGAGAGATTTTTGTTATAGGGTGTATACACTCTCCAGAGAGACAGAGAGACAGAAAGTGAGAAATCACCCTCCAGAGGGGATGGCCACTCCACAATCCCTTCTTCTCTGTTCTCTCAGGATCTTGGGCATGCATACATATGCACCTGATGTGAGTTTTAAGACGCCAGGTCCAGGACTCGAACCACAGTCGACTACGTGGGAGTCCAGCAATGTAACCATTACGCCATCTGCTATTCCTGTCCCATCCGGTCTCTTACATGAGCCTCTCGTCAGCCCTGGGGCGGGCAAGGCAGCAGGCAATCTGTGTACCCTGCACTTCGCCGTGGAGAAAACTGACTCAGGTCAGGCACCTGTTTGGGGTTGCACAGCCAGTCTCAGACTTGGGAAGTCAGTGCTTAAGTTTGGTGTCGTATCCATCTCCAATCCGGTGCAGATCTTGGGGTCAGATGGCAGCTTGAGCAAAGGAGCCAGGACCTGGCAGCTCACGCCCCTGTGGGCCTGATCTCCAGGACCTGATCTGACTAAGGTCCTAGCCTCTATTCCGCCTGCCCTGTCCTAGGCTCGTGCTCTCTCTACCTCTCTGAGCAGCTCGCCAAGAGGCAGGAAGTGGTTTAAGTTATTGTGGTTTAAGTGTTGGCCCTGGATTCGACTGTGCTCAGTGGTCACTTGTGGGGGCAGCTGACTTGTTTTTCTCACCTTGCTCGGTGAGCAGGGGCCCCGGGTGGGAGGAGGAAACAAGTGTGAAACCTCCTGAGCTGAGTGTTTCCTCTGAGGCCGTGGGCTTTGCGTTGGTGGGGAGCTTCCCTGAGGTGTGTCTGGGGTCAGGCCACCTGTTCACTCTTGGCTGCCAGGGCTGGGGGCGGTGAGAGGAGGCCCTGACCTTGGGCCCCAGGCTGGGCACCAATCAGGGAGGGTCTGCTCAGTTACCCACTAGCAGCAGGAAGCCCTTGGAAGGGGCCCAGATGTGTGCAGATCCCCATTGCTCTGGGGTTTGCCTTGTATGCAGGCTTCGCTGGCTTGTTAGCTCCTGTGTGTTTTGCTTCTTTGTCCATTTGATAGGACGTGATAAAGACTTTTGGGATGAGCGTGGGTGTCCAGCAGTGTCCTCTTAAACAGGGCCCCCTGCCTTTGCAGCCTTCTGCTCTCTTCCCTGGGGGTGGCCTTGTTTCTCTCTCTCTCCTTTTTATAATGGAATAATTGTGAGTTGGTGTTGAAGCCTGAGTACCTCCTAGATGCCATGAAGCTTTGGATTCCTAAGGTCCCTTGGGATCGAGTTTGATTTTCAAACTTGCTTTTGCAAGGGGAAGAGTCACAATGATAACAAAAAGAAGTAGGCAAGGGGCCAGCCGGTGGTGTGATGGCTAAGGCACTGGATTCCACATGGCCGACTGCGTGGTTGGAATCCTGGGCCCTGTGGCTTAAAAAAAAATGCCGGGTGTGCATGCATGCCCAAAACCCCGAGAGGAGAATGGAGGAGAAGAGACTGCAGTATGGCATCCCTTCTGGGGGGTGTTTTCTCACTTTCCCTTGCTCTCTGTCTCTGTTTCTGGTGAATGCACCCCTATAGCAAAAAAAACTAAAAGAAGGAGCAGCAGCAGCAGCACACAGCTCACCTTTGCTGCACACGTGCAGGTCCCAGGCCCTGGCCTAAGGACTTTCTTAAAGTCTCACAGCAACCCAGTGAGCTGGGCCTGTTTTAGGATTTGAGGTGGATCTGAGGGAAGCACAACCCTGAGGGGGAGATTGGTCACCCAAGGTCACCAGGCTAGGCACTGGGGCAGCAGGACTTGAGCATAGCCGTCTGGCCTCAGTGCTTGCGCTCTTTACCCAGACCTGGAACAGAAGTGCCGCTCCGTGCTCCAGGCTGACTGACGTGAGCCAGGCTGCCCGTGCTCCCGGGGGAGGGAGGGCAGCCCCCACAGGTCCCGGGAAGGCCTCCGCCTCTGCTCCACTGCTGACAGCAGATCTCTGTCCATGGGGCCTGGGTGGTGATAGGATGGGTAAGCTGGGCTGGAATGTCCAGGCTGGAGTGGGGATGGTGGCAATAGGGGTGCATACGTCTTGCCACGCGGGGCAGTCACCACTCTGCTCCAAATGAGTGTTTCACGTGGGACTGTGAGCCCAGTGAGGTCAGATCTTCTGATTTTCAAAAATATGAAGACTTTTTTTTTTTTTTTTAAGAGGGATATTTTTGCTATAGGCTGCGTGCACTTGCTGGAAAGAGAGAGACAGAGAGATGGACAGTGAGAAATCATCCCCCAAGGGGATGGGCAAAGCGCAATCCCTCCTCTTCCATTCTCCTCTTGGGATTTTGACCACTCATACACACATGCCCGGTGAGTTTCAAGTCATTGGGTCCAGGACTCGAACTGTGGTCAACCATGTGGGAGTCCAATGCCTCAACCACTACACCACCTGCTGTCACTGACATTTTGTAGATTTTACAAGCATGAAGCCAAGCAGATAGGTCTAATTCAGGGCCTGGGTCACCATGGGGGATTCCTGTCATCACAGTTGGTGGCTCCCAGCTCTGTCCTGTCCTGTAACATTGCCTGTGTGTGTGTCATCGTCTCTCACTAGAGTGACAGGGAATTCTTTGAGGCCTGAGACCCTCCTGAGGTCTCCTTATGGTCTCAGCACCTTGCAGAGGGCCTGGCGTAATCTACATAATAGATGCTCAGTAAACTGTTGTTCACTAAATGATCTGTGTTCCCTTTTTCTGCAGAGGGGATGCCTTTTCAGGGGCGATGGAAATGTCTGATATCCCCGCTATGTCTGTTCCATCCACAGAGTCAGAGAGTCCCAGCAAAGGGAAGTCCTACTCGGGCCTGGGGAAGAAGTCCCGGCTGATGAAGACAGTGCAGACCGTGAAGAGCCACGGAAACTACCAGAACTGCTCAGTCATGAGGCCACACACCCCACACTCAAGCTATGGCACCTATGTTACCCTAGCCCCCAAAGTCCTGGTGTTCCCTGTCTTTGTTCAGGTGAGTCTGTGGCTGGCCCCAGCGGCCCCCTCTGGGGACATGAGAAAGAAGAGGGGCCCCGGGCCTAGAACTTAGGGATGGTACCTCATCCCAGGGATAAGACCCTCTTTTGGGAAAGAGCTTCTAATGCTCAGGGTTCTGGGGGTTCTACTGAGGGAGCAGAGCTTCCAGGAGGACATGCAGGAGAAGGTGGGGGCAGGGGAGCCCAGCAGTGAGGGGCTGCTCTCCTTCCCCTCCTGGCCTCTCCCATCTCTGGGGAGAGGCAGGTCACCACCACTGCCAGCTGTGATGTTCAGGCCTGTTTGTCAAGGCTCCCACTCACTGGCTCCTCCAGGGGCTTGTGCCTGGGCAGTAGCTGAGGGAGAGCCTGGGGGTCTGGAGCTTGTCTGAGCTTCGTGCTCTTGGTAGATGTGTCTGGGCAACATGGGCTGAGATCCCTCTAGATCTTCCTCCTCCTGCTTCTCCCTCTTCTTCATTCTCCCTCCCCATTTCTCTCTCCCTCTCTTTAAAAATAACCTTTATTTATTCCATTGCCCAGATAGAATGTTTAGTTATCTTTCTGCATCTGTATAGGCACATACATGCAAAAACCCCAAACTGCTCTTATCCTATATTTTATATCCTGTTGCCTTATTTCATTTCATTTTTATTTTAATGCGAGAGAAAGGAGGAAGAGAAAGAGAGACAGAGATAGGTTTTCTTGATGGGATCTTGCTGCGTTGTGATCCTCCTAGGCTCGCATAGCTATAACTCGTGTGTTCAGGTTGGCCTCAGAACCGAGTCTGGGTCTCTCATGCACTTTCCAGTCTCCCAGGTGTGACCCATGGGCCACTGTGACCGGGCCTATCCTTTTGCTTTTTTTTTCCCTTTAATTTTGCTGTAAGGTGTGTGCACTCATGAGAGAGAGAGAGAGGAAGTGAAAAAGCACTCCCAAGGAGTGACGGCCACACTACAGTCTCCTCCATTCCTCTATTCTTCTCTAAAGACTTAGGGCATACACTCACACACGTTTGGCATGTTCCTCAAGGCGCTGGGTCCAGGACTTGAGCAGCGCAGTCGGCCATGTGGGATCCAGATGCCCCAACCACCAAGCCATTGACTGGCTCCCTATTGCCTTTTCGTTTTGTTTGTTTTAGGGGGGTTGTTGCTACAGGGCATGTGTACTCACTGGAGAGACAGAGAGAGAGAAAGCAAGAAGTCATCCCCCAGCGGAGATGGCCATGTTGCAATCTCTTCTCCCCCATTCCCCTCTCCGGATTTTAGGCATGCACACACATGCTCCTGGGGTGAGTTTCAAGCCACCAGGCCTGGGACTCAAACTGGTCAACTATGTGGGAGTCCAGTGATATAACAATTACACCAATTGTAAGCAAAAATTGTAGTGTGAACAGTTCCCACATCACTGTGTGTTCTTTGAGCCTGTGTTTTGTAGTGGTTGCGCACTATCTATGGATATATCCTACTTATTTAACCCGTTCTCTATTAAGATACTTATATTATACCCACTCTTTTGTTATTATAAATAACTCTGACGAAAGTCCTTGTGCATGAATTGCTTCTCCGATGATTTTCTTTGGGAGAGATCCCTAGAAATTAAATGACTGGGTCATGGGTCATAAACATTTTAAAGGCTGTTTATACATATTGACAAATTGCTTTCCAGGAAGATTCTATTTCTTTATCCTCTCATCCATAGCATCAAGGTGACACAGCCCCAAGGGCTTCATTTCTGCCCAGGTCTTCCTCCTCTGGCCTCTCTGGAATCTCACTCTGGTCTGACCCTCTCTGGTGGAGCGCAGAACCCCCACTTTGTTTGGATATGGTGCATCCCTGGCAGGCAGCCCACGTCCTCCTCAATAGCTCTGTCCGCAGGGCCTTGCCTTTGCTTTTCGGCTGGTCTCCTCTCTTTCCTAAAAGGTGACGCGAAGGTCTAGACAGCCACAGGAGTTATTGTTACTATTATTATTATAATTTTTAAAAGAATTATTTAACTTTATTTACTTATGTGTGTATTTATTTATTTTAATTTGACCAGAAAGGGACAGAGTGAGAGAGAGGAAAAGTGAGAAAGCAAGTCGCCAGGTCTGAGACTCAAACCACGGTTGGCCATGTCCAGCCCCCTTAACCACCATGCCACCTGCCAGCCCTATTACTATTATTTTTTAAAAATTCCAGAGGGTTGGAGACCAGCAGGTGGAGTAAGGATTTCATTGCTGGACTCCCACATAGTCGACTATGGTTCAAGTCCTGGACCCAGTGGCTTAAAACTCATGCCAGGTATACATGTGCATGTGTGCCCAAAATCCCAAGTAGAGAACAGAGGAGAAGGGATTGCAATGTGGTCATCCCCCCGGGGGATGATTTCTCACTTTTTGTCTCCTTCTCTGTCTCTCCAGCAAGCCCACGTGCTCTATTGGAAAAAAAAAATGTCTAAAACAAAATTTTCAGTGGGTATGAGCACTTCTAGGCAAGAGACAGAGAGAGGGAAAGCAAGGAAACAACCCCCATGGGCCATGACTACGCCATAATCCCATCTCCTCCCTTTATCCCTCACTTCGGGATTTGGGGAGTGCATGTGCACGTGTCTGGTGTGTTTTTCAAACCTCTGGGCCTAGGAAACAAACTGTGCCATTGGCCATGTGGGATCCAGCTCACATAGCCATTAGGCCATGGCCTGGCCCTTGTTTTTGTTCTTGAATTTTGTTATTTTTTAGAGGATTTTGCCTTAAGGTGCAAGAATGGGGGGGGGGGTGGGGAGAGACAGAGGTAGTGAGAGGGAAAGTGAGATATCACCCTTCAGAGGGGATGGCCATGCTGAAATCACTTCTCCTCCATTCTCTTCTCGGGATCTTGGGCATACATGCACACATGCCCAGTGTGATTTTCAAGTCTCCGGGCCTGGGACTCAAACAGTGGTCGGCCATGTAATGTAACCACTATGTCATCTACTGGCCCTTTGTTTTTTTTTAATTTTTGTAAAAAATTTAAATTGGTTTTAACAAAGTTACAAAAATGTTTAAGTTGTGAAATATTGGGTAATTGGAAAAGTCAGGATGCCTTTTTGCATAGAAAAACATAGAAAAGATACATCATGACTTTTCCGATGACCTAGTATGTAAACTAAAAATAACGCAGCACTTTAATGTGCAATTTAACAAATAATTATGAAGCAAATACCCACTGAGATGAAGGCAGCGACCATTGCCACCGCTGCAGAAACTGTGTATGTTGTGATCTTGATGCTGTCCCTCCCCCGTGGTACCCAGTCGTCTGCCTTCGTGACAGCATGTCCTGTGTCCCTGTGGCTTTATCATTTATGTATGTTTCCCTAAATAACGTATTTGGTTTGGCCTCTTTTTTCAACGTTATCTAATGAAATCGTACTGCATATATTCTTTTGGGTTTTGCTTCTTCTTTGGCTTCACATTATTTATAAGATCCATCCAAATGTTATGTGTAGTTGGTGTTTGTTTCATTATCATTCTTCGGGCACTTTGCTTGAAGTCAGGTACTTAAAAGCTGTGCTATAAATACACATCCATGAGGACAAGTCCTGCTGGGTAATCCAGAGCTTATGGATCTTTCTGGGCTGGGCTGGGCAGAGTGATGGGCGGGGTGAGAGGCTTGGGTGAGAGACCCTGGGGAATGATGGCCGGGAAGGGAGTCACTTAGCTCAAGCGTGTGATGAATGTGGAGCAGGGACGGCCCTGACCTCCCTGGGGCTCAAGTGACTAAATCTCTTGGCATGTGGCTGTCAGGATGCCTGCTGGGCCTGACAGCAGGGACCTTCCTGTGAGGCGTGAACAGGACAGATGGGGGCCTGTGGGGGCTGGGAGGGCTCAGGAGCTTAATGTGGAGGGGCAGAGAGCTTGGGGGGAGGGGAGGTCTATAGAGGGCCCAGGCGTGTGGTTGGACTTCCTGCCTGGGTGTTGCTCTCATGGTGAGGGTTGAGGGGGAAGGTGGCAGCAGCAGTTCCGTATAGGACAGGGGTGTCTGTCTTTCTGTTTCCATCCGTGCCTGAGGGGGCATGTGGGTTCTCAGGGGGAGGGGGAGGGCCCGGGTTTGGTAAACTGCCCCTCCTGCCTTCACCATCCCGCAGGCCTCTGTGAACGTGCACTTAGCCCCAGCCTTCCTTTGTTTTCAGCCCCTAGATCTCTGTAACCCCGCCCGGACCCTCCTGTTATCCGAAGAACTGCTGCTGTACGAGGGGAGGAACAAGGCTGCCCAGGTGAGACCTACGCCCCCCGTTTCCCAGCTGGGCTTTCCTGGTGGGCTTCATTGGCTCTGCTCCAGGCCCTTCACTCTTCTCTTTCTGAAAAGTCTTTGAGACCCACCCCCATGTTCTTTGCCAAGTAGCTACCCAGCATTTTCTCGTACCTTTCCAAAGCTCAACCATCTCTCAGAGTTGTTGAGTTCTTGATTCTATCTTTGATAGTTAGAATGTTTCTCAGGACCAGCAGTTGGTGTAATGGCTATGTCAATGGACTCCTACGAAGTCGACCACTGTTCGAGTCCCAGAGCTGGTGGCTTAAACTCATGCTGGGCGTGTGTGCATGTGTGCCCAAGATTCCGAGAGGAGATTGGAGGAGAAGGGATTGCGGCATGGCCATACCCTTGGGGGAGTGATTTCTCGCTTTCTGTCTCTCTGTCTCTCTCTGTCTTTCTGGCGAGTGCACGCGCCCTATAGCAAAAACCTCTCCAAAAAAAAAAAAAAGTTTCTCCAGGCCCTAGATATACCTCAGTGTTGATCGCAGCTTCCTTCAAGGAGAAGAGGTGGCAGTTCATCCCAGCTGTGATGAGTGACTATGGGAGAGAAGATTAAAGCTGCCAGCCTGAAGGAGTTTTAGGAGCATCAATTACTCGGGTTTTCTGGGTCTGTATTATCCCAGATCCCAAATCCTCTTCTGAGAGCTCAGCCTGATTTCTCCTAGATGCTGGCTCTGTCAACATGGCCTTGGTGGTGGGGGCTGTGCCACTTCCAGATAAGCTGTCCCCTGCTTATCTGTAACTGGGAGAACTTACACACAATCCCCAGAACTGGTCAGGTCCCTGCTCAGTCCCTGGGCTTGAAAGTACTTGGGAATGGAAGTCAGAGCCCTGGGATAGCCGGGCTACTTGGAGGCCAGAAGGTGAGGGTAGGGGGTGTAGCAGATCAGGACTTTAGGCAGAGCTGGCTTAGCTGAGTCGAGGGACAGCTTGGGGTCACAGAAGAGTCAGAAAACCTGGAGGCAGGAAGCCTACATCCAACCTTCCTATGCCTTTGGCTCTCTTGTGACTGTTCCCCTCTTCCTCAACCTTCCCATGTGAACAGTGGGTCTATATGTCTGAGAATGCGAGGGCAGGGGCTGAGGTTGGCTGGTCTCTAAGGGTCCTTCAGTGCGGCATTCTGGAACACTATATCGCGGCTAAAGCAGGAGATGGGTTTTGTTTGTTTTTTGAACAAGCAGACCCACACTTGGATATTCTAAATGATCGTTATCTTTTCCTAGGAAGCTCCCCGGGGATACCTATTACTACCACACACGAATGCTCACTTCATTTCTGGGCCTCCTCTTTGGGAATTTTCTTAAGAATCCCAGCATGTCTGAATTGCCTCAGTGGGAGTAAAGGTCGGCCATGGAGCGGGATTTAAATGGTAGGAATGAGAAGTCCTGAGGCCGTTGTCTGGTGTATAAATATGTGGTGGAACTAAGCTGGTGTCCAAGGATCAGGGAGTGAGGTGTGGCTACGCATTCACCCGATGTAAAAGAAGGCAGTTAGAAATGGCAGCCACCCTGAAATAAAGAAAAATGGGAAGAGCGAGAGAAAGGAATAAAGAGAGAGGGGGATTTGCTCTTCTGCTTGTTAGCACCGTCATATCTGCAGACACTGAGCACTCACCGCGTACCCCGCTGCACATGCGTTTTACACGCTTGTTCCCAGTTCGCTCTTACAGCAGCCCCAGGAAAGGCATGATTGTCCCTGCTCCATGTGAGGAAACTGAGGCTCCAGTGAGATTACCTGGGACATGGGGATCTCAGGGATGGAGGCTTGATTTGCACTTGGGTCTGTCTGGCTGTGCTCTATTTCCCACCACCCTGTGCTGCCTCTGGCAATTCCATTTAAAAACAAAACAGTAAGGTGTGCTTTCTCGCTTTCTGTCTGTCTCTGTCTCTCCAGTGAGTGCATATACCCTATAGCAAAAATCTCTCTTAAAATAAAATAAATAAACAAACAAACTAAAACAAACACGGGCTGAGCCATAGCCTGATTACAGTTATAGTGGGACCTAAGAAGTCTGTCTCGTAGATCTTTGGAACCAGAGAATCAAGAGAAACCCCCACCCCCCTTTGAAGGAAGTGATATGAAGATAAGTAAAAGAACTGTATTCCTTTTTCTTTTCTTTTCTTTTTTTTTTTTTTTTTTTTTGGAGAGGTTTTTGCTATAGGGCGCGTGCGCTCGCCAGACAGACAGAGAGAGACAGAGAGACAGAAAGCGAGAAATCACCCCCCAGGGGGGATGGTCACGCCGCAATCTCTTCTCCTCCATTCTCCTCTCGGGATCTTGGGCACGCACGCACACGTGCCCGGCGTGAGTTTTAAGCCACCGGGTCCGGGTCGTGAACCGTGGTCGACTACGTGGGAGTCCAGTGACATAGCCATTACGCTAACTGCTGGTTCCCATGTATTCCTTTTTCTTGAAGTAAGCTAAGATCTTGGTATCTTGGTACCCAGATCTCTGGCCTGTTACTCAGGCCAGAATTAGAAACCAGTTCAAGAGGATTTGGACACTTTCATAGACCTTTAGTGTCGGTTGTGCCCTCCATACCATTCCTTCTTTGTCACTTTCCAGTTAATGGTTTTCTGGCCAGTTTTTGAATGGCAGGGGCGGTCCCTCCGAGCAGTGGTTTTGTTCCTGGAGGGACTTAGCCGAGAAAGTTCTTCCTCACGCTCAGCAGGCATCTTTATTTCTGGGATGTTCCCCTTGGCTCTTAGTCCTGTCGGTCTCTTCTCCGGGCATGCTTCGTCTGTAATATCCGGGAGCTGTCTCAGTCCCACACCATGAACTGCCCTCATCACACCCCCTGCCAGAAGTCACAGCCTTGATTAATGTGCCCTGAGATCAGACCAGAATCTGGGAGCAGCTGCATTCATTTATTCAGTTATTGAACCTCTGCAATGAAGCCAGGCCCCGTGCTAGGTCCCAGGAATACTATGAAGCATATAACAGACACACCCTCTTTTTCCACACTGACTCACTGAGTTTACCATTAACTAAGGCACCAAGGTCTTTTCTGCAAACCCTACCCTGAGGCCAGACTCCCAAGAGGAAGCTCAGTTAGAGCCTCTTGGAAGAAGTCATCCTCCAAGTTGAAAGGATCCCCTAATTAACATTTGACCCTCTGGGCAAACAGTTGTGTCCTGGGAGCCAGTGTGGGAAGACACCTGATGGTCCCCCATGGCCTGTCGTGGAGGGCAGCAGGTAACTGGGTCGTGGCCGTGGGCGCCCAATCTGTGGCTCTTGCTGTAGCAAGGCCAGCGGGTTGCTGGTGAGGTGGGAGGGGGTCCGCCTGCCTCCCCTGGCACGCTTGACCCTCTGCCCTGCCTCCGGCTGTATGCCAGCTTTGTCCTTTCCCTGACCCGACCTTTGGGGAAATTCTTCATTCATGCCTTAATCACTTCCTGTCTAGACCATATTCTCCATTCTGGGACTCTGGGCCAGAGCAGTGGCCAGGGGCTTTTCTCACCTCGCTCAGGGCTCCTGCCCTCTGCCCTCCATCCTGGCCTCTCTAGGCCTTGGCCTTGTTTTTTTTTTTTTTTTTTTTTTTTCCTAGACTCCTGATGGGTTGTCCCCTCTAGCCCTTCTCCTACTGACTTCCCTGTGGGTCTGTGACACCTGCTAGATTTCCCTTGAGTTGGGAACATGAGGATTCACTGTGTGTTTCTGGATAGCTCAGAGCTTCTTCTCCATCACTCTTCTCAGGTACCCAAGCTCTCTAATCCTCCTCAACTCTTGGGTCGTTTTCTTCCCCTCCCTTAACTTTATGTTTTGGTCTCCTTCGCTCCTCTTTCTGGGTCCTTGTTTGAATATTTTCACATTCGAGGACAGGACAGCTGTAGACATATCACTTCCTGTCTGTATAGTGAGAGCTTTAGGGTCAGCCAGACCTGGCCCTGGCCCTGTGACCATGGACAGGTCACATAAGCTCTCTGACATACATATACATGAGGGCAATGACATTGTTTATAAGTGAGGATCCACTGAACAGAAAGTAAGTGTTCAATACACAGAGGCTTGTGTTGGGCCGTATGGAGACAGAGCTGTGGTGGGAAGGACTTTGCATAGGGTCACCGCCAAGGCCCTTCCGGCCCAGGGTTCTGTAGTCTTCATGTGTGGGACTCCCTGGACATGCCAGAGCCCTTGAGGACCTCCTACTCGAGGATGTCCCCCTACTGTCCCTGAAGCCTGGACTCCCTCAACCTATGTGTGTGACACTCAAGAAGCCAGGTGACCCTTCGACTGTATAGGATGTGTTGTTAACGATCAAAATAACAGTCTCATTGCGAAACAATGCAAATGAAACAGAAATGTACAAAGTAAAATTCCATTCCCCGGAGTGAGGTGTGTGGTTGAGTATCATAGATATTTTAAAAGGTATAAATATAGAAAGAGTTATATTTGCTGTTTTACAAAATTGGATTATACTCTATGTATTTTTGCGCATTGCACTATTTGGATTCATGATAGACAGATTTCTATTTCCGTCCATGTAGCTCCATTTTATTTTGCTAACAGTTGCGTAAAATTCTACCATTTATTTTATCCATCCTGTCTCTCGCTCGCTCTCTTTTTTAAAAAAATTTGCCATAGGGTGTGTGTGCTTGGAGGGCATGGTCATGCCACAATCTCTTCTTTTCCACTTCTCCCTCCTGTTGGGACTTTGACTTGCAGGCAGTCCATCACAAGTCCCAGGTCTGGGGCTGGAACCACACTGTCAGTCATGTGGAATCCAGCACGTTAACCACCAGGCCAAGGGCTGGCTCGATCTATCTTGATAGGCGTTTATGTTATTTCCTTTTTTTAAACTACAGAAATGCTGCTGAAATGTCCGTGTATGTTCATTTTTGTTTGTCCATGTGAGTATTTCTGGAGCATAGTCTTCGATGTGGCATTAACGGTTCGATGGCTAAATGTCACTACGTCAACTTTTAAACTTTGGCCACAATCCAGTACATGCTGTGTCCCCTCCTTAGGTGTCAAGCCCTTCTGGCTGATTCTTACTTCAGAAGAGTCCAAGTGTCAGGTTTTGACACTTCCAAGGGAAGTTCACGAAATTAATAATATTCTGTTTGCTTTGGAGAATCTAAAATTGGATTCCATTGCTTTTGACTAAAGGCCCCTGCAGGATTTACTAAACAAAGAACAGTGTAATCTGTAGAGGCATTAAAGGATTAAGGGGATTTTCTAGCATAAAAATATGCTGAGCATGCCTGTCAGTTTACCTAGAATATCTAAAAATAGCTTTCTCTTTTATTTTTGGAGTAGCTAGTGTCTAAAAGACAGAAAAGTTATGTGCGTGTCTGTATTGGAGCGTAAGTAACTGACTTTTTCTTGAACTGATTTCTCATTAATGCAGTTAAAACGATCTGCTAGGAATTTGGTAATCTTACCTCATAGCGCATGATGCTTGGTTCCATCTAGAAAGAGCTTGTGAAAGGTGCCTGTGAGGGAGCCAGGCAGGGACTCTTCCCCAGGGTTTGTACTGATGAGAACACGGAGGCTGAGTGTGTTAAGGGAACTTAATTCTTGTGTGGCTAGACAATGAGGCAGGGGCCTCATCTAGTGCCCTTTCAGTCAGACACTTCAGTTGAGTAAAAGCAAATATGGGACATTGCACAGTTCAAGGGTGGCTCCAGGCTCCAGCCAAGGGCGCTGCACTGGAGACCCTGGGGCATTTGGTCAGGTAGGTCAGGGAGGCCTGCTGGGGCGTCAGGCTGCAGAGAGGCTTGCAGAGGCCATCTGCCATGCAGGGTGAGACCCACTTTTTCCTTCTGTTTGCTTTTTCCTACTTTGAGGTGTGGCAGTTTAGGGAACTGGAGGTTGAAGAGGCCTTTTTTTTTTTTTTTTTTTTTTTTTGGAGAGGTTTTTGCTATAGGGTGCGTGAGTCGCCACAGAGAGAGACAGAGAGAAATCACCCCCGAGGGAGGATGGCCATGCTGCAATCCCTTTCCCTCCATTCTCCTCTCGGGATCTTGGGCACGAACGCACACGTGCCCGGCGTGAGTTTTAAGCCACTGGGTCCGGGACTCGAACCGCGGTCGACTACGTGGGAGTCCAGCAACATGGCCATTACTCTAACTGCTGGTCCCAAGAGGCCTTCTTGACTGCAAGTCAGGCTGCTGCTCTTGGCTGAGGCCACTGAAAATTGGTCCAGATTCTGCCTCAGACGACGGAGATGTGGTCCTTGGACCTGCAGGGGAGGCTGTGGCTCCCAGGCTGCAAGGGCCAGCAGTGTAGCCAATTCTGTTTGCTCTCCCAATGCAGGTGACACTGTTTGCCTACTCAGACCTGCTGCTCTTCACCAAGGAGGACGAGCCTGGTCGTTGCAACGTCCTGAGGAACCCCCTCTACCTCCAGAGCGTGAAGCTGCAGGAAGGTAGGCCAGTGCCCCAGATATCCCGGCCTCCCACTTGCCTTGTGTCCCACTGGTTGGCAGTGTGGAGTCCCAGTTTGAGTACCCCTCTGGGGTCCGGGCCGCACCACCATGGGGCAGTTGAGTGTGTGCTGTTGGGCTCTGTCTCTGGACTGGGAGGCTCTCACACGCTGGCCTTCCACTCCAGGCTGGCAGACCTTGAGATGCACCCTGAGCTTCCTGGGGAGGCTGTGGAGGAGGGTGGGAAGAGTTCTGGTCTCCAGCAGACCTGTGTCTCAACCTTGGCTCTTGGGCCTTATTAGTAGGGAGACCTTGGGTAAGTTCCTCAGCCTCTCTGAGCCCGTTTCCTCACGTGTAGTTGGGGGTAACAGCAGTATCTCAGAGGTTGTCATGAAGATGAAATTAGGTCACATATGCAAAGTGCCTGGCCCACAACAGGTGCCCCATGAAGGCTAGTTGTCACCCCGCTCACCTCACATATCCATGAACAGAGGCCACTACCCCCTCTCCTCCAGTGTCACGGCCCTGGCCAGTGCTGAGGCAGCTGGGGCTGGCGAGCAAAAACAAATTTCTTTTCTTTTTTTTAAAAAAAATATCGTCAGAGAGAGTGTGTGCTCACCAGTGAGACACAGAGAGATGGGGGTGGAGGGGGTGAGAAACCACCCTGGGGGGTGGTTATGCTGTAGTTCTTTCTCTTCCCTTTCTCCTCTTGGGATTTTGGGCACACCCACGTGCCAGGCATGTTTTTCAAGCTTCTGGGTCCAGGACTTGAACCACCAAGTTAGCCATGTGGGACCCAGTCACCTTAATCAGCACACCATGGGCTGGCCCAAGGGTGAATTTCTAACCCAAACTTTCCATCGTGCCCTCCTCCCCTGGCGGAGCAATGGGAAGCCAGCTGGGAGTATCTGCTGAGCGGTTTGGTTTGGCGCCTGAGGTCTCCGCTGCAAGGGGCTCGATTTCCTCTCCCAGATTATGAAAACAACAACAGACCTGTTGGAGCATGGGTGACAGGGGCAGGGAGGAAAATATTAGCCTGTGAAAGAATTCTGTTTTGGCGAGTTTTGCTCCAGGAAAACTTCCTGACTGTTTGCAAACCCATCCTGTGAGCTTGGTGCCCGGGCAGTTCTTCCTCCTTGGAAACCCCGTCAGTGTGAGAACCTCCACTCTTGCCCCCCCACAGGAAGTCACTTACAACTCTCCTGCTCTGGCTTTCTCCTGCCCCAAAGCAGGGCGTTTGCTGGGGGAAAGAGCAAGTCACTCCCTCTAGGGCGGGTTCAGCCTGACCCTGGGGCAGTGCAGAGGGGCAGTGCTCTCAACTTCACCTCAGACCCTGGCCTCCTGGGAGCACCCCTGTGCCCATTGGAGGGGAGCAGGTTAAAGTTTCAGGCCCCAATCCCTGCCTTCTTGGAAGCTCTCCTTGTACCCCTGTTCTCCCACGGGAAGGCAGCACACTCACACACATGCCGTAACTGAAAGGTCGTTTCTGTTTCCTTCTCCCTGTGAGGGGTGCTCAGTAATTTGCACTAATCAATTATAAGAATGAAACCCTTACCCTCTTGCGTACTTTACAGAGCTGGGCCATAAGCCTGGGACCTGCGTCTGCTCAGTTTCCTGCTGAAAGGATGGAGGGGAAGGGGGCCTCAAACCGGCTGCACTTTGGGCAGAGGTTGGAGGAGAGAGGGCTGTGGAAGAGCAGAGGGCAGTAGCTGGGGGTCTTGGTGGGCTGTGCGGCTTCAGCTGGCCCTTCCCCTCTCTGGCTTTTAGGGTCTCCAACCGCAGTAGGGCTGGGCCAGCCCTCTGCTTTCCCTCCCAGCTCTGACACCCCTGGACGGGCCCCCAAGGGTGCTAAGAAGCTAGATAGTGCCATACTGTCCTGCCTTTACTTCTCAGGGGTCTTGGACTAGGAATTGGCTGGGTTATTTTCTCCTGGAGCTCCCAGACCCAAGACCTGAAGTCAGGGGCCAGGGGAGCTCTGAGCTCCATCCTCCACCCATGGTGGAGGTTGAGAAGGAATTGTGGAGCCAGAGAAATAAGACTCTTCCAATGCTGAGCTGTGCATGAGCAGCAGCCTTGGCAGGCATGGCTTCCTTGGGCTCGAGACCAGTTCCTGTCCCTGCAGATGCCAGGCAAGCTAGATAAGGGCCGAGGTAGCCAAGACAGCGCTTCTCAAGAGAGCTGACTACGGCTGCCATTAGAGCCCATTGGGAAAGGGGTCTGTGTGCATGTGTGCATGCATGTGTACGTGTGTGCGTGTGTGTGTGGTGTGTGCATGCATGTGTGCATGTGCATCTGTGCACCTGCCCTGGATTTATTGGACAGATGGTTTAGGGCAGACCTCCAAGGGGCCTGATTGCTGCTGAGAGTGAAGGAAATTGCTCCGTAACACTGAGCACTCAGGGTGCACATTCCGGCGCTCCAGTGTCTTGCCAGGCATCAGCAGAGCCCTCACTTCTCGCCGTCACCACCCCTTCTCCCCTGAGAATGGCTTGTGAGTCCAGAGGTTCACGGAAGTCCAGTGACCCCTTCTCTTGCAGTCCGAGCTAAGCCACAGGACCCGATGTTCCGAGTCCTGGCATCCGGTTTCCTGCCCGCCTCCCCTGTGCCCCCAGAGACCCGCTGCTGCAGCAAGGGCCTGAGTGAGGCTTTTAAGAGATGCCTCTGGGGCCTCAGCTGGAGCCTCTGTTGGCAGAATGGCCTCTGATTAACACTGCTCACTATGCCTAGGTCTCTTTCAAATCAACATGTGTGCAGAGTTCAGGTTGGGGAGAGGAGATGGTAAACAAGAAAGACACTGAGCCTTTCTGGCCGATGGGGCCAAGGGCTACTCCATGGAAGGGGGGGACTCTGCCCCATCCTAGGGACCAAGGATTCCTTTATGTGACTTGTCTGAAGAGTCGTTAGCTCTGTCAGCCAAGCATGGGCCATCAGGGTTGCTCGGTGAATGTTGGGTGAATGAATGAATGACTCTAAGGAGAGCTAGGAGGTGAGGATGCCTTCCTCCAGGGCTCAGGGCTGGTGGTTGCTTAAATCCTCCTTCCCCCCTCTTACTCAGCTCCTCCCAAGCTTCAGCAGGGGCTGAATGGCAGTGTAATGGGAACAGGCGGAGAACTGGCTCTAACAATTGGGACATCTCCGGTCAGCCGGGCCCCATTGTGGTCTCTTCCTGTCTCTGCCTCCTGCTGGTTTTGCTACTCTTTGTGTTTCTGCCTCCCAGGCAGCCGGCATCACGCCCCCAGTGTGTCTTCCTGGCCTGCTCTGGTCTCTCAGAAACAGCCTGGAAATATCTAGCTGATTCTTGGATTCTCCATCCAGCCTGCAGAGCCAGGTGCCCAGTCTCTGAAATCTGCTTCTTAGGTCCCAGCTGCTGGAATGCTTGGAGTTGAGTCTTAGCCGGTATTTTCCAAGCAGGTCCTCGGAGCCCATCTCCACGCTGGCTGCTGTGGAAGAGACCATGTCCCTCTGGAGCTCAGAGCCTGGTGGGATGGCACACAAGTAAACTATGGAGGAAGCGAAGTGTGGTGTAGTGGTCAGGGATGCAGGATTTGAAGACGGGCCATCCAGGGTTCGAACCACGTACTCAGTCTGTGCCTCATGCAAGTTGTTTTCCTTCCCTGGGCCTCAGTCTTTGTATCTAGAGAATGGTGACAGCAACCCTCCCGGCTTGCCTCTGTGGGCAGAGAGGGTTTGGTGAATGGTTAGGTGTAGGATCTCAGACTAGGTGTGAGTGGGCCACAGGAAATGATGGGGGTTTCGAACCTGGGCCGAGAAGTCATCTCTGGTCTGCAGCCCCCCTATATGGGCCACACATTCCTTGGGGGAAAGCGAGGCCCACTCTAGAACCAAATGGTTCCTGAGTTTTGAAATGACAGTGGCAGCTGGGAACCCCACATGCATGCTGCCTCGGTGGCCCTGCTGGGCTGCACTAGCCTCCAGTTCTGATGTTCCAGAAGGGGCTGAGGTTTCCCTCCTGGGTCAGCCTCCTGCAGCCTGCTTTCCTGCAGCTGCAGCTCCTCCTTGGCACCCTTGGCTTCCTGGGATTGTTGTCTTGTGCAGCTCCGAACCATGCTGAGCACTGCCCCCATTCCTGCCTTCTCGCCAAGTGCCGCCAGCGCTTGGCTGTGGCGTGGAGCCGACTTCAGTGAGAATGTGCAGCCAACGCAGGGAGGTCAGGCCCGTGGCGAGGGGGCGTGCTACAGCACAGAACACGGCCGAGGCCATCCATCAACCATCCCCTGCTGCAGAGATGCGTCTTAGGGTGTGTCCCTCCACCTCGGCCTCTTGTTTCCTGGAGGCTCTCTTCTCTTGGCACTTCCCTCCCTTCTAGAGCTTTCCCTTTTCTCACACCAGCTTTCCAAACCTGAATTTCAGTTATTTTTCTCACGTCCATCTTTGTGGCTCTTCCCTAGCACTAGGGTCTGTTTCTGCAAAGTCGTATCCCAGTGTTTTCTTAAACAAAAAGAAACCACCTCCTCTTGTTCCCACCCTCAATAACACAAGGAACCAGTAGAAGCTTTGCAATTCTGGTTTTGGGAAACATGGTAGACCTTCTGGGCATGGCTCCCTCTCTCCCTGACCCATTCCAGGTGGAACAAGTAGGAAGATTTTCTTGCTAAGTCCAGAGTGAACCCCATTTCCTTAGGGGCTACCCTTCTCTGGCTCTGGCTGGCAGACCCTGGCCCTAGGAATATTTTTGTGTAGGCAATTGCTTATGCTTGCTTCAGGAGGGCCTCGCCTTCACCCATGGCAGGGCCCTGACTCACTGCTTTTCCTAGGATTTGGCTTGACCCACAGTCTATTTTTACCCTGATGCCTTTTCTTCGTGACAAGTTTTGGGTTCTTTGACAGCTTCTCTGATTCAAAGAAATGCGGGGTCACAGCACTGGGGCTGCTGCCTTGACAGGACAAAGGGCCTGGGTGGGACCTATGTGCCGGACAGACACTTGAGCAGTGGGACACAGAGAGGGTCAGAGTGTAGGCTCTGGAGCCAGGCTACCCAGGTTTAAATCCTGACTCTCTTCCTCACTACCTGGGGCAAGTTATGTAATCCATCTGTGCCTCCGTTTTCCCCTCTGAGTCCTGGCTGATAATAATCCTTGCCTCCTAAGGTGGCAGTGAGAGTTGAACTTATGCACGGAAGCATTTGAACATACTTGGCACGTAGCACGATGCTCCTCTACAATCCTATGGGACTTCATGAGTTCAATATTCTATATGCTGTATAGTTGATTCCCTCAAACATGACAGCTGGACCAGCCAGTGGTATGGTGGTGAAAGGAGCTGGCTCCCACAAAGCCAAGAACATGGTTCAAGTCCCAGACCTGACAGCTTGAAAAACATGCTGGTTGCATGTACATGCGTGCCCAAGATCCCAAAAGGAGAAATGGGGGAGAACGGATTGTGGCATGGCCATCTCCCATATGGGGTGCTTTCCTTGCCTTTTCTCTTTCTCTTTTTCTTTCTCTTTCTTTTTTTTCCCTCTCTCTCTGTCTCTAGTAAGTACACATGCCCTCTAACAAATTAAAAAAAAAAAAAAAAAAAAAAAAGATAGCCTGAAGCCCAGGCATTGGCTCAGTGGTAACATAGTGGGAGCGCTTGGTTGGGCTGACCCACATGAAAAGGTTCTGGGCTTATATACAGCGACCTCCCTGAGCACACCAGACACTGGTGTGCCCATGGTCCAAGGCCGAGTGGATTGTAGCATGAAGACCCTGTTGGGGGTGCTGCCTCTCTCTCTGCCTCTCCCAGTTGTGGAAGAAATAGATAAACTTCAAAAACAATGGGGACCAGCAGTTAGCGTAATGGCTATGTCGCTGGATTCCCACGTAGTCGACCGCGGTTCGAGTCCCGGACCCGGCGGCTTAAACTCACGCCGGGCGCGTGTGCGTGCGTGCCCAAGATCCCGAGAGGAGAATGGAGGAGAAGGGATTGCGGCATGGCCATCCCCCCTGGGGGGTGATTTCTCACTTTCTATCTCTCTGTCTCTCTCTGTCTGTCTGGCGAGCGCACGCGCCCTATAGCAAAAACCTCTCCAAAAAAAAAAAAAAAAACAATGTAAACTTCAAAAACAATGTAGCCTGCCTGGTAAGGCTGATTTCTTGAGGCATGGGAAGTTGCTAGCCATCCCGGCCCTGTGGCTGGATGAATACCCTGATGGGGAGTGGGGGCAGCGGGGTCCAGAGGGGCAGCTGCTGTGGTAAGGGCAGGTGCCCTGGAGGAGGAGGCAGGGCTTCTCTGCACTCGCTGTCCTTGAGGACAGCTTGCATTTCTTTGCCTCCATGCCTTTGCCTGCGCTGTGCCCACCTCCTGGAGTGGCCTTTCTTCCCATGCTGAGTTCTATTATGGCTCAAAAGGGTCCTCCTCCAGGAAGCCTTCCCCAACAGCCAGTCCTTGTACTTGGAGGCACTCTGCGCAAATGTTGATTGTGTTAGGGGAGGTCTTCTACCTCAGCTCCTGGAGGATGGTCTCTCCCAGCTACTCCCAGGGGAGAGGACTTGGTGAATGGTTGAGTTTGGGATCCTGGGCCGAGGGTGAGGAAGATCTAGGAAGACACACAGAGGGCTTAGGCTCAAGGCAGGAAGCCATCTCTGGGCTTCAACCAGGTCATGATTGAGGATTGCCCCTGCGTGGCCCACACATTTCCTGGTTGGAAACATAACCTAGGAATTAAGTGGCTCCTTGTCGAATTTCAAAATGGCGGAAGCAGTTGGAGTATTCAAAGTAAAACCCAAAGGTGTGCAGCCTCCACATCCCTTACTGTGGAGATCTTGAAGAGGAACAGGCTCCTGGGATGGATGACAGCTCCCTGCGCCACGCTGTTGGAGGCCCAGAGGGCTGACCTGCGGGCAATGATTTTCTAGTCGCGATCACCCTGGTTGGTTATTTAGTGGGCTTTGCTCCAGAGATTTCTCTGTTCCTCTGCATCTGCCTCTTTTTCCCTTTGTCCAGCAAGCACCACACACAACCTTCTGGAGAGACAGCTGCTATGCCCCAGAAAACTGCTGGGAGTCTTTAACCAACTCTAATGCAAATCTTACTCTTTGCTCTCTCAAAGGTTCGTCAGAAGACCTGAAATTCTGCGTGCTGTATCTAGCAGAGGTGAGTCCTTCCCTCTGGAATTTGAGGAGAGAGCTCTGTGATTGAGTACTTGGGGGAAGATGCTGGGCTGGGTTCTAGACCAGGGTTCTGGTGCCAGGCTCCATAGAGACTCACGCAGCGGTCCTGGGCAAGTCTGGAAGGGGCAGTTTCTTGTTCTGTAGAATGAGAATGTCAGTCTCTGCTTCTGCATGTCACCGTGATTTTTTTTAAAGGTTTGTTTGTTTGTTTGTTTGTTTCTGACATAGGGCCTGTGCACTCACCAGAGAGACAGTGAAGGGGGAAGTGAGAAATCACACCCTGGGGTGGATGACTATATCACAATTCCTTCTCTCTTGAAAGAGAGTCTAAACTGGCCATACTCTGCAAGTGGGGCCTGGTCTATAGGGGGTGACCAAGAGAAATACACCCTTTTGAGAAGGAGTTTGTGTCTGAAAAATCATTCTTTCGGTCTCTGGCTAAGATAAGAGGTTCAAGGCCTCATGGATAGACTCTGGGGGGAAAGACACCTTCAGGAGAGAACAGGGAATTCTAAAGAGGCAGTGCACATTGTCATAACTGATCTGGGGACCTGGCTGCCTGCCGTGCAGACCTGAGGGCCACAAGGGCATTGGATGTCCCCCTACTCCCACCCCATATCAGCCACATCCCTCCCAGGGCACAAGAAATGGCTGGTGGGACCACTTCAGTGCTGAGCGTGGTCATTTCCAGGGTGCCCCATGAGCAGAGTGTGGTTGGGGAAGTTGGGAGCCAGGCCAGGCTCTTCCACCAGCCCCTCCAGCCCCTCCAGCCCCTCCAGCCTTACCACTCTGGATTCTGGTTTTCTCGAGCACTCCTGAAGTGAGGCTCCAAGTTCTGTAATATCTAAAGAGCTTCCTGCCAGGCTGGGTTTGTATTTCCCAGAGAAGAGCACTTTCACTCCGTTGGTTTTCAGGAATCTGTGACCTCTAAGCCTTCCAAAGATTGTCGAAGAGATATTGATTTGGGGTCTTTTATTTCAGTAAAGTGCTAGGTGATCGGACCCCAAGAGGCTGAGGAATTGAAGCTCAAAGGCTTCTAGAAGCCTCCCTGTTCTCTTAATGGGTTGTTATTTAGGAGAGGCACATCTGTAATCAGGGAAACCAAGTCACCTCCCTGCTCCATAACCCAGGACATTCTTGACACCGGCGATTTCAGATCCCATGGAGCATCCCAAACTCACCTCTTAGCTGGAACTTTCAGCAAGTGATTTCTCATCATTGCCTGATGTGCAGTTGGCACCCAGAGAAGGAACTAGGGGAAGGAGCGTCAGCATTTGGAAGGGCTTTTCGACTCTCCATTGAGAAATCCCCAACTGCCCAGGTGCTAGCAGCTCTGATTGTTCCCCAGCTGCGAGGTCCTGGGTGGGGCTGACCTGAGCTGTCCATGCCTCTGGGTCTCCACAGGTGCCCCTCAGCCCCTCCACACCCATGGCACAGAGCAGCCCACGGCTGGCTTTGGAGTACACGGGGTATCGAGTCAGTGGGCACACCGGCCAGGGACCCTTCTCTGATCCATGATCTGATGCTGGCTCCGTTGATTGAAGAGTCTGGGCTCTGGGGTTAGACAGGACCTGGATGTGAGTCTTGGCTCTGCCATTTCCTGAGTGACCGGGGGAGACTTATAGATTCACCTCTGAAACTAGCCTGATGAGGCCTGCTTTGCGGGGTTGTAATGATTAAATGGGATCAGATAAGACCCTGCCTCCCAGGCACTTAGCACAGAGCCTGGCACATGGCGAGTACTCAATAAATGGTCGCTCTTATTATTGTCAGCTTCATAAACAAGGGGAAGAGCTTTTCATATTCATTTACTCTCCATTAGAGACATCGCAAATGATGTATTGATCTTTTAAAAAGAAAGCTAAGAGGACTAGTTTGCATTCTTCACAATATGCACATGCGGGTATACAAACAGGGCAAGACCGTGAGCTGCAGAGGAGGCAGAAGACAAATGTGAATCCTCCTCTCCCGAGATCGCCTGTGGCCAGCGGCTCAACCTCTCTGAGTCAGAGTTGAGTTTTCTAGTCCGAAAAATGGCGACAGTTGTGCCTCTCCTTCTACCTGTAAGGTGGCCATTAGGAGAATTGAATGAATGTTTTGAGACTGTTTCTCAAAAAAGATGAGGAGACTTCAATCATAGCTGAAGAGGTTTTGGTTTTTTATGGAGATACAATTAGTTCAGGAACAAGGAGGGAGACAGGCTAGGGGCGTGGGAGAGGCCAAGAGGAGCTAGGAGTCTAACTGGTTGTGAAGATGCTCACTTTTTTGCGTTTTGTTTTGTCTTTAAATAATCCGTCTTTATTTTTAATTTATGTTTTTAAGAATGATTTATTTCATTTTATTTATCATTATTATTAGTAGTATTTTTTAATTTGACCAGAGAGAGGCGGAGAGAGAGTGAGTGAGAAAACAGGGCACCAGGTTTGAGACTTGAACCATGGTTGGCCATGTGGGAGTCCAGTTCCTTAACTACCACACCACTTTCCGGCCCTGAGGATGCCCACGCTTAAAGTAGAACCTGGTGCTGCAGGATTGGGCCTATGAGCTGAGAGCTCTGTGCCTGGCCGAACATCTGCAAGTGTCGCTGGCTGTCACTTAGCCCTGCCTCTGAGTGAGTTACATGGGGGTGCCTTCAGGGCAGCTTACCGCCTTGACCCTGGGTTGAGGGCCCCGAGCGCATCAGTGTTGAAATGGATGAATAGGATCAGTTGGATCACATGCTGGATTAAGAGACATGGGTCACATGAGGCCCCCGATTTAGACAGGTTTCGGATGATAGGAATTCAGCCTCTTTGGAAGAAGCTGACTTGCACTGTCCTTGGCCAGGTCAGTCTCCAGTGCTCAGGCCTCCCCAAAGCATTTGCCCACCTAAGACAGCTAGTCCTCCCGCTGGGGCCAGCCTTGGGCTTAGGTCCCTGGTGCCTTGGAAGCCTTCTAGGTCCTCTAGCACTAGAGGGGCTTTAACTTCAGTTCTTTGAGCCAGAGACCAAGCCCCACTCTGCTGTTGACAGGCAATGTGGTCACCATCCCAGGCAGAGAAGCGTGGCTTTCCAAGGAGATCCCCCATGGGCAAGGGAGGGACAGTGTTTCTTGAGGTGTCTGTAAAATGGGGATCATCACAGCTGCTACCTTGCGAGGCACTGCTGGTCAAGTGCTTGGCACTCCGGGGCTGTCCCAGGATTCGGGGTAGGAGGCTTTCTCTGTGAGAGGGCTCATAGCCTGGGGAGGCCTTCTCACACTTTTACAGGGATGGGGCCTCTTTCCTGGAGCTTAGAGCAGTGAACAGTCATATAAAGAGCTGCCAGTGAACCCCATAGCTGCTCTGAGGCCCACCTGCCTTCTGAAGGCTATGCGGGACCAACAGTTGGCATAATGGCTATGTCGCTGGACTCTCACGTAGTCTACTGTGGTTTGAGTCCCAGACCTGGTGGCTTAAACTCACACCGGGCACATGTGCGTGTATGCCCAAGAGCCCAAAAGGAGAATGGAGGAGAAGGGATTGCAGCATGGTCATCCCCCCTGGGGGGTAATTTCTCGCTTTCTGTCTCTCTGTCTCTCTCTGTCTTTCTGGCGAGTGCACATGCCCTATAGCAAAAACCTCTCCAAAAAGAAAAGAAAAGAAAAAGAAAAATAGGACTGGGAGGCTTGAGCCAGGACCAGCTTTGTGGAGTGACAGCCTTTCTAAAGGACCATAGTTGCCCCTCTCCCTCCCTTTGCAGGGGGACCACAAGGAGACAGGGGCACGGGGCCCTCGGGTCAGGGAGTGCTTGTTCCTCCAGGGGAATTCTGGGGTCTTGCTGGGGCGCCCTTCCCCTGCAGTGGGCTGGAGGTTCTGGGAAGTGGAGGGAACCTATCCTTAAGTCTGAAGCTGCAGGATTGCCTCAACACACCCACCCAGTTCCTTGAGGCCAGCAGGCAGGGCTTTCATCCTGTCCCTCCCCTCCAAGGCTTTTAGGGAGATCCGGATTCTGATTACTTTTGGGAGGAGAGGAATGGCTGGTACTCTGGGGACTCTTAGCATGGGAGGTGGCTCCTTCCTGACCAGTGGGGTGGCATCCCTGAGGACTGGGTTGGCTGGCCCGGTAGCAAAGTCCCCAAATGCTACTAGATGATGCTGAGAGCCAATCTCTGTGTAGGGTTTTTGCATCTGCTGTTCTTCATTTCTGGGACAGCTTCTGCCGCACGCTTTCCTTCTGGCTACCCCTGTTCGCTCCTTAAGAGGCCTTCTGTGACCACCTGGCTCAAGTGTCACCTCTCCATTTATGACTTTGGTGACATTTTCACCATTTGTCACTCTACTATTTACCTGATTGTTTCTTTACTGTCCCTGCCCCTGAGCTGAGGAGCAGGACTTAGTCTTTCATATTCGCCTCTTTAGCTCCAGAGCCTATGGTCCCTGAGCAGATGCTCAACAGGTATTTATTAAAGAAATGAACTGCTAATGTTACTGTGTGCAGGATGGCAGGTGGGGAGGGGGTGCCGAGATTGTCCTCATTGCTGGCCCTCCTGTAACTCTGACAGAGCAGGCAATGCCTCTATAGTCCCATGTTATAGGAGGCGTGTGCCTTTCCAGAGGTTGACAGCTAGGACGTGACAAAGCTGGGATTTGGACCAGACGTAGCCAACTGCAAACTGAGGAAGGACTAGAGAGACTCAGTCTTTTTCTTTCTTTCTTTTTTAAAAAAATTATTTATTTAAATTTGACCAGAGAGGGACAGAGAGAGAGAGAGAGAAAGTGAGCCGCCAGGTCCAGGATTTGAACCATCGTTGGCCATGTGGGAGTCCTTTTCTTGGTTCCCAGCCATCCCGTTCGCACGCTCAGCTCCCTGGCTGAGTTCCTCTAATGGCAGCCTGTGGGGTTATAATAAAATTCCAGCAGTCAGGGGACCAGCAGTTAGTGTAATGGCTATGTCACTGGACTCCCATGTAGTCGACCACGGTTTGCGTCCCGGACCCGGTGACTTAAACTCACGCCGGGCGCATGTGCGTGTGTGCCCAAGATCCCAAGAGGAGAATGGAAGAGAAGGGATTGCGGCGTGGCCATACCCCCGGGGGGTGATTTCTCGCTTTCTGTCTCTCTGTCTCTGTCTGTCTGGCGAGCACACGTGCTCTATAGCAAAAACCTCTTCAAAAAAAAAAAAAAAAAAATTCCAGCAGTCAGGGAGAGCTTGTAATCCCCGATCAGCACACCTGGTGATGGATCAGCACTCTGGGCATGCGGCCCGCCCTGCCCTGACCCAGAGCCTTCTGTTTTGGAGGCGACTCCCTTGTCCCTGTGGCTCCCTGGTGCTTGCACCAAAGCTGATCTGGAGTTGACCTCATCCCGGAAGTGCCTCCGGTAAGCAGCCAGAGCTTACCAAGAGAGCGTACTCTCCGAGCCTGTGCTAAGTATGCTCAGATGCACAGCGTCTTCTAGAAGGAAGTTAGCGTCTGGCTGGGGAGATGAGGCCGTGCCTCTTAACAAGGTTAAAGAGCAGAGGGGGATTGAAATGAGAGCAGTATTGGAGCTGTTGCTGCCCTCCGTTAAGCAGATGTGATTGAGGGGATGGTTGTTGCAGAAGCGGTTACAGCTCGGTGCAGGCCAGAGCCAAGTGGAAATGAGTTTAGACTACTGGGGGCTGGGGACCAGCCAGCTGAGCACCAGGGAAGATCAGTCATTGTGCCAGGCAGTGGTGAGCAGCAGAGGCCCTCATGATGGCCAGACTTCCCAGAGGGACCTGAGCTGCTGTGTGGGTTCTGTCGGTATGTCTGTCCCACCCCTCTTCTTGGCATTGTGATCAGAGGAGTGTGCTGTGAGGGAGAGGGGGTCTGGGGGCCAGGGAGGAAGGAGCCTTGGCCCTTGGGTTACCCATGTCCCCACCCCAGCTCCTGCCTTGTGCTGCCTGCCCCTAGGGATGACCTCATTGCCTCTGTCCTGCCGCTCTCAATAGGCCTCCACTGTGTGGGGAGACACTGCCTCCTTCTCTCCCCCACCCATGGCCTGCGGCTCGCCTGCTGGGCCTGAACCCACTTCCCTGCTCCTCTGGCTGCCTCAATGTCACCAGGGATTAGTGTGCATTTGTGGCTTTTAGCGGACACTCCCCTCCCAGTTGTGCCTCACTCTCTAGAGCTCAGGGATGGGCTTGGGTTTGGGAGCCCCCTGGACCCGGGAGCAGCCCTGACCATCCCTTCTGTTTTCCCTGACGTCAGAAGGCAGAGTGCTTATTCACTTTGGAAGCGCATTCGCAGGAGCAGAAGAAGAGAGTGTGCTGGTGCCTGTCGGAGAACATCGCCAAGCAGCAACAGCTGGCAGCGTCACCCCTGGAGAGCAAGGTAAGCACCTTGCCAGTGACTGTGACCCTGGCTGCCTCACTGTCCCCCTGCCAGCCTGGGCCCTTGTGCCTCCGAATGGAGCATGGGTCCAGCTCGAGCTTAGAACTTGGGTCTGGGCAACAAGCTCTTGGCAAGGGGGCCAGTACTTGAGTGTCTCTCCCCCTTGGCGTCTCACTGGGTCTGCTGAGTGGGTTTGAAGTTGCTCTGGTAAAGCAGGAGTCAAATGAAGCATGGCCCATCTCTCCCTAGCTCTGTTCTTGGGTTCACCCATGGCAAGGTTTAATTTGAGCTGGCCTTCCCACTGCCGCCTGGCACGTACCCTGTAGGCCCCCACCACTGGGTAGGCTGTGCCCAGGGGTATTGCACTGATGTTTACCATTGGCCCGAGGCAGATGTAATTAAGGGGATGTTGCAGCAGAAGCTGTTATAGTTCGGTGCAGGCCAGAGCCAAGTAGAAATGAGTTTGGCCTGTTGGGGTCTGGGGACTGGCCAGCTGCGCACCAGGGAAGACAAGAGACTCCCGTTTGAGGCGGCTCTGGGCTGGGCACTGCTCAGCTGGTCTGATGCCTGGGATGAGGGGACAGCATGGGAGCTGGGCCATAGCCTCTTTCTTTGATGCCCCAATGCTGGACACAAGGCACAGTTGCTTCCCCCACTTGTGAGTCATTCAGGTCCCTGCTCTCACTAGAATCAAGTACTGGCATTTGGGGATTTGGTGTGTTTGGCTGCAGAATTTGCTGAGGTGGTTGCTCTGCTGGATCTGAAGGAAGAGGAGAAATGAGCGTACCTGCAGCCTGTGAAGCAGCTGGCCTCCTGCTCCTTCCCAATGGGCTCAGGCCCTCTGTGCATGTGCAGTGGGCTTACGGAGGGGCAGTGCAGTGCAGCAGCTCCCAGCCATTCCCAAAGCGAGCGGGAATCTGAGGATTACCATCTTGGACTGGAAAGTTACCTTATTTTTTATACTAGTCAGGACAGAAATAACTTTGATGAGCGAAGACAGTGGGAAGAACATGGACTTCAGAGTCATGTTTTACCCCGACTGCCAGTGTGACCTGGGGAAAATCACTCTACTGCTCTGTGCCTTGATATTGTCCCCATCAGTAACCTGGGGATAGTATTCCTTCCCAATGGGCTCAGGCCCTCTGTGCATGTGCAGTGGGCTTACGGAGGGGCAGTGCAGTGCAGCAGCTCCCAGCCATTCCCAAAGCGAGCAGGAATCTGAGGATTACCATCTTGGACTGGAAAGTTACCTTATTTTTTATACTAGTCAGGACAGAAATAACTTTGATGAGCGAAGACAGTGGGAAGAACATGGACTTCAGAGTCATGTTTTACCCCGACTGCCAGTGTGACCTGGGGAAAATCACTCTACTGCTCTGTGCCTTGATATTGTCCCCATCAGTAACCTGGGGATAGTATTCCTCCCCAAAGAATTGTCATAGGAACTGAAGGAGAGGCTGCATTATACAGTCCCTAGCACAGTGCCTGGCAGGCAGTGGTGTGGGGAGCGCCTTCTCCCGCACTGCACAGGTGGCCCCATGCAACACTGACTGGTTCCACGGAGCAGAGACCTGTCACTGTGGCTTCAGCTGCTTTGCCTTGCCCTTCTGGTCATGGTCAGAATCCAGGCTGCTCCCTCTTCACTGGAACAGCTCCTGGGACAGCAAGTGGCTGAACTTGTGCTCTCAGCTTTCTTTCCTTTGGGCCAATAATCCTCCCATTCTGGAACAAACAGTGATCTTGCCATAACTGCAGTTTGCTGGCTCTAGAGCAAGTTGACAGCAGCCTTCTCAATGCCTCGGAGAATCCCTCCATCCTTGGGTTTGGAGGACAGTGAGTGATGGGCCATTTCTGAGTGGGGCTCTGATCTCTGCAGGGCTGCCAGCTTGGCAGGCTGACCCTGGGAGGGCCCGAGAATTTGGGGCATGGCTTCAGGGCCATGCCAAGATGCATGGGTGTCCATGGCCATGAGTTTGGACACCTCTCCAAAGTACAACTCCTTAAATGTGTGTGTAGTGGAGAAGTTGCATGTGGGTGAGAGAATAGTGAAGAAGGGGTACCTGGCTGCTGGGCCAACCTGAGTCTTCTCCTGGGCTGGAGAATTGGACCCTGCCCTAGACTCCATGCTCCCCATGGCTGTTCTGTAACCATCCCCTCTCCTTAGAAGAGGGTTCTGTAAGCATCTTTTGTTAGGCAGGCCCCGGGAGTCTTCCTGCTCAGCCTTCCTCATCCCTACCTCCATGAAAAACACCTGAGACCTAAGTCTTAGCACTTACTCCTTGTAGTCACTTACAGAAGGCTTCCTGAGAGAAGCTCTTGATAAGAGAATTCTCCCAGCCCTTCTAGCAACCTTAGTGACTGGGCCCAGGCTTCCAGCCCACCCCACCCCATTATCCACCTATGTGCAGCTCCATCAGGGCCTGGCAGCCTCAGGGTGACCACAAACCTCCTTACCATAGACTGGGCCACAGCCTTTCCACCGAAGTCACCATCCTCTGGGGAAAGAGGGGAGCCAAGACTGGCTTCTTTTCCCAGGGTCCTGCTTGGCCCATTCATTTTAAGTCCTGAGTAGCATGCTTATTTACATCTGCTTTCTACTGAACAATGGAAACAGCCCCTCCTGCCCCATCCCCAAATGTATCTCTGGGGAAAGAGAGCTTCAGAAGGCAACTCTTCCAGCTTGCTTGCAGGCCTTGCTCAACCCTCATCTCCTACTCCTTTCAACAGTGTTTGCTGGGCTGGCCCCATAGCCCGATGGTTAAGGGAGCCAGACTCCGTATGGCTCACCATGGTTTGAGTCCTAGCTCTGATGGCTTGAAAAACATGGCAGACAGCATGGGTAAATGAAGAGGGATTACAGTGTGACATGTCCTGTTTGGAGGGGGGGGGGGTGCTTTCTTCCTTTCTTCTTCCCCCTCTCTGGTGAGTGCACACACCCTCTGACAATAAACAAACAAACAAACCCACAGTGTTTGCTGACTTCTTGGATGGAGCATTCATCAAATGTCTCAAGGAATGTTAAGTTCTTCCCAAATTTGCAAAACACCATAAATACCATTTGTCCTGAAAATAAAACAGATGTTTTTTGGGGTAGAAAGGAGGGAATTAAAAAGAGATGGACTCAACAATAGTGGGACAGGTGTGTCACTACCTGCCGTGTGACCTTTGGCAACAGATTCCCGTGACCCCCGTGATCCTATCTGGTCATTGGTCAGGTGGTGTTTTCAGCATGTCAAACTCTGTGATTATCACCAAGGCTGCGGGGCTGGGGTCTTCTAATTTCCACCAGAGAACTCTACTCTGAAGATTTCTGAATAACTTGACTTCTAGGAAATCTTCTGCCTTTGGGGACCAGGTCTGCTCTCCTGTTGTGGGTGGGCAGGGGTGCAGGCAGGCCTAGGCTTTCTGTGCTATCTCTGAGGCTCCTGCCACCATGCAGTGCAGGGGTCCCAGCTGGATGGATACTGGCAGGCAGGCAGCAACACTCGGCCGCCTTTTCTGGGCATCCGCTGCCTCTTTCCTGCTTCCTCTCAGCTAACAATGCAGGTATGGCAAGGAGGCTTCCCTGGCTAGGTCTGAGGTTCTCTCTTCTTTCTGTAGAAATAAATGGCCTCCCCTTCTGCCCCAGCTGCCCTCTGCTCAAACCTTCCCCCCTACTTCCTTTGCAGGACTATTATCTGTCCCTGGAGGGCATAACTTGTGTTCAGCTTCGTGCACCAGTACTGCTGTTTTGCTTCTCACCCCTGGCCCTTGAGGTCCTATATTAATAGGAAGAGGCAGAGATGTATGATTTCAGGTATTCGATCAAATTTACATAATAAGTGCTTTCTCTGTGCCAGATACTGGTTTAGGTCTTTCTGGGTCACAGAGATAAAGGAGACTTGGTCTCAGTTCTTTGGGAATTCTTCTTATCAGAGTGGAGATCCAAGCAAGGCCATGACTGCAGGACCCAAGAGGGGTCCAGTAGGGTCCTGGCTGGCTGCCCCTTGACCAGACAGTGAGTGTCCTGCTGAATAAACCCTGCCTGGTGTGCATGGCGCTGCGCTCCGGGAACCTTCTGAAAAGAGCAGGCTTCCCACCGAATACCCGTGGTAAGAAGGATGGTGAAGGAAGGCCCTGTTCTCTGGGTAGGCCCTGGGCTCTATGGCAAAACACACAAACCAGCATCACACACTGACCCTGGAAATTGACAACTTAATGGCAGTGATACAGTTCAAAATAACAGACCATCCAGAGGTATGGTGATTAAGGAAACTGGACCTTGCATGGCCATCTGCGTAGTTCGAGTCCTGAACCTGGTAGACTGAAAAAAAATGCATGGGGCATGTGTGTCCAAAATCTCAATGGGAGAAATGGAAGAGAAGGAATTGCAGTGTGACTGTCCTTCATAGGAGGCGTTTTTCACTCTCTCTCTCTCTCTCCCTGTGAATGCAGTACACCCTCTAGCAAATTAAAAACGTATATATGTGTGTGTGTGTACATATATGTGCATATATATAAAACAGTAAGTGATGTGACCGTGGGTGGCCCCTTAGCTTCTTGAGACTCAGTGTTTTCATCAAGTGGATGGTTTAATAGGGTTCTTGTGAGGATTAAACTTGAAATATGCTTGGCAAAGTGACCCAAGAAGAACTCTGAACTAACTGCTATTATTATTATTATTATTCCCACTATCATTATGTATAAGTGATGTCTGTATGGGAAGATTCATCTGGTGGCCTTGTTTGTTGAAGCTGCTTGCTGCTGCTGCTCTGAGCACATGTGATGATGGCTCCATGTCCCTTCCTGTATTCCAGGGCCCAGGCAGGGAAACTGAGGCCTTCTGGGTTTACCCTGGCTGTGAGACTTCTTCCAGGTGTGACACGAGGTGTGGGCCACTTTGTCATCTCTGCTGGGTCGTCTAGAGACAGGGCCCTGGAGGTGCCAGGGCCCTTCTGAGTAGTGCCTTAGAAAGGAGCAGAGGCAGGTCCTGGAGTCAGGCAGCCCTGGCGGGAGTAGACAGCAAGCTAATTCCAGTTCTGTCTGGTTCCACAGAAACTCCACCCCTACGGCTCTCTCCAGCAGGAGATGGGGCTGGTCAACTCAACCAATGCTACCCAGGATAGAAGCGTTACCTCATCAGGACAGACTCTGATTGGCTGAGCAAACCCAAGGGCGGGACTCTGCTTCTGGCAACTTAACCCTTTCTTGGGCATCCCCTACCACACAGTAACCTCACCTCAACTGGACCCAAAACGGAGGACCAAGATGGTGGGCCTAGGGTCATCTGAAGGGAGTGGTCCCAAGGGTGTGTGTGGACTGGAAACAGGAGGACCCCAGTGGTTTGAGGTCCCGTGGGTGTGTGCAGAATGATGTCAGCAAGACTCAAGTGGAGAAGATGCAGAAGTTCATTCCCTCCAAGGAGCAGGAGGCTAAATGGCACCTGGGCTTCCGGTGGTGGTTCCAGCATCTGCCTCAGGGGCAGCAGGAGAGGTCGCCCCTGATGGAGAACAGTGCCACGATCAGCTGCCACCAGAAGACATCGCCACCCACTCACTCATTTGTACACATTCAGTCATTCATTCAGTAGAGATTTGGGGAGTGCCCACTTTATGCTGGGCTCTGTGCTAGAAGCTGGGGATACCGTGGAGAACAAGATGGACGTGGTCTCTGCTGTCATCAAGATTTCGGCCGAAGTAGGGAACAAGCATTACACAAATCAGCGCCAACACACACACAGATGCATACAGGTGACTGCAAACTGTGATAATCCTTGAAGGGAAAGAAGGTTCCTTTAGGAAGGAGTTGTCTTCAAATGGCTTTGTGTGGGAGTGGGGCAGGGAAAGGACATAACTTTTAAGCTGAGACTTGGGAAGAATGTTCCAGGGAGCTAGAGCAGCATGTGGAGAGTATCTGAGACAGGGAGGAGCGTGGTGTGCTGGAGGGAGGCGAGCCAACCAATGTGGCTGGAGCTCAGAGAGGAGAGGCGAGGTGGGGGGCCAGACTGTGAGGACTATTAATGCTTTATCGGTTTTATTCTAGATACAGTGGGGAGTCATTGAAGGCTTTTCAGGCAGGAAATCACAGTGTTGAGGTACATTTCTCCAAGATCAGATTGTAGATAGGAGGGACCCACATGGGTATGAGACCAGTTACGGGCCTCTTCAGTCCTCCAAGTGAGGGGCAGTGGTACCCTGTCCCGGATGGTGGCTGGGGCAGTGGGTATGTGAGTGCTAGGCTCTGGGATGGGAAGAGATGCTTCTCTGTGCCTCCAACCCCCACCTGCCCTCATCCTCCACCATGTCTTGCTCTCTGCGGATGAGTGAGGACTGGAGTCGTCTTCATAGAACCTTCTTTTGGAGAGGCCTGGCTAGGGACCAGTACGGAGTTCTGGGAGCATCCCAGAGAGCTGGGAGCAGTGAGTGCTCAGCCTGGCCACGGTGGGAAAAAATCAGCCCTTAGACCTTAGCAGGGTCTGCCTGGGCTGACCTTCCACCCTATGCTGAGCAGTCGGTGGGAAGATGGAACACAGTTTCCAGTGTCCTGGAAACTGGCTTGGTTTGCTCTCTGTGGAGCTCTGAAGGGACCAAGACTGTGACCCAGCGTGGCTCAGCAACTCTCGTGGAGACCGACCAGCATGAGGCTGAAGGGAGACCATCAGGAGGACAGTGACTGGATCCCAGCCCACCTACCGCCTGCCCCAAACCCAGCTGGGGCTCAGGGCTCGGTTCCTGTCATACCCTTTTCCCACTGCCAAGACCAGAGAGAGGGAAGCCTGAGGCCATGGACCTGGGGAACCTGGAGCTTGTGCAAAAGGCTATCTATAGGATCTGGGTCGCTTGCATAGGAGAATGGAGTCGGAGAGGCTGGAAGGATGGCTCAGGCCAGAGACCCTGTGGCCCTGGATACTCCTGGTCTTGTGTCGTGGAAGACCTCAGTGTCTTTAGAAAAGGGCTCTGTGCCTTCATGAGCGTGATCAACTGCTTGGTCACTTGAACCCAAACACCGCAGCCTAGAAGAGACTATGCCCCTTCCCTCCTGCTTTTCCTGTTTCCGACCTAGGAACGATGAGATATGTTGAACCAGCGGTCTAATGTGGGTGGGATGGCTCAGCCTGTGGCCAGGCCCATGCCCACCCCACCCCAGCTGGGGAAGAGATGCTGCCTGGACTGGGACAAGTGATACAGAGCTTCGCTGTCAGCCAGGGCTCAGCCCGCAGGGTGCATTCTGAGAGGCTGACAGCTGGGTCTGTGCAGACGGCAAGCTGCACTTTGATTTCATTTGACTCCCCTACAAAATAACATTAAGGGGAATGCGAGACCCAGGAGAATTGCGTGTCTGGAAAGGCAGCGAGCTTGTTTCTCCTGGACCTGGTGACCTACCTTCGTCTACCAGACAGGTGCAAAGGACAGGAGCTCTGGCCGCAGAGGAAACCGGAGCACCTGAACACAGCTCCCAACCCTGGGACCAGGCCTTTCCTCCCAGCTTGTCGTGGCAAACATCTGCTCAGGGGCCCAGGCCCGGCCTGCTGATTGGAAAACGGACATCGATTCCTGCTGGGCCCTGGGCTGGTCTGCCCGGTGACTGTGATGAGCCTCAGCCACCATCGTGCTCTGCCTCACTAATCAATGGGACAAGTAATTCGGCTCCACGAGCCGGAGAAGATGAGACATCACCTGGTGGCCACGGCTCGTCAGCATCCAGTCAGCATCCAGTCCCTCCGCGGTCCGGGATGATGAACAAACTATCGAAATTGCACTCAAGAGCCATAATCACGGGAAGCGTGGCCGAGCCCCTCCCGCCACATGAATCACACTAAGAAGCACACAATGGCCTCTTTCCTGACGGGCCAATTGTCTTGGTGTGGTGTCTTGGCCCAGCAGCTGGGAGGATGGGAGCACAAGCATTGATTGTTGAGAAGGCCATCTGTGCGATTTGAATACAAAGTGATCCTTTCGGTTCCCCACACACCCTTTGAGCCCATTCACGTGTTTTGTTATGTCTCGGACTCTGGGGCTTTTGAAACTCTCATCTCTCCTGTAAGCCATCGTGCCTGGCTGTCTGCTGGCGGGGCCTTTTAGCCCTCTTGGAATCGGTTCAACAGGCACCTTTTGGAAATAATGACATTGATTTGTGTATGTCTCATTTTTAATTCTTTATTTAATTTTTTAAATTTGTTTTATAACTTCTACCACCAGAGCCCTCCTTTGTCACACAAGGCACCAAGACACCAAGAGGGTTCTGCAGAGTGGGGGTGTAGATATCACTGTATTGTGAAGGGGTTTCTCCAGTGAGGGCTTTGTAGTGAGGGTGCTGGCTCTGGAGATGGCAACTGGGGTGCCCTACTGTTATCTCCCCTAAGCCTCCCAGCAGCCTCCTTTTATGGAAGAAAAAACCAAGTGAGATCAAGGCCCCGCAAAGTGACGTGATTTATCCTAAGTCACACAGCTGAGCTAGTCCTCAACTCAAGACCTTTCAGCTGAATCCATTGGTCTTTCCAGATGCCAAAGTTTGCTTTTCAGGGATAGAAGTAAGAGAAACCAACCCTTTCCTTCAGGAAGAAGCAGGAGGGAGGTATCTGGCATATCAGAAGGTGTAACTCCTCAAGTGGTTTTGTCCTAAAAATGAGATATCTTATTCTCCATCCAGCAGATAATGAGCTTCCAGAACTCATTTTCCTGGGGGTGGTACGGGCTGAAAAAGATAGCCTTGTACAAGATTTAATAAAAGTCTGATATGTAAGTGAAGGTTGAGATCCTCAAGACAGGCCCAGAGGACCAGGATTGGTTAGGTTATGCCTCTGAATTCGGCATTCGAGGGGGTCAGCAGACTTACTCGGGGGTACTGGCAGCAGTGAAATGCTGACCAAAGACAGAAAGGGATAGCCTCAGGCTCCGGCCTGCGAGGACTCAGTGTAAGTTCTAGAAGAAGGCCTTTGATTTGAGCCTAGTTGGTGGTGGGGAGACAGCCTGCCTCTGCTGACGCCACCAGGTTTTGTGCCCAGATTTTGCTAATTCACTAGTTTCGAATCTCAGCCCCAAGTAACTTGGAATCAAACGGATGGGATCTCAGAGAGCTCAGATATCCCTCTCGAGAAGCAGACTCATTTCCCTAAGAAGCTCAGCTGTTTTCCAGGTGGCCCCCAGTTCTCTCCATCCCTTTTGTCCTCTCTCCCTGCCTCCCTGCTGGATGCACTGTGGAGACGCTGCTTCTTTCGCAGTCTTGCTCTTGGTCTCAGCCCTCTTGCTATTCATTTTTAGCTCCTAAAGAAGATAGCCAACCCTACCCTCCCTTCTGCCTTGACCTTCTCTTCCCTTAAGCCTTTCTCTTAGTAGGGCTATCTGCCAACCTCCAAATTGTTCCCAGAGTTTTGGTTTAAGGGTAGAATGACAGCACTAGGTAATTCGATGAGCTCTTATACGATGAGCTAGGCATAGAGCCAAGCTTTTGACCTACATGGGCTCGTCTAATTCTCACTACAGCCTTTCGAGGTCTGCGATCCCCATTATACAGTTACTTTCATAATCCCAACTTAAAGAGGAAGACACTGAGTCTTAGAGCAGTGAAGAAACTTGCCCAAGGTCACACAACCAGTGGGGCGGCTAGGATTAGAACCTGGGGCAGTTTAGCTCCAGAGCACCTGCTTATTATCTTGCTCTGCTGCTTTCCTGCACCCAGAGACCATCCACTTTGGGTGGGGCCAGGGAGCTGGACAGTCACACCTCTGTTTAAAGACCATGGTCAGAGAGGGGACACTATCTTCAAAATAAAACCCAGTCCTGTGGGGCCAGCAGATGGCATAGCAGTTACATCACTAGACTCCCACATGGTTGACTGTGGTTTAGAATCCCAGACCTGGTGGCTTGAAACTCATGCCGGGCACGTCTATGTGTGTGCCCAGAATCCCAGGAGGAAGAAAGGAGGAGAAGAGATTGTGGCATGACCATCCTTTCTGGGGGGTGATTTCTCACTTTCCCTCTCTCTTGGTCTGTCTCTCTCTTTCCAGTGAGCACACAAAAGCCCAGGCCTCAGCTGGGCTTTCCAGGCTCTCCCTGGTTACACCACATTCCCAGTCAGCAGCTAGGTATTTTCTCTTCTTTGGACTCACTGTGCTCATTCGTGTTTAGGGTGTTCTTTCTGCTTGATGTTGCCTGCCCTAATTTGCTGTCCCTGCCAGATGCAATCCTCAACCTTCAAGACTCAAGATCTTCTCTGAGACACCTTCAGGCTGGCATCTGAAGTCCTCACTTCCTCCTTGGCATTCCCATAGTATTTTGTTCATCCTTAGCGCAGGTTGTTAGGCAGCTATATCTCACCTACGAGGTTGTGAGCAGCTTGGAAGCAAGTGGCGGTCGTTCTTTATTTGCCTTTGAGGCTGTTATTGCCTGTTCCACAGTAGGTGCTCAGTAGATGCTGTGGAATTGAGTTGGGTTGTCCAACTCAGTCCTCCTTGTTTCAGAATCTACTGGGTCGTCAGGAAAGTCATGACACATGTTTGCACAGGAAAAAAAAAAAAAAAAACAGAAAAATATGTCATGACTTTCCTGACAACATAATAGATGAGGAAACAGTCTCAAGAAGGGGAAGTGACCTGACCAGCCTCAGAGCCAGAACTAGAACTCAGGTCTCCTAATTTCTTGGGTCAGAGCTTTTTCTCTTGTATCTCAGCTGTGCTGAGACCAGAGCATGGATCCCCCTGTGGTTTAGGAAGCAACCTGGCCAAGTTCACTGCAAGATCATGGATACCACCATATCCCCATGAGGGGAAGAAAGTCTAATCAGAACTGCTACTATAGTTTTCTCCCCCAGGCCATTAGAGAAAACCAAAGTAACATTCTGAAGATCTTGGCTCAAATTTGTCTGGTACTCACTATATAACCTTGGGAAAATTACTTCACATGTCTAATTATTCCTTTCTTTACCAAGAAAAATAAGGGATTTGAATTAAGATGGACTCCAGGTGTCATCTGATTTCAAAATATTAGGTTATCGTAGTAAAGATAAGTATGAAGTAGCTACCCTCCTCTGAAGAGGTGGAGATCCTGAGCCAGGGCAAGAATTGGTTCCAGTTTTTCATCATAATCACTTGATGTGTCTGTGGTCCATTGGAAGAGCTCTCCCCAGAGGGGAGAATGGGCACAGTGCAAACCTCAGGTCAGGCCTCTGATAACTGGGTAAAGACAGAAAGACACTTTAGTCTTCACATCGAAACTCTGTGTGCGGACATATGCAAATATTGTACCTGGTTAATATTCATCATGTACTTGTGACCCATACGTATACTTGTATGTCTTATTCAGAAAGAGGTCCTCACCGTGGACACCAAACTATGTGTACACTCCTGCCTTCTCCCCACCTCCTCCAACCAGGGAGCTCTCCAAACCCGGATCTTCCCCATCCATCCTTCCTTTCTTTCTGCTCAGGTGGTTGGACACACACTGGACTATCATTTGAACTTCACATGTATGCATACATGCTCTGATGTGTGCATACATGCTTTCTCTAACATTGCCAACTATAGCCTGTGGCATCAGGCTAATTTTCAAGTGGAAGTGGTAATCAATATTTTAGTTTCTAGTGTGGTCAAAAGTCTCCTTCAGACTCTTTCCCCCGAAGTTGCTGTTGACTTCTTCATTGTCTTTGACGTATATCTTCTTTGGCTCAGAAACCACCACTCAAGATCAATTTTTTTTCAAAAAGATATCTTTTAAATGTTAGTGGTTTTCCATTTTGACTTAATTCTATTGTTGTAATATAGTTTTCTGTTTGTTTGGTTTTGGTTTTGGTAGAAGAACAGAAAGGGCGGCCTAGGACGCTGACCACCATTTATAACACAGTTTTCAATGGAAAAAAGCGTTCTGACACTCATAACCAAATGGGCTGTGGGAATACAGCCCAGCACCAACTTCAACGCAGAGAATATAGCCTTCGTTTTATGAGTGACTAGAATTTGGATAGAACTGTAGATTCTTTGAATGTGAAGTTAAAAGGCCTCTCATTCCCCACTGAGATCAATGAATTAACAAGCCGGTTTGTAGAAATCAAGACCAAGAGAGAGGCTAGAACTTGGCCAAGAGTACATAGTTGGTGACTTTTGAAGATTCTGCCTGGTTGGGGAGGGGAGGGGACACAGATGGTTTTAGAGCAGCTCTTGCCGTTCCACTCAGCAAGCCACCATGTTGTCCTGAGGAAGTGTTAAGTCACCACTTTGGACTGTAATGGAAATAGTGAAATCAGCCTGGCTGATGGCGTGGGGAGAGGTTGTCTGGTCAGCTGACTTGTCTATAAATTCCTGGTGTGTTCTTGTTGGAGCAGAATGAATGAGACTGCTGTGTTTTTACCTGGAGTCCCAACGCTGGCGAGACTGATGGAGAGAAGCTCCTTGTGGTCTGTGCTCAAAATAACAGTGGGACCAGAGCTAAGGGGAAGAGGAGGAGGGGGCTCCTTTGGGGAGCTGGGTGGGGTACCTCAGCCCCTTCCTCTTCCTGCCAGGCCCTACGAGAGGAAGTCCCACAGAGTCACAGAATTCAGATCTGGGTGGTTTCTGGAGCTATCAGCCATCACACCTCCTCCTAGCACAGCCAAGAGACCCTGGAGGCTAGGAGGGGAAGGGACCTGCCCACAGTCACCAAACAGAGAGAAAGTCCCAGATGGCAGGCTGTTTTCCTCCCGTGGCTTCAGCAGGGCGCCTGCAGGTCCTGTGAGGTTTTCTCTTACTGCCTCTGGCGCACAGGGCCTGGGAACTCCTGGGGCCGGATGTGGCTGGGCTTCCTGAAAGTCGCCCGGCAGGCGAGGAGTCCCCCTACTAGTACAGCCTGAGTCCTGACCTCGGCCAGCAGCCTTCCAGTGCCACGCCTCTCTCTTGCTGCTGTCCCCTCCCTTGCTACTTGTCCCCTTGTTTCCTCCTGGACTGTCTGCGGTGGGGTGGAAAAAGGACAAGAGATACCATAGAACTGGCCTGCAGGAAAGAGAGCCTAATGGCTTGGGACCTTTCTTTGCCTTCCTTGGGAACAAGCTGAGGCAGCTCAGGGGCCTGTGTGTTTAGAGGTAGGCAGGCCAGGGTTTGAATCCCAGCTCTGCTTCTCTCTAGCTGTGGGGTTACTGATGAGTCTCCTAGTGACTGTAAAATGAGACAAGGACACCTGTCTCACTGGGTCTTGTGAAGATCAGAGGGATGCACAATGGCAGGCCTGCTGTAGGTACTGAGCAATTGTAGCTATCATGATGAGATCAAGCAGTAAACCTGTGCTCGACTCTGTCATTCTCTTCCTCAGTGCCTTCGCCTATAGGGGCATGGCAGAGTTGGTTTTTGTTTTGTTTTTAAAACACAATTGACTTCTTTGTTGTTTGATGCAAACATAATTCACATAATCGATGTTTATTATGAAGAGAAAACACTTAGGACAGACGAACCAGGAGAAGGAAATGAAGTTCACCCTTAATCTTAGCACCCAGAGATAACCACTGTTAACATTTGGGGGTATATCTGGTCAGGTATTTGTTTATACACATATATATCTCATTTGGAAATTGGGGTTACTGGTGCAATTTTCTAACCTGCTTGTTTCCGTTTATAGTGTAGTATGTCCATGTCTCCATGTCAATAAATACTCTTCTACAACATCACTTTTAGTGCTTGCAGAGTATTTTATTGTGTATGTAAAATATGCTTCATTTAAATAATCTCTAGTAGTTCAACATACCAGTTGCGTCCAAATTTTCTTTATTACAAAAGCCCGAGATAAAAATTCTTGTAGGTATATCTCGCTGTCTCTAGCATCCAGTTCAACTCCTAGGATATGCTTGTTGAACTAAAGTTTTGCTAGAATAAATTCCTAGTATTAGAATTTTGAGGTCAAAGGGTATATATTTGAGCCTATTGCCAAATTACCCTTCAGAATAGTTGTACCCATTTCAAATCCTACTTGAGATGGGTCAGATCAAACATTCTTGTCTGGGACTTTCCCTTTTCAGAACTGAAAGACCTGCTTCCTGAGAAATTCCCCAGGTAAACCTCAGTCAAACCCAAAAAACCAAGACAGACCAAGAGAAGTCTCTTTCTTAGCATCCTCTGCAACAGGTGTATTAATGCATTTTCAATAGGTTCACTTCTTTGATTACTAGAGACATTGAACATTTATTTATGTCTTTTAGTCATTTATGTTACTTCTTTGGGGAGTACCTTGTTCAAACCTTTTGTCCATTTTTCTGCTGCGCTTTTTATAGTTTAAGTATTAATTTAGGGGGTACCAGCAGGTGGCATGGTGGTTAAGGTGCTGGACACTCCCACATGGTCAACCATGGTTCGAGTCCCAGACCTGGTGGCTTGCTTTCTCACTTTCTCTCTCTCTCTCTTCCTCTGTCTCTCTCTAGTCAAATTAAAATAAATGATTGAATAAATAATAAAATAAAAATAATTAAAAAAAAAAGTATTAATTTACAAAGAGTTCTTTATGTAATAAAGACATTTGTGTGTTAGCTTTTTATTATTTCTTTAAACTATAGCTATTCTTGATTTATAGGTAGTTATTTTCGATTGTCTGGAAAGTCATGGCAAGTTTTTGCATAGAAAAATATGTCAAGACTTTCCCAACAGCCTAGTAGCTATAATTTGTTTTGGTAGCAGTTTTATTGAGGTACAATTCAACTACCATCCAGTGCACCCATTTAAAGCATATGATTCAATGGTTTTTGATATATTTACAGACTTGTACAACCATCACCACGATAAATTTGAGACCAGCTTTTTAAAAAATTTGCTAGAGGGTACATGCACATGCCGGAGAGAGAGAAGGAGAGGGAGAAAGCACTCTCATGGGGGATGGTCATCCCAGAATACCTTCTCCTCCATTTTCCTTTTGGGATTTTGGGCATGCACACACAGAGACTCGGCCTGTTTTTCAAGGTGCGGGGTCTGGGACTCAAACCGTGTAGTTGGCCATGTGGGATCTAGCCATTTTAACTTCTGTACTGGTCCTAGAACATTTTATTATCTCAAAAATAAATTGTACTCTTTAGCTATTACCCATCAATTCCTCTATCTCCCCTGGCCCTAAGCAACCATAAATCCACTTTCTATGTCTGCAGAGTTGCCTATAGTGGACATTTCATATAAGTAGAATCCTATGATACTTGATCTTCTGTGACTGACTTCTTCCATTTAGCATAATGTGTTCAGGTTCATCCATGTTGTAGCATGTACCAGTACTCGATTTCTTTTTCTTACTGAGTAATATTCCACTGTATGGACAGAGCACATTTTGTGTAGTTCAGTAAATGGACATTCGGATCATTTCCACCTTTTGACTCTTCTGAATAATGCTGCCATAAATATTTATATGCAAGTTTTTTTTGTGGACACACATTTCCATTTCTATTGGGCATATTCCTAGCAGTAGAATAGCTAGGTCACAAGGTAACTCTGTTTAACTTTTGAGGAACTGTCAGGCTGATTTCCAAAATGAATATATCATTTTCCTTACTTATCATCAATATAGGAAGATTCTTTTTTTCTCATCCTCACTCACACTAGTTTTCTGTTTTTAAAAATTATAGATGGGGCCAGCAGGCGGCGTGATGGTTAAGGTGTTGGACTCCCATATAGTCAACTGTGCTTTGAGCCCCAGACCTTGTGGCTTGAAAATTACACTGGGCACATGCGTGTGCATGCCCCAAATCCCGAGAGACAATGGAGGAAAAGGGACTGTAGGTTAGCAACCCTGGGGGCTGTTTTCTTACTTCAGCTTCCCTCTCTCTGTCTTTCTCTGGTGAGTGTACATGCCCTATGGCAAAAACCTAAAAAAAAAAAAAAAAATTATAACCATCCTAGTGGGTGTGAGTATCTCATTGTGGTTTTGAACTGCATTTTCCTGATGACTAATACCATATCTATAAATATAAAAAGTGTTCTGCTTTTGATGTTATGGTATTACCCCAGAATTATATAAGACTCACTTTTCCCTCTTGAACTTTATGATTTTACCCTTCAACTTTTGACATTTTAATTTACTTGGAATTTATTTTGGAACGTAGTGTGAGGCAGGATACTTTTCACTCTCCCAAACAGTTACTCACTCCAGTGCTTGTGTGTTATGTTAGCACAAGTACCCTCTTGTTAGTCTTCTCTAAAAGTCATTTTTTCCCCTTATTCTCACAGATTTATTCTTTTACATTACATTCAGTATACTTTTTAATTATAATTTTATACTTCAGTCCTCACTTTCTTCTTGCCTCTCCTCAAAAATCTCATTGAGATTTTTGTTGTAATTATATTTTAAAAATACATCAAAAGGGGAATATTAAAATCTATATAATTATCTCATCTAGGAATAAAATGATTAAGATTAATAATAATATTATGACTCTACATTTATGCACATTGTTATAAAAGATTTTCCAAGCAAAGTTTTGTTTTGTTTTTTAGATTTTTGCCACAGGGCACGTGCCTCACTGGAGAGAGACAGAGAGAGATAGAACGTGAGAAATTATCCCTTAAAGGGGATTATCACACTGTAATCTCCTCCATTCTTCTCTCCAGATTTTGGGCATGCATGCCAGGTCCGAGAACTTGAATCATGGTCAGCCCTATGGTCTGAAAATATTTGCCCTTGTGTTGAGTTACAGTTTTCTTGAATAGAGAATTCTAAGCTGGTAGTCATTCTCCCCCAGTGCCTTAACCACCACGCCACCTTCTGTCCGTCCAAACAAAGTTTTAAAACTGATTTTCATATAACTTTTGCACTTTTTTTTTTGCTGTTAAATTTATTTGAGGAAATTAAACATTTTTATTTAGATTGTGATCAGGAATATTCAATGTACTTATTTAGCATTATGTACGTTCTGTAACTCATACTACACTAATACAAAACTTGTATCCAAAAATTCTAAACATTACTGACCTGAAAAAGAAAGAAACCCTTCCTATTCCCTAAGCCCTGTCCTGCATTAATAGTCACTAATGTATGTTTGGTGTGGTCCCTCCAGATCTTTTCCCATGTACACATGTAGATGCATACTAAGGTGCTTTTTTTTTAAAGCTAAACAATATCACATTATATGTAAGTTTATATAATTCATCTATAAAAAACTTAATATATTATAGAATCTTTCACATCAGTACCTAATATTCTCCCTCTTTATTTTTAGTAGCCAATGGACCATAGTTTATTTAACTAATTGATGCACAATTTGTTTCTAATGTTTTGGCAATCTAACCAATGCTGTAATAAACATCCTGAGAATGTCCTATGTAGTCTGTCTTGCTATCCCTTTCTGTAGGACAGAATATTACACACACTGCCAAGGGCTCTGAAAATGCTTTCCTCTGTCTACACACATAATCTGTCCAACACTGTGGTTATTATCCTCATTTTACAGACGAGAAAACAGAGGATCAGAGGCTAAGTAGATGTACAATTTTCATTTCTTCTAACAGTTAGTAAGAGTACTGTTTCCTCTACCTTCTATCTCCTACTGAGTGTTACTACTCTTTTATGTCTTATTGGTATGAGAAGTGAAAAGTTAGTATTTTAATTTGCATTTATTTGATTAGTAATGAGATCGCATTTCTTTTTATGTTTATTAATTGTCTATATTTCTTCTCTGCTTTGTCAGTTAAGAACATTTGCTCAGTTTTCTATCAGGGCTTTATTTTATTTGTAAGAGCTCTTTATGTGGTTTGAATAGTAACTGTTTGCCTATTTGTATAGGTATAAATATTTTTCCAGTTTTTCATTTGCCTTTTAACTTGATTTATAGTATCTTTTATTAGTCAGACATTAAGTTTTTTTTAAGTTTATAAATTTATTTCTTCCATGATAGAGAGAAAGAGAAAATATGAGAGAAAGAGAAAAAGAGAAGGACCAGCAGATGGCATAATGGTTACGTCACTGGACTCCCACGTAGTTATCACTGTTTGAGTCCCGGACCCGGTGGTTTAAAATTCATGCCAGGTTCATGTGCCCAAAATCTCGAGAGGAGAAAGGAGGAGAAGGGATTGCAGTGCGGCCATCCCCCCTGGGGGTTGATTTCTCATTTTCTGTCTCTCTGTCTCTCTAGTGAGCATAAACACCCTATAGCAAAAATCTCTCCTTAAAATGAAAAAAAAGAGAGAGAGCACCACTCTCCAGCTCCGGGTCTTCATACAGCTATCTACTCCAGCCTCATGCCTCCTGGATCTCAGGACACACTTGTACCTAGTATGCTCAGGGAGGTTGTGGGATATGAACCCAGGACCTTGACCAAGGTCAAGTTATATTACTCCTGTGCTACCACCTGACCCCATTGTTTTCTTGTAACGTAATATTTTTGTAATCAAGTCTTTTTTTTTGGGGGGGGGAGAGGTTTTTGCTACAGGGCGTGTGTGCTCGCCAGAGAGACAGAAAGCAAGAAATCATCCCCCAGGGGGGATGGCCACACCGCAATCCCTTCTCCTTCATCCCCCTCTGGGGATCTTGGGTACACACGCACACTTGCCTGTTGTGAGTTTAAGCCACTGGGTCGGGGACTCGAACCGTGGTCGGCTACATGGGAGTCCAGCGACATAGCCATTACACTAACTGCTGGTCCCCATCAAGTCTTTTTTAAGCTGGGGGGTGGAGTGCTTGCTTCCTAAGGCTTTTCCAACTCTGAGAGTATAAGAAATATTCTTCTATATTTTATTCAGGCACTTTTATCCTTTTAATGTTTACGTTTACATTTTTAATTCAACTGCCGTTAATTTAGTGCCTGGTGTCAATTCTCTCATTAATTCTTTCCACTAAATGTTTGACCAGTTTTTTCAACTCTAGCTTTTCAGTTGTCCTTCGTTTTTTCACTTATCATGGACCAAACTTTAACATATAGGTGGTTGGTTTTTGGAATCTCTTGTCTCCTTCATTTAACTCCCTATCTTACATCACTCTCAGATTTAATTACTATTGCTTCATAATACATTTTAGTAGTATTAAACACCCCAGGGCCAATCTCATCATTCTGCAAAATTTTCTTTGATGTTATACCTAATTCTAGTCTGCTAGTGGTTTTACACTTACCTTTTTAAGATATATTTTAATACCAGAAGTGACATAGGTATTAATTTGTCCTCACTTCCTATAGCTCACGTTTCTTTGTTTTCTCTCAGATCTCCTAAGTATTGTTGAAATCATCTGCAATTTTAGCTTCTAACTGTTACTATTTTTAAAACATTAGTTCTATTTCATTTAAAGAATTGTTTATTCAAAATTGCATTTAACTCTCAATTATGTTATCAGTAGTTAAGTCAATAAATTATTCTGGCTTCTTTGCTTGGCTTTGTCTCTCATACACCACATCATCTCATTCTTGACTTTTAAAATTTTAATTTGCTTTTGTCTGGGAAGCTTTCTTAAGTACTTCTCCAGAAAGCATCTGTGGGTGGTATACATTCTTAGTCCCTGTAAGTCTGAAAATATTTGCCCTCGTGCCTGAGTTATAGTTCTCTTGAATAGAAAATTCTAAGCTGATAGTCATTCTCCCCCAGGATGCAGTGCTGTGTGGTCCCATAATGTTTAGTGTAAGAAGTAGAACATTCACTTGATTCTTGAAAAGTTCCTTACGGAAACAAGCAGGGTTCTTTCTTTCTTTCTTTATTATTTTTTTAGAGAATTTTGTTATAGGGAGTGTGTGCTCGCGGGAGAGACAGAGAGACAGAAAGTGAGAAATCATCCCCCAGGGGGGATGACCAGGCCACAGTCCCTTCTCCTCCATTCTCCTCTCAGGATTTTGGGCACATACACACATGCGCCTGGCATGAGTTTTAAGCCGCCTGGTCTTGGACTTGAACCGCAGCCACCTATGTGAGAGTCCAGCAATATAACCATTACGCCATCTGCTGGTCTCCAAGCAGGATTCTGCTTTTCAATCTTTGGAATTCAGAAATGGTACTAGATTATCTCTAGTTTTCTGTTGACTTTTGGTGGTTTTTCCTGGTTCTAACAGGGTATGCCCTTTCAGCCTTAGTTCAGGAGTTTTTTCTGTCCGACACTGTTGTTATTATGCCCGTTTTACAGATGAGGAAACAAAGAAATATACAGGCTAGGTAGATTGTGCAAGATCTCACAACTAGGAGGTGTGGGCTGTAATTCAAACCCTAGGCATCAGTCTCCATTAGCTACTATGTTCTACTTCCTTTCAGTCCAACTCCTGGGCCCGGCCCTGACCCCGACCCTGGTACCCCTCACTGAACATGTCTGGTGTTAATAGCTAGGGACTCTGTAGCCAGTGGGGGGAAACGGGGATGCTAGAATGACGGAGCCAAAACAGATTGGGAAACCAAGGCCCAGAAAGGGGCAGGGATTGTCAAAGACTCCCCGGGGAATTTAGATTGGGGCATCTTCCCCTCTCTCCTTTTCCCTCTGTCTCAGCTACTGTCTTCAGACTTCCTCTCTGTCCCTGGGTGACCACGTGGTCTCTTTACGCATTTCCCTATTGTTACACCTGTCCCTAGATCCATCCCTTTAGTCTCATCTCCAAATGGTAAATCAAGATGATTTTCGCATTTTCTGTAGAGCAAACCCAGTCGCCTTCTTTCTCACTGCTGAATATTTGTTGAATGACTGCACGATTGAAAAATAATTTAGAGTGCCTGTCGTGTGCCAGACCCTGCACTAAGTACAGACTCCCCCACTCAGGATGGTTTGACTCTCGAGTTTTCAACTTTATAATGGTGCCAAAACGACATGCATTCAGTAGAAATTGTACTTTGAGTATCCATACAATCATTCTGTTTTTCACTTTCAGAACAATAGTCAGTAAGTTTTCTGAGATATTTAACATTTTATTATGAGGTTGGCTTTGTGTTAGATTTTGCCCAATATAGGCTCATGTAAGTGTTCTGAGCATGTATAAGGTGGGCTTGGCTAAGCTATGATCTTGGGTAGCTTAAGTGTATTAAATGCATATTTTCAACGTGTGATGGGTTCATCAGGATGTAGCCCCACCTTGAGTCAAGGAGCATCTGTCCTGGTGATATGGTATGCCTTAGTCATGAATCTACCAGTTGAAAGTGACAAGAACCCAACTCACATTAGCCTCTAAGAGTAAATGGAATTTATTGGACTATGGAGGGTACCCTTCAGGCAGTTGGATTCAGGGCTTTGAGCAATGTCCTCAAGAACTGGCCCCATTCTCTACATCTCTTGGTTCTGCCTGCTTGTATAGTTGGCTCACTCCCTTAGTCTGGCAGTATGGCTGTGAAACGTCCCAGCGTTATGACCTTATAATTTGACTCCCTCATTTATTTCAACTGTCCCTGGGCCCGGGTCTCATGGGCCTATATTAGATCATATGCCCATCCCAATCACTGAAGACAGTGGGATGGAAAATAGTAATTAGCTGAGACCTGGACTACATGTCCATCCCTGTAGTGGGAGGGGGGTCCAAGAACATGAATTGCCTGGCTTGAGAATGGAGGAAAGTATTGGGTCATCTGGAAAGTCATGTTGTATTTTTCTGTTTTTCTGTGCAAAAATGTGTCATGACTTTTCTGACAACTCATAGTTCCCTAGTGGCAAACAAGGTTGAATGGAGTCTGGGCAGGCAAAACCTCAGATGTCTTCTCCTTCATGGTTCATCAACCATCATGATGGTCATCCCATAGAGCTGACAGTCTAGTGTGGTGGGAGGACAGTTGGAGGAGAGACAGACACCAACCAACTGCCAACACTTTATGACGAATCGATGTCAGCCGTGACGAAGGGCCCAGTGAGAACACCTATCAGGAAGACCTGGCTGGGGACATGAGGAGAGTTGTTGAGGTAGGGGATGGGGGTTTGGGATATGAGGAATGTTCTAGAGTAGGACCTTAAAGCAGGCCAGTGTAGATGGAAGGATAAGGGAAGGGGACAAAGCACACAGTGAGGTTGGCAGAGCTTTGAGGACCAGACAGGGTAGGGCCCGAGAGCTGTGGTAAGAGTATAAGCTTCTTCTTGAGAGCTGCTGTGGCTGTTTTATGTCGTAGAAAGCTCTAGTGGCCTTGTGGAAGGGCTTGGAGGATTGTAAGGTGAGAGGCAGGGAGCAGGTTAAAGCAGTGGACAAAAAAGAGTTGGGTGACCAGATCATGGTTTCCCTGTAGGTGTTTGATAAGAGTCCAACTTACTGACTTCTCTAGAAACAAGGCCCCTTATATCAGGGCTTCTTAAACGTGAAGGGCCTTATGCTTTTGTCCAACTCACTGGTTGTGATTTATTATGCTGGTGGACAACACCTGAACTGGCTCATGCCCTGTTTAAGGAGACCAGCCCGCTGAGCTCATGCTTGGAAGTGGCATGAACGTTCCTCAGCACCCTCGGTGTTGCTGCTTATCTCACTGCAGACTGCTAACAAGCAGTCCGTGAACCAGTACCATTCTGTAGACCAAAGATCTGGTTGAACCCCAGCATGCATTTGAGAGACAGAGCAACCGTGGCTCCAAGGACAGGGTTGGCTCTGCTCTAGGATTTGCAGAAGGGAGTGGCAAAGTTCGCATCTCAGTCCAGTCTTTCCCCCTCTGACCCTCTGTTTTGCTGGCCTGGGCCTAAGCCCAACAGTCCAAGCAGGGGGAGGACCCAGGGGAGTACACAGATGATCTGTGTCCTGCAGCCAAGGCCGCGGGGCTGGCCTCCCTGAGCTGAGTCAGTGGCTCCGTGCTGAACTTCCCAGGAACTCGAGCTGCCAGGACACGGCCTGGCCCTGGAGCTGGCACAAGCTCAGTGGGTCGAGGATTGCTCTCAAAAGCATGTGGCTGGTTGGACTGGAGCCAGGAAGGGACATGGTCATGGCTCTTGGCCAACCTGTGCTGCTGCAGCTGCTCAAGGTCAGGCTGATACTGCTGAGGTGACCACGAACCAAGTGTTCCCCAGGCTGGCGACAGTCCCCAGGGCCAGCTCTACAGGGGACGCTTGATCTCTTGACATGCGCTGCAGGTGGGCTTCTCTTCGGGACCCACAGTTCCTGTTAGCAGGTTGGAAGTAGCTTCTACTGCCTGGGGTTGCCAGAGAAGTGGCAGATAGCCAAGAGAGACAAGACGGGACAGAATACACAGGTTATGAGCACGGGCCTTGGAGCCCTACTCCTCGCTGTGCCACTGCGTGCCGTGTATCTCTCTGGACTTCAGTTTCCTTCTGTGTGAGAGGACATGATGCTGATAGTCTGAGACCCGCTAAGTGTTGTCCTTCTCAGCTGATTGGACATGCCAGGCACGGATTAGCCCGTCGTCTGTTTCTTGGCCCCTCAGTGGATGTTATGACATCTAACTTCACCGTTTCCATCAACTCTGTCATTCTTTCACAGATCATAGCAACAGTGACAACATGGGACCAGTGAGGGCACTTATTTACTGAGCACTAACTGCATACCAGGCCTTCCATGTGCACCACCTCATTTAGTATCCAGCAGGGCCCAGCGAGGCGGATGATAACGGCTCCATTTTACAGAGGAGGAACCTGAGACTCGGGGACAGGAAAGTGGCTTGCCCAAGATAGACCACACTCAGGCTTTTTGGACTCCAAAGGCTGTGCGTTTCCTGAATTACACTGACTGGGCCCATTCCTTTAATGAGAGAGACCGGAGGGGTGTGGGACTGACCACTACCGGGCAGGAGTGGGGCTGGGGCCACTGGACACCTAGCTTCATTTTAGAGATGCTAGACTGAGGCCTTGGAAGATGGACCTTACCCTGGATTCTGCAAATGACAAACCAGAGTTCCCCATGAACTTGAACCTGGGGACACCTGTTCTGTTTTGTTTCACTCCGCCACTGTGGCATGTGTCCCCAAAACAACCCCAGCACTAGGAATAGTAAGGTCCATACCTTTAGCAAGCAGTGGGAGAGCGTGTCCCCTGCCTTAGAGTTGTGAGGGTCGTAGGGGCTTAGTTCCTAGCGAGGCTCTAGCACGTAATAGGGACTCTGTGATTATTGATGTAACAGGTTAGTTTCTTGGCTGACTCTGGTTGGGGGACCTTTCTGCATGGAGTCTGTAGACCCCCTAACCAGGGCTATAAGCCCCCCATGAGGAAAGCCCAGAACTGCCCAAGAGGTTGGCAAGCTCAAAGCTTGGGCTGGGGGAGGCATTTGAGACACTTGCATGGCATTTCAAAGGGCAGCCGAGAATCATCACCTTCTCAGGCAGCAGGCTGGGGCAGGGCGCTGCAGAAGGTGAGGCTGGTGTGTACCAGCAAAGGCTCGGGGTGTCCGGGGGTACTGAAAGCCTGAGGAGCTGTCGGAGGTAGCAGGGGTGGTCTTAGTCTGCCATATGCTCTGCAGTTTCCGGGACACAGCTCTTCCTGGCTTCTGCCAAGTTTCCGCCATAGCAGCCCTACCCTCCTCCCTACCCTGGAACCAGATTCCAGCGGCCTTGGGATCAGAAGCCATTGAACAGCCTTGGCAGGTGCCTTTCTTTTGTCAAGATGGGCCTTGCCAAGGCTTCACGCCCCTCAGATGTGGAGTGTGTGGGGAAGGTGAGTGAGTGTCTGTCAGCTCAGGGCTCATGACACGGTCTTGGGGTGTGTTAGGCTTAAGCAGCCGAGGCGGTAAGGGACAACAGTGGAAACCAGAGCCCTGGTGCCTGGGATGCTTTCTTAAGCTGCTGCTACACATTGCAGGGCCTCTCTGGAGTGTTGGGCTCTGCCATCCACAAATGGGAGGAGGTCCCTGCCAACGTTCCCTGGTCCCAGCTCCTGCTGTCAGCTTGCCTGACCAGTGGGGAGTCTGCCTGTGTGATTGGCTGTCCAGCAGCTGGTTCTCAGCATAACTGGTGGCCTAGGCTGTTCTGTAGCTGCCTGGGCAGTGGTACAGGACACAATGGCAGTGGACTGGGGTTGAGCTGTGGCTCTGCACTTACTAGTGGATGACCTGGGGCAGGTTTCATAAGCTCTCTTTGCCTCTATTTACCCACCTATGGAGTGGGGATATTAGAAACTGCATCTATAGGCTTCTGAGGACTTGCGTGCATGTTCGTGACGAGCTTAGAACAGTGCTGACATACAGTGTCAAACAAGTGCTTCTTAAATAAAATATGTGGATCAAGAAAGAGGGCCCAGGCTGTGGTTCACTGGGTGCTGACCCCCGGGCCCTTCTAGTGCTCTCTGCTCCCCAGATCCTAACACCTGTGGTGCTGAATGAACAATCACATTCAAAGTCCTGAGAACACTGGGATGTGGCAGAGGAGCACTGGATTGAAGTCAGGACCTCTGTCCCAGCCCTGCCACTCAGTTGCTGTGTCCTCGAGAAGTAGCTTATCCTCTCTGAGCCTCAATTTCACTGGCTATAAATGGAGAATAAGAGTCAGAGATCTCTTGGGACCAGCAGATGGCATAATGGATTCCCACACAGACTCCCACGTAATGGACTGCTATGTCGCTGGACTCCCACATAGTCAATCGCAGTTCGAGTCCCGGACCCAGGGGCCAGGTGCGTGTGCGTGCATGCCCAAAATCCCAAGAAGAAAATGGAGAAGGGATTGTGGCGTGGCCATCCCCCCTGGGAGATGACTTCTTACTATAGCAAAAATCTCTCTAAAAATTAAAACAAAAAAAGAGTGAGAGCTCTCCAAGGACCCTGCAGCAGATTGCCTGGCTGTGAGTGATTTCCACCTCCTGTCCCAGGCTGTACACTGGGATGGCCACCGACCCTGCTAGGTTATGTTTGGAGCCATGGGGCGGCAGAGGGCAGGGGCTGTCCTGGGGCACCCCCAGGCCTAGGCGCTCTCATAGCCTGGCAGGTTCCTGGGCGTCAGGGCCCTGAGTCTGCCCTCTGCACACTGCGCTGTGGACCAGAGCTCCAACGAGTATGTTCTGGGCCTATTCTGGACCCTGGGCCCGGGCTGGCAGAGGTGCCTTGCCCCTCACAGCACATGCCTTGCTAGAGTAGGATGACGTGGCTCATGTCTGTGTCCTCAGGGCTGTCGGCTTTGTGAGTGCAGGGCCTAGCCTATCATTTCTCCAGCGCATGCCCAGGGCCTGGCATAGAGCCCAGTGTGCTGCCGGTGCTCGGGAACCACCTGTTGACTAAAAGGTAAAGACCCAGCTGAAGCTCGAGGGCCCCTCTCGTGTCAAGGAGCCTCCAGTCAAGCTCCCCACTTTGACTAATTGTATCCCAAACGCCAGAAATTCCACCCTGGGAGCCAGTCAGCCCCACTGCAAGTTGGCCCCCTCCTAAGACTCACCTTAGTTTTCCAGGCCCCCGGGGCAGGCCGTCGGGGGCGGGGCTGCATCCAGGGAGGCTGCAGGATGACAACCTCCTAATCTGGAAGGTTCCTGGGCCCTGTGAGGACGGCCTTAGTGCTGGTTGGAATTTGTAAGTGACCGACTCGGATGGTGGGGTGTTTTGGATCAGCCCCGATAAAGGAGGTGTCCTGCCACCCGCGTGCAGGTGCGACAGACAGGAAGAGAGTCCGAAGGAACGGGACAGGGAGACGGATTCAGATACACGCAGACTGCTCTGGGGACACTAAGAGGCAGAGGGACAGCACTTCAGCCCAGGGTGGCATGGGCACCCTGACATGGGCCCAGCCACAGCCTGGGGTGTGTTCGTCATCAGGCAGCAAGCCACAGCAGCCACAGCCGCAGCGTGGGAGAACGGCTTTGTCCTGGCAAGGCAGCTTCCTGCAGCCCGCTGGTGGGGGGAGAGTGGGCCCGGAGTCCTCCATTTCCGTCTCTCTGCCAACTAGCTGTGTGGCCGAGGGCAGCAACCTGTGCCATTCTGGGCCTTGGGTTGCCCATCTCTAGTAATAAGAGTCCCTTCCTCACAAGGTGCTGAGGATTAAATGAATCCATCCAGGCAGGGCTCTCAGAACCGTGCCGGGCAGGGCAGCGCTGGAGAAAGGGTTGCTGAGAGCACCGCGTTGATTCCTGTTAGTCCCCTGGGCTGGTCAAGGGTCTTCAGCCCCATTTTACAGGTGAGGAAACTGAGGCTCAGAGAGGCTCAGGGGCTTCCTCAGTGACACCCAGCTAACCAGGGCGGGAGCAGGAACTAGACCTGAGAATCCTGACTTCCGGGGTTCCACTCCCCCAACCCCCTGGCTCCTCTTTGAGGGAGGCTCCTTGGCTCACAGCCACAGCGGTACCTCTTGGGCGGGTGTGAAGGGCGACTCTCAGCCTTTGCATCCCCGGTTAAAGCCTCGAGTTCGCTGTCCATGCGGGAGTTTGGCACCTAAGGTGCCCCGCTGTGCTGGACGGGGCTGCGAGGGTGACTGAGGCCGGGGCGGGCGGCGGTGTTCTCAGAGTCAGCGTGTGCTGGCTGAGCACTGGGCTCGGTGCAGCCGCCCACTGGGATGAGAGCAGCGTGGGGGTGGGGGTGTGCCCGGGAAGCCTTGGCGATTGGCTCGGTGGCTGCCCGCGGCTCTGCGCTGCCCAGCCGGGAACCCTCGGGATGCGTGTGGGGTGGAGCCGGCGCGGGATCCCAGTGCCGGGAGGCGCCGCTGCGAGGGATGGACGCTTCTCCCTGCGGAGCAGCACTTTGGGGGCCAGCCGGGGCCCTGGGGCCGGCGCGGGGACCCGGGGCCCGCGCTGGTGAGTGTGCGCGCCGGCGGCCGCTGGCAGGCTGAAGGACCGGCTGGCTAGCGCTCTCTTCCTCCAGACCTCCCCGACGGACTCCTCCTCGGAGCAAAGTGGGCTGGGAAAGCACAGAGTTTCTATTTGATGGAAGGAAGAGATCCAGCCTCTCTCCGGAGTGGCGGCGGCCGGCTGGACAGGGTGTGTGTTTGGGAAGGGCGCTGGAGGAGGAGGAGGAAGAGGAGGACAAGTAGGAGGAGGAAGGGGAGGAGGGACGGGTGATGCAAGGGTTTTGAAAACGCTACCTAGATGTGGGAGGTGGAACCTGGTCATTCGGTTCTGCTTTTCCCAGCAGGTATCGCTGCCCTGGGGAACTTGGGTAAGTCCATAAATAGCTCTGCCGACACAAAGGAGCTCTGTCTGGGGAAGGCAGCGCTTGACACGGCAGCCAGGAGCTGCCACCGCCTCGGCCGCCCGCCTGCCCCGCCGCCTGCCCGCGGGAGGAGCCGGGTGGAGACGCGGGCGGGCGGGGGACAGGAGCGGCAGCCAGGAGCCGCCTGGGTCCCTGCCGGAGGGTGCTGGGTAGGTGCCTTGGTGACGGGGTGTGCATGGTGCATAGGGGGCTCTTGTCCAAGCCATCCCGTGCCCCTGTTTCTATTGTTTCTTCCCCAGGGCAGCCATTGACAGGCATGTTGCAACCGGCCGCTGTGTTCTGCTCTGCTCAGATAGCTGTGTGTGTGTGTGTGTGCATGTCTGTCTGTCCTGGGGGACCCCTGTGGGGGCAGGGAGATGCTTCTACTTCTTGATGCTCCCCACTTCTAGGCTAGCCAGCCAGCTTTTCTTTCTGGGAGAGACAAGGAATGTTTGGTGGCCAGAATCGGGACGCTGCATGGAGAGGGAGCACCCAGCCAGCACTGTTGGTGGCTATTGTGTCAGCGATGCTGGCCGCACACCAGGCACTGGGGCTGGCAGCTCTTGCCTGGTTCCACTGGCTGCGAAAGAAGTGATCTTGGGCTAGTGTCGGGGTGGGGGGTTACCGCTGATCCCCAAGACTTGGCTTTAACTGGAATGTCCGCTGGAAACCCAAGCTGGGATGTTCTACCTCCTGAGCTCCGAGCCCCTTGGGTAAGGGCCTGCACCTGCTCCTTGGCTCCAGCTGAGACCTTTACGGGAGGAGGTGGGAGTTAGAGACCTGCTCAGTCCAGAGTTAGCCGCTGCGAATGGACAAGGACAGTTCCTTTCTCAGCTCAGAGGGTCCACATCTCTACTCTTATCCTGAGGTGTCCGGAAAAAACGCTTGAGCCCTAAAACTTAGGGCTGGAAGGAGAACCTGGCCCAGAGAGAGGAGGGTCTCGTTTAAGTTTGAACAACAGGTCGGTGGCTGAGCCAAGGCCAGGACGGAGGACTTCTGCCTCCTAGAGTGGGGAGGACAGGGCATGTGAGAAGCCATTGCTCTAGCCTGAACTAATAAGCAAGTCAGCTTTGAACCTGGCACAGCTGACTCGAGGTGCCTAGCTTGGTGCAGGGCCACCAGGCCAGCTCCTCTCTGAATCTTGCAAACTTTCCACATCCTACCACCCTCGGGCCCATGGCTGTGGGGCTGTTTGGCTCTCCACTCACGATGGCTAGCGTGGGCATGTCTCCCGGAAGGCAGAGCTGTAGAGGCCTGCCCCACCAATGCCTGTGGGATCCCAGCCAGGGCACCGCAGCCATAGTCAAAGTTTCCACTGGGGGCCCCTTGAGTCCTCTGCACCCAGCCAAGGGGCACCTCCCCTCTTCCCCAGCCCTAGCACGTGGCATGGCTTAGCCTAGGGCGGGCCCTCCAGGGAGCCAAGTTCCACAGCAGGGCTCACTTCAGGCCCAGCTGGCATCTGAGAAGCAGGCTGATGGTGAGGATGGAGGCAGTTGAGGCAAGTGACCCCTTGTTGGGATGCCTCCAGGGCTTTGAGCCAGAGGTCAACACCGGAGTTGCTGATTATTCATACTCGATACCTATGAAACCACTGCACTTCCCAGCCATCCTGCCTTTGCACATGCTGTTCCCTCCGCCTGGAAAGCCCCTTGCTTTCTTCTCTCCAGGTCTTAATTCTACCCAGCTGCCGTGATTGAAATGAATGCTCTGGCTGCAGTGAGTCTGTCTCTCGGTGGTGGTACCCATGGTGGTTGCTTCATGTCCTTTTTCTGCAGGACCTGGGCCTTAGTCATCTTTTAGCCTCAAGGACCTGGCCTGGGGCCTAGAGCCTGGGGCCCAGGGTGTGGTTGGAGAGGGGCATTGGATCGTCTTGGCTGGCCAGGGTGGGTTTTTCTTTCCTTTCCTTAAGCACTGATGTTCAGGCCAGCTCTGCTTATCTGCTGGTTCTGTGCCTGGCTGAGAGGGTCTGGCACATACCCCCTTAGGGCTCTAGTCTCTGCATTTCAGGGGTTGGAGGCGAGATTTGATGGGAAGTGAAGCAGGGAGAATTTCACCTTCAGCCTGGCTGATGCCATAGGGAAAGACCACCCAGTACCCATGCAGAGCCGGGTGGTGTCCCCACCATGGCCTGGGCTGTAGAGGGGGAGGGGCCGGCCCTGGCTGGTTTGAACGCAATGCTGACGGTCCTTCGCATAAACTACACAGGCTTGGAGCTCAGCTTTTGGGACCTGGATGGGATGGTGCCAGTCAAGGTGGTTCTAGGGGCTACTGATTCTCAGCCAGCGGTCTGCCTGGCTCCCCCAGAAGAGGTACAGATGAGTCCCCAAGAGCTGTTTTCCATTTGGTCTCCTGCGGTAGTAGATAGCTAGGGGACAGAGGCAGGAGAGGAAGGATGTGTCCCAGGTGACAGGAGACTCAGCAGCGAAGCCGGGATGGGGACCCAGGTCTCTGGCTCCCTAGCCCAGATCTCTCTCTCCATGCTGCCAGCTGGATCTCAGAGTGCCTGGGTCTCATTTTACGAGTCCCTCTTTTTGAGGCTTCCCAGTGACTCCTGGGCTTAATGAGTACAGCCTGTCCCGTGGAAAAGCAACGTGTGTGGCAGAGAAAGCCAAGGAGACTGAAGCACCTTGTCCCTGGCCCTTGGGTGGTCTCAGGCAACTGGGCCTCTTTGCCTGGTTCAGGTTCCCCTTAGAGCAACCAGGGCCTGCAGACCCCTTCCAGCCATCCACTCTCTGATTCTCTGCACACCTTCTTCTCTGCCTGGGTCCCAAGAGTCTGTGCCAAGGCCAGAGTCTTGGCGAGCAGGGAAGCGGCCCTCAACCTGCTCCTCAGGCCTGGGCAGAGCCTTCTCATGCAAGCTGGGGCCAGGCTGAGGCTGGAGCTTTGTTGTTGTTTATGGAGCCAGGCGGTTTCCAAGATGTCATTGCTCAGGGAAAACCATCATTCCTCCCAGGGATAAACAAGGCTGTTTATGGCTCAGCCCCCTAAGCCCGGAGAGGCTGGAGTCACTCCACAGGCCAGCCAGGCTCAGCCCCAGGGAGCAGCCGCCGTCCCCACACCCAGCTGCACCCCAGCTTCCAGGACCCTGTGGGTGTGAGGACAGGATTCGGGGGAACGATGCCGTGGCCACCAGTCACTTCGATGATCAGAGCTTTTAGATTTGGGGGGAGGACAGAGAGAAGAGAGGTTCCCCTCTTTCTCTGTCAGAGGGCCTATGTGGTCTCGCCAGATGTGTGGAGCTGCCAGGTGGGCCCCCTATTCCAGACGGCCCAGGATTCTCCCTTCTCTCTGCCAACCAGGGGCCAGCCTGCTTGCACATGGACTGTGGTTCTGGCTGCTGCAGAGAACAGTCAGCGGCTCCCAGCCTAGGAAGGAGGGCCTGCAGGAAGTTACTTGGAACGGGGCATGCTTTCCACCTCATGGCCAGCTCTCTGTGGTGTCCTCCGCTGCCTCTTGGTGGGGTTCACTTGGTCTAATAGCAGAACCTCGGGTACTCGGGGCAGGCTGACAGGGGGTTAGGACACAGGGGAGAGGCAGAGAGAGGTCTGGGCAGATCCTCTGGGGTCCACTGGCTGGCAGGGACCTTGCAAGAAAGCTGGAGGCATTCAGGGGAGGGCCGGGTAATGGCAAGGGCGTGACATTGCCACCCTCAAGTCAAGGGCCATAACTAATGCCCAGCTTGGACATGAAACCTTCACTGCTCAGAGCTGGATTTGCAGGGCTCCCAGTTGATGCAAATAGCAGCTCTGTACGGTCTTCGCTGCTCCCTCCCTCACTACTCCCTTCCTGCATGTGTGTCAAGTGCTTACCGCGTGCCATGCACTTACTGGGTCTTAGAGCTGTGGACCAAAAGACCCTACTTTTCATCTGTTGCCAGCGGTGGGTGGGTAATGCGCAGTAACAACACAGCTTTGATGGGAAGCTCGGGGTGGGGGTGCTGTGGGACCCCAGGGAAGCATCTGCCCCAGCCAGCGAAGCTTCCCGTAAGAGAGGCTGGATCTGGTCTCACAGATGCTTGCCCCTCCAAGCAGCAGGGGTCTGACCCAGTCTGTCCACCCTATCAGGTGTAAATGTGATTCCTGGCCAGCCACATGCTCCCTTTTCTCTAGAGAGGCCACCTAATGGGTCACTAGGAGCACAGGCTCTGCTCAAGGCCAGGCTCTCTTGCATTATGGTTGCCTGCCCTTGGGCAAGACCCCCAGCCTTTCCTGCCTCTGTTTCCTCAGGCAGTGCTCCAACTGCATCCAGCTAAATGAAATGATACATGTGAAGCGCGTGGATGTGCGTCATGCATGCCACCCCTGGGTCATGCCAGCAGGGGGACAGCCACTGCACCTTCTCTCATGGGTGGCTGTGATTAAATGCAGTGATGTGGTGAGATGTTCAGCCCCGGGATCTAACAGGGAGGCATTCAGCAGACAGAGGCAGTGCAGCAGCTTTTTGCAGGGGGATGCAGGTGGAATGTTCTATCTGAGATGTAGACAGAGGGCAAGGACTTCAAGGGAAAGAGCTACTGCGTCAGCCTGGGGAGCAGAGGAGGAGACTCTGGAAGAGGGTTTCTGTTTGTTTATAGAGGTTTTTTTTTTTTTTTTTTTTTTTTAAGTTTTTATAGGGCACATGTGCTCCCTGGAGAGACAGAGAGAGACAGAGAGACAGAAAGCAAGAAATCACCCCCCAAGGGGGATGGCCACAACACAATCACTTATCCTCCCAGGATCTTGGGCATGCACACACAGATACCTGGAGGGAGTTTCAAGCCACCTGGCCCAGGACTCGAACCAGGGTCTACTATGTGGGAGTGCAGTAATGTAACCACTACTCCATCTGCTGGTTCCAGTTTCTGCTTTTAAACTATCAGGGCTGGCCCCATAGCCTAGTGGTTAAGGGTGCCAGATCCCTCATGACCAACTGTGGCTTAAGTCCCAGCTCCTGTGGCTTGAAGAACACACCAAATTCATGTGCTTGTGTGCCCCAGATCACTACAGGTTGGAACAATGGAGGAGAAGGGATTGAGGCATGGCCTTGCCCCATTTTATTTTTCACCCTTTCTCTCTTTATCTCTGGCAAATACATGCAACTTCTAGCAATGAAAAAAAAAAATTAAACCAAACTTTTAAGTTGAAGTATAGCATATTTACAGAAGGATTCAAAGTATACAGCCTATGAATTTTCACAAAGTGAACACACCTATGTAGCCCCCATCCAGGCCAAGAAACAGAAGAAACAGAGCATTCTACTACCCCAGGATCCCCCCTGCACTTCCCAACTCATTAATGCCTCAAAGGTACCCCCTATCCTGACTTCTGTCATTGATAAGGTCACCTGTCTTTGAACTCGGTGTACATAGAATCATTGAGATACATTTTTTTTTATTTAGAGGTTTTTGCCATAGCGTGAGCTCACCAGAGAGAGACAGAGATGGTGAGAGGGAAAGTGAGAAATCACCCCCTACGAGGGACAGCCAGGCTGCAGTCCCTTCTCCTGGGATTTTGGGCACGCACACCCACGTGCCTGGTGTAATTTTCAAGCTACCTGGTGCAGGACTTGGTCCACAGTTGGCCGTGTGGGAGTCCAGCAACGAACCACTACGCCATCTGCTGGCCTGAGATGCATTTTTTTAAAGCTGACTTCTTTGGGCCAGCGTTTTGATGGTGACATTCATCAGTGAATGGTATCAAGTTTTATTTTGTCCGTTCTTGCTGTGTGGCGTCCCACTGTGTGAATATACTGCAGCTTCACTGCTCTACTGAGGTCAACGCGGGGTTGTTTCCCGTTTGTGGCAATTGTGAGTAGTGCTCCTGTGGACAGACATGTGTTTGGGTATACTACGTGTGTCTTCTGTTGGGTGAATACCTACGTTTGCGATTGCTGAGTCAGAGAGCAGCAGATAATTAGCTTTAGTAGACACCAGCGCATAACTTCCCAAAATGTGACACAAATACACCCTTCTGCAAGCCGTGGGTGAGAGTGCCTGTGGGTCCAGGTCCTTACCAACTTTATTAGCATTAGATATTGTGATACCCAATTGTGGTTTCATTTGCATTTCCTTGATGACTAATGAGGTTAAGTACCTTTTCATATGTTGATTGGCTATTTGGATAACCTCTTTCACAAAGTGCCTTTCAAGTCTTTACCCCATTTTTTTCTATTAGATTGTTTGTCTTTTCCTGATTGATTAGTTGGAACTTAAGAAACAGGAGGCCAGCAGGTGGGGTGGTGGTTAAGGGCACTAGACTCCCACTTGGCCAACCATCTTTCGAATCTGGGACCTGGCAGCTTGCTTTCTCACTTTCTTTTTCTCTGGCCCTCTCTGGTCAAATTAAAACAAATAAATAAAGTTAAATAAATTAATTCTTTACCAAAAGAAAAATATGCTGCTGGGGCCAGCAGGTAGCAGTGGTTGAGGCACTTGCCCCCCATGTGGCTGACTGCAGTTCAAGTCCTGGACCTGGGGGCTTGAAACTCATGCTGGGCACATGTGTGCATATGCTCGAAGTCATGAGAGGAGAATGGAGAAGGGATTGTGGCATGGCCATTCCACCATGAGGAGTGATTTCTTGCTGTCTGTCTCTCTGTTTCTCTCTTGTCTCTCTGGTGAGCACCCTATAGCAAAACTCTCTCTCAAAAGAACAAAAAAAAAAAAAACAACAAAAAAAACCAAAAACAAAACTCCAAAAAACAAACAAACAAAAACCATACTGCCTATGTGTTCATTGTTAGATGTACAAATTGCAAATACGGCCTCCCGTTTTGGGGATTACTTTTCACTCTTTCAAGGGTATCTTTAACTTGGATGCAGTCCGATTCGTTAATCTTTTATGGAAAATACTCATTTAGTCTTGTTTCTTTGCTTATTACGAAGTTATGGATATATTCTCTCATGTAGCCTTCTGAGTGTTTTATGCTTCATATTTAGATCTGAAATCCACTTGCCATATTTTTATGCATGGTGTGATGTAAAGGTCACGACTCATTTTCCATCCTTTCTTACTGTGGGATGATGTCACCGTTGTCAGAGATGAAAGAGGGCTACACACAGTGGGTGAGCTTGAGTTTCGAAGGGTGAGTAGGACTTCCCTGGTGGATGGGGAGAGGAGGGTGTTCTAGGCAGGAAGGTTGGTGTGAGCACAGGTGTGGAGGTGCCTGCGTGTAGAGTGTGTTTGGGGAGCTACAAATAGTTCAGACACTAGGAGGGGAAAGAGGAGACCAGGTGTGGGGGACAGGTTGGTGGGTCCACTGAGGGTGAGGGGCTGGGATGTCATCCCAGAGCAATGGAGGCATTTAGAGCAGGAGGAGAAGACAGTCAATTTTGTGTGGAGCTGCAGGAGATGACAGGAGTTCCCATGGTGGGGAGTGGCAGGAGGGTGAGTTTGGAGCAGACTGTAAATAATGTAGCCAGACCCCACCCCGATGTCACCCTCAGCAGGGACCAGTGCCAGGCAGTGTGCCTGGGGCCTTTTGGGTGACCTTCGGCTGCAGGATGGCAGCAAGTCCGATGTCCAGATGTCCACTTCGCATCCTCAAGTGGAAAGGCCTCCTCTCCACTGCCCCATCCCACTTCCACTCCCCCCAGCACTGCAGGCGCTGCAGGAGGAGTTATTTCAGGAACTGGGGTGGTCAGAAAAGGCAGGGACATCTCTAGAAAGGGGAACCTTTCTGCCCTTAATGTGCCTACAAGGAGACGTGGCCATCCCTTAGGCCCTGAGCTCTGACACCTCTAGGCTGGCTGAGAGTCAGCGGTGGACAGACCCTCTGGGGAGAGTGAGGCCCAGAGGGGAGAGTGTCTTGGCCCAAGTGGCAAAGGGAGCCGGACTGACCTGGTCTGGGGGAAGACTGGGTACAGACTCATCCGCTTCCCCAGCCTCCAAGGCCTGTGGTTTGGGCCTCAGTTTTCTGTCCTGAAAGGAGCCACCTGCAGGACTCTCATCCTTGGCTGTTGTATAGGTCAGAATATGTCAAGTGAAGCAAGCGAGGAGGTGGCAGAGCCAGGATTTGAACTCAGATTTGTCTGTCTTCAGGCCCTATCACTTCCGCAGCAGTAGGCTTCTCTCCCACCACCCTTGACTCTCAAAGCCCTCCTGTTCTCAGAGCTGTTGCATGGGGTGAAGCCTTGGTGTTTGGGTGGTCCCTGGTGCCCAGCCGTGAAGCAGAGTTGAGCATGGAGAGGGAGGCAGGGCGTGAGGGGCATGGCTGTGTGTTGACCACTGCCGTGTGCGGGGCCTGCCTCTGGGCGCCCTGTAGCAAGGGGTGGGGTATCCCACAGATTCGGTCACTTGGTTAGGAAGTAGGATTCGAGCCCCGGCCTGACTGATTCCAAGTGCTGGCCACATGACCATAGCTATCTGTGCCCTTCCTTGGGGTCTTCCGGGGGTGGCAGCTTCATCGTTCAATCCACCTCGTGTAGAACGTTGCAGAGAATGTTCTGTCAGCCCTCTGACTCTCCTCATCTGGAAGTGGCCCTGGGTGGGGACGGTCCGGAGGGTTTGCAGGTGTCTGGAATTCTGTACCTCTCCCTATCAGGACAGTTAGTGCCTGGCAGATGCCTGGCCCGGGTAGGTGCCCGGGAAGTATCCCTTTAAGGAAGGCAGGGAGTGAGGGAGAAAGGAAGTGAAAAGGACAGGAAAGCAGATCGGGGAACAGGGCTTTGGAGTGAGGCAGACGTAGTTTCAATTCTGACTAATGTACTTGCTTTTTTGATCTTGTGTACCTCTCTGATCCAGGTTTCGTTATTTGCAAAACGGGGGCACAGCCGCTGCGCTCAAAGGGCTTTTGGCAGGGAGAGAGCATGCGTAAAGCACCTGTCACAGGGCCTGGCCTAGAGCAGATGCTCAATTAATAACCTCTCTCCCCTATCTTCTCCATCATTATCCGTTTCCACCATCTCCAGCGTCAACTTCTCTGTCTCTACAACACTGAGTGCACACTGCTTTCAGAGTGAAGCCGGGATCCCTTAACATACCCATATTACCACCCTGTGGGAATGCCTGAACTTCTCGAATGTTCCATGCTACCCCTGACTTCAGCCTGCAATACCCTATCCTATCCCATCTCTCTCCCCCACGACCTCCTCCAAGAGCCATCCCAGTCTTTTCTGTTGCCTCTGTGCTCCTGTAGCCCCCGGGGCGGTGGTGGGTGGGTGGGAGAAGGACCTGGCCCCGTAGATGGGTGCCCTTTGGACAAGGAATGTGTCTTGCTGCTGTTTGGCTCCAGTGCCCAGCACAGGCCCTGGCATGTGGCCGGGGCTCTGTAGGTATTTGCTGAGTAACTCTGGGTTGGAGGGAGGAGGGTCGGTAACCCAGGGACACAGTCCTGATGAGCCAACACAGGGCCTGCCAGGGCCACAAGAGCAGGGCAGGCTGGGCATTGGCAGAGGAGCAGAGAGCCCTCCCGCCAGGGCCTCTAGGAGAGCATTTAGAGGGGGTGGGCAGGAAGTGGACTCGAGGAGGTGCAGATATTAGGGAAATGAGACACACACACAACACACACACACACACACACAGAGCAGGCAGAGGAGGAGGGTGTCAGTAGAAAGGGCAGTGGGGGGGAAGGCCCACAGGTGAGCTGATTCCTGAGCAGAGCGCCCGGCCTGGGGCAGGAGAGGCATCTCCTCTGACTGCCCTGATGAGACACCATCACCAGGAGCACCAGAAGTGGTGGAATCTCTAGCTGGCTGCAAAGAGCACGTCCCTCTGGCTCCGTCCCTGCCTGTGCAAGGGTAGGGTAGGTTTTCACTCCTTGGGAATTCTCCTTCCCTGAGAGCTGGCTTTGTCCCAGGAGGTTTTGAACTGGGATTTTTGAGCTGCTCTGTGCCTCAGTCTTCCTCTCAGTGAAACGGGTATGCTCCCCAACACGGCGTGCTGTCCTTCTGAGTTCCCGACAGACCTTGCGGTATGGGGTCCTTCAGTCTGTGGTCAGAGTCCTTCTCCTGCAGCTGGGTTGCTGTTTCAGGGAGCACGCGTGGCTAGCTGCCCCCAGCAGCCTCGCCACCTCCCCATTCTAGGCTGAGGTCATATTACAGAGGGAGTGTATGTGGGGGAGAACTGGTCCTGGGCCAGACGAGGGCTGGATTCTAGTCCTGGTTCTGTCACATGCCCTCGGTCATATCACATCTCTTCCCTGGGCCTCAGTCACCTCTTCTGTTACCTGAAGTTGCTCTCTAGAACTGTCTGGGGAGTTAGAAAAAATACAAGTACTTGGACCCTACTCTTAGAGATCTGACCCAGTAGTTCTAGAATATTTTTTCTTTTCCTTTTTCCTTTTTCTTTTTTTTTCTTTGCCAGAGAGTGTGTTTGCTTTCTGGAAAGACACACACACACACATACACACAAAGAGCCCCCAATGGGGCATGGTCACACTACAATCCCTTTTCCTCCATTTTTCTACCTTGTTGGGATTTGGGGTACACATGCACATGTGCCTGGTCTGTTTTTCAAGCTGCCAAGGCCAGAATTAGAACCATGGTTGGTCACATGAAATTCAGCTCCCTTAACCACTAGGCTGCAGGGCCAGCCTGAAAGGTTCTTTATTAAACACAAAACAAAACAAAACAAAACAAAACAAAAACTAGTAAACTTGATTTTTTTAGAGTAACTTTGGGAATTGAGCAGGAAGTACAAGAATTCCCATATACCCCACCCCCCAGTGGGAGGATTCTTGAAATTTTACGAAGGATGATTGGGAAGATTTGGTGATGGCCGTAGGGGATGGCAGCGAAGGAAAAGGAGGAGAGATGATATCCAGGTCCTGGGTTTGGGTGACCAGTGGTGGCACTGATGCAGGGAGCCTGAGAGTATGCATGCACACAGGGAGGTCATACATGTAGTCTGGGGGCGTGTTGCATTGGGGCTGTTGACATGACATCCAGAAGGTTTCCATCTCCGTCCCGGGCTTCAGCTACCACGTGGTCTCTCTATCCTACCAAGTGTGCTCAGCCCCGTCCTGGCTCAGGGCCTTGGCGTGTGCCGCTCCCTCCCTCATGAGCCCCTCCCTGCCCGTGAGCAGGTTTCAGTCCTGCTCTCCCCCAGAGCCCTATGGTGTCCCTTCACATTACAGATCATGGCTTGAGCTTATCCTGTCTCTGTGGGTGAGAACGTAGTCAGCGTCTTCCTTTCTCTCCAGCCTGTAAACTCCAGGGGACAGGGATTACTTCTTAATCTCTTTTGTATCCACAGAGCCTAGGACAGTGTTTAGGTGCAGAGCTGTTCCATGAGGATTGGGAAACCCTTGCCTATGGGATCTAACAGATTCGGGAGACAGGTCTGGACAGCAGTGTGGATGGGGAGTCATCAGTGGGCAGATGGCGCAGAGGGTGGTTGTGGCCTGGGTGCAGAGTGTGTGGGACTGAGATGAGAGGGAGCCTGGGACAGGTTGGATGGACAAGCAGAGAGACCCAAGATGAAGACGAGCAGGCCAGCAGGTCGGTCACAGGGAACCCAGGGCGGAGAACATCAAAGCCGATAATCTGCACTAGGGCGATCATGGTCACCGTTTATTGAATGCTTATGTGTTCCAGCATGGCGTGAGCTCTAGACAAACATTAGCTTGTTTCTTTCTCTAACTATTAATCTTGTGTGATAGTCAAGGAAACTGAGGTGCAGGGAGGGCCCCCTGGCCAGAACACGTGAAATAGGGCTCAGAAGCCAGCGTTCTCACCACGATCAGGTGCTGCCCCCGTCCTGGATTTGGGAACCAGACGAGAAGAGATAGGTTGGACAGTTCCTGAGCTGGCAGCAGAGGCAGCCGTGGGGGCTCCAGCCTCTGAGTGTCACAAAGCCATACCTGGAGGAGTTGGCCTGGGGCTGGGCTGCGGGAGCCAAGTATCAGCCAAGCAGCTATGGGCCCTGGAAGCCAGCATGGAACCATCAGCCTGAAATCTGGGGACCCAGGACAGGCTTGGAGGAACAAGTCACTGCGGACGTTAAGCCTGGAGGTGCCTCAGTCTTACTCTCAGTGAAATGAGTATGGAGCCAGGGCTCAGTATCTAATCAAATCCAATCCAGAGCTCAGAACAGGCTGGGGAAGGGTGGCGGCCATGACGCCCAGAGCTCCTGCCAGACCAGCTGCCGTTCCTGCCTTTGGGCAGGAATCCTGAGCCTCTCCCTGTCTCAGGTGACTTTCCAGTTCACAGGGCTGTCCATTCCGGTCCATTCTCGGACTTCCTCCTTAGCTCTCTGGCACAGGGGGAAGGAGACGTCCTCATCCATTGTATGGCAAAGAAAACAGGCTTGGGAAGATGGGAGCCCGAGATCCTGCAGCTAACAAATGATGGGGTGAGGATTCCAGCCCAAGTCTCTAGTTGACATCCAGAGCTCTTTCTGTAAGATCCTGGCTGTGTAAGGCCGTCCTGAGACAGGGGCAAACCCCAGTTCATATCCGCCGCCCGGTGCAGGAAGTGGTTTTTGAGGGCAGGTACTGAGCCTGCCTTCCGTGGTGGGTGTGATGAATCATCCCAGTGAGAGCTGCAGGTTGCCTGTGGGTCAGCAGGCCCAGTTCTGCAGTGAGGAGCCATGTTGACAGGGGGCAAGTCACTTCCAGCAGCCCACTCTCACCCCAAACCCAACAACCAGTGGGGGTGTGGGGCCCAGGAACGGCAGCTGGTCTGGCAGGAGCTCTGGGCGTCATGGCCGCCACCCTTCCCCAGCCTGTTCTGAGCTCTGGATTGGATTTGGGAGAGGATTTGATTAGATACTAAGCCCTGGCTCCACTTAGAGGGTCTGGTTCATTTCCTGTGTGCTTCTAACAGGCGAGACATGGGCACAATTAACCCATGTCTAGCCAAACCAGGGAAGCAGTGGAGGGGGGAGGCAGACCCCTCAGGTGGGCAGGGCGGTGGCACCCAGCATTCTGGACCCACAGCCCTGGGTGAGAGGCTGGTCTCTCCGGGGCACCCTGGCTGGATTCCTGTTACCCAGACTTGCAACAGCTACTTAACTGGGTGTCCCCAGCCACTTGTGCTTCCTCCATTATGGCCTTCACTGCACTCCTTTAGACAAGTTGTCTCACCTCTGCTCGTTTTGCATAACCCGGGCTGGAGACCACGTCTGACTTGTTCCTGCTGTCCCTGGTCCCACTTCAGTGCCTGGAGAGTGAATGAATGCATGCGTACTCCATCCTCCCCCGCCCACATCCCGCTCGCAATGCCCAGAGCAGGTGTGTCATGGCACAGCCCTGCCCACCTCATCTCCTTGTCGCTGGGACAATCTCATGCCTGGTGTTTACACTGCAACTTGGCCTTCAACTTTTGTTTTTTTAAGTTCTGTTTATTTTTAGTTGACAAATGAGACATTTCGGCTGCATGTACAGATTGTGTAATGATCAGATCCACTTAAAGAGCATGGCCATCACCTCTAGTATTGATCATTTAAAACATTCTTTTTTATTATTTTTTTTAATTTTTTATTGGTTTATTTATTAATTTTATTTTAATAGAGATACACAGTGGGGGGGGGAGGGAGGAGTGAGAGAGCAAGCTGCCAGGTCCAGGATTCAAACTGTGGTCCGTCATGTGTGAGTCAAGTACTTTAACTACTGTGCCACCTGCTGGCCACCAATATTGATCGTTGAACAATCCTCTTTTAGCTATTTGAAATACACGGTGCATTAATATTGCTGTGCAGTAGAGCTCCCAGATGTGCTCCTGTCTGCCCGAAACTTTGTTAACCAACGTCTCCCCTTCCTCCACCTGCCCCCACCCCACCCCCTTTCTCTGGTAACCCCCATCTACTGTCTACTTCAGCCTTAAAAAGCCCCTGGTTCTGTTGGTTGCAACAGTACACGTGACGTTGGAGAACGTTATGTCAGTGGAGTGAGAATGGCCCTCGTCTTTGGTTCCTCAGTAATTCTCCCCCACACTGCCCTGCCCCCATCTGGCTTCTCAGGTTCCCGGTACTGGCTCCAGAGCCACGTCCAACCACCTCCCGCCCTTCCTCTCCCCGCCACACTGGCCTGCAGAACCTGCCCACCTTGTCCCATGGCTGACCGAGCATGGGGAGGACCCATGAGCTCTGGGCCTGGTGGTCAGACATTGGCCGGGTATGAGGCGGGAACTCAGGCAGAGCTCACGCATGCTCCCTTCGCTCTAGATCCCCTGAGGGCCCCATGAACTCTGTGTAAGGGTCTAAGGAAGCAGGGAGAGCTGTGGACAGGAGACACGAGTTCTAATCCTGCACCTGCCTCTGATTTCCTAGGTAATTTCCTTACCCTCTTGGGCTCAGTTTCCCCATCTCTAAAATACACGGAAGCACTAAAAGTACCATTGTATCAAGTGCTCTTCCCGGGCCAGGCACCTGAGAAGACCAAAGATAGTCCTGCGAGTCCAGGGCAGGCTCTGTTCCAGATGAGGAAACAGAGGCTCCGAGAGGTTGAGAGGCTTGGCCAGTCACACAGCTAGGAAGAAGCCTGTTGAGATCAAGATCAAAGGCTGACTCGGGCCTCTGAACACATAACCGCTGGGCCCTCTGAGAGCCCTTCTGTCCTGGGTAGTTTCTGGCTGCTCCCTCGGGGCTGGCCCTCTGGGGACAGACACCCCTGCCAGAGTGGCACTTCCCCTCGCAGCATTGTTTGGTTTGGCTTGTGTAGGGCAGGGTTGTCAGAGGCAGGCTGACTTGCATTTCTGGTTTTGGCCTGTTGCTGCACTTTCCCCCAGGGGTGGGCAGGTTCTGCAGAAGTCGCAGGCCTGGGCCCCACCTGCCCCCCGTCCAGGAAAGGGGAAATGCGACTTGCTCCCCTCTGGTGCTACTCTGTGCCAGGCCTGAGGGCGCCCGGTTGTGCTTCCTTCCGCTCTTCAGAGGAGGATCAGAGGCAGGTGGGGAGGTCTGGCCGTGAGGGAGGGTGATGCGGATGTGGGGCAGCAGGAAGCTGGCTGCGGGGCACTGGTTTTTCCTGGTGGGTGCAGTGGGGCACAGGGGACGGGCCGGCTAAGGGAACTGAGACCAGCAGTGGGCTTGGGACAAAGGGAAGCAGAAGGCCCCTGAATTAGCAGCGTGGCTCTGGGCGGGTCACTGCGGCACTGTGAGGACTGAGCCCTCTGTCTTCCTGTTCAGTAGAGGGTCTCTCTCCCCACCTGGGAACACCCTGATGGGCTGAAGCACAGCTCTTCAGTCCAGGTGAGGATCCTGGGTCGCGGGGCCTGGCAACACCGTCTCCGACTTTGATTCTGGGTGTTTGGAAGAGTTTACTTCGGGGGCTAGGAGGGAAACTTCCCACTGTTTGAAGTCCTCAACTTCTAGATTTCCCTCTAGATCATTTTATTTTTAAAAAAAAATTGCCAGAGGGTACATGTGCTTGCCAGAGAGAGACAGAGAGGGAAAATGAGAAAGCATCCCTCATGGGGGATGGCCATACAGCAGTCCCTTCTCCATTTCTCCCCCTCAGGATTTTGGGCAGGCACACACATGCACCCAGTGTGCTTGCTTTTTATTTATTTATTTATTTATTTATTTATTTATTTATTTTTATTTTAGAGGTTTTTGCTATAGGGCGCATGCGCTCTCCAGAAAGACAGAGAGAGACAGAGACACAGAAAGTGAGAAATCACCCCCCAGGGGGGGATAGCTACACCGCAATCCCTTCTCCTCCATTATCCTCTTGGGATCTTGGGCACGCACACGCGCCCAGCGTGAGTTTAAGCCACCGGGTCCGGGTCTCGAACTGCAGTCGACTACATGGGAGTTCAGCGACATAGCCATTACGCTAATTGCTGGTCCCCCCAGTGTGCTTTTGAAGTCACTGGGTCTGGTGCTCAAACTGTGCAGTTGGCCGTGTGGGATCTAGCCGCTTTAACCACCATGCCTCTCGCCGGCTCTAGATCATTTTTAAACTCGCCACCACCACCACCACTACCACCGTCTCCCCGGGAGGAGCGTCGTACTTTCTGCAGTACGGTCTGGCTACCCCTGAGCTCACTAGTTATCCCTGCACAGGTGGAGGCCTTGAGGCCCAGATAGTTAGTAACTGGCTCTGTTGGCCCCACTGTGTGATTCCAGGTTGGCTGGGCCTTAGCCTCCCCATCTATGCTATGGGAATTTGGGGTCACTGAGTTTGAGGGTCTGAAGCGCTGAGGTTTGGGGACTGTCTGAGTGGAATGCCCTCCCAGCTACGGGCAGGATTCCCAGGGGCGGGGAGACCCCGTCATCGTGGGCTCCTGTCATTGGCCTGGGAACCGGAGCCTACACTGTGCTTTCCTGGACCTTGGCCTGATCAAGCTGCAGTCCTCTGGGGCGTCCCCTCCCCTGCTGAGCCACTCTTTCCACTCCGGGGACCCACTTTCACTTTCATGCTGTCAGGTGGTGGCTCCGGCCCACGCTATGCTCTCACATCCGCTCTGGCGCTCCCAGATGCCAGTGTGACCCTAACACGTGTGCGAGTGCCCTGTAGCTGCCCCGAGCCACAGCTGGCCCCTTCCTTCCAGCCATGAGACCTGTGGAGCTTCACGTCACCGGCTCGCCAGGGCTTCAGACTTCTCTGTTTCAGGTGCGGCCGTTGGTCCCCAGGCAACGGTGCGACAGTGAATTAGGAACTGCCCTTCCGTCTCAGTTTTCTCCTCCATGAAATGGGCATTAAGGGTCTTTCTAACCAGGATGCTTACCCTGTGTTCTGGGTGTACTAGCCTCTGAAATTTTCCATGTGTGTGCACACACACGTGCATTTGCACAGTTCCTGGTTAGAGTGGGATCTTTCACACTTCTAGGTGGCTATGGCTGCTCAGAGGACACACCTGAGCTCTCAAGAGCTCCAGCTCTAGCATCCTAAGTCCAGAGCATGATGGGGGGCTGAGCCCAGACCTGAGCCCTGCATCCCCCATGGCTGTGACACAGACACTCCCGATGCTCCAGGCTTCCTGTGAGACAGCTGCTTTTCAGACTTTCGTCAAGGGAACTATTTTCCGCTTTGCAAATGAAACCTACTGGGAACCCAGCAAAACCCTCTGAGGGTTTCTAGTTGTGTAGAAGGCAAGGCATGCTTTTAGTGCAACCTGGAGGTTCCTCCAAACAGTTTGAAAGCACTGGGTCCCTCAGCGAGATGCCCTGTGTTGGGGACATCTGGTTCGTCCAGGTGTTGGCAGTATATTAAACTTCTGGTTTCATCCAGTTTACCAGTTTCAAAAAGATACTTAAATATCCAGAGCGCGTTCTCGTTTGCATGACTCACTAGGATTTTCTGTTTTAAACGTTGGTTCAGGTAGAGGAGACCCTTCTAGGTTCAAGATTCTGTCACTTGGTGGCTGCTCTGGCTCGGGGACCTGGTTTGGTTCTGGTCCACGAAGGTAGAGACAGCTGGCATCTTTACTCATAGACAACTTCACCCCGTTTCCTCTCCTGTAACATGGGGACAGGGCTACTTCCATGTAGGGTATTGGGAAGGTCATGTGAGAGAGGGGTGGGGGTTGAGGTGGCATGGTGCCCCACCCACAGTGGGAGTCAGAAAAATGGTAGCTATCTCTCCTGCTTCTCCCCTCAATGGCCACCGTTGTTTCTCATGAGCAAAAGGTTCAAGCCAGGAGACAAAGGCGAGGCCCCTACAGAGCTAAGCCAAAGGGACTTGCAGGTATCCATGTGGCGATTTAGGCTGTGGGGTGTGGGGCTCAGGCCCCTGCCTGGGTTCCTGTCAGCCTCCGTGACATTGATTCGTGCTCAGTGTCTGTCATCTCTGAACCTGTCTTGTTTTGGTTTCCAGATGTTTGAGACAGAGGTAGATGAAAAGAAGGAGATGCCCTTGGAGGAAGGGAAGGGGCCAGGTGCTGAGGATCCCCCACCTAGCCAGGACCCCGCTGCTGGCCAGGAGCTCCCTTCAGGACAAGACCTTCCACTCAAAAAGGACAAGGACTCCCCTTCTGGACAGGAACCCCCTCCTGGCCAAGACACTCTGTCTAGCAAAGACTTACCTACCTGCAAAGAACCCCCTCCGGACCAAGAAGCCCTGCCGAGTGAGGAACCCCATCCAGCCCAAGATCTCCCGCCCTGCCAGGACTCTCCTGCTGTTCCAGAACCCCCTCCTAGCCAGGACCCTCTGCTCAGCAAAGACCCCCCTGACATCCAGGAACCCCCTACCCAGGACCTTCCACCCTGCCAAGATATGCCCCCCAGCCAGGTCTCCCCACCCTCTGAGGAGAACACGAGCTCCGAGGATGCAGCAGCAGCCACCCAGGACCCACCCGTGGCCTCTCGGCCGACCTTCGTGATCCCTGAGGTCCGGCTGGACAGCGCCTACAGCCAGAAGGCAGAGGCTGAGGGCGGTGGCTCAGGAGACGAAGAGGCGGAGGAGGCCGAGGAGGGGGAGGAAGGGGAGGAGGGAGAGGAGGAGGAGGACGAGGACACCAGCGATGACAACTATGGGGAGCGCAGCGAGGCCAAACGCAGCAGCATGATCGAGACGGGCCAGGGCGCTGAGGGCGGCCTCTCCCTGCGTGTGCAGAATTCGCTGCGGCGCCGGACGCACAGCGAGGGCAGCCTGCTGCAGGAGCCCCGCGGGCCCTGCTTTGCCTCAGACACCACCTTGCACTGCTCGGACAGCGAGGGCACAACATCCACATGGGCCATGCCTTCACCTCGCACCCTCAAGAAAGAGCTGGGCCGCAATGGCGGCTCCATGCACCACCTCTCCCTGTTCTTCACAGGACACAGGAAGGTAAGAAGGCTACGGAGGAGGGAGGGTGGGGAGCGAGGTGCAGGAGAGCCAGCCCGGGGCTGCAGGGAGCTAGCAGTCACCTAGTCCCACTCTAGCTCTTTGGGAAGCCTCCCAGCGAGCCTTCTACCCATTCAACAGAGGATAAAACCAAGGCCTGGAAGGACCAAGAAAGCAGAACTTGGACTTAAGCCCTGACTTCAGGACTCAGCTACTGTCCTCTTACAACTTCATGGGACTACTAGTTCCCACAGACAGCAGAGCAGGTGTGGACTAGTCCAGGACATTGTATGTTTAGATTTTTTTTTTTTTTTAATAGAGGTTTTTGCCTTTGGGTTCATGTACTTGCTGGAGAGAGAGAAAGAGAGAGAGTGAGAGGGTAAGCAAGAAATCACCCTCCAGAGGGGATGGCCACACCTTAATCCCTTCTCTATTTTCCTCCAGGGATCTTGGGCACACATGCACACACACCTGGAGTGAGTTTCAAGCCACCGGGTCCAGGACTCAAACTGTGGTTGGCCAAGTTGGAGCGCAGCGATGTGACCCCTGCGCCATCTGCTGGTCGGGTGTATTGAGATGTAAACGATCGGAAACAGTAGCTGCAGAAATACAGATTATAATATAGGTCTGGACCAGACCTAGCCAGAAGAGAAATCCATCAGCCAAACAACGACAACACGTGTTTGTCCCGTGCCAGTATTGTTCTAGGCAGGTTACACGGATTCATTCATTCGTTCTCGCAGGAGTGGCCAGGCACCTCGCGCTCTCTATACAGACGAGGAGATAGACACAGATTATCTAACTTTCCCCAGATTACACAGTTCATAAATGTCTGAGCTAGAATTAGAATCTGGTTCCAGGCCTGGAGCTCTTAACCGCCTGCTGTTTGCCTCTTGCAAATATTTGTAAAATAGATAAATAAGTGTTTATTGATTTCCTGCTGTGTTCCAGGGCCCATGCTCTGTGCCACAGCCAGGGCTACAGACATGCATGAGGCTGATCCCAGCCTGTGAGGAATGAGTTATCTGTGTGGGCCGAAAGGTGCCCTGACAGTGAGCAGTTTGTACCATGGCCTTAAAGCCCACCAGCCAGTTTGAGTCTGGGCTCTGTTCCTTACTTGTTCTATGGCCCTGGATGAGTCACTCAGCTCCTCTGGCCTTAGTTTCCTTCTCTGAAAAGTAGGGCTTTATAGCACCCACATCCCCGGGTGGTTGAGGATGAGCCAGAAGAGGCCAGTGCCTGACCACATTAGTGATATCAGACGTTGGCACAAGCCCTCAGGGATGCGGGTCCCACTCCTTCTGTTGCAGCATGAACAGCCAGGGCAGCCGTTGTTATGGCAACTGTTGGGAGGCCAGGCAGGTGGGGGTGGTCGCTGTCAGGAGAGCAGCTGACCCACAGAGAGTTGGAAGGTCAGGAGGAGACACCCCAGGGCCTAGGGCCATCAGGGAAAGCGTCTAGAGAGAGATGCCCCCCTGCTTGGCCTTGGAGGCTGCATCGGTTTAGAACAGAGAGAATGAGGCCGGTATTCTTTGGGTAGAGCAGGGGATTCCTGAAGGGCAGGGATAGCATATGTGTAGCGCTCATGCTGCCATTCCACACTCCAAACCATAGCAGACATCACTAAAGGATTCCAGCACACTTCCCCACCAAGTTGGGGTGTGGCCTCAGAAGCCTCCTTAGCTTCTCAGCCTCTAGCAAAAAGGCAGCTTGACGTTTGGGAGGAAACCTTGGGCTGGGAGGTGGCCAGGCTGGAAGGTCAACCTGGGATTCTCCAGAAAACAGCCTTGACTTTTGGGCCCAGGGACTGGGTCGAAATCCCAAAGAAACGGACTGGATTTCAGTTTTCTTGACTGGAAGCATATGTGGTTCTCAAACTTGGGTGTGCTGTGGAGTCATCAAGGGGGTTTCTAGTCCTCAGCCCCACACCTCTGGAGTCAGAATTTCCAGGGACAGTCCCCAGATCCTGCATTTAAAACAAGCCCTCCGGCACATGGCGAAATGGTTACATCGCTGGACTCCCACATAGTCGACCACGTTTCAAGCCTCGGACCTGGGGGGCTTGAAACTCACGCCAAGCATGTGTGTGTGCATGCGTGCCCAGAATCCTGAGAGAAGAATGGAGGAGAAGGGATTGCGGTGTGGCCATCCCCTCTAGGGAGTGACTTCTCCCTTTCTGACTCTCTGGTGAGTGCCCTATAGCAAAAAAATCTCTCTAAAACAAAACGAAACAAGCCTCCAGGGGTAGTGATGATTGCCGAAGTTCAAGGATCACTATCTGAGGCCACGTTTTGATGCAGCTACTACAGGAGAGAGGCTGCAAGTCGGTTCTACCAAGGCGAGGCCTCAGGCTGACTCAGGTTGGGCTGGCCACTCCTCCCTGCCGGGAAGCTGAGGCCCCAGGACCCACCACCTGCCTCGGGCCTCCTCATCCTGACTTCCTGCCAGGCCTGCCCAGGTTCTCTTCCCCCGCCACCTTTGCCCCAGTGAGAGTATTTCTATATAGACACATTCACACACCTTCATGTGGATGTTTTACCGAGGTCCCCACCCCAGTTGTCCTCAGCTCCTGTCTTGGGACAGAAACGTCTGCCTGGGAGTCCAGCAGGCCTGGACCAATTCTCCGCTTTCTCCTTTGGATGCCCAAGGTTCTCCCTGGCTTCCTCCCTTCCCCAGCCTCCTTTGGCCTGTCACTCCCTTTCTTGAGCTTGAGGAATGAGCTGGCAGAGACCTCAGAGGCTGCCCCGGCGCTGCCTTCCACATGGCTGTCCTTCCACATGGCTTCCGCTCACCTGGCCTGGAGTCCTTTATCATTGCTCCCTGTAGCCAGCTGGCTTCAGTAAGAAATCAGCCTTGTGGGACTAGCAGTTGGCGTAATGGCTATGTCACTGGACTCCCACGTAGTCGACCACGGTTGGAGTCCCGGACCCCGTGGCTTAAACTCACGCCGGGCGCGTGTGTCTGCGTGCCCAAGATCCTGAGAAGAGAATGGAGGAGACGAGATTGTGATGTGGCCATACCCCCTGGGGGGATTTCTCGCTTTCTGTCTCTCTGTCTCTCTCTGTCTTTCTGGCGAGCACACGCACCCTATAGCAAAAAAAACCTCTCCCCAAAATAAATAAATAAATAAATAGAAATCAGCCTTGTGAGGAGAAGATGAGCCCAGACTGGACGAGCACCCTAGTGTAGCTCCATCCCTCACTCGCAGTGCCCTGGGCAGTGTCACCCCTCTCTGAGCCTCAGTCTTTTTGTTGGTGAAATGTCTATGGTAATAATTCTCCATAGGGTCACTGGGAAGAGTAAATAACTTGATTCTAGTGAGACTGTGGGGCAGTGCCTGGCAGTACACACCTGGGGAGGGTGCTCCATGTGGTAATCACGTGGGGGGGCAAGGAGGAAGAAAAGGAGGAGGAAGAGGAGGAGGAGTATAGTATTGAGGGGAACAACAGTTATGCCACTGCTCATCAAGAACTACTAGACCCTTTTTCTCTTGATACCCCCCTTTGTTAAAAAAAAAAAAAAAAAGAATTATTTATTTAACTTTATTTATTATTTCCTAATTTGACCAGAGAGAGAGGGGGGAAGTGAGAAAGCAAGTTGCCAGGTCTGGGACTCGAACCACGGTCGGCCATGTAGGAGTCCCGCACCTCAACCACCATGCCACCTTTTAAAGTTTCTTTCTTTCTTTCTCTCATGCATGAGAAACACACGCACACCACGCAATATCCCCAACAAGGGGGTGATGCTGAGGCCAACCGTGATTGTGGGCATGGGTGTTCTGTGTTCTGCTCACTCGAACCTAGAACCTCAGCCTTGCAGAATATTGCCTTTTACTGCACTGTTCGGCTCTCAGGCTATGGGGTGCCACAGATAGAGAGAAAAAGAAGGAAAGTGAAAAGGCACCACCAGGGGGAACAGTCCTCTTTTTGGGAACCCAAGCACATGTGCCTGGTGTGTTTTTCAAGCCACAGATCCACTGTGTCATTGGCCATGTGGGGTCCTGCCATCCTAACCTCCATGCTGCCTGCTGGGGTCCCTTTTCAGCCTCCACAGCATTGCTAGGTGTGGGGCTGTGGCTAGGAAGGGGTATTTTGTCCCACGTCACAGTGAACAAAGATGGAGCTGGCCAGCGGCTCACCTGGTCCAGTGCCCTCTGGCTCTCCCCCTACCCTACACAGCTCATGCTGATGAGGGATCTAGGTGGGGCTGGCAGAGGGAGGCAGCAGGCTCGCCATAACTTCCATCTTTCTGCCAGGCCTGGCTCTCCTGGGATGGTCAGCTGAGGCCAGCAGGCCACTGTGCCCAGCGATGTCAGGCTAGAGGTGAAGAGGAGAGGGGTGAAGTCTTCAGGGTGTGGCTCAGACAGACCCGGAGTCGAGTATCAGCTCTGCTTCCTCCCTCCTGACTCCGAGACCTTGCCAGGTTGCACTGTTCTCTGAGCTGCCGTCTCCTATAAATGGAAATGCCGAATCTTCCTGAAATTGCCCGGTGGAAGGATTCAAGGTAGCGCTAGGTGTGTACACAGCACGTGTTGGTTCATTCAAAGCTCTCTGCACTGGACAGGGATTTGTGATGAAGTGAGACCCAGGAGAGCTGGATGGGGCTGGCCATTCTTGGTGCTGCATTGGTCGGCTGAGGCCACCCTGAGCACGTGCTGCCTGTCACAGCAGCACCCCTCCCTGCATTCTCACCCTGCCCTCTTGAGCCCTGAGCAGTTTCTACTCTGAGGAGGAGTGCTGGAACCAGGCAGACCTCAGAGGTGGTCTGCTTGGCTGCAGTCACCTCATGATGGGCCCAGTCAGGCCAGAGGGGGGCTCTCAAGGTAGTCCTGCGGGTTGTCAGTGGGTCTGGCTCCCTGGGCCAACTTGGGTTGTCTCATGGCGCCCCCTGCTGCCAGAGCCCTGCCTTGCCCGTTGTTCCCTAGAAGCCACCAGAGCAGATCCACACGGTCTGTCTGTGGCAGCTCTTTCCCTGGGAGTCAGGGAAGCCCTGGAGAGTCAGTTCTGCATCTGGGCCCTGGACGCTGTGATGGAACTCCACCCCGTGCCTGGTCAGGCTCGGCCCAGGTCACAGTCCATTCTTTGACAGCGAGGAGACCTCAGAGCAGCCCCTCCCTGGCCGTCCTTCCTTCCTCCCCTGCAGGGCACTGGCTTGGGCAGAGGCTGTCCATGGAGGGTGCTGGCCCTGCTGCACTAAGTCTCCCACCCAGGTCGGAGGTCAGACAGGAGGACCCCTAAGATGCTTCCAGCTCTGAGATGTAAGAGCACCTTCAAGCCTCCTGTAGATACTTTTAAAGCTTATTAATGTATTTCTTTCATGAGAGAGAGAGAGCAAGAGTGCACGTGCACCCCCAATGGGGTCTTCACACTGCAGTCCGTCCCGTCTCAGCCAGCCTGAGTCGCAGGCACACTGGCACTCGGGGAGATCTCAGGACATGAGCCTAGGACTTTTCCCACGTGGAACCAGTTGCTGTATCACCACGTGGCCCCAAGTCTTTTCTTTTTTTTGGGGGGGGAAGAGGTGTTTGCTATAGGGTGCATGCTCTCACCAGAAAGACAGAGAGAGACACAGAGACAGAAAGCAAGAAATCTCCCCCAGGGGAGATGGCCACGCTGCAATCCCTTCTCTTCCATTCTCCTCTCGGGATCTTGGACACACATGCACACGTGCCCGGCGTGAGTTTAAGCTACCGGGTCCAGGACTCAAACTGTGGTCGACTACATGGGAGTCCAGAGACATAGCCATTATGCCAACTCTTGGTGCCACCCAAGCTTTTTATTTTAAAAAAAGTCCAGAGAAGAGTTACTTTCCATGCCTTAACAAGTAACAGAGAGCTTAGATACTGTTTCCACCTGCTTCCGGGGGGGGGGGGGGGGGTGCCAGCCTGGGCCATGCTAGACAGCACAGCCCTGTGTGCCCAGGTGACCCCAGAAGTCAGAGCAGCACCAGGATAGGAGATCAGTCAAGGCCCTGCACCCAGGAGAGCCTCCGTCACTGGAGCTGGACCCCAAATTCTCTTCCAAATTCTCTTACCAACCTGCTCTGGACCTTAGTTTCCTCTGCTGTAAACTAGGGAAATGACAGCCCACAGCTGTTAGAATTGTTCCAAAGATGGAACTGGATGGTGGGGGTTAGAGCGTATTAGCACTGGACCTGGCACCTAGTCAGGACGCCATAAACGTGAACCTGCCCGAGCTGCTGGTTACTGAGCGCTCGTGTGCTGGGCCCTGTGCACGCGTGTTAACGTACTTATCCTCACCGCAGCCCCTGGGGCAGTCCAATTATGACCCTCATCCCACAAATAAAGAAACAGAGGCACAGAGAGAGGCTGTAATGCGCTGAGGTCAATTAGGTAACGAGGGATCCAGCCAGGACTCGGATGCAGGCCGTTTAGAACCTGCACGCGCAATCGCGGCTGTAATTACAGTCATAATTACAGTCAGGGTTGTAATCATCATTCTAGGAGGCGGGGAGCTCCCGGTCCTCGGAGGTGGCTGGGTGAGGCTGGCAGGCCCCAGGGAGTCCTGCCTGCTGTGGAGGGAGGGCTGGGCGGCTCTGGCTGCCCAGCATTTGCATCCAGCTGGGTAGGGGCACCCAGCACCCAGCAGGGCAGTGGGGAGGAGATGGGGAGAATCCCTCTGGAGAGTCCCTTTACGCCTGGCTTCCGGCAGGCCTTGCAGAGGCCTAGGGAGGGAGGAGCCTTGGGCCAACGCTACCCTACAGATTAGGGGTGTCCCTAGATCTAGGAATTAGAACCCCATCTGTCCATCTCAGTTTTCTCACTCCCTGGTCCACAGGCCCCCCCCCCCATCCTGCTTGGGTTTCCTGGCTGTCTGGGGGCGACTCCCAGGGTCAGAGCTGCCCGGCCCCACCAGAAGGCTGCTCGACCTGGGCCTGTCCCTGTCAAGACGATCCCCTCCCAGCAGTGGAAGGAAGAGCCCATTTCCCAGCAGTGCAGAGACTGGGGGCGGCAGGCTGGGTGGGAGTGGTCCCCAGGCCCATTGTGTGGGTCCGATAAAGTGCGGAAGCTGAGGTTAGAATGGGAGGAAGCCGACACAGGGAGCCCTTTCCCACGGGTGGGGGCTCCGGGCACTGCTGGCCAGGCCAGCGTGACGGCAGCCTGTGTGTGTACCGGGGTGACAGCAGTGACGCTCACGGGGTGATGGACCTGATTACTGATGGTGCCTGTGTGCCAAGACTGGGCCATGGAAGCCCAGACTTGAGGCTGGTGAATCTTCCAACACCCCAGGGAGGGGACAGTCACCACGCCTATGCTCCAGCTGAGAAAACTGAGGCCGAGGGGCTCAAAAACTTCACCCAAGTCAGTAGAAGTGGGACCGAATACCCAGGCCTGGCTCTGCATCCTGGCTCTGCAGTTCCCACCACGCAGCGTGCACCTCTGTGTGCATGTACACTCAGTGTCTATGACTCGGCCGGGGCAGCCCTCTTAGGAGGGAGCAGCGTTCCCCGAGTCTCACTGAGAGCGCTCCTTGTGCCCCATCTGAGCCTTGGCCTAGTAGTGTCCTCTGGTGGAGAAACACGGGCCTTGAATTCAAACAGACCTATTACAGATGACGGCACGGTCACGTAAGTGCTGGGCATCCTTGGGCACGTGACTTCAAGTCTTGAGCATCTGTTTCCTTTAGGGATCACTATGAGGATTTATGAGCTAGTGTCTGGATTGTGCCCATCCAGGTATGGCCTATAGCATGAGCTCTGTAGGTGAAGGCGTAACTCACCCATCCGTCTGTCCGTCCTTGGCGGCGAGTCACCATGGCTGGTAGCTTCCTCTGATGGCTGTATCTGGAGTGAGGTCAATTTCCTTTCCAGCATAAACATAGCCTCTGAAGGTTTAGCCCACCCTCTTCATTTTACATGAGGAAACGAAGGCTCAGAATAGGTCCCATGAGGAGTCAGAGCTGAGGTCCCTACCTGGGACATAGGTTCAGGCCCATCTGCTCTGAGCTCTAGCTCTCTTGCTGTCTCAGGGCATCTCTTACACCTCTGCTCTTGGGTGGCACTGTTGGGGCCCTGGGGCGCCCCTGCCGGGGGGCATTCAAGCACAGGCGGGGTAAAGGAGGCAGAAGTTGGCCCCCAGTAGAGGTGGTAGTGGGCTGGAGTGAGCTGGAAGAGACTGAGGGCCAGAAGAGCAAGGCCATTCCAGGGAGGGGGACCAACACAGGCAAAGGCAAGGAGATGGGGGTGCAGTGGGCTCGTGGGCAGCTACAGAACATGGAGCAGGGAGGGAGTCACGGGGCAGGGAGGGAGTCGCAGGCCAGACCAAGCAGTGAGGGCCACGGGACTCTCTCGTTCCTGGATGTTTGCCCTCTCCAATGCATTCATTTATTTGGCAAATTTGACTTGTCGAGCTCCTAACATACGACAATGCCTGTGAAGGTGACCCAAGCAGACAGAGACCTTGCTCTTGGGAACTCAGCTGAGCAGAGGAGAGGGATTTGAAAGGCCATTTTGGGTGTGATGGGGTCTTCAAAAGAGGCAAAGGGGGCTTAGCCTTCTAGGGGCCAGGGAGAGCTCCCTAATGGAGGAGGTGTCCAAGCTGCCCACCTGAGGTAAAGGTCTTACCTGAAGCTGGTCTTGGGGAGGGGGAGGGTGGACAAACTATCAAAGCAACCTCGTGAGAGGAACAGCAGGTGGAAGGCCTGGGTGAGAGGTGCAGGGCATCCATTTGGTTGGAAGATGGCATCCAGGGGGTTGCTGGAGAGGGCAGGCCAGGAGGTAATTGTAGGAGTTATAACGGATGTTGGAGTGGAACTTTCTGCCAGACTCTAAGGTGGTAGAGAGACCCGTCATGTTACGGAGCTTGGACATTGTCTGAAGGGCACTAGGAGCCATGGAAAGCTGTCAGGCAGGAGTGGCACTCTTGCACCTACGTAATAATTCATTTCGCACACTGCCGACCAGTCCCAGGTCTCCACTGAACCGCAGACTCCTGAGTTAGTCATTATGATCCTGATTTTAGAGATGAAGGAAACTCAGAGAGGGACAGCGATGAGCCGAGTCACACAGCGGAAGCCCTGCTGGAGATTTCCGCCTGTCGTGGTGCCCTGTTGTCAGTTCTGTCTCTGCTTCTTCAGAGAGCCGGCTCCCTGGATGCACCCAGAGACCCCTTTGGTGGCGGCTCTGCCAGGCCAGTCACACTCCACGGCCAAACTGCTCCTAGCAGGGGTCTTCCCCTCCCCTGTTCTGTTCACCAGGGTGCTTTGGGGAGGGATGGGCTGGTTGTAGGAGCTGCGGGCTCCCTGAGCCTCTTAGCTGGGGCAGCCCTTGAACACCCGGACTGCACGTGGGTGTCTTCTCCACAGATGAGCGGGGCTGATGCGGTTGGGGACGACGATGAAGCTGCCCGGAAGAGGAAGAGCAAAAACCTGTAAGTGGGAAAGATCCCTACACCCTTCCCCGCCTCTGCCCACAGACTGGTCTCTCCTTTAGGGGTACAGGTAGGGAGAAGGGGCTATACCTCATCATGCCCATAGTCCCAGGCAGATACCCAAGAACAAAAAGATCTTAGGACTTGGCAGTGGCGGCAGGGCGGGTCACCAGGGTGCTGAGCATTCACGCAGAGGAAGCGAGGTGCTGTCAGGACCTGGGAGCAACAGTGAACCAGAGGCACCTGGCTAGGTGCCCCGGCCCTGGCCCGGCCTGGGAGCCAAGCAGTAGCCGAGTGACTTCGACGAGCCCTTTGCCCTTTCTGAGCCCACAAGGGACCTGCAAAAGGGCTGAACCGACATTTCACAGGGTTCCTTCCCCCTTTTCTAAGCTTTTGAGCTCTTGAAGGCTAAAGTCTCGCACACTGTCGGGAGGGGGCGCTGCTAGCTCAGCTACTGCATCCCGCACTCCGCGGGCCTTTCTGGCCATGCTCAGGCGCCCTATGCTTTTGGAGGTTTGTTAGAGGGGGGTGTGTGTGTTCGTTCTCAGGCCTTGTACTCCCAGCCCCAAGGCCCTGGAGACTGGTACTGTGGGTGTCGGGGGGAAGGCACGGTAGCCCCCAAGGGGAGTCTCCTCCCCCTCCCCTTGGGGTCTTTCACTGCAGGAATGAGCCTGGGGTGGAGGACCGGAGTTCATCTCAGGCGCCTCCTGTGACCTCGTTCCTGGCCTTGTTTATGGCGGAGATCCACCACCCTGGAAACCCTTTCTGGCCCCAGCCCCCCTTGCCCTCGCGGTGTTCTGCAGCCAGGAACAATCACACTTTCTAGAGAAAATGAGATGCACAAATGAAAACAGCCCTTTGCACCAACTGCTGTTAACCATTTGCTGGATGGGGGAGGGGCCAGGCGGGACCAGGGCTGCTGGGGGTGACGCTCCCTGGGGAAAGCTGTGCTGGAGGTGGGGGGCAGGCATCCCGGCTGCTGGGGGCCCCTGGACCACTGCGAGCCTCCTTTCAGAGCCGGGGCTGCCTTTTTGGTGCCTGAAGCTGACAGTAGCTTAGGGGAGGATGCTTAGCATCCAGGACAATAAAAATAATAGCTAACGTTTGTCGTGCAGGCACTGGTCTATGCGTATCGCATATGTGATCGCATTTCATCTTTACCTCTGTACCGATCTTTTTATTTTGTGCTTCCTTTTTTTCCTTATTTCCCTGATTCTTATTTTACAAGTGAGTAAACTGAGGCGCAAGACTGACTGACTTGTCCAAGTCACACAGCAAGTGGGGCAAGGATCTGGAACTGGGCATGCCAGAGCCAGAGGCTAGGCTGTGTGTGTGTGTGTGTGTGTGGGGGGGGGGGTGTTCTGTTTTAAGCTTGAACAACTTCCGAAGTATAAATGCCCCAGACTGACAAACCACACATGAAAGTAGTATTGCTTACATTTTTTAAACATGTATTTAGCTTCAAGATTTTAGTAATTCATGTTTCATTGACATTGTTGGTCTCTAGCGCGTTTTCTACTATCAGAAGGACAGAGACCAGAAATTAAAACGAAAAAAATGTAGTATTCAAAAATCACAAAACGAAGTATGTATAAAACGTGAAGTAATTACACTTTCAAATGATGTTTTCACAAGTGTATAGGATCTATACTTCTGAAGTTACTCAAGCTTAAAACTCCAGAGACTTTTGGGCTCTCCGTATATTGATGGGCTATCCAGTGTCACAGGCCAGAGAGGGAGGTGACAGTGCAGGGGGGCTAGGGACACAGGGACCAATAGGAGCAGGATGCATTTAACCCCTTTCTTGCCAGCAGCTTCACCCAGCCTTGAAATCTGCTGCCTCCTGGGGGTGTGGCATGGCTAAAAATGGCTCATGGCTAAAAATAGCCAGTCCTGCCACTCTGGTGGGCAAGGCCTGCCCGCCCTCCCTCCTTCTCTCCCTCTTTCCCTCCCAGCAATTTGCTGACTTGTTTTCTCCCCCCTGTGTCTCCCCGCTGCCATGGCAACTGGGAGACCAGTCACAAATAACTGGGTCTGGCTTCCTGCCTGGGCGGGCCCCAGAGGCTGTCCCTTGTAGACACATGCCCCTTTCACGGCTCCCTCTCAGGGTTGGCCAGAAGGGATATTACTTTTCCGCTCCCCCTCCTGGTCCCTCCCATTTCCTGGCTCCTCCTGTCTGAATCCCAGCCCCAGCCTGTGCCTGGGAGTCCAGTCGTCCGGCCCAGGATTCCAGCTAGCGCTAGGCTGCAGCCTGCACCGTTACTGCCCGCGGCTGCCCAGGACGCGAGGTGGGGGTAGGCGCCCAAGGGGTTCCCCCCGCAGACTATCTCGGGGCCCCTTTAAGGTGGGGGTCCTCCAGAGATGCTCCGAGGCATGTACCTCACGCGCAACGGGAATCTGCAGAGGCGGCACACGATGAAGGAGTAGGTGCCCCTTGCCCAGCTCCCGCCCTCGCCTACCCTGAATTTGCAGAGGTCGAGTCTGCCAGGCTGACCAACCGTCCTCTCTGCTTCTGCCCCCAGGGCCAAGGACATGAAGAACAAGCTGGGCATCTTCAGGCGGCGGAACGAGTCCCCTGGAGCCCAGCCAGCAGGAAAGGCAGACAAAACAATGAAGTCCTTCAAGTAGGTCCTCCCCGGCACCCCTGGGACCCTTCAGGCACTTACTGGCCCTGGGGTGTGGGGCTGAGTGGTGGGGTTGAGAGGGAAGGGGTCCTATGGGCCCATCTGGCTCTGGGGATGTAGAGGTTCTTGTGGAGGGAGGTTCTTGTAGAGGAGGGAGCTGGTGTCCAGCGGACAGTGGCCCTCATAGGGGACAGCTGTCCAGGAAGGAGGCCAGCCAGGGCGAGGTAGGGGCTCGAAGTGGTCCAGGCCCCAGAAAAGGATGGGGCCTCTGTCCTGAGTTCCCAGCCCTGCTCAGCTGTAGCCTAGGCCCAGGGCAGCTAACAAAGGCCACCTGGCCCTTGCCCCCAGGTCCCCTGAGCCTCACAGTTCCTTCCCTCATCCTCAGGCCCACCTCGGAGGAGGCACTCAAGTGGGGCGAGTCCTTGGAGAAGCTGCTGCTTCACAAATGTAAGTGGCGGCCAGCGGCCTGTTCCCTTTCCGAGTTCTGTCTGCATCCCCCATTTCCTCCTCATCCAGACCCTCTCTCCTGGGCCCAGTCAGGTATCCCTGCTATTGGGGGACCTGTGCCCCAGCCCGAGCCCTTGGTTTCACTGCAGAGCCAGCTTTCTGCCAGCTCCTCCCTGTCCATGGAGCTGGCACTGCCCCATGGAGGCCCTTGGGACCTGTGTGCTCAGAGCCATATTCTCAGAATCACAATAAACATTTCCACGTACTGAGGCCTTGTGCTGGGTTACGTGTGTCTGCTCTCTTGGGGCACGGTCCCACCTGATCCTCACAGGGCTCCAGGAGACAGGACGATAGTTCCCACTCTACCGCTAAGGAGACTGAGCCATAGGTGGGGGAGAGACCTGCTGGGGGCCATAAAGAGTCAATGGCAGGGCTGGACCACATCCCAGGGCTCCTGGCTCTCAGGGATGGGTAATCTTTCTGAGCTCCCTGCATGTCCACCTGCAAAGCAGTTAAGCTGTGGAGAGAGGGTTCTTTAGGGCAAGGAGGGGCTGGCTCTGCTTCTCACTGCAGCATCTGGGCTTCTCCACACAGACGGGCTAGCAGTGTTCCAGGCCTTCCTTCGTACTGAGTTTAGTGAGGAGAACCTGGAGTTCTGGCTGGCTTGTGAGGACTTCAAGAAAGTCAAGTCACAGTCCAAGATGGCGGCCAAAGCCAAGAAAATCTTTGCTGAATACATCGCGATCCAGGCGTGCAAGGAGGTAAGGTCTTAGGCCGGGCCTTCACGTCCCCGATCACCAAGCCCATGGGTTCTTCAGCTGCAAGGATGGAGCAGCAACCCTGGAGGGGAGAGGGGGAAGTGACTGTTGGATACCACACGCCCAAGGTGGGGAAGAAGCAAGCTGAGGCCATTGGAAGAACAAAATCCTGGTTAATCATAAAAATGGCCTCCGTCTGGGAACCAGCAGTTAGCATAATGGCTATGTCACTGGACTCCCATGTAGTTGACCGCGGTTTGCGTCCCAGACCCGGTGGCTTAAAAAACTCACGCTGGGCACATGTGCGTGCGTGCCCAAGATCCCAAGAGGAGAATGGAGGAGAAGGGATTGCGGCGTGACCATCCCCCGTGAGGGGTGATTTCTCGCTTTCTGTCTCTATGTCTCTCTCTGTCTGTCTGGTGAGCGCACGCGCCCTATAGCAAAAACAACTAAAAAAAAAAAAAATGCCTCCGTCTAGGCACTGCCGTGTGCCACGCACATCCTGAGCCCTTTGTGACAACCTGTAGAAGAGGTTTTAATGTCATGTTTATTTGAAGAATGAAGAGGTGGTCCCCCCGAGCCAGTCACAGTAGCCAGCGTCTACTGAGTGCCCACTGTCTGCCAGGTCCTGGTTACACCACGCTGGCCATGGCCATCACGCTTCATTCCCAGCTCTTTGAGGCATGTGCTGCTATTCGTAGCCTGTAAATCAGACAACCGAGGCTCGGCACACTTAAGTGGTTTGTTTTAGGTCACACACCCAGCTGTGGCATTGCTAGGACTTGAACCTTGGCAGGTAGATCCAAGAGCTGGTGTTTCCAGGCCTTGTAAACTCTGCCACTCTCCAGTAAATGACTGAGCCTGGCCTTGAGCCTTTGGCCTGGGGCTTCCACCTCGGATGATGCAGGGCAGTGGGGATGTGGAGGCCCATTCCCAGCACCTGGCCCAGGGTCAGCCCCTCACGGCAGCCCTGACCACATCCCATCCCCCTCCGCAGGTAAACCTGGACTCGTACACACGGGAACACACCAAGGACAACCTGCAGAGTGTCACGCGGGGCTGCTTTGACCTGGCACAGAAGCGCATCTTTGGGCTCATGGAAAAGGACTCGTACCCTCGCTTTCTCCGCTCTGACCTCTACCTGGACCTCATTAACCAGAAGAAGATGAGTCCCCCGCTTTAGGGGCCGTGGAGTAGAGCTCAGCATTCACACCAGGCAGGCTGGGCCCTGCCCACCTGCCTCCCTCCCTACTGCGACGGAGGGGGCAAGCAAGCCCCCAGAGGCTGCATCTCTGGACGCACAGATGGACATTTGGATGTGTGGCCTGGACTAAGGGAGGCCAGGTCACTGGAGGAGTAGAAGGACTGGCCCTGTGGAGTCCCCACCGCCCTGGTACGAGGGGACCCAAGGGCCCTGGCAGGTCAGGGGCCCGGCCGAGCCAGCTCTGGAGCTGCTGCTCCCTGCTGCAGAGACTTCGGAGACTTCGCATTGACCAAGTTCCTTAAAGAACTGGCTGATGGGGCAGGGCCCAGGCTGGGGCCCTGGGGCCCTCCTGGGGGCCCACAGGGGCTTGCAGCCAGACCCCTGCCTTGAGTTTTATTTATTTAAACAGTAGTTGGATGCTTGGCACGTTGTCCTGGAATAGGAAACCCTTGCCTCATCAATTTTCCTAATTTCCAAGTGCAATATTTTAACCAACGCCTTGTGAAAGGCCACCTTGCCGAGAAGGTGCACTCCATTTTCCAGTTTCAGGGGATTTGCTGGTCCCAGGCCCTAGTGGCGGGCAGCTGGGCCTTCTGGATGCATGAGGCCTGGAGGGGCATTGCAATCTGACCTCACACAGAAACCGGGCCCCCCCTGGGTGGGGTGTCCCTCGGGAGCTCGGGAAAGCATGGCACCCTCAGACCATACCGTAGCCAAGTTCTGGAACAAATAAAAGGCCTGTGTTACTTCTTGGGTCTGACCCTGCCTATGTGTGCCTGGTCTTGAACTTTTCCGGGGAGGCTGGGGCTGGCTGGAGGGTGGGTGGGTAGGTAGGTGGGTGGGCTGTCGATCCACCTGCCCTCATCCTGGAGCTCTCTCCTGATGGAGCGGGGAGAGCTGCGCTCCCTCTGCCTTGCCAGGCCGGGTGCTGCACCTTTGCTGTTTCAGTCAACATAGCGTCCTCTTCCCAAGCCTGGGAGGTGGGGCTTATGCCTATTTTACAGCAGAGGAAAGTGACGCACAGACAAGTAAAGTGACCGGTCCAAGGTCACACAGCAGGTGGCAGAGCCAGCCTCAGCCTGACTGGCTGCAAAGCCTGTGCTCTGGATCTCTGCTGGCTGCGGGATGGTGTCCGAAGCTGGCCACCAGCTGGCTGTGTGACCTTCACCAACTTCCTTCACTTCTCTGCCCCAGCTCTGTGGAACTCCCCTGTGGCACCGGACTGGCTAATGGAGGAGGACAGGGCCAGGATCTCACTCAGGGTGGCAGCAGGCCCAGGGAAGCCATCCAGACAGAAGGAAGAACTGGGGAGGTGACAAGGGATGGGACTCAGTGTTCTCTGTGGCTCTGGGCAAGGCTTTCCCTCTGTGCCTTTGTTTCCCTTCCTGCCCAACAGGATGTGCAAATGCAGGAAAGGCCTGATCCATGAGCATCCTGCAGGGGGCCTGGACTACTCACCTAGAAGTGGGGAAAAGGGCCCAGCACCTGGGCCGACCTGATGTTCACACATACAACTCCCCAAGTCCAGGGGCAGGACTGGGGCCTGGCCTGGGGCGGGGCCTGGCCCAGCTGCTGACAGATGAAGCTGGTAGAGACGGTGCACGAGGTACGGGGCCTCATCTACTTGGAACTTGTTCTGCCCAGGGTCCTGGGTTCCAGTCTGCCCACTGGGGACAGACCCAGAAGACATGGGACCCTGCAGCCACTGTCTTCCCTGCCTCTCCCTCTGACCTCCCTGGCCAAGGCCACCCCTGTAAGCACCCATGCACAGTAAGAGGATCAGAACTGGTGGCCTTTGGAGGCTGAGCCCTCCCTGAGGTTGCAGGGGGCTTGGGCTGGGCAACCCAAGCCATTGCTCTTGCCCTACAGATCCTGGGTCTTGCCAGGAGGGACAGGTGAGCTTTTTTCCTTTCTTTTAAAAGAGATTTTTGCTGCAGGGCATGTGTTCTCACCACAGAGAGACAGAGAGAGAGCAAGAAATCCCCTCCAGGGGTAATGGCCATGCCACAATCCCTTCTCCTCCATTCTCTTGGGATTTTTGGCACACACGCTTACACGCCTGGTGTGAGTCTTAAGCTACCAGACCCAGGACTCAAACCATGGTCTACTACATGGGAGTCCAATGACATAACCATTATGTCATCTGCTGGTCCCAAGGGGAGAGGTGAACTTTCTGACTGCCCCTCTGACCACTCCTCAGTTTTCCTGTTCTACTGCAAGGGGGCCCTGACCCCTGCTCACCCCTGAAGTCCGTTTTGAAAGAACTTCCAGTGTTCGAGGGTAGCCAGGTGAGTACACGGCCCCTTCTCTGCATTTCCAGGCAGTCGCGCTCCCTTCCTGATGGGCCCTCACCAGACAGCATCGCAGTCAGGCGTGGGCTTATCTGATTGCTTAGGCTTTGGGATCAGGAATCCTGGGTTTGAGTCTTGCCTTTAACACAGACTTGCTCTGTGACCTTGGCAAGTCACTGCTCCTCTCCAAGCTGCAAAAATGAGAAGATACTATTGTCAGGGCTGGGATGGAGATCCAGCGAGCCCACCTGCAGGAAGGACCTGAGCTGGGCCCACGTGTACAGTGGGTGCTAGATGTTTGTTGGCAGCCGTTTCCCCAGCTCCAGAGAGTGCTCTCCTCCAAGAGCAGGGCTGGGTCTTCTTGCTTCAGGCTCCGGGGCCTTAGCACTGGCCCTGGCCAGTGAGCCCTGAGAGCTTTGGAAACTGTGAAGGCTTCCCTACTGTGGAGGCTCCAGGGCCTTGTGAGGCTGGAAGGACCCGGGAGCAGGGGGAGCAGCGTTGTGCTCCTAACTGAACAAGACACCTCCTAGATTCTTCCAGACCTGAGATTTGGGGACACGACAGCTGAGGAAACCAAGGCGCAGAGAGGACTGGAATACCACTTCCGGTCTCCCCAGCCCACCCCAATGTAAGAGGCAGAGCTGAGGCAGAGCCCAGGCCTGCTGAGTCCTGGCCTGGCCTGGCCTCTCTGGTGTCTTCTTGGTGAAACATCTGCTTGGGTGGACCAGAGACTCACCTTCCCGGTTCTTTAGGTTCCAGGGATTGAGCCTTGGACCAGACCCTCCACCTTCCAACCCCTAGGTTGCCATGGAAACCCAAATCCAGGAGAACAAAGTCAGGCAGATGGAATTCCCATTTTGGAAGGTCCCGCTGCCTGGTTTCCATTACTCACACCCTGGCTCCCTTGGCCTCGGAGTGGTTCTGTGCAGAGCAGTTGGAGAACAGGCTGGAAGAGCACCTGGGTCCTCCTGCCCTGGGCCCTGCAGGGGTCCCTGGGGCCCTGGTGCATACCTCGCCCTCCGAGGCCTGTCCCCACACCTGCACAGATGTTCCAACTGGTCCCTATGTTTCTTTCACCTGCGAGGAAGGAGCAGGCTCCTTGGTCTCTGTCTGCAATCCCAGGGTGGTGAGCGAGGATCTCAGAGCTGCGAGGTCAGAGGCCCGGCTCCCTCCCCATCCCACAGATGGGGACACTGAGGAGGAAGACAGGGAAGTGCCAAGGTGACCCCCGGGCCTCAGGGTTAGGCTCTAGAGTTCAGTCTCTGGCTTCCCTACTTGCCACCAGTTGTGAGACTTTGAGCAAATCACGTAGCTTCTCTGCCTCGGTTTACTCATCTATGAAACGTGGGTATCGGCGCCCGCCCCCAGAGCGGCCATGACCAGGTGAGGTGGTGCCTTCAGTGCCTGGCGTGGGGTCTGAGCTCCTCACAGGTGCTAGCCACATCAGTATTCAGGGCACAGCTCATAGTCCCGTCTCCCAGGCCACAGCAGGTGGGGAGCCTTCAGGGTCAGACCCCACGTCCTGTCCTTCCAAGAGCAGGTTTGCTGGAGGGCAAGGCCAGGCTATTCCAGGGAGTAAGAAACAGCCTGTCCCCAACTGGGAGCAGCTAGGGTCAGCTGGTGAACAGGGCGTGGAAGAAGGGAGAGGGAAGAGGGCACTGCCGTGCCAACTGCAGCCGGACTCCTTGCAGGTGAGTCGGCTCTCGTGCTCCACCACTGCCCTGTGCGTGTCGTGCTCACTTGGCCAGGCTGGGGACAGCTGTGGCCTCCTAGACTCCAACTTGGAAGAGACCGTCTAGTCCAAGCTACTGCTCAGTGCGTGTGTCCCTTGGGTGTTTGGGTTTCTGCATCTCTTCCATGACGGGGAGCTCATTATCTGTCAAGGCAGCTCACAAGGGCTGAGGAGTTCCTTGGGGGTTCTAAAGTTCTCACCCTCTGACGTCAGGATCCTGGGGTGGAGGGGAGGGGGTAGGAATAGGTGAGGGTGGCCCAGGCAGGTCTCCTGCCCAGGCGCCCACCTATAGACTTGCCCTATTCTCTGGCTTCGTTCTTCTCTGGTCTCCTCGCCTCCTGGTCCCTTGACCGATTGTCCCCTCCTTGAACCCATCCCATTGTCATCTGATTAGGAATGAATTCTCTTCCCTGATCTCTCCCTCAGAGATCTCAGGCCCTCAGGCAGCAGACGTGGGCTCAGAGAAGCTTCTAGGTCTTGTTTTGCTTACAGTTGGTAACATCTGAGGAACACCTGGCTCCCGGGTGCCCAGTGTTCCTGCCACGACGATGCCTCTTCCTTGGATGGTCTAGACCTGGTCTGCCACACAGCTGGGGAGGGCACAGCTGGGGAGCTGGAGGGGAGCTGTCACCCCTCGGAGGTAGCCCTGAGAGGGACCCCAGCTCTAAATGGAAACGTATTTCCATTCTGCACATGAGACAATTCAGGCTCAGAGAAAGTGGACAAGCATGTCAGGGAGGAGCAGGGCCTTCAGCCTCCACCCCCAACCTGCAGGCAGCCTCAGTCAGGCATTTGCAAAACATCCACACCTCGAGCCAGTCAGTCCGAGAGGCCGGGCTACAGGAGCAGGTGGGGGCTTTGACACAGGGTCCGCTCGGTTTGAGGGCAGACTTTTCTTTCTTTCATTTAAAAAAAAACTAATTAATTGTTTAAAAGATATATTTATTCAATTGTATTGATGATGATTTATTTATTTATTTATTTTGAGAGGTTTTTGTGATAGGGGTCGTGCACTTGCCAGACAGAGAGAAAGAGAGAGACAGAAAACGAGAAATCACCCCCGGGGGGATGGCCACGCCGCAATCGCCCAGCGTGAGTTTAAGCCACCGGGTCCGGGATGCGAACCGCGGTTGACTACATGGGAGTCCAGCGACATAGCCATTACGCTAACTTCTGGTCCCGAGTATTTATTTTTTAATTTGACCAGAGAGAGACAGAAAGAGAAAGGGAAAGCGAGAACGGAAGCCACCAGGTCTGAGATCTGAGCCATGGTCGACCATGTGGGAATCCAGTGCTCTAACCATCACGCCATTTTCCGGCACCGAGGGTAGGCTCCTCTAAGGAAGGCTGAGGAATGGCGGGAGCTTCCGAGCGTGGAGCTATTCGTCCCACGCTGAGGTCACACTAGGGCTGTGAGACAGCTGCCTTACCTCTCTGAGGCTCGGTCATCTCAGCTATAAAATGGGAATAAGGACCCCACTTCACGGGCTCCCACGGACTCAGTAGCTGGGGAATATGTGTGAACCCTCAGCATGGGGACAGAGGTGGGGAAACTTGTGGCTGAGACAGTCACCAGGAGGTGAAGTCAGGCCAGGCCCAGCCAGCTGTGCAGGAGGAAGCCACCCCCGCAGTTCTCCACCGCTAGGCTCTAACCAGTGACTCACACCAAGTGGGGGCCCCAGGGGGGTGGGTCCTGAACCCCAGATCCTGCCTGGCTGGGCAGGGTCCCACCTGCCTGCTGTTTCAAGGGCAACTGAAGAAAACCTTGTCCAGCAGGTGGCCGGCCTGCAGTTGGTTCTGGGACCTGGCCTCAGATCTGTCCCAGTCCCTCCGTGACCTTGGATGAAGGCCCTCCCAGCCCTAGTCCTTGGTTCCTTCTGCTGAAAAACAAGGAGAATCCAACTTTCCTTCCCGTCTCAGATGGTGGCCTTGCGGTGTGAGGGGCTGGGATCCGGGCCGAGCACATCTCCGTGTGGTGTGGGCATGTATGTGCCTGTGCACGTGCTCACGGGTTGTCAGGGCTCTGCTTAGCTCCTTCCCCAGAGGCCTGGAGGGGCCCACTTGGACAGCAAAGTCTGTTCACACTTGCCCTAGAGGGGACATGGGTCCACACCCTTGGGACGCTACCCTCCGTGTCCTCCAGCCAGGCCAGCAGATCTGCTGGTTATTTACAAGTTCCTGCCCTCCAGGCAGTGCCCCACAGTGCTCCCCCCACCCTGCCCCCACACACACACCGGCTCTCAGGGAGTCACTTTGAAGCCTCCAGGGGATGAACAAGGGCACAGCTGAGGGGCCAGCTTTGGTTCTGCTGCCAACAGTGGCAAACCCCATTCCTCACTAGGCCTCACCTTTGCCATCTGGAAAATGGGTGGAGGATTTTCAAAGTGCTCTCCAGGAGCATGGAGGTTAAGGTGCTAGATCCCCCATGGCTGGCTATGCAGTTTGAATCCCAGATCCTGAGGCCTGAAAATCACGTTGGGCGTGTGTGCATGCATGCCCAAATTCCCCAAAGAAAAGTCTGTAGGGGGATGATTGCTTACTCCCCTATCCCCCACTCTAGCAAGCACGTGTCCCCTGTAACAAAAAGAAAAAACAATAAGCTCTCCAGAAGCGCTCTGTCTGACACCTCAGGCTCTATTTGCTCCTCCTCTGAAGTTCTCACAGCAGGCAGCTGGATTGCTGCCTTTGGAGCCGGAGGAGGGTGGTGATCCCGACCATGGACTTTGGAGGTTGACAGACCTGGGATGGAATCCTGGTTCAGATCCTTCCTGACGCTTATGTCTCTGAGCCACCGTTTCCTCATTTCATGATAGTTCTTGGATAAGCATTTGCTGTGGTCTAATTAAAGCAGTCTGAGCTCTCTGCACACAGTCCTGCTGGTTGACCTTCAGGTAGGTCTTCAAATGACCTCACTCTCTTCCATTCAGCTTTTGCAAATGTAGTTCCCTCTGCCTGGAACTTCTTTCTTCTTCTCTCTTAGTTAATAATGATAATGATGAACATGACAGTAATAACTAACATGTACCGAGGATTTAATATTCACCAGGACTGTGCAAAGTACTTGACTGACATTTTCTTCTTGCAAGCTCATGACAATCCCATGAAGAGTTAAGAGCTGGGGCCAGCAGGTGGCATGGTGGTTGAGAGCGCTGGATTCCCACGTGGACAACCGCAGTTCGAGTCCTGGACCTGGAGGCTTGCTTTCTCCCTTTCTCTCTCTCTGTTTCTCTCTGGTCAAAATTTAAAAATGATAATAACAACAAATGGAAATAAATAAATATAAAAAAAAGTTAAAAGCTATTATTATTAGCCCCTACAGAGTGGTGTCCTGAGGGCAGGCCCTGGAGCTAATTGGTCAGGGAAATCCCAACTCTTCCACTTAGTCGTGTGAACTTGGACAAATAACTTCACCTTCCAGACCTCGGTTTACCCATCTGTACTGGGGACAGGCAGCGTGTCTGTATTATAAGGTAGCCATAAAAAGAACGGAAAGAGTTAAGACGTGCAAAATGCTTAGAGCAGTGCCTGGTGCCTTGTAGATACCGCAGAAATGTTTTATGAACCAAATTTCTGTTTCTCAGATGACAAAACTGAGGCTCAGAGAGAGTGTGCCTTGTCCAAGGTTACTTAGTAGCAAGAACAGATGGGATTTGAACCCAGGCTAGGAAGCTCCAGAGCCCTGGCTCTCAGGCACTAGGCTATCTTCCCTCCCCATCTTCTCCTCCAGAGTTTCTGGTGTAACTTCCTCGGGGAAGCCTTCCTGGATAACTCTGAGTAGAAGAAGGCCTCTGCTATCCCCTCGCAAAGTGCCTCGTGCTTTGCTGTGATGGGACCGGCCACAGACCGCATCTATGCTGCATTTCACGGCTCATTTCCTCTCGACTGTAAAGCCCATGGGAGCAGGGGCCATGTCTATTTTACTCTCAGCCGTAAGACAGTGCCTGACAGAGTAAATGCTTAATAAATACTTAGTGGATAGAAAGCAGTATGTTGCTTACTGCAGTGGATTGCTCAGGACGAGCTCGTGAAAAAAAGCCTGAGTAAGAAGCCACCATGCTGTGAGTGATAGAAAACATAAGATAGAAGATGACATCTCTCCCACGTTACAGAAATTTAGATGTAAGTAGTCCAGGGCTGCAATGGCATGTCCATGATTATCAGAAGTCCCGATTCCTTCTATTGTATTGTGTTGCCCGTCTCAAAAGGTAGCTTCTACCTCATGTGTGAGATGGCTGCTTGAGCTCCAGCTGTCATGGAAGGGTGAAAGGGCTTAAGGGCAAAAGTGAACATCAGGGGCCAGCAGGTGGTGTGGAGGTTAAGGCAGCCGGGTCTCACATGGCTGACTAAACAGTTCAAGTCCCACACTTGGTGACCTGAAAATCACACTGGCTCAGTGTGCATGTGTGCCAAAAATCTTGAGAGAATGGAGGAGAAGGGATTACAGCATGGCCATCCCCCTCTGGGGAATAATTTCTCACTTTCCCTCTTTCTCTCTCTCTCTCCCTGTCTTTCTGTCTTTGGTGAATGCATGTGCACTATAGCATACTAAAATAATAATAATTTTAAAAAGTGAATGTCAGTTATTTCTTAGAGAAGGCACCTAAAAACTGTCACATGATATTTTATCTTACAGCTTATTGGGCAGAACTTAGTCACATGACGATACCTATTATAAGGGAGGCTGGGAAATGTAGTTCCAACCTCTTGATTGATACCATTACAACCAGATAAAAACCAGAGCTTCTATTTCTCTAAAGTAATGTAGTGGATGTTGGAAGACATAGTCACAGAGTGACCAGTGACACATCCATCTTGTAGAGAAGAGGTGGGCAAGTGGGCATGTATTAGGCAGCTATCGAGACAACAGTGCTGCAAAACAAACCACTCCGGAGCTCACTGGATTAAAATAGTCATTTAGTCTCTCTTATGCTTCTGTATGTTGGCTGGAGTCAGCTGATCCAGGCTGATCTGGGCTAGACTTGGCATCTCCTCAAGAGCTGGGCTCAAATCTGCTCCATGTGACACTTCTTCCCAGGCTAAAGGCTCAGCATCTACCTGGGGGAAGTTCCCCCTGAAGGCACTGCATTCCCACATGGTTGACCATGGTTTGAGTCCTGGACCTGTTGGCTTATTTTCTCACTTTTTTCTTTCTCTCTGTCTGTACCTCTCCAGTCAAATAAAAAATAATAATAGCAAAAATAAGTAAATAAATCATTCTTTTAAAAAATTTTCCATAGGCACACGCCCCCATGCTGGCTTGTTTAGGTTGGGTCAACAACTGAACCTGGGCCTCCTATGTAGCCCCAGTGAAGCCTACCTATTTACGCCACCACAGCTGGACCCAAAATATTTTAATTTTGAAAAATTATGTAAGGAATTTACAAAGATAGTACAGAAAGATCTCATGCACCCTTCACCTAATGCCCACAGAGAGGGCACCTTACACAATGATAGGACAGTATCAAGCCTGGAAACTGACATTGCCCAATATGTGCACACAGTTCTGTGGCATTTGTCACATGTAGCTTTGTGTAATCACCACTGCAATCAAGATACAGAATGATTTCATCATCACAGAGATCTTGCTTGATATTTTTATAATCTTTTATCACATCCATCCTCCCCACCATCCCTGACTCTTTAACAACTGCCGATCTGTACTCTAACTATGTCATTTTGTCATTGATGTAAATGGAAATCATATAGGGTGTGACCCTTTACAAAATTTTGTATAAGGTGTATGCACTTGCCAAAGGGAGAGAAAGAGAGAGAGAAAGGGAAAGTGAGAAAGCGTTCCCAGTGGTGACGGCCATGCCACAATCCCTTCTCCTCTAATCTCCGCTCAGGATTTTGAGCATGCCCGCACGTGGGTCTAGGACTTGAACTATACAGTCAGACAGGTGGGAATCCAGCCCCCTTAACTACCACCAGCTGGCTCCAGTTTGTGACGTTTGGAGATTGCTTTTATTCACTCAACAGAATGTCTTTGAGAACCAGCTAACCTGTGCTAGGTATGCTAGAATGTAGTTGTTGAGTCATGTGGTAAGAGTAGGTTTAGTTTTTAAGAAATGTCCAAGTTTGGGACCAATAGATGGCATAATGATTATATTGCTGGACTTCCATGTAGCTGACCTTGGTGTGAGTCCTGGACCCAGTGGCTTAAAACTCACACCAGGCATGTATGCATGTATGCCCAAAATCCTGAGAGGAGAATGAAGAAGGGATTGGGGCATGGCCATTCCCCCCGGGGGCGGGGGGTGATTTCTTGATTTCTGTCTCTCTGGTGAGTGCACACGCCCGATAGAAAAAACTCTTTTGTTCTTTTGTTTTGGGAGAGTTCTTTGTTTTTCTTTGTTTTGTTTTGTTTTGTTTTGCTATAGGGTGCGTTTGCTCACCAGAAAGACAGAAAGCGAGAAATCACCTCCCTAGTGCAGATGCCCTAGAGCAAAAATCTCATTTTATGTACATATATATATATATATATATATATACATATATATATATATTTGTTTGTTTTAACTATATATCCCCAAGGGAATGGCCATGCTGCAATCCTTTCTCCTCCATTCTCCTCTTGGGATCTTGGTCACGCACACGTACCCAGTGTGAGTTTAAGCCACAGGGCCAGGGACTTGAACCACAGTCAACTACATGGGAGTCCAGCAACATAGCCATTACGCCAACTGTTGGTTCCCAAAAAAAAACTCTCCTAAAAAAAAATAAAAGAAAGAAAGAAAGAAAGGAAGAAAGAAAGAAATGTCTAAGCTGTGGCCTGTAGGTGGCATGGTGGTTGAAGCACTGGGCTTCACGTGGTCGACTGTGGTTCCAGTCCCAGACCTGGTGGCTTGCTTTCTCACTCTCTCTGGTCAAATGCAAAAAATACATAAAATTAAAAAAAAAATATATATATGTGTGTGTGTGTGTGTGTGTATTTACATATATATATATATATGTATGTATATGTGTGTGTGTGTGTGTGTGTATATATATATATATATATATATATATATATATATATATATATATATATATTTGGGGCATGCACGCACATATGCCCACCTTGAGTTTCAAGCTGCTAGGTCCCAAACTTAAACCATGATGGGAGTCCAGCACCTTAACTCTATACCACCTGCTGGTCCCTAAATAATTCTTATTAAAGAAAAGGAGAGAGAAAGAAACATCCAAGCTATTTTCCAGAGTAGCTGTACCCAAGAGAGATCCACATCCTTGCCAGCATTAATACTGTCCCTATGTTTGCTTTTAGCTGTTTTAATAGATGTATGATAGCTCATTCGGGTTTTTGTTTGCATTTCTCTAATGACTAGTGATATCAAACATCTTTTCATGTACTGGTTTGCCATCTGTATATCCTCACTGGTAAAATGTCTTTTCTTTGCACATTTTCTAATGAGATGGTTTTGCTTTTTAACTGTGAATCCTTCCTCAGATATGTAGTTGGCAGATAATTTCTCTGAGTCTGTAGCTCATCTTTCCATCCTCCCAACAGCATCTTTTACAAAGTAAAAGCTTCTACATTGGATGAAACTCAACTTATCTCTTTTTTTTTCTTTTATGGATCGTACTTTTGGTGTTATGTCTAAGGACTTTACACTAAGTCCTAGGTCCTAAAGATTTTCACCCATGCTTTCTTCTGAAAGTTTTTATTTAAAAAAATTTTTTTTTGATTGCTAGTAGGTACATGCATTCATGAGAGAGAAAGTACACCCTACTCCCCCCACCGCCAAGATGTAGACACACCGCAATTTTTCCTCTTTTTCTCCATCCTGTCAGGATTGGGGGCATGCATGTACTTGAGCCTGGTGTGTTTTTTTACCTGATGTGTTTTAAGCAGCCAGGGCAAGGCTCGAACTGCAGTCAACCTTGTGGAATCTGGCTTTCTATACACAGGACTTAATCACTGCAGTGTATCATTAAGTAGCAGTGCAGTTAACTCTTCTAAAAGTGTTAATGTTTTACATTTTATATTTAAACTCTATGATACAAAAATTTACACAGTAAGGTTACCAGTTTGTCACAAATCAGAATACAAGTTTAATCTTTTAAATCTATAATACATTTAAATCTAAAACACATTTTGAGCTAATTCTTGTGTAAGAAGTGAGTTTATGTGTTTATTTGTTTGTTTTGCATAACGTTATCCGATTGCTCTAGCACCATTTGTTGAAAAGATGAATTTTTTTAAGAATGATTTATTTAATTTTATTTATTCATTTTTTATTTTTTAAATTTGACCAGAGAGAGAGAAACACACACAGAGGGAGATAGAAAGAGAAAGAGAGAAAGCGAAAGCCACCAGGTCCAGGACTTGAACCATGCTCGGCCATGAGGGAATGTCCAGCGCCTTAACCACCACGCCACCTGCTGGTCCCGAAAAGATGAATTTTTCTGACATATTGATCTTCTGACATTACTGAACTCACTTAATGGTGCTAGGTACCTTGGGTTTTTCTACTTAGACAATCATGTCATTTGCAAACAGCGACAGTTTTACATTTCTTCCTTTATGATCTATATATCATTTATTTCCTTTTCTTGCTTCATAGGGCTTTAGTCTTTCACCAATAAGTATGATATTAAATGTAGGGCTTTTTGTAGATATTTATTTATATAGGAAGTTCTTTTACTTATATACTTTATTTTTATAGAAAATCTATTTACTCTTGTAGGAAGTTGCCCTCTATTTCTAATTTTCTGAGCAATTTTTTCATGAATGTATGTTGAATTTTGTTAAATGCTTTTTTCCTTTTTTTCCCACTGATTGGTATGATCATGATATTTCTTCTTTAGCTGGCTAATATGGTAGATTACATTGATTTTTAGGTATCAAAATAGCCTGGCATTCCTGGAATAAACTTCATTTGGTAATGGTGTATAGTTTATTTTTACATGTTTCTGAATTCTATTTGCTACAATTTCATTAAAGAGTTTTACATCATATACATGAGGGCTATTGATCTGTAGTTGACACGAGGATTATATAGAATTGGTGTTTATTTTTTCTTTAAGAAGCAAGCATATTTTTAAATGTTTTTGCACAATTTAATAAATAACCTTTTGATGACTGCAGACATGTAAGCCCAGCTATATTCAGAAACACCAGTCATGATGGTTCTCTGGATTGGGGTATCATCTTCAAAAATTACAAGCAGTTACTTGTATGCAACTGCTAGCAAACCAGTAAGACAGCACTTACGGGGACCAGCAGTTAGCATAATGGCTATGTCGCTGGACTCCCACGTAGTCGACCGAGGTTTATATCCCGGACCCGGTGGCTTAAAAAACTCATGCCGGGCGCGTGTGCGTGTGTGCCCAAGATCCCGAGAGGAGAATGGAGGAGAAGGGATTGTGGCGTGACCATGCCCCCTGGGGGGTGATTTCTCGCTTTCTGTCTCTCTGTCTCTCTCTGTCTGGCGAGCGCCCGCACCCTATAGAGAAAACCTCTCAAAAAAAAAAAAAAAAAAAAAAAAAGACAGCACTTACGCATCCATCATTTTCAGGATTGTTGGTAACTTGGGCATATTTCCCCCAAATAACCAGCCTCCTTGTGTCAGAAGGCCTAACTCGCTCACATTCACCTCAATGACAGTACCTTCGATGATAACACTCAAAGCTGTATATAGTGGGGATGAGGGATTCTTCTTTATGCCAAGTATTGGCAGGCAGAAGGTGGTTTTCAGTTCAGGATGTGTTACGTGGGCCTTCTTGACATGTAAGACCATTGGCCTAATGAGTCTTTCATATTTAGGTGGTTTTCTAGTAAAGCCATCTCCAACAAAGCAGACTTTTGTTACCATCCTTCTCTATGCCTTCTTCTTTCTCTTTCCTGTTTGAATAACTTTTAATACTTCTGTTCCTCCCTAGGCTCGAACTCTGGGTAGAGGGACTTCCCATTTTCCCGCTTTCTCTTTCTTCTTTCGTTTAATCATGTTGGAAAGTACTTTAGCGCGGGACTGTCCTTCTCTGTCCAACAGATCGGCAGGCACTGCTCCTTGTGGAGTCTTTCCATCATGCTTTTGTTTGGTGTTCGTCCTTTCATGCACCTTCATAGTCTTTTCCATTTGTATTTTCTCAGCATGGCGCTGTTTATGATAGAGCTTAGCCTGCAGACCATCATCTTTTTGGCCTTCTTTGAACGGTCATGAGCCTCCCGACTTTCCTTCTTTCTCTTTTTCTCATAGTAATCCAAACGGTATCCATGGTGTTTACAATTTAATTCAATATATTTGTTTCGTGGCATGATGATGGCTGCAGAGTCACCGGGAGCAGCCTTCCGGAAGCAAAGAAGTTGTCAACTTTCGGGTCTCAGAGACCAACAAGCGGACCGGATGCGGTCCGGAATGGGAAAACAGCAAGCATATGTTAAGCCTCTGTTTGAGATTGCCTGCAAAAATCCCAATGATCAAAACAAGTCACGTGGTTGTGCCTGAAGTCAAAGGCAAAAGGCAGAACTGCAAACTCACTTGACAAAGGGAGTGGCTGGGGACAGATGCTAGGAGGAATAAAGGGGGCCAATGAGTCAGTCACCGGAGCTTGAGAGCACACCTCCAGGGAGCAGTTCACTGTGGGCTGCGGGCACCCACAGGCCAGTACGAGCTGGGCCGTCCTGGACCCCACTTCTGCCTGACTGGGTGCTTTCAGGAGGGACTTTAGGGTGCTGTCTGTGCAATGCTGGTGGGCCCAATTTAAGCACAGCTTATAAATGAAATCCCCAATGTACAAATGACACAAAGCATTCCTTACAGGATAATTAATCAAGATCAAAATCCAAAGACAGTAAGTGAATTTAGAAAATAGGATTTAATCTTCTTAATTTGACTGATTTTCATCTTTCCAATAGTTTCATGCACCAGCTTTCTTGGGTAACTAATGTGTTTGGTTCTTCAGAGGATTCAGAGAAGAAGAGAATCTGGCCTCCAAAAACCTCTCCAGCCTCATCATTCCCCGTGGCTCCATCCCCTCTCTATCCCCGCCTCCTGCCCCCTCTCCATAAAGCAGCTAGGCTTGTTGGCACCCCAGGGCCTTTGCACAGGCTGCTTTCTTCCTGAAAAGCCCTTCCAGCCACCTCGTCTCTTGGCCATCTCCTATTCAACCTTTGGTATCAGCTCAGGGACTGTATCTTCCAGGACCCCTCCCCTCATGTCCCAAACCTAGAGGAGAGGCCCTTCTCCGAGTGTCCCCAGCACCCCGTGCAGGTGACGCAGCCCTGGACCTGCCTCTTTATTGGCCCATCTCTCTCCTTGGCCTGTGAGATCTTCAAGAGCTGAGCTTAGGTTGCCATCTGGGCCCCCAGCACCCAACCCAGGGCCTGGGCCAGAGCAGGCATTTGAAAACACAACTGAAGGCCCAAATGGCTGCAGGCTGACTTTGGCATTTCACCATGGTGTTCGAGATTCACAGTGCTATGTCCTGGGTGAGCAAAGCCCTCCCCGAAGCCCAGAGGGGCTGCTAGGGACACCTCTGTCTGTCCTCACCAGCCTTCAGCTCTTCCCTCAGGCTTGTCCCTCCTCTTCAGGGAGGAGGGCTGGGAGGTGCCCTGCAAGTAGAAGTGTCCACAGGCCTGTCCAGGCAAGATACACCTTGATGGTCACAAACAAAAGCCTCGTCTGGCATTCAGGGCTGTTCTCAATGGATCCTGATTTCTCCTATGAAGACTTGTCCCCTGCTCTACCAAAAAATTTCCCATTGAGCCCCTCATGGTCTTATTCAGCCTCCTCCCCCATCCCTTTGCTTCTGCTGCTCCTACCACCTGCAACTCCTTCCCCCATTTCTCTTTGCCTCTAGTTCAGCCTAAACCCTTCCAGTCCACTGCAGACTGAGCACCTCTCCCCTGTCATGCACTCTGAACTCTACCACTCTGGAGTCTGCACCAAGGCTAGGTCCCTCAGGAAATGCTAGCCCGCCTCCAATTTTCCACTGAATATTTGTGGGTGCAAGTTTGGGCTGTCCAGTCAGGGTGACCTGAGAGCTGGCCAAGTTGGACTTTGTTCAGGGTAGTGGCCAGGAAGAGCACGGGCACTTCTTGACCCTGGAGTAAGATAAGCAGCTGGACCCAAACACTCCGCAAGGCTATTTTTAGCTGTTGCTTCCTGGCAGGCCTGGGCCTGGTTTAGGCCTGGAGGGAGAACAATGAGCCATTGAGTCTTATCTGAACCCTGTGCCTCTAAGGAGGGCAAATGATGGGGGAGGGGCAGTGCTCAGAGATAGGTGAGGAGGTTGCCTGTCCTCCCCATGCTGATCAGCTGGAAAACTTCTACCCTGAGGTCTTTGTGGACTTCCTGTGGGACCAGGTGCTGGGCCATCGAGCGACTCCTTTAGCAGCAAGAGCCGCGGTATTTCTGTGGGCCAGACACTAGGCTCAGCACCGCATGTCCTGTCCTGCTTACAGGCCTCATCATGCAAACTGGGGACCCCAGCTCAGAGGTTAGTAAGTCACTCACACGGCAAGTAAGGAGGAGCGAGATTCCAACTCAGGTCCTTTCCATCTCCTTCCGGAGGACACTTCAGAGCCTCCCAACCCCAGGCTTTCTCCTCCCAGGATCTCCTTGGGCCCAGTGGGGTTCATTCAGTCTCTCCTCTCTAATGGCTTTGAGTCCACAGATGACTGCCAACAAAATCTCTCTCCTTCCCTGGGCCTTGGTTCACTCATTTGTAAAATGCAGAGAGCTGCTCTGCCAGGGCTGTTTGTTGGTGAGGACCGAACCACAGGCCAGGTGGGATGAGGCGTCACAGACGGGGAAGGGCAGTGAGGGGCAAAGGACATGCATTGTTAGGTCTCCCCCCTTTGCAGCTTTTGAACCTGAACTGAAGTTTTGCTCATCCTGTGAAGTGCTAACCCAGGAAATATTCTCTCGGGGGTATGGTGGGTGCTAGACTTCAAGGATGGACAATCAAATCTGCCCTCAGGGAGTTCCCCATCTGGAAGGGGAGACAGGAGCATCGACAGGCGAAGACAGTGCAATGAATAGGTGCACAGACACATCTGGTAGTGCTTGCGGGCTGCCATGACACCCACACTGGGTGACTTAGAGAGAAGAAAGCTATTTACCTGGGGCCAGCAGGTGATGTGGTGGTTAAGGTGCTGGATTCCCACATGGCTGACCACAATTCCCACAGTTCAAGTCCCAGACCCAGGGGCTTAAAAATGATGCCTGGTGCATGTGCATGCATGCCCAAAATCCCAAGAGGAGAATGGAGGAGAAGGAATTATGGTATGTTTATCTCCCCTGTGGGGTGTGGGAGGGTGATTTCTCACTTTCCTTCTCTCTCTCTCTCCCTCTGGCAAGCACACATGCCCTATGGCAAAAACCTTAAAAAAAACAAAAAAAAAGAAAGAAAGAAAGAAAGAAAGAAAGAAAGAAAGAAAGAAAGAAAGAAGAAAGAAAGAAGAAAGAAAGAAAGAAAAAGTTACTTTCTCACAATTCTGGAGCTGGAAGTCCAAGATCAAGGTGTCGGCCAGCTGGTTTCTCCTGAGGCTCTCTCCTCGCTGGTCATCTTCTTGCTGTGTCTTCACGGGGTCTTCCCCCTGCACCTGTCTAGCTCCCGGACCCCTCGTCTTATAGGGACACCAGTCACATCTGGATAAGAAGACAGACATCCCACTTGAATGACCTTGTAACTTAACCACCTCTCTGAGGACCCTGTCTCCAAATACAGTCACATGGCCAGGTACAGATGAACTTCGAGGGGACACATTTTGGCTCATAACAATTAGCAATGCAAAATACCCAGTCTGGCAAGGCGTCGGTCTGGGCTCTCCGAGGAGTTACCAGATAACATTCTGAACAGCTTCAGCATGAGATGGGCGAGAGGCTCAGAGAGAAGAGGGACAAGTTTCGTCAATACCCCCAGAGGCCAGGCCCCCCACCCCAGTGGGTGAGTCTCCGCGTGGGGTTGCATTTGGCCAACGACTCCTAAGAACGGCCGTGTCTGACCCCGAAGGCCAGAGTGCTTGGTTCCCAGCTCCAGAACCGCTCTCTGCCATCCCCAGAGCATCAGCAAAAGGTTTCCCACTTAACTCTGCACGAAAGGCCTTTAGGATAAAGTGGGGACTGTGGGGAGGACAGGCAAGACCTGCGGGTGGGGACTGAGACTAGTCCAGAAAAGAGCGATGACAGGAGGATATGGGGACACTAGGCAGCTTCGACTGGCAAGAAGGCACCTACACTGGACTAGAAGAAGTAGCATGAATGAAAGCTTCCTGGAGGAGGTGACAACAAAGGCAGGTCTTGAAGCATGACTCAGAGTGTCAAGGAGGATAATGGCTTCCACGTGAGGGACCCTGTGAGGCAGACGCCCCACATTTCTGCAGACTCCAGATGGCACCTCGCATCTCCTGCGAACTGGGCATGGAACTCTTCCCGCGGGTGAGGAAAGTAGACGGCCATGCTGGATGGGTGGCCGACATGCGAGGTGCAGGGTGTGGGATGAGGCTGTCCAGGAGAGACCAGAGGCGTGCTGGCCACCCCGAGATGTGCCTGGGATGCCCAGCTGCAGGTCAAAGGCTCGGTGCCTATGGCGGGGGGGCTCTGAGGCTTTAGCAGAGAGGGCAGGCCTGCCAGTGCCCAGCGCAGGGGGAGACCAGTACACAGGACTGAAGCACTTGGTGCCAGGCAGCTGAGAGGTCAGGGGCTGCTCCAGGCCTGGTGGTTGGTGTGGGTGCTGCGTGGCATCTTGACTAATGACCCTCCTGTGCCTGGAAGGACTCGGTGGTGAATTTCCATGAACTGCCTTTGTTTTTCTCCCTTTCAGCTTCTGCTGGGGCCTGGAGGGAAAAGACCTCTGAACCAGTCGAGTCCTGCCCAGGGCAGGCGGGGACAAGAACAGGACACACGTAGACTACCTCCCTTGAGCCAACTATTTCACATCTACACGTGACCCTCCCCACCATCCCAAGAGGAGTAGTTGACCCTCCCATTTTACAAAGGTGGAAATAGAGGCTCAGAGAGCAAAGAGGACTTGCCCGGGGCCCTAAGGAAGTGGTGGTGAGGCTCTAGCAGTCCTTCCTGCCAGGAATAAAGGGGTGCACCTGGCTGAGAGGCAGGGGGAGTTGGGCAGGGAAGGCCCACGTCCCAGGAAGCCCAGCCCCATCCTCTGTCTCCTGGCTCCTCCTGGCTCTGACCTAGCAGGCAGTGGAGCCCCTGGATGGGTGAGCACAAGGGAGAGGGAGATGAGGCCACGCCTGCAGAGAGCAGCCCCCAGTGCCAGCCCCGGTGCCCTGGGGGCTCTTGCGTGCTGCCTGGGGTGGGCAGTCTCTGGCCTGTCTCGGCCTCAGGCTGGTACCAAGAACAGCCTCTTAATTCAGAATCTGATTATAGCATGACATAGCACACAGCAGACACACACAGCACATGCCAGACACACACACCACACGCCAGACATACATAGTACATGCCAGACACATATAGCACACACTAGACACACATGACACACAGCACACACCAGACACAATGACACACACAGCACACACCAGACACAAATGACACACAGCGCACAAATGACACACACTAGACACATATGACACTTAGCACACGCCAGACACAAATGACACACAGTGCACAAATGACACACAGTAGACGCACATGACACATAGCATACACCAGACACATACAACACACACAGCACACGCCAGACACAAATGACACAGCACACAAACAACACACACTAGACACACATGACACACAACATACACCAGACACACACAGCATACACCAGACACACACAGCATACACCAGATATATACAGCATATACCAGATATACACAACATACACAGCACACACCAGACAAACAGCACACACCAGATACACAGCATAAAGCACACCACAGACACATACGACACACATGGCACATATCAGACACACATGACAGACATAGCACATACCAGACACATATAGCTTATACACAACACACACCAGACCCATACAGCACACATATTGCACATACCAGACACATATACCACACACCAGACACACACAACTTACACACAGCACATATAAGACACACACAGTGCACATATCGCACACATCAGACACATACAACATGCATAGCACACACTGGACACATACAATGCACACACTGCACATCAGACACACATAACATATACATAGCACATGCCAGACACATACACAGCATGTTAGACACATAAAACATATGCTCAGCACACATCAGACACACACAATCACACACGTATTCTCCACTACATACAGAGCACACCTCAAATACACGTGCAACCCACTCTTAACACAAACCATACCACAGATGTACACAGCACCCAAACACAACACCACACTCACTACGGATGTCAGATGCAGACCATATTCATACACTCATGCAGCTCTGCACACGTACACACATGTGTCATAGCACGGCATTGGTGCAATTAGCATCTGTTGATTGAGAAAATGCATTTTGACAGAAGCCCAGGGAGCTCGGTGATGCTTGAGATGACCTGGTCTCTCTTTCCGCCCTGCAGAATCTTGAACGCATGAAAACCAGCCACTTTGAGGTGTGTGGAACACATTCTCCATCCCGGCCCCAGGCGTGCCCAGGCCTGTGGATCCAGGTGCCCCAGTGGCAACACGCACACCCAGGGCTCTGTGGTGGAAGGGTGAAGACCAGTTCAGGCCGCCCTCCAGTCACTCTCCTCCAGTGGGACTTGGGGCTCGAGCCATCGGTGGGTCCAGACACATACAACCACCCCTTGGGTTCCCCCACTGTGTTTAACTTCTCTCCAAGGCTGTGTGTATGAGTGTGCGTGAGGCATGCACACACATCTGTGTTTGGATGTGGGCCAGGCGGGAGGCGGGCGTCGATCCGGGCAGCCTTCCGCTGCCATGTCTGTGAGCTCATCGCCTGCTGTCCTCAAGGATCCTCCAGCGAGAAACTTCCCTGCGGCTCCACCCAGCAGGGAGAGCAGATGGAAAATTGGAGCAAGCCCTCATCTTGGGTCAGGGAAGAAAATATTCTTTTTTTCCCCTTCTCTCTCTCTAAAAATACGCTCAGGGCTTTTTTGAGCCTTGTGCAATAAAAACCAGCTGTGGCTCAGAATGGCCCCCGCAGCCTTTGCTCAGGGAGAAGGAAAACAAAAACAGCCGTCGGAGGTGGGATCAACACCCGGGTCTGCTGCCCGGCCCAGCCTCTGGACACCTCTTCCAGGAATTGTGTCCCACATGGGCATCAAAGAGTCCCTCTTTGCACATCCAGGTGTGGACTCGGGCGTGGGAGGGTCATTTAGCCTTCCCTCATTTAATTATTGGTGCTGACTTTGAGAAGATGATAAAAGGTGGGTGTGACTTGAACCTCTCATCCCATACGGAGGACTGATGGGCACCCCGAGATACCCAGAAAAGGCCTGAGGGTCTTCTGGTAGCCTGGAAGACAGAGAGGCCATATCTGGTTTGGGCAGCAGGAAGGCTTCCTGGAATAGTTGACATTTGGATGGCCTTAAAAGGAGGAGGCAGGGAAGAGTGTTCTAGAAGGGACCGACACTCTGAAGGCCTGGAGTTGGGGGTAGTGATTACTCTGTGGTGACCAGAAAGGAAAGTGGAGGGGTGTGTGTTTGGGGGGAGGGGGTGGTGCACAGGGAGACACCCTGGGGTGGCAGAATGGGACGCTGGATGCTGAGTGAGATGTTCATTGGGTGACGGGGAGCCATGGAAGGTGCTTGAGCAGAGGAGTGACTTGTGTGGAGCTGGACTACTTGGAGGGTTTTGAAAGAGGAAGTTGGTTATCTCATTGGTGCCGAGGGTTTTGTTGGGGAGTTCCTTACAGAAGAAGCTGCACCTTCTAACTGGGTTTCCTGCCCCTCTGGCTCATCCATGGCACAACCCACTGGAGCAGAGCATAGAGAGGTGCCAGGAGTTTGGTCCTGGGAAGTCGGGCTTCTAGCTCTGACTGTCGTGGACTGGTGTGTGTGCACTTGAGTAGACTGCATTTCCCACCTGTTGGAAGGGACCTGAGGCCTTCCCTTTCCCTGGAATGTCGGCTCTGGGAGGCTCAGTGTTCATCTGGGCTGATGTCCTGCTCGGCAGACGGGGAAGCTAGACTCCAGAGAGAGAGAGAGATCGCCTGCTGCACCCAGCATGCCTGCAGCTGACAGGGTGGGGCCCGCACGCCCAGGCTCGGGCTCTGGGGAGGATTTCCTGGTGTAGATTCATGAATCTTGAGGCTCCCCCTGGGGCTGGCTTCTATCCACAATGCTGTGCCCAGAGAGCTGCCTCCCCATCTGCCCTGTGCAGGGCAGAGCCTGCTGCTAGAGACTGGGTGGAGGCACCTGCTCCTCTCTGCCCGAGTAGGGCCCAGTGGGGTGCCCATGCCCTCTTGCCTTGTTTCTTGCAGTCACAACTCTGCCAGGGTGGGCTTGGCATCCTTCTTTGCAGGAGACAACACCGAGGCTCCAGGGGGACTGCTGTGCCCCGAGGCCTGCAGTGGCTACAGGCTGGGCCAGTTGAGAGCCCTGTCTGCCTTTGCTGCCCTGAGTGTCTGAAGCCTCCTTGCCTCCCCTCATCGGCCTCCTCCGACACATCAGCTCTCAGGCCCTGGGTGGGCGGGCACAGAGCAGGTGCTCAGGAAATGTTTATGGGGTGGACAAATGGCCTGGAGAGAAACCTGAATCCTTTGCTGGTCAAGGGATCCCCCCTGCAGGCAACTCCAGTGTGATAAAGGTCCTTCAGCATCTTCTAGGTCCCACACCCGGCAGTCGAGGGAGGGAAGGTGGTCTCCCTGGCTAGACCTGGCTCATGAAGACCTGCTGTCCCCACCGCCACGCACAGCCCAGCAAGGGGAACAGGGACCAGGGCAGCCACTGGGAGGTAAAGGCAGATGACAGCCACTAGCTGCCCCAGACCAGGGAGCCCAGAGGAGAAGCTGGGAGAGGGGCTGCTGGGGGTGCCGGGGGCAGTTGGGGACCCCTGAAAAAATCAGAAGGGGCCCTACCATGGTGGGCCAGCTCCACGTCCAGATTTGGTATGTGTGCGGTTGTCACAGGCCACACTACCTCCTGGACCAGCTCTTCCACTTGGCCCTGGGCACCGCCTGGTATTTTCCGGAGCCTCCGAGTGCTGCCAGCTGCCTGGCATTGTGGGAGATCTGCCTTCCTCCCCACCCTGGGCTCCTTGCAGCCTTACCCTACTCTCCAGGTCCCCTGGTCAGCACAGAATCCCTCTTTGCTCTGCCTCAGTCTGACCCTCCTTCCTGCCAAGCCTGCTGTCCCGCTGACCTTGCACTTAGTCCTCACACCCCCGCACCCCCATCGCATCCCTCTGTGGCCTGAGACCCACGGCAACCCAGGTGACAGAGAAATAACAATACACCAGGGGGCCAGTAGTTAGCATAATGGCTATGTCGCTGGACTCCCACGTAGTCGACTGTGGTTTGCATCCCGGACCCGGTGACTTACACGCGTATGTGTACATGCCCAAGATCCCGAGAGGAGAATGGAGGAGAAGGGATTGCGGCGTGGCCATCCCCCCTGGGGAGTGACTTCTCGCTTTCTGTCTCTCTGTCTCTCTGTCTCTCTCTCTCTCTCTCTGTCTGGCGAGCGCATGGGCCCTATAGCAAAAACCTCTCCAAATGAAAAGAAACCCCCCCCCCCCCAAAAAAAACAACAAAAAACCAATACACCAGTAATATTTCAGTGCATTTTACTGAGCACTAAGGGCCAGGGCTGTACTACCGGGTTTGCATTCACTATTTTTCTCCTCCAGGAAGCCCGAGACGCCATCCATTGCACAGATTCCTGACAAGAAACACATGGCCCAAACGAGAGTTCATTCCGTGGGTGTCGAACTCCTGCGCGTCCTGGAGAGCATCAAAAACCCGGGCGCCTCCAGGTGCCCAGGATTTGTGGTTTAATTGCACTAGGGTGTGGCCTGGGTTTAGGAATCTTTAAAAGATTCCAGAAGATTCGAATGTGGAGGTAAGTTTGAGAACCACCACTTTTCCTAAAGAGAATTTAATGCAAGGGCTTTTTAAGGGGAAAACAAAACAAAACCCAAACTCACTGTATTGAGGTATAATTGACGCTAAGTTGTACATATTAAAAATCTACCACCTGAGGAGTTTCAACAAGCCATCTCGCCTATTTTAAGTGAGCAGCTCGGCAACATTAAGTGTCTTCATGCTGCAGAGCAAGAATCGCCAGAATATTTTTGTTTTGCAGAACCAGCGGGCAGGGGCAGGGCAGCGAGGGAGGGTGGCGGGGTTGCTTCTCCAGCATCAGTGCCAGCCCTTCCCTGGAGCCTGGCCAAGGTTATCTGCCTCCTTCTCGTCCCTCCCCCTTCCATCTAGAAAGCGATGAGGCTGAATATGGCGATTCTGCTCTGAACGGGGCTGGGGGCAGGGGAGGGACCCTCACCCCCTGAGGACAGCCGGCCATTCCAAGTTCACCCCATGTGAGGTTCTAACTGCAACTCATTCTTGCCCATTCCTGACGCTCCCAGACCCGGGGCCCGAGGAGACCCCACAGACTTTCTGGACCAAGCTCCTCATTGTCCAGAGGAGAAACTGAGGCCAAGATTCACGTCTGGGACTAGAACCCAGGGCTCTTTCCAGGGCAGGCCCAGTCCACTCTGCTCAGCAGAGCCATCATGATGGTCCCCTTGTCTCTTGGGAATGCCCTGGGGAAGATGAGCACGCGGGTCCTTCTCACCCCCTGGTTAACATGAGCTCCCTGGGCCGCTATTTGCCAGCCCACTGCTGGTTCAGGATGCTCCACCGAACTTGAGGCCAGGAACGAAGTCAGGCTGGTGGGTGGGATGCGTGACCGGCCCTCCAGGAGGAAGGCCTCTTGGTCCTGGCAGAAGCCCAGGTCCCTATGTGGAGCCGACAGGCAGGGTGGCCCCTTTCCTCTCCTTCTGGCCTCCCACTCTGGGCTCTCTGTGCCTGGAGGGCCCTCCTTTGTGCACCTGCGGCCCAGAAGCCCTTGGAGGCTTGACTTGCAAGAGCCACGGGAGCTTGGACAGTCCCAGTGGGGAGGGAATTGCTAGGAGTCATAGCCAGGTGCAGCCTCTGAGGGCGGGGAGCGGAAGTCCAGCGAAGCTGAGTAACTTGGTCGGGGTTGTCCTGAGCTTCGTGAAGATGCTGAATGCTGGGGCAGCTGGCGGTTGGCAGGCTCTGAGCCCTTTCTCCCCACCCCCTTCCCTGGAGTTCTGCTTGGCAACTACCGGCCTGCATTTTTGCAGAGTGATGTCATCTGCAGATAATGGTTTTTCCGTTCCTGGTGGAGCAGGAGTTCCAGATATTGCACTTGGGGGAGGAACTCAAGAGAGCTGATTGTCTATCCCTCAGGCGAAGGGGGCTGGGCAGACCCTTTCCTTCAGTCGGACAGCTGCGTCTGAGGCGTGAGCAAGGCCATGGTCTCAGTCCTCCTGGACTCTGGAGCCCCGGCCCCAGAGACAGCCTCTCTCACTTCTTCTTTGTGCAGAAGGGAATTTGAGGCCCAGAGAGGGCGGGGCCTCATTCAATGCAGCACAGCGAAAGGCAAAGCCAGATTCCTAACATCCTGGCCACTTGCCCATAGTTCAGCAATTTTTAGCCTCAATACTACTGCTATTTTGGACTAAGGGATTTAGGGGGGCAGGGGGGAAGCTGTCCTGTACACTGTGGGATGCAGAACCCCTGGTCCTCTACCCACTAGATGCAACCCCTCCCAATTCTGACAACAAAAATGCTGCCCGACATTGCGAATGTCCTCTCCAGGGGAGGGGCAAAACTGCCCCCCACGAGAACCAGTGCCATAGTTGTAGAACTGGTGGCCATCACATAGTCTACCCTCCATTTCATTTTCAGAAATGGAGAAGGGGGTAGGAGAAACTGGAGAAAATTCTTTTTGTCCTTAGGAAGAAAGTACACCTCCACCTCCTGGATCCTTTATCCACCATTGCAGGCAAGCGAGGGTTCCCGAATCTGGAGTCCAAAGAGCGCTTTGTTAAGGACCTGATCCAGGTCAGACACCTTCAGGATGCTAACGCCTCCCTGGAGGGGCTGCGAGAGGCTGGAAAGGTTCCAGGACCTCCTACTGGCTGGGAACACTGCTTCCTCTGACCACGTTTTTTTGGAGCTAAACTGCTGATTTGTTTTCTTGGGGAAATAAAAATAAATGCTGGCTTTTGTAATCCCGTCCCTGGTCCCATCTGGAAAAACCAGGCTCACGGAGCTTGGCTGCCTGAGCTCCAAGGGTTGTGTCTGGCGCAACCTGAGTTACATCGGGCCCTCAAACATCGAACACGGACGTGTCCCTTCCTATTACTCGGTTCCCTGGAATGTTAGCCGCAGCAGGCGGTCCGTGGGCAGGCGGAATTGGGTGGAAAGAAGCCTCGGACAGGCCAGAGGCCAGCTCAGCGTCTAACTTTGCTCCATGACTTTGAGCCAGTGCTCTTGTTCTCGCTGGGTCTTGCTTTCTCCATCTGGGAAATGGGGGGAGCCATGTTTCTGAACGTGGGGTCCATGCACTACCTGCATCAGGTCATTTAAATACGGACCATGTTTAAAATGTATATTCGTGGGACCAACAGTTGATGTAATGGCTATGTCGCTGGACTCCCATATAGTCGACCTTGGTTCAAGTCCCAGACCTGGCAGCTTAAACTTACACCCGACACGTGTGTACATGCCCAAGATCCCAAGAGGAGGATGGAGGAGAAGGGATTGTGGCGTGGCCATCCCCCCTGGGGCGTGATTTCTCACTTTCTGTCTCTCTGGCTCTCTGTGTCTTTCTGGAGAGTGCACGCGCCCTATAGCAAAAAAACTCTCCCCCCAGAAATTGCATATTCGTAATTCCTCTCTCAGATCTCCTGAAGTTTCTATGAACTTCCAAGTGCTTTGGTGGGATCCGAGGCCCTGAGGACCCCGTATTCCCCCCACCCACCTCGTCTCAGGTTTGAACACACACTGCTCCTGCAGTGTCTCCTTCGCCTCTTCTAGCAGAGTGTGAGGGTCTTGTCTGAAGTGAGAGTGTAAAATTATGTGGTGGGCTGGGACTGGGCAACAGTCCTGAAAATGATTTGCTTTCAAGCTGTTGGCAGGGTCCCTGAGGTCCCTTGGTCCAACTGAAGTCACTGTTAAAGCACTTTATTCTTCTAACGATGAAACTCTAGCTGCTAGTTACAGAGATTGGTTTCAAAATTGTGCCATTTATTATTTTTGTTGGATTGGCTTGTAAACCCTTGTGTAGTCATACATCACTTATAGTACATTATTCCACAAGAATGCATTTTCCAGATGAGGTCTATTCCTTCTGCTAAAAACTTAAAATCTTTATTAAAAAAAAAAAAAGGAAGTTTTGCACCATGCATTACCTATTTATACCACCTTAAATGAAAGTCAGGGAATGTAATTTCACTCACATCTGAGGCCTCAAAGTTGTCATCATGAATTTCAACTATTGGAGCGCATTCATTCCCTTAGGGACTCCTAACCTGTGCGGTCACTGGGCCTGGGCCTCCAACGTCTTCCAAGTTGCTGAATCTTTGTGTCTATTTTTTTTTTTTTTTTTTAGGGAGGTTTTTGCTATAGAGTGCGCGCGTGCTCGCCAGAAAGACAGAGAGACAGAAAACGAGAAATCACCCCCCCGGGGGATGGCCACTCCGCAATCCCTTCTCCTCCATTCTCCTCTCAGGATCTTGGACACGCACGCACACGCACCCGGTGTGCGTTTAAGTCACTGGGTCTGGGACTCGAACCACAGTCGACCACATGGGAGTCCAGCGACATAGCCATTACGCCAGCTACTGGTCCTCTTTGTGTCTATTTTTAAAAGTTTTGTTTTGCTTTTATTTTTATATTTTCCAAGATGTCTTCCTCACAAGATATCAGCAGGCATTTTTCACCGTGTCATCCCAACTTCTAGTGGAAAACCAGTAGCCTACATGTGTTTGAATTATATATATTGTAAGAGTTCATAACAATGAATGAGAAGATTCTCTGATGGGTGGAGGGAGTGGGCTTTCGGCTCTTGTTTTGGCAGTTGGGAGTAAGGGGGAGTTTTTATTCTGTCATTTTCAGCCCGGTGCCAGATGCTCCCTGATAGCTTTCTGGGTAAGTGAGGGATTAAGTGCAGATATTTTCCCGTGTAGCTAATTTGCATTCTAGGTGGACTTGTTTTGTTTCTGAATTAGAACTATCTTCATTTCCGCCTCATCCACACCCTGCTCTTAGAGAAGCTGCTCCTAGCCAACAACACGTGACACGGGACCCAGCCCACTGACCACCTGATGCCCCTTGGGCCAATCAATTCCACACCAGAGCTTCCACTTCCAGGAGTAACCTGGACAGGTGTACACCGCGTGTCTTGTACACAAGGGCCAACCCAGTTTTCTAGTCATTTGCAACTCAAATTTAAAACCGGAAAAAGTCATCTATGGGAATTTGAACTTGCAGACCATGTGTCTCAGGCTGAGGTTGCCATGGGGAACCACCTTCCTGGACGTTGGGCAGACTCAAAGCAGCTGCAGAGCTTTCCTGAGCAGAGGGCGTGAGGTGTGTGTGTGAATGGCGGTTAGGGTGGAGGATATTAATGTCCCAAGCCCCTGAGGGAAGATTTTTGCCCTAATCAAGTCACACCAAATCAAGGCAGAGAGGAGCCAGGCAATGGTGCATGGTAGCACAGCTAGACCCACACAGGAAGGTTCCTGGTTCATGTCCAGGGGCTCCCTGAGCATGCCGTTGGGTGCCTGTCTCTCTGTGTCTCTCTCATGGAAGAAACACTAAAAAAGCAAATCAGGGTGAGGAGAGCATGAAAGAGCCCTGTCCCCTCTATATTGGGGAGGCTGAGTCTCTGGAAGGGAGGAGACTCTGACCCAAGGTTACCAGACGGGACGTGGCAGGCCCTGAACTCAGCCATGCCTGTTCGGCTTTCTGATCCTGGCAACTGGCTCAGAAGATGAACAGGCCCTGTCCCCTTCTCTCTCTCTCTTGCTGCCAAATTCTCTTCTGCTGGAAATCTGAAGATTGGTAAATGTAGGCATGGCCTGGTTTGCTCCAAATATCTCCCAGCAGCTGGTCTCCATCTGCAATTCCACACTGGAGTTTCTGCTTCCAGGGCAAGTGTACGCCATGTGTCTTGTACACAAGGGCTTTCGTTTATGGTTTGAGGAGTCTAAGTGAAGGAAACCCAGCTTTACTGACTCTTCAGGCAATCTCTGCCCAACTTACGGAGTCAGCCAGTCACACTCATTTTACAGAGAAGGGAACTGAGGCTCGGAGACGTGAGGTGATTTGCCCAAGGTCACATAGCAAGTCAGACATAAGCTCCCATCTGCCTCTGAAGTCCCGGCTCTCTGCTGAAGGCAAGCTAAGCTGAGCAGAGAACCAGGGGCAGGTTGCAGAGGTGGGCCAGTAACAAGACGAGTTTGTCCCATGGAATCATTCCCTGGGAAGAGTCGTAGCTTGGGAATTCATACCAAATGGTTCTCTAACCTTGGACCCCTTCCTAGGCCTCAATTTCTTTACCTCCAAAGGAGAATGGGACTGGCTGTCCAGAGAATTCTGAGGACTAGGAGTGGGCCCAGGCTCTGGGGTCCTAGGCAGGACCTACTGGCAGTGGGTGGCTGTCTGCCCATGGCCCAGATTCCAAGTGACTGGGCCATAAAAACAGGGGTGCTGGAGTTTGGCTGCCTGGCTTCAAATCCTCCAGCTCCCCGCGCTGCTTCTGTGGGGACTCGAGCGGGTTAAATGAACTGCCCAGCCTTGGTTTCCTCATCTGTAAAATGTGGACAAAAATACTACGCGCTGTGCCGTGAGAATAAAACATGTCGGTACAGGTAAAGTCAGGGCAGTGCCTGGCACTGAGTAAATGCCCCGTGTGTATTAAATATTCCTATCACTCCCCGTGCCCTGCGACATTCCTGGGGGGTGAGAAGGTTTAAACTTCCTATCCTACTGAACATCCGCCTCTTCCCAGATCAGCGGCAGCCCTGGGGTCCGGCAGCAGCTGACCTCTGTGGGCTGTTTCCTGGGTAGAGTGAGTCCGTGATCACTCAGATGTGACACATGGCCTGGCCACCCCACCAGGACCACAGGCAGCCAGACCTGGCTAAAAATAGCACTTTCATGAATGGAGCCAGGGAGCGCCGTTCTGGGACTGACAATTAGTGTTTGTGTAAAACCCAGCCTCGCCTCCCCACCCGTGTGCCTCAACACCACCCCTTCTGAGCTGCTGCCTAGGGGAGACTCACTCAGGGTTGGGGCGTCTGTTGGGGGAGCATGGGGAAGGCGATTGTGCCTGATGATCCTTTAATGGGTAAGGAGCCTGCAGCCTGGCACCCAAGTCTCCTACAATGGAATGAGGTAGGGATCAAAAACCCCTTTTAGCATGGAGGAAGTGATGTTTCCGGGATTCACAGCCAGGGGTCCATTGTGACATTTGGACCCAGGGTCTGTGCCTCCTCCAAAGTCTTTCCTCCCTCTACCTGCTGCCATGGCCTCAGCCATCTTTTTGTCCTCCCCGAGACTCGAGGTGTGATGCTCTCAAGGACTGGAGACAGGAAACGAGGACAGCTGGGAGGGTAGCAGAACCAGAGCTGAAGCCGAGCGGGAGATGCCCCAGGGTATACGAGCAGACAGTCAGGCCTGGGGTGGGGAGGCGATGGGGCAGGTCCAAGCCAGCAGAAGCCCAGTGGGCAAGTCTTGGGCTGCCCACCACCTGCTGCCTACTGGTGCCTCCCTGCTTTTTCCTGCTGTGATGACAGTGATGACTGACACTCCTGGGATGTGGCCTAGGAGTAGCTGGCAGGGTGTGGGGAGGCAGAGGTGGGGCAGGAGCTGGGGTACCTGCAAAGGGTGCCAACCCCAACTTGTCACTGCCTGCCGAGCCCTTTTGGGGCTCCTGACTGCTGGCTTAGCCATCTCACAAGCTAGACTGAACTCTCAGAGGGGACGGCACTTGGCACTCACTGATGGGGTGGGACCGACAGCAGCTGTCCTTTCTGCAAGAAGGAACCCTGAGGGCCATGGTGAAGGGTTAAAGCCCAACTCATTCTGCGCAGGGGCCTCTCAGGCCTCTGGTCACGGACACTACTCCAGACTCGGAAACATTGTCCCCTTCCCTGACCCTCAGAAACAGCCATGCACAAAGGGATGGCCCCAGTCCTGGCCAGAGGACAAGGTGACAGTGAAGACCTTGGCCCTGTGCTTCTGAGCCTCTCAGGCCAGATCCTGCAGAGGTTCACAGTGTGTATGTGGGCTTTTAAAGTTTGTGAAATTGAGGCCTAAGGAAGTTCAAGAAGCTGAGAAACAGGACCAGCAGATGGCATAATGGTTACGTCGTTGGACTCCCACGTAGTCGACTGCGGTTCTAGTCCTGAACCTGGTGGCTTAAACTCATGCCGGGCACGTGTGCATGTGTGCCCAAGATCCTGAGAGGAGAATGGAGGAGAAGGGATCGTGATGTGGTCATTCCCGCTAGGGGGTGATTTCTTGCTTTCTGTCTCTCTGTCTTTCTAGTGAGTGCACATGCCCTATAGCAAAAACCTCTCAAAAAAAAAAAAAAAAAAAAAAAAAAAAAAAAAAAAAAAAAAAAGAAGAAGAAGAAGAAGAAGATGCAGAAGCTGGGGAAACTGCAGAGCTTTCAGATCAAGAAGTCTTTACATTTGGGAAATTTGAGAAGTTTTGGAATCCTGGACTCTGGACATTTGGGAAGGTTAAGGGTCTTTGGGTCTTAGAGCAGAAAGTGCCCCCTTGGTGCAGAGATGAACCTTCACAGCAGACCTGACCCCTCTCCTCCAGCAGCCCTCAGAGCCCAGGATTGTGAATCTCCCAGTTTTGTAAGTTTTTTTTTTTTTATTTCAGACTTTAAAAATAAAATTATATTGAGTATCTTAAATTTTTTTTTGGAGAGGTTTTTGCTATAGGGCACTTGTGTTCGCCAGACAGAGAGATAGAGAGCAAGAAATCACCCCCCAGGGGAGATGGCCACACCGCAATCCCTTCGTCATTCTCCTCTCGGGATCTTGGGCACGCACGCACACGCATCCGGCGTGAGTTTTAAGCCACCGGGTCCAGGACTCGAACTGCAGTCGACTACATGGGAGTTCAGCGACATAGCCATTACACTAACTGCTGGTCCCAGACTATCTTAAATATGTGATGGATTTCTTTTCCCTCTCTCTTTTTTTACAGTCAGAGAATGTGTGTGCTCACCAGAGAAACAGAGAGGAAGAGAAAGCACTCCCAAGTGGTGTGTCATCACGACACAATCCTTTCTCCTCCATTTCTCCAACCCATCAAAATTTGGGGCACACATGCACATGCACTCAGTGTGGTTTTCAAACTTCTGGGACTAGGACTTGAACTGTGGCTGACCACATGGGATCCAGGTCCCTGTGCACAGTACATATCTGCTGTGCTATGGGGCTGGCTCTGGTGCATTTCTCAAACAAATGGCAATATTTGCTGACTTATTAGATTTCTATGTTTGTGTTTTTGTTTGTTTGTTTGTTTTTAAGATGATTTTTGGCTGTCATGTGACAAAATCCCCAAACACTCCCATTGGGATAGGACGTAGCAATCTCCTACTTTTACAGATGGGGAAGCATGGCTCTTGGCTCTGAGCTGTGCTCACTAGCCCAGGCCACCCAGCACCCCTGCTCTCAAACTCTGCCCTTGCCTCCACTCTGGTCGTGGATTTTAGTAACTTTCTGCAGAGCTTTCTCTCACTGCTAGGCTCCTTCTCTGCAAAATGGGGCTGGGTTCCCTAGAGCCAGACCCTGGACCACAGGCCTGGAATGTGAGGCCTGTGTAAGGAGCAGAGATCCCGCCAGGGTGCTTCCAGCGACCAGGACACACGAACAGAAACTGAGGCAAACAGAAGCTCGGCTGGAGCTGGGCCAGAGCTCTGGGAGTCTGGAAGCGCTCTGGACAAGTGCGGAGTGGTCCAGAGGCATGTTAGCTTGTCTTATCTGGTTCTCCTCTCCCAGGGCTGCCTGCCTGCCCTTAGCTCTTCTGGCCTCTTCCACCTGCCACCACTGTCAACTACATATTCTCCTCTCCTTCCCGTCAATGGTTTCTGCTTCCCTGTGGCCCGAGCCTCCTCCTGGTTTCTCCTGCCTTGGTTCCCGCACGTTCATGGTTTCTGCAGTCCCACTGAAACAGACCAGTTTGATGTTTAGCAGAACTTCAGCCGTGTTGAAATTAAAATGGGGCTCTAACGAGAACAGTCTGACCACCTGCTGAGTCATAGGGAGCTCTGGCTGATGAGAAACCAGGAGTGGGTATTTGAAGGACTCAGGATAATTACTCAGGGGAAAGCAATCTACTCTGAATGGAGTGAGGGATGATTGGCACGTGTTTGCATCGTGCATCTATAAATACCGAGCACATGTTGAGCTTCTCGAGGTAGTTTGATGGTACTTGATGACTATCTCCCTGTAACTGGTTACAGGAATAAATTCCCTTCTGGGACCAACAGGTGGCGTAATAGTTACATTGCCAGACTCCCTGTAGTCAACCATGGTTCAAGTCTTGGACCCAGTGGCCTAAAACTCATGCTGGGTGTGTGTGTGTGCATGCCCAAAATCCTGAGAAGAGAATGGAGAAGAAAGGATTGTGACATGGCCAACCCCACTGGGGATGATTTTTCACTTTCTCTTTCTCTCTGGTAAGCGCATGCACCCTAGAGCAAAAAAGAAAAAAGAAAAAAAGAAGAAAGAAAGAAACTCCTTCTTCTCCACACTCTTTGCCTCTCATTTCATTGACCACAAGAAGCAGCAGGCAGGCCTAGTTGGTTGGTCACACCATGACTCTCTCAGCTTTGACTCTCACTCCTAACTTCCCAGCTGCTATTTGATGTCCCCCACAGAGAGGACTAGATTGGTGTGGAAGTCCCCGCCATGATGGGCCCTGGCTTAAGCGAGCTCTCACGCTGGGTCTTTGACTCTCCGACACCAGCTGCTGCCCAGTGGTTCACTCCAGTCCTGACACTATCTCCCTATAGATTGAGCACCCTGTCCCCCAAACTGCCCCTGTTTCAGATGCCAGTCACAGGTCCAAGATTGCTCTGGACATCTGCTTGACCAGCTGGGAATTCGGGCATTCCCATGACCCCCTCCTGGAGTTTGGTAATTTGCTAGAACAACTCACAGAACCCAGGAAAGTGTTTTACGTACTATCACCAGCTTATAGAAAGGACACGACAGGGGGCAGCCATCTGAAGAGCTGCAGAGGACAAAATATAGGGGTTTGCACAGCGCTGCCACATCCTCATGGCAGGCAGGTGTCCCCTCCCCTCCCCCCCCGAGCTCCCCAAGCCCTGGAGTTCAGGGCTTGACAGCATTTTCGCTATAATTGATTAAATCACTGGTCATTGGTGTTCAGATTCGATCTCCAGCCCATCTTGCCTCCCTGAAGGTTGGGGGGGCAACATGTGGGCAACCAACCTAGTCCTGAAGCTACCTAGGGCTCCCCCACATGTCATCTCATCAGCACACACGACAGTCACCTTCAAGGCATTAGGAGTGCTGTGCTGGGAACCAGGGACAGATTCCACACACAACCATCACTGGCTTTTTTGTTTGTTTGTTTATTTGTTTGCTTTTATGATGCCACTCAGCCTCTCAGGCCTCTGGCCAACTTCAAGATAGGATGCTCCAAGGTAACCATACCCTCTTGGCCAGGGCGGGAGGACCCCTCAGTCTAGTGAGTGGTGGCCCATGTGTATGCTCTTCTGGTTGGCATGGGCACTAGCAGGTGACAGAAGGGTGACGGGTGGCTACTCTGCCTGGCTGGTACAGGGACACACAGGGCAAGATTCCATTCATGAACGCGTTGTGTCTTCAGAAATTCTCTTCCCTTACTCCTTGCCTTGCATCCCCCCTCTGCTATTTAAAAGGACACATCGGAAAGGAAACACTTGTTAATGTGTTTAAGTCAGCCCAGTTCATCTGTCCATGTCACCCCCTCTCTTCACTGCAGCTCCCTCTCTGTTTAGGTCCACCCAGTCTAGCTCCTCAAGGGCTTTGTATATCCTATTCCTTCTATTTGGAATGCTCTTCCCTGTCTCCTGCCCCCACCCCCGGCTAGCTCCTCCTCCTCGGCCTTGCTCCGCCTCTCCCCGTGAATGACATGGTGCTCTTACGTGTGCACCCCGCACTCTTCCTTAATAATACTCCTTAGCCAGCAGTTAGCGTAATGGCTATGTCGCTGGACTCCCACGTAGTTGACCGCGGTTCACGATCCGGACCCGGTGGCTTAAAACTCACACTGGGCGCATGTGCGTGTGTGCCCAAGATCCCGAGAGGAGAATGGAGGAGAAGGGATTGCGGTGTGGCCATCCCCCCTGGGGGGTGATTTCTCGCTTTCTGTCTCTCTGTCTCTGTCTGTGTGGCGAGCGCACGCGCCCTATAGAGAAAACCTCTCAAAAAAAAAATAATAATACTCCTTAGCCTTTCTAATTATACATTTATTAGCATGACTATTTAATAAATCGCTGGACTGCATGATCTAGAAGAGCAGAGGTTGCATTAGTTCTATTTGTTCTGCACTGTGCAGTAACTAAAATAGGCCTGGCTCGGTAGACAGCTTTTGAATGAATGAATGAATGAATGAATACATGTAGTTGAATGAGATGATCACAGTATATAAAGGATTGCCTGCATGACTGAATGAGAACAATAGAAACAACTTGAATATTCAATGTTAGCCAATTAAAAATACATTACAGTCATCTACGATAGAATTTGCATGGCCTCTAACATCACAGTTTAAATGCATATTCATACCCAACGGCATTAGTCGTTAGGAAAATGCAAATTAGAACCACAATGTGAGGCCACTTTATACTTACTAGGATGACTATAGCTTTTTAAAAAAGGAAAATAACCAGTGTCGGTGAGGATGTGGAGAAACCGGAATCTTCTTGCATTGCTGGTGGGAATGTAAAACGATGTGACCACCATGGAAAAACAGGCTGCAGTTGCTCCATGAGCTAAACATAGAATTACCATGTGAACCAGTCATTTCGCTTCCAAGAGAAGCTAAAGCTTGTTCACCCAAACACTTGCATGAATGGTCATAGCAGCGTTATTCATAATTTCCAAAAGGTAGAAACCACTCGAATGTTGATCAGCAGATAGATACACAAAATGTGGTCAATCCCAGGGGTCCCCAACCCCCGGGCCACGGATGAGTATCAGTCCAGTCCATGGCCACGGAACCTCACCGCAGTGGGTGAGCAAGAGAAGCTTCCTGTGTTTCCCAGCCGCTCCCCATCGCTGGCACTACTCCCTGAACTCCACCTCCTGTCAGATTCGCATAGGAATGAGGACCCTATTGGGAACAGCGCACCTGGGAGATCTAGGTTGCGCGCTCTCATAAACCAACCCTCTCAGTTCATGGAAAAGTCATCTTTTATGAAACTGGTCCCTGGTGCCGAAACAGTTAGGGAACACTGGTCTACCCATACTGTGAACTAGTATTCAGCCGTAAAAAGGGATGAAGTACTGCTTCATGAACCTTAAACACATCATGTTAAGTGAAAGAATTCTGTTGCAAACAGCAACATCGTGCCTGCTTCCATCTGGATGACCCATATAGACTGGCAGAATGGAGACAGAAATAGAACAGTGGTCGCCAGGGGGCGGGGGAAGGAGGATTGGGACTGACTAGCAATAGATATGAGGTTTCTTTCTGGGATGACGGGAAGGTTCTGGAATTAGATAGTGGTGAGGGTTGTACACCACAGTGAATGTTCTAAAGCCACATAATTGTACACCTTGGGTTATGTTGAATTATATCTCAAAAAAGTAAACTAGCTGGGGTAGCACATGCTGGCTGATGCTGCTATTTGGCAGGCTGAGGCCACTTGGAAGGCCTGAGTTCGAGTCCCAGCTTACCCTGAAAAACAGGGCACAGTGGCATATGTCTGTAGTCCTGGCCACTCAAGAGGGGATTACAACACAGCAAGACCGGCCTAAAATAAAAATAAATGATTAAGATAAAATACGTAAGGTAATTAATGAAAAGTCTATTCAATAATAAAAGAAAGTGCTCATGATTATTAAAAGGAAAACAGGGGGTACCTAACCTAGCTATAGTATCTACTATGCTCCATTCATACCATAAATTCTTTCTTTTACTTTTTGTAGAGAGATTTTTGCTCTAGGACATGTGTGCTCACCAGAGAAACAGAGACAGAGAGACAGAAAGTGAGAAATCACCCACCAAGGGGATGGCCAAACCACAATCCCTTCTCCTCCATTCTCATCTTGGGATTTTGGGCATGCATGCACACATGCCTGGCATGAGTTTCAAGCTGCCGGGTCTGGGACATGAACCATGGTTGATATTATGTGCGAATCCAACGATGTCACCATTACGCCATCTGCTGGTTCCCATGCCATAAACTCTAAAAATTATTAGAATGTGTATATGTGTCAGCAAGTACGTACGTAACCACAAACTCAGGCATGCAAGGAATGTTCCTCCTGATTTTAAAAATTACCTGAGATCTGACTCGGGCCCCAGCTCACTGGACCAGCAGGAAATTCCATCTCAGTCATTCTGGGGCTCCTTCCTTCTCCCTATGCCCACACCAGGCTGGCTGGTTCCTGTGCTCCCTCAGAGCTGCCTCTCTGAGGCCTTTGCCTGGGTGTCTGTGTCCTCATGGCCATTGCCTCCAAAGCCTGGCTCTTCTCCAGGACCCTCCTGCTTGCTGTTGAGAAGCCCCTTGCTTTTTCCAGTCCTCCTCTTCCCTGCCCCTCCCTTGTCCCCTTCTCTCCCCATTCCTCCCTTCTCTCTGGCCTTAAAGCCACAGCCCCCACCGCTCTTCCTCTGGGGTAGCACAGACTTCTCTGTGAGCTTGGGCTTTCCCAAATGATGGCGGCAGGGATTCTCTTACGGAGTTCTGCTTTTTAGCTGGAAAATATACCCCTCCCTAGCCCCAGGCCAGAGGCCAGGATGACAGCCAGGCCCCTTTCTTACCTCTGAGAAGCAGGCAGATGCAGTGGGAGGGGAAAACAGAAACGCAGACCATCTTCCTAAGTCACCGGCCATATAGGAAGGCAGAAAAGAAGGTGACATTTCTATAGCATTTGTTTCTGGGGGTGAAATTATGAGTCATTTTCATGTTTTTCTTAATGCTTTTTTGGATTTTCTACAGTGACTATATATCACTTTATTGATTTGAAATAAGATCACTTGCTACCTAGAAATAAATCCAGGGCCAGCATGTGATATGGTGGTTAAGGTGCTGGACTCCCACATGGCCGACGCCAGACACGTATGTGTGTGTGCCCAAAATTCTGAGAGGAGAAGAGATTGTGGCATGGCCATGTCCCCTGGTGGGGGGGATGATTTCTCACTTTACCTCTCTCTGTCTCTATCTCTCTCTGGCAAGTCCATGTATCCTATGGCAAAAACCTAAAAAAATTAAAAATAAAAATAAATCCATTCCTTTTTTGAAGGCCACCAGGCCTTGGTCACTTCCCCCCAACCCCTTCCCTGTGGTAAGTGAGTCAGAGAGGAAGGAGGAGACTCAGGTGGTGCTTTTCCTGCCCACTTGGACAGTAGATGTCAACAGACAATAGAGCTCAGTGCCCAGGTGGCCACGGGTTAGGTCACTGAAGAGTTTGCAAAGAAAATGGAGAGTGTCATGGTCCTGGAAGACCAAAGATTGAGAGAAGGGAAAAGGAGGGCTATTGGAGAGAAATTTCTCTGAAGAAAGATTTTCTTTGGGGGGGGCATGGAGTGTGAAGGGTCAGCCCAGAGTTTAATGAGACACCCCTCTCCACCCCTCCCCTCCTCTAGAACCAGATGGGGTGTTACTGGCCTTCAGACTGGTGAGACTGGGGTTATGTGTCTATCCTGGTGGGTCCCCACATCTGGAAGGCATGGACTTGCTGCCACGTTTGGCTTCTGGAGTCTGGAAATCCCCTCCTGTCCTCTGACATCCATCTCTGTGCAGCTGATGGCAGGAACCCCGAGGCCAGGCCCTGGGGGAGGGGGAGGCGCCATCACCCATCCAGAGAGCTGCCGGGTGAGGTGGCTGGCTCAGCCCTTCTGGACAGTGCTCTGTGCTAACCTCGCCTGACGTCGACATTTCTGGTTTACTGGGAACCTGGCAGAATCCAGGCAGAATCCGCCGAGTCCTCAGAATGTGAGAGGCTGAGGTTTTCTCAGCTGGTGTCTGCCTGGCACCCTGCTGGTCCTTGCCAGGGGATCCAGGGAATTGGCTTGGCAGAAATCTGAAGTCGGGGGGCAAGAGAGGGCCCTTGTTCCAGGGCTCCTTACCTAGAGGCAAGACAGCCTCAGCCTCCACATTGGGAGAGAAATCCTTCCGCCAATTCCCCAGTCCTGGGTTCCAACTTCACTTCCTCTGTGAGCTCAGGAAAAGTCCTCTGCTTCTCTGGGCCTTATGAGCCCAGTATGAACAAAGAGAAGGTCAGAGGTGCTTGGTGGTGCAGCTGGATGTCTCTGAAAGATCACCGGTTCAATGCCCCTGCTGACTTGTTTTTGCTGGGTATGCCCACACTTGATCCTGGCTGGCTGGGAAGGCTTGCGTGGGAGGGGGCATCATGACCTGAGACCCTGTTCAGGGTCCTTGTCTTTCTCTCTGTGTCTGTTTCTCACCCTCATGACAAAAAGAAACACACTTGATGAAAACAAACAGAGGATTGGGGTCAGCAGGTAGCGTGGTGGTTAAGGTGCTGGACTCCCACATGGTGGATTGTGGTTTGAGTCCTGGATCTGGTGGCTTGCTTTCTCACTTTCCTTCTCTCTCTCTCTCTCTCTCTCTCTCTCTCTCTCTCTCTCTCTCTCTCTAGTGAACCTACAGTAAATAAAAATAAATAAATAAATAAATAAATAAAATAATTCTTTAACAACAAAAAAGAGAGGATTGGTTCTCTACCCATGGTGTGTGTATATGTTCATGAGCTGTGCTTGAATGTGTATGTTAGAAATGGGCTTTGGAAATGTCTGGGGGTGCATTTGATTGTAGTGATGAAGATGGGGTGCCACTGGCCTTCGGCACCTAGAAGGCAGGGTTTCCAGGTGTTCTGCAATGCATAGGACAGGCCCACACGAGGAGGGTCGCTGCACCTCATTGAGCAATATTGGGCAAGACCACTGCCGAGGCCTGTGACTTTCGGTATTTTAAGACTGTTATCGGAAAAGAGCTCATTCTTGCTTAGTCCGAGGAATAATTTTCTAGTGCTGAGGTAGCTGTCATTGCTTGACATGCCCAGCGAGGTGTCAAGGAATGAAGAAGCCCCCGAAAGGCCAGGTGCCTTGTAGGAGGGAGGGTCTAGTTAACTGGAAGGCCTTCTGCTGAGCGTGACAGTGGGAAGGTTTGGGACTAGCAGCTAGAGGAGCAGGATTTCCAGCCCTACTGACTGAGCTGAGTCTGAGATTGCGGGCCGGGCAGGAGGTGGGCCTGGGAGCATGCTGGAACCTTGGAAGGCTTGCCATGAAGCAAAGTGAGCAAAGTTCTTGGAGGTGTGGACTCGAGGAGAAAGGGTGTTTAGAAATGGGGTGTCAGGGGAACAGCAGATAGACATAATGGTTATGTGGCTGGACTCCCACACGGCTCACCGGTTCGAGTCCCAGACCCGGCAGCTTAAAACTCACACAAGACGCATGTGCGTGTGTGCCCAAAATCCTGAGAGAAGAATGAAGGAGATGGGATTGTGGTATAGCCATCCCCCTGGCGGGGGATTTTTCACTTTCTATCTTTCTTGCACATGCCCTATAGTAAAAAATTAAAAAAGAAAAGAAAAGAAATAAATAAAATAGGAAAGAAAAGAAAAATAAAAAAAGGACATCAGGGATGTCGGATGTTCCATACGAAGCTGAGTCCTGCAGAGCAGACATGCCTCCACGCTCCGTCTTAGTAAGGTCTAAGGCATAACCACAGTGTTTCGGGAAGATGTCTTTTCTGGTAATTGAGGAAGGGTCTGGATGGGTTTGTTCGTACTTACAACAAAGAACCAAGACAGCACGCACAAGGGGCTTCTGGGATGACCCACAGCTGACCTGGCTCAGGGAGGGTGGGGTGAGGAGCAGAGAGACCATGAGAAGGCAACAGCCCCCACGACGGTGAAAGCTTTAGGCGGCCCGGGCATGGAGTGAGGTGTTCATGGCAATCCACTCATAATGATAATGATGACTAACATTTATTTTAGTTTTTTTCCTAAATTGCCTGAGGGCACACGCACTCACCAGAGAGATGGAGAATGAGTGAGCAAGAAGAAGTGCGCTCCCCCACAGGGCTGGCCACACTGCAGTCCTTTTTCCTCCATGCCTCCTTCCTGTCAGGATCCGGGGCATGCACACACAAGTGCCTATATGTCTTTCACATGGCTGAGGCTGGGATTTGAACCGCAGTTGGCAATGTGAGATCTGGCTTTCTGTGCATAGTGCTCGGTCGTCATGCTACATGGCTGGCCCAATGACCCACACCTATTGACCAAACACAGAGCCCCACAGCCAATACAAAGAGGCTGTGTGTTACGGTAAACAACCACTTGGCAGTTCAGGGTGCCTGGGTTCAAACTCCAGCCCTGCCTTTCTACCTGGGTGGCCTCATCTGTGGAATGGGGGTCAGATTAGTGCTTCCTTAGAGGTCATTGGAAAGGTCAAATAACGTGATCCATGTCTGGCACAAGCATGGTCCGACACGTGTCTCTCGGTTGATATCAGAGGTCACGGGGAGACCCACGCTCCGTTATCTCCAGGGGTGCACTCAAATGTTCTTGTCTAATCCTCACACCAGTCCTTCGGGCAAATATTTGAATCCCCCACTGGACAGATGGATAGACGGAGGCTCAGAGAGGCATGAGTGATACAGCAGAGAAAGCCAGGCCCGCTGCAGATGGCTGCGTGGCCCCGGACAAGACACACAGCCTCCCTGAGCCCACAGCCCTTCCATAACATGAGACTATTGCCTGAGGCAAGCTACTGAGCGCTGGAGCCAAGGTTTGAACTCGGATCTCTCTGATCGCATGGCCTTGCTGCTCTGCTCCTCCAGGACGTTGAACAATGGAGTGAGATGCCCTGAAAGGTAAAGAGCTCCCTGTCACCAGACAAACTGGATTGTCACTCTGGGCAGAAACATAGATGGTTTTGGCTCTAGGGTTCAACGCAGTGACAATTTAAGGCCTTGGGAAGGGTTGTGGGAATTGTGGGAATCTAGGCTTGGGTTATGCTTTTTTTGTGTTTTTATGTTTGTTTTGGTTTTTACAATAAAGCACGTGTTGTTCACTGGAGAGAGACAGCGAGAGGGAAAGTGAGAAATCACCCCACCCCCCCAGGGATGGCCGCACCACAATCTCTTCTCCATTCTCCTCTCAGGATTTTGGGCAAGCATGCACATGCCCCTAGCATGATTTTCAAGCTAACGGGTCTGGGACTTGAACTGTAGTCTGCCGTGTAGGACTCCAGTACCTAAACAACCTCGCCACCTGCTGGTCCCTGGGTCATGATTTTTGAGGGCCAGGGGCTGCTATGACCCACAAGGCCTTATGCTGGCCTTAACACAAATGGAGGTGTGTGTATGTGTGGTGTGTGTTCGCACGAGTGCAGGTGCTGAATCAACACTGCTTTCTTTTCTTTACTGAAAGGTTCAGTTGGTCAGCAAGGCCACTCCACAAAGAGCAATCTGAACCTCAGGTCACTGATGTTGACACAGGATGCCGGCACCAGGAAGGAGGTGACAAGGGAGAGGCAGAGGCTCGGTGACCACTGGGTCCCCAAGCTTCTTCATTCAGGAAGTCTGACTCTTCTGTTCCCTGGGACTGGCTAGAAGGGACTCCACTCAGAAGACAGGTGGTGCCTTGGGGCTGGCAGGTGGCATGGTGGTTAAGGGCGCTTGACTCCCACATGGTCGACCATGGTTCGAATCCCAGTCCTGGCGGCTTGTTTTTTTCACTTTCCTTCTCTCTTGTTCTGTCCCTCTCTGATTTAACTAACATAAATAAATAAATAAAGTTAGATTAAAAAAAAATAAAAGACAACAATGGGTGGTCCCAGTGGTCTGGTAGCCGCAGACAATGAACTAGGAATCTGCTATGCCACCAACTCCTGGGGACCCTCTCTTCCTCCATCTATGCACCACGGGGCCGGGGCCAGGCGCCTTCCTTGCAGGGGAGAGGGTCTTGGAAGTCTGACTCCAGTTTCTTGGAATTCCCCGAGCTGGGAAGGCTTAAGAGCATTCCCCTAAAAGGCCTGGTGGTTGAATGGCCCAAAGAAGTGTCATTGCATTAAGAAAAGGAAAGCAATTCTTTGCAGAGATTTCCGGCAGGAAAGGTACCAGGAGGCTCCTGGGCTGGGAGGATGGGTGCTTTCTTCCTGCTCAGAGTAAAGAACAGCTGGTCCCATTCCTCAGGACAGAGTGTGAGACTGCGGGCTGGACTGACAGCGAGCGTGACTGAGGTCAGACAGTTCAATCAGATTGAGCAATCTCTTGGACACCCCTCCTCTGAGAGGAGTTCGGCCTGAAGGTGTAAACGGGTCTCACGAGGCTTAGAGAGAAATCCACACTCCAAACGAGGACGAGGACGACGGGGAAGTAAGGGGAAAGTAAGGTTTCAAATCAACAATGGCATTCTTAGCCCGGCCTATTCTAGGTACTGCGCTGACATCTTGGCAGTGGGTACACAGCTCCTTTTCCCTAGAAACGTGTAGCACATTGCTGGAAAAAGCATCTGAAAACTCATGTCAAAAGCCAAGAAAAAAAAGTCAAAGTTCAAATCCAGGACATAGTATTTATTGAGCATGCGCCGGGTACCATGTCCTTAGATCCATGAGGTCATGGAATGCATGAAGCAAATGTGTTTAGTGACATTCCCATATTGTGGAGGGGGCTGTGTGGGCTCAGAGAGGTTGTGCATCTTGCCCAGGGCCACACAGCGACAGATAGGGGGCCTGGCTTTCCCCGCTGGGGAAGGATGCCCACAGTAGATGACCAGATTGAGACCCTCCTGATTCCTTCTCTGTGCGGCATGGTGTAGCGTCCGGGGACGACAGGACACTACAACCCAATCTGCACCGTTAAGTACTCCCTAGGTCCAGCTGAGAGGAGGAAGCCCTGCTGTGGAGAGCTCAGGGTCCCGGGCCTCCTCCAGGGGCATGAGGGCAGGGCTCCGGGCCTAGAAGATGGAGGACTCAGACAGGGCACTGCGTGGTCAGGGCCTCTGTGGGAGGACAGTCAGGCTGGATGAGACCAGGATCGGCCACCAAAGGGCAGTTCACCAGGGATGAAGATGCTCGGACAGCCCCGACCACACAGTGGACATGCCCTTTGAGACAGGATTGCGGGGTGGTCAGGGACACTGGCTTGGGAATCAGGCAGATCTGGACTCCATTCCAGCTCCAGCTCTGTAGGACATTGGGCAAATGACTTGCCCTCTCTGAGCTCCCGTTTCCCCACTGTTAAACAGGAATAATGCCTTCCTGGCAGGGATGTTGACGTAAAGCATTTGGCCCAGTGCTGGTGCAGCAGAAGCAGCCCATAAATGAGAGCTGCTGATACCCGGTGTATGACTGGGCAAGTCCCTTCTCCGCTTAGTCCTGGGCCTCGGTTTCCCCAGGTAATAGAGTGGCCTCCGAGCAGCTCTGAGAGGCCAGGGTGCTGTCAGATTCTGACAGGGGCCAAGCAGGGCCCAGTCCCGCCCGAGAGCCAATTTCCAGCCCCTCAGTGGAGCCAAGTAAACACAGCGGAGACAGCGCGGCTCCCGCGGCCGCCCACTAACAACCAGATTCCGAGCGGCCGCAGCCGAGGCTGCCGCTCTGATTGCAGCTGGCTCCAGCGTCGCGGGGCTCTGCCGCTGTCACAATCAGGGGACCCTGGAGGGGGCGGGGGTGTGTGTGGCAGTTCTGCCTAGTGTAAGCCAGGTTCGTGGCGGTGATGGGCAGGGCAACCTTGCCAGTTCTTCCAGGAGCAGATGCTTGCCTCCCGGAGCTGCCCCTTCCAGCTGCCTGCTCCCTCGGTCGGTGACTTCACTGAACCACCATGGCTGCCGAAACCAGCTCCACACCTGCCCTGTCCTCATCTTCATGAGGCTGAGGCCAGCAGCCTCTTTTGTAACCTTCAGATCTTTCTATTCTTCAGTGTTTCACTTTCCAGGAGAAACCAGCACCGAGTCACTCAGCACAACCATGTCTTAGGCGCAGGGCTGCAAGACGCGGAATTCCAAGTCCTCATGGATTTGTAAATTTCTGTCTGGTGAACTCGTATCCACCCTCCAAAACCCAGTTCAAATATCCACTCTCACCTTTCCATGCTACTTGTCTTGTGCTACTCCCTCCGTGGTTCCCTGCACAGGGCCATCTGAGCTTTCAGCAGTTGGGGAGGAGTGGGGAACCTACAGTCAACCTCCTATTCCCTCGAGGGCCTTTGCTGGGTGCTGCATCCCACCCCCCTGACCATTCCTGAGCAACCAGTACTCACGCTTCAGCCCATAGCTCAGAGGGCACCTCCCATACGTAGAAGGAAGGCCCCTGGGCTTACCTCAAGGCCATTTCTGCGCTCTATAATTGAAGCATTTACTGTGGGTTTATTTGATTCCTGTCTGTCTCCCTGCCTGGAATGCAAATTCCAGGAGGGCAGAGAGTGTGTCTGGTTACTTTTGTCATCTGAGGGTCTGGCATGTAAAGAACCCTCCATAGTAGGTGTCTGCTGAAGGAACCTCTTCCTCCATGAAGTCTTCCTTGATTTCCTCAGGCTCTTTAGTTTCTCAGCTATACCTCTTCCAGCAGCTTCTGGTTTTACTTTATTTATACTAGTTTTATATTGGAATATTTTATATAGGGAGAAAAGTGTGTACATGGGCATCGTTTAGCAAATATTTTAAAGTGAACACCTATTAACCATCAACCAGATATCAAGATGCAGAACATTTCCTGCAGCTAGAAACCCCGGTGTGCCTCTCTCCTCTACCGGAGTTAACCAGGTCTTGATTTTTTAAATTATTTTCTTGCTTTATTTTTCAGTTTTGCTGTCTCCGTAGGCATTCCTAAACCACAGAGTTTAATTTTGCCCATGTTGTGAACTTCTGTGCAGAGGATCACACTACACACACGTTTCATGTTTGACTTCTCGGACTCGGTATTTTAATGATGAGGTTTATCCATGTTGGGGCATGTACGTGTAGTTTATTATTTTCTTTGCAGTATGTTTTTCTATCGCATGGCATCTTTCCTTTATCCATCCTACTGCTGATAGACATTTTAGCTGTGGGCTGTGAACTTTTTTTCTTTTCCTGTCTCCTGGGCACAAAGACACTCACATTTTAGGCTATATCTGTAGAAGTAGAATTTCTGGGTCCTAGGATATGCATTTAATCAGTTTTACTAAATAATGCCAAATTAGTTTCTGAAGCGTTGATACCGACTTACATTCTCTCCCCAGTGAATGACAGTTCTCATCGCTCCACAACCTTGCCAACACTTGCTGTTGCCAGATTAAAAATTTTTGCCAATCTAGCACATATGTTACTCTGGTTCACTCTGATTGTAATTTGTAGTTCCCTCATTACCAGTGATTGGTAATATTGTTATTAGCCATTTGGACTTCCTTCTTTTGGGAAGTGATTTTTGAGTCTATTGATTTTTTTTTTTTTTTCCTTATTGAATCTCTGTGTGTCAAGGTGGCTGAGGTTACCCAGGAGGGCAGGGTGGGCCAGTCCCATGGGTTTGCCAGCTCTGTCCTTCTCTGCTGTGGCTGTAGGGGCTTCTAGGAACCTGGCCACCTCGCCATGCACTGGAAGCCAGATCGTGGGCTGGGACCTCCTTCGCTCTCCCCAACACTGACAGCACTAGGACTGGCAGTGGTAACAGTAATACCGAGACTGCTTTTCACTCAGCCCCTACTATGTGTAAGCGTGTTGCATACCTCATTTAATTCTCTGACTTGGTGACGTTGTCACCCCTCTTACAGATGAGGAACCAGAGAAGGTAAGGTGTGAGCCTGAGGTCACACCTCCAGGAGGTGGCAGAGAGTCACACTTGGGCCTAAGGTGGGAGCCGACGCCCTCCACCTTCAGTCCAGACTGCCCACATCTCCTCGACAGCAGCCTGGGGCCGGGGCCGAACCTCTGGGCTGCTGCCTTTCTGGGTTCCGTGTCTGTGTCTCTGCCCTTCAAGGCCTCTCTTTGCGACTCTTTACCCTCGCGAGGGGCCCCTGAGTCACTGAGCCCCTGCCTGGCTGGCCGCCCGGAGTCTGTGCCAAAAAGAGGCCTGGCTGCTGGTCAGAGCCTGGAGACCGACGGGGAGCTGCCAGTGCAGCCCTGCCAGGGCCTTTGTCTCTCTGTAATTGGGACCCGCGGTCTCTCCAGGCCCCTGAGGGCCTGGGGGCTGTGGGCCAAGTCCCTGGCAGGGCGTCCAGCTGGGATGTTGAGTGGAAGCAGATGTGCCCGGGCCGTGTCTGGCCCCGTGCCGAGGAGCCTCTCCATCTGGAGCCCTCGGGCTTGGAGCACGCTCTGACTGCTAGAGCCGGGGTGGGGCTGGGCTCGTCGAGCTGCCTCGGACCAGACTATTTTCATCTGGTTGGAGAAAGCCAGCATGTCTTCCATTTGGCTGCATCTGCCAGGGCTGGGTCTGGGCCCACGGTGAGTAGTGATGGACTCCCAATGTTGGGTACACTTTACATCCGGGGAAACTGAGGCCCACGCATTTGTCCAAGCCACCTAGCACTTTGTGAACTAGGACACGCTATGTCAAGCAGGGTCAAGGTTGGGGTAGGTCTGAGTGGGGTCCCCAGCTTTCTTTTGGCAAGAGAGTGTGTGCCTTCTGAAAGAGAACCCCTGGCCATGGCAGGGAGAGGAAGGATGGCCAGTTCCCCCGTTCAGTCCCCATGGGCTCCTACTCCATTTCCTGGCAAAACTCGCCTTTCCCGGGAACCCTCTTTCCACCGATCCTGCTCTGGGGGGTGTTTTGAGAGCTCCAGACCGGGATGAGCAGCCCTGAGCTTCAGTCCTGGACCTGCCTTTGACATCCTTTGTGACTTTAGGCAAGCTGTGTCTGCTCTCTGGCCTTGGTTTTTCTATCTGGAAAATGGGGCTAGTGGGATCCTAAATTCTTCTAGGACAGCAGAGAATATACACTGAGAATTTGGCCCTTTGTCCATTTTTTGAAAGCATCCGAAGCCAGCCTATTGAGGTAGGAAGAGTAATGTTCTCACCACCCAGGAGGGAATGGACAAAAAAGAGAAGTGAAGCGTCTTGCTCAGAGACACACAGCATCCATGAAGCGATGCCGAAGTTTGCCAACTACTAGCTTTGTGGTCATCTCCTCCCCGGGAGACCTACCACCCTCTGGCAGACAACACGGGGACACCGGGAATGGCCTTCAGCCTGGCTAGCCCTCCTGGAGGAGCTGAAAGTGAGGGTGAGGGCCAAAGCATTCCAACTTGCTTTGCCTTCCTGCTGGGGTGGGCTTCTGGGGTTCCACTTGGCCTGTGACACTTAGTCTGTGAACCCCCTTTCGGCATCCCTGTTGGCGAGTGAGGTCAGCCAGCCTCTGGTTGGATAGTTCCGGACACGAAGCTCACCACCTCCTCAGGGAGCTGTCCCCTCCCAGGTTAGCACGGGCCGTGAGAGGGCACGGTCAGCCTGGGCTGGACCTAACTCCTGGTCAGGGCTCCTCCTCCCCTTCCCACCGGCTTCCCAGGCTGTGCAGAGGCCGCTCAGAGCCCACAGGAGGGGCGCCCAGCTCCTCCCACTCCTCCAGTCCCGATGCTGAAGTACTCTGACCCTGAGGCCAGGACCGCCCGCTGCAGGCAGGCCAGCCCTGCCTCTGCCTTGGCACCACTGGAGGGGCTCCCGGCCCTGCGAGCTCCTACAGCCTGCCCACGCTGCTCCTCAGGAGGAAGGACACCGCCAGGACAGTCCAGCAGGAAGACTCAGCCCAGAAGTCGGAACACCTGAGTCTGTGCAATGCTCTGCCTGGAACCTGCTGCATCATCTCGGAGGAGCTGCTTTGCTTCTCCGGGTCGCACTTCTCTCACCTGTAGACTGGGCAGGGCCCATGGGACTCATATGAAAACCAACAGGGCGGGCAGCAGGTGGCATAGTGGTTAAGGTGCTGGACTCCCACATGGCCGACCGCGGTTTGAGTCCCAGACCTAGTGGCTTGAAATACACTGGGCGCATATGCATGCATGCCCCAAATCCCAAGAGGAGGATGGAGGAGAAGGGATTGTGGTGTGGCCGTCCCCCCTGGGGGGTGATTTCTCACTTTCTCTGTCTCTTTGGCGAGCGCATGTGCCCAACATCTCTCTATAAATAAATAGATATATAAATGATCTGAGCGGATGCTGAAAAGCAAGGGACTTCCCTGGGACACAGGGAGGATTGTGGGCACAAGGGCCTTCTACTCCGCCGTGCAGGACGAGGCCGAACCTCCCGGGGCCCCTGCAGCTGTGAGCTTCCATCCCCCCCAGAGCCTCCCTCAGCTATGGGTGGTCTCTCTGCTCCGTGAGGCCTCGAGGCCTCGGGCAGGTGTGACAACGATCTTAAGTCTGCTTCACAGACTTCACAGACCGCTAGGTCTGCTAGGTCCCAGGGCTGCTCCAGGGAGGACAAAGCCCTGGATGGATAAGGTGGGAAACCCGCCTTCTTCGGATGGCAGTATAAAACACTAGAACATATATAGAAGAAAACATGGATGGATTTGAAACGAGGAGGAGTTGATGTGCATTTTGAAGATACAACAGAAGGCCGAGGAGGCTTCAAGGCAGCTGCAGGCTTTTGTCTCCCCTGGTTTTGCACCCCCTTCCCAGGCCTCTGCACTCCCTGACCCTCCTGCCCGACCAATGAGTATCTATTCTCACCCTGTCATAGAGGAGCTGGAGGGAGAAATTCGCGTGACTCCGTGGTGGAACAGGGCAACCCAACCCAGCCAATTTCTGCGAACAACCCCCAGCTCCCCTCTACGAAACTCCACCTCCCTTACTTATTACAAACAACTTGAAAATCTTGATTAACCGTCTGACCCTGTTTTCTCTCCTCAGAAATCGTGGTTGTGAGGGCAGATGGTGACACCGTTGTCGATCACAATGCTGCGAGGCTGGCCTACATGGGGTGGGGGGTTCTAGGTTTGCATCCAAAGACCTCCCTGAGTACACCGGGCATGTATGTGCCCAAGATCCCTGAGCGGGATCGTGGTGTCAAGATGAGGTGCTATCTCTCTGTCTCTGTCTCTCTTGCTCATGGAAGAAATAAACTTAAAAAGAAGTGGCAGTTGTCACCATCACCATGCTCATCCCCAGCACGGCCTTCTCGTACAGGCTGGCATTAGCATCTGCTCACCTGGAAAAGCCAAAGCCCAGGAGTCTGCATTTCACCGACACGCTCAGGTACATGAGCCCTGTGTCCCTCACAGTCTCCCAGGTGAGCGGTGCTGCAGGTTCTGGGACCATACGGGGCCCCACAGGTGGGTGTTTATGAAGCCAGGACTGGCACCAGCATCTGGCACCCACGATAGCCTGCCTGCCATCATGCCACCTGCCATTGTGTGACCTGGAACGCCCTGGCAGCTTGAGCCAGTCTCAGAAGTTCCTGCATCCAGGCCTCCTCCAGCTCTCGTCTCCAGAACTGGAAAACCAGCATTTCAGAACCAAGGCTGTGCGTGATTCGGAGGAGCGTCGTCCCCTGACAACCACGGGGTAGATGGTGTAGGGGAGCGGGGCCTTGCACAGTCCATGTGCCACCCCGGAGATGGCTTATGCTCTGCAAGGGGTGTGTTTTGGAGGGGGGAGGCCTGGTGCCCCACCTCAGTGAACTGTCAGGCTGGGCCTGGGCCCGGTGAGACGCACTGAGGGATGCGGGAGCGTGTGGCCGGCAGCCCACGGGACACTCTGCAGGGCATCCAGCCTGGGTTCTTCTGAGGATCTAGTGTCCCGAGGAGCAGTGTGGGGACACAACAGTCATGTGTGACACTCGCTGGGATCCTGGGTCAGGGTGAACAATGGCTGCAAAGCATGTCTGGGGGCAGCAGGGGACACGCGAGCATGCACTCGTGTCAGGTGATGTTGCCGGATAGTGTCGACCTCCTTTGGTGTGGAACTTGTGTGAGCGCTCGCAGGAGAAGGCCCTGGTTCCTGCGACAACTAGGCCGCAGTACTCGGCAGTAAAGTGTCCTTACGTCCAGAGCGTCTGTTCAGGTGGTTTAGCAAAAGAGGAGTGCAGGGGGCTGGACCCCTGGCTCAGCGGTTAAGGGAGCTGGGTCCCACGTGGTTGACCACAGTTTGAGTCCTGGCTCTGGCAGCTTGAAAACCATGTTGGACGTGGGTGTGTACATGCCCAAGATCCTGACAGGAAGGAGGAATGGAGGAAAATGGATTGTGGCATCACCATGCCCCTTTGGGGAGTGTTTTCTTTCACTCTCTGGTGAGCACATGTGCCCTCTGGCAATTAAAAACCAAAAAGAAAAAAAATGTGTGTGTGTGTGTGTGTGTGTGTGTAGATACATAGAGAGAGAGAGAGAGAGAGATAGAATAGGTACTGTAAAACATTAATGGTAGGTATCAGTGAAGGATATTCTTTCAATTATTCTGTGTTAGAAACTCTTCCCCCAGCAGCCGGCAGGTGGCGTGGTGGGTAAGATGCTGGACTCTCACATGATCAACCATGGTTTGAGTTTCAGACCTGGCTGCTTGCTTTCTTACTTTTTCCCTCTCTGTCTCTCTCTCCCTCCAGTGAGCACCTGTGCCCTATAGCAAATTAATAATAATAATGATGGCAAATAAAATTAAAAGTAATTCTTAGAAGGAAAAAGAAAATCTTCCCTCAAATGCAAATAATTGTAAAAGAAAAAGGCACTGAAAAGCTGTAAAACTTCACTGAGCGCTAAGCAATGCAAAGACAGGACTTGCATCGTAAGGCAGACAAATGTCTCCTCCACCCCTCCTCCACCCAGTCACCCACCTCCCACTCAAAGCCTCACTTACTGTGGAAGCCACGCACCATGGAACCACTCTTTTCTTTCTCTCCCGTGCCCCAGGCTCTCCCTGCCCCGCCCTGCCGGCTGCCTCACCTGCCTTCTGGCCTTTTCTTCGTTGAGTAGCCAGATCTTATTTTTTTTTTTTGGAGAGGTTTTTTTTGCTATAGGGTGCGTGCGCTCGCCAGAGAGACAGAGAGAGAGAGAGAGAGAGAGAGAGAGAGAGAGAGAGACAGAAAGCGAGAAATCACCCCCCAGAGGGGATGGTCACGCCGCAATCCCTTCTCCTCCATTCTCCTCTCGGGATCTTGGGCACGCACGCACACACGCCCGGCGTGAGTTTTAAGCCACCGGGTCCGGGACGCGAACCACAGTCAACTACGAGGGAGTCCATCAACATAGCCATTACGCTAACTGCTGGTTCCCTAGCCAGATCTTTTTTTTTTTTTTTTTTTTTTTGGAGAGGTTTTTGCTATAGGGCGCGTGCGCTCGCCAGACAGACAGAGAGAGACAGAGAGATAGAAAGCAGGAAATCACCCCCCAGGGGGGATGGCCACGCCGCAATCCCTTCTCCTCCATTCTCCTCTCGGGATCTTGGGCACGCATGCACACGCGCCTGGCGTGAGTTTAAGCCGCCGGGTCCGGGACTCGAACCGCGGTCGACTACGTGGGAGTCCAGCGACATAGCCATTACACTAACTGCTGGTTCCCTAGCCAGATCTTTTTTAACACTTTTTGGTGACAAGGGGGCACGAGCACAGGTTAGACACCTGGGGGTGACGTCTCACTCTGGCATTTACAGCCTGCGTAGACTTGGCCAAATGGCTGAGCCCTTTCTAGGCCTCGGTTTCCTCTCCTGTAAATGGGGGAGAATATCCGTAGCTATCTAACAGGATTGTAATGATTAAGTATCATTAGGCCTCGGAATACTGGGTGATTGTAAGTGCTTAGTAAGTGACACCACTGTCCACCACAGGTTGTCCAGTCCCGGGTCCGGTCTTTCTAGGACGCTCAGCTACGTCGGGGGGCCCCATCAGGGCGGCCCCATCAGGGCTTCCCGACGTCCGTGATCATCCGTGTCACGGTGGGCAGGTGCACGTCACAGATGCTCCATGCTCCCAGGGCCTCCTCCTCGGCCACAGGAGATGACGGCCCAAGCCATCACCTTGAGCTTGGGTGAGGCTCGGCACCTGGCTGTGGCCGCTGGCCCCAGGTGGAAGCAGTTCATCACGGATGTCCCACTTTCCCCTTGCTGACGCGCAGGGGCCACGCCTCCACCCGCCCTGCGCTCGGCAGAGTGGAAAACAGATCTCTGTCGCTGGAGGCCTGTAGGATTTAGGAGTTGTTTTGGCTCCAGCCTAACCTTATCTGTTCTGACTGAGAGAGCAGGGTTGCCCTGTCCCAGCGGCTCCCCGGAATGCTCATCTTGGTGAGGGTCAGTCTCTGCTGGAACTTACGCAGAGTCTCTGACTCCCAGCCGGTGCCCTGGCCCTGTGAGGAGCCTCCGAGCTGGGTCTGCTGCCCTGGCAGCCCCTTGGCCTGGCCGAGGGCCACTGAAGCATGCTTGCAGAGGGGGATGTCTTACTTCCCCAAATATAGTCTCTTACCAGCCTCATCTACTGCAGGACATTTTGGCCATTATCTTAGTCTAGACATCGAAATTAAAATCTCTTATCAGCTCGTATACTGGGGCAGGATTAGGGCCAAAATTCCTCTGCCTCCGGTTCAGCTGCTGCTAGGTCGCAGACAGAGAAGCTGGTTGGAAGGGAAATCAGGGGCGAGGGAGGGACCCCAGGCTCCAGGCCAGGCCCTGCTTCTCACTGTGTGATCTCGGGCAGTGGCTGTTTGTCTCTGGGTCAGAATGAAATAGCTCTGCATTTTCCTGCCTCGGGACCTTAGCACAGGCTAGTCCCTGAGTTCTCACCACCTCCAGTGCTCTTCACCTGGCTCACCTGGCTTACCCGCTCAGCCATCACAGCTCAGCCTAAACGTAGGCTCCCCTGTTCCCGGCAGCCTGCGTGCTGCCATCAGCGCTAACACCTTGCCTCGGGGACTCCTTCTGGAACTGTGTCCCTGCTGGGCTCTGAGCTCTGTGGAAGTGAGAATCTACTTACCTTTCTGTGACTCAGTCAGGGAGTGGGGAAGGATGCGTGATGTGTGAGTCTGCCCTGTGAGGGCCAACAGCTTCCTGGCTCCCAGCGGTAAGGGTGGAATTCAAACATGCCCAGGCCACTTCTCCCATGAGGGGCAGAGGGCCCCTCTTTCCTGCTTCCCTTGGGGCTGGAGGGTTGGAAACTCTTGGCCACTTGAAGCAGGACCCAAATGACTTGGCCCTCTGCTGCCCCCTGGTGTCCACTTCTAAGATAACGGCTCCAGAACGTGAGGTGGAGGCTGTTGCAGGCATGGGGGAGAGGGTAGGGGCAGTAGGGGGCACAGGTGAAGGGTCTCACAGAGGCTGAAGCCACAGGTGCGGAGGGCCAGGGTGGGTTTTGGAATCACATGGCCTGTCTCACCCCGCCCTCTCCTTCCCTGACTGCCCCACCTGTTCACTCCTATCTTCATGCGCAACCCCACCTCAGGATCGCCTGGGACTCCGCTCCTCCACGCTACCTGCCTCCCACCCTCCCACCCTCCCTTCCAACCTGTCCATGCTCAAGGCCACTGGAACACTGACCACTCGCAATGAAGCCCTCGGCCCCCCCAGCCCTCCTAGCCTCGTGTTTCTCCTTAGCACGCGACTCCTTCTACACCCGCTAGGTCCCTGGGCTCAGTTCATGTGCTCGGCGTAGCGCTCAGTAGGTCTTGCTGCTTGGTAGCTTTTCTTTCACGTTGGTGGCTGGTGGCTGTGGGCAGCTGCTCGGCCAAGCCCTGCGCGGTCCTCACTGGCAGAGCCAGTGTCCAGGGGGTCCTGGCTTCCTGAACTCCCCAAGGTAGGCCCTTAGAATGGGGGGGGCGGGCACAAGAATCAATAATGCACACAAATATGCACAAGTGAATACATGCATGTGCACGTATGAGGGGACTTCAAAAAGGTCATGGAAATGGAATTAAAATGTGAGTTTATTGTGTAGCAAAAGAATTTTGCATTCCATGCATACTTTTTCATAATTCACTTTTTCCATGAACTTCCTGAAGAATGCTCGAACTCACACACCTATTGTATGCATACACCCGCACAGACACACGTGCGTGCCCACACATCTGCAAACACAGTATGCACGGCACACATATGCACACAATACACGCAGTATGGGCCTGCATGGGACACCCCGTGAGCGAATATCCATATTTGTTCACTGGTACCCACATACACACAGGTGAGCACATGGATGTGCATGTGTGTCTACACGTGCACACACACACGCACACACACACTTCTAACGGGCTCTCTGACTCTTCCCCTTGTCAGGATGTTGACACGTGGTCCCAGGGCCTGGCACGCCAACTGGCTCAGCTATGGCTGCAGGCACAGATGACTGGGGCTCCCTGAGTACCTGTGTATGCGGGCGCCAAGCAGATGACGCCGATGATCCTCTGCTGCCACCCTGTGGCCATCTCCCAGGTGGCACCAGTGGGCAGCAGAGGTTTTTCCTGGTTCTCGTCTCAGCGGGGCCTCCAGGTCCAATCCACAAGGCCCCTGAAAAACTTGTAGCCATCCCTGAGCCTTGCCACCCCCGGGACAGGCTAGGGGTTTTTCCAGGTGCCGTGGGTGATAGGGGGGCCTGGAACAGGGTGATGGGCACACTGCCCCCTGACCCCACACTGCTTTCCATCCCCGCTGGGCTGTACTCCCCTCTCCCCTCACTTCCTGGCCCTCACAAGGCTGCTTCCTCTGCTTGGCACCTCCCCACTTCCCGTTTCCCGCTGCTCATGGGCTCCTGGGGGCAGAGGCTCGATTGTGCTCATCCCAGTACCCCTCCCCTGGGCGCAGTGAAATGGTCAAACCGCTAGCTCCAGAGGGGATGAGAGGAAAGATGGCTTCTCCTGCGTGTGTTATAGGTTGACTCTCCCTTATCGGAAATGCTTGGGAACACAAGTGTTTCCGATTTTTGATTTTCTCAAATTTGGGGACCTTTGCATGAGATAACAAGATAGCTTGGGGATGGGACCTGATTCCAAACGCAAAATTCTTTTATGTCTCAGTTATATCTTTACACATATCAACAGAAGGCAATTTTACAAAGTATTTTCGGATTGCAGGGTTTTGACTGTGACCTGCTACACAAAGCCAGGTGTGAAATTTTGGAGCATTTAGGAATTTGGATTTGGGGATTAGGGATGCTCAACCCGTGGTTTTTGTTTTTTTTTTTAAAGAGAGATTTTTGCTATCAGGTGCGTGTGCTCGCCAGAGAGACAGAGAGACAGAAAGCAAGAAATCACCCTCCCAAGGGGATGGCCATGGTACAACCCCTTCTCTTCTCAGGACTTTGGGCATGCATGCACACGAGCCAAGTGTGAGTTTTAAGCTGCGGGTCTGGGACTTGAACCATGGTTGACTATGTGGAAGTCCAGCGATGTAACCATATGTCATCTGCTGGTCCCTTGTTTGTTGGTTTTTACCAGTTTAAAGAGACGTCATGAGCGGCCCTGGGGTTCCTGCAACAAGCAGGCAGCTAAACGAGGAGGAGGGGCAGCCTACTTTGAAGCCACGGCTGCACTTGCCAGGACTGTGGAGGCAGCTGGCATAGGGGCTTCCGGAGAGAAGTTCCTTCCCAGAAGCCAGTTCTGCCCGCCCTCTGTCCACCGTGCACAGCAGCCTGCATAGCTCACTGAGGGCGAGGCTGTGTGTCTGCTTGTTTTGCATTACAAAAACCAAAAACCAAACTAGGGACCAACTGGGGGCCTGGAGGTTAAGGCAGCTGGGTCCTGCATGGCCAATTGCGTGGTTTGAGTCCCGGACTTGGCAGCTTGAAAAACACTCTGCGGGCATGTGTGTGCACCCAACATCCCAAGAGGATAATGGAGAAGGGATTGTGGCATGGCCATCCACTTGGGAGGTGATCTCTCCCTTTCTCTTACTGTCTCTCCTCTGTCTCTCTAGTGAGCTCACGTGCCCTATGGTAAAACCGAAACAAAATAAAACAAAGACTAGGTGGATCATGCTTACTTTGATGGTCTATTCTTTAATGCTTTAGAATGTATATTTCAGCTTTTATTTGATTAATGAAGACCTCTAAGTCTTCTACATCATTCGTTACTGATTATATATGTTTGCGCTTTCTTCCATCTGAGATAGGACTTAGTACATCTCCCTTGTTTCCCTTTGAACTTTGTCGCTATTAGCTGAGGGTTTTGGATCCAGGCTATAATTATTATCTCTCTGTCTGTCTCTGTTTTTTTTCCAAAAAAAAAAAAAAAAAAAGAGTTATTTTATTTTCCTTTATTTTAATTTGATCAGAGAGGGACAGAGTGAGAGAGAGAGAGAAAGCAAGCCGCCAGGTCTGGGACTCGAACCGTGGTTGGCCATGTGGGAGTCCAGCACCCTTAACCACCATGCCACCTGCCAGCCCCTTCAAAGCTATAATTATTAGGTTATTGGCCTTTTGCTATGTAACCTCCCTTATACTGATGCATTTTGACTTTTTGTTTTCTGTGTTGTGGCTGCATTCACAATAACTTTAGACTTTTGCCTATTTTAACTAATTGCAGTGTTTGCTGCCAGTCCATTTTTTATCACGATTCCCCTGTGCCTGTGTTCTTAATTTTGTTTCATCCTTCGATAGGTTAGAGTACGTCTTCAAATTATTTTAAAAAGGGGTACAGACATAGTATATTTTCTGAGCCCTTACATATCTAAGAATTAATTTTTTGGTTTCTTACTTAAGTGACAAACTGGCTAGATTTTGGGTTCTTGCTTGGGCCAGGCAGTGTCATGGTGGGTAAAGTGGTTGGAGTTCGAGTCCCAGACCTAGCAGCTTGAAAAACATGCTGGGTGTTTGTGCATGCCCTAAATCCTGAAAGGAGAATGGAGAAGAAGGGATTGTACGGGACCAGCAGGTGGCATGGTGGTTAAGGTGCTGGACACTCCCACATGGCTGACCAGGGTTCGAGTCCTAGACCTGGCGGCTTCCTTTCTCCCTTTCCCTCTCTGTGTGTGTGTGTGTGTGTGTGTGTGTGTGTGTGTGTTTCTCTTTGGTCAAGTTAAAATAAATGAATGAATAAATAAAATTAAATGAATAATAATTTTAAAAAAAGAAGAGATTGTAGCATGGCCAGCCCCCCATAGGAGGTGCTTTCTCACTTTCTCTCTCTGTCTCTCTCCTGCGAGTCCATGTACCTTACAGCAAAACTTTTGAAAAAAGAAAAAACCCTTGCTTTATAACACTTTCAAACTTTTTAAAAAAAGTTTTATTTTTTGCTACAGGGCATGTGCGCTCACTGAAGGAAGAGACAGAGAGAGACGGAAAGTGAGGAAGCACCCCCCGTGGGGAGTGGCCATGCCACAATCCCTTCTCCATTCTCCTCTCAGGATTGTGGACATGCACATGTGCCCCCTGTGTTTCTGAAGCCACCAGGTCCGGGACTCACACTGCATTCGGCAGTGGGATTCTGCTGCCTTAATCTCCGTGCCATCTGCTGGCCCACCATTTTCAAATCTTTTAGATGCTCAGCCTTGTCACGTGTGCAGAGGTAGAGAGCAGATTCTAGTCCCGTGCTGTCCATGGCCAAATAAGAGTTGCCACCAGCTGTGTGACACTGGGCAGACGGCAACCTCTCTGTGTGTCAGCTTGACCTGTTGGGAGCAGACAGGAAGGGTCCCTGTCTAGAGGGCTGTGTAGGGAACTGCATGAGCTTCTGTACGTGAGCGCATGCTGCTTCCTGTCATGTGAGCGTTCAGAGTTGTAGAGACGATCCCGTCTGTTCTCCCTTTTCTTTTTAATTTGAAAATTTGGCTATGACATGGCCTGGAATGTAGGGAGTCTCTTGGATCTTATAAAAGAAAAGGAAGTTAGTAAGGCCAAGGCTTCCTGGAGCAGAGCAGAGTCTTCGAGAGGATGGTGGTGCTCACACTTGCTAAAGGACGCCGCTCTCATATTCCAACAGCTGGGGTACCACTCCAAGTCAGTATTTGTTGGCCTCTGACTCTCAGCCGAGGGTACCCTCAGGAACTAACCTCTCAGAACCGGTTTGCAATTTAGGATTTCTGTCCGGCCAACGACCTGCCTTGGAAAACTTCTGTGGAAGTCCCGTACAAAAACCTCTCCTGTGGGCCAGGTGGTGGCACTATAGGGACACACACACCTGGACTCCGTGGAAGCGGTCCTGGGGCCTTGTCCTGGGGCCTCTCTGAGCACTCGTGTGCAGGTGTACACGTACAGCTGTGGTCTGGGCTGCCTGAGACTGGGACTGGATCCGGGTGTGAAGACCCAGCTGGGGATGCCGCTCTCTCTCTCTCTCTCTCTCTCTCTCTCTCTCTCTCTCTCTCTCACAATCTGTTATCTTTCTGTGACACTCACGGAAGCAATGAATAAATATAAATAAAACAGCAATGAAAAAACTCAAACCTCTCCTGTGGTGGCCTTACAGAACTCTATTCAGGACTGCCCTGATTCAGTGTACTCAAATTGAAATTCTTTGTTTCCCAAATAAATGCTATTTCCTTTGTCCTTTATGTCAATCTTTACTTGAAAAATAAAAGATTTAGTTATTTAATTCCAAATGTTATTACTAATTTTTAATGTGACCAGAGAGAGAGAGAGAAAGGGAAAATGAGAAAACCAGCCACCAGGTCCAGGACTCAAACCATGGTCTGCCATGTGGAAATCCAGTGCCCTTAACCACCACACCACCTGCCGGCCCCAATCTTTACTTTTTAAAAGTTGACAACCTGAACGCACAGTTCCTTGAGCAGTTCAGAGTAGTTTCTTTGTATGGTCTCTTTAATGATAGAATTTGTTCCATTTGTTCTAGACACCAACTTTCCATTCATTCATTGTCTCTACTTTCTTCCCCAACTCTCCACAATGATCCCATTATCAATCATCTTCTATTTTTTTCTTTAAGTTTCATTCTTTCATGAGAGAGTGTGAATGTATGTGCACATTCATTCAATTGCTCCCATTGAAGGAGGCTTAGGTTATTAACCTGTAACGTGATGTTTGTACATGTATGTTTGTATACATTGGACTTCAATGGTGTGTGCTCACATGCAAGGAGAAGGCCACACCCAACAGGGCCTTGTCATTCCGCAGCCTCCTCCCCGCCAGCCCTCTGGTCAGCCAGGATCTTGTGCCTGTGCACCTGATGTGTTTCAGGTCAACTTGGGATTTGAACCTGCAGCTGGCTAGGTGGTTTCCAGCACTACAGATTGGTGTGCTGCTGTCTGTGCCACTGTCTTTTGCACTGCATTCTTCCTCCAAGTCACCCATTCATTTATCTGCAGCACCAGTTCTGCTGGTTCCTGCCACCAGCGTGGACTTGGGCTCTGCTAGGGGCTTTTTTTTTTTTTTTTTCCAAAAGAGATTTTTGCTATAGGGCACGTGCATGCATCAGAGAGACAGGGCAGAGAGACAGAGAGAAAGAGAGAGAGCACAAGAAATCACCTCCCCGGGGGATGGCCACAGTACAATCCCCTCTTCTCCATTGGGCACGCAAGCACATGAGCCTGGTGTGAGGTTCAAGCCACCGAGTCCAGGACTCGAACCGTGGTTGACTACATGGGAGTCGAGCAACATAACCATTAGACCATCTGTTGGTCCCCCTGTTGCTTTCTGTAGGTTCCCTGCCTTTTTTGTGCTCCATGTAGGGATGCCTAAAATGACCTCGGTGGCTCGTTTTGGGAGGACTGCCCAGCTCCCCTGTCCCTGCACCATAACTGTTTCGTTTATAGCACTGATAGTAGCTTCCTTCTTACTCATCTCCAGGTGAGGCCAGAGGATGGGTCTGCTCTCTCCAGTCCCCAACCTTTTTATTACCAGGGACTGGTTTCATGGAAGGCAATTTTCCCACGGATGAGGGAGGGTGGTCATGAGCATGCGCGATCTGGATCCCTCACATGCACAGTTCATAATAGGGCTCACGCTCCAGTGAGAATCTACTGGGACCGATCTGACCGGAGGCAGAGCTCAGGCGGTAATGCACGCGATGGGGAGCAGCTGCAAACACAGACGAAGCTTCACTCGCACGCCTGCTGCTCACCTCCTGTTGTGTGGCCTGGCTCCAGACAGGCCCCGGATGGCCCAGGGGCCGGGAACCTTTGCTCTACTGGATTGATGATCTGCTCCTCCAGCCCTTCAGCAGACCGGGCAAATGCCCATTCGTTAGCAAGTTGTCACATAGTAAACGCCACTCCATGACCTCTTCCTGCCCCGCTGTCTACGTCTCTGTTCTCTGACCCTGCTAGATGGCAGAGTTATACTCCCAGGGCACTACCAGCACACTTTCTTCCCTGCAGAGGACTCCATCTCTCAGAAGTTCTGCATCATTGCTGTGTTCTTCTCCATCTTCAACTTCTGTGCAACATTTTTAAAAAAAGAATTATTGAGTTTATTTATTATTATTACTTTTTAATTTGATGAGAGAGAGAGAGAGAGAGAGAGAGAGAAAGACAGTGAGAAAGCAAGCTGCCAGGTCTGGGACTCGAACCATGGTCAGCCATGTGGGAGTCCAGCACCTTAACCACCGTACCACCTGCTGGCTCCTCTGTACAACTTTTGAAGGCTGGGCAAGGGCAGCCACCAGGGTCCTGGTTGGCACAGGCCCAGGGAGGGGGAACAGGGAACAGGGATGTCAGAGTTGGAAGTATCTTCCTCTTTCTCATCCAGATGGTGCCTTGCACTGGGAATCATGAAGTCCAAATCAAATTATGTGACTCCTTTCCTAAAGTGATTTATTGACATCCCTTTGCCCTCATATTAGAGTTTGCATCCCTTAATACACTTCTCAAATCCAAATTTCTCTCCAGTCTCTTCACACTTTCCTTTCCAACTTGAGCTCCTTACTTTGCCTTCGAACTTCACGTGGCTTTCCGAACACCCCCTATTCTCCACAGCCCTCTGCACCTTTTACTGCTTCCCTGGGCTGCAACCACCTTCCCTCCCTCGGCCTCCAGAAGAAACTAAGACAGGGCTTGGGGTGTGTTCTCTGGCTCGGTAGGGATCCCCTCCCATCCCCCATGCTATGCCACATTCTTTTTTGTTTTGTTTTGTTTAAGGGAGAGATTTTTTGTTATAGGGCATGTGCACTCGCTGGAAAGATAGAGACAGAGAGACAAAAAGCGAGAAATCATCCCCCAGGCAAGATGGCTTTGTGGCAATCCCTTTTTCTCCAGTCTCTTCTCGAGATTTTGGGCACACACGCACACATGCACCCAGTGTGCAGAGTTTCAAGCCACCGGGTCCAGTGACATAGCCATTATGCCATCTACTGGTCCTGCCGTGCCACATTCTTATGTCCGTTCATTTACTACACATTTCCTGAATCCTGCATGGTTCTAGGCAATGTTAAAGTCCTGGCTACCCTTCTTACACTGTGTGGTGTTAGTCATTGTGTCCCCATGGATCACAGTAGGTCTCAATAAGTGGTCGTGGCACTGTACACAGGGCCCACACTGCCTGCCACAAGCCTGCATGGTGCTTCTACAAACACGCAGCATGGCCACAGGGTTGCTTGGATAGGGCGCTGGCACCAAACCTTGAAGGACTGGGTTTAGAAAATATAAGGCCTGGGCCAGCAGGAGGTGTGGAGGTTGAGTTACTGGATACCTGGCCAGCAGGTGGCATGATGGTTAAGGTGCTGGACTCTTGCATGGCTAACCACAGTTGGCCAGCCTCCGAGTCCCTGGTGACTTGCTTTCTCACTTTCCCTCTCTCTGTCTCTGTCTCTGTCTCTCTCTAGTGAATGCATGTGCTCTATAGCAAACTTTAAAAATAATAATAACAATAAAATAAAATAAATAATGAAAAATATAAAGACATTGGGTCCCACATGTCTGACTGTGCAGCTCAAAACCCAGACCTGGTGACTTGAAAAATCATACCAGGCATGTGTGTGTGTGCATGCCCCAAATCCCAAGAGTTAGACTGGAAGAGAAGGGATTGTGGGGTGGGCATCTCTGCTGTCTCTCTCTCTGGCAAGTGCACTCATCTTCTAGCAAAAAATTGAAAAAAAATGCAAGGACAGGCCAACATTGTATAACTGGAACATTACTAAACTACCTTTTTCTATTCAGCATTAAGAAGGAAAAAAAAAAAAAAACCCAAAAAACCTAAGTTGCTTTAAGAAATCTGAAGTGATCTATTCATAATGTATCTTTCCAAAGACTGAAACTCAGTCCCCTCTGCCCATGAGAACTAAATGTAAAAATAATCACCAGCTTCAGGGCCTGAAGCCACCTCAGTGGGGAGGAGGCTGGTGCATGGGGGCAGTGCCAGCCTCCCCAGGTAAGGTGGGCAGAAATTAGCATCCTAAACTGCCCACTGCAGCGTTGTCATTAAACCAGGTTAAAAAAAGCTATTCCCAAACAGTCTCTTTCTGACGGCCTCCGAGCTGATGTGGAAGTCACCAAATGTGTGTATTTGTGGAGTTGTAAGTAGGTCAGATATTTCTGTCGCTAATTATTACTTGTGAAAAAATATGTCGTGAGCTTGCCGCAGGGAGAGAGTATCGGAAGCAGCATTGATCTTTGGAATCTCTAGCCGAATTTATCCGTGCAGGTTTGGAATCCCGAAGACTGAAAAACAGGAAAAAATGTCCTAAATTCAGGTCCACATGAGGCAGTTGTAGGAACTCCAGCAGAAAGTGAAGAAACCTGGGGTCCAGTCCCTCATTTTCACTTCTCTTTTCTGGGCTTTGGTTTTCTTGGTGGGTTAGATTTTATATTCAGCACAAGTTTCTGATTGCACGAACTCCTCAATAGAGGGTGGTTTCTGGGGACCCGGGAATTCTCATCTGTTTTAGGGATGTGGGTCATTTCCTGTTCTGGGAGGTAGAGGCAAGGAATCAGCTCAGAAGGGAGATCAGCATTTTCTGGCATTGAATAATAGGTGAGAAATTTTTCTGCACCTGGATCAGACCTATATGCCTAGACATTTGCTGAGTGTTGAGTGTGTGTTAGACATTGTGGCAGGTATTAGACACACAAATGCATAGGTCTATGTTCATATATCCTTGGCATATATAGAACTAGTGGCCCCTCATTGAGTTTCACCAAGTGAAATGGCTTACCCAAGATCATACAGCTAGCAAGTAGCAGAGTTGGGAATGAGAACCCAGCCTGACACCAAGCCAGTGCTGTCTTTGGCTCTTTCTCTCCTGAAGAAATCTTCTAGCCCCAGTATCCCAAACCAGCCCTGCTAGCTGCACTCTAGCGAGCAGTGAAGGGGACAAAGATGTCCCCTCCCTCCACAGATGCAAAGTCTAGATACCAGGACAAGACACTCTTCTAATTAGTTTTATTTTATAGGCTCTGAGACTTGTCAATGCTTTATGCAAAGTTATGCAGAATATGCAAATCAGGAGCGGCTCTGGTTGTTTTGTAACCAGTAGGGCTCCTGTGATTCTCAGAGCTGAAAAGTTCTACCTGCAGAGCTTCCTGGTAGCATGGGTAGTGAGCAGGGTGTTGGGCTCCTGTCTGCAGTATCACATCTGCTTGAAAGTCCCCTCGAGGAGTTGCATCCAGGAGCCAGAATGTAAATGCCCCTGCCATTTGGAGAGTAATAGTGTTAGCCCCAAATACTTGGGCAGAGATAAATGCGTTTGCTCTGAAAAGTTTTTGTCTTTGTTTTTAAAGCAGGTGGACCTCAGTTTCTTCACCTTGAAAATGAATGAGTTGGTTTCAATGAACTTTAAGCTCTGTGATAATCCAAGAAGTCTCCTCTGTCTCTCTTTTTCTTCAGTGCTCTCTTGTACTGCCCCTTCCTACCACTATTTTTGTGTTCCCCTGAGGAAGTATTTGAGCCTCTGGAACTTGCCATGCCCTTTCTTGTCTCCTATGCTTGGCACGTGCCATTCTGCATCCTGGAATGCCTTTTCCTCTCTCTCCATCTGTCTAACCTCTACTCTTCCTCCCAGCGTCAGCTCAGCTGTCAGCTGCTGCTGTGCTCGCTCCCAGTCTATGCCAGGCACCCTTGTCCCCAGTCTTCTCCTCGATACTTAATCGCTGATTACTCGTCTACCCTGCCCAGGGTGTGGTAAGCCCACTGGGGATGGGGACCTGCTGGTCTTCTCTGTGGGCCCCCAAGCATGTGGCCCGAAACTGACTAATCAACTCTTTCTAATCAACATTTGAGGGCTTAACAAATAAAAGAGTAAATGCACCCACGCATTGTAGTTCAGAATTGTCCAAAGGAAGCAGTTGCCGTGAACTCCCCACCCAGCTTGTGACTTTAGACTAAAAATAAGTATAGGGACACCAAGCTCCTCTAACTCCCTCATATGAATTTTAATTTTTAATAACTTGAGAAATCAGCCAAGTATACCTATGGGAAAATGATGAGGAATCAGCCACATAAATTAATGGAAAATATGTGTTCACATTATCTAACTGTATTAAGTGTGAATAATAATTAATTATGAATTCTACATGCGGTCTTGTCTTGGAGAATTCGCTAACCCAATGTGAAGGAATTTAAAAAGTCATTCATCACCCCCCTCTGCTCCACCCCAGGCCATAACATAAAAAGCAATAGCCAAGGAATTTTTCCATAATTTATGAAAATTGTCATCTTAGAGGAAAAATAACTCTTATTAGGAGCATAATAACTTGGAAAAAGAAACTGTGCCCAAGCGTGTTTGTTAATGCTCTCGTAATTATCTGACCCATTTTCCCATTCTCCCCTGCATTCATTCATTCTTGCATTCATTCACGGTGTACTCTATAAGATACGGAAAAATGGTACAGCTGGCAGATAGGAGCAGGAACTCTAGAGTCAGATTGTTTGGGTTCAAATCTAAGCTCATTTACTTCCCAGCTGGGCGGTGCTAGCCAAATTGCTTAGCCTGTCTGTGCCCCAATTGCCCTCTCTATAAAATGGAGATTAATAATAGTACTTATGAGGGTAGATGGTGTAATGGTTACATCACTGGACTCCCATGTGGTTGACTGCGGTTTGAGTCCTGGACTCGGCAGTTTAAAAACTCACACCAGGCGCAAAAAAAAAAAAAAAAAAAAAAAAAAAAAAAAAAACCAGAAAAGAAAAAAAAGAAAAAAAATACACCGGGTGCGTGTGCGTGCGTGCCCAAGATCCCGAGAGGAGAATGGAGGAAAAGCGATTGCGGCGTGACCATCCCCCCTGGGGGGTGATTTCTCACTTTCTGTCTCTGTATATCTCTCTGTCTGTCTGGCGAGCGCACGCACCCTATAGCAAAACCCTCTCCAAAAAAAAAAAAAGAAAAAAAAATTCACACCAGGTGCGTGTGTATGCATATCCAAAATCCCTAGAGGAAAGTGGAGAAGGGATTATGACCTGGCCATCCACCCTGGGGTGGGGGGTGATTTCTCAATTTCTGTCTCTCTGGCGAGCACACATGCTCTGTGATGTAAAAAGAAAAAAAATAATAGTACCTATTTGGGCCAGCAGATGGTGTGCTGGTTAAGACACTGGACTCCCACATGGCTGACTGTGGTTTGAGCCCCAGACCTGGTGGCTTTCTCTCTCTCCGGTGAGTGTACATGCTCTATAGCAAATTAGTAATAATAAATGAAATTGAATAAATAATTCTTTTTATAAAAATAAATAACAGCACCTACCCCATAGAGTTTTATGGAGGATAAATGAGCCAGTAAATGCGAAGTGCTTAGCAGGAAGCCTAAGTGCTCAGTAATTGCTGGCTCTGGTTGTGGCCTGAGGTGCTGGGCATTCCACGTAGTCCTCTGCATTCATGGCTTCCACCGACCACAGACTGAAAATATTTTTTTAAAAACTGCAATGTTAAAAATAGTACATATAAATAAATACAGTATAACAGAGCCAGCAGGTGGTGTAGTGGCGAAGGTACTGGACTCCCATGTGGTCACCACGGTCAAGTCCTGGACCCAGCGGCTAGAAGCTCATGCTGGACACCTGTGCATGTGTGCCCAAAATCCTGAGAAGAGAATGGGGGAGAAGGGATTGTGGTGTGGCCATCCCTGCTGGGGGTTAGTTTCTCACTTTCTCTCTCTCTGTCTCTCTGGCAAGTGCACATGTTCTACAGCAAAAATCTGTAAAAAAAAAAACAAAACAAACAAACAAAAAACAAAACCAGTATAGCAACTATTTATATCACACATACATTTTATTGGGTATTATAAGTAATCTACAGGCCAGCAAGTGGCATGGTGGTTAGGGTTCTGGACTCCCACATGGCTGATTCTGGTTCGAGTCCTGGACCTGACATCTTGCTTTCTCATGTTCTCTCTCTCTTTCTTTCTCTCTGGTGAATTACAATAATAACACTAGTAAATACAACTAAAAGTAATAATTCTTTAAAATAAAAAAAAGTAATCCAGAGGGTGGCCCCGTAGCCCAAAGGTTAAGGGGGTCAGACACTCCATGGTGGATCACAGTTTGAATCCCATTCCAGCAGCTTGAACAACATGCCAGGTGTGTGTGTGTGCATGACCCAAGTTTTGACAGGTAGAAGTAGAGGAGAAGGGATCGAGGCATGACCACGCCCTCTTAGGGGGGTGCTTTCTCTCTCTTTCTCGTGAGCACATGAGTCCTCTGGTAATTAAAAATAAATTTTTAAAGACAACAGATGGTTAAGATACTGGATTCTTACATGGCTGGCCACGGTTTGAGTCCCAGACCTGGTGACTTGAAAATCACGCTGGGCATATGTGTGTGTACCCAAAATCCTGAGGGGAGGGTGGAGGAGAGGGGACTGTGATGTGACCATCTCCTCCAGGGGGAGATTTCTCTACTTCCTCTCTGGCAAGTGCACGCACCTTAAAAAATGATGTATTATATGAATCATTTAAAAATTATATACATATAAATATGTGTGTGTATGTATGTGTGTGTGTATATATATGTATGTATGTGTATGTGTGTAGATATATATATATATATATATATATATATATATATATATATATATATAATAGTTCTGCCCTTGAAGAGTTTGCTGATGGTGAAGGAAACAGGCTATAAATAAGCAAGCACATTTTAAATGACAAATTGTGCATGTTACATATGGAAATGAGCACAACGCTGTAATATGGAATAATGGGGTGACTTATACAGGAGGTGACAGGGCCAGCTCCTCTGAGGAGGGGTTGTTAAGTCAAAATGCGAAAAAGTAAGACGGAGCAGATTACGTGAAGGGTTGGGGGCAGAAGATACCAGGTCTGGTTTATGTGTTGTATTCCCTGCTGGGGCTGTTCTTGTTCTTTTTTTTTTTTTTTTTTTTTTTTTTAAAATAAAAGCACAACACATTTTAACTTTATTTTTTATTTTATTTATTTATTTATTTTCATTTGACCAGAGAGGGACAGAAAGAGAAGGAAAGTGAGAAAGCAAGCCACCAGGTCCGAGACTTGAACCATGGATGGCCATGTGGGAATCCAGAGCCCTTAAGCACTGTGCCATCCGCTGGCCCCCCCCAGGGTTGTTCTTTCCATCTGTATTTGTGTGTGTGTGTGTGTGTGTGTGTGTGTGTGTGTGTTTTCAGTTCATGATAGGTCACACATGTGTTCATGAAAGACAGAGAGAGAGAGAGAGAGAGAGAGAGAGAGAGAGAAGAGCCCTCCACTATACTCGGTCACACTACCACTGCCTTCCTCCAGGCCTCCAGATCACCAGGACTTTATGCCCGCATGTTTCCAAGACAATTGGCTGAAGGACTTGAACCATGCTCAGCGAGTTCCTTCCAGCTCCACCGTCCTGTGTGTTACAGGTTGCTTCACAGGGCCTGGGACACTCTCGTTTTGATTTTTAAGGCACTGACCTGTCCTATCAGATAGTAAGCTGTGCCATGAAGCCATAGAGATAAAAATAACACGGTAAAGAACCTAGAAAATTCAACAGACAGCAGTACAGAACAGAGAGCGCAGGAGGAGGCTCGTGAACGCTTCGGAGCTTGAGAATAATTTGTGGGAAAGGGCATGCCACAAGGCAGTGGGGAAGGAGAGGTGCCCGGTATCCAGAAAACTGGCCTGTTACAGGGAGCAAAGTAAAGCTAAACTCTGCCTTATATCACATAATCCAGCTAAAGACTACGCTAAAACTCTAAAGAGAATAGAAGATAATGCAGGCTGGGGCTGGCAGGTGGCGTGGTGGTAAAGGTGCTGGACTGCCACATGGCTGATCACAGTTCAAATCCAGGACCAGGTGGCTTGCTTTCTCACTTACCCTTTCTCTCTGTCTCTTTCTGGTCAAATTAAAAATCATCATCATAATCATCATAACGAATGTAATTAAATAAATGCTTCTTTAAAATAAAGAAGAAAATTCGGGATACTAGTTCTCTGACTTGGCAGCGGTAGGGAGACTTTCTAAGACAAAAGGCACAAACGATAAAGCAAAAAAAAAAAAAAAAAAAGGTTAGATTTGATTTCAGCAAAATTAAGGATTTCTTTTCTGTTAAGGAGAGTGTAGCCCAAGGAGGCAAACAGAAGCTAAGCCAGGAGAAGACTGAAACAGAAAGGGATTACTGAAAACAAAACAAAACAAAACAAACAAAACAAACAAAAACAACTCTTTCCAATCAGTAAGGAAAAGCTTGGGGAATTTTATACAGTCAAAGGATATGCCCAGGGAGTTCATGGAGAGAAAAAAAACCAAATGGCCCAAAGCACAGAAAGAGATGCACAAACACTGAACATCCAAAACCTGCACATCACAGCCACACAGGGGACTGCCTTCCACCCTGAGAAGGGCAACCGTCAGAATGCTGGGTGTGGTGCACAGGAACCTTTGTCTACGGCAAGGCTAAGCCAAGTCCCTGGCCCAGGGCTGGCTGTGCCTGGAATCCCGGGCACCTTCTGATTGACACGTGTCACCACCTGCCGGCAAAGCCACGGGTCTGCAGGGTGGCATCCCTGAAGGGAGCGCTTTGTCTAGTTTTCACAGAGGTGCCATTTGTGCTGCAGGACCCGGCCTTTGTAAGTCATGTGACCACAGTTAAGGAAATTAAATAACTACCCATGACTCAGCAAGACTGCTCCTGGATGTCTAGCTCAGAGATGTCACATACAGGATAAAAGGGACCCTCAAGAAGCTATAACATGGGGCCAGCAGGTGGCAGGGTGGTTCAAGTGCTGGACTCCCACATGGCTGACTGCAATGTGAGTCCCAGACCTGGCAGCTTGTTTTCTCGCTTTCTCTCTGTCTCTTTCTGGTGAGTGCACATGCTCTACAGCAAATTAAATTAATAATAATAAATAAGTCTTTTAAAAAATAAGCTATGACAGCAGCGTTATTTTGGAGGGTCACCCTGATGTCCATCACTGGAGAAACACACGAGAAAACTGCAGTGGATTCTCACCGTGGCATATCGCGTACATGAGAGCGGCTGTTACACACCACCGAATGCCCCTTGCTTGGCCGAGAATGCTCCTCCATCCCCACCGTGGTGCTGAGTGGGGGAATACATATATAAAGAGCCAGACAGAGAGCTATAGTATAGAATTAGTCATGCTAATTAAAAACATACATAAGCAGAACAGCACAACACGCTTTCTAAGGATTCATGCATATTTAAGAACATATATCAAATCCATTAGCAAGGATTCCTGTGGGGGGAGGGGAATCGAAGAGAGAATCAGCCATAAAGGGGAAAAAGTTAAAAGGCAAAAACCAAACCTTCCGAAAGGGTCTTACGTAGCTCAAAGTGAGATGTGCTGGAGCCAAGGAGAGGGACACCTTTGCTCTCTGCACCTGAATCTGATACAACTGGAAAGACGGCAAAACGAACAAAATCAGAACCCCTCCGCCCACCCCTACCCCCCACCCCCAGGCCTCTGAGGCTCGGCTCATCTCGTTCTCCTAAGGGACCATTTCTTTTCTCCTCCAAGTGTCCTGGGCACCTGCTCCCACTGCCTCAAAAACAGTGCACTACTGGGAGAGGAAAAATCAAGAGCTTGTCCTCTTTCTACCAACTGCAAACGCCAGGCCCTAATTACACATGCCAGATCCATTTTCCATTTCCTCACTCTTGCAAGCAACATGATACCATCATGCACTGATAAGCATGCCAACTGCAGAAAGGGGGAGAGTCATGTGACCTGAGAATTAAGATTTGGGGGTTCTGGTCTCCTAACTGTCACCAACCCGATGGGTGACCATAGACAAATGACTTTTCCTCTCTGGGTCTGTTTTCCAGTGGCAGTTCCTCAGTAACAAAACTCCCCCAAAACCATTTCCTTGTTCCTCCTAGGCTTACAGAAAACCTGCCTTTCCCAGCCCCCTCGCAGTTACGTGCTGCCACACACTGGGTTCCAGCCAGTAGAACGTGGATGGCAAGATGTATGTGGCTCCCAGGCCTGATCCTGTGTAGGTCTCTACGGTCTTATATCACCTTCTGGGCAGATGCAGAGGCTCCCACAGAGCCACATGTTAGAGGGAGCCTGCATCCCTGAGTCACTGCTTGGAAGAGAGCCTCCAGGAGAGCTTCATAACCAGAACACCCTTGTTGGATAATCGCACAAGCAAAACACAACTTTGATGGTATTTAGCCTTTGGAATGTTGGCTTGGTTTGTTACACCAGGTACCTTCCTGACTAATTCCTTTGCTCTTGGTCCAAGCCAGGTGTTACCAGAGAACTCCTAAATCTGTACAATGCTCCTTCCCTTTTTGGGACCCAGCTCCTTTATGCTACTCTAAAGCAGTGATGAGGCTTGGATGGTGGCACAGTGGTGAAACGCGATGCTCTGCGAAGCTGACCCACGTGGGAGGAGACTGGGTGCATATCCGGAGACCTTCCTGAGTGCGCTGGGCACGTGTGCCCATGGGCTGGGGTCGGCTGAAGCCGAGGATCAAAACCCTCTTGGGGATACTGGTCTCTGTGTGTCTTTCTTGCTTGTGGAAGAAATAAACTTACAACAACAACAAAAACAGGTCACAGTGGTGGAATAGGCTGAAACAGCAATTGAGTAACCAAAAGGAGCCAGCCTCAGTGCCAGGGTCCCCCTGCATCTATCCTCCTAACCTGTCCTCTATCCTGGAACCAAAGCAAAAAAGCAAGTCTGATGGTGTCCCTTCCTTGAAGATGCTTTCCCGCTCCCCAGGGTCCTCAGGATGAAGTCTGAAGAGCTGGTGCCTGCAGGTCCTATGTGACCTGGTCCCGGCTGATTTCTCCTGTCTCTTCCTACCATGCGTCTGTTTCCACTGAGCAAAGCAGTTGGTCTGACATCAGCCTCCAAGCCTTCACATATGCCCCTGGCTCGGCCAAGAATGCTCTCCCACCCCCACCTTCTCGTCTGGGGGGCCTGGCTTTCTGGTCTCTTTTCTTACGGAGTCTGGACACCCTGACCACCCTATCGCATTTACGTTTTCACCCCCTCGATGTGCTTCCTTTCCATAGCGTTCATCGTGGTGGTAACTCATCGTTCAGTGTCATTTTGCCACTGCACGGTCGGCGTCCTGAGGACCAAGCCAATCTTGCTTCTGGCTGGTCCCCACACCTGTCACCAGCCTGGCTCATTGTCAGTGCTCATAAAGAGCAGTTGATCGAATGCACCAATAAACGAACAGATCATGAGTGAATGAAGGAGGTTGTGTCCTTGCAGGGGGGCCGTACTCTGTCATTTGGGGGGACAAAATAAATTCTTGGAAAGCCTAATGTCTCTCAGAGGGACAAAAGGTCATCCTTTGATGCAAACAGGTCCCCGTGGGTGATAGTGTTAGGTCTGCAGCTTTCCAGAGTATTCCCACAAAGCCCGGGTTTACGGTCCATGGAGAGCCCGCTGTGGGCACAAGTGGTGGCCGCTAAATTCTGGATCTTGATCCAAACCTGAGACTTGGTAAGACACAAAAAGAAAGCCCAAGGTGCCAGGCAGGAAGGTCGGCTGGGCGTTCACGAGGCAGTCAGTCTGGGAGGGGAGCCCTTCTCCTCGTTGCTTGCTTTCTCATATGCACAATACCCCCCCACTCCATGACAACTGTTTTCTCTAAAATTCCCCTTGAAGCAGCCGTTTGTGTCTCTTGATTTCCACACATGGATGACCTTGTTAGGTCCTGTTAGCTAGAAAGAAGAGGAACGCTCCCACAACACAGGCTTCTCCTGCTCACTCTCCAGCTAATTACAACACGCGTCGAGAGGCCCCTTCGTGTGATTAAGCGAGAGGCTTGACAATTAATTTAAATAACACTGTCAGCCCAGCCATCTGCTGGTGGACCCCAACCCAACTCTTGATGCCCGTTGGCGAGAGGATCTTCGCTCGGCCCCCCCAGGGTTACACAAGGCTGGATTGAGAGACCCCAGGACGCCCTCCAACACCAGTGCCCTGCAGTGAGGACTGGGCCTTCGCGGGAAGGCTGCAGCATCCTGGTATCTTACCCAGCCTCATGCCAGGTCTGCTGTGGCCTAAATGTATGGCCTGGCCCTCAGCTGCTTTCATCCTTTCTCACTCCAACTAAGGAAACCCGTGTCCCTTGACTTAGCTTTCTGGGTAATGATTGGCTTGACGATTACCTTCCGATTACACAGAAATTTGAATTTTTTGAATCCCCAGAATCGCCGGATTATTTCATTTTCCAAATGATCCCTCTCTGCTCATCTAAAGTTCTAGCCGGATCCCTGTCTGGGAGCGTGGGAATGACATGTGCTAAGTCTTCTTCTAGAACCTGGGTTCTGATCCAACCCAGTAGGGGCCCAGCTAGACCCGGCCAGGGTCAGAGGCTGTTGTTGCCGGAAGACGTTGTTTGTGAGCAGGGAGACGGAGCAACATGGCACTGCCTCAGACTAGAGCCGGGTTTGGGCTCACCCGCCAGGGCAGGAGGAGATGGCCAGGCACACTTCTGAGCGACCTAGAGTCTGAGCTTTGCAGGGGCGCTCCTGGCAGGATCACAGTCTGTGCATATGGGGGGGTTCCTCATGCCATGAACAGGCCAGGGGCAAATTGCACAGAACAGGAGTCCGGGGTATGGGATGGAGAACCATCTGTGTGATGTCATTGGTTGGTGACATCTCTTGGCAGAACTGGGACTCAAACCCAGGTGACACTGTTCCTCCAAAGTACCCACATTCTTTAACTAAGAAGTGAATAGTTTTTTTAAAAAAACTAAAAGCTGTTTAACCATTAGTAGGAACAAGGATTCCAGCTCTGAAGAGCTCAGAAGTTGTTTTTTTTTTTTTTTTCCAATTATACCTAGATGTTTAAGTTTATTTATTTAGTTAGTTCATGAGACAGAAGACAGAGAAAGGATCCTCAACAGAGTTTTCACATCACGATCCTAACTCCAGCCTTGGTCGGCTGGGGACAGGGGCGTGGGTGTGCCCAGCGTGCACAAGGAGATCCTGGGACACGAACCCATCGAGCCTCAGCAGTGCAAAGCATTGAACTATCGCAGCGCCACCACTGCAGCGCCACCACAGCTGGCAGTTTTCAGGGGTCGAATAAAATACTCTTGGGCCAGCCAGTGGCATGGTGGTTCTGGTGGCTGGAGCCCACGTGGCTAACCACACAGTTCGTGTCCTGGACTCAGCAGCTTGAAAAACACCAGGAACTTGTATGTGAGTGCCCAGAATCCTGAATGGAAAATGGAGAACAGAGAAGGGATTGTGGTGTGACCATCCTCCCTGGGGGAGTGATTTCTCTCTTCCCCATTCTCTCTCTGTCTCTTTCTCTCCCTCCAGCAAGCACACGTGCCAAATACCAACATTTTAAAAATAAAATACTCTTTTGCCGAAAATGTCGGCAGCAGTGAAATACGGAGAGCCAGCACTGGTTGAATGTCTCCGGCCCCATTCTAGGCATTTTCTACATATTACTGCAATAAGAAACATCGTATTTTGCTGAGAAGAAAACTGAGGCTCGGACAGAGGAAATTGCTCACCTGGGGTCACTTGCCAGGGTCATACTGAGATCTTCGTTTGTGAGATCTGAGAGTGAGTTATTTCCAATGCTTCCTGTGGCCTGCCATTCTGCACAAGGTTATCAGGTTGTGAGTGATTCTCATTCTTGAAAATGTCTACGAATCAGGACCAGCAGTTGGCATAATGGCTATGTTGCTGGACTCCCACGTAGTTGACCGTGTTTCGAGTCCTGGACCCAGTGGCTTAAACTCAACACCGGGCGCGTGTGAGTGTGTGCCCAAGATTCTGAAGGAAAATGGAGGAGAAGGGATGGCGGCGTGGCCATCCCCCTGGTGGAGGGGTGATTTCTCACTTTCTGTCTCTCTGTCTCTCTCTGTCTTTCTGGCAAGCGCACGCGCCCTATAGCAAAAACCTCTCCAAAAAAAAAAAAAAAAAAAAAAAAAGAAAGAAAGAAAGAAAAAAGAAAAAGAAAGAAAGAAAATGTCTACGAATCAATCACTGAAGAGCATAGACTGCTTTATCCCCCAAATGGGTGCTCCCCAAACGCTCTGAGAACCTAGCATCCTTTGCTTTCTGGAATTTTCCACTTCTCCCTTCTCTCTCCCCTCCTGAAAACACGGAAACCTCCTAATGAAGCCGAACAACTGGCTTCACCACAAACACAGCCCCTTCAACTTGTTTCTCTCTCTAACACTGTACCTTTGATTGCAAGGCATTTCAGCAACCCCCTAAATGAGCTTAACATTTTCCCTAAACTGGAAAAAGAAAAAAGAAAACATTCTGCTGGGGAGAAAAGGAAATTGTATGTTCTTTTGTTTACGTGAGCGTACAGAAAATCATTCCGGTGCGACGTGGCCTTGGTGATTTTCCATTGTGATAGTGAAAGAGAAATGGATACGCCGGAGTTCTGCAACCACTCTCGAGGGATTGCTTTTCTATTTGGGTGACCCCTGAAAGGCTCCTGTGTGTACAGCTATTTTTGAAAGAAGAGAGGAAACGCTGAGAGGTGGCTGCCATTAGCCATAGTTCACCGAGATGCTAAATTATTCTGATGTTTGCTTATTTTTCTTTTTATTCCAGCTGATGTTTTGATGCAATTGTTGGTATTTCCTTTGTGACCTAAGTCAGTATCGTTCATCTCGGGCATGCCAAGAGAGGCAGTGGACGGTCAGTGGCCGAGAAGCAGCCCGCGTTCTTCAACTATGACCCAGTCATGCTCCCTGAACCGGGGTCAGGCGGGGTTGATCGCGGCTCTCCTTGAGCATAACTTAGTCCTCTGCTGCCTGGAATAGGGGCTCTTTTCCTCTTGCTCAAAGTTTCCACCAAGACACTTGCAGGTTTGGGGGAGAACGTGGGCCAGGCCTTTATCCATGGCTTTTGGATGTAAAATATGCAGATTCATTTTGACGAAGTGCTTTCCTAAAATCTGAGTTAGGTGACTTCTAGGTCTAGTAGACTGAGCACTGGACTGGGAGTCAGTTCATGTCATTTCCCGTACAGCCTGGGGACGAGAAAGTCACTACATCCATTGTACAGATGGATGTACTGTGGTGATGGAGATCAAGTCAATTTTTAAATGTAAGGTTGATTTATTTCTATCACTAGAGAGAAGAAAGGCACCCTCGACAGGGTCTCATGCCACGATCCTCCCTTCAGTCTTCTCGGCCAGCCAGGATCCTGGCCGTGCACATGTATATGCCTGGAGCATACAGGTTGATCCTGGAACGGAACCCTGGTCTTCCATATGGCTTCCAGCACTGCAGAGCATTGTACTGAACCACCACAGTTGAGTCAGAACTAATTTGCCCTAGACTCCAGGAGTGGAGTCTTGGATTGACGCTCAGGGCGTCTCCCTGCCAAGACTGGGATGTTAATGACCAAGCCTCTTTAGGACTGCTGTGTGACTTTGAATCAATTCCCTTCCTTCTCTGGGTCCACTTTCCTCTTTGAAATAAGGGGGCTTGGCTAAATGATTTTTAGGACCGTTTCTGGCACTGACTACAGAGGAAATTGTGTGATCTTCCCAAAGTCCAGCAGACGTTCTAGTCAGTGAGTTCTGTTGTGGGCAGATAACTCCATGTTTTCTGTGTACTTTGTTCAGTGGACACCATAATTTGATGAGGTAGGGCCTGTTGTCATCACTATTTTACAGGGTGGAAACGGGTTCAGAAGGGAATATACAACTGAGGAGTGGTGGGTTCAAGGTCACCACAGGTTCCCACGGCACCTTGTTCTTCCTCCATCTGAGTTTATCTTGCTGTGTCCAGTCTAGACCATGCGTCCTAAACGTCAGGGACCGCGTTTTAGTCTTCTCTATATCTTAGGTGCCATCACAGCGTTGCTGGGTGAGTGAGTGAAGGACTCAACGGATGCATGAACTGAAAACTCAACGCTGTTCCCATCCACTGAATCAACTGCAAGGGGGGTCTCAGTAGGAAGGAAAGAGGTGTAAGGAGAGGGGTTCAGGCAGAGTCTTCAGGGACAGGGCCAACAGCTCCATCTAACTGTGGTCACTTGGGCCCGACAGTGAGCTCGAACTGGCAATCTCTTTCTATTCTTTCCAAATCAACACCTAGTAAACCTGGGAGACTGTCACCTTCCTTGTTTTCCTCCTGCTGGCTGTGATGAGAGTTTGAAAGCTTACTCTTGACTTTTACTGTCTTGCCTTTGTTTCTTGACATCTTTAAAATGGTGTATAATGATTTTTAAAAAGCAAAATACATGCTTAATTTTTAAAGGTAGATCAATAATGAGATTGGCTCTTCCTCTCTCGTCACGTTGAAAAACAGAAGAGTGGCTACTTGGGGATATCCCAGTTATAAAAACTCACACTGAACCAAATTGCACTTTAAAAAGAAATGGAGGGCCAGCAGATGGTGTGGTGGTTGAGGAGCTGGACTCCCACATGGCCGACCACGGTGGAGTCCCAGACCTGGCAACTTGCTTTCTCACTTTGCCCTATAGCAAATTAAAAACAATAGCAATGATAGGGACCAGCAGATGGCATAATGGTTACTGGACTCCCAGTTAGCCGACCATAGTTTGAGTCCCGGACCTGGCGGCTTCAAAGTCACTCCAGGTGCGTGTGCGTGCGTGCCCAAGATTCTGAGAGGAGAATGGAGGAGAAGGGATGGTAGCATAGCCATCCTCCCGGAGGGTGATTTCTCGCTTTCTGTCTCTGCCTCTCTCTGTCTCTCTGGCACGCACCCTATAGCAAAAGCCTCTCTTAAAAATAATAAAAATAAAAAATTAAATAATTAATTCTTTTTTTAGAAAAGGAAAAGAAATGGGAAGGGAAAGGAGGGAAGGGCAGGCTCTACCTGGCAACAGGCAGACGTGGGAAACCCTGCTGCTACCGCTGACGCCCACAAGAGGGTGCTTTAGAGTCACACGGAAGGCAAGACTCCAGCGCAAGACCTCCCCCAGCTGCGGCAAATGACCAGTGAGTAAGGTTCTGGCGTATCAGCCACGGCCCCTCCTCCCAGGCACTCCACAGTTGACACCAGACTCTCCCCTCCTACACCCGAAGGCCAGCTCTCCCTACGCTTGGCTCCTAGGGGCATTGGTGGTTCTTTGCTGTGTAGTAGGGCTGACCTGGCGTTTAATGTATGTTGGGGGGAGGTGGTGGACAGGGAGGGCGAGAACTGTCTGCCACAGCTTCACGGTCCCCCTCATGGAGATGTGGCACTCCCACCTCCCAGGAGAACCCCCTTCTTGAAACCTTGGGTCTGTGACAGCCCGTTAAAGACACATTGTTACCAACTCGATTTTTCAGAGCATAAGAAGCAAGCCAGGGAACAGAGGGCCTTGCACCTCTCTCCTGAGGACAGGAGCCACAGCAGGGCTTGAGCTGGGAGGGCGGGAACGCGTCGTCCTTTTTCACGACGCTGGAAAGGGAGAGAAGGGGGTCAGCGTGGCTGTAACCTGTTACAGGCCCTTTGTACATTGTGCCCTTTAGGGCCTAGGACAGCCCCAGGAGGGTTGCATTGCTGTCCCCATGTTACAGATGGGAAAACGGAGGCTCAGAGACGTTAAGCCAAACGCCCAGTGCCACGCAGCTATTCGGGGATATGCAGAATCCACATTTTAGCTCAGAAGAGCCCAGGCTGCCCCAGCCTCATCACTGTTTCTGCTGAGGCAGAGACTGGCCTAGGGGTGCTTTTCCCGAGAAGTGGGAGAGCAGCGGGGGTCGGGGCTCAGGACACAACTCAGGAGGCCAAACCACACACTCCAGAATTCTAGCAGGCTGCGGGAGGCCCATGGCTGGCCCGTGTTCTGTGAGCCGGTGCCTAACATCGACTCCCTTTTCCCCCATTAATGCATGCGGTACTTAACACTTCTTGCTATAATTACTCTCCAGTAATTAACAAGGGAAAATAACACATCTGGGTCCTGCTGTGGCTCCAAACAGATGTACGAGATGCAGAGGCACGGCAAGCTCCGGGCTGCCTGGCAAATGTGTGCGGGGGTACCACCACACACCCGCCTGAGGCGCAGGAGGGAGCCAGCAGCGGGGCCCCTGCTGGTCGTGAGGTGGCATCTGTGGCAGAAGGGTGAGGGGCTGCCAGAGCGCTGGCCGATGAACACATCCAAGATGCCAGTTAGGACAGGGCCATGAAGATGTTAACACAGGCTGCCACGCGGCCAGGGAGACCCTGTCCTGGAGGTGGCATGTGAGTTGAGGTCTGTGGAGATCTGGGGAGCAGGATGCCAGGCCAGGAACAGGCACATGCAAAGGCCCTGGGGTAGAAGTGAGGTTCTCACGTTTGAGAAGGCCCAAAGGCCTGTGTGGCTGAAGCACGGCTGAGCGCTAGTGTGGGTGGGACGTGGGGTGGAGACCCTGTAGGGTTCTGCCACCAGAAAGCAGTGAAATGTGACTTGAGGCATGGTGGGGAGCCCCTTGGGAGGCTGTAAGCAGGGTAGTGGCAGAATTTGACTTTGTGTATTTCCTTTTTCTTTCTTTCTTTTTCTTTTTTCTTTTTTTTTTTTTTAAAGTTTTTGCTATAGGGCATGTGCGCTCACCAGAAAGACAGAGATGGAAAGACAGAAAGTGAGAAATCACCCCACCAGGGGGGATGGCCACGCCGCAGTCCCTTTTCCTCCATTCTCCTCTCGGGATCCTGGGTCCATTCTCCTCTCGGGATCCTGGGCACACATGCACATGCGCCCGGTGTGAGTTTAAGCCACCGGGTCCAGGACTCAAACCGCGGTCGACTACATGGGAGTCCAGCGACCTAGCCATTATGCCAGCTGCTGGTCCCTGATTTTGTATATTTCAATAGCGTTCGGGGCACATAGGGCATGTGTGCTTGCCAGAGAGAGAGAGAGACAGAGACAGAGAGAGGGAAAGTGAGAAATCACCTCTACCCCCAAGGGGATGTCACACTGCAATCCCTTCTTCATTCTCCTCCTGGGATCTTGGGCACGCACACACATGTGCCCAGTGAGATTTTTCAAGGCACCGTGTCTGAGACTCAACATGGTCGACCATGTTCGAGTCCAGCGCCTTAACCACCATGCCACGCTCTGGCCCCAAGCTGCTCTTTTTATGCTGCAGGGCATAATCTGTATGGGGAAGAAGAAAAGAGGCAGAGGGGAGAGCAGGTGGCCTCTGCCATGGGATATGACTGGCTGCCTTGACCAGGCACGAGTGTGGAAAGGGAGAGGGTGGAGTTAGTGGGACTCACTGATGGATTGAACGTGGAGGGGTGAGACAGAGAGGGACCGAGTGGCATTTGGCCACAGGCGTCACTGAGCCTTAGCTGTAAGTCTCCGTCATCGAAGTCATTCGTTCCTTCATTTAATGCAGACCAAGGCCTGCTGCATGCCAGGCCCTGAGCCAGGCACTGGCGGTGGAACAACAAGCAAAGGTTGGGATGTGGTCCCGAAATAACAGAGGCCAGCCACAGCAGGTGCAAAGTGACCAGCTGGGACCAGACGCTCCAGGGGGGTGCTGGGCTGCTGGGCTGGGGGTGGTCAGGAAGACTTCCTGAGGAAGTGGCAGCTCCCAGACCCGAACATGGGTGCATGTTAAGTGGGAGAAAGAGAAGAAAGGGGCAAGTGTCTCAGGTAGAGAACAGAGTGTGTGTGCGTGTGTGCGTGTACGTGCATGTGTGTGTGGGTGTCTGAAAGGAGGCCCGGCGGCTGGAGTGGACGGAACAACGTGGGTGAGTGACGCTGTCTGGGTAGGAGGCTGAGGCTGCAACACGTGGCCCAGGAAGGGTTGGGGTTGCTCCTCCAGCAATGGAAAGCACCTCGCGACGTTGGAACAGAGCGTCCAGACTGAGCTGGTCACCCCTCTGCTTGCTGGCAGGAGACTGGATTGGAGGAAGTTGAAGAGATGGAGAGAAGAGGACAGCCTGGGGTAGGATTCGGGGCACTCACGCAGGGTTGGTGAAGGTCTGGATGTGAAGGAGAAAAGAGAAGGAGGAATGGGAGATGGGCCCCTATTTCTTACATGAGCAACTGGGCATTTGGAGAAACCATTTACTAAGAAATAAAAAACAGAGTTTGGGGGCACAGAATAGGAACTCAACCTTCAACAGGCATTTTGAGCCATGAACGAGAGGGCAGCGAGTGAGCCCCCGGACCAGAAAGGAGCCATGGGTCTGCGTGTTCCCCGTGCCAGGCTCCAGGGGAGACGGGGTGGCTTTGGCTTTGATTTTGACTCCAGAAAATTAGGGCAATCGAAATTTCTCGTATCCAGAGTTTCTGGAGTCCAAGTCACACCCACTGTGTGCGTATATACGTATAAAACCTCTGGAAGTTTCCATTCCAAACCTTGAGTGCTCTTTAAGTCGAGGTGTCAAGGGGCACAGATGATGTTTTCCTCTCTCCCTGAGATCTTTCTGTGTTTCTGCATCTGTGTTCAACGTGGGTTATGTGTGTGACAACACGGCTAGTAACTGAAAAAGGAATACCTTGCCGTGAAGACAGAGATGCGTGTCCTTCATTTGTGCTCCTCGTCTGTCCTCGCCCCTTCCCCATCTTTGCAGAAGAACCCCAAGTTCCTGACAGAGGGGCCTGGTAACGGGGTTGCTTAGGAGAAGAGGGTTCTCTAACTCCACAGAGCTCTCCTGCCACATAGAATCCAGGGCCCTGGTTTGGAGGGGGGCCCTGACAAGGCCCCACTCTGCTCCCGGCCGTGGGGAGGGAGCCAGTCCATGGACACCTTCTCTTCAATGTGCAGCCTCTCTGGAGTCCATTTTGTAGCTGATAACAGAAAATACCTGAAACTGGGTGATTTACAAATACAGAGGTTGATTCAGCTCCCAGTCTGCAATCCCCGGCCCAGGTCCTAGGCAGAGTAGCAGGGCAGTGGGCAGGAAAGCACGGCCTATGTTCCATGTGGGTCTTTCTCCTAAACCCAGTGAGACCCAATCACAGCTCCCCAGCCCCCCCCCCTCACCCCCAGGACCTTAGTTCTAGTCCCTTCCCAAGGCTCCACCTTTGGGCACCATAACAGATTAAGTTTTCACCCTCTTAATCCCATTACCTCTCCTAGCTCAATAGGGGAGTTTTCAGGGAACATATTTAAACTAGGTGGGGAGGGTCCAAGCAGAGGGCTCCACAGGTGCAAATGCAGGAGTCAGGAGGAAGGTGGGAGTTAGGGGCGGGGGCAGTGAGGGGCAGGGGGAGTGTGGAGCCAGCTGGTCTGCAGCTCTGGTGGGAACCTGGGCTCCACTCAGGGCAGTGGGGAGTTGCTGGGGCTCCCAGATACAGATGGGGGGACTGATGTGCCTTTGTAGGCCAAGGCTGGAAGCCAGGTCTCCTAGAGAGTCTGAGGGGCAGACTCAGGAAAAAAAAAAAGAAAGCTCCAGGCCCTCCTCAGCGCTCTTTTCATCTCTCCTGCTCCCAATGGGCAAAGCCCCCACAGAGGCCCGCCAAGGCCACCCCTCTCTGCACAGGGACTGAGCAAGAGTTTGCAACAGGGCACAGTTCATGAGCACAAGGGGGACACTGGCAGAGACTGGGATAATTTCTGCAGAAGCTTCTGAAGATGCTCTGGGGAGAAGAGGAAGGAGAGGAGAGGGGAGGAAGCCACAGAGGAGGGTGGGGAGGGAGGAGGAAGGAAGGGGACAGGGGAGGGAGGAGGAAGGAAGGGGACAGGGGAGGGAGGAGGAAGGAAGGGGACAGGGGATGGAGGAGAGTGGGATGGAGGAGGGAGGAGGGAGGAGGGAACAGACTTGGGGCGCCGTCCTGGCCTCACCTTTCTAAGAAGGAACTACCGCCCTCTCCAGGGAATGACTCCTGAATCCCCCCTCCTTCCCAGCTTCTCCTGAGCAGCCTGGGCTGCAGCCAGGCCTCTCTGTTGGTTCTCTATCCCCCCCATTTTCCAACGCCCACTTTGGGGAGTTTTTCCCCCATTGGGCACGTCAGGGGTGGGCCTGCCCAGTGGGGAATGCCCAGTAGACATCAGCGGTGGGGGTGGGTCAGTGGTTCAGGAGTGAATTGCTCTATGCTGGAGCCACCCACACTCGGTACTTCATTGTCACCTTCAGCTCCCAGTAATTCTGGGCCCTGTCCTCACCGCCCTATGCCTCGTCCCTCCCCTGCTGGCTGGCTTTTTTGGGCCCAGAGGGGCCTTCTACAATGATCTCTCCCGCCCCTGGGCTCCCTCACAAATGCTCCCAGAGGGGCCTGGTCTGGTGTCTTGGGGATTTTTCCAGGCTTTGTGGAGCCAGCAGGGGTGCAGGAGGTCCTGAGGTCGGAAACTGCAGAGGCAGCACTTCCACCGCCGGAGGCCTGGGGTCTGGGAGGAGTAGAGTGAGAGAGGGGAGCGAGAAGTCCCACCCTGCAGCCTGCACACCCCAGTCTCCTCTTTGGGGGTCAGACTCCTCACCCTTCTTCATTAGGAGCGCAAGTCCTCTTTTCTCCCTCCTCTCACACCCAGGAACTGGGAGAGCAGGCACGGGGCATTTGCTGCTGCTGCCTTTGTGTCTGAGTTGACATGGGCCCCTCTCTGATGGGTTTCTTTTTTATTTTTTAATGTTTATTTGAGAGAAAGAGAAAGAGACGAGGACCCTCCACAGGGTCCTGGGACACAGTCCCTCCCCCCACCCCCGAGGTTCTAGCCAGCATCATAGGCCCCCCAAGTGTGTACAGGTTGACTGGGGAGCCCGCCCCATGGTCCAACATGGCACCAGCCTCACCCAGAGACACAGAACTGTGCTCTGATGATCCTGCCCTTGCTTCAGCTGCAGAAGTCTGGAAGATTGCTAACGGAACGCCCTGGGAGAATGGAATGAATGTCAGAAACCAATGGGAAACAAGGATTGTCTGGGGAGGTCACTTTGTAGCCTTTACTAGAGAGGTTAAGGTAATGGGCTTTGAAATCCCGCTGCCTCTGGTCTTTGTTTTGCTTATAGAGAGATTTTTGATATTGGGCGTGTGCTCACCCAAGAGACAGAGAGAGACAGAGAGACAGAAAATGAGAAATCACTCCCTGGGGGGAATGGCCACACTGCAGTCCCTTCTCCTCCATTCTCCTCTCAGGATTTTGGGCACGCACGCACATGCATCAGGTGTGAATTTTAGCTGCCAGGTCCAGTACTTTAACCATGGTTGACTACGTGGGAGTCTAGTGACATAGCCATTATGCCATCTGCTGGTCCCTTTGTTTTTTAAATTTTTAGGGGCAGCGGATTGTGCTTACTGGGGAGTGACAGAGTGAAAGGGAAAGTTAGAAAGCACCCGCAGGGGCCATGGCCACACCACTATCCCTTCTCCTCCATTCCCCTCATATCTGGGGCATGCTTACCCTTGTGGCTGGATATGCTTTTCAAGCTGCTGGTCTGGGACAGTTGGTCATGTGGGATCTAGCTGCCTTAACCACCATGCCACCGGCGGGCCCAGTGCTGAATGACCTAGGGAGAGCCAGTCAGCTTTTCCGCGCCTTGGTGTCTCTCTATGTGAATGTGGAGGGCTCATGTCAGTGGACCCTGTGGCGGCTATTTGTAGATTTCCATGTGTTTATACATGGGAGGTGCTGAGGGCAGTGACTGGAACAAGACGTGCTCAGTACTTGTTGGCTGTGTTGTTTCCCCATTTTGCAAGTGAGACTGGTGACACTTTAAGAGCAGGGTGCCATTCCCAGGGCGCACGGGCAAGAAGCAGTCAGGTCCAGGTGTGCAGGCTTTCTGCAGCTCCTCCTGGCGTCCAGCACACTGGGCATCTCAGTTACCCCCTTGCTGGTCTCAGCTCCCAACCCACTTGCATATCCTCTCCAGGCTGTGGAAGATGCCGAGCTCAGCTATGGACTAGCCCCGGCGCCTTGATTTGGTGGGGCCGCGGGCAGTATTCTGGATGCTGTACCTTCCCCGGAGGCCCCTGCTGGCTCTGGAGAGCAATGAAAAGATCCCAGATTATGGAATCAGACAGACCCAGGTTTGAATTCTGCCTCTGCTGCTGCTGATTGGTGTCCTTGGGCAAATACTCACCCCCCCCCTTTTTTATTGAGAGAGATTTTTGTTATAGGGTGCGTACACACTTGCCAGAGAGACAAAGAGAGACAGAGAGACAATTACCCTCCAGGGGATCCCCCTGGCCATGGCGCAATGCGTTCTCCTCCATTTTCCTCTCAGGATTTTGGGCACACATGCACATGCGCTTGGTGTGAGTTGCTTAAGCCTCTGTGTTTGGGACTCAAACCGCAGTGGGTTACATGGGAGTCCATTGATGTAATTATTAGACCATCCGCTGGTCTCAATATTTCACTTCTCTGAGCCCAGCTTTCTTAACTTGAAATGGCACAATGACACCTTACAATGCCCTTTCCAGGTGACTGGGACCAGCCCTGCCGTACCACTGCTGGAGACTTACGATGTGAACTTGTGCACCTCGCCTACCTCCTCGGAGCCTAGTTGCCCCATGCTGGTAATGAGATGGTGGATCTGATGGTCTTGAAATGATGCAGAAACTGCTCGAAATGTCTGTGATTCTTCTGAAGGGGAAGATGCTATGGGTATCCTGCTGGTCTCCCCTCTGTACTCACTGGATCTGTCCACACCCCGGGCTTTCTAACTCAAGCACCTGGAACTCTCTGCCCTAGACCTTTCTCTGGCTGCAGGAGCAAACATGGCCTGCATATGGGGATGGTCAGCAATGTCAGGTAGTTCACGCCTTTAGAGCGGTTCTCAGCCAGTGTTGGCTAGGACCTGGTGGATAAATGCGCCATCACCCTCCCTCCATGGTGAAAAAACTCCAAGGCCTTTCTATCCGTCTATTGCATTGCCCAGAGTTGCTCAGCAGGACGGGATCTCATTTATCCACAGTGGTAACCTGCTCATGAATGCTCCCTGACATGGCTTTCTTCCTTCTCCCGAGTCACATCCCTGCCCCTTGGCAGTGCTTCCTGGGGTCACCTATCAAATGTAACATGTTCTTGTTCAGCTCTAGATCATAATATCGTCTCTTAGGGGTCCCCACAGGTCAGTCATTGCCCAGCACAGCCTGGGTGGAAAAAGAAATCTCCCTCCTGTGAAGATCAAGTGCAAAGGTGGACTATTCTAGGAGCTCTGAGGAGGCAGGGACCAGGATTGTCTTGACGCTGGTACCTGGCCCTCAAAAGACGCTTGGATACGTGTCCTGAATGAATGAAGAGAATTGGGAATGCTGAGTGAAGTAATGAATGTGCATGTGCCCATGGACTGCCTTCCCCATTGCTGCTGCCTCCAGGGTTCTAGCCAGCCCCGGTAACACTCCGCGGGAAGAGGTCTGAGTCGCATGAACAAGGAGCTCCTGATTCACAAGCAAAACATTTACTAGGAGTCCAGACACCACGAGGCTATCTGTCCAGTTTACTTGGGCAAATGACTTTGCCTTACTGGGTAGACACTATTGGTGGGATGGTAGATTGGAGCAGCCATTATGGAGGACAGTATGGAGGCTTCTAGGGAAATTAAAAATAGAACTACTATCCAACCCAGCAATCCATCTTCTGGACATAGAGTCATCACTCAGTATTCACAGGAGGTTGGTTCCTGGACCCCTAAAGATACCAAACTCCATGGGTGCTCAAGTCCCTCATATATAGTGACTTGTATTGGGACCAGCAGGTGGCATAATTGTTGCATCACTGGACTCCCATGTAGTAGACTGTGGTTCAAATCCTGGACCTGGCGGCTTGAGACTCTCACTAGGCGCATGTGCGTGCATGCTCAAGATCCTGAAAGAAGAATGGAGGAGAAGGGATTGCAGAGTGGTCATTTTCCCAGGGTGGTGGTGGTGATGGTGGTGGTGATTTCTCACTTTCTGTCTCTCTGTTTCTCTCTGTCTCTCTTTGGTGAGTACATGAGTCCTATACCAAAGAAAAAACTAAAAAAAAAAAAAAAAAAAGGCTTAGCACTGGCATATCACCAATACACATCATCCTCCATATACTCTAAGTCACGAATAGAAAACTTGTAATTGTTTTCTATTTGTTGTTCTTATTCTTTCTTTTGTTAGGGTGTCTTCTACCCTTTTTCTATCTTCTCTGCTTTTTAAAATTTATTTTGTGGGGCCAGCAGTTGGTGCAGTGGTTATGCACTGGACTCTCATATGGCTGACCATAGTTAGAGTCCCAGACTTTGCGGCTTAAAAATCAGGCCAGGCATGTGTACGTGTGTGCCCAAAATCCTGAGAGGAGAATGGAGGAGAAGGGATTGTGGCGTGGCCATCCCCTCAGGGGGTGATTTCTCACTTTCCTTCTCACAGTCTCTCTCTTTCTTTGGCAAGCACACAAGTCCTATGGCAAAAATTTAATTTTTTTTTAAAGTTTCTTTCCTGAGAGAGAGACAAAGAGAGAAAGAGCACTCCTGTCAGGGTCCTTTTTTGTTTTTTTTTTTTTTTGGAGAGGATTTTGCTATAGGGTGCGTGCGCTCGCCAGACAGACAGAGAGAGATAGAGAGACAGAAAGCGAGAAATCACCCCCCAGGGGGGATGGCCACGCCGCAATCCCTTCTCCTCCATTCTCCTCTCGGGATCTTGGGCACGCACGCACATGCACCCGACGTGAGTTTAAGCCACCGGGTCCAGGACGCGAACTGCGGTCGACTACGTGGGAGTCCAGCGACATAGCCATTACGCTAACTGCTGGTCCCTCCTGTCAGGGTCTTCACGCTACTCTCCACCTCCAGCCTCAGCCAGCCAGGATCACAGGTGTGTACATGCCCAGGATGGATGGGGAGACCTCAGGAGGCCACTGGGACCTTCTCATATGGCCTCAGCATCACAGAGCATGTGTTTACAATTCATCTAAGACCACTTTCTTTCTTTTTTTTTTTAAAAAAATTATTCATTAAATTGTATTATTTATTGTTACTATTTAATTTGACCAGTTAGAGACAGAGAGAAAGGGTGAGAAAGACAGAAAGTGAGAAAACAAGCCACCAGATCCAGGACTCAACCATGGTCAGCCATGTGCGAGTCCAGTGCCTTAACCACCATGCCTCTGGATGGTCCCAAGTCCACTTTTAGTAATACTATTCCACCTCACAGGTAGTGCCAGGTACCCTCAAACAGAATTGTCCTGATTCTTCCCTCCTGTCCCTCATAGCATTGCTGCCATTCCTTTCACTTCTCCCCAAGCCCTATCATCCAGTCTATTGTTGATGTTATTATTTTGAACAAATGGTTATCTGTTAGATTAGTTAAGAATAAGAAAAGATTTTATTTTGCTTTCATGAGTCCCTCCTCTAACACGAGTTCTTTGTTCATGTACATCTGAGTTTCTGGACTATATTATAGTCATCCCCCAGGTATCCACAGGAGGTTGACTCTGGGACCCCCTGCAGATACCCACATCTGGATGTTCAACTCCCATACGTAATATAGTACAGTTATTTGCATATAACCCAGGCACAACCTCCCATACACTTCAAATAATCTCTACGTTATGTGCAATACCTAATGCCATGCAAATGCTATGTAAATAATTGGTATACTGTGTTGTTGGTTATTGTATTATTTCTTACTGTTACATTATTATTATTATTATTATTTTTAGTCCTTTCAATTCATGGTTCATTGACTCCATGGTTCATTGAATCCAAAGACATGAAGGGCCGACTGTACGCCCAAAGGAGATAAAATCATCGCCTCGTAAAGACGCCTACACTCCGTGGTCACTGCAGCGCTACTCGTGACAGCCAGGGAACAGCCTGAACGTCCACCGATGAGCCGATGGAGGAAGAAGTGGCGGACTCTGCAAAATGGAATATTACTCAACCTTTAAAAAGAAGGAGACCCTGCCATTTGCCTCAACGTGGATGGCCCCAGAGGACGTGAGGCTGTGTGAAAATCAGACGCACCAAGAATCCATTGCCTGATCTCACTTACATGGAAAATATACTCCCCAAAGTGCTCCAATACACGGAGGTAGGGAGTGAAACAGTAATTACGGGGGGTAGAGGTGGGGGAATGGGGGAGACTGGGGAGATGTAGGTCAAAGGGTGCAAAACGCAGATATGAAAGATGAACATGTCTAGAGATCTAAAGGACATGAGGACTAAAGTTAATACAATTGTATTGTATTAGGGATTTTCATTAAATAAGCAGATTTGAGCTGTTCTTGTCACACAAAAAAGTAACCATGTGAGGTGGTAGATGCTAATCTGCTTCACTATAGTAACCATTTACTATCTGTGTGTAGCCCATAACATCATGTTGTAAACCTCAAACATACACAATACAATTTATTTGAAGAAAGAAAAAAAAGGAAATAATGACATTTTCTCTGACGAGATGTTGAGCAGATTACTCTCATTGTGCCTGTGAAAGCCTCCCGGGGAAGCACAGGGTAGGAACTGAATGTCTCCCTCCTGTTGGTCCCTTCCCCTCATCTTCCTGAATTATTATGAAACAAAAGCAGACGATTCCTGAGTGAACACTATCCACACCAGTGCTGGGTGCTGGAACTTTCTGTCACGAGGAAGACATTTGGTGTCTGCAGTGCCCCACGCTGTTGCCACTAGCCTCACGTGAAATGTAGCTAATGACTTGGATCTTAGATTTTCTTTCTCTTTCTCCTTTCTTTCTTTCTCTCTCTTTCTTTTCTCTCTCTTTCTCTTCTTTCTTTCTTTTCTCTTTCTCTTTTTTCTTCCTTTCTCTTTCTTCTTACTTTCTTTTTTTCTTTTAGAGAGAGAGATTTTTGTTATAGGGCACGTGCACTTGCCAGGGAGACAGAGACAGAAAGTGAGAAACCATCCTCCGGGGGGGATGGCCATGCCACAATCCCTTGGGCACATATACACGCGTACCTGGCATGAGTTTGAAACCACTAGGTCCAGGACTCGAATGGCAGTTGACTATGTGGGAGTCCAGCAACATAACCATTACGCCATCTCCTGGTCCTCTAGATCTTACATTTTCTTTAATTTAAATAAATTTAAATCTAAACACCCACATGTGTCTAGTGGTGACTGGGATAGACATAGCGAATCGAGACCTACAGCAATGATGGCATTAGGAAGTAAATCTCTTCTCCATCCCTACCCAAGTGACCTCTCTGCCACCGAGCAGTCAGGTGTTCATGAGTTCAGAAGTTGGCTCAGATTCCAGAAACCTCTGAACCATCCAAATCTACAAAGTGTTTTCTTTATCTAGAAAACACTAAGCTCTATGGGCCAACTCTGTAGTTACGGTTAAGTTCTGTGCTGGATCCCACGGCCCTCTTTGGTTTGAATCCCAGTCCCAAATCTCAGTGTGGTTTGAAAAATACACTGAGCGTGGACCACTGGACTCCCACATCGACCACCATGGTTCAAATTCTTGACCTGGTGGCTTGTTTTTTCACTTTCCCTTTCTCTCTCTCTGGTCAAATTGAAAAATTATAATAATAAACAAAATTAAATACATATTTTTTTAAAAAAAGAAAAACACACTAGGCATGTGTGTGTGCATGCCCCAAATTCTGATAAGATGGAGAAAAGGAAGAAAATGGATTGCAGTGTAACCGTGCTCCATTAAGCAGGGAGAGAGAGAGGATGGTGTGCTCTCTGCCTTTCTGTCTGTCTCTCAGAGAGAGAGACAGCAAGTGCACACACCTACCGGTAATAAAAAGAAAAACTGGGACTCAGAGAGAGTGGCATGACTTGCCCAAGATACAAAACCCAGGTGTCATGGTTTGGCGAGGGCTGTCTCCACCAGCAGGGAGAACCCCTCTCATCTCCAACCACGGGAGGCTAATTGAGTCTCCCTCTCCCAGGGGACAGGGTCATGCAAGACAAACCCATCCGCGGTCCTAGATGGAGACCACTCTGATTACTGTTAACCTTGTGAAATGCTGATCCCTGACACAAGGGCCCTTGTGGCAGGCGAACGGTTGAAGTTTTGTTCTTTCCTTACCAGGAGGGCTACACAAAGTAGCCACAGACTCCCCAGAGGAAAGACAGTCAGGCCAAAGGATTTTCCTGGGGCCTGAGAGCCTCAGAGTCCAGCTGACGAAACTGCAGGCAAAGCTCCGAGTTGCCTTGAATGTTATCACCACTTCTTATAACTGTGCCGAGGCCCTGGGGGTGAATCCAGTCCACTAAAGTCCCAGCAAAAGCTCCTGGTAGGAGATAATGAAGATTAAGGGAGAGGTTCAGCAGCCCCAATAGAGAGATAGATTAACTCGATGCTATCTTATCGAAGCCGAGAAAGCAGTCAGAGTCATCTAAGAGCAGAGTCTTTCACAGTGACAGTGAGGGGATTGCCCATAAAAATCGTCATGTGGATTATGCGATCTATGAGGGGTTTAGTACTTAACACAAGACACTGCTTAGGTAGTATCAGAGCACTTTCTGCTACTTTCTACCTGTCACGCTGGTGTGGAAACACCGACCTCACTGGGCAGAAAACGCTCTGGGCTCCTCCAGTGATAGCCTGGCTGCTCATGCCAGGGGACCGGCAGAAAAAGTCAGGGCCTGGGAACCTGGACGCTTTGTTCGGGGGCTGCTTCTCCTTCTCCTTCTTCCTTGAGTCTTTAAAGTTAATTCAATTACACACACACACACACACACACACACACACACGTATATATATATATATATATTTTCCCCCAGAAGGTGTGCATTCACCAGAGAAAGACAGAGAGAGAAGGTGAGAAAACAACCCCCAATGGGGCGTGGTCATGTTCTAATTTCTTCTCTTCCATTTCCCCATCCCTGTGGGATGTCTGGCACACACGCACAGGCTTGGTGAGCTGCATGGGATCTGGCTCCCCTTATCAGTAGGCCACAGGGCCAGCCCAATAAGAATTTATTATTATTAAGCTACTATCCAGGGTAGCAGTATGGGTCTCGGTTTTTATGACAACTTCAGTTGACCATGGTGACTGCTTAGAGTGCTAGATTGAAAAGGAGTCTGAGGATCCCAAGAGCTTAGTGGGTAAGAACCCTGATAGATGACTCATGTCTGTCAGGAGCCCAGGAGTGGGCATCCGACAGTAAATGACATCAAAGTAATGAGGCGCAGCCAGGTGGCGCAGCCTATAGCTTACTGGACCGCAGCGCTGAAAGCCACATGGCCAGCACAGTTTAGATCTCCAGGTCATCCTGAAAACACACGAGGTGGGTGCACAGGTGCATCAGATCCTGAGGTGTCAGAGGGCTGGGAAAAGAGAATGGTGGCATGACAAGACCTTGTTTTTGGGACCGGGCGTGTGTGCGTGCGTGCCCAAGATCCTGAGAGGAGAATTGAGAAGGGATTGCGGCGTGGCCATCCCCCCTGGGGGGTGATTTCTCGCTTTCTATCTTATCTGTCTGTCTCTCTCTGTCTGTCTGGTGAGCATATGCGCCCTATGGCAAAAACCTCTCCAAAAAAAAAAAAAGGCCTTGTATTTCTCTCTCTGTGTTTCTCTCATGTGTGTGTGCATGTGTACAGGCATTCTATCATTAAAAAAAGTAGCAATGATATAAATAACATAATTACAAAGAAGACACAGTAATTAAATGTTAAATTAAATGTTATAATAATTAATTATAGTAAATAAACCAGGTAGATTTAGAGGAGACCTTTAGCCATCCCCTGTTACTTTACTTTTCAGTGCTACCTATAAAACTTGCTCCAGAGATCCAGAACATGAAACTTCCTGGGTTCTTGAATATATTATTCATTCCTCAGGGAATCAACACTAGCTCAAAGATCCTATGTGGTTGTTTGCTTGGTTGTTGTCTGTTTTCTTTACTGGAATGTTGGCTCTTCAAGGACAAAGTTTCCCCACTGCTTTGTTCATTGATGTATCTCTCTCTCTCTGTATATATATATATATATATATATATATATATATATATATACACACACACACACACACACACATTTTGTGTGTGTGTGTGTGTGTGTGTATAAATGGCCATAGATCAGTGCCCAACAAATAGTAGCTGTTCATGAAATGTTTTTTTGAATGTTCATAATGGATCACAGACCCAAATGTACGAGCTAAAACTATACAGCTCTTAGCAAAACATATAGGAATATATTTTCATGATCTTATGTTAGGTAATGATTTCTTAGATATGATATCAAAAGCATAAATAACACAAAGTAAATTGGGCTGTATTAAAATTTAAAAATTTTGTACTTCAAAGGACACAGTGAAAAAATGAAAAGCCAACATACAGAATGGGAGCAAATGTTTTCAGTCGTGTATCTGGTAAAGGCCTAGTATCCAGAAATACATAAAGAACTTTTACTAGTCAACAACTGAAAGACGATTAATTATAAAAACCAAGTAAAGAATTTGTTTTGTTTTGATTTTAAAGTTTATTTATTTCATGAGTGAGAGAGACCCACACTCGTGCACACACATGTACAGTCACAGACATCCAGAATGGAGCCTGGGATTCCTTTGGCTGCCTCTGGGGCCTCTAGGGTTTTCTTAGAACCTGCAGCTTCCGGAGCTACAAACCCACTCTTCATCCACCTGCTTCCCCTTCTGTCACTCCTCTCAGCTCTGATTTACTCATATCAGCAAAACGTGGCTTTTGATAACAGCCTTGGCATTTGGCACTTTCTTCTGGGTATAATTGCAGACCATCAGGCAATTCACATACTGACACAATGAGCGTTACATTTCTGTCCAATGCGGTTGACCTCTTGCTTTCTTTTTCCCAGGTTGGTGTCTTATCTATGAATTGTTGTGATGCAAATACTCAGAAGTTCTCTAACTTCTGGTCCCATCTCCTTCCCCTCTTTTATCTCGAGATCCATCGGACGGCAATGCCCTTTCTGCAGGGTTTCCCAGCTCTGATGGAGTCATCTTGACCACACGCCTTTGGGAAGTGTGGATGCCTTCATCTGGAGTATTCAAAGCCTGCCAGTTATAATCCCAGCTCTGCTAGGGGGACAAGTTCCCACCCTGTCCTGGTCTGAGTTTTCAGCTCTGGCTGATAAAATTGATACCCTCTATCCTGCTGGGAGATCAAGAGAACTGAACAGGCTCTAGCATGGTGAACGCACCAGCGCAGGGCCTGTAGTTGAAAGGATTACATCTTCTCCTCCCTCAGTGTCCCTCTTTGGCAAGACCAGGGCAGGGCCAATACATGTGGCTACTTCTGAATGCTCTCTGTGCAGTTGTTCTTGTGAACACTAGTCTTTAATATCTGCTTGACTCTTTTTCAGAGGAGGTATAACTAGGTGAAACCAGTACGGAACCCCACCTTGGCTGCTCACCACTTGAAAGGTAAATGTTGGTGAATGGGGGACTTGTGTCCAAAGACCATCTCTGAAGGCCACCTCTCACAAAAAAGGTGAGGTGAGGGGATGTAAGGGTGGACCACGTGCTGTTTGGCCCTGCACAGCCGTTCCTCATGGCCTTGACCTCTCCCTCAGAGGAGACTTGTTAACACTAGGGTTGTTTCCAGCTGTGGCTGGGTCAGCTGGACTTGGTCATCAGGGGAGAAGTTTTTATCTTCCTCCAGCACATCATCTGCTTTTTCAGTTATACTCTCAAAGCCTGGTCTCTGCAGAGTTTCATTAAAGCCATGATTAGTTTTTGCAAATTAAAACATTAAGGGAGATCTGTTATTTAAATGGAATCTATTATGTTAGAGTTAAAATGAAGTTACTGCAGCTCCTCCTGCAGCCTAGCTAGAAGAAGAGAAGGCCCTCTAGTGGAAGCCTTTGCATGACTATGCTAACTTATTCGGCTCTGGCCCAGACTTGCATACCAGACTCTTCAGTGGAGGTGGAGAATGTCCCTGCTGTTACTTGAGAACGTCTGGAGGGTGGAGGCAGTAGTCACTCACCACCTGAGTGGTTTCTCAGAGTGTTCCTTCCAAGCTGCCCTGAGAGTTTGTGCCTTAGTAAAACTCCTGGCTGGCCTGCTTTTTAATCAGGTTCCAAGCTGTAGGGTGAGAAGAGCAGAAACAGAGCTAGGCTTGGCATAACCCAGCTCTTGACATATTGTGTCTCACTGCTCCTCTTCAGAACCCGGAGGTTAAAGACGTACTGGCCCCACACGTGCCTGACTCTGTATCCACTTATTCTGTGGCTCTGTTCCACCCCTCGTTGGGTCCACCTACACCCCCTCAGCCACACCACTGCAGTGTATAGGTCCTGACTCTGGAACTTTCATTGTTTACTGGAAGGCTTTCTGGGGCTTTTAGGGTCCACTTTGCCTGACAAATTGAATGACAGGCTTACTGAAAAAGAATGTGTGTCCCATACCACCACACAGTCCTCAACTAGTGACCGAGGACGGCTGGTGTATAAATTATCCAGTTCCCTTTCTTTCTCTCTTTCTCTCTTTCTTTCTTCCTTTCTTTCTTTCTTTCTTTCTTTCTTTCTTTCTTTCTTTCTTTCTTTCTTTCTTTCTTTCCTCTCTTTCTTTTCTTTCTTTCTTTCTTTCTTTCTTTCTTTCTTTCTTTCTTTCTTTCTTTCTTTCTTTCTCTCTCTCTCTCTCTCTTTCTTTCTTTCTTTCTTTCTTCTTTCTCTTTCTTTCTTTCTTTCTTCCCTTTCTTCTTCTTTCTTTCTTTCTTTTTTCTTGCCCTTTCTTGAGCTGTATTCGAGACCAGGAACTACACAGGTTCTTAGTTCTCCAGGGAGACTGAGCAATTCCCAGCAGTGATAATGGGCTTGAGAGCGCTCTGCTCAGGCTGCCTTTTCTCTCTCCCTCCCCTGCTCCCTTAGGCGGCTCCTTCCCGCTACATAAACAGTTTACATGCAAATCCATGCCTTCAGATATGCCTCTGGGAGACCCCAAACCAAGACAAGTTGACATCTGGAACCCTTTTAGTCAGCCAACGCCACATAACAGACCTCAAAACCCACTTCAGTGGAGACCCCATCTGAGAATGAGGGGAGGAATGGTAGCTAAGACTCGGCCTCAGACACTGCTCTAAGCACTGGACATGATCTAACTCATCTAATTCTCCTAGACTAGGTGGGCACTATGAGAAAGGCCCTCTTATTATTATTATTATTTTAAGACAGGGTCTCGCCATGTCGTGATTCTCCTGCCTTAGCCTCCCAGCTGGGACTATAGACACAAGCTACCAAGCCTGGCTCTTCTTCAGACGAGGTCTTCCTGAGTTGCCCAGGCCAGCCTCAAACTCACAATGGTCTTGTCTCAGCTCCCAAGTTGCTGGGATTATAAGCAGATGCCACCACGCCTGGCCTTCAGGTTGGACTGGGAATCTAACTCAGGTCTCCCATGCAGTCCCAGCCTGTGGAGCACAGCGTCTGAGCAGCCAATGCCACTGTGGGCCAGGGAGGGTCTTGTTCTTATTGTCACAGTGCAGGTGAGGAGACCGATAGGAGTAGGGCTAAGTACTGTGTCTTAGGGCTGACAGCCAGAAGGTACTGGCACTGGGAACCTGTAGAGATCACATCTGGACTTTGGAGGAAAAGCCCCAGTGAGTGCAGAGTGGATGATGCTTATGCTCGCCCGTGTGCCGTGCCTGCTCCTTCTGTCACCTCTCCCTCTGGAGTTTGGATCCGCTCTATCAGTCAGAGCATAAAGGCTTAGCCCTGTACCCAGAGGTCCTCAGGGCTCGGTGGCTCTCATTAAACGACGCCCCCAAATCAAACTGCCTCTTGCCTGATCCCTTGCCCAACCCCCATTTGTTTCCTTCCTGGCGCTTTTCACAAGCTGTATTTATTACTATTTTGCTTTGTTGATTTGTTTCCTTTATAGGCTGTCTGCTCCACATGACAATAAGCCACAGGAGAGCAGGGATCAGTCCACAGTGATTTCGCTGTCTCCTTGGCACCCCGTAGCCTCTGGCAAATGGTAGGTAGTCAGAAATATCTTTTAACAAGTGAATGACTAGATAAGTGGTCCAAGGAAACTGGAGCCTTCCAGGCTATGGGCGAGTCTGTGCGGGGTCACTTTGTCTATGACTTGGTTCATCCTCCAAAATTCTGCTCAAAGACACCTCACCCAGGTCACATGCAAATTAGCAACAGAGGGGAGTTTTCAAAAGGGAGAGGACTTTAGGTCTAGATTTTGCTTTCTGGAAGGTACCCCTTGATTTCAACTTTGTCAATTCAGGGACCAGACTCTCAGGTTCCCAGTTGAAAAACAACAGCTGTGAATACCAAATGAGAGGCAAGCACTGAGATCCTTCGATCGCTGGTACGTGTATAAATTTCAATAATAATGGGGATGCATTCATCAGACCTATCAATCATCACCCCTACGCTGCAGAGACATTTCTCAATGTCAGACACATGCGTTGCAAACATTTTCTCATCATCAGCTGCCTGGCTGAAGGTCCCTGACCCCCGCCATAGGCAATCCCCTTCCCTTCCCAGGTCTCAGTTTCCCTTTCTTCAGCAGGAAGGGGGATTTGCTGTGGATGGCCTTGCTGTGACTGTCCAAGACGGTGCGTGGTGAAGCACTGCTTCTTCGCTCTCTGTTCATCTGGTGTCTGCATAATTACCTGTTGTCTAATTATGTCTCCCTCTCCCCAAAATACCTGTCATGGCTCCCTCTTGCCTGGAGAATAGACAGGCTATCCGTTATAGTCTATGTACATAATAGAAATTCAATACATCACATTCATTCATTCGAGACCTTGCTTGGTCCGATTGCCAAATCCCTTCCCTCTCGCTCTGTGGCCCATCCAGGTGGGGTCCTCATCTTCCACCCCTGCCTCTGCCATCCCCTGGATCCTTCCCTTCCCCCAGCACAGTACCAGTGCTGCCAAAGGCCCATGACATAATTGGTGCTTTGTTTTCCCGCTTAGGAGATTGAGGGAGGCTGCAGGGAGGAGGTGACATCGAAGCTGCTTCCTGGTAGTGAACGTGGAGAATTTGGGCCCTATCATAACAAGGAAGAAGGAGGGCGTTTCAGGTGGTGGACCTGGCAGACCAGAGTGACCAGTACGTAAGAGGGTAGGGTGAGGACGGAGGTCAGGGAGTGGGAATCCTGAGGCTTGGTGTCTTAGGAATGCAGCCCTTTAGCTCTCCCAGGACAAAATGTGCAGTGGCCTCGTGGTCAGCTCTGAGATGTCATGTATGTTTCACGGGACGTCTATTCTGTGCCGGCTCCTGCGCAGGTACTTGGGAAGGACCTTATAAGACACATATAAACAATGAACTTCAGAAAGAGGCGAAAGAACTCTGTGCTAAGAAAGATGAATTCTGGGACCAGCAGTTGGCGTAATGGCCATGTCGCTGGACTCCCATGTAGTCGGCTGCAGTTCGAGTCCTGGACCCGGTGGCTTAAACTCACACCTGGCAAGTGTGCGTGCATGCCCAAGATCCCAAGAAGAGAATGGAGGAGAAGGGATTGAGGTGTGGCCATCTCCCCTGGGAGGTGATTTTTCGCTTTCTGTCTCTCTGTCTCTCTCTTTCTGGTGAGTGCACACGCCCTATAGCAAAAACCTTTCAAAAAAAAAAAAAAAAAAGGAAAGAAAGAAAGAAAGAAAAAAGAAAGATGAATTCTGTCCTGGTGTGTTATTGTGTTGTTGACAGAAATACTTGAGACTAGGTGAATTCATAAAAAAAATAGGGGATGGGCTAGCAGGTGGTCTGGTGTGGTTCCTAATGTCACACGGGGAACCAATGGCAGAAGTGGGTTCAAACCCAGGACTCTGACCCCCAGGCCTTTGCCAGGTTCTCAGTCCTGGAGCTGCAGAGAGCAGAGAATGGGCTCTTTCCCTCTGGGGAGGGTGCGGGGGAGGAGGGCTCCTCCCGCTCCCCTTTTGTACCTTTAGAATGTTCCGTTTATTACCTACTCCCAAATGAGCAAAAGCAGCGTTTTTATTTACAAGAACACTATTGTGGTACGTGTGTATGTGAGGGTGGGTGGGAGCAGTGAAATGAGAGGCTCTTCAGAGAACAGTGGTGTTCGAGCTTGCCTGGGAACTGCTGGTTTCCACCCCTGGAGTTTTGGAACGCCCGTTCCTTGGCCCAGAGGTGCTGTTTGCACGGGTCTGGGGCGTGGCTTAGGCGTCAGCATCTTTAAAAGACTGCCCACGTGGTCTCCAAGTGCAATTAAGGCTGAGGACCACAGGTTGGATGGGAGACCAGGGTCCCGCTGGGCAGTGAAAGGCGGGGAGGGGCAGCGTGGGCGGAGGCGAGGCTGAAGTGGAAGATATGTGTGGAAAAACATGGCAAAGAATGGCTGGGGCGTGGGGGCTGCCACCAAACTAAACAAAGCAGAATGGAACAAAACGCAGCAGAAGGGCCGGCCTTCTGTGCCCCGATGAGTATGATCATTGGGTCAATTCACAGGAAAGCTTGCCCTCCGTGGCCAAACTGATCAATCTCAGGAGGAATTAACTGGAGGGGTGGTAACAACTAGGTTATGGGGAGACGTGATACGATAGCGTGCGAAATCCCTCACAGCTCGGATCACCCTTCCTGGGCCTCAGCTTTGCAGGCACCCCTGCCCAGCATCCCCGGGGCGCTGGCACTGTCTGGGGCTCCCCTACGAAGCCAGTGTGGCACAGACTTCCCTTGAGCTTTGGGAAAGGAGGTTACTTGCAAGCCTGGTCCCGTGTGTCCAACCCAGCGGTTCTCTAGCCTCAGAGAGCAGATCTTAATCTAGATTCAGCTTTGGCTGCTGGCGGGGCAGAAGGGTTGCGGGTTGAACTGCGGTTCTCGGGAAGCCTTGGGAAGATGAGAACAGTGGCAGTCAGACAGTGCTGTGTCAGACTCACCTGGACCCCACAGGGAGAAGAAAGAAGCCCAGGCTCCTAACAAGAGAGTGGGGCCTGGGCCTCTGCAGGTTAGCTGTGTTCCCCCCGGGTGGTTTTGGTAGACACTGGGTTGGGGAGCCCGTGCATTGGAATGCTGGTTCTCAAACTAAGGAAGTTTAAAAATACTATTACAGGATTGGCTGGTGGTGCAGCGGTAAACTGTGACACTCCACAAGACTGAAAGGTTCTGGGTTTGTGCCTAGAGACCTCCCTGAGTACATGCAGGCCCACAGTCCAAGTCTAACAGGCTCGGGGTGGATGGTGGCATCAAGACCCCCTCCTGTGGGGAGTAGGCACTTTCTCTCTCTCTGTCTCACTCATGGAAGAAAAAAAAACAACATTAAAGAAAAAAGTACCCTTGCCTTGATGGTACCCCAGAGATTCTGATTTAACTAGTCTAGGGCATGGCCCAGTTATGAGAAATTATAAAAATTTCCCCAGTGATACTAATGTGCACCAAAGTTTGAGAACTGTTGGATTAGAGAACCCAGAAACCTACTCAAATATATGTGGAAATTTAGTATATGATTACATTTTGTAGTATTAAAAAGGTGAATTTTTCAAGGAATTATTTATTTAAATTAGTTCATTTCTTTTAAATTTGCTATAGGGCATATGCACTCACCAGAGAGAGACAGAGAGAGAGAGAGGGAAAGTAAGAAAGCAAGCCACAAGGTCCAGGACTCAGATCATGGTCAGCTCTGTGGGAGTCCAGCACCTTAACCACAATGCCACCTGCTGGTCCTGACAGAAGTGAAATTTGAAGATTGGCCAGGAAAGGGTGAATTCCGAATAACAAGATGGTCAACTGGCTACACATCTGGAAATAAGCGCAGTTAGGTCTTTCCTCCTTTCACAAACAATAACAAATTCCAGATGGGTTAAAGACAAATGTAAAGGATAGAATAACAAAATTGCCGTATAGACAAATACTTTCATGATTATGGGGTGAGGAAGGCCTTTCAAAACATGACGCAAATCCCAGACTCCACAAGGAAAAGATCGACAGAGTGCTGGTCCCCCAGATTTAAAATTCTATTCGGTAAAATAAACAATAAGTAAACACAAAAGATACATAATAGACGAGGAGGAAATATTTGCAACCTATGTAATAAGCCAGGGGTTTGTATCCATAAGGTATTAATAAGAAAAGTCAATGACCCAGTAACCATGGGCAAACGTTATGAAGAGGTAATTCTTGAAAGAAATATAAAAAATATAGATTTATTTTTCAATAAGTGGATTAAAAAGTTCAATTTCATTAATAATTGAATGAGTATAAGTTAAATAATAGATACTTTCACCTATCTGGCAAGTAAAGAGAAAAGAATAAAAAGATTTATGCTATCTCTCTTAGGGAGGAATAGGGGAAATGGGAGATCTGAAATGTTGTTTGTCAAAGTTTAAGTGGAACATCTGGTGGGGAGGGAGGGCAACTTGGCATAACTTATCTAGATTTAAAATCTGCCCATTCTTGGGTCAGCTGGTTGCATGGTGGTTGGAGTGCTGGACTCTGACATGGCTGACCATGGTTTGAGTCCCAGACCCAGAAGTTTAAAACTCATGCTGAGTGTGTGTGTGTGTATGTGTGTGTGTGTGTGTGTGTGTCTGTGCATGCCCAAAATCTCAAGAGGAGAATGGAGGAGAGGGGATTGCGTTGCAGCATGGCCATTCCCCCCCGGAGGGGGGGGGGGTGATTTCTTGTTTTCTGTCTCTTTAGCGAGTGCACACACTCTATAGCAAAAATCTCTAAAAAATTATTTAAAAATTTTTTTTAAATGTGCCTACTCTTTAACCTTGTAATCCCACTTCTAGGAATCTACTGGACAGAAATATGACACAGTGCTAAGAAAACTGTGGAAGATGCTCAGTGCAGCATTGTTTTTAATAGTGAAAACCCGAAAAGCACCAAAGTGCCCAATGATACAAGGGAATGGTTAAGTAAATGGTCACACAGCTGTGCATGGACTTGCCGAGCGACCCTCACCAACAGCCAGGGGGCTCTGTGTACTGATGGACGGCTGCGCGCGTATTGGTGCATTACCGAAGCGAGTCGCAAGCCGAGAAGGGTAAGAGACATCTATTACTGCACAGTGTTTTGGCAGGGGTGCGTCTTAGTCAATGATGGCTATTAGTTTCTAGTCCGGATCTATTTCGGGCAATACATCAACCCGAGCTTCCAGAATAATTGAGGTAACTTTCAGGTGACACACCACAAAGAATTATTTATTTATTTATTTATTTATTTATTTATTTATTTAGGTTTTTACCATAGGGCATGTGTGCTCCCTAGAGAGACTCAGAGAGTGACAGTGAAAGGGAAAGTGAAAATAACTTCCTGGGGTGACCAGGCTGCCATCCTTTCTCTTCCATTCTCCTGGGATTTTGGGTACACATGCACACGTGCCTGGAGTGATTTTCAAGCCACCAGGTTCAGGATTTGCACCACAGTTGGCTATGTGGGACTCCAGCACCTTAACCACCACACCACCTACTGGCCCCACCACAAAGAATCCTTAAAGGGATCAGACTATGAGACCCATAGTAGGAAAAAAAAAAAAAAAAAAAAAGCTGGACTTAAGGACCAGCAGATGGCATAACGATAGTCAACCACAGTTCAAGTCCTGGACCCAGTGGCTTAAAACTCACGTTGGGCGCATATGTGTGCGTGCCCAAAATCCCAAGAGGAGAATGAAGGAGAAGGGCTTGTGGTGTGGCCATCTCCTCTAGGGGGTGATTTCTCACTTTCTGTCTTGGTCTCTCTCTCTCTGTCTCTCCAGCAAGCATGTGTGCTTTATGGCAAAAATCTCTCTCAAAAAAAAAAAAAAAAAAAAAAAAAAAAAGCTGGACTTGGCTTTAGGCTTTGAATAATAATACTAACAGCCGGTATGGGGAGCCTGGTGGTGCTGCAGCTGTAATGCAACTAGAGCCTCGTGGAGAAGGTCTTGGGTTCGCATCCTGGGACTTTCCTGAGCTTGCCCAGTGTGTAGAATACATACCACGATCTCGGCTAGTTAGCTGACTGACACCGAGGGTGAATTGAAGTGTGAAGATCCGGCTGGGAGTGGCGTGCCTCTTAGGCTTTCTCTGTCTCTTTCTCTCTATGTCTTTCTCTCATGGAAGAAATAAATAATTCAACCTCAAAAAATGGGACTGGGACCAGCAGATGGCATAGCAGTTACGTGGCTGGACTCCAACATGGCTGACTGTGATTTGAAAATCATGCCAAGCTCCTGTGTGTGTGTGTGTGTGTGTGTGTGTGTGTGTGTGTGCCCAAGTTCCCAGGAGGAGAATGGAGAAGAAAGGATTGTGGTATGGCCATCCACCCTGGGGGATTGATTTCTCACTTCCCTTCTCACTGTCTCTGTCTCTCTCTTTAGTGAGTACACATGCCCTAAGGCACAAACCTCTTTTAAAAAATGGGGCCAGCAGGTGGCATGGTGGTTAAGGTGCTGGATCCCACATGGCCAATTGCATGACTTGAGTCCCAGCCTGGTGGTTTTTCAAACTGAGCATGTGTACATGCATGCCCCAAATCTCAAGAGTAGTAAGGATTGTGGTGTGGCCATCCACCGGGGGATCATTTCTTTCCCCCTCTTTCTCTCCTAGGCAAGCGTACCCACCCTGTGGCAGGAAATAAAAAAGCCAGCATAGATATCATGCTTTCTGTGTGCCCAGCACTTTCTAATCTCCGCACATATATTAATCCACGCGTACTCAGGTTCAGACCCCAGCCTTCCCGCTTACTATTAGCTCCGTGTCTCAAGAGGGGTTGTCCCTGCTCCGAGTCTCAGGTGGTAAGGAAGTAGGTAAATAAGGACACGGCTTTATAAAAGGCAACCTTGGTGAGGTGCCCACTACCTGCACAGTAACCCTCAGTGCACTGCCAATTGAAGGGTCACTTCCTTTAACTAAACCTCATCATATCGGTTCAAAGTTTAAACCCGGTCTATTTACTGGCTTCCTCTCTTTAAAGCTCTGCTATCAACTTTCCCAAGATTTATTCATGGTTTTGTTTCCAATGTTTTATTCTTGAACTCGCAGGGCAACTCTCTGGGTCTTGAAGTCATTTGGTGTCGATTTTATTACTTCCCAGTCTAAGTCGTCTAGCCTTCCATGACCCACCGAGGCCTCTGGCTGCATGTGACATTTGAAATACTGACTTTGAGTTTTTGCCTTAAAAGAAGGAGGGATTAAGTTCAAATTGGGGTTCTTTAAAAATACATAAACATGAGCTGGGCTTTTAATGGAAAAGTCACCTTCTCATAAGCTCTGGCCCGGCATGGCTGGGACAGGCTGATTTAATCCCCTCCCGTTTTCAAAATCAAGAGCAAATATTGGTTTTTCACTTAAGCAAGATGACCTCGGGCCCATTTTTGTCGCAGTGACACGGCGGTAGGTGCTCAAACGTGCAGTGGAGCGATGGCTGAGCCTGTCATTTGGGGTCATCTTACTACACCAGTTATGCAATGAACACACTCCATTTAAGGTAGCTTTGCCTGGCAAGGAATCCCTTATCCAAAGGAAAGAACCTGGAGGGGTGGAATTTCAGGAATCTGGGGAGTCCTTGAAGGCAGGGACCTCTTTCACTTGTTCCTGCTTTTAGCCCTGGACTGACCATAGGAGGAAAAGGACGCTTGATTGAACCTGAGCTGTAACGTCATTACCCCAGTGTACTTCAGAAGGTCCCCCCAAAATGGTTCCTTTGGAGGGCACAGATCATTTGGCTGTATGGAAATAAACACTGAAATTCTGGTTAGACCAAACCAGGTAGGATACCAGCTTGGTATTAGAGTATAGACCCTGGAGACAAGCTGGCTAGCTTCTCGGCTGTCCTCTGCCAGTTACCAGCTGTGTGAACTTGGGCCTGTTATTTAATGCCTCCATTTCTTATCTGTAAAAGAGAATAGAAATAAATTGGGCCCATGGGTGGCATGGTGGTTCAGGCACTGGATTCCCACATGATTGACTTTGGTTTGAGTCTTGGGCCTGGTGGCTTTCATTCTCATGGTCTCTCTCTCTCTCTCTTTTCCCTTTCTGTTTCTCTCTGGTGAGCATATGTGCCCTCTAGCAAAAATGTAAAATAATAATAATAGAATTAAAGCCAGGGACTAGAAAAACCTCATGCTAGGAACCTTTTTTTTTTTTTTTTTTTTTTTTTTTTAAGTGAGATTTTTGCTGTAGGGTGTATGTGCTTGCCAGGGAGTCAGAGAGACAGAAAGCAAGAAATCACCCTGCAGGGGGGATGGCCATACTACGATCCCTTCTCCTCCATTCTCTCAGGATTTTGGGCATGCACGCACATGCTTCCAGTGTAAGTTTCAAGCCTCTGGGTCTGGGACTCAAACCGTGTCGACCATATGGGAAGCCAGCAATGTAATCAATCATCGTGCCATCTGGTGGACTTGGAACCTCTTTTTGAGATAACTTAATCCAATGGACTTTCAGTGATCCTTTAACAGAGAGTCACAGTAAGTCGAATTCCCACACATATATAATTTTTTATTTAGTTTTTTTTTAAGAATTATTTTATTTAACTTTATTTATTCATGTATTTATTTTAATTTGACCAGAGAGAGACAGAGTGAGAGAGAGCAAGAGAGAGGGAAAGTGACAAAGCAAGCTGCCAGGTCCGGGACTTGAACAGTGGCCAGCCATATCGGAGTCCAGCACCTTTAACCACCATGCCACCTGTCAGCCCCCAATTTTTTATTTAGTTTTAAGATCATTGCTCTGCCCTCCAAACTCCTTGGCGATCCTGATGGCTTTGATTGTCACCACATAATTTAGGGACAGGGAAAAAAATCCTTCAACTCTAAAAAAGTCCCTTTCACAGCACTGGAGACTCCTCTGACTGCCTCTGCATATCCTCCCACTATGGGAGAGCCATTGGGAACCCTGCACAATCTAATCTGCATGAACGTGAGTGAGCAGGAGTGATGAGGGTCGAAGGTGGATGCACAGCTTTCTCCTGGAATGTGGCCTGTGATGGGCACTCCTGACTGTTATTCGTGATTTTTGAGTCACACAGGAATCCTGAGGAAAAGATATTAGCCCCATTTTATAAAGTGGCTGCTAAAGTTCAGGGCAGTGGAGGGGTTGCCCAGAAACACACAGCCTGTAAGTAGTAGAGTTGGGATTCAAACCACCATCTATGGGACTCTAAACCTCTTGCTTTCCCCAACAATCTCTCATGGTTGATTGGCTCATTGCCCCTACATCTTAACTTCCTCCCTTAATAGCATCATGCATCTTCACACTTCACAGAGGAGAGAGCGTACCTCCCTATCTCTTGACTTTAGGCTTGGCCGTGTGACTTGTTTTGGCCAGTGGAATTTTAGCAGATGTGATGTGTGCAAAGGCCTTCAACATGTCAGTATAGTTTGACTTGGCCTTTTGTGCCCTCTGATCCACCATGAGAAGATTCTACCCAGAACAGCTGCTGATTCCAGGAGCAGATTGAATCTATCCCAATTCTTGCAGCCAAGCCAGGTCAACCTGCAGCCTGGAGTACACCCCAGCCAGTCAGTCTACAGGCTCACAAGGAAGAAAAATAAATGCTTATTCCAAACCACTGAATTTTGAGGTAGTTTGTTACACAGCATTAGCACAGCAATCACTGACCAATACACTTCCCTAAACGAGTATCTTTTAAAGTGGCTCAAGCAGACAGACATAGAGAGAACCACAATGCATAAATCCCTGGAAAGAGGGTAATAGATATCACCAGTGCCCATTCCTCACTTCCCTTGGTATATGGGAATCTTTCCAGACCTCTTGATGTTAATCAGGGCCATGTAACTGTTTCTGGCTTCTGAAATATGAGTGGAAGTGCCACAGGGCACTTGCAAGTGGCAGCAGTGTAATTCCAGCACAATCCCACAGTTTCTGTCTTTGCCTGACATGGTGGTCATAGAGGGGATGACAGATTGAGATCGGAACCATTGGACCAAAGCTGCCTGTACCATGGAGACATTTTGCAGGGACTGCAGTGTGTTTTCATGAGCAAGAAATAAAATTCTGTAATGTTAAGGTTCAGAGATTTAGGGATTGTCACATAACTCAGACCATCCTGACCAACACAGAGTGAGCCAGAAATGCTGGGAGGAGCTGCAGCTGCAGCCGGCTCAGAAGCCCAGCTCCAGTTCTTCCGATTAGGGACAAAGGTTCTGCTGCAAACTTGCTCCAAGACCGACAGCCCTCACCCTCCTTCCTCAGCTTTCTCAACAGTCATGTGGGGTCCAGTGCCCCTCCCTAGGAGCCTGCTGCTGGCCCTTGGGAGCCGTGAATATATGCAGTGGGATCTCACCCTGGGAGGGACGCACTGGCAGTCAGGGGCTCTGGGTGCGGAGGTGTGACTTCATTGGCTTTCATGAGGTCTCTTTATGCAGAAGCTGGGATCTGCAGGCTCCTCTCAGCACTTGACAGACCCATACATTTGGATTTGGAGTCACAAAGCCAAGTCCAGAGAACAGAGCTTTTTGATTAGGCCAGAGGAAACCACTTTCCTCACCTTTGGAGTGTGAGGGTCACCTCTGCCCTCATGACTCTTGGTCAGTGTTAAGGATCACAAGAGAGGGAGAAGCCTGGCTGCAGCAGCTCAGGGGTAGCATCACTGCTTGGGAGGCTGGAAGCTGTATGGGAGGCCTGGGTTCAGCTCCCAGGCCAACCTGAACACACCAGGTACATTTGTGCATGCTTGTAATATTAGCTAATTGGGAGACTGGGGCAGGAGGATTACAACATGGAGAGGCTGATCAAAAATGCCTGTCTCTTTCTCTCCCTCATCAAGAAAAAGAGGAACTGGGAAGAGAAAGGACTTAAGGGTGCTTTGTAAACTGGTACTAGGTGCTGGATACACAGAGATGGACACAGCATAGATCCTGGTCTCTCCTTGCTTGGGAGCCAATCAAACAATGAGACAACCCACTACCCAAGGAGTGATAGCTGTGGGATAGTGGAGGAAAGAAAACTGCCATCGAGAAAGTCAGGGAGGATTTCCTAGAGGAGGTGTAGCTGTAACGGATTATGCGGGGCAGGTACAATGACCACAGGAATACTGGAAACAGCATGAGAAAATGCACTGGAAGCACACTGATGTGCACAGGGACAAGGAGACTGGTCTGACTGTTTGGAGAAGTGATGGTGGTTTTCATATCCCTACTGTGCAATTCACTGTAGGAATTAAGAGCAGATGCTCTGGACAGACCAACCCACCTTCAGATCCTGGCACCATCAGGACTTGCCATGTAACCTTGGACATTTTGCTCCATTTCTTTGAACTCCGGTTTGTTCACTTGTAAAATTGGGATACTTGTGTAGTAGTTCAAGTCCTTTGTACCTTCACTTGTGGCTTGCAGCATACAGAGGAACCAGCAATGGCAACCTGGCCCAGGAGGCTAGACTGACACAAGAGAGAAAGGGCTGGTGTCTCCTGGCTGACAGAAGCTCCTTTGAGTACCTAGTAAACCCTGTGTTGAGCTCTGGAAATATGACTTCTGGAATCAGAGAGTTCTGGGTTTGAGTCTTGGATCTGCCACTTCCTACTTGCATGACCTTGTTTGGAAACCTCCTGGAGCCCATGTCCCCTCATGTATAAAATGGAGCTGTGCTAGAATTTTGGATGCAAGGGCTGCCCTTGTGCCATCCTGAGAAAATGTGGTTCATGGTAAAGACATGCACAGACCGGGAGAAATACCTGAGACTGGGTGATTTATAAAGAATAAAGGTTTAGAGACCAGCAGATGGAATAATGGTTACATTGCTAGACTCCCACATAGTCAACTTCAGTTTGAGTCTTGGACCTGGTGGCTTAAAACTCATGCTGGATGCATGTGTGTGTGTGTGTGTGTGTGTGTGTGTGTGTGCCCAAAATCCCCAGAGGAGAATGGAGGAGAAGGGGTTGCAGCAAGGCCATCCTCCCTGGGGGGTGATTTCTTGCTTTCTGTCTCTTTGTATCTCCCTGTCTCTCTGGAAAGCACACTCACCCTATAGCAGAAATCTCTCTCTAAAAAAAAATAATAAAAAAAGAAGAGGAAGAATAGAGGTTTATTTGGCTTACGATTCTGGAAAGTCCATAGCATGGGGCAGCATCAGGCTGACTTCTGGTGCTACATCATAACATGGCCGACAAAGCAGAGCGTATGCATAACCACACTCTCTTGCAGGAGCTAACCCTTTCTTGCAAGAGTTAGAACTCACTCCATCTCATGAGGTAACATTAATCCATTCATGAAGGTGATGCATCCATGATCCAAGCATCTCATCTCTTAAAGGTCTTACCGGCTCTCAATGCCCTTACACTAAGGTCCAAATTCCAAAACACAAACCTTTGAGGGACAAGCCATTATTTAAACCATAGCAAGAAGATTTAGTCAGTTCATCCCCCTAAGGTCAGAGCTCAGAACACAGACTCAGTGTAACTGAAATAAGAAGAAGAGCCATGATGTCAGAGGAGAGGGGAGCTGCTCTGTTTGAGGCACAAGGAGGCATTTGTGGTTTCATTTCTGGGGGAAAGGAGTGAAGAAGTGAGAGAAGGGAAAGGATGCAGACAAGAAGAGGTGCTGAAACTGTTAAGAGAAAGGTGAGTGACATCCACTGATGTCACCAATGGTCCCACTGGAGAAGCCTCCTGCTCTACTCTATGGCTCACCTCCCTCCCCTCCCCGACACTTCCTGGACTTAGGGAAGCCTATGGGTTATCAGTGCATCGAGGGCTAAGTTTTGTTGGCTAGGCGTGGGGTAGAGGCACTAAGCAGGAACAGACTCCCATGGGCAAAGATCAGAGATAGCAGGGGTGGCTCCAAGTACTTGTCGAATCTTGAGCCAGGCTCCAGGCTTTCCTGTCTACCCTCTTCTCTCACCCCTTTGCCAGTTCAACGCTTTTTCTTTATTTATGATGGAATATGTGTGTGCACATGGGGAGGGACACCCTTCATGGAGTCTGGTCTTGCCAAAATCCCCTTCCTCCAGTCCCTTAGTTCATCTAATCTGGGACTTGTGTGCCCTTTGGGAGTTTAAATCAAGTACCCTGAGAAGGAAGGAAGTATCTCATTAATATCTAGGTTCCACTGGTATATCCGCAGTAACAGCAATCCTATCTATGTTACTGAGTCCCTGAAGATGCAGCATGCACCGCATACTTCATTCTCACACCAGTGCTCAAGGAAATTACAGTTCAGAGTTCAAGTGACTTGTAAGAATGGGGGGAACAGAGTCAAGTGTTGGCAAAAGGGCTTCAAAGCTGGCCCTTGCAGCCACTATTGTGAAATAGAACCAGTTCTGCGAATGCACAGGCAGTCAATATTATAGGACTGGAAAGCCAGGAACAGATGCAAGGGTGTGACTTTATACATATCCACATAAACTTTTTATACGGTAGCTATCATTCCCGTGGGCAAGCGCTGGGATATGGCTGAGGTCGACTGGCTATTGGGAACAAACAAATTAACTTATGTCACATACGGAAAAACACCTCAGATGCTTCTAAGATTTAAATGTCAACAGACAAATAATAATAAATGTGTAGTGCTTTGATCTTTAGTGTGCAAGATCTTTTTAAATATTTGTGCAAAGACAAAAGCCATGAAGGAGAAAAAAATTGATACATTTGACTCTATACATTTTTTAAATTCCATAAGGCAAGAATACCTAAACAAATTTCACAGTCTAAAAATAAAATGATCAACATATTTGTAATACATATGACAAAGAGAAAAGAATCCTTACTAGAAAATAAGAATAAAGATCAGAGGGTCAGGGATACGAAAAGATAGTCCAAAGTAATTAAGTGGCTGATAAATACATAAAAATATTCACCTTTGCTAATAAAATTAATTTAGATGAAAAGAACCATTTCTTTCCTCATGGTCTTAGTTTTGTGCTGCTATAATAGAATACCACAGACCGAGTAGTTTGTCAAGAACAGAAATTCATTTCTCACGGTTCTGGAAGCTGGGACATCCAAGATCACACGCTGGCATCGAGCGAGGGCCTTCTGCTGCATCGTCCCATGGTGGAAGGCAGAATGGTAAGACAGCCAGTGTGCACGAGAGGGGAAGGGGGCCAAACCCATCCTTTCATAAGGAACCCACTCCGCTATAACAAACCCACTGCCACTCCTGCAATATGGCCTACTCTTCTCTTAAAGGCCCATCTCTCTGTTGCATTGGGTATTGAGTTTCCAGAACATGAACTTTGAGGTACACATTAAAACCATATCACCTGAGCCAGCATGTGGTGTGGTTGTTAAGGTGCTGAACTCCCACGTGGCTGACCATGGTTTGAGTCCCAAAACAGGTGGCTTGATATCACGCTGGGTGTGTGTGCATGTGTGCCTAAAATCCCAAGTGGAGAATGAAGGAGAAGAGATTGCACATAGTCATCCCTCTGGGGAAGTGATTTCTCACTTTCTCTCTCTTTTTTTCTCTCTTTGTTTCTCTCTGGTGAGCACATGTATCCTATAGCAAAAACCTAAAACACAATAAAAATTAATTTTAAAAACAAACATATCACTTGCCAACAGTCCAAGACTGAAAATACTGAGTATTGGTGAACCTAGACAGAAATGGGAGCTTTCAGGCTAAAGGAATATCCCCGGTACAACTACTCTGTGGGTAAATAAAACATGATGTATCCAAAGTCTTAAGGTGGGGACAGCAGGTGGCGTGGTGGTTAAAGGTTCTCCACTTCCACATGGCCAACTGTGGTTTGAGTCCCTGACCTGGAGACTTGCTTTCTCGCTTTCTCTCTCTCTCTCTCTTTGGTCAAATTAAAAAATAATAATGATGGAACCAGCAGGTGGCGTGGTGATTAAGGCGCTGGACACTCCCACATGGCCTACCGGGGTTCGAGTCCTGGACCTGGTGGCTTGCTTTCTCACTTCCTCTCTCTCTCATTCTCACCCTCTGTCTCTCTCTGGTCAAATTTAAAAAAAAAAATCAATGAATGACTAAATAAATAATAAAATAAATAGTTATTTTTAAAAAATAATAATAATGATAAAGAAAGATAAATAAAATAATTCTTTTAACAAATGTCTTAAGGTTAACTCTGTGGTACAGAGGTAATCCACTGTTCAAGAGAAAGCAGACCCCACATGGTGATCATGGTTGAAGTTCCCAGCCCGGTCAGCCTGAAACATGCCAGGCGTGTGCATGAGTACCCAAGATCTGATGGGCTGGAAGACCGGAGGAAGGGGCCTGTAGTGTGGCCAGCTGTGGAGTATGCTCCTCTCTCTCTCTCTCCCGCGTGTCTCCCTCTCACATGCACGCACACATCCTCTATCATGAATAATAAAGAAAAAAATACATACAAAACTTTTTAAAATCTTAAAACCTTATCTATCTCTATTAGCCAGCAATTTTACTACTACAACTTTATCCTGAGGAAATAATCGTGGATATGTGCAGCTATTCAGCGACAAGAATATCCATTGCTCTTTTTAAATGATGACAAAAATAAATGAAAAGAACCTAAATGTCTAATAATAGGTAATAGGTAAGCTACAAAATATTATTACAACCAAATAAATCCCCAACAACCATTACAATGGCAGTATGGAGTCAGTCCTAATTATAAGAAAACATGCTTTGCTTTTAATATTTAGATAAGCAAAGCATATTGTGAGTGGTATAAAGCGTGACCTCATCTGTAAAAATGTAAAAATCTATTCATGTAAATTTGAAACAGGAAAAAAAAATCTAGAAAGTTTATACTAAAATATCATAACTGCCTGAGAACTGGGATTTCTGATGACTTCGTTGTTTCTGTTTTGCTTTTTTTCCCTCCCCTTATTGTTAGTTGTTATTTTTCTTTAAAATATCTCATTTTTCAATAAAAGACTTAGGTAGATCCACGAAAACAATAAGTATAGTGATTTCGCAGGATGCAGGCATAGTGGTATTTATAGGGAAATTCATAATTTCAAACAATGTTATAATCAAAAAAGAGAAAAGCAACCAGCCTTCTTATTTTCTAGAAAAGGGACAAAAACTATCCAAAGGAAATGGTAAGAATACGATAGTAATAAAGAATAAAGCAGAAGTAAATAAAGAACAACCAATACCACCAAAACAATAGCAACAACCAAAAAACAACAAAACAAACCAAAAAAAGCCCTTAGTGGGATGGATAAATAAGACCAAGAATTAGGTTTCTACAAGGACTAATAAAAAGAAAAAAAAAGAAACAAAAAAAACAAAAAACAAAAAAAAAATGCCAGGGCCAGCAGGTGGTGTGGTAGTTAAGGTGCTGGATTTCCACATGGCTGAACACGTTTCAAGTCCCAGGCCTGGTGGCTTGAGGATCATCCAGGTGCATGCATGTTCATGCCCAAAATATGGAGAGGAGGATGGAGAAGATATTGCAGCATGGCCATCCCCTCAAGGGATGATTTTGCACTTTCCCACTTTGTCTCTCTCCAGCAAGCGCACATACCCTATAGCAAAAACCTAATACATACATATAATACATACACATATATAAATTTCTGGCAAATCAATCAAAGGGAAAAAACAACACGTAAAATGAGATAGGGCATAACCACCAATATAAAAGACATAAACACAGGAAAGGCTACGCCACATGCAATTTTGTGTCTATACCTTGGCCACATCTTAATGCAAATGGATAATATTCAACGAATGCATAAACGACCGCAGGCCTTGAAATATGCACCCCATTTGGATGACAAATATCAGCCACCAAGAACTCAGTGAGCCACTAGGCAGAATGAATTCCTTCCTGTCGAATTGTTCTAGAAGTCAGCTTTCCTTTCCTCTTGACAAAACACACGTTAATGAAATAAATAAATAGAAAGGGAAACTTCTGCCAGTAGCTCGATCAGGCATGTCAAGACTGACCTCAAAATATGATTAAGACACATCAGGACTGCTGGGAGAAATGACATCATTTGACAGAGGCTGTGATTTTCTTCCCAGCCACAAACCAGCTCAACCATTTCTGCGAGACCTCCCGGAGCACGCGTGGCTTCTTTTGCTTGTGGGGGCCTTAAAGACCTTGGAGCGTGCTTCTAGGCGAGGCTTGTGCAACCAGGCACGTCCAACTTCTGGTGGAGTTCCAGCCTTTGAAACCGAGTCTCCTTCTCAAGGACTCTGCTTGAAGGATTCTGATATAATGAGCTCTTCCTGCTTTAACCGCCATGAACCTGTGCCCTGAGTACCTTGTCATGCGTGTGGGTAACTGTAAGAACTGAAGCGTGTGGGCGTTGCCTTGTGCAGTCTTTGCTCTGACATTTTTTGACTTAATCTGGGCCTTCCATGAACATTAACAGATGTTCATAATCCTAACTGCAAAGTAAGTCTTAAAGTACTTTTTTTTTTTTTTTTAAACCATCTATTTATAGGAAACTCTTGTAGACACCAAAACGTTGGGATGGCAATCAGATGCTATGTTAGTGTAAAGACTACTGTCCACCACACTGCACTTTTTGGGGGAAGAAATAAACATTAGTCATAATCCATTTTTATTTAACAAAGACTATTGTCAAAATACAGTATTGAAAAGGAAATCAAAGACAAAGCATGAATTAGGGACTCCCTGTTTAATATCCTTCCCCAAACTTGTCTCATTCCAGGGAGCCTGAACTTCTCATCTTAGGTCTTATTCTACCCCACATTTCAACCTAGCCAGGGACGGATAGCATATGGGAGGTAACAGACTGTGAAGACACGTTTCTGCTTCACAGATGAGAAGACAGGTACCTCTTTAGCCCTTCAGTGAATGAATATGAGTCACTGTCTGAGGAGTGCTTCTCACAGCCACTTTGCAGGTGTTAGGTTGGATTGCTGGGAGTGGTCATCAGGGTTCTTTAGAGAAACAGGATCAAAGGATGTGCTTGTGGGTGGGTAGGTGTGTGTACAAACAGGAGAGAGAGATTTTAAGTTATCAACCCATGCAATTATGGAGGCTGGCAATTCTAAAATCTAAAGGGCAACCTGGTAGACTGGAGACCTAGGGAAGAGTTGATGTTGCTTGAGTCCAACGACAGTGTGGAGGTAGAATTCTCCCTTCCTTAGAGGATCTCAATCTGTGTTTTTTGTTTAGTATTATTAATTTAATTTAATGTATTATTATTATTATTCGATTTGAGCAGAGAGAAACAAAGAGAAGGAGAGCGAGAAAGCAAACCACCAGGTTTAGGACTCAAACTGTGGTTGGCCATGTGGGAATCCAGTGCCTTAACCACCACGCCACCTGTTGGTCTCAATCTGTGTTTTTTGAAGTCCCCCAACTGGTTGGTTGATGCTCACCCATATTATGGAATGTAATTTGCTCTACCCAAAGTCTATGGATTTAAATGTTTATCTTACCTAAAAAATAACTTCACAGAGACATCATAGGCTGGTGTTTGACTAAATCTCTGGGGACTGGGCTAAGTTGACACATAAATGAACCACCACACTGGGGAACAGGCTGTGAGTTGGAGACGAGCATGCAGCTGATGAGTAGGGGAGTGCTCTTAGAAACTGGGAGATGAGGGAAGCAAATGGAGCAGACAGAAATTCTCTATACAAGCTAGATGATGTATAGTGATTGCATGTATATTAAAAAATGATAGAATAAAAACAAATAAAGCCACTCTAATTTTGGAGTGATAGGAGGAAAAAATGTTGGGCTGCAATGCAGTTTCAACAGAGGGCTGGGACCATTCCACTGGGAGCTTGGAAACTGGTTGGCTCTTGTTCCAACTGAATCAAGGCAAGGAGGCTGGGCCTTTATCCCCCTGTCTGTAGGGCTATGAAGGCTGTGCTTGGAAAGGGCATAGTACCTCAGTGTTGTGATCAGAATGTGTCTTCCACAATTTATATACTGAAACTTAATTCAATGGGATAGAATTAAGAGCAGGGCCATACAAAATTGATGAAGTCACAAAGACAGAGTCCTCATAGATGGAATTAAGGCCCTCATAAAAAGGCACCCAGGAGTGGGATCACTCTCTTCTGCTCTTCCCTCATGTGAGAACAAAGCAACAAAGCGCCATCTTGGAAGCAGAAAAGAGCCCTTAGTAAATACTGAACCTGTTAGTATCTTGATCTTGAACTTCCCAGCTTCCAGAATTGTGAGAAATAAATTCCTACTCTTTATAAATTACCCAGTCTAAAATATTTTGTTATAGCATCACAAACAGACTAAGGGTCTTCCCTGAAAGCCATCAGTCACCAACTCCTGACACCCTGGGACACAGGTGCCTTTTACTAGTCAGAGAATGTTGGGCACTATCCACTACACAGGCATCATCCCTCACAGAACCTTGCAAAGGGGGTATAATTATCCCATCTTACAGATGAAGTGATTGAGGCTCAGACCAATGGAATAACTTGTTAAGTCCACAGAATTGGCGATGACAGAACCAGGATTCAAATCCAAGCCTGATAGGCTCTAAATTAGTCCAAGCTTTTTAATTACTCAGCTCCAAGATTAAGACCTTCTTCTTGGGGTTTATCTGGAACAGAGATTTTCATGCATCCACGCAGGGAATATATATTCTTCTCTCTGGTTGGAGTAGTGGGGTACCATGCTTGGCAGCTGAGTTAAGGGACACACACAGTTTATAAGAACACAGAAACCTATAGGGATGTGGAAAGGAGAAAGCTTTCCTTCAGTCCCATCTCCATACTTTGTCTTACTCCTATCTGTTTCTGCCAGAGTCTGATATTTCTTCTGCAGAATATCTGCGTGGTCCATGGGTGGGGAAGCAGCTTGTCTCCTGGGGTCCATGTGTAAAATTCCTGCAGTGAGTGCTCTTCTCTGGGCCTGCCAATAGCCAACAGGAATTCCTTTACAGGCCCAAGGATGGCTTCCCTGGGATCACCCTCTAAAAAAAATCTCAAGTACTTTTTTTTTTTTTTAAGAGAGATTTTTGTTATACGCTCACTGAAGAGACAGAGAGACAGAAAGCGAGGAATCACCCCCAGGGGGGATGGCCATGGCACAATCCCTTTTCCTCCATTCTCCTCTTGGGATCTTGGGCATGCGTGCACACGTGCACAGTCTGAGTTTTAAGGCACTGGGTCCGGGACTCAAACTGTGGTTGACTACGTGGGAGTCCAGTGATGTAACCATTATGCCATCTGCTGGTCCCCTAAATACCTCATTTTAAGAATTTCACAGTTACTATTAGGATAGGGACAGTGGATGAGTCAAGAAGGCAGCTGGAAGCTGCTGCTTTGCATAATAGGAGCCCACCACCCCCGGGGAGGATGTATGCACCCCGACCGTGTGTGCGGCATTGCTGTCGGGGTGCTTTCCAGTCCCACAGCGTGGGGGTGAGAGCTCTATCATGCCCGCTGGCCCCGCAGCATGATGTCAGCCTGCTTATTTAACCTCCCTGTGCCTCAGTTTGCTCAGTTCTCAAGTGGAAGTATTTCAAGGGATTGTCATGAACAGAGAAAAATAAATAGAATCCTCAGGACAGTGCCTGGCACGTGGTAAATCCTTAGCAAAGGTCAACTTTTTTTTTTTTTTTTTTTTTGAGAGGTTTTTGCTATAGGGTGCGTGCGCTCACCAGACAGACAGACAGAGACAGAGAGACAGAAAGCAGGAAATCTCCCCCATGGGGGATGGCCATGCCGCAATCCCTTCTCCTCCATTCTCCTCTTGGGATCTTGGGTACGCACGCACACGCACCCGGCGTGAGCTTAAGCCACTGGGTCTGGGACTCGAACTGCAGTCAACTATGTGGGAGTCCAGTGACATAGCCATTACGCTAACTGCTGGTCCCAGCAAAGGTCAACTTTCTTGCAGTCTCTGCAGGGGGAGATACATGGATGAGTAGAACTTCATCCCTGCCCTTCAGGAACTTAAAGTTATTCACATCCCGAATACCTCAAAGAGAACCACCTGGTAAACATGCCCCATTGTCCTTGCCCCTTCTGGAGTGAGTATACAGGATACACCGTGGGGTGGCCAGAGAGGCCTGCAAGCCCAGCTCTTCCTCAAGCCTCTTGTGGAATGAGACCATGCAGATGTCCAGAGCTCTCCTGATTACTGTCAAATGACTTTTATCAAAAGCAATACAAAGAATTCTTGCTGAAACTGCATTGGAAACATAAAGCATATTGCCTTTCCTCAAGGAACCTATCCTTGCTGGAGAAAGAAGCTTTGATGCATAAATATGAAAGTATGCACACACATGTGCACACACACACAACTCGCCCCCTTCCCCTGAGAAAAGTCTAGGAAGCATGGGCTATGGAACATTTCCCATTGACCAAGAATTATGCTACTCTTCATAGGCTTGGTTCCACCAAACCCTTCCAAGGGTCCTATAGAATAGAAACTATATTATCTATTTAAATGGATGAGAAAACTGAGGCACAGAGAAATTCAGTAACTTCTCTGGACTTTACTGCTATTAAGTGGTAGACTCAGAATTTGAACCCAGACTGGCTGAATCCAGGGTCTGAGCTTTGAATCTTAACTCTACTGACTGCCTCAGATAAAGGAGTATAGATGCTCATTGGGGAGAGAGATTGGTAGGGGCTGCAAGAGAGAAAAGGCTTCTTGGGGAAGTGGTACTTAATCAAAGAAGGTAACAGCTGTGAAGGATTAAACATCTATTTGATTTGGGCTTTGAATGTTGGGAGGGATGAGGAAGGGCTCGGAGAACTGGTGAAGATATTATGGATGATAGACTGTGGAACCAAAGGCAGAGAAGTGAGACCTGGGTATTGGGTACGAGTGTCTTGGGCACAATGAGGGAGCGAGCCATCTGGCGCAGAAGGTACATGGTAGGCCCGAGAACCCGGAAAAACATCCCAACTGCCATGTCCAGCACCTCCATCACAGCTTGTCCTTGGCACTGAAAGCAGGGAGGACTATCTCCTCCTTGGCTCCCTCCTGGCCTTGGCATCTCACACACTGACCCATGTCTTGTGCAATTGCACGCTTCATTCCAGATCCTTGGCAGGGCCGTTGGCTCCATGACTGTCTTCACTGAGCCTTACACTTGGGTGGGCAGGCAGAGAAGAAACCATCCAGGCTAGAGGGCTCCAGTCTCCCCAGTTGACAGGGCATGTCAGGCCCTTTCCATTGAGGTTTCCTAAGACCCTGGACCCTATACTGGAGACCCTCCCTTGGCCCTTTGGTTGGTCAAGGAAGAGGATGTGATTGTTCCGGACCCTGTGGCTGCCTCCAGATGAGCAGCCATGCTGATCTGTCCCTTAGAACAGCTTTCAAAGCTGACTCAATTTCCCACTGTGCCACAGTGACAGGGCCCATGTAATGGAATATTACACACCTGCACCTAGGAACAAAGTTATAAAATTGCTACAATGTGGACGAACCTCAAAAATGTTGTGCTAAGTGAACGAAGCCCAACACAAAAGTTCACATTATTGTGTGATTCCTTTTATATGAACTATCCAGCATAGGACAATCCTTGGGGAAAGAAAAAGACTGAGGGTTACCAGGGCCTGGAAGATGAGGGGTGAGCAGTGACTGCTTAAGGGGCACGTGGTTTCCCTTTGGGGTGATGAAGGTATTTCAGAACTAGAGGCGACAATTGCATAACACTATGAATGTATTAAATGCAATGATTTAAAATGGCCTATTTTTAAATGATGAATTTTATGTTATGTGAGTTTTACGTCAATAAAAACAAGAGGTAAAGTGGATCAGCCTGAGGTGTCTGGCTATTCCATTCTGGCTTGCACTTTCACTCTCAGCTGTGCAGAGACCCCTCTGCCTTGGTGTTCTGTGTTTCCCACAGAGCAGCCACCCAGCCCTTCAGAGGTGGGGCCACCGTGATCTTTGCCCATCTCTGCTTTTCTCTTTTGAACCTGGGGATTGTCTCACATTTTGAATCTTCTATTTCACTGAGCGTGCCCCTCAGAATTTGGGTAGACTGTTACTCTAGGTCAGTTACTTCTGCCAAAGGTATATAGTGATGGTGTTCAAATGCCTCGCGTTTACCGTGTCAACAGCATGGTTTGCATTCAGGCTGTAATAAAAACTCAACTTAGAATAAAAACAAGCATTCTGTTGTGGAATTGGGTTTGAAGGATTCTATAAGAGGTTTGCAGAGATTTATTTTAGCCTAGTACATGTTTTGCCCCAGGGTGAGACTTTAGAACCTTCCAACGATTCATTTTGAAGAATTTGGTTATTAGAAAACTTTGATGGTCTTTTTAATTTAATGGGGGAAGAAAAACAAACTGAATGGCCGCCAACAACAATGGATTCTCACTACCTGGAATGTCTTGAGATCCTAAATGGACCAGATGGTGCAAGACCATCTGGATAGCTGGGAGCCGAGAGAGCTCGGTCCTAGACGACTCGAAGGCTAAATGACTTCAGCAAGTCCAGTCTTCCCTCTGGGCCTTAGTTTTGTCTTTTGGGCAATTTAGGGCTTGAATTTTTATATAGTAAGAGCTTGCATTTCTACAATCCCAGACTTAAAAATATTTTCCTGGGGAACAGCAACTAGCATGGTGGTTAAGGCACTGGACTCCCACATGGCCAAATGTGGTTTGAGTCCTGGACCTGACAGCTAACTTTCTCACTTCCCCTTTCTCTCTCTTACTCTGCCTTTTTTTTTTTTTTTTTTTTTTTTTGGTCAAATGAAAAAGTAACTAGAAATAAAATAAAATTAATAAAATTAAGTAATAAAAAGAATTCTTGAAAAAATATTTTCCTGAAGGAAAAGTTTCAACAAAAACAGGAAGCAGTATGTCTAAAACTGTTCAGTGCAGTATTGTCTACAAAGGCAAAATAGCAGACGTCACACAAACGCCCTCTAGATTGGATGAAGTGGGTAGAATTACAAAATAACCTATGACAGAATAATCAACTGGCACGAAAAACAGTCATTGACTTGCGTGTACTCCCCCCACCATCACCACTGTACTGAGATGATGCTTCTTAAAACAAAGCTATGGTTATTTCTAGATGATGGGATGATGGCTGACTTTTGTTTTCTTCTTTATGCTTTTGTATATTTTTCAAATTCCCTATAATGAACATGTATGACTTTTATAATCAGAAAAAACAAATGACATTGAGAGAGCAATTAATTTTATCAGGACTATGTGACAAAGAAGAAAATGTTTAGGTTATAATATGAAATAAAAAGGAAATAGAACTTTAAATGAAAATTCAGATTGCAACAAGGGTAAAATGATATCAGACCGAATCCCTGAAAATCACTTTGCCTAATTATCAATTCATCTAATCACCAATTTTCTAAAATTCACCCCCCTGCCTTTAGGTGTTTTTGTGTCTATTCAATTATCATGTTCTTTTTTCTTTTGCCATCTTTTGACATGTTAAGTATATTTTTTATCCAGTTGTCTAAGAGTACTTCTGATAATTTTATGTTTCTAAGAGTTGCTTTAAACATTTGAACCATCTCTTGATTATGGGATTGTTTTTTATTCTTGTGTATATAATTGTTTCTTTTAAATGTACTTTTGAATAATTTAAGGACTTATTAAGCTGTTTGTTAAAAATTCTTTCTTCAAAAATTAGTATTTCTAATTCACTTTTCAATGATACCCAAGACACTAAGGGTACTTTTTTTTCTTTTCTTCTTTTTCCAAAGAATGACTTATTTAATTTTATTTATCATTATTATTTTATTTATTTATTTTTAGAGAGATTTTTGTCTCTCCTGCATGTGCTCGCAGGAGAGACAGAGACAGAGAGACAGAAAGCGAGAAATCACTTCTTGGGGGGATGGCCACACTGCAATCCTATCTCCTCCATTCTCCTCTCAGGACTTTGGGCACACATGCACATGCACCCAGCTTAAGCTTAAGCCACTGGGTCTGGGACTTGAACCGTGGTTGAGTATGTAGGAGTCCAGTGATGTAATCATTATGTCATCTGCTAGTCCCCTCATTATTATTTTTAAATTTTCTATAGGGCACACATGCTCATCAGAGAGAGAGAGAGAGAGAGAGAGAGAGAGAAAAGCAAGACATCAGGACTGGAACCAAACTGCTGTTGACCCTATAGGGAGTCCAGCACCTTAACCACCATGCCACCTGCTAGCCCCCCACATACTAAGGATAATTAATTATAACGTTTCCTTCTGTCTTGATGCTTCGCCAGGATCCATCACCAAAGTTACAGATCAAGCAAGACCTGGACAGGTATTCTAGAAGATACAAAATATCTTTTATGAAATGATGACAATTTGATCAGTATAAAATGCCAAAAGGATGACAAAAAAAAGAAGATATCCAAATAAGTGTAAAACAGAGTCAAATTCTGGGTGAATTCATCTTAAGGAACTGGCTGTAGGTGAATTGATCTATTAATATAACCTATGGAAATTGCAAAAAGAAAAAATGCTGCATTAAAGTGATAAAATTTTGAATGTTTCTTTTCAAAATTTCTTTTATTTATTTTCCCTTTCTTTTTGGTCTGTCTGGAAGAAGGCTCCTGAGTATCTCATTCTAACTTTTCTTTCAGCCACATGATTCAATAGAAAACAAATTCAGTGTTCAGTTAAGCCATTTCTTTTGTAGAAGGAAGGAGATAAATTGTTTTTCATAGTCCTTGCTGTTTTCTTTTTTTTATCTTAACTAGAGGGCATGTGCACTTCGGGTGCTTCCCCCCACCCCAGTGGGGTGTGGTCTTGTTGCAATCTCTTTACCTCCTCTTCTCTGTCCTGCTGGGATATGGGACACACATGCACCTGCCATATTTTTCAAGCCACTGGGGCTGGGATTTGAACTGCAGTCACCATTTGGAATCTGGCTCCCTTACCCATTAGGCTATGGGGCTGACCATCCATGCTACTTTTTAATGAGAGTGTATTCGGATGCTGGGCACTTCACTATTAACATTGTTGAGTGGGACAACAGGTATAGTAATAAACATTTTGGTAGGATTTCAACAAAGCTAATTGTCCTGTCTATGAGTGAGAAAGAGATTAAAGTCCAGGAGGCTAGGAGCTAGGGTCAGATGCTGAGAAGACTGAGAGGCAAGGAAAAGACCCAGAGACATAGTGGCTCTTTCTGGTTGGTTTAATACCAAAGAAAGATTTTGGAATGGGGGGGGAGTCAAATGGGAATTTCTTGTTTGCTGCATCATGTCTATCTATCTTAGGAAAACATTGGTAATATCTACTCTGCTCACAAATTCTTTACAATAAGTGGAATTTTTTTAAAGAATTGTTTTATTTAATTTTATTTATTATTAGTTTTTAATTTGCTATAGGGCACACACACTCAGCAAAGGGAGTGAGAGAGAGAGGAAGAATGAGAAAGCAAGCTGTCAGGTGCATCACTTGAACTGTGGTCGGCCATGTAGGAGTTCAGTGCCTTTACCACCATTCCACTGCTGGCCCCGTAAGTAGAATTATTTTCTTTCTTTCTTTCCTTCTTTTTTATTTTTCAAGAGGTTTTTGCCTTAGGGTATATGTGCCTGCCAGAGAGAGAAAGAGAGAGGCAGAGACAGTGAGAGGGAAAGTGAGAAATCACCCCCCAGGGTGGGTGGTAGTGGCCATGCTGCAATCCCTTCTCTTCCATTCTCCTCCTGGGATCTTGGGCATGTGCACACATTCACCTGGTATAATTTTCCAGCCACCGGGTACAGACTCGAACCACAGAAAACCATGCAGGAGTCCAGCGACATAATCACTATGCCATTTGCTTGTCCCATAAGTGGAATCTTAATGAGGAACCTAAAGAATCTTGGGTCCTATTTCAACATTGCTCTAGTGTAAAAATCAAGGCGACCCACAAGGTCAGGCAACATACGAGTTGCAGATATTTCAGCATCTGTATGTAAATACATCAAGAATGAAGGAAAAGAAAGAAATAGGAGAAGAAAGGGAAAATCAGGAAGACTTTGCTAAGAACAGCTTTATAACAGTGTAACTGAGCCATAAAACAACTAAAGTGTTGTTGTACTTAGTCTTGGAAGACCATCTTATTAATCCTTAGGTCTAATGCTTCATTAACCAACATTAACAATAACCTTGCTGAGTCTTTTACAGATATCCAGCAAAGGAGATAGGGAGGAGAAGGATGTCACCAACTCCCTCCCACATAACCAGCAGAGAAGATTTTTATCAGCACAAGCATGGCAAAGCCACATGTAGACCCTTTGGTCCTTTGTTATTTATTTTTTTTTTTGAGAGGTTTTTGCTATAGGGCGTGTGCACTCGCCAGAAAGACAGAGAGACAGAGAGACAGAAAGCAAGAAATCACCCCCTGGTGGGGATGGCCACACCGCAATCCCTTCTCCTCCATTCTCCTCTCAGGATCTTGGGCATGCATGCACAAGCACCTGGTGTGAGTTTAAGCCACAGGGTCCGGGACTCGAACAGTGGTCGACTACATGGGAGTTCAGCGACATAGCCATTATGCTAACTGCTGGTCCCGACCCTTTGGTCCTTCTAAAAGAGGATCTAAGAGTTGTCTTGATTGACTCCATTTTATTCCTGCTGCCTCGTTAGTCATAGTTCATCTTAAAACCTCTTGTGAGGAATTGAAACCTTGCATGCTCAGAACAAAATCTACCTATCAGGCAACGATTGCCTTCCTCCCAGGTCTCCTCATGATCCTGACTAAAGACAAAGACCAGACCTTCTCATGCTTTTGCCCCCAAGAAATGAATAACTCACTCATTCCTTCTAGATATATGCTCACACTGACCCCTTTCCCTACATAAATTCTGTATCTCATCCAGTATGTAGAGATAGTCATGGAATCCATTGCTTTCTCCAGAAGGCTAGCATCTCTGAAATAAATTCCTTTCCTTATTCACCAACTCTTGTCTCTCCAGGCTGGTTTTTGTCAAGTGGCAAGTGGCACAGACCTGACTTCTGGTCCTCCAGAAAGGGCATTCCTACCCATTTTCCCATCACTATTCTTGCTAGTTTAAAATAGAATTAGTTTTAGTTATACCTTATAAGTATATATAATAGAATGGAACGGTAGAGAAGTATTCTTTTAAAAATGTGATATTGGGTGCTAAAGATTCCTCTATAGTTAAAGACATAAAAAAAAGGACAAACTTTAAGTGGTCATTGCTATTTTCTTTTAACTAAATCTGACAGTGTCTCTTGTTAATGTCGGTGTAATCTATTTATATTAATTTGTTCCCCAATTTTTGAACTTATTTCCAAATTATTATCTTTTTCTTTATTTTCTCCTGCCTTCTTTTGAATTAATTAAGTTTTCTAATCATCTCTCCCCTTTTTGCCCCTGCTTATTAGGAAGTTTAGATTTTATTTACATTTTATTTACATTCCTAAATTTTTAGTATGTATATTTTTAATGATTTATTTCCCTAATACAGTCTAAAGTTATTCAATATTACTAGTCATCTTTTGAGCAAGTCAAAGATATCAACATACTTTTTTTCTCATTTAAAAACCAACCATTCTTGTCATTGCTGTCTAGGTATTTAATTTCACTTCTGTTTAAATGTTAAGAAATGGTATAATTATTATATGTAATCATTAGTTGATTAAATCTGTCAACATATTTTATCAATTTCTGTGTTCATCATTGTCTTAGTTTGCTTAGACTGCTATAACAACATACCATAGACTGGGTAGCTTATAAAAACAGGAAATTATTTCTCACAGGCTGGGAAGTCCAAGATCAAGGTACCAGCAAATTTGGTGTGTGGTGAGGGCCCATTTCCTGGTTCATAAATGCCTCCTTCTAGCTGTGCTCTCACATAGTTAAAGAGATTGAATAGCTCTCTGAAGTTTCTTTTATAAGGGTATTAATCTTTTCCCAAATGCTCTACCTCCTCCTATCACTTTGGGGATTAGGATTTTAACACATGAATTTGGGGAGGGCACAAATATTCAGACTGCAACAGTCATTTTCTTTGTAGTCCATCTTCAATGGCTTTAAACTTCTTGATGCATAGTCAGTGTGCAATTAATGGTGCAGTTGGAGGAATAAAACCATTATTTTACCCTCCCTCTGGAATAGTCATTCAGCTGAGTATAGAAGTCTAAGTTGATAGCTATTTCCTTTAATACTTTTAAGTTAATTTTCTAATTTTCTTTTAGCTTTTAATTTAGTTGAGAGCTAGCTCTCAACATTGTTTGTTAATTTTCTCGTAGCTTTAAAGTTTTATCTACATCCTTGATTTACTGAAGCATCTTTATAATGTACCTGGGTTTGAATTTGTCTCAAAAAAAGGCAGGGAAAAATAAACAAAGGAGGAAATAAATCCAAAAATTAATATTAATAGATTAAACTGACATTAGCAGTAGACACTATTAAAATTTATTGCCCAGTGTTAGGTACTTTCACTTTCTTCTTTTTTTTTTTTTTTCTTTTCTTTTCTCTTCTTTCCTTTTCTTTCTTTCTTTCTTTCTCTCTCTCTCTTTCTTTCTTTCTTTTTTTGAATGTAGATTTTTGCTGTAGGGTATGTGTACACACTGGAGAGAGTCAGAGAGAGAGACAGAGAGAAAGGGAAAGTAAAAAATCATCCCATGGGGAGATGGCCACACCACAATCCCCTCCTCTCTATTCTTCTCTTAGGATGTTGGACATGCATGCACATATGCCCTGTGTGTTTTTCAAGCCACAGGTTCTGGGACTTGAACCACAGAGTCAGCCATGTGGAACACAGCACCTTAACCAGTGGAAAATTCCCTGTCATACTCTCACTGAATATTGTTTCTCTTCTCTTCTTTCTTCTGTATATCCTCTTAGAAGTACATTAGATCTTCTAATGTTTTATTTATGTTATTCATGTTAGAGAGTAAGTGCATGTACATGAGAGGAGAGAGAAAAAGAAAGGGAGAAAATCACTGTCCACAGGGTCTTGTTACATCTAAATTTCATTTTCCCAGCCCTTCTGGACACACACTACACACCTGGTATGTTTTCAAGCCAACCTAAGATTCTAAACCTATAAATAGTCATGTAGCTTCTAGCACTGCAGTTCCATTTGCTACAATGACACCACCAAGACTGGGTCTGGATCCTCTAAATCTATCCTCTTCATTTCTTAACTGTTTATTTCCCCCTACCTCTCTTTTTGTGTGTATAAAATTTACCTTATTGTGCTGTGATTTGATGACTTCCTCAGTACTATTTTCCAATTTACTAATTCTCTCTCCTACTATATCCAATGTAGAGTTCAATCTTCCCCTGTGTTAATTTTTTTAAATGGTTATATTTTCATTTCTAAGATTTATAATTGTTTCTTTTCCATATCGCCTGTCTTGTTTCATTTCCATCAGTATTTGTTTCATGAATTCTTGTTCCTTTTGACAGATGATCGTCATAGTGATCTCAGTAAAAACCCTAAACATATTTTAAAGTCTTTTCCAGATTGGTCCATGATGTCAATTCTGATTGCAGTTAATATATCTGATTATTAATTTTTCTGACTTTCCTAGGATTAGTTTCCTTCACAGGCTTTTTAATTTTACCAGAGAGAGACAGAGCAAAAGAGAGGGAAAGTGAAAAGGAAAGCCACCAGGTCCAGCACTGGAACTGCAGTCAGCCATGTAGGATTCTAGCACCTTAGCCACCATGACACCTGCTGGCCTTTGTGGGCTTTTAATATTGAGATACAATGTATGTATTAATATTTAATACTGAGATACAATCTATGTATTCATCAGGATTTTCTGGAAAAACAGAACCCATAAGATATCTAAGTAGAGGGACTGGCGGGTGATTGCGGTTAAGATGCTGGACTCCTACATAGCTGACATGGTTCAAGTCCCATACCTGGCAGCGTATATGAGATGTAATTGGAAGCTGTTAGCTTTTTCAGTTTCCTTTCAAGAGTGGTGAGTACCCATTTGAACTGCTAGTTTGAAAAAGCGAGGCTGGTTCTAGTGCCTCACGTCATGTAGGAAGCTGTTTACTCCCTGTTATATCATAGGATACAAGTTCTCACTTGTTGTATTTGCTTCCCAATCTAAGCCCACAAGGCTCACTATTTCAGCCCCCTTTCCTACTTTTTATTTCCAGTTCGTGCGGACTCTTCTTGTTTTTGAGGTGTATGTCTTTATAATTTTCCTCTTTGTAGTTTATTTATTGTTGCTGTGTGTTTGGACCAAAAGGGCTGGGAGTTGTAGGGGAAGGCGAAGCACAAATGAACAATGTCATCATGACTATACAACTATACATTGTAAGATCTGCTATCATTTAAAATTTTAAACTATTTCAATTGGAGACAGTATCTATTGACTCTCCATCTTGATAGATGGGAAGATTAGCTTGAAATGATTAAAAGTGACAGTACATATCTGCAGCATGCTTGCACGCTGGGGGCAACACTCTTGAATATGTTCTTCTGACAAAACTACGTCTGCTGCTTTCAAAATTTTATAAATACATCAAGCATTTATCTTGATTTTGCTTTGTAGGAAAACACAGAAATAAGGCACCAATCACCATAACAAGGAATTTTTCCTTTTCTTTTGTCAAGCATGTTTTATGAGGGTGAAGAAGCAGCTCTGTAGAGGATAGAAATAATTCCCAGAAAAACCATGATTTCATCCAATTATAATACTTGTACGAATACATATGAGCCTGGATGAGAGACTGTAATTCCCAATTGAGTAAAACTTCACTAACTAGAAGTGTAAGGAATAGATTAACCTGATCCAATTTGGCCAAGTTTTATTGAACTTCTACAAGGTACAACTTACTGTGCTAGGCATTGAAGGAGATTACAGAGGTGAATGAGTGCTCTTACTGTTCTCTAGGAGAGGAGAAGGGGAATTACAACAACTTGAGGGCATACAATGTGGTCTCTGTGGGCCTGGTTTTCTTTAATGAAGTTGTTTCTGAGTGCAGGCCTGAGGATCAGGGGACTCCTACGGCACGTGAATGTTTAAAAACAAACTTTACTATACCCTTGCAGACTCAATGATGAGAACAACAATTAGTGGCTTTATTTGAAAATTTGCCCTCTGAGTTTTTAATGCATCAACCCAGTGTCCCAGAAACAGAGACAGTATTAATTAATTGACTGGGGACATAGCTCTGAAGGGTATAGACATTCTGTTATTTTAATGTTGAGCTCTAGAGGGGAATTAGACATAGTTTCAGAGAAACCTCGTTCTCATGAGCAAATAAAGTCAAACATTTTCAGTTCAAGTTCTCTCACATTAAGAGGTGAGATCCTGGAGAAGAATGTGGGATGTGTCTCCAGGGTCAGACAGGTGATGTTAGTCAGGGGATCAGAAAACCAGCCAGCTTTGTAGGCCCTCATCGCAGCCTCTCATCTGGCTCTTCCAACGCCTACATACTGGCCAGTGCTGTCTTTATAAAACACAGTCCACTCTAGCCATTTGCCTGTCTAAAACACTGCCATGACTTTTTACTGCCTTCAAGATAAAGTTCAGATTCTTTATCCTCCATAAAAGGTCCCTGACAGGTTCTTTTGCCTTCTCCCTCACCAGTCGTCCTCCACCCTGGACATGGGCAGCTGCTTGCATGTCCATGAGTTCATCCTGCTTCTATGCCTGTGCGATCTGGAGGTGCACTCTTGCCTTTCCGTCCCCCAGGGAACCTCTCTTATTTATCAGAGATAAATAGCTAGTCTGGTTAGGATCATTCTGGCAGCATATGACGGAGAGCAAATAACAGTCGCTTACATAAAGCACGAGTTAATGTTTTTCTCACCTAGTTGAAGTCCTAGCTGGTATGGAGGTTCTGCTTTACAAGATAGTCTACAGTACAGATTCCTTCTGTTGATCCATATTCTGAGAATATATCCTTTATCCTGGGGGTCCAAGATGGCTCTCTGTTTATCACTGTTCGAAGGGAAAGCTTCTGGGAGGAAGGACACGGATGAATTCCAGCACAGAGAGGACAGGTGAACAGGAAGGGCAGTATCTTCAAGGGCATGACCTGTAAGCTGTACACATCATCTTCATTCATACCTCGTTAGCCAGAACTACCCACGTGGGCACACCCAGTTGCAAGGAAGGTGGAGGAAGCGTAGTCTTTATTTTGGGAAGAAGCCTTTATTAGTATGAGAGGGAAAGGGAGAACCGACATTGGGGAATGGAAATAGATGCGGATGAGAGCTGTGAGGACAGAACCCCGTCAAGGTTGGATGAAGACAAAAACTTGAGCATTCCAACAAAGCAGAAAGTGATATCAAAGACTGACAAATGGGGGACCAGCAGTTAGCGTAATGGCTATGTCGCTGGACTCCCATGTAGTCGACCGCAGTTCGAGTCCCGGACCCGGTGGCTTAAACTCACTCCGGGCGCATGTGCGTGCGTGCCCAAGATCCCGAGAGGAGAATGGAAGAGAAGGGATTGCGGCGTGGCCATCCCCCCTGGGGGGTGATTTCTCGCTTTCTGTCTCTCTGTCTCTTTCTGTCTGTCTGGAGAGTGCACGTGCCCTATAGCAAAAAAAAAAAAAAACCTCTCCAAAAAAAAAAAAAAAAAAAGATTGACAAATGGTAAGAAATGTTGAAGAAATGAGGAATAGGTGCCAGGTACAAATGGATTGGAAAAATGTTACAAAGAATTGAAATACCTTTTTTTCATGTCAATCTACCTGTTTGAAATACATTTCTCTCTTTATCTTTCTAAGCCCAGTTTATGCTTGATTTCCTTATGGAGGTCTCTACGGACAACTTTAGCTGTTCTCAGGTTGAGGTAAAAAGTCTCTGTCCAGGCTACTAAGTGGGCCAGAATAAGTGTAATCATCTTTTATTGATGCCTATCATAAATATATTAAAAAAATTTTTTTGAGAGATTTTTGCTACAGGGCATGTGTGCTCGCCAGAGAGACAGAGATATAGAAAGTGAGAAATCACTCCCTGGGCATGGCCATGCTGCAATCCCTTCTCCTTCAATCTCCTCTTGGGATTTTGGGCATGCATGCACACACACCCAGCATGAGTTTTTAAGCCACCACTCCAGGACTCGAACCACAGTTGACCACGTGAGAGTCCAGCAATGTAACCATTACGGCGTCTGCTGGTCCCTTAATGCCTATTATAAAGCAGGTATTCTATATTCACATTTAATTTTCTTTCCACTATGTCCTCATTGGATTTATTTATTTATTCATTTGTTCCCTTCTTCTATGAGAGACACACACATACACAGGTACCCCAACAGAGCCTCCATGCTGAGATCCAGCCCAAGTCTGAGAGTACTAGACCACAGGTGTGAGCTTAGCTGCTCAGGAAGGTCCCAGGAAGCACACCCAGAACTCTGGCCACACGGGTTCAGTTAGGCAGCTACTGTGCTATCGCCTGTCTCTCTCTGTTGAACTCTCAGGGGTTCATAAATCACTTTCTCTCTTCTACAATGAGGACCAATTGAGAAGTAAGGCCCAGGATATTGGCAATTAGAGATCAATATTAGGTTTTTATTGACAAGTGAATTTAAATATACGGCTTCATATTTGTGGGCCAAGAGGGCTGGTTAATAACCCAGCTAAAACCTGTTTCTACAGCCCACTTTCTCAGTACAAAGTTGGAATAGCCCACCATGGGGGAAGTTTGGTCTCCAAGTCACCCAGGCTTCTGCCTGGTTCTGGTGTAAGAAGAGGAAGGTCTGGGCAGGCAGGTGGCATGGTGGTTAAGGGCGCTGGACTCCCACATGACTGACTGCGGTTCGAGTCCTGGACCTGGCGGCTTGCTTTCTCATTTTCTCTCTTTCTCTTCCTCTCTGCTCAAATTAAAATAAATAAATAAATCAAGTTAAATAAAATAATTTAAAAAAAAGAAAAAGAAAAGGAGGGTGCACCCCTCTTTTTACAGCATTGGAATAAATTAGCTTCACTCACTGAGAAGGGTGACCCGAGGACTGTGACTCTGCAGAGGGTAACTCACACTCTCTCGCAGGTGGAAGGGGAAGAGGCAGGGGAAGAGGTCAGGAGGGTTACTGTCTTAGTGTTCCATCCACACGGAAACATTCGGTGAGAGGAATGAAGGTTCCGCCAGAACAACTCCCAATGAGAGGAATTGTTCTGCCAAGTTATAGGGGAGGAAGCTAGCACTCACTCTGTGAGCTACTGTAACTTCCTAGGGTTAGCAGATACTAGAGGACAGAGAATTTTGGAACCACATCTGCCTAGTTCTAAGCCATGGCCTAATTCACTAAGTCTAGTGGCTTGTAAGCTCTCAGAGGGATGTTCAAAGTGGGAACACATCTCCACTTCCCCAGCCATGACTAACGAAATGTCTGTTTATTGAAAGACTCATGACAGAGAGTTCAGGGTAAAGGTCCTGAGTTTTGATCCATGTATGGTGCTTCTTTGTCCTCATCTCTCGTTCAGCCAATTTGTTTACCAGGACAATTCACCTGTGGGCAGAAACTAAAGATGCTGCCACGGAGCCTTTCAACTCAGCTGGCTCTAGGTGTTCATCTTTTGGGCTTACAGTTTGAGGCACCTTGTTGCATTTTTTTGAAGTCCATTTTCCCCATTGAGTTTTCTGTCATCCATGAGGAAGGAAGGACAGAATAGGAAGAAACTCAGCTGCAGGCAGAGTGAGTTTAAGAACTCTGAATGATCCAGGCTGGTGGTGTAGTTGGCAACCCTTCAGACAAATGCCCTTAAATATTTCCCCAGCACATATTTCAAGAGGGTGAAGAGAGACTGGCTTTCTGTTCATAGAAATTGTACAAGAAAAGAAATTCACCTACTAATTAATCTCCTTGGGCAGAAGTGATATCAACATTCTGAGAAATACCTGCCAAAAACGTTCCCCACTTTTCTGTGGTTATTTATTTTTTTCATATGCTCTTCAGCTTTCTTTCGCAATTTGCTAAACTGTGCAGCTTTTTGGCAGGCATATTAAAGGACTGTATATTTATGTGATGAAATCAGTCACTTGTTCCCAGTAAACAGACCTACTCCACGGAACACACCTTTATAGACTTGCTGGGCACCATGACCTGCCCATTGAAGAAGCTAGGGCTACACTAGGGAGGAATGTTTTATTTTTATTTTCCACTGGAGGGCGCTGTCTACTTTGGTGGAAGTGGAACCGTGTTCTGTTTCACCAATTCGTTTCAGCTTCTCTCCTGAACTCATGCCCTGGGCGGTTGTCCAGCTATCCTCCCCTTAATCTGACTTTTTCCGAAGTCCCACCGGCCAGTAGTGTCAGGGTTCAGATGAGACCCCAGTCAGTCAGATTACTACTGGGCTATGCCCACACGCTCACAGAGTTCTCATCTCCCTAATAAGAATCACTTTTTATTTCAGACTGGCTTTATGTCAACGGGCTTGCCTACATGTGGGGTGGTCCTCCTGCAACCTCTCTGCATATGTCTGTTTAGACTTAAAAGTCCCCCTCCTGGCTGTGACTTAATTTCCATAACGGCATCTTTTGCTGTAGAGAAAACACAAACCAGGTATCTCTCAAATAGAACCTGCTTCCTGGGTCACACATCTGTCTCTGGCTGTGCCACACAACCTCCCACGTTGTCAGCCCGTGGCTTCAGAGTACGGTTTCTCCACCTTTGATGTGCAGAAACACCTGAGCATCTTGCGAAAGTAGATTCTGACTCCATAGGCCTAGGCAGTGAGGCCTGAGATCCTTCCTTTCTTCTTTTCTTTCTTTTTTCTTTTGTAAATTGCTAAAAGGTATGTGTGCTTACTAGAGAGAGAGAGACAAAGTGCGAGGAAGAGGGAGAAACACCCCCCACCCCACCATGGGAATGGTCACACCACAGTCCCTTCTCCTCCATCTCTCCATCCTGTCAGGATTTGGGGCAGGTACACACATTGACCTGGTGTGTTTTTCAAGCTAACGGGACTGGGATTCGAACTGCGGTCAGCCATGTGGGATCTATTTCTGTTAGCCACTAGCTGTGGGCCTGGACTGATTCTGTATTTCTAAGAAGCGCCAAGTGGTAGCACTGCTGGCTGACCTACCACATTCCACATAAAAGGACTTTGCCTCTTGGTCCCATCCAGATGTTTCCTCACTGGGTTTTACATATGGAGGGGTAGTCCCCCATCTATGCGAGGAAAGAGGCTGATCAGTACCTACTTGGGTGTTGCTTCTCACTTTGTTTTGGTGAAGTGTTTTTCTTCATCTGGCTTTTCTTCATCTCTTCTCTTCTTCTTTCTCTAGTTAGGCTACCAGGAAGCATGGCATGGATGCTGGTGTCTGCCACGTCTGTCCTCTGAGCTTTCACTGTCATACAAAATTATTTCTTTTCATTTTCTCTGATCTGCTTTGTCCTGAGAGCCTGAATCACGAGACCGGATGTTATGATAATGGTAATGACAGATCTCACATGTAGCCCAACCCTCCACAGTCTTTTTGCCTGTGTTCAAATCCTGTCTTAACTACGTCCCAGAGGGGTGGCCTTAGGCTAGTTATTTAACCTGTGTCTTTGTTTCCTTGTTTGTAACACCTGCCAATACTGTTTCATAAGGTTCTTGTGCCGATTAAATGAGGTAATGTGTGTAAAGCACTTAGAATAGGCCTGAGACATACAAACCGCTTGACATTAGCAATGTTATCATTTCTCAATCCTGTGGGGAAGGTGAATTATTATCCCCACTTAAAAGCTGAGGAACCTGAGATACAATAAGGAGAAATGACTTGCACTCAAGAGCCCACAGGACAATGGTGGCCCAGCAGGGGGCCGCTCTGACTCCGACTCCAGTGCTCAAGGCACCCCCACGATGCTCCTGAACTCAGAGTCCTATTAGCTTCGTCACAGCCCTAAGAGTGACTGTTTTCTCAGCATCCTGCTGCTCCTTTGTTCTCTCTTTCCTTCTAATGGAGCATTTCCAGCTGGGGTGATTCATGGATCTGGGACCGCATGGCTCCCATTAACTTCGAAGAAAGTCATAAGGCAAAGCCCACATCAATCAAGGCTCCAAATTACTCATCTTTGCAGGTGACGTATGGATTAAGAAGAACGTGGAGTGAAGCAGGTATCATAGAATAACTATGTAGATTTATGAAGACCATGAAAAAACTCACACCAAGTCTCCAAATGGAAGCTTGCTCTTTTATTTTTTTATTTTATTTTATTTATTTTTTTTTTTTTTGAGAGGTTTTTGCTATAGGGCACGTGCGCTTGCCAGACAGACAGAGAGAGACAGAGAGACAGAAAGCAAGACATCACCCCCCAGGGCGGATGGCCACGCTGCAATCCCTTCTCCTTCATTCTCCTCTCAGGATCTTGGGCATGAATGCACACGTGCCCAGTGCATGAGTTTTAAGCCACCGGGTCCCGGACTCGAACCGCAGTCGACCACATGGGAGTCCAGCGACATAGCCATTACGCTAACTGCTGGTCCCTATTTTTACAGCATGGTTGAACTTCAAGGATAAGAAACAAGATGTCACAATCGAAAGGCTTCAAAACTTAAAGTCTGTGGGGCTGGGACTCCCAGCTCCACTGCTTGCTACATTCAGATCTTGAGCAAGCCCCCTAGTTTGTTATCATCTGTGTTCTCATTTTGTTCTTCCTCCTTCCAACAAACCACATGGCGATAGTAACTGCCATTTGATAGGTGGAAACTGACGCACGGAGAGGTTAAATGACTTGCCCAAGGTGACCTACCCACTAAGAGATGAGGCAGGACTTCAAACCACTCTACTGTATCTGAGTGCAGAAACCCATACCCCTTTACAGCTCTAAGAGCACTGGGCGCAGAGTAGGAGCTTAACTATCCTTAACTGAATCTAAATCTTTAGGGACAACTCATGTCTCATTAATCCCTTATGCTCCGTAGTAACATTGTACCTAATAGGTTCTCAATTAATAAGAGTTGAGTTGCATTATTCCCCCGTGGAAATGGTTCTGTTTTTATTTAATGATTTGCTTAGATGCATTTTAATATGCAGACCACAATGCTTCTTGTACAATATCTTCTGGACTGTGAGGCGCAGGCATTCATTATTTTATGAGACGCATATGTCATGCACAGCACAAGTCTTTTTCTTAAACCAACACAACATGCAAATAGAAATTTCATGTAAAATCACATTCAGACAGTCTCAAAGTAGAAACAGATGTCTGAAAAATATGAACGCCAGGCTTATTAAATATTTTATCATCAAATATTTCATACATTTCAAAAATGTCATCTGTGAAAACACAGAAATACCGCCTCAGGAGAACCAAAATATTTAATCACTTTCAAGAAATTCTTAAAAATAAGTCTTCACCTCAGAACTATTCTAGGCAGAGAACAAATTTCCAGGTGCTGCAAGCTATATTTATTATATTTTCATCAAAATCAGTAACCTAGTTGAAGGAGATACAGTAATCAGTAAGGTCATTATTAGGTAAGATAATGACTTCTGAATGAATTCTCTCATTAATCTCATTACAAAATGGTAATGGTACCTGACTAATCATGCCGGAGGGGAGAGCTGTGTTGAATCAGAGCAAAATTAAGGCTGTAATCACAGAGCTGCTCTCGCCATTTCTTCATGAAAGCCTCATTTGGGATTTGGGGACTGACTTGAAGTTTTTTTGATGGATGGACTGTTGGTCTGAAGGTCAGGGGACCTGGTGTGGCCAGGAGCACCCAGTGCACCCAGAAGCAGACCGAGGAGCTCTGAGCAGCCAGCAGCCAGGAGAACTCTTCTCTCCCTGCTGTCTCCTGCTTCCTGGGTGCCCTTGGACAGGTTGGGCCTATGCCTGGACTCCATTTCCTGTGTCCTTGACTTCATTTCCAGCTTCTACCTGTGCCCCTTTGATAGAGTCCAGACTCTATGCAGCAGTCTGCATGACCCTTGAACACAAGGCAGCTCACTTCACTCCCAGCAATGGCTGCCTGTCTCAGCCAGAGAAGGATCCAGACCCTTGCGTGGACCACGCGCTCTATACGATCTGCCTCCACTGTCTTTCTGATCTCATCTCCTATCATTCTCACTGTCACTTGCTTTGTGACAACTCTTTGATGTTCCTTGAACAACCAGACTCATGTGCTGTTCCCTCTGCCTGTCCTGATCCTCACACTCCACATGTCCACCTGACTTACCCCTTACCTCTTACAAGTCTTTGCTCAAATGTTACCTTCTCAATAACGCCTATCTGACCACCATAGAGAACACTGCCATCTCTCCATCAGCACTCCACTCTATGTTCTTTCTCTACTGCCTTATTACCTTCCAACAGACTACATAATTTATTAAATTTATTGTCTGCCTCCCTTACCCTCTGACGCCCCCACTGGAATGTAAGCACCACAAGGGCTAGATCCTTGTAGACTCATATATATGCCTGGCACTTAGCAGATATGCAATAACTCGCTGATGGATGTGAAATTTACCACATGTTTGTGGATTCCCAGCCTTATTGGACACCAAGGGAGGAGCCCCAGTGAGTGAGATGAATGACCAGAAGTGACTAAGAGTATGTTCACTGCAGCAAGGCCCCTCCGTTGGTGGAGCTAGCTTGGATTTTTCCTCCTATTAGAAATAGGAGCCACACCAACTGCCATTCCTCTGAGAACTGGCCTGAGAATGTACATACTGAGTGGCAGTGTCTGGAGTTAGAGAAATCTCAACATCCAAGAGTGATGGGTCAGAATGGGATGGAATTTATGGAGACAAAAGGGATATCTTGCCTGAAGTTTCAACCCCAGTGTAAGGTTTGGGATTGGGGTGATGGGGCTCCACAGTTGTTGGCATACAAAGCCCTCAGGGGTATTAGCTGGTGGGGATTCAGGCTGCTTGAATAGTCTTCATGACCAAAATTGGACAGGTAATAATTTCATGCGAACCCTCACTGGCCAAACAACAGAAACAGGCCAGGGCTGCAGTATCGGTCTTTGTTTACACTGATGCCAAAGAGAGAATGGAATACAATGGGTGCTTGTTATAGGCTCAACTCATTTAGAATAATGCTAAAATATGTATATATGGGCCCTATTTTAGAGGGGGACAATAACAAACTGTACAGCGGTGGTAAGGAGGAAACCATATCACTTAAGGTTGCCATAAGAAAAAGGGGGAGATGTTTAACCTGAATAACAGAAGACTGGATGAAAACTTGGGGCTAGGTAGAGGTGCCATATTAACACAACTGGATCCACAGGTAAAACCTCCCTGACCATGCCAGCACAGGTGTGCACACTGTGACTGGGTCCAAACTGAGACTGCGGTAGATTGCAGCCTGAGGACTCTGTTGGGGGTGCTTCTCTCCCTCAGAAGAATTAATCAGTTAATTTAAGACAAAGTAGGGGAGAAATTCAATCTTCAATAACTTCGGGGGCAGCATGTCAAAGCTAGATTACTGTATTTTAGGTGGTTTTAGAGCAGAGATGGCAGGTAACTGAACGAAGTGCCATCACACACCCTTTCTGAACCAATGGTAAACTCATTTACTATGGACACTTTCCTACAGAACCGACCAAGCTTCAGAATCCTTCTCAGCACAGCAACAGGCCAGGGCTGCAAACTCCCCCTCTCCCCTGCAGTCGAATGGAGCTAGCTTAAGAGATAAAATTGCAATACTCTGTCTAGAGTACAAGGCTAGAGCAATGATAAAAAAGCTCATTAACATAAAGAAAAACATTCTGTTAGAAGCGAAGATGAAATATGTTTCCCTGGTAAGAGGCAGTGACTTTTACATCACAGCTCAAGAAGAGACTGCTTCTTTTCCTTCCTTCATACGATGACCTCCAGTGGCAATGAAAGCATCTGAGTCCTTGTTGGCACGTGGTGGATGCTTTACCAGTCCAGAGAGTTTAAACCCGTGGTTGTATCTGGCAGGGCACCTTCACAGTGAATGGTGCTCAAGAATGGGAGGAATGAGGCACTTTAACGTGGTGGACGGTGCCCTGGAAGTGCTTCATGGTTGCTCCCAGGAAGTTCCGCCATTTTCTCCAGCTAATTAGGTCTTTACTTTATGGTTCTTGCTAGTATTATGTCCCCTGTGTTTTGGCTCAACTACTATTTAACCTTCATATTCCATGGTTCAGCTCAAAGTCCCTCTGTTACCAAGTTCCCTGGCCCCTTGCTACCAGCATTTGTGGTCTGCTTACACCACAGCACTCTCAGCTGTGTTTCTTGCTAGGGCATATGGGTGTCTGGCTCTCCGGTGCGATACACAGCAAGAATTGGTCTCTCTCTCTGTGATTATATCACACTAGAATTCCTTGCAGTTGCCTGTGTTGGTGGAGGGGTGCCTATAAAGGCTTTACCTCCCAGAATAAAGAGAGTAAAAGAGAACATAAGTGCACTTTGCTCCAGCCCACAACCTATACTACGTATAAAATGTTTCTACCACCTATTCCTTCCCAGCCTCCACCTGGGATTTCCACTGTAAAAGAGGATCCAGGACATTTACTTCTCTCTATGATATGTTTCCTCTTCTCTCTTCTTTACTCCCCTTCTTTTTCTCTGATAGAAACTTGCCTATTGATACCCATAATATTAATACTTGATGAGAAAATTCCATAATCTTAGATTACCAGTATCTGTTCTTCATAGTAAAGAAGGATGTGTAATTTAAAGAACCTTAACTTTTATCAACAAAGTCTATCTTTCAAAACTATTGTCTTGCTATTGCATCAAAACTCTCATTTAGGGGCCAGCAGGTGGCATGATGGTTACAGTATGGATTCCCATGTGGCCAACCATGGTTCCAGTCCTGGACCTGGAGGCTTGAAACTCATGATGGGTGCATGTGTGTGTGTGTGCCCAAAATCCTGAGAGGAGATGGAAGAGAAGGGATTGCAGTGTGGCCATCCCGCCCCCCCCCCCCCCGGGGGGGTGTGATCTCTCTCTCTCTCTCGTGAGCACACACACCCTATAGTAAAAATTTCTCTATAAACAAACAAACAAAATCTCCTATGTGTTTTAAGGTAGGACAATGACTTTTTTGGATACAGATTCTATAACTCTCCCTGAAGAAACAGGTCACTGTTTTAATGGTTGATGTTTTAGCCCATTTTATGCTACTATAACAATACCTGAGACTGGATATTGTATAAAGGATAGAGATGTACTTTTTACAGTTCTGGAAGTTGTGTTGTTCAAGGTCAAGAGGCCTGTGTCTGGTGAGGGCATTCTTGCTGTGTCATCCCATGGAAAAAGATGGAAAGGGCTAGAGAGTACACATTGAAGAGAAAAAGAGGAGGCAAACTCACTTTGATGAGAACCCACTCCTGCCATAAGGATATTAATCCACCCATGTGTGCAGAGCGCTCATGACCTACTCGTCTCTTATTATGTTCTACCTCCCATCCCTGTTGCATTGAGGATTATTTCTAACACATAAACTTTTGGGGACAAATCCAAACCATTGCAGATAGGAATTCACAGGACAACATGATTCACAGGGAAGGAGAATCATACAATTTTCTACCTTAACAAGTTATTTTTCTGCCCAGCAGGTAGTGTGGTAGTTAAGGCAGTAGACTCCCACATGGCTGACCACAATTCAAGTCCCAGACCTGGTGATTTGAAAATCACAATGAGTGCATGCAGGCCCAAAATCCTTAGAGAAAATTGGAGGAGATAGGATTGTGATGTGAGTAATTTCTCACTTTCCCTCTCTCTGTCTCTCTTTGGTGAACGCAAGGGCCCGGTGGCAAAAACTATTTTTTAAGAAAATTACTTTTCTTTGGAATAAGCAGAATGCACACAAAAGTTTGCATCCACAAGTGTTTATTAGGTTGGAGTGAAAGTAATGGCAGTTTTGCATTTTGAAATTTGCCTTTTGATGTTGGATACATTCTTAAATAAGTGTGGTTATTGGGATCAGCAGTTGGCGTAATGGCTATGTCCCTGGACTCCCATGTAGTCAATCATGGTTCGAGTCCCAAACCCGGTGGCTTAAACTCATGCTGGGCACGTGTGCGTGCGTGCCCAAGAGCTCAAGAGGAGAATGGAGGAGAAGGGATCACAGCATGGCCATCCCCGCTAGGAGGTGATTTCTTGCTTTCTGTCTCTCTGTTTCTCTCTTTCTGGTGAGCACACGTGCCCTATAGCAAAAGCCTCTCTGAAAAGAAAAAAAAAAAGTGTGGTTATGTTATACATAATTTTAATGCAGATTTCTTGCCTTCTTTTGCTAATGACCTATTACTTGCTGTTTTTTTGAACAAATGTACAGTGCAGGTGTGGTTCAAGAAGTTTTGTAAAGGCAATAAGAGCCTTGAAGATGAGGAGCTTAGTGGCTGGCCATTGGAAGTTGACAACAACCGCTAGTGATTGAAAGTAATCCTCTTACAACTACAGAAGTTGCCAAAGATCTCAACATCAACCATTCTACAGTCGTTCAGCATTCGAAGCAAATTGGAAAGATGAAAAATTTCAGAGAGCTGACCAAAAATTTAAAAAAATCATTGTTTTAAAGTGTCATCTCTTATTCTATGCAACGACAAGGAAACATTTTTAGATCCAATTACAACATGTTTTGAAAAGTGTATTTTATACAACTGTTGACAACCAGTTCTGTGGTCTTTCAGTCCAGTGGTTGGACTGAGAAGAAGCTCCAAAGCACTTCCCAACGCCAACCTTGCACCAAAAAAAGGTCAAGGTCGCTTGTTTGGTGGCGTATGATCCACCACAGCTTTTTGAATCCCAGCAAAACCATTGCAGCTGAGAAGTATTCCTAGTAGATCAATGAGATGCACCGAAAACTTCAATGCCTGCAGTTGGCATTGGTCAACAGAAAGGGCCCAGTTCTCCACGTCAACGCCCTACTGCATGCTGTACAACCAAGGCTTCAAAGTGGAATAAATTGGGCTATGAAGTTTTCCTCATGCACCATGTTCACCTGACTTTTGTCAACTGACTACCACTTCTTCAAATATCTTGATAATTTTTTGCAGGGAAAACATTTCCACAACTACCAGGATGCAGAAGGTGTTTTCCAAGAGTTCATCGAGTCTTGAAGTAGACAAGATTCTTTTGCACTACAGGAATAAACACTTACTTCTCATTGGCAAAAATGTGTTGATTGTAATGGTTTCTATTTTGAGTAGTAAATATGTGTTTGAGCCTAGTTATGATTTAAAATTCACTAACTGAAACCGCAATTGTTTTTGCAACAACCTGATAAAATAATACGGCACTATTTGTCATGCTTTAATGATATACAGTGATTGAACGTAATAAATAAATAAATAAATACATAAAAATTTAAAAATAAATACATTTGTTAAAAAGATGAAATTGGATGAGACCAGCAGTTAGCGTAATGGCTATGTCGCTGGACTCCCATGTAGTCGACCGCGGTTTGCGTCCCGGACCTGGTGGCTTAAACTCATGCCAGGCGTGTGTGCGTGCATGCCCAAGATTCTGAGAGAAAGGAGGAGAAGGGATTGTGGTGTGGCCATCCCTCCTGGGGGGTGATTTTTCGCTTTCTGTCTCTCTGTCTCTCTCTGTCTGTCTGGCTAGCGCACATGCCCTATAGCAAAAACCTCTCCAAAGGAAAAAGAAAAGATGAAATTGGAAATAAGTAAAATGTCCAACAAAAAGGGTATTAGTTAAGTTGTGGTTTTAAATAATATCATAGAAGATATTTACATAGGTAAAATTTTTAAATATATAATTAGGTGAATAAGGCTCATTACAAAACCACACACTCAATATGATTACATTTTGTATAAAGTATGTAACTGGCTATATCTGGATGGTAAAATGATGAGTGATTTTTTTCTTCTTTGTGCTTTTACATATATTCTAAATTACTAGTAAACATGTTAATATTGTGTTCAGAAATAAATGAACAATAGATGCTATTTTTTTTTGGAAAAGAAAATGTAAATGATTCTTTCATGGAATGATGAAGTTATTAAGGGCACAGAGGAAGCCATGAGCATTTTAGCCTCTCTAGGTCTAAGAGACTGTTTCTGTGCTCTGTCCAGCTTTGGCTTCTGGCCCAGTGGTGCAATGAAAGTCTTCTCCTTGTCTCATTGTCTCCTTGGACAATGGCCAGTGCTCCAACCAGCAGGGATAGTTCCTGCTCTCCATGACTTTCCTCCATATAAATACTCCAATTTATTAAAGAACTATGATGCCAAGAGAGCTTCCTATCTGCGCTCAAACCTCAAGTACTCTGAAACTTCAATCTTTTATGAAATAGCTTTTCATTTCACCCCTCTTTTTCAAGGCCTTGTACAAGTCACTGAGTAGTTCTTCGTACATCAATTTTTAATCTTGTTAGGTTTTCTTTTTTTTTTTCCACTTGACCAATGCTTGGTTCATAAATAACGCATCAAAATTTTGCTCCAGTTTCTTCTGTAGGTTTTGTTTGTTTGTATTTGTTTTAAAATGGTCTCCTATTGGGAAGAAATAAAAGCAGTCTGTCCATGTTCTTTGCCTATGTACAAACTTTTCATGGCTCCCTGTTGCCAATAAGAGCCCATACTCATAGCATGGCATTCAAGGCCAGCCATGTCCTAGCTCAATCATCCTTTCTAGTTCAATTCCTCTCCTTTTTTAAATTTTTTAAATTTTTTATTTCTTCTGAGAGAGAAAGGGCACCTCCAATAGAGTCTTCATGCCACAACCCACCCCCCAACTTCAGACAGCTCTGGATGATAGACGCATGCATGCCTGGTGTGTTCAGGGCAGTCTCTAGACCAGAACTTGGAACCTTCCATGTGGGTCAGCCTTATGAAGCATTGCATTACTACTGGGCCACTGTCTAGTCTCCCAGTTCCTCTTTTCATTCTCCCGGCACACCCCAGAAACCAAGAGCAACTGCTATTCTGGAATATTCTCCACTCCTCAATCTTCCTGCTTCTGTTCACCCCATGCCCTTTCTTGGGAGTACTTGGAAAAGGTTTGGAGTGATTTTAACTTCGTATTTCTGTATAGCTCTCTCAAGTTCTGTTGAAGTTTCTGCCTCACTAAATTTGCTGTTTCCCTTGTAGATGTGGCTGCCACTTAGGGAACTCTGAACTGGAGATCAGATAGATCTGTGGTTGAATTATACTTTGTGGCACTTGTCGAGAATTGGTAGCTCCTTTTATTTATTCATAAATAGGCCAATTATGAGAATTATTATTTATTCATAAAATGGAGACAGTAAATTGTCAAGAATAGGTAGTTCCATTTATTTATTCATACACAGGTCAATTAGAAGAGTCACATACAATTGTGTATGTGAAAGTGCTGAGCAAAGAGCCTGGCATACATTAGGACTCTGATAATCATGAAATCTGAGTCTTAGGCAACTTCTCAAGTACATATATTTTAAGAATTATTTATTTAGGGGGCCAGCAGGTGGTGTGGTGGTTAGGGCACTGGACACTCCCACATGGCTGACCACAGTTCAAGTCCCAGACCTGGTGGCTTACTTTTTCATCTCCCCCCCAGACTCCTGTCTCTCTCTGATCAATTTTAAATAAATGAAATTAAAATAGTTATTTTAAAATGAATTATTTATTTTAAAAGAATTATTTATTTTACTTTCATTTATTATTGTTATTGTTAATTTTTAAAAATTGTGCTATAGAGCACATGTGCTCACCAGATAGAGAGAGAGAGAGAGGGGGATTCTCTGGACATTGAGCATATTCCAGTGAACAAGGCACAGAGCTCATGGTTGGACTGACCCACAGGATCTCCCCCTACTACACTGAGATGATCCTCACTGAAAAGGAGCAAATTGTTCCTAAACCAGAGAGGAGGTTGTACATAGGAAAATGACATCCCAGAAGAAACTGAAAAAATAAAACTTATGGCATGAGAATAAATTCAGCATAAAATAAATGTAGATAAAAGTAAAAACAAATGTTTTCCTCTATTCCTTGTATTTTCTATCAACTAGATAGATTACAGATCCTTGTAAAATGGCCAAGTTAGGGCTTAGTTATGTCACTTTTATTGCCAAGTTTAAGAATTAGGAGTTGGAGTAATGGCTGCTTTCAATTTGATATCTGAGTTTTTCCTCTCTCTTTCTCTTGTTCAGTATTCACTATAGACTCATGGATTTTTTAAAAAAATCTTTTTATTCATTCTGTTATCCTTCTTAAATTCATCTAGGTATAATGTAAGGATCCAGTAATATGTTTTCCTAAGTGACTATCTAGTTTATCTTAAAGTCCATATTTTCTCAAGGATTTGAAATTCCTCCTTTAATAACATAAAATTCCCATGTGTAGTAGTTCGATTTCTGGTCTTTTATCATGTCCCATTGTTGTATCTATCAAACTATGTATTAATACTATATTGTTTTAATTTTAGAAGCTTTCTAATGTATGTTTTAAATCTGAGAGAACTAGCTTCTCTCGCCATTGCTCTAAGTTTTTGACATTTTTCTGGTTGTTCTTGCTTGTTCCCATATGAACTTTAAAATCAAATTGTCTTAACTCCAGAAAAATAAGTGTTAATATTCTTACTGTGGTTGGGCTAAGTTTATTATTTATATATTACATTAAGGTATATTGAATTGTATAATCTAAGAAGAGCATCTATGGGGGGGACAGCAGGTGGTGTAGTGGTGAAAGCACTGGACTCTCAAATGGCCAACTGCAATTTGAGTCTGGACCTACAGCTTGAAAAGCACACTGGGCGAGTATGCTTGCATACCCAAGATCTTAGGAGGAGAAGGGATTGTGGTGTGGCAAAACCTTAAAAAAAAGAGCATTTATAAAAATAGATAATTGTGTCATTTTCTTAGAATTATTGGTATTTAGAATTACTTTCTTAATATTGAACCATCCTTGAATTGTAATAAAACTCAGTTGTGTGTATTATTTTTCAAGTGTTATTAGATTTCCTTTTTTTTTTTTTTTCATTTTGTCAGAGGGTACATGTGCTCACGAGAGAGAGCAAGCGAACACCCCCACCATGGGGAATGGTCACACTGCAATCATTTCTCCTTCATTTCACCTTCCTTTTTGGGATTTGGGGCACACATGCACATGTCCCTTTGCATGTTTTTGAAGCTGTTGGGTCCAGGGCTCAAACCACACAGTCGGCCATGTGGGATTCAGCCTCCTTACACCTCAGCACAGGCTGGTCCACTATTGGACTGTTTCATGCAAATTTATTAAGACTTTTGTGAAGCTATTGATAAGCCAGTGTTGGCTTATAGTTGTGTATACACACACACACACACACACACACACACACACTATTTATCAGGTTTAGGTATTAATACTATTTTCACTTTACACAAAAAAATCAAAAGTTTGCATTCTTTGTCTGTTATCCAAAACAGTTTAAGCGGCATTAGAATTATGTGGTTTTTGAAGAGGTGGTAAAATTCCCTTTGAAACCATCTGGGCTTGGTACTTTTATGGTAGATCAGATCTTTCACAACTTTATTTGCTATAGAAATGGACCTATATAAATGATTTCCATTTGTGTCAATTCTGGTAAAATATTTTCCCTAGAAAATTATCTACTCCATCTAGGCTTTAAAATGTATGTGCAGCATTCGTTTTAAACTTTAGACCTCAATGTTCCAAAGTCAGCCATGAAACCAAATCCCTACACTCAGCCAGGCAGCCTAAGGGTTGACCAGAGAGACTGGAGAAACAGGGCAGCAGCTGCAGATACTCAACTACTTCGAAATGGGTTTGAATTGCACATTTACTACGTGCCAGGCAGGATACTGGGTACTGGAGATTTAAGAATGAACAAAACGGGGCTGGCAAGTGGCATGATCATTAAGGTGTTGGACTCCCCACATAGCCAACCACGGTTCGAGTCCTGGACCTGATAGCTTGCTTTCTCACTTTCCTGCTCTCTCTCCGTCTTTCCTGGTTAATAATAATAATGATGATGGGACCAGCGGTTAGCATAATGGCTATGCCGCTGGATTCCCATGTAGTCGACCGCGGCTTGCATCCCGGACCCAGTGGCTTAAAACTCACGCTGGGTGCGTGTGCGTGCATGCCCAAGATCCTGAGAGGAGAATGTAGGAGAAGGATTGTGGTGTGGCCATCCCCCCTGGGGGATGATTTCTCACTTTCTGTCTCTGTCTGTCTGGTGAGTGCACACGCCCGAAAGCAAAAAAAACTCTCCAAAAAAAAAAAAAAAAAAAAAAAAGATGATGATGATAAATAAAAGTAAATAAACAATTCTTTAAAAAAAAAAAAAAAAGAAGAATGAACAAGCTAGACATTTTCCTGCCCTCCGGTTGCCCCTGCGTTGCGAGTCCCAATTACAGACAGTGTGTCAATGTCATGAAATGAGAACGACAAAGGGCTGTGTGGAAGCCTGGAGGAGCACCACATCCATTTTCAGGGCTCTGGAAAAGGGGCTTTCAGTGTTAGGAGGAAAATACTTGAAGAATGAGTAAGAGTTAACCTCATGGGGGGCCGGCAAATGGCGTGGGGGTTAAGGACGCTGGACTTCCACATGGCCGATTGTGGGCTGCGTCCTGGACCCGGTGGCTGGCTTTCTCACTTTCCCTCTCTTTCACTTTCTCACTCTGTCCCTCTCTGGTCAAATTTAAATAAATAAATAAATAAATAAAGTTAAATAAAATAATTCTTTTCTTTTTTTAAAAAAACAAAAAGAGTTACCCTGATGAAGGACAAAGAGAAAAGCTAAGTGCAACAGGAAGAGGACTGAGGCAGAGACCAGGTCCAGTGGGAGTAGAGTTCACCGTGATGATTCTGAAGGCTTCAGATGACGCCCAGAGAGATGGAAGGTGACTGAATGACAGGAGATGAGGCAGGTCACTGAGGCCAAGCCAGGAGTCAGGTGGGAACCCAGAGGGCAATGGGGAGCTACGGAAAAATGTTCCATGAGTGCTGAATCTGCATCTGAGTGCAGCACGGCCCTGACCAGAGATCTGGTCCAACTCTCGCTCTGCACAGAAGCCCTGCTGGAAGGTGCACCCATGGGTGACAGGGAGCTCATCTCTCGTGGACGGCTTGTGTTGCTTGGCTGCTCTAATTAAAAGAGAATTCTTACATACAATGAGCTATAAGCTGCCTTCCTGTAGTCTCCACTCAAATTACTCTGCTTTTCTTCTTGTATCATTCTTTTCTTTTAAATTTTAAATTTATTTATTTACATTCATGCACTGTACATCACTACAGTACGCAAAATGAGATTTTCCATCAGAATACACTGTATATTGGCTCAATCAAGGATACTACCATACATGTTATTGTCCACAAATAATGTCCTATTTCTTGTTTCTTCTTGTATCATTCTTCTTAGGGTCAATATCCTTGACTATGCCAGAACTGTGCGAGGTCATGACACTGGGAAGTGCTGCTGGCTCTGTCACAAGTCATCCTAGATAAGGTTTTCATGGGAACAGAATCATTGCATAAAGCTCCTCTGCACCCCCAGGAATTCAGTGGAGAAGGCAGCGGTTTGCTGGCTACCCAGCGCTGGAACAGATGAGCATGCCTGGCTCTGAACACAGGGGTTTTTGTGGCTGCATGAACACAAAGTCTAGGATGAATAGCGGCTGCCCTGGTACTGGCCCTAGTCCTGAATTCCGCTCACAGGTTTCTGCCTCTTCCATCTGGCCCACCTAGACTCTTAAGTGCGTATTCTTTGAACCTGCCTCATCACTCCAGTTCCTGGTTCTTGGATGATGGGTGACCTCGGGTTCCAGCTCCCTGTATCTCGATCCCTATCTGATTCCAACTGGGTTCTCTTTGGTCCTGGCTCAGAGTCCTGGTTTCATCTTCCAGGTCTGCCCAGCTGAGTCCTGTATGACTCTGAGTTATTAAACAAATTCTGCCAAATGGAAGTATTTGCTACCAAGCACATTTAACAGGGGAAAGGGAATTTTCATCTATCAAAAGTACATTGATTTCAAGGGGGTCTATCACTCACTGAAATTCACAGAAGAGAGTCCCAAGAAAAATCAAAGACATTTGCATCACAATCCACCTCGATGCCCAAAAATAACCTGCTGAACATGCAGATCTCAAGGAAAAGCATGTATTTTGCTTATTTGCAGGGGAGAACTAAATGTTCAAGAGAGGGGGGAGCTGTGGTTTAAAATCTCAGACATGCAGAGTAAAGCATTTGGTAACTGTTGACTAAAGAATCACTTTTAAGGGGCCAACAGGTGGCGTGGTGGTTAAGGTGACCAGATACCGCATGGCCAACTGTGTAGTTCAAGTCCCAACTCAGGGACTTGGAAGACATGCTGGGTACATGTGCATACATGCCCAAAATCTTAAGAGGAGAACTAGGGACAAGGTATTGCAGCATGGCCACTCTCCCTGGGGGTGGGGAAGGTGGGTTCTCATTTTCCCTCCTTCTCTTTGGTGAGTGTACTTGCCCTATAACAAACTATATTTAGGAAAAAAAAAAAAAAAAAAAAAAAAAAAAAAAAAAAACGCAAAATAAAGCCCCTTTGACCCTGCAGATTTTGGACTGGGTCCTGGCAGGGACAGCAAAGGATCCACACACAGTGTAGAGGGGAAGTTACTTGCTTTGGATGGCACCAGAAGGGTATGGAATCCTGGTTCCATTACAGGTTGGCTGGTTTTATCTCTCTGTGCTTGTATTCCACATTTCCAAAAATGGAGGCATCACGACGATTCTCTGTGCTCTACAAACTTGCCCTCCCCAGACTCCCTAATGGTAGAGGAATGTGAGCAAGAACTTGACTGTTGTTGGCCTCCCACAGTGTTGACCACAATTTGAGTCCTGGACCTGGTGGCTTAAAACTCACTCTGGGCATATGTACGTGCTCAAGATCCTGAGAGGAGAATGGAGGAGAAGGAATTGCGGCATGGCCATCTCCCCTGGGAGGGGGGTGACTTCTCATTTTCTGTATCTCTGTCGCTCTGGGGCGCACACACCCCCTATAACAAAAATCTCTCTTTAAATTAAAAAAAAAAAAAAAGCTGACCCTTACAGCTGCCGTCTCCTCCTCCACCTGGAAGTAGGGGGTGATGCCCACCATAGTTATTGCAAATGTGGAAATGCCTTTGAAGACCTGTGCTTGAGGCTAAAAATTAATGTGATTTGTATCCTACCCCGTAATATTATGTCTTTAATGTAACTGCTTAAAATGATTCCCAACTGGGGAGAAATAAAAATCAACAGCAGGCCCAGGGCTGTAGTGCTGTGGTTAAGCACTGCGAATTGGGAGCCAGATCTCACAAGGCCAATTGCGGTTTGAATCCCTGCGGTAGCTTGAAAAACATGCCAGGTATTTGGAATTGAGGAAAGGCGGAAAAAGGATTGCAATGTGAGCACACCCTGTTAGGGGTTGCTTTCTTTCTTTCTGACTCTTATGTACCCTCTGGCAATCAAAAGAAAAAAGAAAGAAGGAAAAAGTTAACAATAAAAGGCTTCCTACCTGGTTGGTAGTTTAGCAACTAACAAAAGCTGTTTGTTTTGTTTCACTCACCAAAAGACAGAAAGAGAGTAACAGAGGGAGAGGGAAAGGGAGATACCACCCCTCTTAGAGATATGACCAGGCCCAAATCCCTTCTTCTCTGTTCTCCTCTCAGCCATACACGCACATGTGCCCAGTGTGTTTTTCGAGCTGCTAGGTCTGGGACTCGAACTGCTCAATCAGTCATGTGGGATCTAGCGCCTTAATCTCCTCGCCACCTGCTGGCCTGGGGAAGCTGTTCTTGATAAATAAACAAAAAACTGATACTTCCTAGACTTCCTCTATAAAAGGTGTCATGCCAAGAACTTGCCAAATATGTTTTCATTTAAGAGAGATTTAATAACCTGCCCAAGGTCAAGTGACTAGAAAGGACTCAAGGTTAAGCCTGTGTAACTCCACTAGCTGGGCATGTGAACCACACACTGGACAACCTGAAGGCTAGCAGTGCCGGAAGGGCCGACATGATGGGGCACGAAGCTCCTCATGCTGGCATCCAGCCATTTTTCTTATCCGTTCTGTATTCACAATATTTTAAGAATCCTGACTCACAGGGCTAGCAGGTGGCGTGGTGGTTAAAGGCACTGCATTCCCACATAGGCGACCACGGTTTGAGTCCCAGTCCCAGACCTGGTGGCTTGCTCTCTCCCTTTCTCTCTCTATTTCTCCCTGCTCAGATTAAAAAATAATAATAAATGGAAATAAATAAATAAATAAATAAATAATTCTTAAAAAAAAAAAAAAAGAAAGAAAGAAAGAAAAGAAAAGAATCCAGACTCACTTGACTATGTGGACTCAAGGATCTTTTTCCCAAGTTCTTATTTTATGAGCCTTATCTGTGATGCACAAGGAGAGAAGCTCAGAAAGTGGTTACAAGGTGCCTCAGAAAGAGTCTGGAAAAATCTGAAGGTATCCTGTCCTGCAGAAGGTCACCTGCCTTGCTGAACCCTGGTCATTGTCTTCTAACTTGGGAAAATTCTCAGCAGAGGATGGGTTTAGTGAAGAAATCTGACCACCTCTGAGAAGTTCCATTTTGACCACAGTTACTGTAACGTATACTGCCCAGCGCCCTTCCCTACCATCAACTTGTCCACTTAGTTCTCAGACTCTTCTTGGGCATAGAGAATTCAGTTTGCCTGGTGTTGGTCTTAAAGTGATTAGTCTAAAAAAACATCTGCTACATACTTTAGGATATTAAAAGCCTGTGAACTGGGGCCAGCATGTGGTATGGGGGTTAGGATGGTGCAGTCCTGGACCTGGCAGCTTGAAAACTATGCCAGGTGTGTGAGCATATGCATGCATGCCCGAAATCCAGGAGGAGAATAGAGAAGAAGGGATTGCAGTGAGGCCATCATCCCTGGCAGGTAATTCCTCATTGTCCCTCTCTGATGAACTCATGGGCCCTATGGGGGAAAAAAGTGTGAACCAAAAATCTCCTAGTTTTCATTCATTTTTGCTATCCAGCATCCCAGGCTCTTCAGTGTGGACCTGGTTTAAGGAGCAGTGTGGATCTGAAGGTCTACAGATGTGATGCCGCTTTATTGTCCCCTTTTTGCTGACCCCAGAAGTAGGTCTCTCATTGACACCTCAGGAAGAGCTCTGGCTGCCTGGTCTTCCCGGGTGTGAGAAGTCCTGTTGTCCTGAGCCGTCCCCCTCCTCATGATGGGCCTGACCTGTGGCTCACGACCTGAAGGGGGCAGACAAGGTCTGATCTTTCTTTCCCCCTTCATCCCTTTCTGCTTCTTGGACCTGAGGCCTCTGGTGTTGGGGTCTGAGAGTAGAAGAGGAGGGAGAACCCTCTCTTTCCCTGACTGTCTGGGCTGTGCTCATCTGTTGGTTGACTATTGCTGTGTCTCTGGCTGCCCCCAATAAACTGTCAATGCCCTCCCTCTGGGCAGCAGCCAGACATAGCACAGGTCCTCTTCTGGACACACACAGAGTTCTTCAGACAGCTCAGAGAGAGGCCACCACAGTCCCTTCTTGGAGGAGGGAGGTCCCGCCCAGCCTGACTGCTGTGTCTCTCTAGCTCACCCCTTGGTGGTTTACTCCCAACTTCCTCTTGCTTCCCAGGATCTCCTTGCCTGGCGGGTAGAACTCTTGAGCAAGATCCTGGCAAGAGTGCCAGGCCTCCACTCATAATGTCGACCTGACCTACTAGAAATTCTACAGCTCGCTTTGTCTCTAACCTCCCTACTCCTGCCTCCTCTCTCTTTTTTTTTTTTTGGAGAAGTTTTTCACTATAGGGCGCGTGTGCTCGCCAGACAGACAGAGAGAGACATAGAGACAGAAAGCGAGAAATCACCCCCCGGGGGGATGGTCACGCCACAATCCCTTCTCCTCCATTCTCCTCTCGGGATCTTGGGCACGCACGCACACGTGCCCGGCGTGAGTTTAAGCCACCGGGTCCAGGACGCGAACCGTGGTCGACTACGTGGGAGTCCAGCGACATAGCCATTACGCTAACTGCTGGTTCCCGATTCGTCTCTTCTTACTGCTCACATAAGGTCAAGAGACATATCAGCTAGACCTCTGCCTGAGCGGATTCCAGCTGGGGCCAGGATATGCCCATCTGTCTCGTGGACACCTCAGTCTGTAAGACTGAACTTCTTGGCACCCTTTGGGATAGAAGTGTGGTTGCCTGTTCTCTCTCAAAGGCTGGGTGGGAGGGGAAAAAACACTGTTCTTACACTAGCCAAATACATATATTTCAATAATCTCCTCTCCTACCTTCCCAATCAGGTTAGATGTGGAAAAGGTAAAGACTGTCCAGCTGCTCTTAAATAAGCCCTGATTAGAGTGTGTTGATCATTTGTTCCAGGTTCTTGAAGATTTGGAATGCTTAATTCTTCTTTTTTTTTTTCTTCTTTGTCATAGGGCTCATGCACTCACCAGAGAGAGACAGTGAGAGAGAAAGAGAGAGGAAATGAAAAGTTACTCCCTAGGGGAATGGCCATAAAGCAATCCCTTCTCCATTCTCTTCCTGGGATTTTGGGCAGGTACACATACATCTCTGGTGTGATTTTTCAAGCCTCTGGTTCTGGGACTTGAACTGCAGTTGGCAGTTTGGGAGTTCAGCTCCTTAATCACTTTACCACCCACTGACCCCAATTCTAACTCTTCATCTGCTGTTTTAGACCCTAATATATAGGGTCTAAACATATATATATCCTTATATATAGCTGGAGAGTTTTCATCTTTCTGAGACAGTCTATCTTTCATCATAAAAAGATGAGTGACCAAAACTTATTTCCCAGTCTCCCTTACATCTAGAGTATAGTTATGTTACCTAGCTTTTGAGGATCAGAAACACCAACCCGACTTTGAGTTAGAAACAAGTATGGGACCAGCAGATGGCATAATGGTTACATTGTTGACTCCCACATAGTTGACCGCAGTTTGAGTTCTGGACCTGGTGGCTTGAAACTCATGCTGGGCACGTGCACGTGTGTGCTGAAAATCCTGAGAGGACAATGAAGGAGAGGGGACTGTGATCTGGCCATCCCCCGTGGCGGTTGATTTCTTGCCTTCAGTCTCTCTGTCTCTCTGGTGAGCACACACCCCCTATAGCAAAAATCTCTCAAAAAAAGAAAGAAGGAAAAGGAAAGAAAGAAGAAAGAAAGAAAGAAAGAAAGAAAGAAAGAAAGAAAGAAAGAAAGAAAGAAAGAAAGAAAGAAAAAGGAAGAAGTAAATAATTAGGCTTTGTAGAAATCCAAGGTGATTGCAGATGGCAGCAGTCACAGTAGATGCGTCGAGTTTTCAGCGGCACGGTGACAGGGTCACTGGAGTGAGCAGTGGAAGTGGAGGGTTTGTGCAAGTTGAGCAATGTTTCCACAAGCCCCTTTGCAGCATGACTTGGGACATTGCTCTGGTCTGCACAGACTCTGAGCTTCATTCCCTCCTGAGATTCTGTGGACTTAATATTCTTTCAGCAAATTTCTCTTCTCAAATCTAGCACCCTCCCCCACCATAGATAAAAAACAAATGTGTATCAGTGTAGTTAAGAGGGCTTTCAGAGTTACTTCCTGTTTCATTACACATTTGTCTAAAATGATGATGAATCAAAATATGCTATTTTTAGTAAAAGTTGTCTTAGATTTTTTTTAATGCCTCAACAACACACTGAAAAACTGGAGTGGAAAACATTTCTAGGCAAACACCATGTAGCAGTTACTGCTACATCATTCTTTGCAGTGGCTTGGATAAGAGCCTCTCACTTAGGCTTCAGCCTCTACAGAACTGATCACATCTTTACAAAAATTCTTGAATTTTTTTTTTTTGAATTGATACTGTGCTTGATTAAAAAATAATTTTGGGTGATACTACTTTTTTTTTTTTTTTTTTTTTTTTTTTTTTAATTCATGAAGGGTGAGTGCACTCACCAGAGAGGAATAGAGAGACAAAGAGAGAAACGGAAAGTGAGAAAGCACTCCCCAGGGGGGATGGCCATGCCACAATCCCTTCTCCTCCATTTTTTTCTTGGGATTTACACACCCATACATGCCTGGTATGTTTCTAAAGCTGCTGGGTCAGGTACTCAAACTGTGCAGTTGGCCATGAAGAATCCAGCTGCCTTAAGCATCACACCACCAGTTGGCCCAATACTAAAAAATTCCACTAGTTATTTAACCAGCCAGAAATTTAGCCCAGAACTATTATAAATAAAGATGCAAACATAGCAAACAAAGATGTATAACATAGCCAAATTATTAATACCTGATTTTTACTTAAATGTATGATAAATAAATAATGATGGTTCCTAAAAGTTTTACTGAGCATCTACACTGGGTCAGATCCCAGGCTAAACATACATTATTTTATATCATTTTATCTAATACTTGCAACAACCCTACGAGATTGGAATTATCATCCCAATTTCATAGATAAAGAAACTGAGACTAGAGAGATTAATAAATACCCTCAGTCTTTTGGCCAGTTTTCCAAGTGGGTGGTCTTAGTCCAGTTTATAAACAATAAATTTATTCCTTGCAGTTCTGGAGCCTGGGAAGTCAATGATGAAGGTAGTTTCAATGTTTTTTTAGGGTTCATGGATGGCACCTTCTTACTGTGTTGTGGAGCAACTTATAATGTGGAAAAAAATTAAAATGAAACTAAACAGTAAAAACAATGCCCCCCAATAATAGGAGTATGTCCAAAGGACATGTGAGCCAACTGAAAGAGCTACCCATGACCAAGACTGGAAAAATCTGAGTAATAAATAAAGTAATACTGTATTATAATCCAAAACATAAAATAAAAATCTATGAATTCATTTTACTATAAATGAATAAATAAGTAAATAAATGGAAGGTGAGAAATTTCCTTTACAGTAAAATTCCAAACAACTTATGTAGATATTATGCTCTCAAGAAAGTTTATTCAGCTCATGGTTTGAAGGCCCAGGGTCCTAGGGCCAATTTCTAGTGAGACTTCAACAAAGCAGAGGCCAGTATCTTATGCAGAGTGGCTGTCTCTAAGTTTCCTGGTCTCCTTTCCTCTCTTACAAACCCCGAAGATCACAATCATAGGGCCCTGTCCTAATTTCCTCATCATACCCAAAGACCCCACCCTACAACACTTTGAAGGGATAAAGTTTTTATCTAACACTTTTACAATACTACCAAGGCCCAACATGTGAATTTTGGTGGGACATCAAGCCTATAACAATAACATTCTACAAAGTCCTCCTCAGCATTTTTCAAGATTTCAAAAAAATCTGAGAAATTGTCACAGCCCAAAGGAGCCTAGGGGAGACATGATGACTAAAAGTAATGCAGTATTCTGGATGAGATCCCAGAACAGAAAACAGAAAAACTGAGGCAATCTGAATAAAGTATGGAGTTTAGTTTAAAATAAAGTATTAATACAGGTTCATTCATTATAACAAATGTACCATACTAATGTAAAATGTTAATAATAGGGCACACTGGGGCTGGTCCTGTATCCTAGTTATTAAAGGGAGACAAATTCCACGTGGCTAACGTTGGTCTAAATCCTGGCCCTGGCAGATTGAAAAACATGCCAGGTATATGTGTATGTGCATCTCCTAAATTCCAACAGGATGAAGATATGGAGTGGAAGGGCTTGTGGCATGACTACAGTTCACTGGCATGATGCCTTCTCCCTTTCTTTCTGCCTCTTTCTGGTGAGTGCAACTGTCCTCTGATAATTAAAAAAAAATTAGAAAATAATAGGGCATACTGATTGTGGAGTAATGGGCTTTCTACTTTATCAAACAATTGTTCTTAAAGCCTAAAACTATTTCAAAAAGCTAGTTATTTATTTTAAAGAATTGAACCGAGCCTCAGAGACCTATGGATCTATATCAGAAGATATAACATATGTGTAGCTAGAGTCTCAGAAGTAGAGGAAAAAAAGAATTGTATGGAAAAAGTGAACAAATAATGTCTGAAATTTTTATAGATTTGGTAAAAGATATAAATGTACAGATTTAAGAATAATCTTGGGCTAGCCCTGTAACCCAGTGGTTAAGGGAGCTGAATTCCACGTGACTGACCACTGGTCAAATCTCAGCCCTAGTGTCTTGCAAAGTAGGCTGGGCATGTATAGATGTGTGTCCAAAATTCTGATAGGATGGAGAAGTGAAGGAGAAGGAATTGCAGTATAATCACACCTCATTAGGAGGTGTCTTCTTTTATTCTCTATCTCTCTGGCAAGTGCACATGCTCTCTGGCAAATAAAGAAAAAGAATCTCAATGAACTTCAATTAGTATAAATATGAATGGTGGCAATTTATAACTTTAATGTTTATATAAAAAATAAAAAAATGATAAAAAGTGGATTAGCTTGTGGTGTGATGGGTAAGGTGGCTGGACCTCACATGACTGTCTGTGTAGTTTGAGACCTGGAAACCCGAACAACTTGCTGGGCATATGTACATGTGTGCCCAAAATCATAACAGGAGAAATGGAGAAGGGATTGCAGTGTGACCATTTCCTACGAAGGATGCTTCCTCAGTGCCTGTCTCTCTCCCTTCTGGAAAGAGTATGCACCCTTGAATTAGTGCTTTTCCTCACTTCGTTTAGGAAAGGCACCAGCCAAGCCAGGCCTATCCTGAGATGGATACCATACTTCAGCTGTGAAATATTGGTTTCCTTGACTAAAAATGAAAATGAAGATTTTCTGCTGAGACTTCTCCCTCCAGACTCATTTTTAGTGGGTAGGGATAGCTTTGTGTCTCTTTTTCTCCATTTCTGTCTGTCTGGCTCACTGCGTCTCCCTGTGACTTTTAATTTATTTATTTTTAGGGTAAAGTATTCTCTGGGCTCTCAAGCTTCCCCTTTATTATGTTAATGGTGCCTTTCCTCACTTCATTTAGGAAAGGCACCAGCGAAGCCAGGCCTATCCTGATATGGATAGCGTACTTCAGCTGTGAAATAGTGCCACACTGTTTTCATTTTTTGCTTTTTAAAATTATAATCTTATTGTTTTTAATCATCTTTTTTTCTTTTTTTTAGAGGTTTTCACTATAGGGCGCATGTGCTCGCCAGACAGACAGAGAGACAGAAAGCAAGAAATCACCCCCCAGAGGGGATGGCCACGTTGCAATCCTTTCTCCTCCATTCTCCTCTTGGGAACTTGGGCACGCATGCACACGCGCCTGGCATGAGTTTTAAGCCACCGGGTCCAGGACATGAACCGCGGTCGACTACGTGGGAGTCCAGTGACATAGCCATTACGCTAACTGCTGGTCCCTAATCATCTTTTTTTTTCTTTCTTCTTTTTTTTCTATTTTTTTTCTTCTTTTTTTAAAATTTTTTCTTCTTCTTTCCTCTTCTTAATTCTTTTCCTTTTTTCTTTATCTTTATTTATTTTCTGATTAGCCTCTACACACTAAGTGTCTAGACAGGTCCAATTGAACAGTTTCCAAACATTTGAATATGATTAGGGTCAGAATATTTCTCTCTTCACCCTGAATATGATGCACAAATAGTGAAAACAGAACAGAAGAAAGATCGCAGATCACCTCCTTCTGCTTGCCTCTGAATGCTCAGATTGAACTTCAAGAATTAGGAAGAAACAGCACCATTCATCAGATGAGTAGAAATCACTGCAAGATTGTAAAAAATATGGGAAAGCAAGACAATACCTCTCCTCCAAGGGAAAAGAATAACACCTCTTCATCCTCAGACAGTACAATGAAACTCATGGAAATGTCTGATAAGGATTTTAGAATATTCACAATGACAAAGCTAACAGAGATGGAAAAGAAGAGAGACAATGAACTGCAGAAGAGGCAGGAGAAAGGAGCCGATGAGTTCCAGGAGGTGAGGAAATTCTTGCAAGATCTAAAAAAGGAAATACACTCTCTAAAAGAGAATCAAATGGACCTGTTAGAGATGAAGGCTATAACACAGGAAGTCAAAATCGCCCTTGGAAGTATTAAAAGCAGACTAGATGATACAGAAAATCAAATCTCAGATGTAGAATATAGAACCACTGGCCTAGAAAAATCCACCATGAGGACTGAAAAAATGGCCTCCAAAAGTGAGAATAATATATGAGAAATACTAGATACCATAAAACATCCAAACATCCGGATAAATGGTATCCCAGAAGGCAAAGAGACTCATAAGGGCATTGATCAATGAATTGATCTATTCCATGAAATTCTGCAAGAAAACTTCCCAAACTTAGGCATTCAAAGATCCAGTCCCAAGAAATACAAAGGACACCAAATAGAAACCCAAGAAGATCTTCTCCAAGACACATTATAGCCAGATTGACCAAAACCACAGACAAAGACAAGATACTAAGATTGGCAAGAGACCAATGACAAGTTATCTACAAAGGATATCCCATCAGGATAACAGCAGACCTCTCTTTGGAAACAATGTGAGCAAGGAAAGAATGGGAAAATATATCCAAAGTGTTAAGGGAAAAGCAATTTCAACCAAGAATACTGTACCTAGCAAGATTATCCTTCATATGGGAAGAAAAGACAAGAATATTCTCAGATAAACAAAACCTGAAGAATTTACCAACACCAGACCAGATCTCCATGAAGTTCTCAAGGGAGTGCTATGTCAGGAAAATTAAATACAGACACATGGAAATAAAAGTTCAAAAACTAAGAAAATATCCAACTTAATTGTAGAGACATGTCTTGAGTTGAATATTATATCCCAGAATTTAATCGGGAAGATTGGATCACAACAGAAGATAAACTAAGTACATAAAACTGAACTGATGAAATAGCATTTTATGACTTTTGACTAAAACATTGCTGATTTTCTTCTAGGCTTTGTTTTCCAGTTTTAAGGATTTTTGTCCTGTCTTGAGCTGTCGATAGGTTCATGTACCTACTATTTGAACAGAATCTTAACCTGTTTCCTGGATTTAAGTTTTAAGTAAATTTCCTTAGTATTTCTTTGATTAATTGAACCTAAAACTGCTTTTCTTGAAATTAAAAAATATATCAAAAATACCTATTTAATGACCATAGTAAGCTTTATAGCATCAGCTAGGTGCTACCTTATAGTATATTCATTCCACTGAGAGTTTCAGGCCTACAGTCAGACATGTATTCACTAATATGTACATACCAGCTAAACTTGCTATAGAAAGTAGTTAGATTACTTAAGAAATTTTGTGAATCAATAAAATGTGTGGGAAAAAGGAATGAAAAACAACTGTAGACACGTAAGATAGTGTGGGAGTAAGGTGGGAAATGGTAGAGGGTGAGAAATAGGGGTAAAAAATATATATACATGTATATATATGAAACTATAAATGGAAAATTAATGATGATAACATGTATGATTAAATTACTATGCAGTATATTTTAGATAGGAAATCATATTTTTTATGCTGTGACAATGCTCAGGGGATGAATGTAAATTAATTATCAGAAGAAAATTACAGTGCACTTGTAACTAGATTCTAGCTTTGTCCATAGTTTTAGTTTGAGATATTTTGTCAATCAATAAAATTTGGAAAAAACTGTAAAAAAGTAATTACATAAAAATATAGATAAATATTAAATAAAGATATTAAAAAAGAGTATACATCTTCTAGCAAATGTTTTCTAAATGATGAAAAGCAAAAAAAACCGGCAAAAAAAGGAAATAATAAAAGCAATAGCTGAAAGAGCAGAAATAAATAAGATTGAGAAGAGATACATAAGGAAGAGATCGATGAGACTAATTGTATAGAAAAAACTTCTGGCAAGAAACTACTATGAATAATTTTTTTTAAGAGAGTTTTTTTTTTTTTTTTTTTTTTTTTTTTTTTTTTTTGCTATAGGGCATGCACGCATGCACTCTTGCTGGAGAGACAGATACAGAGAAACAGAAAGAGTGAAATCATCCCCCAGGGGGAATGGCCATGCTGCAATCCCTTCTCCTCCATTCTCCTCTTGGGATCTTGGGCAGACAAGCACACACGCCTGGATTGAGTTTTAAGTCATTGAGCCTGGGACTCAAACTGCAGTCAACTATATGGGAGTCCAGCAATGTAATTATCACACCATCTGCTGGTCCCTACTATGAACATTTTTATTCAAAGAAATTTGAATGTTAAAATGCAATGGACAATTTCTTATTAAGATTTTTTTTCATTAAAATTGAATCAAGAAGAAACAGAAAACAAGAATAGTTTATTGCTTTTGAAGAAAGTGGTCTAGTAGATTAAAACGTATTTACCTTCAAAACACCAGGTTTACACAATTTTAGTGATGAGTTCTAACAAATTGTCAAGTAGCAAACACTTCCAAACTTACACAAATTCTTCCAGAAACTAATAGATAATGTAATACCCATCAACTCATTTCACAAGGCTACTAAGACCTTGACACAAAATAGACATGTGTATTAGGAGGAATGTAAATTAAACATCTTTCTCACATATTAATATAGATGTAAAAACAAAAATATTTGTAAACTAAATGTATATAAATATAAATACAAACTCACATAATTATTATTAAATTGGTTATATCTAAGGAATACAAGAAATGTTCACATTGAGAGAAAATCTGCCATAGGGCGGGCGCCACCACGCCCTTGAGAGAAAATCTGTACAATCATCTTAAGAGATGCGGAAATCATTTAAAAACCATTTATACTTATTCTTTTTAAAAACTATTTATTTAATTTAATTATTATTATTATTATTATTATTCAATTTGACTAGAAAGAGGCAGAGAGACACGGAGAGAAGGAGAGTGAGAAAACAAGCTGTCAGATCTGGGACTCAAACCATGGTCAGCCATATGGGAGTACAATGCCAACTCCTTAATGCTTATTCTTATAAAAATACTCAGAAAAGAAAAAAAAAAACAGAAGAGAAATTCTTTAACCTGATAAAGGGATCCAAAGCATATAAAAATTTACAGCAAGCATTATATTTAATAGTAAAATGTTAGGTTCAATTTATCTAAATCCACTACATTAGTGGCAAATGATCCACTAGTATAGCTTACATTCTGCATTGTATTGAGGACCCTAGACAACTCATTAAGATAAGATAAAGAAATAAAAGACAAAAGGTTTGGAAATTATAAAGTAAAACTCTCATTATTTGCAGAGTAAATTGTTGTCAATCAAAAAAACACAAAAGAATATTCAATAAATTATTATAATCAACACTTTGCAAGGTTTCTGGATATAAGAATTAAAATTTAAAATTCATTTCATTCTTGTGCACCAGCCACAAACAATAACAAAATGAAATTTAAAGAGTTTGTAATTTGGGGACCAGCAGTTAGCATAATGGCTATGTCGCTGAACTCCCATGTAGTCAACTGCAGTTCGAGTCTCAGACCCAGTGACTTAAACTCACACCAGGTGCGTGTGTGTGTGTGCGCCCAAGATCACAAGAGGAGAATGGAGAAGAAGGGATTGTGGCGTGACCACTCACCTGGGGGGTGATTTCTCACTTTCTATCTCTCTGTCTCTCTCTGTCTTTCTGGTGAGCGCATGCACCCTATAGCAAAAACCTCTCCAAAAAAAAAAAAAAAGAGTTTGTAATGTGAAGAACATAGGAAGCATAGGAAAAATATCCAACCAAATATGACCATAACATTCATGGAAAAATGTTAAAATGTTAATTTTTTTTTCTTTCTTTCTTTTTTTTTTTTTTTTTGGAGAGGTTTTTGCTATAGGGCGCGTGCGCTCGCCAGACAGACAGAGAGAGACAGAGAGATAGAAAGCAGGAAATCACCCCCCGGGGGGATGGCCACGCCGTAATCCCTTCTCCTCCATTCTCCTCTCGGGATCTTGGGCACGCACGCACACGCGCCCGGCGTGAGTTTAAGCCGCCGGGTCCGGGACTCGAACCGCGGTCGACTACGTGGGAGTCCAGCGACATAGCCATTACGCTAACTGCTGGTCCCGAAAAATGTTAATTTTTAATTGAAAGAAATTAGATAGCAATCTAAATAAATGGAAGGATATACCATGTCCATGGATAAGAAGATTCAGTATCATAACATTGTAAATTCCCAACACATTAAGCCACAAATTTAAGGTACTTCCAATTAAAATATTTATGGAGTGTTTTGTGGAGTTTAAAAAGTGATTCTAAAAATTATAATAAAGGACCACAATAATTAAGATAAATTTAAAGAAGAACAAGAAGGAGATATTTCTCTGGTAGCTATCTGGTCTTCTCATTTGGCCACAGTAATCAAAATTGTGTTTTCTGATAGTTATAGAGAACTAAATTAGTGCAACAAAACGAGAGCCCAGAAATAGATCAATGCTTATGTAGAAACTTACTGTGTAACAGAGCTAGTAGTATAGATCAGTAAGAAATAATATGTCACTATTTAAAAAATAGTGCTAGGGCAAATGGAAATACATACAGATAAATCTAATCTCTATTTTGTATCACATGCAAAATAAATTACAGAGGGATTAAAAGCCTAATATAAAAAAAAATACAAAATGTGGGTCATCCAGTGGCATCTTGGTTAAGGATCCCACATGGCTGATGGTGTAGTTTAGGTCTCAGACCCAGTGTTTGAAAAGTACACAAAGCATGTATGCATGAGCTCCCAAAATCCTAAAGTGGAGGAGAAAAAATTACAGCATGATCATCACTCAACGAGGAATGTTTTCTCACTTTCCACTCTCGGTCTCTCTTCAACAAGTGCATGAGCTCTCTGGCAAATTAAAAAAATAATAAAAAAGCAAAAGTTGAAAGTGTTACTTAAAAAATAGAATATTTTTATGAACTCACACTAAGGAAGGATTTCTTAAACAAGATAAAGCATAATTTATGAACAAGCTCATTAATTCAACTACATTAAAATTTAAAACTTTTCTTCATCAAAAACATTGTAAAAAGGTAAAGACAACAAGCGTACACCCATCAAGAACATCTATACATCAGCTGTCAAGACAACTCAATAGAAAAAATATGCAAAGCATAGAAAGAAGCAATTTACAGAGGAGGAATATTAAATAGACAATAAACACATGAAAAGATGCTCAACTTCATTAGATATCAAAAAATGCAAAATAAAACCACAATGAGATACAATTGTACAGTTGGACTGGCAATTATTTAAAAATATAACAATACCAAGTACTGTGTATTTTCTTTTTTCCCCATCCAGATCCTCTCTTCATCCTTCTACATCTAGAAAGTGGAGGTTGGGAAGACCCTGAATCTGAGATTTACTTTCCTAGTTCCCTCCATGCTCTGCCTAGGGCAAGCAATGGCTATCATGCTCTAATGATGGTTAAGGCTCTTGAACTTCCTTTTCTACAGTTATGACTCTCTTCAATTCTGATAACTCTCCTATGACTACCCCTTCAGACTTGGAGGTGTTAGTAACTCTTCATTATGGATGCTTCACCATCTCTTGTCTCTATCTGAACAGTCCTTTCATTAAACTCTCCTCAATTATCCCATTGATCATATCATCTTCCTGCCAAAACTGCCTGACATACTAAGTACTGGCAAGAATTTGAAGCAGTAGAAATCCATATACTGCTATGGGAGTATGAACTGGTAGATACACTTTCTAGAACAACTGAACAATATTTAGAAACTTAGAGATGTGCATATTCTACAAACTAGCCATTCCATTAATATAAACCTGGAAAAACTACTACTGTATATTGAGAAACATGTATAAGAATGATCTTCACAGCAATGTTATAATAACAAAATATTAGAAACAACCTAAATATCTATCAACAGGAAAAGGAAAAATAAATAATAGAATAGTTATGTAATGTAATACTATACCTTAGTGAATATTAGTGAATGAGAAGTTATATATACATATTGACATGGTTGAATGTCACACACATATTTTTTAAGCACATTTTTCAAAATGGCACAAAAACACACATAGAATGATATCATACATTCTTTAAATATGCATAACAATAATCGTTATTGCTTGGAGAAAGAACTTATATAATAAATATATAAAAATGGAATCCAGAGCAGTGGATACTTTCTAGAAGGGAACAGGGAAGAGGTGATTTCAGAAAGGTTTACATGAATGGGGATTTAGCTAAGTTGACAATGTTTAATTTCTTAAGCTAGGTAGCAGGTATATTATATTATTTCTAAACCTTCTTGTAGGTGTTAGATAATGCATATACATTTTAAATATATTTTATATGTAAATACTAAAAAATAAAAATATTTCTAGAGTTTAATAATAAGGTAGAGATTGAATGTTCATATGAGAGTGCAATGTAGCTAGTCAGGGTAAAATAAGAGAGATGCATTTCAAGGTTTTAGAAACACACCTACAACATGCAAGCATTTGCATATGGTTGTCTATGAATAATTATCTATGGAAAGATATACATGAAACTGAGTGACTAGGGCCAGGGTTTTATATCTTTTAAATATTGTATCATGCACACCTATTATTTATTCTCTTTTATAAAGAATTATTTAATTTAATTTAATTTAATTTATTTTAATTTGACCAGAAAGGGAGGGAGAGAGAGAGAGAGAGAGAGAGAAAGAGAGAAAGTGAGAAAGCAAACCGCCAGGTCTGGGACTTGAACCATAGTCAGCCATGTGGGAGTCCAGTGCCCCTAACCACCCCGCCACCTGCTAGCCCCTATGTATTGTTTTTTAATTTGACCAAAGAGGGGCAGAAGGAGAGAAAGAGAGAGAGAGAGAGAAGAGAGAAAGTGAGAATGCAAGACTTCAGGTTCGGGACTCATACAGCAGTCGACCATGTGGGAGTCCAGCATCCTTAACCCCCATGCCACCTGCCCGCCCCTGTTATTTATTCTTAAAATATAAAGTAAATATTTGAAAATGAGCCTCATGTTCTCTGTGGACTTGCTGAGATCCTACATAGCCACTCTGCACTAGCAGACCATCATGGTTTTTACAACAGGAGAGAGAGTGATATTGAGTGGTCAGGACAGAGATCGTATGGAGCAGCTGTGGTGGAGAGTGGGTGAAGTGTGACTGGAAGTAGTTCTAGAAGTTTCTGAGTGTTTTAAATTTGAGGTGCCTTGGAATGTCCACTGCTATCAGTAGGCAGTTGGTATATGGATCAGGAGCTATAGGAAGAGATTAGGCCTGGAGATACGAAATTTGGAGTTACTGGCATAGACATGGGGATGGAGGTGATCACTGAACTGGTGAGAAGGACAGAACCAGGAAAGTCCCAGCTCTTTTTTTTTTTTTTTTTTTTTTTTTTAAGAGAGGTTTTTGCTATAGGGCGCGTGCGCTCGCCAGACAGAGAGAGACATAGAGACAGAAAGCGAGAAATCACCCTCCAGGGGGGATGGGCATGCCGCAATCCCTTCTCCTCCATTCTCCTCTCGGGATCTAGGGCACGCACGCACACGCACCCGGCGTGAGTTTTAAGCCACCGGGTCCAGGACTTGAACCGCGGTCGACTACGTGGGAGTCCAGCGACATAGCCATTACGCCAACTGCTGGTTCCCACAGCTCTTTAGATGGGGTGAGGGGAAAGAGAGTTGAACAGGAGACAAAGAAGAGGTGGTCAGAGAAGAGGAAAACCTACAGAACATGGAGTCACAGAAGCTAGAGACAGAGTCTTTATAGAAAGGACAATGAACTCACAGATCAAATGCTCCTGAAAAGGGCTGAAGAGTAGATACAGCTGGTGACCTTGATAGAGAACATTTCCAGTAAGATAATAGGATTCCAGAATATGAGAGAAAGATCATTCAAAGCAGAGGAGATTGAACCAGCAAAAAAGTGAGCCAACAAAGAATGAGCCATGTGTAGGAAAGACAAGAGAGTTGAAATTAGAATTCTTCCTGGAATTCCAAGTTTAGGACATTGTCTTTATTCTGTAGACATTAGGGAACCAAGGTAGGTGTTGAGTAGAGGAGTGTAATTAAGAGAAGATGTACATTTTTTTTTTTTTTTTTAAAGAAGGTTGTATGGCTCCTCTTTGGGAATGGTGGGATTCAGCCAGATTTCATTGAAGGTTAGTGTTTCAAGAATGAGGACCCAGTGCTTCTGTCTCATTCCTTGTTAAGACTGAGCAGGGGAAGAATTCGTTTTATGTGATTACACAGAACCGAGCCATTTCCTGATGCACCTACACTTGAGACTTAGGGAAATGCGATGTGGAGGATATGGGTACTAGTAATTCTGATGAGGATTTAATTAAGAACTCAATTTTTCCAGACTTCCAGCACTTGACTGCCTGATGTTACTTTAATAGGAACTGTTGATATGTTCTAATTACAGCAAGTTATTTATGGGATCAGGTCTCATCTCTCTGCTCAATTATGTTTTGTTTGGGAGATTTGCATTCTTTTATGACTCTAGTTCTTAATTGGTCTATTGTCTTCCCCAAAGATGCACTTAGTCTGGGGACCTCTCGTTTGTGGCTTTTCCTCCAGCAAATATCCCATAACCCTTTGCCTTTCTCCTCCTTTCATTGATAAATTCCAAAGCCAAGGAGAAGGGGACTCTGCCCTCCCCCATTTACAGCAATACCTATGTTATACTCTTGCCTCACCCCTAATGCCTTTCAAGGTCAGCCTAAAGGCTTCTTTTGGGACCAACCAGCAGATGGCATAATGGTTACATCGTTGGACTCCCACGTAGCCAACCACGGTTCAAGTCCTGGGCATGGCAGTTTAAAATTCATGCTGGGCTCATGTGCATGTGTGCCCAAAATCCTGAAAGAGAATGGAGGAGAAGGGATTGTGGTGTGGCCATCCCCCGGGGGATAATTTCTTGCTTTCTCTCTGTCACTGTGGCAAGCGTATATAACCTATAACAAAACAAACAAATAAACAAACAAAAAACTCTCTTAAAAAATAAAAGAGTTTTGGGAGAGATACAAGTTCCAAGTGCTTGGAGTCAAGAGATAAATTTGCTCTTCTGAATTAGAACCCACCTATAGATGTTTCTCCATGGAAGTTCACTACCTTGGAGATATTCTCAGCTATGGATAAATTATAATTAGGTACTAGAAAATGTGTGTCCCTCTAGAGTAAGGGTCATTCTATTTACTTCTCTACATTTTGGGGAAAAAATAATATTTTTAAAGGTTTTTGCCATATGGCGTGTACGCTCACCAGGGAAAGAGAGACAGTGAGAAGGAAAGTGAGAAATCACCCCCCTCCTCGCCCCTGTGAGGGAATGGCCACACCACAATCCCTTGTCCTCCATTCTCTCAGAACCCTGGGAAGGCATGCACACATGCCAGGCATGACCCCTCCCCCAAGTAGCCAGGTCCGAGACTCAAACACCAGTCAGCCATGTCAGACTCTAGTACCTTAACCTGCTGGCTCCAGGAAAAAAATAGTTTTAATAGCAAGGCCTGAAGTCCATCTCAGGGAAGAAACTGTCTTTATTTTTGAGGGAAAAGTGCATTGGAAAGCTGCTTCAGGGAAGAAGTTGAGGCCTTGAGAACATGGAGGGCCTCAACAACTAGCTGAATATTCTTCTTAAGAAACAAACAAGAATTTTGAGTTTGCAGGGAAGGGAATAAGGAAAAGAGATAAAGGAAAAAGAAAGTTTGGCAGGCCAGTAGTCATGGCAAGGGGAAGGTAACCACAGAGAAGGGCAACCCATGAACAGTTCCAAGTGATGAAGTAGCCAAAGATTTCAGACAACCAGGACAGCAGTTTCCAATGTGACCGTTTCTGTGATGCTGCGGTGCAAACACCCTTTCGCTCAACTAAACCAGAAGTCAATGCTTTCTACAGACAGACATGACTCATGAGGGTAATTGGGGGGGGGTGCATCATAAAAATATTATAAACTGTCACTCAAGACATGTCTAACTTAGGGAGAGGTAGGAGTACAGAACCAGGGGAGGAAGCCTCACAAAGTCCCTGGACAGATTAGAAGGGACATGGAGTTTTGCTCTGACTAGCAACCACAGTAGAAAAATTTATGCAGTAGTAACAACAACAACAGGTTTTTTTTTTTTTCTTTTTCTGATTTCTTTCTGACTGTCCATACTGTTTCAGTTTTTTGGAGAAATGCTCAGTCGTATAGTATCCTTATCCATGTGATCTAAGAACTGGACTCTAGGACAGGCATTCATAAATCAGTACAAATGTAGGTATGGAATGGTAAGAAGTATAGCATGTCAGGGAGGTCGCTCGACATAAACTAGTAACCTTTCCATGAGGGTCTACCTCACAGAGGGTTGCATTTTACTGCTCCATCAACATCCAGCTCCTATAGTTTAAAAACAATCCAAGTTTATTGTTTCAACTTAGAAAGTAAATTTGAAGGAAAAAAATTACCTAAGAAGTCAGAGTATACAATTATAGACACTCCCTACATGTAGACTATCTTACAGATCAGTGATACTGCTACTACATCATTTTGTAACTAGATTCTTTCCAGTATTGTAAGTTCACTCTCCTTCCATAACAGTAAACTGGATTGTGGGTTGACATTATTTTGACTGGTTACACTGATGTTCCTTGTGGATATGTGATCATTTGCATAACCATTTTTCTATTGGAAGTTATCAAGTCAGTTTCCAACCTTGTAATGAGTAACTTTTTTTTGTAGTTCTTTTCCTCCTTTTTTTTTCTTTTTTTTAAATACATTCAATCACCTTATTTAGCTTACAAAATGAAAGTTTCAATATGTGAACATTTCTCCCTAGTTCAGTTGATTAAACTATAAAATATCTTCAATAGATAATACCACATTTCTTTGTCCCATTAATGCTTTGCCTCCATATTTTTCTTCTAAACGTCCTTCTTCAGGCCTTACTCTTCCACACACACTATATCTGGTATTTACACCCATTTATTGTGTTTGTATACTTTTCAGTCAATCAGTTTCAGTCATAGAGTGTGGAAACTCGGTATATATTAAGTGAAGACATACAATGTCTCTCCTTCATAGCCTGGCTTGCTTCACTCAGCAGTAAATCTTCCATATTCTCCCACTTTCTGTCAAAAGCCAGGGTTTTGTTGTTTTTTATGGCTGAGTAGTATTCCATAGAGTATACGTTCCACAGTTTTTCAATCCATTCATCTGTTCGTGGGCATTTGGGTTGATTCCATTTGGACATGCATCTTTGTGGACATCCATAGTTATTTTTAAAAATCAATTCCTAGAAGGTAAGTTGCAGAGTCACAGCATGTACTATGTTAGAACTTCCAAAGACTATAGACTATCAGGTTCCAACCAATCAGATTTCAACTAGAGTTGGAGGGATGTGGAGTGGCAATGCATGCTGGAGGACTGGAACAGCATGAATGAAGGTATGAATGGTAAGGAGTATAGTGTGTCTTTCAGTGTTCTTGATCTGCTGTAAAGACCAGCGCAATGTCATGTTATTTACACTGGTCAAGACGGGGTCAAGCCAGTAAGAAAGTGTCTTCAGGCATAGAACCTCAGCTAACCCATGATTTTATTTTTTTAAAGAATTATTTATTTAATTTTACTTATTATTATTATTATTATTTTGAATTTGCTATAGGGCACACACTGTTACCAGAGAGAGAGAGAGAGAGAGAGAGAGAGAGAGAAAGCTGCCAGGTCCAGGACTTGAACTATCATCGGTCACATGGGAATCCAGCACCTCTACCACCACGCCACCTGCTGACTCCTATTCCGTGACTTTCTAAATGCCCCTATCCCACTTCTTCTTTCCTCATATAGTACATGTTACACAGTAGGTGTGTAATGAATGTTGGACTGAACTGAGTCAGCATAGAAGTCTGTAATCTGCTGCTCCCTCAAAAGCCTTTTAGCTTAGATTTAAGGGATAAAAAAAAAATGCAACAAAAGAGAAATCGATGGAGGGGCTTGATTTATCACAATTTTGTGATAATAAAGGAAGAATTTCATCCTACAAACATCCCCTTTTTCTGGTCATTTACATTCCCAATTTAGATTCTATAGCCTTTCAGAAGTGGAGAAAAGATGTAATGGGATGAAAATGTAAAATACTAGTATAATCATTTATCATTTTCATTGAAGAGGGGTATTGATTCTTTGGAATGCTTGTGAGGCTGGGGATGCTTCCAGAATGTAGATTATACTCCCTGACACATCTGCTTCTGCTCAAAAGGGTCATCTCAAACATCAAATGTTCTTGGCACTAACATAGGTGCTCTTTGGGGACCAGAAAACACTTACCCACACAGCTAAGAGGGAACTTCCCATCGTCTGTCTCTAAAACTTACTAATGCTTCAAAATCTAATTTTTAATGAACACCCTCTCCCTCCATTAAACCAGTGTCCCTTACTATTCTTTTCTTTCTTCTTTATTCCTTCCTTCCTTCCTTCCTTCCTTCCTTCCTTCCTTCCTTCCTTCCTTTCTTCCTTCCTTCCTTCCTTCCTCCTTCCTTCCTTCCTTCCTTCTTTCTTTCATTTTAATTACTCAAGGGTGCAAGTCACAGAAAGAGAAATAGAAAGTATCCCCTAATGGGGTACAGCCACTCTATAATCCCTTGTCCTCCATTTCTCCATCCCATACAGGTTTAGAGCACATACACATATGTGCCGGTGTGTTTTTCAAGTCACCAGGACTGGGATTTGGATTGTGGTCAGCCGTGTGGTATCAGTTCCCTTAATCATTAGACTACAGGGCCGTTCTCTTTTCTGAGCCCAGTTCTCCACACAATGTAGAACCTCAAGAGACCATATACTGTTGTATTCTTTCATTGATCTTGACCTGCAACAAGAGTTCTCTATTCATTTTCTATGGCTACTCTAAGAAATTACCATAAACCTAATGGCTTTGAAGACCCCCCCCCCCCCCCGACTTAATATCCTCCAGTTCCAGCTGCCAGAATCCTGGGCACAGCAATACTCTGCTCAAGGTCTCATATGATGTTGGCAGCTCTGGGCTCTGGCCTGGAAGTTCTGGGAAAATTCTGCTCCTAAACCTATATGGGTTGTTGGCTGAACTTAGTTCCTTGTGGGTGTAGGACTGAGATCTCCCTTCCTTGCTGGCTCTCATCTAGGGCCCTGTCTTTACCACCAGAGGCTATCTGCATTCTTTTTTATTGCTGCTTGCCATATGATCCTCTCCTGCAATGGTGGGCCAGGTCTGTCTCAGGCTTCCAATATTTGACTTCTGCTTCATTTTTCCAACTCTAGCAGAAAAAGTTTTCTTCTTTTAAGAGCTCAATAATTGGATTGAGCTACTATAATAAACTAGAGTAATCTCCCTATTTTAAGGTTTGCAACCTTATGGCATCTGCAAATCCTCTTTGCAATGTAGCCCCACACATTCACAAGTCCCAGGGATTAGAGTGTGGATACTGGGGGTGGGGGTCATTCTATCCAACACAGGGGTTGATGGCAGGAACTCAAGACTTCCTCATTGCTGTCCATCTTACAAGCTCTAGCATGGTGCCCTGATTTTACTCTTCCTTACTCCATAGAGCTCTCTCTGAGGTCCCTGAACCCAGCTCCACTTTAGTGAGAAATTGAGTTCTGCTCAAATATCACCAATCCTGGGACCAGCAGATGGTATGACGATTACATCGCTGAACTCCATGTAGTCAACACAATTCAAGTCCTGCACCAGGCAGCTTAAAACTCATGCTGGATGTGTGTGCATGTGTGCCCAAAATCTTGAGAAGAATGGAAGAAGAAAGGGTTGTAGTGTGGCCACCCCCCCGGGGGATGATTTCTTGCTTTCTGTCTCTCTGTCTCTCCAGTGAGTACATGCGCCCTATAGCAAAAATCTCTCCAGATTTTTTTCAAGAGAATTCAGAAATCTACATTTTTTTTAAATGTAAAAGTTCTCAATTATTAAATGTTGGCTTAATTCTTTGAAAACATTGCCTGAGCTAAACAAAACATCTGTGGACCAGACTCAGCCATAACTGCCAGTGTTAAGTTCTGCCCTTATATTTACGGGCTATAGTCATCCTTTTATTTAATACGATGGTGACCATGTGAGCATCATTGGGTTGTTATCAATGGTCTCATCTGGGGATAAGATAAAAAAAAAATCAGGGAGTGGCATCTCAGCTGGTTACAGAGAAAAATCGAATATTTTAAGCTGAATTTTCCAAAGGAGGCTGTGTCCCTGTTTCTGAGACAGATCCTTTTCTTCTCTGAGCTTCAGTTTCCCCTTGAGGAAAACAGGTGTAGAAAACCCTTCTTATCTACAATCTCGGGTAATTGCAAAGATTATGAAAACATGGGTTAGAAAGTACCCTACAAACTAAAAAGTTCAGTGTAAGCAATAGTGAAAGGCTCTTATCACAATGTAATAATCATTTTTTAAAAGTATATACTAATTCAAATCCTTCTCAGTTGAGGGAGAATTGAAGATACGTTGGACTAATTTTTAGCTCATACGCCAGACAATAAACCCAAAGCATTATTTGCATTAACAAGAAATTGGGATGACTTAAATATCCATTGATAAGGGAATGGCTAAACAGTGCATAATTATTAGATAAAATGCTATATGGCATTTAAAAAGAATGAAATGTGTGTGTGTGTGTGTGTGTGTGTGTGTGTGTGTGTGTTTTAAATGAATGGATTCTGAAAGCAATACTGAGTGACAAAAGCAATTTCAGAATAAGCACAGTATGATGACCTTTAAGTGAATTTTAAAAATTCACCAGAAATTCTCTGTATTGTTTATGGATTCCTACTTACATATTAAAGGATGTAAACTTGGGTGAGAAAGAGGCATGTGAAATTCACCATATTGGTTGCCCTTGGATAGGCAGAGGGGAGACAGGATCAGAGGGAGTACAAAGACCTTCAACTTATCTGCAATGTAATAACTTCTTTTTACAAAATTCTGGAGCAAAAACAACAAATTGTTAACATCTGTTCATTCTAAATAGTGAGTACATGGGTTTTTTAAAAAAGTGTTCTCTGAACTTTTCTGCTTTAACTTTTTTTATAATTTAAAGGAAAGAAAGGAAAGAGAAAAAGAGGGAGTAGAGATAGAGGAAAAACAAGACAGGAAAGAAAGGAAAAAATGAAAGAAGGAAGGAAGGAAAAAATGAAAGAAGGAAGGAAGGAAGGAAGAAGAAGAAGAAAGAACGGAAGGAAGAAAGAAAAAGGAAAAAAAAAGAAGAAAGAAAAGAAGGCAGGAAGGGTAGGTTCCCTTAGTGGTGCAGCAGTGGCAATGCACTTTGCGGTACTGGAGACTATAAGGAGGACCAGGGTTCAGTTCCTGGGTCTTCTGAACTAACCAGGTATGCCCGTGCATGTACCCATGATCCTGGCTAGCTAGAGGATGGGGCGGGGGGGGGGGATCATGGCACGGGATCCTATTGGAATGCGTATTTTTAAATTAATTAATTGTTTATTTTTTAAGGAGGGAAGGAGGAGAATTGCAGACAGGCCACACAGCACTTCAAGTCCTATTTGGAACTGGGTCCAAAACTTTGGTCTATCTGTGGAGCACTTAAGGGGTTAAAGGGACATAGATCACAAACAGTGGCTGCTGTGACTGGGTGCTCACTGCCCACAGCTAGAACCATTTCCCTGAAGACCATCAAGTCACATTACCAAGAGTTCTCTTCACTTCTAAGCATCAGAAAATGGTTAGATCTTTCAGAAGGTGGGTGGCTGTGATTACAAACATGGGCACTATTGCTCTAGTGGCCATCGGTTCAGACTGGTCTCCTTACCTCACTCACCAGAGTGATCTTTCAAAAGCATAGTTCAGTCACTGTGGAAATTCTTCATTGGTGGCTACTGTCCTCCACAGCCAGTTGTTGGAGCTGGGTTCCATGACAGCACCCTTCCCAGCCATGGCCCAAGCCTTCCCCACTGGCTCCCACTACCATGGCCTTGTCCTTCAGCCAAGCCCACCTTCCAGATGGCGTTTTCCTGCCTGGTGGCTCTCCGCCCCCTAACCCCATTCTGTGAATCTGCTCCAAGTTTCTGGTGAGTTATTGGATCCTCTGGTTTAAATCTTTTTCATATGCAAGTAGTTTATTCTCATTAAGAGAAATCCTATCTTCTGCTTGTTTAACTCTGTCAGTTAAATCCGTTAAGTTTATTTGTGTTTGCCCAGTGGTAATTTTTATTGAGAGAACATCTGAAACCATCTGCAGGGAGGAAGTTGACAAAGCCCACAGAGTGCCCCAGCTCTGTTACTGATTTTCCTGACATCTCCACCACCCAGAACAGCGCCATCCACCCACGGGAGGCTGACCACAAGCCTGTTCATCTCTGGATCCTTTGGAGTTTGGGATTTGCATAGGAACAGCCTTGCCTTTCAAGAGTTTATAATGTGTGTGTTTTGGTTGGTGGGATTTTCAGAGAGAGAGAGAGAGACAGACAGTCCTATAGAGCTAGGTTAATGATTTCTGGTATAGCCTGTTAGTGAGAACAAGCAGAAAGGACCAAGTTCCTGTTTTCTGCCTTCAGATGAAGAAAACAGACACAGAATTAATCTCCCTGGAGCCATCATGCCCTCCTCTAAACTTCTGCTGTGCTTTGTACTTTTTTTTTTTTTTGGTCCCCACAATTATTTATTTAATTTTATTTCTTCTTATTATCATTTTTTTTTATTTGCTATCAGTTACATGTGTTCACCAGAGAGAGAGAGACAGTGAGAGAGAGAAAGTGAGAAAGCAAGCCACCAGGTCAAGGATTCAAATCATGGTTGGCCATGTGGGAGTCCAGCACCCTAACCATCATGCCATTTGTTGGTCCTTGTAGTTTTATCCCCTACGTTTATTAATTTCTTCCATGAGTGAGAGATAAAGAGAGACAGCACCCCACCAAGGTCCTGACACCATGGTCTACTCCCAGCCTTCAGGCAGCCCTGGATCATCGGCAAGCCTGTGGTTGATGTTTTTAAGGAGGTCTCTAGACTTGAACCAGGAACCTTCCCATGTGGGATTCTCTCTCAGAGCACTACTCTTTACAGCCATGAGACCATCTGCCTCCCATCCCTCACTTCGTATCTTTAACAGGTCCCTGGAACTTTAAGGAAGGATTCATCTACCTTTTTCCCTTCCTAAACTCTAAAGGCCTTGAGTAAAGTTTTTGTATCATTCATTATACCCTCTAGTTGGTCCAATAGAGTGTCTTGAGTCTAGTAGACTCTTTTCAGTGTTTGATGAATGAATGAATGAGTGATTCCATGAACATCATCCCCTGCCTTTCCAGAATGGGTACTGTCACCGTTAACTGAGATGATCATACATGAATGGCCTTAGGAGTTCCAGGGAAATGATTGTCATAGCTCCTGTTTTAAAAGGCTCTTAAACACTTATTTCCTTATCTTCATTTTCTTTAGGGAAAGAAACACCCACCCACAAGCTAACCAAAAGTTTCCTGCATTGGTTCTTTCAATATAAACTGCAATTTCCAAATAATGTAAAACAAAGACAACCACATTTACAAAACCAGGCAGTTCAAAAAGGTAAACTCTAGATTTCAGAGAATAAAAGAAAGCTCAAACAAAGCTTTGCATGTCAACTTCCCTCATTCCCACCAAGGTATTTTAGAATTTTGTTTTGACTTAAGTTTGTAATATACTGGACTTTCAACTGCAAATTAGGCTGACAATATAGGTAGTGAGCTCCCTGCTAGTGGAGGTAGGCAAATAGAAGTTGGATGACTGCCAGTGGGGAAAACAGAAGGGAAAATAACTGACTAGAGAAGTCCAACAATGTGCTCTAGGATCCCACAATGATTAATTCAAATCCATAACTGGTAAAAAGGAGTCATGTAGATTTAGGCTTAGACAGTCCGGAGACTGAATCTTGTCTCTGATGATGAGTAGCTGTGTGACTTTGAAGTGTGTGACTTTGAAGTTATGTTTGTGACATAACTTCTTTGGTTAAATGAGATAAATTATAAAGAACTTAGCATAGTGCTGCATGCAGAATATGTTAAATATACTGGCCTCCTTTATTGCTCTTATAAGAGGAGAAAGTGAGATAGATTGCAAAGTAGACCAACAATTTCTCCCATCCTTGAAAGCATTGTTGACTGTGAAGTAACATTACTTCTCCCATCTAGGGGTGGGCTCTATCTCTCTACCTGGACTCTAGGTGTGCTTGTCTGACTTGCTTTGGCTAATGGAGAATTGACAAATATGGCACAAGCAGAGGCTTGAAACATACACTTGAGAACCTTAAAATGAACCATGTGAGAATCTAGTCTAACCTGCGAGGTGGGGAGGAACAACTGACTAATTTTTCATGCTCACTTTTGCCAACATGTGACTGAGGCCATCCTAGACCTACCAGCCCCCAGATGACTCACCAGATGACCACAGAACTGCCTAGTTGACCCACAGACTCTTGAGCAGTACCAAAATGATTGTTGTTTTAGTAGTCAGGGTTTGGGGCAGTTTGTTACACAGCAAAGGCTAACTATTACAAGTAGGTCAAAAAAATATCTAATTAGAAATCAATAAGTAAATGGAATGTGCTTTACAGAAACTCACTTGATAGGTGACTTTCAATTTAATAATAGGGATCAATGAGCAAATAGAATTTGCTTTTCAGAAACTCACTAGATAGGTGATTTTGCCATAATAGAGATACATCTCCTGACACGAGGGCCATCTGTATGAACAAAACTGTCAAAACAGGACTAAATTATCTGTCAGGCTTTTAGCCAATCTAATCTACAGAAATGCATGTGTTGTTTAGAACAATGAATTTTAATGCTTGGGCTGCTAAATGCAAAAGGAAATTTAAGCCATATTTACACACATGTTGTGTTCCTAGGAAAACCACAGGCCTTCCTGGCAGAGAGGCTGGTCAGCAACAGTATTGGGGGTTTTCCTCTAGAAAAGGCTGCTAAGATCCCTGGGAAGAGCAGAGAAATATTCAAGCATTATGTAGAGCCCACTTTAATATCACCTAAAAAGCACCATTCACCAGCTTTGATGTCTCGGCTGAGTAGAAATAACACTTCCCTCATCAAAAAAGTTGTTTGATCCCTGAATTCTGTTTTTTTTTTTTTTTTCTTTTTAGATATTAACTCAGAGCATTTCAGTCTCCCCTGAGGATGAAGCGATGAAAGGGGGCAGTTGATTTAGTGAATAAAGTTATTTAACTTCATTATTATTGCAGGCCTGAATGGGGGGGGGGGGGCTGTCCCTTTTCTGTTGGCAAGTCCGTGCTTCTTACTCTGTCACCTCACCACCCACACAGCCCCTAGCCAGTTCTCACATCATCTCACATAGATAACAGTATCTCTGCCACCCTCAAAGACCACGTGTGTACACACTACCAGAACGATCTTTTCAACATACTCAATGTGGGACCAGGAGATGGCATGATGGTTATGTTGCTGGACTCCCACATGGCCGACCATGGTTCAAGTCCTGGACCTGGTGGCTTAAAACTCATGCCCGGTGCATGAGTGCATGCCCAAAATCCCAAGAGGAGATGGAGGAGAAGGGATTATGGTGTGGCCATCCCCCCTGGGAGGTGATGCTCTCTGTCTCTCTGGCAAGCACACACACCCTGTAGCAAAAATCTCTCTTAAAAAAAAAAAAAAAAAAGAGTTGGATGAGTCCTGTTGGATGAGTGCCTACTCTGATGATCTCGTCTCAATCTGATCATCTTTAAGGCTGTCTCCAAGTAAGGCCACCTCACGGGGACTGGGGGTCAGGACTTTAAAATCTTTATGGGGGAACACAATTCAAGTCATAGCAACTATTTATTGTTGTTGCTGGGTTTTTTTTTCTTTTTTCTTTTTTTTTTGGAGAGGGCTATAGGGCGCGTGCGCTCGCCAGACAGACAGAGAGAGACAGAGAGATAGAAAGCAGGAAATCACCCCCCAGGGGGGATGGCCACGCCGCAATCCCTTCTCCTCCATTCTCCTCTCGGGATCCTGGGCACGCACGCACACGTGAGTTTAAGCCGCCGGGTCTGGGACTCAAACTGCGGTCTACGTGGGAGTCCAGCGACATAGCCATTACGCTAACTGCTGGTCCCTTGTTGTTGTTTTTTAACCTGTTAGAGGGCATGTGTGCTTGCCAGAGACAGACAGTAAGACAGAGAGAGAGGGAATTTGAGGACTCCTCTCCCTTCCATGGAGGACAGTCAGACGTAATCCTTTCTCATCCATTTATCCTTTCAGGATTTGAAGAATGTACACACATATGCCCAGCATGTTTCTCAAACCACCTAGTCTGGGACTCGAACTGTGTAGTCAGCCATGTAAGATCTAGCCGCCTTAATAACCATGTCACCCACTTAAGATTTATAAGGCCTTTCATAGGGTGGGCTTGTACCATCAATGCCTGGACGACACCAGTGCCTTCACAATTCTGGCTCCAACACAATTGAGCCCCATCCATGGTTATGTCTGAGTTCAAATTTCTGCTCTGCCACCCGTTGGCCACTCAACTGCCCTATGCCTCAGCTTTTTCATCTTTAAAATGACAGTAATGATAACAACAATGTCTACCTCAAAGGGATTGTTGTGAGGGTTAAACCAATCCATGCAAATAAAGCCCTTGGAATAGTGCCTGGCTCATAATAAGTGATCAGTGAAGGTTAAATGCTATTATTTTTGTTTTGTTTTTGGAGATATTTTTGTTATAGGGCACATGCAATCACCGGAGAGAAAGTGAGAAATCACCCCTTGGGGGGATGGCTATACCTCAATCCTTCCTCCTCCGTTCTCCTCTGGGGATTTTGGGCACATATGCAAACGTGCCCCGGGAGAGTTTCAAGCCTGGGGTCTGGGACTCGAACCATGGTCGACCACATGGGATTCCAGAGTCTTAACCACTGGCCCCAATACTATTGTTTCTGTTTTTCAATGTCCTCCCTTGCTTCTTTTCCTCCAATGAGGCTATCCTTTCACTGTCCCCAAATAGGCGGTGATGGCATCCCAAGGTCACCCTGCATGTATCCAGGATTAAAACCCAGACCCCTCCCTGTTCCCCCAGTCCAGGGCTGGTTCAGCTGCCTTAGATTGGAGAGGGGTGAGCCTCACAGTCTTCTGGCTACTTCCAGCCACCACGAATCATTCCAAGGGTGAACCACGAAAACTTTCCTGTTCTTCAAAACCTAGCTTGCGATGAGCTAAATGTGCCCTAAGTGTTAGCAGCCGTTGTTCTGATACGTGTTAATTTGTCACTCGGGGATACAGAGGGGATGGGAAAAGCATCGAGCACTTGGTAATGTTTTGCCCCAGTCTTCATCAGCATCCTAATTATTCCACACCTTTTTAATAGAGGAAGCATTAGCATTCCTAAACTGCATAGGGGTCTGATTGAAATAATGTCTCCTGAATTACCTTTCCATAAACCGAAGAAAGAAAGAAAGAAGTGGGAAGCTCCCCAGACCCAGCTTCTTCCTGGGCTCATGCCTGGTCAGGGTCTCAGGGAGGCATGTGAAGGGAGAGTGGGTGGGCTGTGGCTACTGCGTTAGAGCCACTGGAGGTAGATGCTGACCGTTCCTTTCACTTTTTTCTCCTCCCATCCTTTCACATTATCCTCATTTCTGTGGCCTGGCTCATGTGACTACCCCCCCCCCCCTTCTCTTTCAGGAAGCCTTCCGTGACTGCATCCTTTCCTGCTGCTTATAGATGTGCTAACAGACCAGGCTCTTGGTTCTATGCAGACAACGCTTGCCACCTTGGATTCAAATTGCTCAAGGACAAAGTCCTGCTGGGGCCTGTTTTGTCCTCTCTGTAGCTGTCAGCACAGGCCCCAGCCCACAGTAAGTCTCTTTCTATAGCTACAGACTTAGCCCAACAGTAAGGGTTAAAAGGGCAGCTTGAAGGCTCACTATAGTATGGTCGTCCCACTCACTCCCATTCCAGCTGCCTCTGCAGATATGGCCACTCCGGAGGACATAGCTGACTTCAGTGAAATGCACAGTTGGGCTTAATATCCAAGGAAGATCTTCCCACTAAAAAATGAGCAGCCTCAGAAGGCCTCTAGGAACTGCAGAGCAGCAGGTGGGTGTCCTTCTGAGGCCCAAGGACTCTAGGGCTCCATGGCAGCAATGTCTCATGGCTGTTTTGTGTCATTCTTTGCAAAGAAAACACTAGCCTTTTTCTCCAGGCCTTGTATCGCAGGGAATCTGTAGCCAACACCACTTTGTTAACATGGGTACAAACAGAACGTCTCACATCTCCGAGCTGTCACTCCACTGAGAGTCATTCACGTAAACAACGAGGTCCTCGTGGGTTTGATGGCAACACAAACACCACTTGTGACTCAATTAAGGAAACGGTAATTAAAAAAGGGGAACAGCATGCAGTCTCTCCTATCGTTCTTCCCACTGAGGCCTGGGCTGCTATCAGGAAACTTACAGGGATCTGCCCATGGGGCCTGTGTTTCTGCCCTGGGCAGAGCTGGCCCAGGATGAGGTAAGGAAGGTGGGAAGATGTGAGCATGTACCCCTGACCTCACACCCTTGAGTGCTGTAAGTTCATACAAATGACTGTAAATTAACAAAGAGCACCTAAGAAGATACAACGTGGCCCCTGGAGAATAGTCACAATTTTTTGGCTCTCAGATAATCACAGCCAATATTTTTATTTTTGCTGAGGGCTGGGCCCTGTTGTAAGACTTTTCTTTCCTTTTCTTTTCTTTTCTTTTTTGAAGAGATTTTTGCACCTGTGCTTGCCAGAGAGACAGAAAGAGACAGGGAAACAAAAAGCAAGAAATCATCTCCCATGGGGATGGCCACTCCACAATTCTTTCTCCTCCATTCTCCTCTTGGGATTTAGAGCATGCATGCACACGTGCCCGGTGTGTTTTAAGCCACTGTGTCTGGGACTTAAACCATGGTTAACTACGTCTGAGTCCAGCAATGTAGCCATTATACCATCTGCTGCTGGTCTCCTCCAGAATGATGAGAAAATAAATGTCTACTGTTTAAGCCCCTCAGTCTGTGGTATTTTATTGTGGCAGTCTGAGCTGACTAATAAAAGTGCCTTGAAATCTTTTTGAAGCACTAAGGCCAACATGCAGCAAGCAGGGACTGGCTGACTCATCATTCTCCTACTGTTGGCCAGAAGGCTGGATAGCCAGACAGACGGCTAGAAGGCTGGATGGGTGAACAGACGGAAAGCTGGGTATACATGTTACTCACCCAGAGTTAGGGGCAATGCCCCTGGATCAACACTGTTCTGAAGACTGTTCCAAAACCAGCTTGGCAGTTTTCCACCATTTCCTCTCCATTTTCATAGAGGACTGAGATCATGGCGAAGAGATGTCCATGGGCCTCAAAGAGTCTGGACATTTCTCAGTGAGCTGCAGCTCTGATTGCATGCTCAGTGGGTTAACTTCAGTCCCACCCCCATCAGGAGCTCTGAAAAGTATCCACAACTAACACAAATACGAAGAACAACCACATCCTGAAATGATTCCTGTGTATGCTTTCAATTCTATAAATTACATCCCCTGAGTTCGGGGCAGGATGCTATTTGGGAAAACTAACAGCTGTGACAATCATCCTGAGGGCCCGGGATCCAGGCTAAACTTGGGCCTGGCAAGCACTTCCTGCAAACCTACTGTGTGTTAGGCCTTGTGATGGGTGCTAGGGGCACGGAGGTGAACAGGACTCCCTCTCTGCTCTCAAGGAGCGCTCGGTCTGGGTGAAGCCTCTGCCCTCCGTCCTCAGGAACTCAGCAGGGTCATAGAAGGCTGATTCCCCTTCCGCACCCCTACTCCACCTAGGCAAACTGCGGGCAGACTCTTCCTTCCTTGGACAGGAAGCAGGGCACTAAGCAAAGGGGAACAGAAGGCAGAGCTCAGGAGGACAGCCAGCTTCAAAACAAGGACGTTCTCGGGGGCCATGTCCAAAGGGAAGAGAAGTAAAAGGGTAACCTGGATCAGAGAACTGGAAGACGGGACCAGCAGATGGCATAATGGATACGTTGCTGGACTCCCCCATAGTCGACTGTGGTTTGAGTCCCAGACCTGGTGGCTTAAAACTCACACTGGTGCGTCTGCATGGGTGCCCAAAATCCCAAGAGGAGAATGAAGGAGAAGGGATTGCAGTGTGGTCATCCCTCTGGGGGGGTGAATGCTCACTTTCTGTCTCTCTCTCTCTGTGTCTCTCCGGTGAGTGCACACATCCTATAGCAAAAATTCCTAAAGAAACAGACAAAAACTGGAAAACATTTTATTTTGGGGGGTGAGGCAGGACATTGGTTAGGTAGAAATGAAGTTAAACAAGACGCGTGACCAGTGACGCAAGCAGGCAGAGGGAGGGAGCCACTTTCAGAGCACCAGGGACTTGGGTGTGAGAAAGGTCATTGACGTAGAAGATAGAAGCAGCTGTCTGCCGAGTCCCACCCCCAGGCACACCGGACACCCTGCAGCACAGGACCACATCTGAAAATGCCAGTGGTTAGCTCAGGGCCAGGGCCACGGAAAGAGCAACTCTCTGAAGTGGGTTGTATTCCCCCTTTATTTTTCACTTAAGTTGAGAAATTAAAGGTCAGTGCCTCTGGCCCATGGTCCTGCCACGAGTTAACCAGAGCCACAGCTGCCTGGGTCAATGGGATCCGGGGCCGTGTCCCTCACCCCCAGTCTTGTGGCCTCCCAAGGGGTGTTCTGAAATTGCAGACACCCACCAGACCTCTCTGGGTCGGCGTCAGTTCCCTTGTCTGTGAAATGGGTCATCTGGGGATTGAGGATGGAATGAATCAGTGTGACAAAGAAGCATTTGTCAAATGGGGTGCACCACCCACGTTTCTGGGGTATGGTTGGTAGTTAGGGGCAGAGCAGGGAGAATAATGGCAGTAAACATTGTGCTGTCCTTAAGTGTATTTATGACTTTCTTCCATGACACAGAAAGAGGCATTAGAGAAGCACCTCCCACCCCAACCCCGCCAGGGCGTTCACACCGGGACCCACCCTCAATCTCACGGGGCCCAGATCACTGGCACAAACGCCTGTACCTACAATGCACAGGGGCGTCTCAGAACCCAAACCCAGGACCTTTCCCATGTGGGTCCAGGTGCCTTTCCACCACACCACCACCAGGCCCAGCCTCATCAGAGCTGCGTACGTGCCAGGCACTGCTCTGAAGACCAATCAGAGTACGAACCCATCGAGCCTCACTTTATCCCCAGAGGAATGGACTATGATCATCTGCATTTTACAGGTGGGGAAGCGGAGGCACAGGGTGTTAGGCAACGTCCCCAGCGCCCCACATCCACACTCGGCCACCTGCCTCAGAAGCCCAGCTCTTCCCTGCTCCAATCTACATGGCCCAGCAGAAGGAATGCAGGCTGGGTGCCCACAGAGGCGGTGAGAAGCCTGGCTCCGCCTGATAGTTCTGTGCCCTTTGGCAACTCGCTGAACCTCTCTGGGACTATTTGTCTCTCAAATGGAGATTGAAATGCAGCGTGCAGCTCACTGGGGCCGTCAGGACGACTCTCAGACATGAAGTAGGGAAGCCCTCAGCCCTGTGCTTGGCACCCAGGAGTGCCCGATGGACAGCAGCAGCTCTGACACGAGGAGGAGGCAGAATAAAAAGAAGAGGAAGGAAAAGAGGAGGAGGAGGAGGAGAGAAAGAAAAGAAAACAGGGGAGCAGGGGGAGGAGGGAGAGGAGGAAACGGAAAAGAAGAGGCAGAGGAAAATGAGAAGAAGGACGGAGAGCAGTAAGAAGAGGAGGAAAAGGTGGAGACAGACGCCCACTACCTGCTCTGACCTGCCTTTCTTTCTAGTTTCCCCACCTGGCACAGGTGAGCCAGTCTGTCAATGGCAGCAAGGGCTAGGAGGACCTAGCCATCCCTGGTTCCCCAGCAGGGACTTCTCCCCAGGCCCTCCTGTCCCTGCAGCCCCCGGAGCCCAAAGTACAAGGAGCTCCATGAAGACATCCATTTAAGGCACGGCCATGATTGGGGCTTGCAAATCAATAGGCCTTTCACGGCCGTTCTCAGAATCGGAGGCGTAGTTAGCTCAAATAATGCATCATGCCAGCAAGGCCAGGGGCGGGAGCTGTCATCTCCAGTCAGTGCACAGGAAAATCTGGCCCCTCTTGGGCCCTGGCACCAGTGCCACTGAGGGCTACCCACTTGGTCTCCTGCGAGACCCAGCATAGGGCAAGTGGCTATAGCTGCTGTGAGTGTGAGCGTGTGCGTGTGCATGCGTGTGTGTGTGTGTGTGTGGCGAGAAAGAGATTGGTTGTGTGCATGTTTTTGTGTGTTTGTATTTGTGTATGTGTCTGTCTTTTTTTTTCCAAGAGGCCATCAGCATTCTGGCAGCGTCCTGAGAAATTCATCAAATTATTTAACCTTTGCTGGAATAAATAATACATGTGCTTTCTCAGGATTTATTCTGATTAAGCCGTTCTGGAGTGGAGCCAGGCCTGAGCCCGCCCCAGGAAAGGCAGGAAGGAGGTGGCAGCACAGGATGGGAAATCAGGAGGCCAGCTGAGGGCTGGGTGGGAGGGGGCCGATGAGGCCGGAGGGCCCTGTGGTGGAGGTGGACCCCCGTGGCCTCTCCAGGATGGTGGGTCGTAGAGGAAGAAGATACACGACCCCAACCTGTCTCTCCACCTGTAGGCAGTCTGCCTCCACCAGGACATGAGAAGGACGTGCAGTGGAGAGTGAGCTGGGCGTGGAGTTCAGGGCCATGGCTCAGACTGCACAGGGACCATCTGTGTGTCCCGGAGGCTGTACTGAGTAGGTCTGGGTTTGAATCCCTGCTCTGCCCTGTCATGTGCATCTATTGCACCCACCCAGATGGTGCCCAGGACGCATGGCCTCTGCCCATAGTGAGTGCTCAGTAGGTGCTAGGTTGGAACATGTAAAACTGCTGATAGGTGACCAACTTTAACCTACCAAAAGACCGCTTCATACAGCTTACCGTACGGAAGCACGCAGTGACGATGACCACGCATGCCAATGCTGGAGGGTCACCTGTGCCCTGGTCTACACCTATGCGTCCTACGCGTAGCTTCTTATGGCAGACTTATGTGTCTATATAATTAGTACCAACCTCAATTTACAGATGGGGCCAGGTTGGTCAGGGAATTGCTTGAGAACACCAGGTAACAGAAGGCTAGAGTTGGGATTTGAACCTCCAGCTCTGGAGATTTGAGCCCCAAAGCTCCTCCAAATCACATACCATGATATCATTTCCCTTTACCTTCTCTGAGAGGACACCATAACCAAGTATAGGGGTGAGAAAGGCAGAGAGAAGGCTGCAGATTTCCAGATGTGATTGCTTACGTGGAAGGTAAACGAGAGGCGAAGGGGATAAGCTAGGAAATCTGAGCCCGCCGGTGGCATAACATCGACAAGCACGTGATGTCAGTGTGAGAAGGTCTAGACGAATCAGAGGCTTTGAATCGGGGGATTGCAGTGTTTGGAACTTTTGCACACACAGAGGTATCAGAAGATCTCAGAAAGATTCCAGAGAGGGCCTAGAAGCCAGCCATAACATGAGCAAGTCTCATAAAGGCTCTGGATTCCGGAAAAATGAGTCTGCTTTTGATTTGTTCTAAACCACTCGGAGCATCAGACATTGAAACAGGCAAGCCGAAGAGGTCAATGTAGAGCTTTGGACAGAGGTGGTCGGCCCCCAGAGGTGAGGTGTGGGGCTCAGGAAGCAGGCTCACTTTCTCTCCTAGGCCTCAGTGTCCTCACTGCTGTGTGGGAGGTCACCTCTCTCCACAGTCCCCCTGAGCTGTCCTAGTCTGTAGTCACCATCCTGTAATCTGTGCACCTCTGCACAGCCAGGAGAGCAGGCAGGGCCTCCAGGCTTGGTCTGCTTGGGTTCAAATCCAGCTCTACACTGGGCAGGTGACCTCTCCCCTCTGCCACAGTAATCCCTACCTGTAGGCTGGGAGGTTTGATAAACAAGACGATTCTGTAAAGCATCTGGCTCGGAGCTGCAGAGGAACCACCTGTCCTAATGCTCAGGAAGGGCCTAGGCTTGGATGGAGGGGTCAGAGGAGTGTCCCAGGGGATGAGGCAGCAGGGGAGAGTTCAAACCCTAGCTCCTGCTGGGAGTCAAACCATGTGACTCTGCAGAACAGAAGATCCCCACATTTCCACGGGTGCCCCGTGGGCTCCGGCCCCTCACTCAGAAGCAGAAACCTGGTATTGGAAAGGTTTACAACTGGCCAATGATCACCCCAAATAATCTTCCTTGAAACCACATATCATTTTCTTCTTAAAAAACGAAATCTCTAATTAGAGTTTCCTCTGAACGTTTTCTCTTTGAAAAAAATTAAAAATGTATAAACCCTCCTGTTTCGTGTATGTATATTTCATTGCTGCATAATTGGGATCTTTGTCAGTAACCGGGGTAGCGGGCGACAGCCTTTTAATCGGCTACGGATGCTAATGTAGGGAGAGACACTTTCCCCCTCTTTGCTCAACGGTTCCAGCCAGAGACGAGAGTCCTCCCTAATAAGTATTTATGTCAAAATCCTTTTTGGGGAGTGGGGAGGCGCAGCAGCTGTAGCACAGTTGAAAGACGTGGCTCTGATTACAGTACGCAGCGAGGGGGGGGATCACTTTTAGAGCGAAACAGTGTTAATCAAGTTAATCACAAAACCCGCGCTATAATTGCTTCTGCTCTCAGACAAAATTTTACTTTTATCTAAATTACTAAAGTGAGGAGAGTGCAATCCACTCTAATTTAGCTTTTGAGCTAAGGAGAAAGCGTGTGTGGAAGGCTAGAGAGGTTTTTATAACATCAGGAGAACTCAGGCTATGGAATTCTGCTCTCCTCCCTCCATCTCTCCCACCCACCCTCCCTCCCTCCAAGACATACTAGCCCAGGCTGAAAGTAGGGACTCCTGGTCTACCAGTTGAGGGTGTGGGAAGAAGTTACTTACACTCAATGTCCTCAGTTTCTTTGGCTGTGAAATGGGATGATAATGGTACCTATCTCAGGATCACGGATCAGATGAAATGAACTGACGAGGATAAAGTTATGGTGTGTGCTTCTATGTGTTCCCCCCACCACCCACACACACACACACACACCCCACATTCAGGAAGTGTTAGCTGCTATTGTTACCCCTCAATTTTCCTCCCTTTCTTCCTTTGCTGTTCCTTCCTTCCCCTCTGCCTACTTCTCCTCTCTTCCCTCCTCTCTCTGACTCCCACCTCCTATGAGGAGGCACCCCCTCTGTGAGAGGCATGAGCTCTCTCCAGAGACACACAGTCTGATTCTCCATGAGTCCAAGTAACAGAGGGAAATGAGGATGACCTCAAGAGAGAAAATGAAGCCTGGGGAAGGCCTAAGTGCAGAGCTAGGGCCTAGAACCAGAGGGACCCCTTCTTCCAGCTGGGAGTCAAGAAGGGGTGCATGAACATGTGGTATGTAGCTGGGCACAGAGCTATGCCACCCAGATGTGGAGTTAGGAGGATGGAACTGCACTCTGGAAAGCAGGACTTGCATGAGCAAAGGTCTGGAGGGATGGGCAGGGAGTGGATGTACAGGGATATGGCAGCAACCTGGGTACCATCAGGTGACTCGGCCAAGCGCAGTCCTAATGACAGGCCCACGCTGTCATCCCTGGCCTGTGAAACCCTCACATTTCATCTCTGAGCACTGCTTGAAGGGAACTTCCAGGAGACCTCTGGAGACCTTATGATGGCCCACATTGGCCCTACACAATCCCATTGTCATGGGTCGTCATACTCCTGCCCTCCACCAGCCTCACTTTCTCCCATCACAGCCTCTTGGGGGGCTTCCAAATCCAATGAGGAGCGGATGTCATCCACTTGCCCGGAAACACAGATTAGAGAAAACACACACAGTCAATTTAACTGGCAATTAAACAGGCTCCCCTATGTAATTAGCGTCAAGACAACTCACAATTACTACGGGGCGCGCATTTGCAGTCGACGCTCCACATTTATATAGAGCGACAATTACTGGGCGCTAATATCTTAACAGGAAGCGGAGGAAATTTGTGAAACCATTTCAGGAGGCAGCCCATCTTGTCCTTTTGCACTGTAAATAACTCTCTTGTAAATGCGACTGTAAAATTAAAGCGGGAATGCCTGAAATCATACAGAGGAGGAAAAATATTTACTCTATGGGAAGTAACTGCTCTTTTGAGATGACTGATCTAAGGAGACTAGTTGAGTGATAGTAGTAATAGTTAACAGCACTGAGGAGGGCTCCCCTTAAGCCAGGGCTATTTCATGCTTTATTGCACTCAGGTCTCACAGAGATGGGAAACTGAGGGCAGGGAGGTGACACAGCTTGCTCCAGCTCAGATGGTGGGCAACAGAATACAAATTCGGGTCTGACTCAAAAACCGTTGTGTAAAACCACAGGACACCCTGTTTCTGTCTATGCCACTGGACAGCACTCACATCCCATCTCAGGCACTAAGTAGTTAATGGGGAGGCAGAGGTGGGAGAGAGAGAGGCTTGCTTGAGGTATGCAGCAAGTCCATGGCCTCTCACTATCTGATCCTTTCCACTGGTGCAAATGGAGAAGACAGCCTGGAAGCCCGCCACAAAGTGACCCCTCCAGTAACTCCGTCTCTGCTGGAACTGTCTTATAGGTCTGAGGCCTTGTTACCAGAGAGGAAGGTGGCTTCTGAGTTAACAGATGTCATGCAACGGGATCCAAATGAGGAGGATCTGAAACTACTGAACATTGCACTGGGCACACAAAAGCATTTTCCTTTCTCTTCCCTTCTTCTAACCCTTTGTAAATACCCCTGAAAGGGATAACAGCCATCCTTTAAATTAGGAACACAGCAATTAGAATACTTAGCCTCATGTGATACATAAACTTAGCTCATCCAGACTTTAGGGGTAAAAATCTACTCATCCAAGCCATTATGCCAGTTGGTGGATATAGCAGTTAGCTATTGCTGTGTAACAAATCTCTATAAAATTCAGGAGCTTCAAAACAATGATTTGTTGTCACTTCTCCATCTGCTGGTCAGTAGGGTTAATCTAGGCTGGGCTCAGTTGGGCACCTCTTCTCACTGCAGGTCTGTGATTCAGCTAGCAGCAGTGCTTCATTTATCTCATAGACAGACTCCTTGGGCCAAGAACATGATCTTCTCATGAGGACAAAACATTTAAGGGAGGCCTGGGCTTGGGCCTAGTACAGTGTCACTCCTGTCCACATGCTACTATAGACAAAGTAAGTCACAAGGCCAAAGCCAACTCACATGGCAAGGGTACTGATACAGGGAGAAGTGAAGAATTGTAGGGAAGGAGGCATTCTTCCTACCACAGCATAACACAACAATGACTAAGTCATTTTCTTATTTAAAAACCTCAGTATCAGATGGAGAAGAAGCTAGCAACTGGAGGGATATGACTTTTATTAACCTTTTATTTATGACTCTGTAAAATGGGAATAATCACAACTAGCACACAGGGTTGTTGTGAGATATAAAAGAGATATTCCATGTAACCTAGAATCTACTTACAATTTGTCTCTCAAAGTTTCATGTTTTGAAATTTGGTCTTTACTGAGTGGTGACTGACTGTTGCCCCAAAGTTCATGGGTTGGGACTTGATCATATTATAAAGGTGTTAAGCAAAATCTTACTCCTTTCATAGTGTTCTAGAGTGGCACCTTTGAGTGTGATAAAGTCGTTAAGGCAAGGCCCTCATGACTGAATTCTGGTATGTTTATAAGGAGATGGAATGAGGCAGGCATCACCACATGGCTACAGACTAGAACAAGGAGAAACTTGAGGACAACTGTTCTCAAAATTCTGCCCTCAGCCATGATGTGGCCCTTAGCCACAGGACCCTCAAACCATGAGCTGAATACATTTCTATATTGTTTTTTCATAAATTCATCTAGTTGATGATGGACTAACACACCAACCATGCCTGACAAGTCTACACACTCAGCAGTACTCCCCACCAGCCCTAGGGTAACCAACTTATCCTGGTTTACTTAGCTGGTTGGTCATCCTAATTATGCTCATTACCAAAGCTAATCTTCATAGCACTGGTACTAGATGTACCACTTATCCCTCACAACCACCCTCCCCAGCAAGGGTCACATTTTATTTATTTATTTATTTTGCTATATGGTGTGTGTGCTCACTAGAAAGGTGGAGAGACAGAAGGAGAGAAACCACTCCCTAGAGGGATAGCTATGCTACCCTTCTCTTTCATTCTCCTCTCAAGATTTTGGGTACACGTACATATGCATTCAGCATGAGTTTTTAAGCCACTGGGTCCAGGACTTGAACCCGTCAACTATGTGGAAGTCCAGCAATGTAACCATTATACCACATGCTAGTCCCAAGAGGTCACTATTTTGAAGCTGCTGACAATAAGACTCAGGGCAGCACTAGGGAATATGGAGGACAAAAGATGGGTTTTTAAATGGTCACTTCCTCTTTCCCACTATACAAGATGGCAGGTGAAAAAGCTGCAAAGCAGGACATTAAGGAGAAGAAACCTGAAGCCAAGAAGGATGAGCCAGTGGCGAGGTTTAAAAGGGTGACCCCAAGGCTAAAAAGCCCAAGAAGGGGAAGCCCCATTGCAGCCGAAACCCCGTCCTAGTCCGGGGCATTGGCAGATACTCCCGGTCTGCCATGTATTCCAGGAAGGCCATGCACAAGAGGAAATACTCGGCCACTAAATCCAGGATCGAAAGAAAAAGATGGGGAAAGTTCTTGCGACTGTCACAAAACCAGTTGGTGGGGACAGGAATGGTGGTACCCAGGTGGTTAAACTGCACGAAATGCCTAGGTATTATCCTACTGAAGATGTGCCTTGAAAGCTGTTGAGCCATGGCAAAAACCCTTCAGTCAGCATGTGAGAGAGCTGCGAGCTAGCATCACTCCTGGGCCCATTCTGATCATCCTCACTGGACACCACAGAGGCAGGAGAGTGGTTTTCCTGAAGCAACTGAGCAGTGGCTTGCTACTTATAACTGGGCCACTGGTTCTCAATCGAGTTCCACTGCATAGAACACACCAGAAATTTGTCATTGCCACCTCCATGAAAATTGATATTAGCAAAGTAAAAATCCCAAAGCACCTTACTGATGCTTACTTCAAGGAAAAGAAACTGTGGAAGCCCAGACACCAGGAAGGTGAGATCTTTGACACAGAGAAGGAAAAATACGAGATTTGAGAGCAGCGCAAGATTGATCAGAAAGGTGTGGACTTGTGAATTTTACCAAAAATCAAAGCTGTTCCTCAGCTCCAGGGCTACCTGCAGTCCGTGTTTGCCCTTACAAATGAAGTTTATCCTCACTAATTGGTGTTCTAAATTTTTTGCCAAGAACCTAATTAAATAACTGATCATATAAATAAATAAATAAATAAATAAATAAATAGTCACTTCCTCTAAGGAGCCAACATCTAAGAAAGTTAGATAAGAAATGCATGAGGAGTAACAGCCATGACACAAGGTGAAAGCTATTATGACTCCACCTTCCTTAGGAATGGTAAGCTTAGGATTTTACTTTATTTTATTTCACATTTTATTTTTTTATTTTTTTTTTTTTGCCATTGGATGGATGCACTCACAGAGAGAGATAGAGAGACACAGAGAGAGGGAAAGTGATAATCACTCCCCAGGGAGGATGGCCACTCCACAATCCCTTTTCCTCCATTCTCCTGGGATTTTGAGCATGTACACACACGCTCCTGGCATGATTTCAAAGCCACCAGTTCCAGAATGGGAACTGTGTTTGGCCATGTGGGAATCGAGCACCTTAACTACCAGGCTACCTGCTGGCCCTAAGCTTGGGATTTTTAAAACATTAACATTCCCATTCCTTTACAGTGACTCTATCATGACAGCCAAAGTTAAGAGTCTGACTTTGGAAATTCAAGGAAAATTATATCTGGCAAGAGTTTCTGTGAGAAAAAGAATTTACTTTAGTTCTCACTGGGGGGCTCCTGTTACAAATATATTTGTGTATAAATGGAAAACCTTTAAATCACCAGAGGATAGGAGGAAGCTCTTCAACTGTTTGGGTCTCTGAAATCCTGGGAATGAAGAGGAATCTCTCAGGGTGCTCTGGGTAACGTCAGCACTCTCCATTTACTTAGAAATGGGACCAGCAGATGCCGGAGTGGTTATGTCGCTGGACTCCCACATCACAGTTTGAGTCCTAGACCCGGCAGTTTAAACTCACGCCAGGCATGTGTGTGTGTGCCCAAAATCCCCACAGGAGAATGGAGGAGAAGGGATTGTGGCATGGCCATCCCCCTGAGGGATGATTTCTCGCTCTGTCTCTCTGGTGAGTGTAAATGCCCTGTAGAAAAATCTCTTGGAAAAAATAGAAGAAATAGTATCAACTGCAACAAAGTCAACAGACTTGATTATTTATCTATCCCCTTTCCAGCAAGGCCCTTTAATTTAAAATTTTCGTTGTCTTAAAAGGTCATAGGTGAAGCCATATAGTAACCAGAACATAGCACATGAACGGGGTATTACCTGAGGAGGCCAGTTTTGTCCTCAGCCCTGACATCTGGAAGAGCTAAGTCTATGAGGGCATCAAGATGCCTTGAGTAGGATGGTGGTGGTGGTGGGCGGGGTTTGAGAACAGCCACAGGTGAGCTTGGGCGCGTCCTGCCTCATGACTTTCACCTGTGACACCAGGGGGCTGATCTGCCAGATTTCAATTCGCCCTACTCAGTTAAGGTGAGTAGTGAATGTTCAGTGTCTAGTGCTTTTGTTTTATTTTTGGTTTTGCTACAGGGCACGTGCACTCACCAGAGAGACAGACAGACAGACAGACAGAGAGCAAGCCACCAGCCACCAGGTCCTGAACTCGAACTGCATCAGCCATATGGGAGTCCAGCATCTTAACTAACCTGCCACCTGCCAACACCTAGACCTTTTTCTTTTCTTTTCTTTTCTTTCCTTTTCTTTTCTTTTCTTTTCTTTTCTTTTCTTTTCTTTTCTTTTCTTTTCTTTTCTTTTCTTTTCTTTTCTTTTTTCTTTCTTTTCTTTTCTTTTCTTTTCTCTCCTTTCCTTCCTTCCTTTCTTTCTTTCTTTCTTCCTTTCTTTTTTCAGAGAAAGCCTTGCTTTATTTAAATGATTGTCTGTGTGATTGCCAATGCCACTATGTACACGAAAGTGGGAGGACTCTATTTCTTGGTCTCTTCCTCCTTGGACAGAATCTTGGTGATCTCCTCCTTGGCCTGGAGGCGCTCCTCATGGCATTTGCGTGCTTCCTTGGTCTCAGACCGGTTGGCTTCAGCCTGGTCTGCCAGGAGCTTCCTGCAGGCCTGGTCTGCCTTCGGCTCGTGGATGTGCTCGTGAGAATCTTGTTTTGAACACATCCCCTTCACCTTCAGGTACAGTCTGTGATACACGTGGCTGTCGATCTTCCGAGCAGCTGGGACAGAATCTTCACTGTCCTTATCCAGGCCACCTTCTCTGGCACCCTAGCACTGGCTGTGCCCTTTCGCTTACCTATGCCCCCACGCCTGCCCTTCCAGCGGGCCACCATGCTTTTCCAGCACTGGGCCCAGGAATGGACAGTCACAGGCTTGTGGATGATGGGCCCGTCTGATCAGCTTCTAGATATGCCCATGGGAGTTGGCACTGGCAGTTTCATTGGTCTCCTTGGGGCCCAACCAGACCTTCTCTGTGTCGTACAGTAATTCTAACTAGTAGCATCAGTATTGCCGGGGAGTTTGTTGGAAAATGGGCATTCTGGGGCCCCATTCAGGTCCACTGAATCAGAAGCTGGGCTCCTTCCTGCTTTCCGAAAGCCCAGTTCCCTTTTTCTCATTTCGGACATGAGGCAGTAAAAGCTTCATGCGATGCCTCCAGCTTGAGGGCAGAGGGATTTCTTTTCTTTTTTTTTTTTTTTTTTTAATGGTTTTTGCCATAGGGTGCATGTACTCATTGGAGACAGAGACAGCGAGAGGGAAAGTAAGAAATCATTTCCCGGGGTCAGCAAGTGGCATGGTGGTTAAGGGTGCTAGATTTCCACATGGCCGACTGTGGTTCAAGTCCCAGACCTGGAGGCTTGCTCTCTCGTCTTCCCTTTCTTTTTCTCTCTGTCTCTGTCTGGTCAAGTTAAAATAATAATAATAATAATAATAAATTGAATTAAATAAATAAATAATAATTTTTTTAAAAAAAAGAAATCATTTCCCAGGGAGCTGGCCATGCTGTAATCCCTTCTTCTCCTCATGGAGGACACTAGAGACAAGCCTCTTCTGAAGCCTGAGCTTACCCATGGCTGCGGCCACAGCAGCGAAAGGAAAGAACGCCATCTGGCCTGGCTTCTCCCAGACCTGCTTTCTATAATGGGGACTTTAAGCAAGACCTCTAAGCTTTGTGGGCTAAGTTTCTTCATCTACAAAGTGGGGGGCGATGATCAGACCTAGTTCATGGAGCTATCATGGAAATTGAGTAAGACCATATGTGTAATGTGTTCAGAACAGGTGATCATTTTCGACATTGCTTCTTAGGCACTGATTTGATGCCCGGCATTGTGCTGAGCAAGGGGACCCTGTAGTGGGCAGAGGCAGACCCAGCCCCATGATAACAACAGGGTACCTGGCATGTAGCACAGTCCAATATATCCACGCACCCACCGTAATCCAAGAGGTCAAAACAGGGCACAGAGGGACCAGCAGTTAGCGTAATGGCTATGTCGCTGGACTCCCACGTAGTCGACCGCGGTTCGAGTCCCGGACCCGGCGGCTTAAAACTCACGCCGGGCGCGTGTGCGTGCGTGCCCAAGATCCCGAGAGGAGAATGGAGGAGAAGGGATTGCGGCGTGGCCATCCCCCCTGGGGGGTGATTTCCTGCTTTCTGTCTCTCTGTCTCTCTCTGTCTGTCTGGCGAGCGCACGCGCCCTATAGCAAAAACCTCTCCAAAAAAAAAAAAAAAAAAAAAAAAAAAACAGGGCACAGAAAGACCACCAGGTAGCCACAGAGCCACAAAGGGGTCAGCAGGTAGTGTGGTGGTCAAGGTTCTGGACTTTCAAATGGCTCACCACAGTTCAAATCCTGGATCCAGCACCTTGAAAATCACACCAGGCATGTGTATGTGTGTGTCCAGGATCCCAGGAGTAGAATGGAGAAGAAGGGATTGCAGCGTGACCAACTCCCTGGGGAATGGTTTCTTACTTTCCCTCTCACTGTCTCTCTCTGTCTCCAATGAGTACATGCACCCTATGGCAAAAACCATTAAAAAAAAAATCCCTCACCCCTCTGCCCTCAAGCTGGAGGCATCGCACGAAGCTTTTACTGCCTCATGTCCGAAATGAGAAAAAGGGAACTGGGCTTTCCGAAAGCAGGAAGGAGCCCAGCTTCTGCATCAGTGGACCTGAGTGGGACCCCGGAACGTGCATTTCCAACAAACTCCCCGGCCATACTGATGCTACTAGCTGAGGGACCTCGGTTTAGAATTACTATATGATCCCTATTGTAAGATGAAGAAATGAGGACCTGGGAGATCAAGTGATTCGCCCATCACACAGAAAGGCCCAGGGCCGGCAGTGTGATCCACTGACCTGATTAGTCTGGGACTGAGGGGTTTGGGAACATGGGAACTTCATTGCTCAAACCAGGACCATCCCAGACAAAACAGGGCAGTTAGTCACCCTCGTTTCAGGCTCAGGCACGGGTGACGCCATTGTCATGTCCAAAAGATCCTTGAGATTTTACAAAGGGCTTGGCATCCATCAATACTGTTGTTGTTATTGTTAATAGCACTGCTCATTGAACCCTAATTACATATTATAAGTGCTTTACATCCAAGATCACTCTGATGTCTCATAATAACCCTAGGAAGTAGGAATTATTACTCCACGCTACGGGAAGGCTGGAGCGTACAGGAGTGACTTATCCAGAACTGGCTTCTGAGTGGAGGAGACAGGCTGAATACTAGGCTCTGCCTTGTCTACCCACCACCTCCTCTGGTGGAAGCCAAGCCTATGAGTCTGGGAATGGAATGCAATGTGGTGGTTCCCAGCCTAGGTCTGGAACCAGAGTCCCTGGGTTCAAATCCCAGCTTTCATGTTTGCTTGGGTAAGTCACTTGACCTCCAGGGCTTCAGTTTCCTTCCTTTATTTTACTTTTTATGATTACTTTTTAAATTCATGACAGCATGTGTATGCATGACAGAGAGAGAGAACAGCGCCCTTGACAGGGTCTTGTCAAGTCATTACAAAGGAGGGAGAATTTGTCAGCCCAGGGGCGAGAGCAAGGCTGTGGACTCAGTGTGTACAAGGGCCCAGAGTGGTAGAGAGGGAGCTTGAAGCAGGGAAGAGTGGAGAGCTAGGCTGGAACCAAACCACAGGACTCGGGATTCTACCTCAACAGCAATGGCAGCCATTGCAGGATTTCAAGCAGAGGGTGGCAGGCCCACTCGGTTACTCTTTGTCTCCAGTGTGCGTGAATATTCCCAGTGAGGGATGGGAGTCCATGGAGAACAGACTTTTTTTTTTTTTTTTTTTTTCAGCCTGCTCTCCCAGGCACTCTGAGCTGCAGAGGCTGAAGCGCCTCCTAGAGGAGGGAGGGGAAACAGCAGCTGGAAGGTGTGATAGATTGGGAGCTTTGGACAGCCTGGAGCTTCCCAAGTCTCTCCTGCTTCCCACCCCACCACACTGTCATTTGGCTGGGCCCAGGAATTGAGTTGTCATCCGATCAGACATGGAAAGCTATTATAATTAAATGTCTGTCAATGTTTCCACTAGAAAGGCAATTTTCCCAGAGTGTCTCTTTTCCTTCTTTCTTTCCTTCGTTCCTTCCTTCCCTGGCTCTCAGGAACTCGGGAAGCACCTACTGATTGTGCATGCGAAACAGGTCTTGAGGTCGTTATGCGAGTGCTAATGTTCCGTTACAATATACAGTAATGAATTGGGACTTTCAGATAATAGCAGTCTGTGCCATTGGCCAAAATGAGTGTATTCATCTTCATTTTTAACATCTATTGCTTTGGAGAAGCTTTTATAATTAAATGTTTGGTTGCACCAGCAAATAAGAGGAAGGGCCAGCAGCAATCCTGGCCCTGAAAACAAAGGTGTCTTCCCCCTTCTACTGTTCTCTTTCCCACAGGTACGGTGAGAGTCAGATGCCGTTTTCTTATAAAGGGGAGCTTCAGGGTGATTACGATCATCTGACAATAGGCCAAACTTCTGTTTGAGGTGGTAAGTTCCCCATTGCTGGTGGTATTCAAGCATCATTCATAAACTGATGACTTATAAAGGGGATTCAGTGTTAGAGAAGCATTTCTTATTCTCAAGTACCTAGGGATTTGTGGATGAGACCTGAACAGGAGTATCTTTGAGCATGGGCTACAAGAAAGGTTATACGGGAACTTTTTCACCAATTTACAGGATTTTCGTAGCACCTGCCTGGTCACAAACAATGTGCTCCTCTTCCATGACTCATCCATTCTGTTTTTTCCCAGTCATTAATTCCTGGAGTCCTGGCAGTGTGATGGCATTGTTCTGAGTCATTGTATATGCTTCGAAGTAATAAAGTAGAATCTTCTTTAACCTAGTTCTAAACTTTAGACTTGTTGCTCTTCTGATCGGCCTTCCCAAGCTCAGGGAGGCCTGGCAGCAATTTCCATCGTGTTCCAAAGAGGGGCCTCCCAAGAGTGGGTCAAGAGTGTGGGCAAGAGAGTCCAGAAGGGTTCAGTGGGGTAGGTCTCTTCTCTGTTCATGACCCCAAGTCTGATCTCAAGTCTGGATTGGCCTCTCTGCCTCCCGCTTTACACCAGCAGTCAGATTTGAGCAAATGATTGTTTTACAACTACCACGGGACTTCTGGAATTCCTTGGAGAAAGGTAAGGACTTCAGGGAAAGGGAGCTGATTATTTAGAAAAGCTCCCATGCTGATTTTTATTCAGAGGCTCCAGTGCCATCGCGGGCTTTGCTGTCCCTCATCCAACATGTTCCCATGGAGGGCCATGGCTGGGAATAAGGAAGATACAGGTCCTGAACTTGTGGGGTGTCTTGCCTGTTTGCTTCCTTAACTTTTTTTTTTTCTTTTAAGAGATTTTTGCTATAGAGCATGTGTGCTTGCCAGAAAGACAGAAAGTGAGAAATCACTCCTCGGGGGGATGGCCACATTGCAACCCTTCTCCTCTAATCTCTTCCTGGGATCTTGGGCACACATGCACATGCGCCTGGTGTAAGTATCAAGCCACCAGGTCCGTGACTGGAACCATAGTCTACTGCGTGGGAATCCAGCACCTTAACCGCTACACCATTTGTTGGCCCCTGCTTTCCCATTTTCCTCCCACTAGACAGTGGCTTCTCTAATGCACTCCGTGCCCTCTGCCCCCAGCTCAGTGTCTGGCCCTTGGTAAGCATCCATTAAATGGTCATAAAATAAATAAATGAGTGCATGAAAAGCAGCCCCTTCCTGCCCCCTAAAGCCAGTTAAAACAGAACTTCAGTCACTTCCCTCCCACCTTTCTCTTCCTCATTTAAGAGCATCTAATTGCACCAAAACTGTAATACCTGGTGTGTGCGCCACACTTTCTAGCCCTTTCACTCTATCATCTCATCTGATGTGCCCATTTTAAGGTGGGAAGACAGAGGCACAGGGCCTCTGTGATAGAGAGAGGACCCCACCTTTGTCTCCTGATTCCAAGGCCGAGGGGCTGTAACTATGCTTCCGTAAGCTATGCCTCTTCAACATGGTGTCTTCAGAAAACAGCAGCTGCAGAGAGGCCCACCCCTCACTTCAGTCTCATGCAGACCACCCACGCTTTGGTCCCTGCCTTCCCCTTCTGATGTCCTCATAACCGCTCCAAGACTCATTCTGTAAGGGCTTTTCCTCAGTAGGCAATTACCTGAGTTCATATGGTTAATTGAAATATTCCTTTTCCTAGAGTTTTAATTCATCCAGCGTCGTTTCAGGAGCCACAGATAATAAGACCTAATTTATAATTAGGGCTTATCAAGAATCAGCTAATTTCTAGACCCCTGATTCCCAAGGAGGTAGTGCAGGGTGGGGGCTTCGCTTCCCTTTCCAGGGAGTTGCTACCCACAAAGCTCAAAGAGGCACCAGGGAGGGACGAGAACTAATTGGGAGCTGGCCCTCCATCTTGGACAATTTATTAATTGGATTATGGGAAATCTCAGGCCCCAGGCAAATCCCAAGGAGGCACTGCTGCCTCCCCTGGTTTATAGAGAGAATATTAGACACAAAGACATGAGTCCTGGGTTCCACTCAGTCTTTCAGGTGCTGGGAATTTTTAAATAAGTCACTGAACACTTCCTAGCCTGAGTTTCTCCAGCTATACAATGGCCAGGGTCATCTCTGCCCTGCTGGCCTCTCAGAATTCTCATGGGACTTAGATGAGATAATTGGGCAGGTACATTTCAGGAGCAGTCATGATTACCTCTCAGACCTGACTGCCTTGGATGGGCCAAAAAAAAAAAAAAAAAAAAAAAAAAAAAAAAAAGAAAGAAAGAAAGAAAAAAAAAAAAGCCAGGAAATGAGTGCTCCAACCCAGGAAACCATGTCTAAAAGAGACTGAGACTGATCAAAACCCATAAGCAGTGAGAGTTGGGATTTGCCCCAACTCCAGTTACCTTATACCTGGCTTCTTGAACCTTCCTTTGCACCTGCATGTTCTAAGAGTCTTGGACTCCAGTCTCCCTGTTTTTTACTACCGTAAGCTCCACTCTTTCTGGGAGCCTCTCAAGGTCCACCCAGCCAGTTAGAGTGTCAGAAAGGAGTAATACAGGGAGAGTGGAGTGACAGCAACTTGTAACCACAGAGACTTGGTTTCCAACCAATACTCTCCACTTTACTAGTTGAATAAGTCAGAATGCCTTTGGTTGCATGTAACAGAAACCCAGTTAAAATGAGCTTAAGCTAAAAAGAAGTATTAGTTAATGTATCTCAAAGCTCTAGAGGTGTTAGTTTTAGGTATGGTGGGATCTCGGTGCTCAGTGATAAAGACAGAGCCCCCTTTTTCTCTCTGACTCTTAGCCATGGTTTTCTCTATTTCTGTGATATTTCTACTTCATTAGCCAGCAGGATTTCACCATTAGTGAGAAAGGGTGTGGTGGCCCATCCTTGGGGTGAGGGAAAGTAGATGAAATAAGCCCACTATATAGACTCAGCAGGATTTCCATGCAGCAGAGAAGTGGTTCTGCAAAGAAAGAAGAGATTGGGAAGACAAAATGCCCCAGAAATCTCAGGATAATCATTCACTCCATCTGAGCCTTTGTTTTCTCCTTTGTACAATAGTATCAACAGTTGTGTTGCAGGATATAAGATTAATATACAAAAATCTATTGTATTTCTATACACTAGCAACAAATAATTCAAAAAGTCAATGAAAAAAATTTCCATTTATAACAGCTTTAAGAAAAATAAAACACTTAGAAGTTAATTTTTAAAAAGAAGTGCAAGACTTGCATACTAAAAAAGATAAAACATTGTTGACAGAAAGTAAAAAAAGACCTAAATAAATGTATATAGATATACTGTATTCATGGAAGATTTCATATTGTTAAGATGGCAATACTCATAAAATTGATCTACAGATTCAGGTAAATCCCTGAAAAATCCCAATTGATTTTTCTTCAGAAATTGACAAGTTGATCCTAATACTCAAATGGGAATACAGGGAACAGAATAGTTGAGACAATCTTGAAAAAGAAACAAAGTTGGACAGTGCATGTTTTCTAATTTTAAAACTTTCTCCAAAACTGGTAATCAAAACAATGCAGCACTGACATAAGAATAGACATACAGACCAATGGCACAGAATTGCAAGTGCAGAGATAAACTCATACATCTACAGCTAGCTGACTTTTTATAAGAGTTCTGAGACAAGTAAACAAGGAGAAAATAGTCTTTTCAATCAATGGTGTGGGGACAATTGGCTATCCAAGCATTAAAGAGTCAAGTGGAACTCCCATCTTGTGCATTATTTAAAAATTAACTGAAAGTGGACCATAGATCTAAGTGTAAAAGCTAAAACTATAAAACTCTTAGAAGAAAACAGATGTCAATCTTTCTAACCTTGGATTAAGCAATCATTTCTTAGATAGGGCATCAAAAACAAAAAAGTAGATAAATTAGACTTCATCAAAAACAAAGACTTTTAATTTTTAATTAAGAGGACACAAGAAAGTGACAAAGAATGGGAGAAAATATTTTCAAATCATAGATCTGATAGAATAATTGTATATGGAATATATGAATAAATATTAGAACTCAATTTAAAAAACAAATAACCCAATTAAAGTTGGATTTTTAATCAAATATCAAAAGATTTGAATATACATTTCTCCAAAGGAAATATACAAATAACCAATAAGCACATGAAAAGATGTTCAACATAATTAGTCACTATGGAAATGCAAATCAAAACCACAATGAGATACCACTTCACATCCACTAGGATGGTCATGATTAATACGATAGGCAATAACAAGCTTCAGCAAAGATGTGGAGAATTGGAATCTTCATTCATTGCTGGTAGGTACAATGGCGCAAACACTTTGGGAAGCATTATGGCAGTTCTTCAAAAGACTAAACGTAGTTACCATGACCCAGCAATTCCACTCAGCAGTCCACTCCCAATTTCTTTATCTTTTTTTTTAAGAGGTTTTTACCTCAGGGTGCATGCACTCACCAGAGAGAGAGAGACAGAGACAGAGACAGAGGTAGTGAGAGGTAATAAACCACTCTCGGGAGGACGTCCATGCTGCAATCCCTTCTCCTCCATTCTCAAAGTATCTTGGGTATGCACACATTGGACTCCATTCTCAAAGTATCTTGGGTATGCACACACTGGGCTTGATTTTGAAGCCACCAGGTCCAAGACTTGAACCACGGTCAGCCATGTGAGAGTCCAGCAATGTTACCACTATGACATCTGCTGGTCCCACTCCTAATTTCTTTGTTATCCTTCCCTCCTGTTCCTCCTTCTTCTTGTGCCTCTCCTTCTTCCCCTCCTCCTCCCTCTCCTCCTCCTTCTTCTTCTCTTTCCTCTCTTCTCCTCTCCAGAAGGTGCATGTGCTCACCAGAGAGAGACAAAGAGACATGGAAGGAGAGACAGAAAATACCTCCCAATGGGGTGTGGTCAAGCTACAATCCCCTCTCCTCTCCTCTATCTCTCCATTCTGTTAGGACTTTGGTTAAACACACACATGCACCTGGTGTGTTTCCCAAGATGCTGGGGCCAGGATTCAAATCCCACAGTCACCCATGTGGGATCCAGCACTCTTAACCACTGGGCTATGGGGTTGGCCCAATCCACTCCCACTTTCAAGAGAATTGAAACCACGTGTGTCCCGAATCACCTACATGAATGTTAACAGTAGCACTGTTTATGTTAGGCAGAATGTAAATAGCCACAAATGTTCATCCAACTGCTCACTGGATAATCAAGGTTTATTTTATCCACACAATGAAGACTATTCAGCCCTAGAACAAAACAAAGTACTGCTCTCTGCTACAACATGGATGCCCCTTGAAGACATCCTGCTATGTGAAACAAACCAATTGCAAAAGGCCACATACTATACTATTCAATTCACATGAAATGTCTTGATTTGGAAACTCTGTAAGGGAGATCAGTGCTTGCAGGGACTGGAGGAAAAGGGGAATGATGACTAACTGTCAGTGGCATGAGGTTTCTTCATGGAGCAACGGAAACATTCTGAAATTAGATAATAGTGTGGTTGTTCAACTCTGCTAATATACTGTAAGCACTAACTTGTACATTTTAAGATGGTGAATTGATGATCTGTGAATTGAATCTCAGTAAAGCTGGGTGTTTTTTTGTGTTTGTTTGTTTGTTTGTTTAGAGGTTTTTGCCTTAGGGCACATGTGCTGGGGGAGGAGGAAGACAGTGAGAGGGAAAGTGAGACATCACCCCTCCACCAGGCGGGGGGGGGGGGGGGGGGGGGGATGGCCATGCCACAGTCCCTTCTCCTCCATTCTCTTTCTGTGATTTTGGGCATGTGTGTACATGCACTGGCATGATTTTCAAGCTACCGGTCTGGAGTACAAAGCCATCAGCCACGTGGGAGTCCAGCAATGTAATCGCTTTACCACTGGCTCGCCCCAAAAGCTGTTATTTTTTAAACTGAAATCAAAGCAACTACATTGGGACCAGCAGTTAGCGTAATGGCTATGTCGCTGGACTCCCACGTAGTCGACCGCAGCTTGAGTCCTGGACCCAGTGGCTTAAACTCACGCCGGGCGCGTGTGTGTGTGTGCCCAAGATCCTGAGAGGAGAATGGAGAAGGGATTGTGGTGTGGCTATCCCCCCCGGGGGGTGATTTCTTGCTTTCTGTCTCTCTGTCTCTCTGGCGAGCACACGCGCCCTATAGCAAAAAAACCTCTCCAAAAAAATTTAAAAAGCAGCTATCACTAAGGGTAATTGTGGGAGCGAAATAAATTTTTGCATCAAAAGCACCTAGCCCAGTGGAAGGTACACAGGACATACTCAGTACATCCTAGTCGTTTTCCTTTCCAGACTCCCGGTTCCCACCCTCCTGCCCACCACCACCATCGCTAGCCCTCTGTAAGCAATTCCATCCCTAGTGACTAAGGTAGAACCGTGAGTCCATCTGCAAAGCAGGCAGCGCTATGCTTGGCTACCCACAGAGCAGTCAGAGTCATTATTAAGATGGCTGGGCTGGTCTTCCTGATATTAATGAATAAGATTTTCATTTCCCTAAGAATGCGTCAACCTCTCCAGCCATCCCAGACACAGGGGAGGAGGCAGATGCAGCTCTATTAATCCAAGCAGGCCTCACATCCAGTTTGATTCAAAGGTTTCATTCTGGTAGGTTCCCGTGAGGAGGGAGGTTTATTCGTTGGCGATGACAGGCTAAGCGCACTCAGGTACTGGGTGTTTGGCTAAGGATGACGCTGAGGCTATTTTAAGTCCGTGGAGTTCAAGGGTATCTGCCTCAGCGCTTTTGTTTAAATTGATTTGTAGTCCTGCTCGCTTGACCTTGCTGTATAAAATAGTTGCAAGGAGAGAGAACGAAGAGCGCAATTCTAACCCAGGGGACAAATGTAGCTCAGCCCAACCAGTCCTACGGCACAACCGCCAGATCGCACCCTGCTGACCTTGGGTGTGGGTCTGGGCTGTGAGGTGGTGACCGTGCAGCAGTCAGGAGGCAGAATGGCCCAGCCACCTGGGTGGGGAAGACCCAGGTGAGGGGAGGATTATCCACGGTCACACGGTGAGCCAGCAACAAAAGTAGCCTCTTTATTTTATTTATTTATTTATTTTTTTTTTTTTGAGAGGTTTTTGCTATAGGGCACATGCGCTCGCCAGGCAGACAGAGAGACAGAGAGATAGAAAGCGAGAAATCACCCCTTGGGGGGATGGCCACACCGCAATCCCTTCTCCTCCATTCTCCTCTCGGGATTTTGGACATGCACACACACGCGCCGGCGTGAGTTTAAGCCACCAGGTCCGGGACACGAACCGCAGTCGACTACATGGGATTCCAGCGACATAGCCATTACGCTAACTGCTGGTCCCCAAAAGTAGCCTCTTAATTCAGGTCTGTGTCACTCGAACTTCTCTCGGCTCTTCTCTGAACTTTCTTTTTTTATTTTTCTTTTTAGAGAGATTTTTGCTATATGTCACGTGCGCTCACTGGAGAGACAGAAAGCAAGAAATTACCCTCATGGGGAATGGCCACATCGCAATCTCTTCTCCTCCATTCTCCTTTCAGCATTTTGGGCATGCATGCAGAAGCACCCAGCATGAGTTTTAAACTACCGGGTCCGGGATGCGAACTGTAGTCGACTACATGGGCATCCAGCTGATGTAAAAATTGCTGCTCTCTCTGCATGCACCAGAGAGAGAGAGAGAGAGAGAGAGAGAGAGAGAGAGAGAGAGAAAGTGGCCCTGGCACCCCATGAGGCCTAGTCGTGCCACAATCCCCCTCCCCCCATTTTTCCATCCTGTCAGGATTCTGGACATACACATGTGCTTGGCAAGTTTTTCTATCTGCTGTGGCCAGGATGTGAACCACAGTTGGCCATGCAGGATCTGGCTTCTTAATTTTTTTTAAATGCCTACCAAGTTCTAGGCATTCTCTAATACCACACACACACACACACACACACACACACACACACTCCTCTAGTCATTCAGATCAATGAGATAAAGAATTATTGATGTCCTCATTTTACAGATGAAGGGACTGAGAGTCCCCCTTTCACAGACAGCTTAAGTAATTTGCCCACAGTCACACTGCTGAAAAGACGGCAAAGGTGAGATTTGAACCCCTAAAATCTAGAACCAGCCTCTCACCCCTACCCTGTTCCACCTCTTACTGCTTTGTGAGAGAAAACAAGATCAGTTTTGCCTGCATCTAAGCCGTCTGCCTAGACCAGATTAGCCTGGCCATTGTCCCATCCACACAACCTCCTGCAGAATGGAGCCAATAGCCTCACCCTTGGAAACTGCTCCTCCATCCTGGTTTCCTGGAGTGCCCAGGCAGGACTGGCTCACCTGCAAGAAATACTATGTGATGAAAAGCTATTTGATGATGATGATGATGGGGGTAGTAATGGCTTTGTCTTGACTGATGTGCGTGATAATTGTGTTGGAAAAAGAAATCTAATGCACTGTAAAGATGCATGTGATTAAATGTAATATAAAAATTATGCTAATAGTTAAAACAAAACAATAAAATAAATTAAAATTAAAAAAAAGAAATACGCTATACCTGGCAGGATTTTGTGGCCCACCCAAAGAAGCAGTCCAGTGTGTCCTCTGACCAGACTAGATCCACATCCTTGCTCTGCTCTTTTAGCCGTTCACTCTCCTGCATGCTGGGGTCGTTACTTAGAATGGGCAGAAGGAGCCCTGGACTGCAAGCCAGGGAACCATGCTAAAATCCTGGCATGGTAGTTAAGGGCTCCCACATGGTGAACTATGGTTCTTTTTAAATTTTTACTTAACTTTATTTATTTACTTACTTTTTAAAAATTTTGGCCAGAGAGGTGGTGGGGGGGAAGTAAAACAGTAAGCCACCAGGTCCAGGACTCAAACCATGGTCAGCCATGTGGGAGTCCAGAGCCCTTAACCACCATGCCACCTGCTGGCCCCAATAAAATAATTTTTTAAATGAATTATTTCTTTATTTAATTCCATGTGTTATTATATTCTCCTTCTTTTTTTTTTTTTTTAAATTTGACCAAAGAGAGACAGAGAGAGAAAGGGAAAGTGAGAAAGCAAGCCACCAGGTCCAGGACTCGAAATGCTGTTGGCCACGTGGAAGTCCAGGGTCCTTAACCATCACGTGCCAGCCCCCACTCCCCCAATAAAATAATTCTTAAAAAAAAATCCTGCATTGGGCCAATGGTGGTGTGGTGGTTAAGGCAGCTGGATCCCACATGGCCTACACTGTGGTTTAAGTCCCTGACCTGGCAACTTGAAAAAGACACTGGACTCTGTGCATGCATGTCCAAAATCCTGAAAGGACCGAGGATAGGGATTATAGCATGGCCATACCCTCTGAGGAATGCTTTCTCACTTCCCCTCTCTTTGTCTCTCTCTGGGGAGTGGAAAAAAAAAATGAAGAAGAAAAACCCTGTGCGTCCTTAAGTAAGTCACTCAACCTCTCTGGCCCTCAATGTTCTCATATATAAGATGGCTGCAAGGATACCTGCTGCTTTTTTTCACAGAGTTATTCTGAAGATTCAGAGAACTTGAATGGCATGAGTAGGTCTTGAACCCTGGTAAGGGTCATGCATTTAAGGAGTTATGATTAAGAGAGCCCTCTGCAAGTGATGGGGTGTAATGAGAGACAATGGCCAGTAGGTGGCAGTGCTTCAAAGCAGCCTGGGGGTTGCCCGAAGAACTTCCTATGAACCCTACATGGTGAGGTGTGGAGAACCCTAGTCTGCACCACATGCACATCTATAATGGTCAAAGTGCAGTGCCGAGGGCAGTAGTGCCACTTCAAAGGACCCCTGACAACTCAGGGGCAGAGGAAGGAAGAGACCCGTTTGGGGTGGTCCCTGAATGTCTTCATTCATTCTACCCGTGTTTACTAGGTGCCTGCTGGGTGCAAATGCTTTCATGAGACCTTTCCCGTGAGTCTCCATGAGCTCAAGTCTGGGGGCTCCCAGGCCCATCCAACCTCCACCTGTGCTTCCTGGGTTGTATACTCTGACATGGGCCCTCTCTTGCCTCAACTAGACCAGAAAGAGGAGCTCACGGAAAGCATCTAGAGAGCCACGCACCTGGAGATCCGGTTCCAGCTCCAGGTCAGCCCCAGCTGTCCATGAGACCTTGGTTGAGACTGTCATTAGCAGATCATGAAGTCAGCGTAGTGGGTAGAAAAGAAAAAAAATAAAAAACACTAGCAAACGGACAAGCAGGTGGTGTAATGCTTATGTTGCTGGACTCTCACGTAGTTGAGAGTCAATGAACCCTACATGGTGAGGTGTGTGGAACCCTAGTCTGCACCACATGCACATCTCCCATGGTTCCAGTCCCAGACCCAGAGGCTTAAAACTCATGCAGGACGTGCAGGCATGCCCAGGATCCCCAGAGGAAAATGGAGAAGGAATTGTGGCACGGCCATTCCCCTTAAAGGGTGATTTCTCGGTTTCTGTCTCTCTGTCTCTGCAGTGAGCACACACGCCCTGTAGCAAAAATCTCTCTCTCAAAAAAAGGAAAAGATTCTACCTTACAACACACACACACACACACACACACACACACTAGTAAGGCCAGCAGGTGGCGTGGTGGTTAAGGCACTGAATCTCACATAACAGACTGTGGTTTGAATCCTGTATCTGGAGGCTTGAAACTCACGCCAGGCACATGTGCACCCACGGCCAAAATTCCAGGAGGAGTATGGAAGAGAAGGGATTGTGGCATGAACATCCCCCCAGGACGTGATTATCTCTTTCTGCCTTCCTGGCGAGTGCACACACTCCATGGCAAAGACCTTTAAAAAAAACAAAAAAAACAAAAAAAACAAAAAAAAAACTAGGCATATATGGGTACATGCCCAGTATCCCAAAAGGAGAATGGAGGAGGAATGGAGAAGGGATTGCAATGTGGCCATTATCCCGAAGAGTGATTTCTCATTTTCCCTCTGTCTCTGTCTCTGTCTCTCTCTTCGAGCACACATGCCCTGTGGCAAATAACAAACAAAAAACACTAGCACATATCTGCCACTGCCATCGTACAAGTAAACACTGTTCTTTTAAAGACTGTTCTGTGCATATGTGCACAGTGCATGTGTGCATGCGTGTATTTGCTAGGTCTTGGTTTAAAGGCTTTTTGTTTTGTGCATCATCATTTCAAAAGAGAAGCCCAACTCAGGGCATGTTCAAATCTGTACCTGGGGCTGGCAGGTGGTGTGGTGGTTAAAGCTGTTGGATTCCCATGTGGCTGACCATGGTTCGAGTCCTGGACCTGGCAGCTTGCTTTCTCACTTTCCCTTTCCCTCTCTCTGGCCAAATTAATAATAATAATAATAACAAATTGAAATAAATAAATAAATATTTTTTTTAAAAAAATCTATACCCTGAGATCCAATGTCTCCCCTCCTTTCCCATCTTCATTTCTACAAGCCACCCCCCCAAGCGGCCCAAGAGTACCTAGGTGGGTGTATTTGTTATTATACACCACTTGCTGTCTGAGCAGCGAGGACGGTCTAATAGACTCACTCCTTCATCGTTGACTATACTGAGGACGTGCCCTTTTATATCCTGTTAGATGCCCAATGCAGATATGCATGGTAGAGGAGAAAACTGAGGCTTAGAGAGGAGATATGGCTTGCCCAAGGCCTTGTGGCCATCAGGTGCCAGATGAAGGACTTGAACCAGGGTCAGCCTCACCCTGAGAGGTGCTGACTGCTCTGACTCATACTGCCTCAAGCGCAGAAGGGCCCTTTCTCCTAAGAAAAGCAACAACCGCTTACCAGCGCTCCATTTCTCTCATTCCAAGTCACTTTTATTTTCTCTCTCTCTTTCAAGTTTGATTGAATTTACACTTAATGAATCCAGCTTTGTCATTTAGGGGCTGTCGGAGCAATACGACTTGACAAGGCGTGAGTGATGATGCAATAAGTCGTGCTGGGAGCCCGGAGCCATCCGTGCCCTGAGTGATGGCTGCTGCAGGCTCAGCTCGGGGGAAGCCACTGGGCCAGCTGCTAGGAAGGGGACTGGAGGCTGTGGGCGGGGCAGCCCGCTTCACTCCAGAGGAGCGCCCTGAAGGCCTCTGAGATCAGGATGAGTAAACAGAGGAGAGTGTGGGAGGGCCAGCACGGGGGAGAGGGAGCGGCCAGCTCTGCACTGACCTCCTGGCTCCTGTGCTTGCACTTCCGCTCTCTGGTCCTCAGTCGTTCCATCTGTATAATGAGGCAACAGCTCAAGGTCATTGCTCTGTAAATGGTAGGGGGCATCTCAGGCTTTTATTGAAACTTCGAAAGTGGTTATTTGACAGCAAAGTAAGCCACCTGGAAGTCCAGCTCATGTCCCTTTACTGGCCGACTAGTGGTAAAGGACAGGGCTTGTTTGCAAGGAAGAACCCCCGGGAAGGAGGAAGGTGGTAACAACCTTTGTTAGGAGAACAGAATAAAAACTCATGATGCTATTAAAGTGAGATTTCACTTGGGTTAAGAAAAACAAGACAGGCACACACACACAAAATAACTGGCTGGATATGCTTCAAAATCTTAAAGTTGGGGGTAGACTTAATTTGACCCCTTATTTTTAACGGAAATGTTAAACAGCTTTTTAAAAAATGAAATAAAACTCGCACACAGATGAATAAGTAAAATATAAATGTAGAGCTCTTTTTAAAATTCATAGTAGAGGGACCAGCAGGTGGTGTAATGGTTAAGGTGCTAGACAGTCCCACATGGCCGACAACAGTTCGAGTCCTGGACCTGGTGGCTTGCTTTCTTACTTTCTCTCTCTCTGTCTGTCTCTCTTTGGTCATATTAAAAAAAAAAAAGTGAATGAATAAATAAAATTAAATAATTATTTAAAAAATAAAATAAAATTTATAGTAGAGTACATGCATGCGAGAGAGACAGCGACAGAGAAGACGAGCACCCTCCTCAAGGTTCGGTCACGCCCTGATCCCTTCGCCATTACTCTGGGCCTTCAGATCCTGGGCCCTCACACACACATGCCCAGTGTGTTTCAGGCTGACCAGAGGGGATCTGAACCCCAGTCACCAAGTAGCACTGTTTCTCTTGAGCACCATGTTATCTCTGCATCACGCAGCAGGCCCAGAGTTTAATGAATGATGAGGAAGTGGATATCTATGTAACCACTTTCATTGTCGGCCCTTTTGAAGCCTCTCACCAAAGCCATTCCCACACCCTGACGGGCAGACTTTGCCCATTATCTCTTTGTTTTTCACTTTTTTTTTTTCTTTTGAGAGGTTTTTGCCTTAGTGCATATGTGCTCACCAGAGAAAGAGAGACAGAGACAATGAGAGGGAAAATGAGAAATTACCACCCACCACCCCACCACCCACAGAGGGGATGGCCACACCACAATCCCTTCTCCTCCATTCTTCTCCTGGGATCTTGGGCACACACGCACACGCCCTGGCATCATTTTGAAGTCATCAGATCCGGGACTCGAACCACGGTCAGCCATGTGGGAGTCCAGTGATGTAATCTTTACACCACATATTGGGCTCTGCTTTTCATTTTCACGGGTATACCACCTGAGTAGGCATCCCTAAAGATTAGCTGAGGTTTGTGTGTTTTTGACAGGTTTGTTAATAGAAGCATACTGTGTGTATTTTGAAGGTGCATGGCTAGCTTTAGGCTGACACAGTTGTCTCTCAAGGCTTCCTTATGGCACGTGGTTATAGCTGGCAAGTTTTTGATGTCACATGGTAAGAAATACTCTATCTATACTACAGGTCATCTACTCGTCATGTTGCCGATGGGCACTGGAGTCGTCTCACCTGCGTTTTCTAACTTTTCTACAATGAGCGAGATTCTAGGTAGAGTACTGGTACATAGTCTGTGTTCCATGAAATTTTTTGAACTAAAACATGAAAGACAATAAGCGTGTTGCTTTGTTTGTTTAGTTTTGCTGTAAGGCACGTGTGCGCTCACTGGGGAGAAACGAGGGTGGGGGAGTGAGAGAAATCGCCCCCCTTAGAAGAGACGGCCACACGGCAATCCCTTCTCCTGCAGTCTCCTCTTGGGATTTTGAGCACGCACATGCGCCCAGTGCATTTTTCAAGTCACCAGGTCCGGGTCTCGAAGCACACAGTTGACCATGTGGGATCCAGGGTCTTAACCTCCATCCCAACTGCTGGCAGAATATTATTATTTTTTTTAAGTTTATTTATTACTTCCAGGAGAGAGAAAGAGACAGGAAGGTAGAGACATCCCCAACAAAGTCCTCATGCCACAATCACCCGTCTTCCCAGCCCAGGCAGCCTGGATCATGGGCACGTGTGTATGTGCTAGGCATATTCAGGGAGGTCCTGGAACACAAGCCCAGGATCTTTCCCATGGGGATTCAGTGACATCACCACTACACTATCACCTGCTTCCCAAGGTGTTTTTTTTTTTTTTTTTTCATTTGTTTGCTTATTTTTTAAACTAAGGAAAAGTTGCAGGAGAGGACATGGTGACACAGCAGTGAAATATATTGCTCTTCAGGCTGACACATGGGAAGGTTCTGGGTTGGCATCCGGAGACCTCCCTGATGTATGCCAGGTGTGCACGTGGCCACGTGTGTGACCCGATTGGCTGAGGCTGGGGTGGGATGTGGCGTCAAGAAACTTCTTGGGATGCTATCTCTCTGTCTCTGTCTCTTTCTCTCATGGAAGAAATAAATAGTATTTTTTTTTTAAAGGAGAGAGAAAGGCTTCACCGGTACTAGAAAGGCTGAGGCTATGAAAAAAGATAGGTCAGAGGGAGAATTTTCCAGATTTTCCAGTTTTCCCGAGAGCTCAGAAGAGACACGTCGGGTGAAAGCAGAAGATTGGTGATGCCATCTCCATTACCTAGAAAAGCCTCGAGCAGATTTGGGCGTCCCATTTAAAACAAGAATAGAGTAATATTGAAAATGAAGAAAAATTCCCACAATCAGAGTGTTACATGTGTCATTAGAGAAAATTAACATTTACAGAAAGCATTGTAGCAAAGTAGCAAAGCAATTAACTGCAATTCACCGGAGCTGAGTCCAGCGCTCAGCTCTTCCCTACGCTGGGAGCGTGGCGTAGAGAGAGATGTCGCGACGTCTCCGAGCCTCGGTTTCCTCCTCTGCAGAGTGGGGGCTAACTCCGCCACGGGCTGGCCAAGGAGATGATGGAAGCGCCTGCGTTTCGTGAAGGTCTGCTCAAATGCCAGGGATTTCCTGTGAAAGTGCAGGGACAGAGCACAACTCTTCCAGAAGGTTCACTTCCTGACATGTGAATATCCATTTGCTTACTACAGGAGGTGCATCATCCCTGTCTTGGGCACAGAAGATACCAGAAGGAGCAGATGGCTCATTATCCTAGAAACCAAAGAGATCAATATGAAATAAATAACCGCTTCGGATTCTTAGGAGTCTGACTTGATTGGAAAGCCTGGGGGTGGGACTGGTCCAGAGCCCCCGGGACCACTCCCTGCTGTCCTGGTGACTCTAAGAGGGAAGGGACAATGACTGGGACAGGAGCTCCATTTCAAAGAAAGAATAAAGGTAACAGTCGTGATTTTAAACCAGATCTGGTGAGAACTGCCCTGCCTGTCCCTTTGGGCCCTCGATCTCCTCAAAAAATGACAAAGGCCTTTGGATGTCCCTGAGGTCCCACAGAGGCCCGGGAAGACCTGGTGACAACCCGGCCGGGGAGCAGGAGTCCTCGCCTTCATCACGCCGCTGGCCTCTGGCAGACTGGGGCTGTGTACAGAACACTTCCCTGAACGTCGTTCTGGCTTTTTGTTTTATTTCAGTGTCTCAGTGTGTACAGACCCCCTTCCTCAGTCTCCGAGTGAGCGGGACCCTAGGCACACAGCAGCGTGCCCGGCCTTCAGGTGGGACCAGAATGAAACCCAGGGCTCCCACGTGGAGAGGGCCGAGCATAGTGTCTTAGCAGCGCACACCGCTTAGCCCAGAATAATGGTTTCAAATGGAAATAATACCCCCACATACACACACACATATATATAAGTGCACATGTATTTTTGATGAAAGTATTGTATAGGATTAAAAAGAAAATTATATCAAACTATAGTTTCCAACATATTAAAAGAACAAATATGGGGACCAGCACGTGACATGATGATTAAGGTGCTGGAAACTCCCACGTGGCTGACATGGTTCAAATCCCGGACCTGGTGGTTTGCTTTCTCACTTCTCTCTGTGTCTCTCTGTCAAGTTAAAAATGAATGAATGAATAAATAGAATTAAATAAATAAATATTTTAAAAAAGAATACATATGTAACATAGTAATAGATGTTTCTCTCTCTCTCTCTCTCTCTTTTTTTCTCTTGTTTTGGAGAGGTTTTCGCTATAGGGCGTGTGCGCTCACCAGAAAGACAGAGAGAGACAGAGAGATAGAAAGCGAGAAATCACCACCCAGGGGGGACGGCCACACCACAATCCTTTCTCCTCCATTCTCCTCTTGGGATCTTGGGCGCGCACGCACACGTGCCTGGCGTTAGTTTAAGCCGCCGGGTCCGGGACTTGAACCGCAATCGACTACATAGGAGTCCAGTGCCATTATGCTAACTGCTGGTCCCTCTCTCTTTTCTTTTTAGTTTGTTTCTTTCATGGGTTGCATGGGTCAGTCTTCCCAATCCCCAGCCAGCGAGGACTGCAGGCATATGCTGTGCTAGTCTACCTGGAACCAAACCCGAATCTTCCAGATGTACTACACTGAGCCACTGCAGCTAGGCCGTCTTTCTTTCCTTTGTTTTTTGGGTTTTGTTTTGTTTTTAGTTTTGCTATGGGGTATGTGCACTTGCCTTAGACAGAAACAGAGAGAAAGTGAGAAATCGCTCCCTGAGGGGATGGTCATGCCACAATCTCTACTCCTCCATTCTCCTCTCTCTCAGGATTTTGGGAATGCACTCATGCACACCCAGCATGGTTTTCAAGCTTCCAGGTCTGGGACTGAAACTGCACAGTGAGCTGTGTGAGATCCAGCACTGAAACCTCCACACCACCTGCCGGCCCGTCTGTCTGTCTGCCTTCCTTCCTTTTTCTTTCTGTTTCTTTCTCTCTCTCTCTCTCTTTTTGTTTTAGAGAGATTTTGTTACAGGTACCATGTGTGCACCAGAGAGACAGAGAAAGACAGAAAAATAGGAGAAAGCGAGAAATCATCCCCCAGGGAGGATGGCCATGCCGCAATCCCTTCTCCTTAATTCTCTTCTAGGGATTTGGGGCATGCACACACACATGCCCGGCATGAATTTCAAGCCGCTGGGTCCGGAACTCAAACTGCGGTTGACTACATGGAAGTCCAGTGAAGTAACCATTACGCCATCTGCTGGTCCCCTTGTGTTTCTTTATTAATGAATTAAATAACAAATTCTAGCAGCTGGTCTAGTAACTGGCAGTTTAAAATATTGATGAGCCGAAATGATATTTTAAGTATCTGCAGCAACCGTGTTGTGAGGAGAAAACACCTGTGATTTTTCCCTCGGTGACCCGCCCATCACCATCACCTTGCTTGTTGACTGCTTTTGTTGTCTATGTTCCAAATGAAAGAAAATGCTAAATTTTATTGAAGAGATTAAAGAAAATAAGGAAACGTAAAGATGTAGATTTTTTCCCATCCAAGTTTGCAGATACCCTGAATTCTAACAGTACACCTCTGATTAAGAATCTCTGTTTGGGGACCAGTAGCTAGAATAATGGCTATGTCGCTGGACTCCCATGTACTCGACTGCAGTTCGAGTCTCAGAGCCGGCTGCTTAAACTCACGCCGGGCGCGTGTGCGTGCATGCCCAAGATCCCGAGAGGAGAATGGAGGAGAAGGGATTGTGGCGTGGCCATACCCCTGGGGGGGTGATTTCTCATTTGCTGTCTTTCTGTCTCACTCTGTCTTTCCGGAGAGTGCACGTGCCCTGTAGGAAAAAACAAATAAACAAACAAAACAAACCTCTGTTTGAAATTGTGTTAATAATGATGTGGCCCATAATATAGCCACTGTGTCTTCCGGAAAAATATGGCTTCTTTTATAAACCTATGAGCACACATGAAGACAGCTGCCTATGGAATCCAAGGTGGTGGAAGAGACACAGGGCGAGGTAGTGTTTGGGACAGAATGGGACTTGTGCCTTAGAATTCTTCCAGGGCTGGCCCCAGAGCCTGGTGGATAAGGAAGCCATATCACACACGGCGACGGTGGTTTGAATCCCAGCCCTGGACACATGGGAAACACACCAGCTGTGTGTGCACACATGCCCCAAATCCCAACAGGATGGAGAAATGGAGGAGAAGGGGTTATGGTGTGACCACACCCCGTTGGGGTTGCTTTCTCCCTCTCCCTCTCTCTGCCTCTAGTGAGCAAGCACACCTTTTGGCAACTGAGAAAAATTATTTAAAAAAAAAGAATGGAATTCTTACAAGTGAGTATGTTTGGGTCAGATACTCTCCAAACAGCCCTTCCAATAACTCACCCCACTAGAAGTCCATACCACATTATATATGGAATAATATATCATACACACACACACACACACACACACACACACTTATATATATATAAAATGTATAATATATCAGATTGTTGGAAAAGTCATGACACATTTTTGCATAGGAAAACAGAAAAATACGTCATGACTTTCGTGGCAGCCTAATACAATTATATTATTGCATTATAACAGCAGATCTAAAACGTGGCATTTTAAGACCACAGTAACACCTCAGTATACTGAGGTAAATTCATTTTAGATGCTTTTCAAACTGGAAAAAAAAATAAACTAAACTCACTTACTGTTTTAGATCTCGGAAAACAAGTTTTGTCTGTTCCACTCCAACCCACACAAACCCTAAGAAAAATAGTAAGCAGGAAAGGAAGATAATAGCAGGAATAAACAAATTAGGAAACACAAAAACAGGGGAATCAGTAAAAAAAACCCGATTGTTCTTTGAAAGAGCAATAAAAAAGACCAACCTCTGCATATGTAATCAAGCAAAGAAAGGAGGCCAGATGAAATCAGAAACGAGAAAGTGATGATAACAACAAATCAAAAAGATCAAAACATATTGAAGGGGAACATTATATATCATTCTATGGCAGATGTGTTTGAAATGATCAATTAAGCAAACAATAGTCTACAAAAATATAAAATAATTCAATTGATATAAGAAATGTAGGTTAGATCGGCCAGCAAGGAAGACTCCTAGAGTGAGAAATGTATTTAAAACAGCCCTCCCACCCTAGAAAAGGACATTTTTATTCACCCTGGAGTCTCTGGAGAAATCTACCCAAATTTTACAGAACAATGCGTTTCCATGTTACATAAATTATTCTTTAACATAGGAAAAGAATGGTAAAAAAAAAAATAGAAAAAAAGTCTTCTAATTCATTTTGCAAGGCAAATACAATCCTGATTTTGAGCCCTGATAGAGAATGTTTTCAAGGAACCAGGATGCAATACCATTTAAGAATACAGGCCCAGAAAATAGTTCAGCAGTGCATTAAGAGACCAAAATACCATGACCACAAAGGGTTTCTCCAGCAATCTGAAGAAAGTTCAGCACAAGGGTATCTATTAATATAACACATCAGATCAATAGATTAAATAATATGAACCATATGATCATCCCAGTGCATGCCAAAAAATGCATTTCAATAGATGTCAAAACATTTTTAAAAATAGGAGTAGAACGACACTTCCTTCTCATAATAAGGATCTATTTAAAACCAAACGAGCATCCTTTTAAACAAACATTAGAGATTTTCCCATTCGAAAGGGGAACAGAACAAGTAAGCTCTCTACCACCATTATTATTTAATATTTTGTTAATAATTCTGGCTGATGTAATAAGACATGAAAAGAAACCATAGGAACAATGATTAGAAAGGTAGAAAAAAGCTTTACTCACAGATGGTAAGATTATATCTTTAAAGATTGGATGCTTTTGGAGCCAGCAGGTGGCGTGGTGTTTAAGGCGCTGGACACTCCCACATGGTCAACCACAGTTTAAGTCCCAGATTTGGTGGCTTGCTTTCTCAGTCCCCCCCTCCCCCAGTCAAATTAAAAATAAATAAATGAATAAATAAAATATAAATAATTCTTAAAAGAAAGATTTGATGCTTTTATCTAAACTAATATTAGCAATAATACAAAGGTTCAATAACTGCCTGAATATCATGAATAAATAAATATTTTAAAAATCAATAGCTTGGAGCCAGCAACTGGCATAGAGGTTAAAGTCTTGGACTCCCGGATCTGGTGGCTTGAAATTCATGGGTACCCAAAAACCCAGGAGGAGAACGGAAGAGAAGAGATTGCGGCATGGCCATCTCCCTGGGGATGCTTTCCCTCTCACTGTCTCTGTCTCTATCTCTCTGGCAAGTAGACATACTCTATGGCAAAAACCTTTAAAAAAAAAAACAAAAAGAAAAAGCTTTCCTAAATAAATGCAGTTCAAGACAGGAAACAAACTAAAAATGAGATGCAATTTAAAATCAAATATAAATGATGGGGCTAGTCGATGTTATGGTGTAAGGTGCTGGAGTCCACATGGCCCACTGAGTGATCTGAGGCCCAGACCTTAAAACACACACTGGGTTCACATGCATGCATGTCCAAAAATCCCAAGAAGAGAATGGAGAAGAAGGGATTGTGGCATGGCCATTCCCACTACAAGCTGATTTCTTTCTTTCTTTTTTTTTTTTTTTTTTTTTTTTTTTTTTGGAGAGATTTTTCACTATAGGGCGCGTGCGCTCGCCAGACAGACAGAGAGAGACAGAGAGATAGAAAGCGAGAAATCACCCCCCAGGGGGGATGGTCACGCCGCAATCCCTTCTCCTCCCTTCTCCTCTCGGGACTTGGGCACGCACGCACACGCGCCCGGCGTGAGTTGTAAGCCACCGGGTCCGGGACGTGAACCGCGGTCGACTACGTGGGAGTCCAGCGACATAGCCATTACGCTAACTGCTGGTTCCCGATTTCTTTCTTTCTATTGATCTATCTTTGTCTCTCTATGGCAAACACACATGCCCTAGGGCAAAAACCGAATGTATCTATATTTATTATGAAATGCCAAGACATAAAATATTCAACATTTTCCTGAAAAGTGTAATAGAAAACTTGAATAATTATTAAAAAAAAAGGATTCATGTTTCTGAATGGAAAATATAAACATTATAATCCTATAATTTAATATGAATTTATTTTTCAGATTTTTGCCATAGAGTACATGCACTCACCGGAGAGAGACAGAGAGAGGGAAAGTGAGAAATCTCTCCCTGGGGATGGCCATGCCACAATCCCTTCTCCTCCATTCTCTGGTAAGGACACACATTGCTGGTGTGATTTTCAAGACGCCAGGTCTGAGACTCTAACCACTGAATTGGCCATGTGGAATCCAACACCTTAACCTCCATGCCACCTGCTGGCCCAATATGAAGGGTTTTTTTTGTAGAATTTGACAAAATACATTTAAAAATAATTTAGAAAAGAAGAATGCTTTTTTTAAAAAAAAAAAAAAAAAAAGCAATGATCATAGATAACATTAAATAAATCAGTAGTAAACAATAATTGAAATGGCATGTGTAGGGGAGCTGGCAGGTGGCATGGTGGTTAAGGATGTTGGACTGGCACATGGCCAACCGCAATTTGAGTCCTGGATCTGGTGGGGCTTGCTTTCTCACTTTCCCTCTCTCTCTCTCTGTACCTCTCTGGTCAAATTAAAATAATAAATAAAGTTAAATAAAATAATTATTTAAAAAAATAACAAGAAAGAAATGGCACGTATGGTACTAGAGCAAAATGAGAACTACACCTTTATAAGGTCAAAGTCCAAAAACAGACCTGGGGACACAGACGATTTAATATCTGATAAGGGTGTCACAAAAATGACAAGGAAAGGAAACAGTGTAACAAAGGAGATGGAGAAGTTGGACAGTACATAAGCAGAGAAATTAATTTAGATCTATACCTAAAAATAAATTCCAGACTTAGAAGAGACCAATTAAAAAAAAATTATAGACAACCCAGTGGAAGTAAAATGATGTATTTATCCCATCTGAGAATTAACAATAATAGGCCAAGGATAAGGAAATAGAAGACATTATAAAGAGGAAAAATCGACAGATTAAGCTAAATTAATATGTTAAACATATGCATACACAAACACAGAAAGTAAAAAAAAAATGAATACACTAGGGCAAAGATTTGTATCAAAAAGATTCTTGATTATTTTTTTCACTTGACCTTTTTTTTTTTTTTTTTTTTTTTTGGAGAGGTTTTTCGCTATAGGGCGCGTGCGCTCGCCAGACAGACAGAGAGAGACATTCACCCCCCAGGGGGGGATGGTCACGCCGCAATCCCTTCTCCTCCATTCTCCTCTCGGGATCTGGGCACGCATGCACACGCGCCCGGCGTGAGTTGTAAGCCACCGGGTCCGAGACGCGAACCGCGGTCGACTACGTGGGAGTCCAGCGACATAGCCATTACGCTAACTGCTAGTTCCCTTCACTTGACCATCTGAAGAGAGTTCAAACTCTTTCATATTTACACACGTACACACGCGGGAGCACACAAACACATACATGCGTACATGTATATTCACTCTGACACGGACAGCCCTATACATGAACACAGTTACGTAAGTGGCACATATGCTTTTACAGGGCTGGTGGATTCTCTACAGCTCTCCTTGGACCCCAGGTTAAAAATAGCTCATCTAGAAAGAATAGAGTACATTAAAATATTTAAGAAGGCCCAAGGCCAAACAAATAAATGAGCCAGAGGCGTGACCAAACAATTCACTGAGAGGGACATAGAAATAGTACACACCGGATAATCAATAGGCATAAAATATGTTTCAGATTTCGTCCACTAAATTATCAAATTGGTATGAAACTGATTTTAAAAAGCAAACTAATACTGATGAGGCTTCAGGAAAACTGCCACATTGCCGGTCTCTTTTGTAAAGTGACTATGAAATACTTGACAAGAGTCCCAAGACATCAATACTTTTTGACCTATGTGCCCTTTTTCTGGGAATTCATATTCATGAAATGAATTGGAAGAACAAAGCTCCTTCAAGACCTGCATCACGCCATCTATAAATTGTGTTCGCAGGAAAAGCAGAACCCTGTAAATGTTCAAAGAAAGGGCAGGGGGACAGCTAAACAATTTTGGAAATCAGCATGATGGATATGGTGCTGCCACTAAAATGAAAATTGTACAGATGAAGAAAATGATTATGGGGGCCAGCAGGTGGCACAGAGACTAAGGCAGCTGGATCCCACATGACCGACGATATGGTTCGAATTCCAGAACACACTGGCTCATGCGCATGTGTACCCAGGATTCCAAGGAGAGAATGGAGGAGAAGGGATTGCAACATGCCATTCCGCCGGTGGGTGATTTCTTACTTTCCCTCTGTCTCTCTATTTCTCTCTCTGATGAGCACATGTGACCTTTAGCAGACTACAAAGGAAAACAAAACAAAGATACTGATACACTAAATGGAGGAGGAAAACAAAATTGTGTTGTTAATATTATACAAATGATAGCGAATGACATATTTCTTTTCTAAAATTTCCCTTAATATTCTATGCAAAAACATTATATTCCATGCTAAGCATGGAGAGGACCTTGTATTATAATAGAATCTGAGGCAGGGAGGAATTTTAGAGAGTTTGGGGGATTGTACCCCAAGGTCAGAACTCCTGACTTAATCCAATTGTGCACAGGAGTTATCTGAAGTAAGTAGGGCCCTGGAAACATCAGTGATGAATTCTGAGCCTTTTCTTCCTTTTCTCCTGCTCCTTTGCTCTTTCCTTCCTTTCTATTTATTTTTTATTTTTTTATATTATGGGTATAGAACAACATTTTTTTAAGAATTATTTTTTATTTAATTTTATTCATTGTCATTAATTAATTTATTTATTTATTTATTTATTTGAAATTGACCAGAGAGAGACAAAGAGAAGGAAAGTGAGAAAGCAAGCTGCCAGGTTTGGGACTCGAACTGTTGTCAACCATGTGGGAGTCCAGCCTCCTTAACCACCATGCCATCTGCCAGCCCCGCTCTTTCCTTCCTTTCTATGTATTTTTTCTGTTTGGTTAAAATGGAGACATAGGTGGTTCTTATACTTCATGATCATAATTTGAGCCTACTACCAGTGCCATCAAACTTACAAAGGGTTCAAAACAAGTATCAGTGCTGGGATACAAGGATATTTTGAAGTAATATGATATAAATTAGCTCATATTGAGATAAAATCCTCACACCACATAATGCAAACCTCCTCCAGGATCAGGAGCCATATCTGTCTTCTTCCACCACTGAATCTCTACCAGCCAGAACAGTATTTGGCACGTAGTCACAGCTCAACAATTGTCAGGTGGATGGATGGGTGGATGGATGGATGGACAGGTGGATGGATGGGAGGATAGGTGAACGAAAGGAAGGATGAGGCAAAGAAAGACTCACCTAAGAAGCAAACAAACTAAAACTCTGAGCAGGTTATGGTTATGGTGATCCACATGGTGGTCAAGAGGGACAGATCCAAAGTTCTAGGAACCACAAAAAGCCCACACTCAGAGTGCTTAGTTGCAGTATTAGTTTCATCTTTCTCTGAAATATACTAAAAAATGATCCACTAAGTTGAGATGAGTAGTCAGACTGGTTAGAGAAGGGATGCAGAGTACTTAACTAACTCAAATAACAAATACAAAATATGTTTCTTTGAACATCTAATGTCCCTGTTCCATAGGGCCCTTCATAGAGACATTTTCTAATTCCCACTGGCATCTGCAACTTAGACCTCATCTAGATAGCCAGGGCCAGGAGTCATCATTGAAAGTGAGCAATAATAATAATAATAATGAGAAAGTGAGCTAATCTCAAACCCAAGAATTACTTGGGGAATTTTTGTCTGCCTATGTTTACACACAGAGGGAATGAAAGGATGATGCTCCACAAAAAAATTAACTTCCTTAACAAATGACCACCTCATCAGTAGTTACAGTCTATGCCACATGACAAATTGAATGCTCTGAATAGCCAATCAAAACTTCAGAAACAAAACTCCTTATCTCTATGTTTGAGATTAAAAGATATGAACTTGTTCTTCCTGTAACAGACTTCATCTGAAAATCCAGCCCTGTCTCCAAAGGAAAACTAAAACAGGAACAACCATCAGACAATTTTTTTCATTTCATCAGTACAAAAGAAGAAACTGCATCAGATATATAATTAGAACAAATGCGTGAAACAGACTTACTCCAAGAAACAGAAGGAACAATTTTAGTATCAAATTTATATTTTCCATAAGATTAGAGAACCCATGTTGCATCTTTGAAAAGGTAATCATGTGAGATAAGACAATTTTACTTTAAGATGAAAAACATGATTACAGAATTTCAAAATGCAGTAGAAGTGAAGAGCATATTAAACATTGAAGAAAACTGACTAAATAATTTAAATTGTCTGTTCAAAAAAAAAAAAAAACTCCCAGAATTTAGAGTGAAGCATAGTGAGATGAAAGAAGATGAGCGAAAAACACCACAGTAAATATAAAAGTAGCAATAACAGTTTGAGGGAAAAGTGCTCATGAAACACAGGTAAAATAAATTAAGAGAACTCATGTCTAACACATCCTGGCAACATTTTCAAGTATTGAACTTCCAGGAAAATAGTCAATAATTAATAGGGTTTTAATTTTTAAAAATATATAGGGTCAACCAAGATAAAATAAGAATGGATATAACTTCTGAAAGAGTAGAGAAAAGAAAGTGGAAAATCTGAACAATACAACCAGAGTGAGAAAGAAAAAAAGAAACAATGTTAAATAAAATAACAGAATTAGAAGATATTAGTCATCACAATAAATATGAACAGATCAAACTTCTCTATTAAAAGAAAAAGACCACCACAGTTAGTATAAAAGCAAGTCCCACTTAAACCAAAATGATAATATTTCAAATAAAGAAATGGGTAAAAAAGATATAAAGCAACCATGAGTTGAGGAGGAATACAGGGACAATACCAACATAAACAGTTCAATTTATTTATTTATTTAAGAAATTTTTGCCATAAGGTACATGTGCTCACTAGATAGAGAGAGAGAGAGAGACAGATACTGAGAGAGAAAGTGAGAAATCACCCCTCAGGGAGGATGGTCATGCCACAATCTTTTCTCCTCCATTCTCCACCTAGGATCATGGGCATGCATGCACATGAGCCCAGCATAATTTCGAACCCATTGAGTCTGGTACTTGAAACACAGATGGCCATGTAGGAGTCCAGTGATGTAAACTATGTCATCTGCTGGCTCTGTAAACAGCTGAATTTAAATCAAGTGTTTTTGTTGTTGTTTTTTGGAGAGGTTTTTGCTATGAGGCACATACGCTTGCCAGAAAGACAGAGAGAGACAGAGAGACAGAAAGCTAGAAATCACCCCCACCCTCACCCCCCTAGGGGAAATGACCATGCTGCAATCCCTTCTCCTCCATTCTCCTCTCAGGATCTTGGGCACGCACGCACGCACACACGCCTGGCGTGAGTTTAAGCCACCAGGTCTGGGACTCAAACCACGGTTGACTACATGGGAGTCCACAAACATAGCCATCATACCATCTGCTGGCCCCTAAATCGAAAGTTATAATGAGAAAATAAAGCTATTTTTTTTTTCTTTTTAAAGAGAGAGAGATTTACTATAAGGCATGTGTGCTTGTCAGAGAGACGAAGTGACAGAAAGCAAGAAATCATCCCCGAGGGGGGATGGCCATGCCACAATCCATTCTCCTTTCGGGATTTTGGGCATGCAGGCACATGCCACCAGCATGAGTTTTAAGCTGCCAGACCAAGGACTTGAATTGCAGTCGACTATATGGGAGTCCAGCGACATAACCATTACACCATCTGTTGGTCCTTAAATTCTTTTAATAACAGTAAAATCCTCCTTTAGGATGAGTCATGAGCTTTAGGCACTTAATAGCATAGCATTACAACACACAAAGTAAACAATCAGGATGAGAGACTTTCCAAACACTGTTGTGTCAACATTTTTATTCTGAACATGATAGAGTGACTGGAGTATGACTATACTGCCTGTCATAAACATCTAGGAAACTGGATGATGTAGATAAAGCAACAGTTTTCAGGCAAGTCTGACATCCAATAAAAAAATTACCATATTTGTAAAGAAGTAGAAAAATGCAACCAATAATGAGAAGAAAAATCAGTTAGTTGAAACTGACTCACCAATGATACTGATGAACATAAAAGGACATACATAACTAACTGTAGATTGTATGTTCAAGAAGCTAGAGAAGGCAAGAAACTTAAGTGAAGACATGATCGATATACCCAAACAACCCTTCTAGAGAGGAAAATTACAATATATGAGATAAAACATACGATGGTGGGAATTAACAGTAGATTTGACATCGCAAAGAAAAAAGATGAGTGATGTTGGGGGCAGGTACTGGCATAGTAGAAACACAACTAGATCCATATGGGGAAAGTCCTGGGTTTGCATCCTGGGGCCTCTCTGAGGGCTCCAGGCAAATATACACGGTCATGATCTGGGCCCAGCTGAAACTGGAGTTGGATCATGGTGTGAAGACCATGTTGGGCATGACTGTATCTTTGTATTTCTCTCTCTCAAGAAATAAATAAATGTAAAAAAAAGATAAATGAAGTTGAAGGAATAGAAACTTTCCAAAAGGAGACACAAAGTGCAAAGACATTGAAAAAAACGAACAGAGCATCAGTGAGCTGTTAGAACGCTTCACACAAACACATATAGGTATAAATGGAGCTAATGAAAGTGCCAGTGGACAGAAACTATATTTGAAGAAATAATGGCATATTTTCTAAATTAGGTGAACCTCTAAACTCACAGATTTTTTTTACAAGATTAATAAACTCTAAGCACAGGAAACAGGAAAAAAAAAAGAAAGAAAGAAGAAAGGAAAAAGAGAAAGAAAGAAAGAAAGAAAGAAAGAAAGAAAGAAAGAAGAGAAGAAAAAGAGAAAGAAAGAAAGAAAGAAAGAAAGAAAGAAAGAAAGAAAGAAAGAAAGAAAGAAAGAAAGAAAGAAGAAAGAAAGAAAGAAAAAAAATTACACCAAGGTGAATTACTGCCAAATTGCTTAAAAGCAGTGCTAAAGAGGGCCAACAGGTAGCATGGAAGTTAAGACACTGGGTATCACATGAGTGGTGAGTACTGGACCCAGTGGCTTGAAAATCACACAGGTGCATGTGCATTTGTGTCCAAAATCCCTAGAGGAGAATGGAGAACAGATTGCAACATGGACATGCCCCTGGGGAATTATTTCTCGCTTTCCTTCTCTCTCTCTCTGTCTGGTGAGTACACATGCCCTATAGCAAAACTGAAAAAAAAAATAAAGTGATAAAGAGGAATTCTTTAGAGCAGCCAGAAAAAGTAATACATTATGAACAAAGATTAAAATGACAGCAAAATTCTAGGTAGAAACAATCCAGATGAGGAGACATCATAGCAACATCTTTAAATACTGAAATAAAAATCAAAGACTGTGAACCTAAAATTCTACATCCAACAAAAATATCTTTCAAGAGCACAAGCAAAATACTAAAGTATATAAAGTAAAAATCAAACTTCAAGGAGATATACACAAACCAACTGCCTTTTAATTGACAGAACCAAAATATTTTTTAAAACAGTAAGACTATAGAAGATTCAGGGCCAACAGATGGAGTGGTGGTTAAGGCACTGGACTCCCACGTGGTTGATCATGATGCTAGTCTCAGACCTGGTGGCTTGAAAATCATGCTGGGAGCAGTCTCCTGAGAGGAAAATGAAGAAGTGATTGTGGCATGGCTATCCCCCAATGGGGGATAATTTTTTTTTTTTTTTTTTTTTTACTCTCTCTCTCTCTCTCTCTCTCTCTTTCTCCCCTCCCCCCCTCCAGTGAGCAGACACATCCTATGGCAAAATCTAAATATATATATGATTCAAAGTGTACTATCAGCCAACTTGACCCATTTGACTTTTAAAACATGATAGTCAACAACAGCAATATCACATTCTTTTTAAGTATATATGGAACATTCACCAAGATAGACTATACTCTGGGCTATAAAAGACATCTCGATGTAAAAGAATTCGAATTATGCAAAATATATGCTTCAACTACAGTGTAAATAAATAACAAATTGGGACTAGCAGATGGCATAATGGTTGAGTCACTGGACTTCCACGTAGTTGACTGCACATTGAGTCCCAGATCTGGTGGCTTAAAACTCATGCTGGACACATGTACATGCATGCCCAAAATCCTCAAAGGAGAATGAAGAAGAAAGGATTATGGTATGGCCAACCCATAGAGGGTGATTTCTTGCTCTTGTCTTTCTTTCTCTGTCTCTTCAGTGAGCACATACACCTATAGCAGAAACTTCTCTTAAAAAGAAAAAATAAAATAAAATAAATTAGTAACAAATAACAACGGGGAAAAGTCTCTTTAAAAAAAAAAAAATATTTGGCCACAGGGTGCATGTGCTCACCTGAGAGAGAAAGAGAGAAGAAGTGAGAAATCACTCCCAGGGAGATGCCCACACTGCAACTCCTTCCTCTTCATTCTCCTTCTGAAATTTTGCACATATATGCACATGCACCCAGAGTGATTTTTCAAGTCACCAGAACCAGGACTCAAACTGCAGTCAACCATGTAGGAATCCAGTGCCTTAACTACCATGCCACCTGCTGTTCCCTGGAAAAAAATTTTGAAAACCATCAGGTATTTAGCAACTAAATAACATATCTTCAAATAACCCATCAGCCAAAATAGAAACCAAAAAGGAAGATATAAAGTATTTAGAAATTAAAAAAACTAAAAATATAACACATCAAAATTTGTAGACACAGCTAAAACAGTACTTGGAAATTTGTAGCATTAAATACCTTTTAGGAAAAAAGAAAAATCTGAAATCACTATCTAATCTGTCATCTTATAAAATTAGAAAGAGCAAATGAAACTCAAGTTTCACAGAAGAAAGGAAATAATAAAGATCCAATCGAAATTACTGAACTAGAAAAAGAAAAATGGTAGAGAAATCAATAAAATAAAAATCCTATTAGAAGATCCATAAAGGCTGGCAGGTGGTGTCATGGTTAAGGGCACTGGACTCTCACATGGCCAATCATGGTTCGAGTCCTGGACCTGGAGGTTTGCTATCACACTTTCTCTCTCTCTCTCTCTCTCCCCTTCTCTGGTCAAATTAAAGTAAATAAATAAGTAAAGTTAAAATAAAGTAATTTTTTAAAAATAAAATAAAGTTTATAAACCTTTAGCCAGAATGATAAGGATAACATTATATGATAACCTCAAAAGATTCAGAAAAATTCTTTGACAGAATTCTGTATCTATTTATGTTTAAAAAAACCCTCAGAAACCTCAGAATAGAAACTGATGAAGGGCATCTAGAGAAAATGTAAAGTAACACTATACTTGATGGTGAAAGAGGAATGTTTTCTTTTTAGATATCAAAGATGAAGGGAAGGATGTTTCCTCTCACCATTACCAGTCATGATTGTGCTAGAGATTCTAGCCTGTGCAATCAGGCAAGAAAATAAATAAAAATATACAGATTATAAAGGAAGAAGTAAAACTGACTTTCTTTCCAGATAGCTTAATCATGTACATAATAAACTTGAGGCAGGCCTGGGCAATGTAGCAAGGTCCTGTCTGAAAAAAGAACTAGGCATGGTAGAACACACCTGAGACCCAGCTGGTGGGGACAGGCAAGAAGATGGTGATATGGAGAGATTATGTTTTAAAAAAAATACATATAGGGGGTCAGCAAGTGACGTGGTAGTTAAGGTGACTGGATTCCCACATGGCTGGCTGTGGTTCAAGTCCCGGATCTGGCAGCTTGCTTTCTCACTTTCCTTTCTCTCTCTTTCTCTGGTCAACTTTAAAAAATTTTTAATTTAATTTAATTTAAATACATGTATGAATGAATAAATAGTTAAAAAGAAATGTCAACTCTGAATCTTATATCCTTCAATAAAGGGTAAATCAAGATGTTCTCAAATAAAAGAAAACTAAGATAATTTGTTGGCTCAAAATTTACCCCAAAAGAATGCATTAAAAAAAGTCCTTTAAACAGAAAGGAAATGACAAAAGAAAAAAAAATTGGAACATCGAGAGGGAATAAAGAACACAAGCATGTTTTAGAAGATTCAGCAGAGTAGAGATATCAGTTCTACAAATTGACATATTGGTTTAATGTAATTTCTATTAAAATTTTCTAAAAATTAGTCTAGCAGTGGCATCGTGGTAAAGGTGTTGTATTCCCACATGGCTGACTGCAGTTCGACTCCCTAACTGGGTGGACTGAAAAACCACGACAAATAAATAAATGTTTAAAAAATAAATAAATAACAAAAACATAAAATTCCTGAAAGTTATTTTGTAGATATAGAGAGGATTTTTTTTAATTACATAAAAGGCTGCCAGACTAGAATAATTAAAACAATTTGAAAAAGAAGAATCAAGTGAAAGAAGCAGCCTATCTGACTTCAAGACTTATAAATCTAGAGTATATAAGGCCTATCTCAGACAAGGAACTGGAATCAAGAATATGTCATGAACTTTCACAACTCAATTGTCAGAAGGAAAACAACCTACTTTCCAAAGGGGCAAATTGAAACACAATTTTATGAAAGAAGTCATACAAAATGAAATAAGCAAACCTTATTAGTCATCTGGGAAATCTAAATTAAAAGCACATGAGATATCACTGTACAGTCACTTTAATGGCCAAAATGGAAAACACTGACATCAGCGATGATGTGAGCCCCTGAAACTCCTCGGTTGCTGGTGAAAATGTAAAAAGTACAGTCATTATGGAAAAAAGTTAGGCAATCTCTTATTAAGTTAAACATACACTCACAATGCAGCCCATAGAAATAAAACCATATGTCACACAAAGACTGTGCACAGATTTTTTGTAGAAGCTTTAATCATAAGCCTGAACTGCAAAAACCCAAATGCCCATCAACTGGTGAGTACGTGAACAAATAGTGGTATATCCATACAGTGAAGCACAATTCAGCAACCAAGAGGGATGAGCTAATGATACTAGCAGGTACCTGGATGACTCTCAAAATATTATACCAACTAGGAAGATGAACATGAAAGGCACAGCTGCGTGATTCCCCGTATATGAAGTTCTGTAGAGGAAAATATAACTTATAACGACAGAACATAGAGTTGCTATCTGGGACTGAGGTTGGGGGCAAGGCTTAGCTTGGCACAGAGAGTTTTCTGGCATGAGAGAAATGTTCTCTATCTTCATTGTGGCATGGGCCACATTTATTAAAATGTACACTTAAAATGAGTGTATTTTAGGAGCCAGAAAGACAGGGGTGTAGTGGTAAAACATGATGCCCTAGGGACCAGGAGTTAGCATAATGGCTATGTCGCTGAACTTCCATGTAGCCGACCACAGTTCGAGTCCCAGACCTGGTGGCTTAAACTCACACCGGGCGCATGTTCATGTGTGCCCAAGATCCTGAGAGGAGAATGGAGGAGAAGGGATTGCGGCGTGGCCATCCCCCCCGGAGGCTGATTTCTCACTTTCTATCTCTCTGTCTCTCTCTATCTTTCTGGCAATCGCACAGGCCCTATAGCAAACACCTCTTAGAAAAAAAAAAATGATGCTCTATGAGGTAGTCTCACAGTTCAAGTCCAGATATTTCTCTGAGTATACCAGGTGTGTGTGTGCCCATGACCCAGGGCTGGCTGAAGGCTGGGGGTGAACTGTGGCATTGGAACCCTGTCGAGGGCATTCTCTTTCTCTTTCTCGGGTCTCTCTTGCTCATGGCAGAAGTAAATGAATACATTTTTTAAAGGTTGATTTTAATGTAGGTAATATATACATATATTTATAGATAGATGAGGGAGAGAGAGAACACCTTGTGAATATACACTCAAATGTTCATAGAACGTTTTTAAAACTAATAATCTTATAAGCTACAAAGAAAAAAATGAATCCTAAAAAAGGAGGATTTCATTGACACATTCACATAACTCAGTGCAATGAAATAAGGAATAGGTTGCAAAATAATAAATAAAAATCACTTGGAAAATTAAAAATGCCCTCATAAATAAAGCTTAAGTCAAAAACAAAACCACACCGCAACTACAGGCTAGAAAATAATTATGAAAACACTGCGTATCAAGACTTATGAAACTCCAAGGTAATGCCCAGAGGATAATTCATAATTTTAATGTTGTTTATTATGAAACAAAGAATCAAAATAGATGAACTGAACATTTGTTTCAAGAAGAAAAAAAGAAAAATAAAATGAACTTGACTAAGAAAAAGAATAATGTTTAAGTTAATAAAAATAAAAACAAAACAATTATTGAATTCTAGCTATGGTGCTTTCAAAAATATTAAGAAAACAGATTTATTGAAAAACTAATCAATGAGAGAGAGAGAGAAAGTAAATTATAATTTTTTGAAGGCTGTCAAGGAAAGTGGCAAGCAAAGGCTTCCGAAATTTCTCTCCTCTGTGAAAGCAATGAGAAAATTCACAAAAATGGTCATAATCAATTTTTTTACTCTTGGTAAGAACAGCAAGCTCTGCAGTGTTTTCATTGCTTTAGTCCAATCCTCTGACTCCAGCTCTGCAGTAGCCTTGAAACCAGCAATTTGCATTTGCAGTAGAAACCCAGAGACTCTGGTAGTTACCAGAGAGAGCAGGAGAGGGTCATAGCCCCCTCAAAATCTCACTCCCAGTGATTTTTATTGTTTTAACCTGTTTGAGGAGTCCCTGAAAGACCCCATGTTCAAGTTTATCTTTTTTTCTTTTTGAAGAGTTTTTTTTTTTGCTATAGGGCGCGTCCGCTCACCAGACAGAGAGAGGCAGAGAGACAGAAAGCGAGAAATCACCCCCCCAGGGGGGATGGCCACACGGCAATCCCTTCTCCTCCATTCTCCTCTCGGGATCTTGGGCACGCACGCACACGCGCCCGGCGTGAGTTTTAAGCCACAGGGCCTGGGACGCGAACCACGGTCGACTACATGGGAGTCCAGCGACATAGCCATTACGCTAACTGCTGGTCCCTCAAGTTTATCTTTATTTGACCTGAATTGGGGCTCATCCAATGCAAATAGCTTCTTTCCAGGGATATTTGTCAAAAACAATTACAGGCAATTATTTAGTTTTTGGTTTCCTGAGGTGATGGAATACAGCTGGACAAATGATAAACGAAACAAAAAAGCTTAATAGAAGTTGGAAAATAGGATATGCATAAAAGCTTTGAAAAACTCTGACACTTGCCTGAAGATAGTTTGGTGGTTAAGACATTGGACCCCACATGGCTGACTGCATGGTATGAGTCCCAGACCAGATGGCTTGAAAAACATGCTGAGCATATGCGAGTGCTTGCCCAGAATCTCAAGAGGAGAATACAAGAAAAAGGACTGCAGTGTGGTCATCCCTCCTGGGATGTCAGTTCTCATTTTCTCTCTCCATCTCTCTCTGGTGAGCACATGTACTCTATTGCCAAAACAAAACAAACAAACAAAAACAAACGAACAAAAAACCAACCTTCTGGTTCCAACTGTCTTGAAAATGCAGGGGACTAAGAATATCCAAGACATCTTGAAAAAAGAAAAACAAAAGTTGAAGGACTCGCATTTACCTATTTTGAAACTTAAGATTTCAACCTACAGTAAACAACATAGCGTGGTAGTGGCATGAGAATAGATGTATAGATCAATGGCATAGAACTGAGATACCAGAAATAAACTCATACACCTGTGGCCAACTTATTTCCAACAAGGGTGCCAAGACAATTCAATGGGGGAAATAATAACTTTTTCATAAAGCAATGTAGGAATAACTGGCTGTCCACGTGTAAAAGAATGAAGTCAGATCCTACTTCACACCATATACAAACATCAATGCAAAATGGATCATGGATGAAGTGTAAAGGTTAAAACATAAAATTCTTAGGAGAAAGTATAAGTGATTTTCAGTTAAACAATAATTTTTTTAGATGTAATCCTAAAATGTAAGCAAGTAGAGAAAAAATAGATAAATTAGATATCATCAAAAATTTAAATGTGGCATCAGATGGTGGTACAGTAGTAAAACATGACAATCTGTGGGACAGACAGACATGGGAAGATTACTGGTTCATGTACAAAGACCTTCTTGAGTGTGCCAAGCAGATGCATGCCCGTGATCCATGATGGCTGAGGTTGAGGATCAAGATCAAGACCCTGTCAGGGGTGCTGTATCTCTGCCCCTATTTCACTCTGTTTCTCTCTCATTAATGGAATTAATGAACAAATTTTAAAAACATTTGTGCTTCAAAAAACACTATCAAGAAATAGAAAAGACAACACACAGAGTGGGAGAAAATACTTGTAAATTTGTGTGTGTGTGTGTGTGTGTGTGTGTATCAATTATCTACCTTATTGTATCTAGATTATATAAACAACTTTCACAACTCAACAATAAAAAGACAATCCAATCTGGAACAACACAGTAAGGAAAGAATATAAACAGATATTCTCCATAGAAATTACACAAATTGTGAATAAGCACATGAAAAGTTAGTGAACAATATTAATCTTTGGGGAAATGCAAATAGTAACCTAAAATGAGATATTACTCTGTGCCCACTATAGACTGGCCATAATAAGAAGAGAGACAATGGAGAGTATTAGTAAAGATTTGGAGAAACTGGCTCACCCATACATTGCGGGAAGGAATGTATAATGATATAGCCATGTTGGAAAACACTTTAGCAGATCCTCAAAATATTAGCATTACAATATGACACAGCAATATCACCTCTAGGTATATATACAAGAAAAGTGAAAACATGTTCACACAACAAACGTGTACATGAATCTTCAGCATTATATCAAAAACTGGGAACCATACAAATGTCTATCAAGGGTAAATGGACAGATAAAAGGTGATCCATTCCTACAGTGGATTATTCAATCATAAAAAGGAACAAAGTACTGATACATGCTACAAAATTGATGAACTTGCCAGAGTGAGAAAGAGGAAGAGACAGTGAGAGGGAAAGTGAGAAATCACCGCCCCCCCCCCCCCCCAGGATGGCCATGCCTCAATCCCTTCTCCACTCTCCTCCTGGGATTTGGGGGATCCAAGCACACATGCCCAGCATGATTTTTAAGCTACTGGGTCTGAGATTCAAAGTGGTCAGCAATGTGGGAATCCAGCACCTTAACTACCATGCTACCTGCTAGCTCCATAAGTCATTGTTTTAAATAGAAGAAGCCAGTCACAAAAGTCTGGCTAGCGTATGATTCCATTTATATAAAAAGTCCAGAATAGGCAAATCCGTAGAGATAGAAGGTAAATTGGTGGTGCCCAGGGGCTGGTGGGAGGGAAGAATGGAGAGTGAAGAATGGCTTCATGGATGCCAAGTTTTCTTTAGGAGTGATGAAAATGTCCTGGAATTAGACAGTGGTGATATAATACTGGATATGTTTAAAAAAAAAAAAAAAGTGAATTGTACAATGTTGTTGTTGCTACTGGGCTCATGCACTCACTGAAGAGAGATAGACAGACTAAATGAGAAATCACTCTCCAGAGGGGAGTTCCATGCTGCAATTCCTTCTCCATTCTCCTCTCAGGATGTTGGGCACACATGCACAGTCACCTGGAGTGTTTTCCAAGCTGCTGGATCCAGGACTTGAATCACAAAGTCACCCCGTGGGATCTAGCATCATATCCACCGTGCCATCTGCTGGTCTGCAAGTGTCCACTTTAAAAAGAACACACTATCACTAAGCAGGGCTCATTATGAGACAAGAAGTTCAACTCATTATTTAAAATCCATTATTATAATGAATCATATTAATATGTTTAAGACAGAAAACTGTCTTAAACTCTTTATATACTAGAGATAATACCTACACAATGTAATTTTTAAAATTACATCAAATCAAATGTCAACATTATGCTTAATGGCTATGTACTAAGAAATTATAATTAAAGTCAAGAAGACAAGAAGAACCCCAACTAGATCATATAAATGCCTGCCAATGCAATTAGTTGATAAACTGTAATAAAAGCATGAATGGTATTCAACATATTTAAGTAATGTAAACTAATACATACATTAAACTATTAAAAGATGGTCTTGGGGCCAGCAGGTGGTGTGGTGGTTGGGGCGCTGGATTCCCACATAGCTGACCACTGTTCAAGTTCCAGACCTGACAGCTTGAAAATCCTGCCAGGCCGGTGTGTGTGCGTGCCCAGAATCTAGGAGGAGAATTGGAGAAGGGATTACAACGTGGCCATTCCCTCCAGGGGGCAATTTCTCACTTTCTTTCTTTCTGTCTGCACATGAGCCATATGGCAGAAACAAACAAACAAAATCTCCTTTACTCTACAAGGAAACAGCTCTACATGTCATAAAGTTACTTGCCAATTAATAGAAGTTATAGTTAAAATTGTTCATTTAGACCTTCTAGTAATGTCCAAGCTATCCATTGATTTTTAGAAATTGTTAGTGCACTTTTTTCATATAGTTATCTGATCAAATGTTGCTCCTCTCTGAACTGTAATCTGACCTATGAACAACATCAGATTCTTTCAACAACGTATTATTAATTGGCATTCAGTGGACGACTTGGTAAACACGCATCTCCTAAGGTCACCAGAATTGTTCATAGTGCTGACTCATCTCTCAGCCTCTGCCAAACTTACAGCAATGAATCTAAAATTTTTCTAGCCTTTAAAATTCTTTGGATTTTATGTTTATCTCTTTTCTCAAACAAGCCACAAAATTGTTTGCACTAATATCGTATTTAATTACAAAAATCATTTATTCTTCTTAACTTACTTTTAATCCATTTGGAGCACCAAAAGAATGACCAAAGCAATAATAATGATAAGAAACACTATTTAATAAAGAAAAATAAATTAATAAGACAAAAGGTATCATTTTTTTGCTTTTGTCATTAAACAACAAATACATTTCTGATAATTAGTCAACTTAATGTGTTTTCTCTCTGAATTAATACCTTATCTTATTTTAAAAGATCTGTTATATTTTTCTGTTCCTACAAAATCTCTATTTTTCTTTATTTTATACATTCAGACATTTTGTGTTCTTTGCCACATTAATTTGTTCACTTTAATTAGTAAAGCTTTCTACTAAGCTAAAGATATTATTGATATTTTATTGTCTTAGTTAAATTAAAGTGAAATCTTTTAGAAGGGCAATTTCCTAAACGTTTGCTCCTATCACGCTATTTTTGTTAAGTTAATAAACCATATAGTTTTAAACTGCTTTTGAAATTCTAACATTATAGTCTGCCCACCATGGCCCAAATATCCTAATTTTCACTATTTTAGTTCCTAAATCTTCAGATATTAAATTTTTCCCAATGTTACGTGATGATTGATAATAAATAAAAACTTCATTGAGAAAAATTTGTAATTATTTGCTTACTTTATGCAGTTTATTGCATCATTCGGGGATAATTGAATTCAGCGACTCGGACAGTGCCAAATTAAAACATACAAAAAATTTCCTGAAATTTTGGCTGAAACTGCAGACTCTCCCTAGTTTTTCACAGGCACTGCTTCTCTAAAATCTAATAATGCTTTCATGGAAATATTTCTCATTGAAACCATTTTTCTTATGTGTCAACAATAAATTTTGATAAATTATTTCAGATGTTGTTCCTTCCTGCTTCATGAGATCAACAAAAACCATTAAATTATCTTCAAAGTCTTGAATTTCACATTTTAAGTAAATTATTAAAAACTATTTTATATGAAACAGTTGAGGCTTCATCAATAATGATTGAAATTTTACTGTCTTGATTTATACATTTTCCAAAAAGTTGTTTTCTCATATCAGTAGATAAATATTTTTTCAACAAGCAAGTCCATAAATTTAGATTGCTATGGTAAGCCCATATTGATATTGCTCTTTTTTGGAAGTTGATTAAATATTTTATGTCTGAGAATGCGCAATTATTTTTAAACATACAGACGGTATTTTCTAGAAGTTTTTCATTTGCTTTATCGATATTCTGATACATTTTTTCAGAAGTTTTTATTATAGCCAAAGCTTTTTATATGAAACTCATTTATAATGTTTTTATAACGTTCTTCATTGATGAGGGAAAATTTTCTTCATGGAAACCATGAATTTTAACAGGATATAATTGCCATTCTGATGAAGTGTGGAAGCTTACCATTTTCAACTTTTAATTATACAAGTTTTTTTTTTAAAGAATTACTTAATTTTATTTATCTATTATTGTTTTTTAATTTACTATAGGTCACATGTGCTCACCAGAGAAAGACAGAAAACGACCAGCTCTGGGACACAAACCACAACCAGCTATGTAGGAGTCCAGCATCTTAACCACCACACCACCTGCCTAGAGTACTCTTTGATCTCTGAACAACACTTACATACTAATGGTACAAAGTCGTTCATCCCATTTTTACTGAAACAACTAAGATGTTTTTCTTTCTAGTGCTACAAATTATTTGTCTTATTTTGCACCGTTTCTCACATAGTATCAAAAGACGTTCCAGGTTCTGGTTTCTGCACTGTATCAGAAGCTATTTCCAGCGTGGTTCATTATTAATATAATTCTTCTTTGTTCTCCTACAGTCAGAAGATTCATGTTTATAATATTTAAAAAGAACATTAGGAAACTTATCCAAACTCTTCTGTATCTTCAATCTGGGCTTCATTTTTAATATTTTATTATAAAGTCTTGAATTTATAAACATGAAGGCATTGCACAATTACTACTTAGACAAAGAATAATAGCACACTAACAATAAAACCAGAGTAAAAACAAAACTTCGTAGAAGCAGGAGCAATTACATAACTTGGGCATAATAATAAATTGTGGATTCCCTTAGAGCAGTAGTTCTCAAATTTTTTGGTTTTAGAACACTTTTACAGCCTTTAAAATGACTTAGGACACCCATTGAACTTTTGTTCACATGGGTTGTGTTAGGAATTAAGAGGGCAAGTTTGAGGCCAGCAAGTGGCATGGTGGTTAAGGCGTTGGACTCCCACATAGCCAACTGTGGTTTAAATCCCGGACCTCGCAGTTTTCTTTCTTTCTTTCTTTCTTTCTTTCTTTCTTTCTTTCTTTCTTTCTTTCTTTCTTTCTTTCTCTCTCTGTCTCTCTCTGATAAGTGTGCATGCTCTATAGCAAATTTTTTAAAAAATAATAATATGTAAAATAATTCTTAAAAAAAAAAAAAAAAAAGAGGACAAGGTGGCATAGCAGTAGTGCAATGGGATCCATGTGGGAAAGGTCCTGGGTTGTTGTGTTTTGTTTTGTTTTTGGAGAGGTTTTTGCTATAGGGCGTGTGCACTCACCAGAAAGACAGAGAGAGACAGAAAGCGAGAAATCACCCCCCCGGGGGGATGGCCACGCTGCAATCCCTTCTCCTCCATTCTCCTCTCGGGATCTTGGGCACGCACGCACACATGCCTGGTGTGAGTTTAAGCCACCGGGTCTGGGACTCAAACCGCAGTCGACTACATGGGAGTTCAGCGACATAGCCATTACGCCAACTGCTGCTGGTCCCGGTCCTGGGTTTTTGTCCTGGGGTTTTGTCCATGCCCATGCCTGTAATCCAGGCTGAGACCGGGATGGACAGCAGCATGAGGACCCTGTCAATGTGTCTGTCTTTCTCTCTCTCAATAAATGAACAAACACACAAAAAAAGAAATGAAGACTGAGAACTGTAATTTTTTGTATTTATTCTGTGAAAATAACAATAATAAGCTTATTAAGTCTTAATATAAATAATATTTTATGAAAATAACTATTTTCCAAAATGAAAAAAAAAATGAGAAAAGTGCCATTGCAATTTTGCAAATCTCTTCAACGTCTGGCTTAATGGATATCAGCTGGATTCTCAGCCCTGCTTCTGCATTCAATCTGTTGTGATATTACACGTCACGTAGCCCCTGGAAAACTCCACTTACACTCATGAGCAAATGAGAGTGAAAAGGGCAAATGACGTCTTACTATTATTGCAAAAATAGTTTGTCCTCACAGCTCTCTGAAAGGGTCTTAGAGACCTCCTGAGGTCACCAGTCCACATGCCGAGGACCACTGTCCTAAAGCAGAGAGCACTTCCTAAAGCAGGTGCCATGAAGCCACGCTGCCTTCTAGGAAACAGGCCAGGCTGGCAAGAGAGGCTGCAGAAATTGCTCAGATGTTACAGTGACAGGAAGCCCGTTTTGCAAGCAGTTGTTGCCACCTGAGACAGCCAATAGCTTAATGTACAAGTTCACATTAGAACCTTTAGCATTAACTTAGTTTGCAGTACCTCGCTGTTACTGTTACATGATTTAACAATTGCTACAAAAGTATTTCGAAATTTCAAGACTTGGCCAACAGGTGGCGTGGAGGTTAAGAAGCTGGATCCCACACAGTCAACGCTGCAGTTGGCGATCTGGACCTGGCAGCTTGAAAACCATGCCAGGCACATGTGCATGCATGCCCAAAATCCTGTGAGGAAAATGGAAGAGAAGGGAATCATGGCATGGCTATCCCCCATGGGGGGTATTTCTCACTTTCCCTCATTTTCTCTCTTGCTCTCTCCAGTGAATATACACAGCCTATAGCAAACATCTGAAAGAAAAAAAAAAGGAAAGAAAAATCATGAAGACTAATAAGGCATACTGGCAAGTACCTTGAAATATTAGCCTTGATGAGTGTTATAAATATTTCAAAGGAAGAAATACAATTGTCATTCTTTGTAGGTGATAAATTGACATATGAAAGCCAAGAAGATCAGACATAAAAAAAATCAAAGTAACTCAGGCATTTAGTAAGAAAATCTATTGCAAAATATACATGCGTGTATGTGAGTGTATGTACCAACATTTGTAGCTACATTGACATCTATTTTCTAGCTATATCCTATACACGGGACAATTCGAACATAACAAAATTCGCAGGACATATGCAGACCATGTATGAAGAGCACAACTTGATTAGAAGATGCAAACAAAGATTGAATTTTATCCTAAATTGGAGAATTCAGTATTGTAACTCTCCTTGTTGCTATTGAAATAGTACTTTTTTAAAATACATTTTCAATTTTTTTATTTATTTATTTATTTACTTTACTTATTTATTGTGATTTTTCAAGGAGCCCAGTCCAGGACTTGAACCACAGTCAACCATATTGGAATCCAGCACCTTAACCACCATTCCACCTGCTGGTCCCTAGTGCTATTATTTTTGAATCCTATAAAAAAGTTATTTTCTTTCTATTTTTGTTTGTTTGTTGTTGTTGAGAGATTTTTTGCGATAGGGCATGTACACTCACAGGAGAGACACAGAGACATAGAAAACAACCCCCTCCCCCATGGGGGGATGGCCACACTGCAATCCCTTCCTGTTTATTCTCCTCTTGGGATTTTGGGTATGCACACACATGTGCCCATGTGTTTCACACTGGGTCTGGGTCTGGAACTTGAACCATAAGCAACCTTGTAGGAGTTCAGTGCCTTAACAACTATGTTATCTGTTGGCCCTCAAATCTAATAAAATTATTTTCAAGATTGTTACATAGATATTTAGTTCAATAAAAAATAAACATAGAAGAAAAGTTTTTTTAAGTTGGAAAAGAAGAATAGGGCAGGAGGTATTGGTTCTGCTTCATTAAATGTTCATATATGTTAAAAATTTGCAGGATGGGGGCTGGTGGTGACATGGTGGTTAAGGTGCTGGACTCCCACATGGCCGAGCACAGTCCAAGTCCTGAACCTGATGGCTTGAAAATCACGCCAGGCACATATATGTGCATACCCAAAATCCCAAAAGGAGAATGGAGGGGAAGGGATTGCTATGTGGCCAGCCCCACCACCCCCTGGGTGATTTCTCACTTTCTCTCTCACTGTTTCTCTGTCTCTCAATCTCTCCAGCAGGCTTTATGACAAAAATCTAAAAATAAATAAATAAATAAATAAATAAATAAATAGTTTGCAGTATGAATATATTGTAACTCTAAGACTAGAATAGGTACATTAATGAAACAGAATAGAAAGTCCCTAAATGATCCAAGGTATGGAACAATTTAGTACATTAGGACAATATCTCAAATTCAAAGGAAAAAGACACATTACTTAAGAACTGTTGGTATGGGGGGGTAGCAGATGGCATGGTGGTTAAGGGTGCTGAACTCCCACATGGCTGACAGTGGTTCATGTCCCAGACCTGGTGGCTTGCTTTCTCACTTTCCCTCTTTCTCTCTCTCTCTTTTCCTCTCTGGTCAAATTGAAATTAATAAATAAAGTCAAATAAAATAAGTATTTAAATAAAGAAGAACTGGGGACCAGCAGATTGCATAATGGCTACATCACTGGACTCCCATGTAGTCGACCATGGTTCGAGTCCTGGGCCTGGTGACTTAAACTTACGCTGGGCACATGTGCGTGCCTGCCCAGGATCCAGAGAAGAGAATGGAGGAGAAGGAATTGCAGCATGGCCATTTCCCCTGGGGGGTGATTTCTTGTGTTCTGTCTCTCTCTCTCTTTGTCTTTCTGGTGAGTGCATGTTCCTTAGGGCAAAAACCTCTCCAAAAAAAAAAAAAAGAACTGTTGGTACAACTGGCTACCCACCCACTTCAGAAAAGAAATAAAAAGTTATGTGCCTCACTCACATCGTATACCAAAATAAATCCTACTAACATTAAAAATTTAAATGTCAATGAGACAGAGCAATTAAACAAAAATATAGAGGAATATTTATATAATCTTGAAATAGAAAAGGCTTTCCTAAGCATGCAAAATGATGTACTTGGCCACATAATAATAAAACAATTGCATAAAAATGAGTTAAGTAAAAAATAAAGAAAAAAGTCATTAATAAGTAAAAGTTGAGCATTCCAACAGAAAAGCAGACAGTAGCATACTACCTGCCAATAAACATGAGAAAAGATGCTCAACTCAGTTGTATTTGAAGAATGAACATAAAAACAAGGTATCAGTTTTCACCTATCGCATTGGTCAAGAGTGAGAAGACCCATACCATCTGTTGGCTTAGGTCTGAAGAAAGGAAAGTGCAAATTGGAGTAACCACAAGGCCGGGTGCAATGGAGTGTGGGGTGTGGGGTGGGGAGTGACAATTTGGAACTATGTATAAAGTTCTTAAACTGTTCATAATCTTTGATGCAGCAATTCCATGAATTTTTTTTTTTTTTTTTTTTTTTTTTTGCCAGAGGGCATGTGCACTTGGAGAGAGGGGACAGAGACAGAAGGAAAGTGAGAAAGCATCTCCAATGAAAATGGCCCCACCACCATCCCTTCTCCACCTTGTCCTTCTTTCAGGATTCTGGGCATATACACATATGCCTGGCTTGTTTCTCAAGTCACTGGATCTAGGACTTGAACTGTGCGGTTGCCATGTGGGATCCAGTGGCATTAACCACCATGCCATCGGTTGGTCCACAGCAATTCCATTTTTTTTTCCCCTTTGGAGAGGATTTTTTGCTATAGGATGCGTGTGCTCCCCAGAAAGAGAATCAGAGAGATAGAAAGCGAGAAATCACCCCCCAAGGGGAAATGACCATGCTGCAATTGCTTCTCCTCCATTCTCCTCTCGGGATCTTGGGCACGCACGCACACGAGCCCAGCGTGAGTTTAAACCACTGGGTCCGGGACTCAAACCACAGTCGACTACATGGGAGTCCAGCGGCATAGCCGTTACGCTAACTGCTGGCCCCAGCAATTCCACTTTTAAGGACATAAACAGGAGGAATATTTCAAGATATGATTAAGATGTTCTTTATAACATTGTCTCTCTCAACCAAAAAAAAAATCAGAAATGACGTGCAGTGTCAATAATATAAGTATAGTATATATTCATATATACCATCTAATAAGGGTTTTGTATGTTGTTATAGACCACATAATATATATACTATGTAATAAGGGTATGGTATAGTCACATGGTGAAAATTACGTTATCACTAGATATGGTATATATTTATTGACTTGGAGACAGATTCATGAGATAATGTGATTTGTAGAAGCACTATTCCAGGCAGCACAAAGAATCTGATTTCATTGTTTCTAAAGGCTAATTATTCACACATCCGTATTATATGTAAGTGCAGAAAGTATTTGTCAGATTTTACATTGAAATACTAACACTCATTAGTGTTAGTGGCAGGTTTAAAGATGATTTTACTTTTTGCTCTTTTTGCTGATCTGTATTTTTTTCAACAATAGACATATACTTTTGCGATAATATTTTTTAAAATCTCGTCTCGGCTGTCACCAATTAAGTGTGCTCCTTAATTCTTCAGATGTGTGTGCTCCGTCAGCTCTGTACAGGGAAGGAAGGGGTCAAAGGACTGGCTCGGGGCCCCGGAGACTGAGGTTGCTGGCCAATATAAACAGTGGAAACACACGATGAGAAAAGACTGCCGAGCTGCTGGGTATCTGGGGAGCCCACATGTTGCTGTTGAAGTTGGAGGAAGCCCTTTTGGAAGGCCCAGCTACCCAGGGAGTCAGGGGGTGTTTGATGTATCGAGTTGCCCCATTTCAGGGGCCTGTTATCCATGTCTTCTGGCCCCTTTGCCAGATTAGACACCAGTCCCTAGAGAACATGGCCTCCACTCTGGCCATTCACCCCTGATTCTGGCATTCTCTATATCTGTGACGACCAACCATCACTGGTCTAGATCAAAGAGCATCTCCAAGAAGGGCAAATACAACCATGGCCAGCTCACCGGTCAGATCCTGCTCCCTCACCAAGCCCTTTGCTCAGAACCAGCCAGGCTATGTGTCTCCCACACTGCTCTCGCCTTCTGGACCTGTGTCTTCCATCAGACTTTGCTTCCACTGGCCCAGAAATTCACCTCATTGTGTCTGAGGCCCTAGCATTTGGCCAAATGCAGCAAGCTTGCTACCAAACCTTGCAAATTTGGGGTGAAATTTCATTTTGCCTGCTATTCCCCGATACTATTCATTCGAACAAGTGTTCATTGAGGAACCTCCGTGCCCATCATGTACCAGCTTTTCTGCCTAAACGGCACCCACCAGCTACTGGCAAAGACCTCCGTAGTAGCTAATGAGAAGACCAGAGTGGCAGGGTTTTGGCTAGGGCTGAGTAAGAGCTGGCTGCTTCCTCCTGCCCCATCTGCCTGGCTCCCTCACTGAGAGCAACAAGCCAAGGATGTGGACAGAGTATTACCACAGCACAGGAACTGAGGAGCAAATGACAGCTCAGCTCCGAAGACTGCGACCTTGGGCAACTGACTTCATCTCTCTGAGACTGCTTCTTGGCTTGTAAACTTGGGGCTCATCTCAGTGCGTGTCTTAGGGAATTGTTCTGATGATGAAATGAGATAATATGGGTAAAGTTTAGCCTGTAGACTCAGGCTCCATAAACGGGCCTTTACTTGTTGCTGTTACTTTCCTTGTGATTACAGATTTTTTTTTTTCTTATTTTTGGGAGGGAGATATTTGCGATAGGGCAGCTGTGCTCACCAGAGAGACAGGCAGAGAGAGAAAGTGAGATATCAACCCCCAGGGGGGATGGCCATGCCACAATCCCTTCTTCTCTTTTCTTCTCTTGGGATTTTGGGCATGCCTGCAGTGAGTTTTAAGACATTAGATCTGAGATTAGAACCATGGTCAGCCATGTAGGAGTCCAGTGCCTTAACCACTATGCCACCAGCTGGCCTCAGTGATTATGGTATTTTTTTTTTAGATGACTTTGCCTGGATCTCACCTCTGCCTGCCAGTCCTTTGGCCTTGGGTCGGAGTGAGACCTGGGAACTCCCAAACAATGGGCAAGACTGCCAAGGCCTAGGGGACATGCGGTTTCCAAGGTCAACACAGAGCCTGTTGTGATAGCCTGGGTCTTCTGTCTCCCAGGTCAGTGACTTCGGCCAAGCCAAGTTTCCTCTGAGAAAAAGTGGAACATCTAAAAAATGGTTAAGTTTCGGGAAGAAGGAGATTCACCCCATTTTCGTTTCTTGACTTGAGTTTCTCTGGCACAATTGTCTTTGCACCATCCGTGGGTAGGGAAGGCAGGTTGGTGTTCTCTGATGTGTGTTTCAGGTTAGCTAACGCCATCCCGGGAGCTGCACATTGCTATACACCGAACAGGCTTACTTCAAAGAGCTGGCAGAGGTCGGCTGTGGGGGCACAGTGATAACACAGAACTCAGTGGTAATGAAACCACGTGGGAAGGTACCGGGTTTGCGTATCAAGGTCTTCTCCAACGTGCCGTGTGCATGCGCCTTGGATCCTGGCTGGCCGGAGCTCATGGTGGGCCATGGTGTGAAGACCCTGTTGGAAACGTCTCTCCCCTAAACATGAAGGGTCTTTAAAATAGTCACAAAACATTTCTATTATGAAAATAGTATGCATGGGCTTCAAAATTTTTTTGCACCAAAATAAGCTTGTAATTTAATGCCATTTTCCTATGAAATATTTGAAGCCCCATCCTAGGTAAATTTTTTGAAAAGAAGATGACGAAAAGCTGGCCGAGTTGAGCTCCACTTCTTTTCAGGAAAAAGATGCCTCTTGTCTGGAAGTCTGCCGTCACCCTCATGTGGTTTATGAACCCAGAGTACAGTGCACTGGGTATTTAAATGCCAGCATCTGCTTCCAACAAAACCACATCACCAGCTGGTCAGAGGCATCATGTTTCCCATTCTGTGAGGTTGCCAACCCAGTGTTTCCCTGGCCCATGGAATAGTGGTTCTGTAAAGGACTCTGGGATGGAGGGTGCCAGGATCAGAAAAATCTGGGAAGTGGTGCAAGCCACTTTTCTTTCTTGGAGATGCTCACCGCAAATTGGTATCATAAACCCCCTGGAAAGTTCTGATGAAGGGACTGGTCTTTGTGTGTTTCCCACATTTATTTGATCACAATATAACTTTTTTTTCCTCTTTTTTTCAGAGAGTTTTGCTATAGGGCAGTGCGCTTGCCAGAAAGACAGAGACAGACAGATAGAAAGCGAGAAATCACCCCCCAGGGGGGATGGACACACCGCAATCCCTTCTCCTCCATTCTCCTCTCGGGATCCTGGGCACACACGCACATGTACCCGGTGTAAGTTTAAGCCACCGGGTCCGGGACTCAAAACTCAGTTGACTACATGGGAGTCCAGTGACATAGCCATAGTGCTAACTGCTGGTCCCAGCACAATACAACTTTTTAAACAAATTTCTTTGTTTTTTCAAGGGAGACAGCACTCCCAACAGGGTCCCCATGCTATGATCCACCCCACCTCTGTCAGCTCTGGATCAGGGGCACATGCATGGCAAGCATATTTAGGGAGGGTCTCTGGATGTGAACCTGGATCCTTCCCATGTTGGTCAGCTTTCCCGCAGCATGTCATTGTCACTACCCCACCGTCTGCCCCAAGAATACAGCTTTTAAAAAGTGCAAAATGCCCATTCACATGGTTGGTTCCCTCTTGCCTCCCTAGCCTCTGACAAAATGTCATCCCCTCAGAGAGGACCTCGCTGGTACTCTGGGCTGAAGCAGCACCTCAGGCCCCTGTGTATCTTTCACTTTGCTACATGTTCCTTCATAATGTGTAACACCGCATGTTTGTTTTCATATCAATCTGTTTATCTTTTGTCTTCTTCTCTAGAATGTGAGCTCCAAGGTGGAAAATTTGCTTTTTCTCTGCTATAGTTCCAGTCTACGTAGTAGATGCTAAATAGATACTACTGAATAAATGAATATTCCTGCAAAAGAATTCAGCCTCTTGAAATTTAGTTTCCATGGATATCAACCAAAAGGTGGTCTGGGGTAATTCTTTTGTCTCAGACATAAATTCCTAACCAAAAGGTGTAGCTTTAACTTGATGCTACAAATTAACATGAGCTCTGTGAAATGAGAAATTAATATCAGCTGATAAAAGTTAGCAAAAGTAAAATTTGTGATAAAGATTGAAACAGAAATGCAGACAATAGCAATTGCCTCCATCAGAAATAACATCTGGATATTCCTGTATTTCTCCTCCCATTTATTGAGTCTTTAGTCTGCCAGGTACTGTGCTAATCATTGGGAACTTATTATCTCATTTAATCTTCACAACTACTAATACTTTGTGAAGAAGGAATTATTGGGATCCTTTTGCAGAGGAAGAAAAAGTTTCAATAGGTGTAAGCAAGTCAGAGAAAGAAATAGATTAGTGTGGGGAGAATTGCCATTTTGACAATACCATTTTCCAATCCATGAATATAGGATGTCTCTTCATTTATGTAGATCTTTACTTCCTCTCAGCAATGTTTTCTGGTTGTTACCATACATGTTTCTAGTACTTCTTTTGCTAACCATAAGTATTTTACTTTTTTATTTTACTATGAATGAATATGCTATAATATTTAGCAATATAGCTCTGTTTTGTATACTCATCTTATATCCTGTGACCTTTCTAAATTTTTATAGTTTATTTATTTCATGACAGTGAGAGACAGAGAGGGAGAGGAAGACAAGCAACCTTAGCAGTGTCTCATGATCCTCACCAACCTTCCCAGACAGCCAGAATCATGGGTGCACGCCTGTGGTAAACACATTGCCTGGGAAATCAAACTCAAAATCTTCCAGATAGATCCAGCATCATTTGAGCAACCAGTTACTTTTATAAATTAGTTTAGAAAAAGTGACTTTTCTAAATTAGTTTCTTAGTTCTAGTAGTAGTTCTTTTGAGGATCCCTTGGGGGACTTGGGGCATAAATGTTCACGTCATCTCTGAAAAATGGTCATTTTACTTCTTTTCCAATTTGTATGTCTTTGTTTGTTTCATCTTTTATGTTCTTGCATTGGTGGAAACTTCCTGTGCAAGGTTAAATAGAACTGATGAAAGCAGATAGTCTTCCTTTATTTTTTATCTTAGCAGTGAAGCCTTCAGTCTTTCCCCATTAAGCTTGATGGTAGCCATAGCTATTATGTAGATGTGTCTCTCTTCCTGCCTTTTTTTTTTTAATCAATAATCCTAGTTGTTGGATTTTGTTCCGTGCCATTTCTGAGACTGTTGAGATTATGTGGGTTGTTTCCTTTTTATTCTATCAACGTGGTGTACAAAGTGTCTTCAAAGTTTATGAGTCTTTTTGAGGAAGACACAGATGCAGATGCTGCAAGCTCTGGTCAGCTTCCTTCTGCTCCTGACTCACTGCTATTCACTGTCACCAAGGAACAAGTCTTTCAGGGACACATGTTGCAGCTATGGCTTTTAAAGACACCCAGATGTGACAATTCGTTGAATTAGTGCTTAAGTTCATTTAACCATCTACAATGTAAAATTCCAAGAGAAAGTGTGTGCTTATTTGACTGGAGGTGCAAGGAAAAAGAACCTCAAAGTGAAAGCCAGTTCAAGCACCTAGCAAAACTTCGAGAATCACTACAAGAAAAACACCTTGTGGTGAAAGTTCGAAGACGGGAACATTTCCACATGAGAATCCACAACGGACTCATTGATTTGCACAGTCTTTCGGAGATGGTTAAACAGATTACTTCTGTCAGTACTGAACCAGGAATTGAGGTTGACGTCACCATTGCAGATGCTCATATCAACTATTTTAATAAACTATCAGTTGTTTAAAAAGCCTATGAAAAATGCATATAATAAAAAACCATGTATTAATTGATTTCAAATAAAATTTTGCACCAAACTAAACTCATACTTCAATCCCATTTTTCTATGAACTTTCTGAAGTCTCCTTGTATTACACTGAGGACCGATAATGCCTCTTTAAATATGTGATAAAATTGACCAGCAAAGCTATCAGAATCTGACCTTCTCTTTGAAGAAAGAATTTTAATCACTAATTAGATTTTATTACTTATTACAGGTTGTGAAATCTTTTCAGAATCAAGATGGAATCATTTGTGTCAACTTGTGCTAGAATCTGACTAAACCAAGTTGGAAGGCCATGGAGGAGGTTTTTTTTTTTTTTTTGTTTTTGTTTTTGTTTTTTCAAACTAGCATGTATGAAACAAGAACTGTTTTTTAGAGAACTCTACCAGGATCACGGCCTTGCACAAAGGCCATTGCAACCTGACATTAAGGAATACTTCAGTGAAACATCTGCCCAGGAACTGCCTGACCGACTTTGGACTCACGTTGCCTGGTTATCGAGCCCAGAAGTCAAGGATAATCGTCCCAGAACAACTAATATACTCTCTTCCTCCTCTACACTACGGCCTGCAGTTTTTGTTTTTAAAACCTGTCTGAGGACTGTAAGACCACAATGAGCATGTTTGGGATTATCTGCATTATGCTTGTTCAGAATCCATGTAGGTGCGGGTCCTCACACGTATGCCTAAATAAAACCTGTTTTGCTTTACTTGTTTGACTCAGTTTGCCTTTTTGGGTTATCCAGTTTTTTTCTGATTTTCTATTTCTTATCAAGTTAGTTCTGATTATCTGTGTCTTTCTAAGAATGTGTCCATTTTGCTTAATTTGCCAAATGAGTTGGCACAAAATATTTGTAATATGTCTTCATCACCCTTTTCATTTATATGCAATCTCTGGTATCTCTTTCATTCTTCTTTTTTCTTTTCTTTCATTCTTAGTTTTGAAATTCAAGTCTTCTCTCTTTGGTCCTTGGTCAGTCTAGCTAAAGGTTGAAAACTTTATTAATCTTTTCAAAGATACAAATTTTGGCTTCCCTTTTTTTTCTATTTTTAATGCTATTTCATTGAGTTTTATTCTAATCTCTATCATTTCCCATTTTCTTGCCTGTTTAGTTTTTGTTTATTCTTATTTTTCTAGTTTCTTTCTTTTTAAAAAATATTTTTTCTTGGAATCAGCAGATGGCATAATGGCTACATGTCTGGACTCCCACTAATGGTCCACCACAGTTCAAGTCTGAGATCTGGAGGCTTGAAACTCATGCTGGGCACGCGTGCGTGTGTGGGTGCCCCCACACCCCAGAGGATAACGGAGGGGAAGGATTGCAGCATGGTCATCCTCCCTGGACGGGGGTTGATTTCTTGCTTTTTGAATCTCTGTTTCTCTCTCTCTCTCCAGTGAGTACACGTGCCCTATAGCAAAAATATCTCTAAAGAGAGATTTTATTCGAAACAAAGCATATGCATGCAAAAGCAAGAGAGGCACAGACAGAGAAAGGAGAAGAGAGAGAAGCACCTTCCGTAGAGTCTGAGCACACTGCACTCTATTTTTCTGATTTCTTAAGGTTAAAGTTTAGGTTATGGGTATAATCACTATACAAAGCTCCATGCATCCACTTCTTATCCCCTTCAAATTTCATATCTGATCTAGGTATTTAAAGTTATCAATTTCAGGGGCCAGCCCCATAGTCTGGTAGTTACGGAAACTGGATCCCACATGGCTCATCACAGTTTGAGTCCTGGTTGCCAGGCGGTATTAGTCTTCTCTGAGCCGGGCATCACTGCTGTGCCACAGCGCTGGCCCCTTTCTTGCTACTTTTAAGATATTTGTGTCTTTGCTAATAGCTTGGTTATGATATGTCTAGGTATAGATCTTTTTTATATTTATCCTAGTTGAGGTTTATTGAGCTTTTAGGAAACCTAGAATTTTTTTTTCCAGATTTGGCATTTTCTGCCATTATATCTTTAAATAGTCTCCCCTTTCTCTCTCTCTTCTCTCATGCTGTAATTGTACATGTGTTGGTATGCCTGATGTCCCATGAGTCTCTGAGCCTTTACTTATTTTTCGTCAATTTTTTTCTCTCTGTTCTTCAAAATGGGTCATTTCTATTGATACATCTTCAGGTTCACTGATTCCTCCTTTCTTTCTTTTGGTTTGTTTGATTTTACTATAAGGCTATCTTGAATCTTCTGCCAAAACCCTATAGGTAGGGCCGGCAGATCGCATGGTGGTTAAGGTGCTGGACATGGCCAACTATGGTTCGAGTCACAAACCTGGCAGCTTGCTTTCTCACTTTTCCTCTCTCTCTCAAATGAGTGCATGTGTCCTACAGCAAATTAAAATAATAATAATGATAATAATAATAAAATTAAATAAATAATTCTTTTTAAAAACTCTAGGTAAATTACTGATTTAATTTATTATACGTTCAACTCCAGAATTTGTTTGATTTCCTTCAATAATCCCTCTCTCTTTATTGATTTACTCTGTGTGTTGATTCATTGTTGCCGTACTTTCTTTTAATTTTTTAATGTAATTTTTTTCCTTTTTAGTTCTTTGAACATATTTACATAACTGATTTGGTACTTGGATGTACTCCGTGGAAGTTCTATGTTTTCTCTTTTTCTAGCTTCAGACTGTGGTTTTATTTATTTTTTTTTTCCCCACATATTTCATTTTTGTTGGTGGTGAAAATCAAACATTCTAGATCGCATACTATAGCAATTCTGGATTTTGTTTTTTTTTTCCCCTGAGAATTGCTGTTTTATTTATTCGTTTGTTTGTTTATAACCAACCTGAGCTAAATCTATCCTTCCAGTGCTATCCAGCTGTTGATAGCTCTGCTCAGATTTTGTTGTTCTTAGTTTTCTTTATAAAGCTGATTTTCCAAGGGTCACCCCTGTGTCTTTGTAGAGCTTACTAATCAGTCAACGATTGACTAAAGGTTGTGCGGGAGCACTACAAACAATTAAGTTTTCTGTCCTCTCCTAGAACCTATGCGTGAGTAAGGAAACATATACAAAAACAAACCATTTTAAAATCTCCAGCATTCCGCTTTCTGCTAGGGCCTTTTGGGTCTCCTATGCACATGTGCACAGCTTCAGGGTCAGCGAGGATTGTGCCTCAGCCAGGAGCATGCTTGTCCCAACTATGACCATAATCTTTTTTTTAATAATTGTTGTATTTAGATTTATTTATTTATTTATTTATTTATTTATTTATTTAGACCAGAGAGGGACAGATCGAGAGAGCAAGAAAGCAACAGAACACGTGCACACGAGCGCAAGCGAGAGAGAGAGAGAGAGAGAGAGAGAGAGAGAGAGAGAGAGAGAGAAAGAGAGAGAAGTGAAAAAAGCAAGCCACCAGGTCTGGGACTCAACCACAGTCAGCCATGTGAGAGTCCAACGCCTTTAACCACTGCGCCACCTGCCGGCTCCTATGACCATAATCTTAAAGTAGTGGAGTCATTGGTCTTCTCTGCTCTCCTGCCAAGATGATTGTGTTCACCAGTGCTGTTGGACATGCACACCTACTGTTCCAGGTTGAACAAGTCCTCTTTGATTTCAGCAGGCAGTGCATCTTCTATCCTTACGTTCTGTCCCATCTTGGAAGAATCTCTGCACCAACTCATCTGGGTGAGAGATCGGAGACAGGCATTAGGAGCAGCCCTAGGCAAGGGCACACACTTCCTTTGCTCTTATCCAAAGTTCTGAAGTCTTTCAAACATAAATGCTTCTCAGATTGTTGTAGGCTTTTGATTGATTGTCGGAGCACTGAAAGGGTTGTTTTGTCAATTTCATGCAGTCTTACAGTTGCCCTTTGGGAAGAATATTTGCTGATCTCTTCCCTTGACCATGGCCAGAAGTTTAAAATTGAGACTATTATTTTTAACCCAGGTCAACTGATCCTGAGTGTGTGTTCCTCCCACTATACCACGTGGCCTCCCTTATGTTGGTTTAACACCTGCCAGTTTACAAGGTTTTCTCACAAGTATTACTGCATTCTGTGCCTGAGACAATGTCGTGAAATTTTTGCTTTTTATTATTGTAGTTTCAGAGTGGACACAATTGACGTATGAGAGATACTGGGCGTGAGTGTTTACAGGTTTATAGGTGAGAAAAGTTTGATTCAGAAAGAAGGATGTCAGTCAAGGATATACCATGAGTCAGAGACTGTGCCAGAGTTAGAACCTGGATCTTCTGTCCCCCTGTCAAGGGTCTTTGTGTATCAGTCATCTGCCCTATTTTGAGAGAGTTTTGGGCATGAAAGTACTTCTGTTCACACCCTCAGCCCACCTTCATCCTGGTCATACTAGTGTGAAGGAAAAGCATAGGTTGAGGCTGGCAGGTGGTGAGATGGTTAAAGGTGCTGGATTCCCACATGGCTGACCGTGGTTTGAGTCCCGGACCTGGCAGCTTGCTTTCTCGCTTTCCTTCTCTCTCTCTCTCTCTCTTTCTGTCTGGCCAAATTAAAAATTATAATAACAAATTGAATTAAATAAATAAATAATTCTTTAAAAAAATGCACAGGTCAAAGGGCAATAGGTCATTGTTGCGGCATGAACACAGGGTGCCTGAGAAAGGTGATTTGATTTAAACGGTGAAGCATTTTGGATTACGGCAATTCTTTCGATCTAATTATAGCAGGATTAATCTGTCTTTAATAGATGGCAATTAATAATTTATATTATTATCTTTAATAATATAATTCTGTTTAAAATGTCCATTTGCATTGCTTTTCTCAGAGATTTCTGCCCTACTCTACATTTTAGCTGGAGTTTGTTGCAGCCTATTAAAGCATCCTCGAACAGGGATTTAACCAGGCAATTTTTAAAGAAATAAAGATCAGTTTCCAGTGAAAAGAGATGCCAAAAATATAATAGTATTAAAATAAGTAGATATCTATGTCTAATAGTTACAAAATGAAAAATGGAAATTCTTCTAAACTGCTCTGAAATTCCACCTGCCTCCTAACCCCAGGCTTCCAGACGCTTCTGGGGCAGAGCTCTTTGTTTGGCTGTGGTTTACCTTGACTGGGAAGCCTAATCTTATTTTAATACGAACATCAAGATCGAAAACGCAGAGTGCAGTGGATACTTTCTGGCTGCATCTCTGAACTCTCTATCCTTCTCTATCTTATACTGCACCCAAGGAGGGGCAGTCTAAGGACCATGTCTTCTAACTCCTTGCTATCAGGCTTCTGGGTGATTTGACCAATGGGAGGTACCAGCAGGAGAGGGAGGAGGGTATGTGAGCTCCCCCAGCACTTTCCTCACTTGCTGTGGTTTGGCCGATCTAGTTTCCCTGCTTTAAGAAAACTTTCAGAGGTGGCTTTCTCCTGTAGCAGTGGGTCTCACAGGGTCGTCTTTCCCTTTCCCCCTGCAGGCTTAGAGGTGGAAATGGCTTTGCCCTGTTGGTAGCTCCTGGTGCTTCATTTCTTTTTTTCTTTAATTTTATTTACCATTATTAGTAGTAGTATTTTAATTTGCTATAGGGTGCATGTGCTAGCCAGAGAGAGAAAGAGAGAGACAGCAAGTGAGAGAGCAAGCCACCAGGTCTGGGACTCAAACCACAGTCAGCCATATGGGAGTCCAGCATCTCTTAACATTTTTAAAAATTAATTAATTAATTAATTAATTTTTTAAAAAAATATGACTAGAGAGGGACAAAACAAGAGAGAGAGAAAGAGAGAGAGAGGGAAATTGAGAAAGCAAGCCGCCATATCTGGGTCTCAAACCATGGCCAACCATGTGGGAGTCCAGTGCCTTTAACCACCACTCCATCCGCCGATCCCATAAAGAATTATTGAACTTTTTTTTAGTATTTATTTATTTATTTATTTATTTATTTATTTATTTTAACAGGGAGTCCAGCATCTTAACCACCATGCCACCTGTTGGCCCCGGAGCTTTATTTCTTAACTCTGCCTTCACCTCTGCAAATAGACGGTGACAAATTTTCCTGTCTTTCATCCTTTTTAAGTCCTGGGAACTGCTGAAACTCGGACTGGTATGGAAACCAGCAGTGGTAGGGAGAAGGGGCCCGTCAGGCAATGCTGGGCTCTTCCCACCATCATTCTGTCCACCATAATGGTGCTCATGAATGTCCTGGCTGATGCTCTCAAGAGCATCAACAATGCCCAGAAGATAGGCAAATGCCAGGCTCTTATTAGGCCATGCTCCAAAGTCATTGTTGGGTTTCTAACTGTGATGATGAAGCCTAGTTACTGTGGCTAAGTTGAAATCATCAATGACCACAGAGCTGAAAAAAATTGTTGTGACTCTCACTAGTAGGTTAAACAAGTGTGGAGTGGTCAGCTCCAGATTGGATGTGCAACTCAGTAATCTAGAGAAATGGTGGAATAATGTGCTCCCATGCCATCAATTTGGTTTCATTGTAGTGACAACCTCAGCTGGCATCATGGATCATGAAGAAGCAAGATGGAAACATACAGGAGGGAAAACACTGGGTTTCTTTTTCTAAGGATGTAATACACACATACAAATGAAATGCCTCAGTGGGGTGGGGGTGGCAAGGGGGAAATCCTGAGACTTTGATCTTTTTTTAAATTATTTATTTTATCCATTATTATTCTTTTCTTTTTATTTTTTAACTTGACCAGAGAGAGACAGAAAGAGAGAGAAAGGGAAAGTGAGGGACCAGCAGTTAGCGTAATGACTATTTCACTGGACTCCCACGTAGTCAACCGCGGTTCGAGTCCCAGACCCGGTGGCTTAAACTCATGACGGGCGTGTGTGCGTGCGTGCCCAAGATCCCGAGAGGAGAATGGAGGAGAAGGGATTGTGGTGTGGCCATCCCCCCTGGGGGGATGATTTCTCACTTTCTGTCTCTCTGTCTTTCTGGCAAGCACATGTGCCCTATAGCAAAACCTCTCCAAAACAAAACAAAAAAAAAAAAAAAAAAGAAAAGAGAGAGAGAGAGAAAGGGAAAGTGAGAAAGCAAGTTGCCAGGCTCCAGCACTTGAATTGCAGTCAGCCATATGGGGGATCCAGCGCTTTAACCACCATGCTACCTGCTGGCCCCAAGACTTTAATCTTGGTTCTGACTCAGGCACTATGTATGCGTTTTCCCATGTGCCTTTACATAAATCCTTTCTGCTCTCTGAATTTTGAAAGTCTTGTCTATAAAAAAGGTGGCTGGTCAAAATTAGAGGTCTTCACACAATTTTGTACTTATGAATTCCCAAAAGAATTCTGGAAAACTGCATAATCGCACATCAAAAATTTTTTTTATCATGGTTTTAAATAGTTGTAAAGGATGTAATGCCCTGCATATTATAAATATTAGCATTTAAAAATAAAACTGTTACATCGCTCCTTTGAATAGATCCACTGGAATTTAAATATCATAGTGACTTTATACCCACCACCATCTATTTAAAAATAGATGAACAAACTCTTCTTTAACAGCTAGAAATTTTACAATGTTCTTCTTTCTCCTTTAAATCATTTTTTCCATTCCACTTCTCCCACAGAATTTGATCGGAATGTAATTTTTTTTTTTCTGGAATGTCCCATATGGACTGTCTTGGCACGGTTTCTAAATACATGTTTATAGATGGAAATTTTTTAATTTATATATTTTCTGGGATCCTAAGATCTAAGGATTAAGCATTTTTCTGACTTGAGTCATCAACACAATTTTAAAATACCATTGGTCAAAATGTTGATAATTGTTGAACAGAGTAAGTGGAATTAATATGCATTTGTCTCTTAATGAGGTACATGGGGAGGGATTGCTGTGCCTTGATTAAAGGGGTTTCTGCTCCCCAACACTGGGACTCAGTGATCTCCTTAGTGCTTGCCTCCCCTCACCCCCCTGGTCCCTAACTCATGGTTTTTCCGCTCTGGGCAATATCTTCTAGTTAGATTTGAGATGAGTAAGATCTAAGAGTTCTCCAGCTACAATAACAAGTCATATGGTTTCTAAGGCCATTATATGATACTTTAAAGATAATATTAAAAGATAACAATTGATTTTAAAGAAAAGATTTGAGATGGATAAGGGATACCTCTTCATTTTGTCACATGGGAGAAGAGTGGCTGAGAAAGAGAAAGAAGGAAGGAATTCAGGTTCAAGTCCTTACATGGGAGTTCTCAGGTTAATTTTAGGAAATTGTATACACAGAAGTTGGGAATCTAGAAGTAGATTCTCCTAAAACCCTTTGAATTGACTACTTCTGGGAAATTGTATCTCCAGTGGATGTACCCCTAATTTGAAAGCTACAGGGCTTGGTGGTGTCTGAAAGGCACCCCTAAATGGAAGGTTCCACAGTCATGTCTAAGCAGACCCGTTCTAGAGTCAGAGGAATGCACTGGGTGACTTGGGCATCTTCCTTCCCTGAAGCTTTGTGCCTCAGTTTTCTCATCTGTAAGACAGGTATATGCACAGCTCTGCCTTTTGGGGATTCTTTAATTGAGGCTCAGTGTAGTAGCATTCAGGTAGCACCACCACTTGGGGGTGGGGGGCAGAAGCCACATGGGAGGCCAAGCTCAGTTCCTGGGCCAACTTGAACACCAGGTGCTGCTGCGTGCGTCTGGGATCCCAGCTAACTGCGAGGCCAAGGAAGGAGGAGCTCTACAGCAAGACTCTGTCAAGAAAGCCTGTCTGTCTCTTTCTCTCTATCTCACTCATAAAAGAAAAAAAAAAAGAATTAATTGAGATAATGTGTGTAAATCATACCCAGTATATGGCAAATGTTCAAAAAGGACTCAAAGAATTCTAAATGGCCTTTCCAACTCAGAGACACTCTGGAAAGGGCCCCCAGTGACCCATTTTCCCCCATCAATTCCCCACTCTCGGCAATGAGCTGCCATTGTAAATGTCTTTATGTTCCTGTAATGAAAAGCCAGGATGCTCCAGGCTCTTTGGCTCATTTTTTTGTGTTTTGTTTTTGTTTTGAGGACATTTTGTTATCTACTAAGGCTTTTCTGATTAAAAAAAATAAAAAAGCATCAGTCAATATTTATCCACAGGTCTTGACCTTTAGCACCTCAGGCAGGTTGATATTTCCAGTGACTCTCATGTTAGAAGAAATGGGTTATGGATTTGTAGGTTTGGAAGCTAGGATGGCTGCCTTAACAGGACTTCCCCGTTTCTCACAGAAAGAATGGAAAGCAGGCTATGCACAAGGTGTCTGGGGCCAGAAGATGACAATTTCTGCTTTCTAGAAATGGGAATGAAGTATATATTCCCTTGGACTTTTCTAGAAGAAAACCCGGGTTGCCTAGGGGCCAATGTTGAATCGGATATTTGCGCTTCCTGCAAGAGAAACAAAATGGGACATTGATATGCTGAGACGTTGCTAACTGAGTCCGTTTTGCCACCGGCCTCCTCTGATGTGGTTTCTGTGCTAACATTGTTGCTCAGCCAGCCAGGCTGCACAATGGCTACCCTGCCGACGGCCCCTTAGCCACCAGAGCATGGGCCTCCCTGGCACGTTGGCGAGCTGAGTTCTGAATTCTCAATTTCATATCCTACTGACCCAGAAGAATGCTGCTATTTTCCTTCTATGAAGAAACCACTTGTCCATATTGTTTCTTGTTTGTTTTTCTTTTCCAGGTCTTGGAGCACAACTGTAATGGATGGACTTTTGGGCAGCTTTATTGAAATGATTTTTTATTTTGAAGTTTTTGTCCTGACACTTTTTTTTTTTAGGTTCCCCCCCCCCACCCACCCACCATAGGGTGCATGTGCTTGCCAGAGAGAGAGAGAGACAGAGAGGAAAAGTGAGAAATCATTCCCTAGTGGGGATGGCCATACCACAGTCCCCTTTCCTCTCGAGATTTTGGGCACCCATGCACATGCACCTAGAGAGTTTTTCAAGTTGTCGGGTCCGGGACTGGAATCACGAAGTCAGCCATGTGGGATCCAGTGCTTAACCACATTTTTTAAGAGGGCTGATAATCGATGATGAATGTGGTAGACTGAGTACTCTAATGGCCCCAATTCTTTATTCTTTCCAATCGTGCCTTGTACCATGTAACTGTGCATTATTTCCATTCTGACTCTGGGCCCAGCTATGTGGCTTGCTGTGGCCAATGGAATGCTAGCAACTGTGATACAAACAGAGGCTTGAAGGGTGCTTGCATGATGGGGGTCATCTGCTTTTGTTCTTCTTCCATTGTTAAGTCAATGTGTCTGGCTAGCCGCTGGAGGATGAGAGGCGCATGGACCAGGATCAAATGACCCTACTTAGCCCATCAGTGTAGGTGAGCTAAGAGTCAGCCAACCTCAGACATGTGAGCAAGCCTAGCCAAGACAAGATGAACCTTTCAACTGACCTGTAGACTCATAATGAAATTCATGCACATTTGTTGAAGCTAAGCTCTGAGGTTGCTTATAATATAGCACTGTGGTGGTAATAAATAGTAGATACAGTAACTGTAGTGGCAGACCCGCCTTCCGAGGGCAAAATCCAAATACACTGAGCTTGCATTACAACCCCTCCCAAGGACCCTGGAAACAGTGACGGAGAAAGCGGGAACACCCTAGGGAGACACAAATGCTACCTAACAGATAAGATAGGGAATCTATAGAAGTGAGACTCAGCATAGCAACAAAAATACGGGTACAGACTCCAGAGTCTGAACCGGTAAGTTACTTTATTCTTCATGTCTTGGTTTCCTCATCCGTAAAATGGGAAAGATAATAAATAGTACCTACTTTGGAAAGTTGTTATGAAAATGAATAGGTTTTAAAAATCTTTTTAGGGACCAACAAATGGAATAACGGTTATGTTGCTGGACCCCCATGTAGTTGACTGTGGTTCGAATCCTGAACCCAGAGGCTTAAAACTCACACCAAGTGTGTGTGTGTATGCCCAAGATCCTGAGAGGAGAATGAAGGAGAAGGGATTGTGGTGTGGCCATCCTCCCTGAGGGTGATTTCTCACGTTCTGTCTCTCTGTCTCTCCGGTGAGTACACACACTCTATAGTAAAAATCTCTCTTAAAAAACAATAACAAAAACAAAAAAACTTCTGAAATTTATTTTTTAACTGGGAAGTACAAGTTGTATAACTTACGGTGTACTACATGATGTTTTAAAATATGCATACACTGTGGAATGGCTAAATTAAGCTAATTAACATATGTACTACCTCACATGCCTTCCATATTTTTGGAGAGAACACCTAAACTCTGCTTTTTCAGCAGTTTTCAAATATACGGTATATCATTGTTAATTATTGTCTCTATAGTGTACAATAGATCTCTTGTACTTATTCCTCCTACCTAACTGAAAATTTGTACCCTTTCACCAACATCTCCCCAATTCCCACTACTCCTAGCCCCTCGTAACCACCACTCTACTCTGCTTTTATGGGAGTTTAATTTTTTCTAGATTCCATATATAAGTGAAATTATGCAGTATTTGTCTTTCTGTGTCTGGCTTATTTCACTTAGCAAAATATCTTCCAGGTTCATTCATGTCACAAATGACAGGATTCCCTTCTTTTTAAAATTTTTAAAAGAATCATTAATTTAATTGATTATTTTTATTATTATTCTAGAGAGTTTTTGCTACATGGCACGTGTGCTCACTGGAGAGACAGAGAAAGACAGAGAGACAGAAAGCAAGAAATCACTCCCCAAAGTGGATGGCCACAATACAATCCCTTCTCCTCCAGTCTCCTCTTGGGATTTTGAGTATGCACACACACACACACACACACACACACACACGTGCCCAGCGTGAGTTTCAAGCTGCCAGGTCTGGGACTTGAACTGCAGTTGGCCATGTGGGAGTCCAGCAACATAACCATTACACCATCTGCTAGTCCCATTATTTTTATTATTATTATTATTATTATTATTATTATTATTACTAAGAGGATTTTTTTTTTTGCCCTAGTGTGCGTGCGCTTGCCAGAGAGAGAGAGAGAGACAGTGAAAGGGAAAGTGAGAAATCACACTCCCCCCATGGGGATGGCCACACCACAATCCTTTCTTCTCCATTCTTCTCCTGAACTCTTGGGCACACATTCACACATCCCTGGCATGATTTTCAAGCCACTGGGTCAGGTACTCGAACCACAGTCAATTATGTGGGAGTCCAGTGACATAATTGGTTGACTGGCCCCAATTATTATTGGGGCTAATTGTTTTTATTTTTTAATCTGACCAGAGAAAGAGAGAGAGAAAGTGAGGAAGCAAGCCACCAGGTCTATGTCTCAACTGTGGTCTACCATGTGGGAGTCCAGAACCTTACCACCACATCATCTGCTGGCCCCAATTCCCTTCTTTTTAAAGACTGAATAGTATTCCATTGTGTGGAAAGGAATACAACTTTCTTTATCCATTCATCGGCTGATGAACACTTAGGTTGATTCCATATCTTGGCTATTGTGAATAGCGCTGCAATGAACATGAAGTGCAGACATCACTGTGACTTATTGACTGCATTTCCTTTGGATATATACCCAGTGGTGGATTACTGGATCTTATGGTATTTCCATTTTTAATTTTTTGGTGAACATTTATACTGTTTTTCATAATTGTATAAATTTACAGTCCCACCAACAGTAGGTAAGGATTTACTTTTCTCCATATCTTCACCAACACTTGCTATCTTTTTGATGATTGCTACTATCAGAACAAGTGTGAGGAGCTATCTCTCTGTGATATTGAATACTTTTCCATACACCTCCTGGCCATTTGTATGTCTCTCTCTCTCTCTCTTTGGTAGAGACTTTTGCTATAGGGCATGCACACTCACCAAAGAGACAGACAGAGAGACAGAAAGCGAGAAATCACTCTATGGGGAGATGGCAATGCCACAATACCTTCTCCTTCATTCTCCCTTTGTTTTTTTTTTTTTTTTTTTTTTTTTTTTTTTTTGAGAGGTTTTTGCTATAGGGTGCGTGCGCTCACCAGACAGACAGAGACAGAGAGACAGAAAGTGAGAAATCACCACCCAGGGTGGATGGCCATGCCGCAATCCCTTCTCTTCCATTCTCCTCTCAGGATCTTGGGCATGCACGCACATGCGCACAGCGTGAGTTTAAGCCACCGGGTCCGGGACGTGAACAGCAGTCAACTACGTGGGAGTCCAGCGACATAGCCATTACGCTAACTGCTGGTCCCTCCCTTTGGGATTTTGAGCACGCATGCACACATGCCCAGTATGAGTTTCAAGCTGACAGGTCTGGGACTCCAACCACAGTCAGCCATGTGGGAGTCCAGCAACGTAACCATTATGTCATCAACTGGTCCAATATGTCTTCTTCTGAGAAATTTCTACTTAAGTCCTTTGCTCATTTTTTAATTAATTTGTTGTTTGTTTTGTTTTGTTTTGTTTTGTTTTTGCTATTGAGTTGTTTGATTTCCTTACATATTTTTAAAATTAGCCCTTATCAGGTACATAATTTGTAAATATTTTCTCCCGTTCTATAGATTGTCTCTCACTCTGTTGATCTTATTTTTACTGACGCTTTTTAGTTTGATACAATTTCATTTGTCTATTATTTCTTTTGTTGCCTATGCATTGGGGTCATGTCCCCAAATTATTGCCCAGACTGACATCAGGGAGCTTTCCTCCTGTGTGCCTGTGCATGTTTATAGTTTTATGTTTATGTTTAACTGATTTTGAATTGATTTTTGTGTATAATGTAAGACAAGGATCTAATTTCATTCTTCTACTTATGGATATCTGATTTTCTCAATACCATTTATTGAAGAGACTGTTCTTTCCCCACTGAGTGTTCTTGGCATCTTTGTCAAAAATCACTTGGTCATAATGCATTTAGAATAGCTTATTGCAAGCCATAGGTAAGTATTTGTTAAATAAATAAATAAAGTGTGACCTCACTTCTACCTACAGGCTGGTAAGGACTGGGGAATGTCTGGGTTGCATTTGTCTTTTGGTAAGAAGGAAACATTTGCATAAGTGAAAGGGCTGTTTCTCATTTCATATCATCAAACATGGACTTCTGAAGAACTGAATGCATACTCAACAGTATTGGAGGAAAAATCTTTTCTCTTTGAAAACGAATTCTACAGTATACAAGTCCTGGGCTCAGTTAATTCATCTTAACAGTGTTGGTGTGAATGCTTGATGTGAGATCCCAGGAAGGGCAGGAGGAATGATGCTACCCATTCTTCAAGAGGCAGGGAAAGGTACCCTACATTTTGGAAAGATTTCTATTCCAAATTATTAAATTAAAATTTTTGGTGCATAGAGTAATGTGAGACTACTTGAAAAACTCAGCTGAAAATGATTCTTTGAAAGCCATGACTTTGTGTATGTGTGTGTGTGTGTGTGTGTGTGTGTGTGTGTGTGTCTGTGTGTATATGAGCATGTGTGTGTAGAGGGGTTTACTCTCTCAAAAAAGGGTTTCTCCTATCCAGGAGGGAAAAGTGAGATTGTGTGGTTTGGTCAAGAACTTAGCCTTAACCTCCTATTCAGTTTTCTAACCACTCCTGTCCTTTTGTCTTTCCTCGTCTTCTCTTCCGTAGACATCAGTCCTTAACCAGAACCTTTTAGGAGCACACAGAAGTTAGAGATGTTTGAACACTGAAAGAATAAAACTATCCTCATCGGGAGCAGCAGGTGGCATGGTGGTTAAGGCTGGGCTTAACTGGGCTTCCACATGGCCAACCACAGTTTGAATCCTGGACCTGGTGGCTTGTTTTCCCACGTTCCCTCTCTCCCTCTCCCTCTCCCTCTCCCTCTCCCTCTCCCTCTCCCTCTCCCTCTCCCTCTCTCTCTCTCTCTGGTGAGTGTATGTGCCCTATAGCAAATTAAACAATAATAATAATAATAAATAATTTTTAAAAAATCCTGATTTACCCAAATATAATGGAAAGTAGACTATCCTTTGTATAAAATGTAACCAGATTGTTATAAGCAGTAACATCAAATCTTTACCAGAAGCTCTATGTTGCTAAGGAATTTACTGTTGGTGGGCAATCCGGGCAAGACCACCCCTTGGCTCAAGGGTTGACAGAACGTCAGTGGAAACTACTTGCAGGAGTTGCTCTTAAGCAGTGTGAAGGATCTGAGGCTCCAGTATCAATGTTAGCAACCAGAAGCTCACTTCCATCATGGACATATTTAATGCACAGTTTTAAACTGAGACCTTCTGGGGCCAGCCTGCTGTGTGGTGGTTTAGGTAGCTGGATCCCACGTGGCCAGCAGTGCGATTCTAGTCTGGAACTGGCGACCATATTTGAACTCGGCCATACTTCCTATTGTCACCCTACCCCTGTGGTAAAGTCTGAAACTGCTGTTCAGCTTTATGTGTGGGTTGTAGAGAATAAAGGGATGACAAAATAAAAGGAAATGTGGCCTGCTAAGGGGGACCATAAAATTTATTACCCAAGCAATGACACTATAGATAGTGAGAGGAAGTGCTATTAGTAATTGCTCTGGACAACAGGCATAAACCAGAACTGTCTAGGGAAAAGTGGAATGCTTGGTCAGCCCAGACCAAGCATTGTCCCTGTGCGGGGAGCCTGTGTGGGAGGAGCCTTTCCCCATCGGTGGAGTTGGTCTGGGAGTCTCAGATTTAATGAGCAGTACCAAGCACAGTGATTCTTCACAGCAATGGGGATTTGGAGGTATCCATTATGATAAGAAACGTATATTTAGGAAGGTGACCTAGGAAGAATGCAAGACAAATCAGTTTTTTAGTTACAAGGGACAGAATCTTTACTCAAATCACTTTATCAAAACAAAATGAAAAATGATATTATCGACTTACATAACTAACAGTTCCATAGAGGTACAGCTTCAGGCTTGGCTGAAGCTAGGCATTCTAACCATGTCATGGGCTGTTTTTTTCCATCTCTGGGTCTTGCTTTCCTCTGTGTTAGCTAGTATCAGGTAAGCTTTTTCACCTGGGGTTCTTTGGTTCTTCTAGACTTGGACTATATCCTCTCAGTGTTCACAATGAGAAATAAAACTTTCCATTGAAACTTGAATCTGAACCACAAGTCTTGGCCTGTGACATGATCATCTCTGAACCAGTTTGGGCCAAAGGAAGAAATACATTGATTGACTGGGTATGGGTCATTTGCTGATGACACTCAGTACTAAAGTAACCTCACTGGGATCAAATAGAGCACGAAAAAGGGATTGTTCTCCAAGAAAAATTGAGATGTTGTCACCAGAATGAGAGGGAATTGAGAACAGTTGCACTCTATAGTTCTCTTTCCCAATAAATTAGAAAAGGATAAAATTCAAGAGGAAAGAGAGAAATTGGGCTGAGATTACACTGCCATGCTAAACCTAACTGTTTTGTCACTTACTTTTCATGACAGTTCTGTGAAGTCATGAAATTGGTTGTCTCATCACTCTTTGAAAGATTCAGAAGCTTCAGCAGATTGGCAGAGAAGGAGGGTGAGTGTATCAGCTACCCATTGCCACAACAATGCTGTGTAACAAATCAGCCCAAAACTCAGTGACATAAAACAACAGCATTTACTTAGCTCATGAGTCTGTGAGCTGAAGATTTAATCTAGCTGGTTCTTCCAGTCTCCTCTGAGCTCCATTATCCTTTAGGGGTATCTGGCTATCCTGGCCGTGGGCTTACTTACACATCTGGCAGTCAGGTGGGGGGTCTGAGCTGCTGTTTCACCTCTTCTCTTCTTGAAGCATGTTAGCTTGACTATATTCTCATCAGAAAGCCAAAAGGAAAAGGGTAAGTGCAAATTCAGTTGCACAAGCACTTTTAATGCCTTTGCTCATGTGAAATTTGCTAACATGACCAAACTCAGACTCAAGGAATGAGGAAACAGTCTCTATCTTTTTATCTTTATTTTAAAATTAAATTATTTATTTTATTTTATTTTATTTATTTTTATTAAGTTTTTGCTATAGGGCACATGTACTCACCAGAGACGGAGAGAAAAAGAGGGAAAGTGAGAAAGCAAGCCTCTAGGTCTGGGACTCAAAACACAGTCAGCCACTTGGGAGTCCAGCGTCTTAACCACCACACCACCTGCAGGCCCCTACCTTTTAAATGAAAGGAACGACAAAGTCACATGACAAACTCATGCTGGGTGCGTGTGTATGCATACCCAAAATCCTGAGAGGAGAATGGAAGTGAAGGGATTAGGGTGTGGCCATCTGCTCTGGGGTATGATTTCTTGCTCTGTCTCTCTGGCAAGCTCACACTCCCTATAGCAAAAATCTTTCTTAAAAAAGAAAGAAAAGAAAAAAAAGAAAAGAAGAGAGAAAAGAAAAGAAAAGATGGTGGTTCCTCAAATAATTAAAAATACAATTACCATCTGATCCAAAAATTCCATTTCTGGGTATATACTCTAAAGAATTAAATGCAGAAAATTGAACAAATATCTATCTACAAATGTTCATGGCAGCATTTTTTTTTTTTTTTGAGAGTTTTTTTGCTACAGGGTGCGTGCGCTCGCCAGAAAGACAGAGAAAGACAGAGAGATAGAAGCGAGAAATCACCCCCCAGGGGGGTTGGCCACGCCACAATCCCTTCTCCTCCATTCTCCTCTCAGGATCTTGAGCATGCACACACACAAGCTGCGCCTGAGTTTTAAGCCACCGGATCCGGCACTCAAACCACGGTCAACTACATGGGAGTCCAGCGACATAGCCATTACGCTAACTGCTGGTCCCATGGCAGCATTCTTGACAAGAACTGAAAGGTGGTAAGAACCCCAGTGTCCACCAATGGATGAATACATAAACATGTAGTATATTCAAACAATGGAATATTGCTCAGTCATATAAAGGAATGAAATTATTGAGACAAGGGTTGGACCCCATTTACAGATTGATAGGGCAAGGGAACCCCCAAGAAAATTACTGTGCTGTGTGACTCCTGACAATTTCTATCTTCTCTGTCACCCTTTCCTTGGCCCTTAGACATACAGATGTTGTTCTTAAAGAATTCATGGCCAGGGACCAGCAGATGGTGCAATGTTTATGTCACTGGACACCCATGTAGTTGACCACGGTTCAAGTCCCAGATCTGGAGGCTTAAAACTCATGCTGGGCATGTGTGCATACCCAAGATCCTGAGAGGAGAATAGAGGAGAAGGGACTGAGGAGTGTCCATCCCCTCTTGAGGGTGATTTCTCACTTTCTGTCTCTTGCAAGCACATGCACCCTATAGCAAAAATCTCTTTAAAAAAAAGAATGCATGGCCCTTTCCAGTGAAAATCAATTGGTCCAAATACCATGTTCCTTTATCCTTAGACATGCAGATGCCCCTGATAATGGGACTTAATTAGAAAAAGACCAAAAGGCCCAGGATGACAGACACAATCCAGGATACACAGATAATGTAAAAGCATTATCACAGTGACCAGAATGGGGCAAAGCACTTCCTGATGGGTGGGACTGTCCCAGCTGAGAGATAAACCTGGAACCCAAACCATAAGGTGGCTCTGATCTTCCTTCCACCTCTTTTAATAAACTTTCTGCTTGCTACATTTCTAATTCTTCCTGAGCTTGAGACAGGAGCCTGTGTCTCACTGTGGGTTATCAGGCTGATCACCCCTTCGCCCCTGCATTCCTGTGTAATTATTAATCCATGTAATATCTTGAAGATATTATGCTAGTGAAGTAAGCCAGACACGAATGGACAAATATGATGTGATTCTGCTTATATGAGGTGCCCGAAATAGTCAAACTCTTAGAGGCAGAAGATAGAATAGTGGTTACCGGGGCTGGAAGGATGTAATAGGAAGTTAGTGTCTAATGGGCACAGAGTTTTGCTTTGGGATAATGGCAAGTTCTAGAGATTCAAAGATCCAAAGTCCCAAACAGAAGGAGAGATGGAGAAGGGACTGCATTGTGATCATTCCACACAGGGGGTACTTTCTCCTCTCCTTCTCTCTCTGGTGAGTGTATGCACCCTCTAGCAAAAAAGCAAAGCAAAACAAAAACAAAAACTCCTGGTGATGTGGGTGGCCTGCCAGGGTGGGAGAATTCCTTTAAACTACACACAACAAAATTAGTTGGAGGGGGCGAAAAACAACTTGAAAAGTTACATCTCAGGAGTAACACTGAAAGCTGCAAACTAAAAAAAAGTTTACTTGGTAGAAATAAGCAACAGATGGGGCCAGCAGGTGGTGTGGTGCTGGACACTCCCACATGGCTGACCATGGTTTGAGTCCTGGACCTGGTGGCTTGCTTTCTCACTTTCCCTCTCTCTCTCTGGTCAAATTAAAATAAATAAATGAATGAATAAATAAAATTAAATAATTATTTTTTTTAAAAAAAGAAGCAACAGAAAATAAGACTGACAAATACTAACACTGCATGCAGCAAATATGATTATTAACTAAAAACTGATGAAAAATCCTAAATCTCTGAGACAAAATAAGGCTTACATATATACCTATATGCATATATACGTAAATATATATGAAGGAACTCCAAAAAGTTGGTGGAAATGGAATTAAAGTATGAGTTTATACTGGTGCAAACAAATTTGAAATGCATGTATAGTATTTTCATAATAAGCATTTTTTGTGAACTTTTTGAAGATTCCCTTGTGTGTGTGTGTGTGTGTGTGTGTGTGTATACAGCTTTTTCCTGAACTATTTGGGTTATAGATACCATGTGCTTTTATACCAAAAGTGTGTGTTTTCTTTTCTTTTTCTTTTTTTTTTTAAGAGAGATTTTTGCTACAGGGTACATGCACTCACCAGAGAAAGAGAGAGACAGACAGAAAGCAAGAAATCACCCCCCAGGAGGATGATCACACCCCAATCCCTTCTCCATTCTCCTCTCAGGATTTTGGGCACACACACACATTCACCTGGCGAGAGTTTTAAACCACCGGGTCTGGAACTTGAACTGTAGTCAACCACATGGGAGTTCAGTGACATAACCATTAGCCATCTGCTGGACTCTAAAAGTATGTATTTTCTAAGACATCATTTTATACAACCACAAAACAATGATATATTCAGATGTTTAATATGAATCATCTAGTATCACATTCAAATTTCACTAATTGTCCCCATCATATACCTTTTTTAAAGAATTATTTATCATCATTATTTTTAACTTGCTATAATCATCAGAGAGAGAGGGAAAGTAAGAAAGCAAGCCACCAGGTCCAGGACTTGAACCACAGTCTGCCATGTTGGGAGTCCAACAACTTCTGCCTGCTGCCACCCCCAAATATTCTTTATAGCAATTTTTTTTTCACTCTGATTTAGGGTCTAATTCCAGATCTCTCTTTGCATTTAGTTGTCTTATTTATTTATTCATTTGTTTTGAGAGGTTTTTGCTATAGGGCACGTGCGCGCGCCAGACAGACAGAGAGAGACAGAAAGAGAGAAATCACCCTCCGGGGGGGATGGCCACGCCGCAATCCCTTCTCTTCCATTCTCCTCTTGGGATCTTGGGCACGCACGCACATGTGCCCGGCGTGAGTTTAAGCCACCAGGTCCAGGACTTGAACCGCGGTCGACTACGTGAGAGTCCAGTGACATAGCCATTATGCTAACTGCTGGTCCCCCTTTTGATTTCTTTAGCATCCTTTAATTTGAAACAGTTCCTCACTCTGTCTTTGTCTTTCGTAGCATTGACATCTTGGGAGAATACAGGCCAGTTATTTTACAGAATGTTCCTCAATCTGGTTTCATCTGATGTTTCCTCACGGTTAGTTTAGGGTTATGCATTTTTGGCAGGAATTCTATGTACGTGCTGTAGGTTCTTCTCGGTGCATCCCGTCAGCAGGCATATGCTGTCAGTTTGTCCAATTACTGGTGAAGGAGACAACTGCATTGACCTCTCTGGGCCTCGCTCTCTTCATCTGTTAATGGAGATAACTGAGGAGTACAACTTTAATGGTTTCATGGCTGAGCTGTGATTTCAAACATGCTCCACCCACTGGATAGTTTTGCAGATAAAAGCTATAGAGATCTGGAACCAGCAGACGGTGTAATGGTTATGGCGCTAACTCCCACATCATCCACCACAGTTCAAGTGGCTTAAAACTCACGCCCAGGGCGTGTGTGTGCATGCCCAAGATCCTGAAAGGAGAATGAAGAAGAAGGGATTGCTGCATGGCCATCCCCAGGGGATGATTTCACTCCCTCTGTCTCTCTAGCTAGCTCATGCACCCTCTAACAAAATTCTCTCTTAGAAAAAAAGCTGTTGAGATCATTGTCATGACTATTACAGTCATGGAGTGACTGTCATCACTAACACCACTAACATCTAGAACATCTCTGTGCACAAGCACTCATCATTTTCTTCTAGCCTTCATACAAAACATGTACATATATGTTATTATTCCCATTTAACAGGCAAAAGGAACTGAGGCTCAGAGGTGTTCAGGCCCACAGGGGTGAAAAAGAACTGAGCGGAAATTGCACCCTGGCTGTGGCTGAGTTTAGAGCCTGAGCCCTGTACCATGCCACACTGCCCGTGAAGCCCACTGATGAGAACATCTTGGGAAGGATGGATTAAAGCCTCCTTTGGGAACCTCCAGCTGGCATTAGGAGAAAATCAGGATGGACCAGCTTCTGCCTTTTCACTCCTCTTCCTTCCTTCCCATGGCCTGAGCTCACCTCTATTCTGAGATCCAGCTGATCTGAAACCAGGATTACCACCCTAGCGTGGTGAGGGTGGGTGGGTGGGGATAGCCATCCAGGCCTGGGGCAGCTGCCTCCAACGCTGATTTCACTCCGTTCTTGGCTGGATAACCCTGTTCCACCCTCGTGTGCAGTCCTGGGCTTGGATTTCCTTATATATGGTAAAGTGGCAATGGGCTGGAAGCAGTATAATAACTAGCATGTATTGAGAGCATCATGTGAGGTAAGCCTTTAAATAACCCTGTACGTTAGGTGCCTTATTTTGCCCATTTTCCAGAAGAGGGAACTGAGACATCCATAGTGGCTAATGTCACGATCTGACGAGTGCAGAGTGGGGACGCCTACACAAGTCTGACTGCAGAGACCAGATGAGATCTTTGCCAGGGTGCAAGACTTTCTCTAGGCTTCATGGAACGGGTTTAGGAAACCAGCTGTATATTATAGACACATGGTAAGCATTTGCTGTTGAACCCAAGATCTGGCCTTGATTCTCATTCTTGGTCTGGCGGTCAGCTCCGTCTCTCGTTTCCGTCTGCCCACCTCCTGTCCTGGGTCTTCTTCTGTTCTCTCTGGCTCTTCTTCCTGGACTCACTTCTCTGAAGGGACTGCCAAGATCCAAGGCACCTGCTTCTCTGGAGACTTCCCCATGACTCACAAGGACCCCTCCTGAGTTGCTGCTGGTTGACTGCAGCCCCTTCCCAACTTCTCCCTTTGTGGGGGTGGGGAGGAAGAGGAATGAAGGGTAAGAAAATTCCAGAGCAGAAGCAAGATGCTTTAAAGAATCTCCTGATTTTAATTCCGATTGCTGGAAAGTTCCAGAGAGGTGGCTCACGTGCCTCTGTGTGTCAGTGTGGGCTGCTCCTCATTGGCTTGACCGACTAACTTGAGCCTCGCCTTCCTCATCCTCAAAATGGGGGTGACCGTACCACCTCTGCCCACCTCGGAGAAGTAATTGATTGAAGGAGAAAATGCTGCCGACCTGTTTGGTAAATTGCTGAATGATTTTATAAGACCAGATTGGGTGGTCTCTCCCATTGGGTAGAGACTTAGGGAGTCTTCTTGGTTGGGCTGTTACAAAAAAGCACTGCCCTCATATTTTAGGCTTTCAAAAAAATCTTCCCTTAAAGAAGACACCATTTTGCCAAGTCCCGGCTTTCATCCCGTTCCACATCCTTTAGAACCAGCTGTTATGCTGCACAGGCATTTTGTCCTCAAGTTATTAGCCAAGCACTCAGGTTCTGTCTGGGACCTCAGGGTCTCTTCTGGGGTGACTCCATTCTCCCAGCCTCACCTGCCTATGACCCAGCTTGTTATCTGCCTAGACTCCCAACTGAGCACCCTCAATTCCTGGTTTCCCCAAGTGTCTGCAGGCTCCCACAGGAGGAAACACAGCTTTTGGGAGTGTGTCTGTGTCAGGCCCAGGGCGAGGCACCTTCATGTCCTGACCTCAGTGACTTCTTCCCTTCCTTTAGAGGTACACACGATCCCGATTTATGATGGTTCACTTCGGATTGTTGTGCTTTATGAGGTGCAGAAGTGGAACACATCCAACGGAAATCATTCTTGGAGGGCCCATACAACCAAAGTTTTTTCACTTTCCATCCAGTATTCAATCAGTTACACAGTTCAGCCCTGGGAGCAGGTGCTGATTGATGCTGCCACTCAGCAGGCTGAGGCCACATGGGAGACCTGGGTTCAATTCCCAACCCAACCTAGAAGCTGTATGCAGCCATGCGCCTGTGGTCCCAGCCACTTGGAAGGCTGTGGCAGGAGGCTGAGGACACAGCAAAACCCTGTCTGAAAATAAATAAATTAAACAAAACAAAATAAATAAGTTGCAGAAAGTGTTGATGCTTTATCTGACAGGCTTTGTGCTCAATGGCTTGGCCCAACTGCTAATGCAAATGTTCTGAGCACGTCTGAGATAGGTGAGACGCTCAGATATGATTTTCAGTAGGTGAGGCATATTCAATGCTTTTCTTTTGGGGAGGTTTTTGCTGTAGGGTGCTTGCGCTTGCCAGAAAGATGGAGAGAGATAGAGAAACAGAAAGTGGGAAATCACCTCCCAGGGGGGATGGCCATGCCACAATCCCTTCTCCTCCATTCTCCTCCTGGGATCTTGGGCACGCATGCACACGCGCCCGGTGTGAGTTTAAACCACTGGGTCCGGGACTCGAACCGCGGTCAACTACATGGGAGTCCAGGGACATAGCCATTTCACCAACTGCTGGTCCCCATTTTCTATTTAATGTATTTTCACCTTTCAATGGGTACCTATACTGTGGTGTACCTAACCCTGTCGTAAGACAAGGGGCTCCTATACAACGTTTGAGGGACCTGCCCAGATCAGCACACCTCTTCCATTAGGGAAGGAAGATTCTGCCTGAGAGGCCACCGCGCCTCTGCTGGCCACAGGTGCTTTCCTCCCAGGCCCTACTCAGTCAGACACGCTCTGCGCAGTCTGGATTAGAGCACAGGCACTTAGTGATCACCTGCTGGCACTGAGGGGACGGTGTGGGTCACCACTTTCATTGGGTACCCAGAGTCACAGAGACTGCCCACCTGATGAGAAGGATAGAATCAGAGAGACGGGGAGAGAGAAGAAATGAGTACTGAGGTGTCAAGAGATGTGACCCAAGGGATGGAGCTGCCAGTCCCTGAGACTTTTCCAGTTCCTGCCTGCAAATCTGTGACTTTATTTCATTCCCTGCCTTTGGGTACCATGACCCACCCTCTAATTTTGTTTTTAAGTTAATTCATTCATCTCTTCCATGAACAGGAGAAGCAGGTAGATAGACACACACACACACACACAGCACCTTCAACAGAACTTTCACGCTGCGATCCGCCCCCAGATTCAGCCAGTCCCGGGTCGTGGGCATGTGCGTGCCTGGCATACTTGGGAAGGTCTCTGGATTTGAACTGAGAACCTTCCCACATGGGTCAGCCTTACAGCTGTGCCACTGCCTGGCCTCCACCCCTTAATTTAATAAATAATACCTTCTTTTGTTAACAAAAACTTCTCAGTTTCTCTCTCTCTCTTTCTTTTTTTTGGAGATTTTTTTGCTATAGGGCGTGTGCGCTTGCCAGAAAGACAGAGAGAGACAGAGATGCAGAAAGCGAGAAATCACCCCCCAGGGGGGAGGGCCACGCCGCAATCCCTTCTCCTCCATCCTCCTCTTGGGATCTTGGGCACACACGCACACGCGCCCAGCGTGAGTTTAAGCCACCGGGTTCAGAACTTGAACCACGGTAGACCACATGGGAGTCCAGCAACATAGCCATTACACTAACTGCTGGTCCCTTAGTTTGTCTTGATTACAACTAGACGAGTGTTGATAAGACTGGTAGGTTTGGGGGTGCCCATTTTACAGAGTAAGCCACAAGCCAGGCTCACACAGCTAGTGAGGGCAGGAAGCACAGAGACCTGCCGGAGGTCTCCACACGAGGCACTTTCTAAACACTTCACACGTCACTGCATTTCGTCAGCGCCACCTTGGAGGTGAGGAGATGGAGGCAAGGAGAGGCCGAATAGTCTGCTCGAGGTCACATGGCAGGTGGCCAGAGCCAGGACTGATCCTGGGGCTTGACTCCGTAGGCTGGGCTGTTGATAAAGACGTCACGTTCCAGAATTCGTAAACCCAGGTATGGTATGTCACCAAGGTAAACCATAGATCTTTAGAAGATGGAGAGCTTCGGGTGGTCTCTCCTGGTCTATGTTTCTACCACGTTAGCTTCTGTCCAGCTCTGACCAACGGTCATTTCAGCACTGCCACGCTGGGGAGCCTGTTCTGTCATGAGCAGGTCTGGTCTGGCCTGCTCAAAATATGCTGGGGTCTCCCTGACTCTGCACCCTTCCCCTTAGCCCTGCCCAAGATCTGCTGAAGTCTGTGAGGATCGTCCCCTCAGGGTCCTTTGAGTGGCATGAGTGGAGTCTCCTCCCATGTTGGAATCATGTGAGTGAGGGGTACGATAAGACAATGGCACACCTGATGACACCATAGCTATCTCCGTGCAGTGCCCAGCCACGTGCTCAGGCAGGACCCTAGAATACTCCCAAGTTCTGCTGGGGCTGAGTCCACTCTCTGTCAGCCCCTCAGTGGGGATAAGCCACAGCTCTGGGTGACAGCACAGTTTCCTTCCACTGTAGTATGGGAGATGTGTGGGTTCATTTATTATAATTATGATTATTAATTATTATTATTATTTAATGCCAAGGATATGTGCACTCACCAAAGAGATGGGGAGACAGAGAGAGAGAGAGAGAGAGAGAGAGAGAGAAACACCTCCATTGGGACAGGATTACACCACAGTCCCCTCTCCATTTCTCCATCCTGTTGGTTTGGGGCACACATGCATGTGCATCAGGCATGGTTTTCAAGTCACAGGGGAACCAGGATTTGAACTATGGTCAGCCAGGTGGGATCTGACTTCCTTAACCAGTAGGCTATGGGGCTGGCCCATGGGTTCGTTTGTAAGCTAGATTTTTGTTAGGAAGATCTTAAGCTCAGACAATGAGCTCACCTGCATGGCCCCTTGAGCCATTTTGAACACACCCCGCATGGCCCAGTTGGGACAGAGTAAGAAGGGACATACCTTCCCGGGGCATGACCTTTGTGGGGAGATGCCTCTCTGTGTTGGTGCTGAAGGTACTGGGGGCCTCTGTTGGCTGTGCTGACAGAGGTCACCTGGTCCACAGGTAGTGGGGACACAGAAAGGACTTGCAGCAACTCTGGCGGGAGAAGGCCAAGGAGAATCACAAGATCTCACAGGCCAGGAACAGGCTGACCATTCCGCTTGAGATAACTGACCCTTATGAAAAATTGGTGAAAATGAGATTTTCTCCCCCAAAATGCACATGTAGACATACATTTGCTTAAGGTGCTGTTTATGGATACCCAGATCTATCCAAGGGTCCCTTCTAGAATCCTTGCCCTAGAGAGACCCTGCCAGCTGATAGTGGCAGGTACTATTTCTCTGGAATCTTCTCTCACCCCCAGGCTGGGGTGGGTCCTTCCTGTTTCTTGCACCTGTACACTGGCTGTCGTCACTGTCCTGCAATGGCTTTAAGAAGTGGTCCTTAGGCCAGGTGTGTAGGCATCAGTCTCATCTGAGAACTTGTCAGAAATGCACATTTTTTTTGTCCCAGACATAGGAATTAGAAACCCTGGGTTGGGGGGCAGGCTCTGTAGCCTCATCGTTAAGGGAACTGGATCCCACATGACCTGCAGTTCGAATCCTAGCCCAGAGGCATGAAAACACACCGAGCATGTGTGCATGCATGCTGGAAATCCCAACTGGATGGAGAAGAGATAGCAGTATGACCACATGCTGGTTGGGGGGTGCTTTCTCCCTCTCCTCTTTCTGGCAAGCACATACACTTTCTAACAAACAAAAAAATGAAACCCTGGGTTGGGGCCCAGTTACTTGTTGGAACAGGCCCTCCCAGGGATTCTGAGGGTCACTGATGTTGGAGAGGGACTGCTGCAAGCAATCAGTCTCTCCATGGCACGGCTGCCCCCCACGAGACACAATGTGCCTGGCACAGAGTAAGTACTCAAGGAACAGTTACTGCAACCCATTTTCCTGACTGCTGGGAATCTCTTCCTGGGCACCGTACAGCTCTGAGCCATGGTGCGCGAGACTCTGTCATTCTGGATCCAGCGTCTTTCTACTTCAGGGCCTTAGGCCAGGCTTGGTTCTCCTAGCAGAGGGGACCTGGCCTTGGGGCAGGTGTGCAGAAACTCACACAGGGGTGAGGCCAAAGAGACATCAAACCTGGGACATCTCTCTAAGCAGCCCTCCCCCAGACACCTGGGCAGGGGTCTGCTGGCTAGCACGCATGCCCACGACTCACAGGAGTCGACGCTGCCAGACTCTGCAGGCTGCCTGGCTGCTCTTGGTGCCTACTCCATACACACCACCCTTGGCAGAGGTTGCCGAGTCTCTGCCAGGGACACGCTTGCCAGGCTAGTGGGGAGAGAAATGGCCATTTAAACATTTTTAATGCAGCTCCAGCTTTTGGGAGGTTGAGGGAAGTGTTTAGAAAATCCCTTCTAATTTCTCGTGTGCCTGTTTGTTCCCAGGGAGCGGAGTTTTGTTTCTTAATTCTCAGTCTCCCAAGGAGGACCAAATTCCTACAGTGTCATTCTTGGAGGGATAGGGTGTGTCTTTAGACAGTACCTCAATGACCTGACATTTCAAAAATGACTTTCTGGGGGGTGGCAGGGGAAAAAACATTCTGTAGCCTTTTCTGTTTTCTTATTGTTCCAGTTCTTTAAATAGTCAGAAAAAAAAATGTTTGCTTTTTTTAAGGTGGAGGCAGAGAAAGGATACCTGTTTACCCCTAATTTCCAATGCTTTTTTTTTATTTTTAAAATGTACTAATTTTTTCATGGGGAGGGGTAAAGAAAGAGCTCTGCTCCCCTCTCATCTCCCATAAGAAAAATTCTTCAAGTTTTTATTCTAAAATCCAATCGGTTGTGGGCGCGGTAGGATGGATCTAGGAGTCCCTGGTGTCTCTACATGGGACAGGTCCTTCAAACTTTTCATTATAAAAATCCGATTTTTGGGGAGGGCGAGAAGGACGGAACAAAATTCCTTTTAAACCTTGCCAAGACACAAGGAGGCAGTTTCTCAAACTAAAAAAAAAAAAAACCCAGATTTTGATGGTGTTGAAGTATCTCTGTTCACCTTGCATTGCATGCACAAGAGCACTTTCTCAATATTTTTGTTTTCTAAATCAACTTGGTTGGGGACATGGGGGTGGCGGTGGCTAACCCCTTAACCTTTAACCCATTTTGTCTAACAATGTTAGTTTCTCAAACTCTTAATTTTAAAGATGCGTCTGATTTTTTTCTTCTTTTTTTAATTTGGCAGGAGTAGGTAGGAATAGTAGCTTCTCTGGCATTTCGTATATAAACAGGTCCTCAAATATTTATTTAAAAAAATCAATCTGCCTTGGGGGAGACAGAGGGAGCCCCCTTTCCCTGAGCCCCTCTGGTGCGCCCTGGGGGCCAGTTCTTCAAACTTTGATCACTTTAGGCTTTCTCGGATGGGTGGCAGGGCAACGGGCATATTCCCAGCCTTCGCTCCTTCCATAAGGCCAGTTCTTCCAAACTTTTATTTAAAAAATCAATCTGATATTTTGGGGGGGAGCGAAGAGCTCCCATTAACCCCTTATGTTCCGCCAAGAGCGGGGTCCCCAAACTTTTTCCCAAAATGAAAATGACATTTCCGAGGGGCTGGAGGACAGGAGGGAGGCAGACGGGAGCCGGGGGGGCGTGCGTGGGGGCGCGGGCCGGGCGGGGCGCGGCGCGGGAAAGTTTGGGGGGCGGGTGCGCCGCGGCCCGGGGGGCAGGCGCGCGGGCGGGCGGGCGCGCCCCGGGGCCGGCCGGCTTTGTGTGCGGCGCGGAGGCCGGCGGCGCGGAGGCCGAGGCCGAGGCCCGGAGCTGGCGGGCCGCGCGGCGAGGCCGGCCGGGGGCGGGCAGGGCGGCGGGGGGCGGCGGCGGCCCCGCGAGGGGCGGCTCGGCGGCGGCGGCGGCGGCGGCGCGGGCGGCGCGGGCCGGGGGTGGGGGCGAGGGCCGGCGCCCCCCCCGCGCGCCCCCAGCGCCCCCGCCCCCCCGGCCTGAGCGGGGCGGGCGGAGGAGGGAGCGGCGGCGGCGGCGGCGGCGGCGGCATTGTGCGCGCACCAGCAGCCCGGCCCGGGAGGAGCAGGACGCGCCGGGGCCGCCTCCTCCCGCACGGACCCATGAACCAGCCGGGCGGCGCGGCGGCTCCGCAGGTACGACGGGGGGCCGGGGGCATGCACCGCGCGGGGGCCCCGGGGGGCCGGGGCCCGGGGCGCTGCGCCACTTCATTGCAAGATTTGCAAAATGCAAAGTGCCGGGCACGTTTGCGGGCTTTTTGTGGGCGCCAGAGGGAGGATCGGGGTCTGGAGAGCACCCCCCCGGGCGCTGCGGGGCGTGCGGAGGGTGGGGGTGACGAGAGGGTCTTTTCGGGCCCCCCGGCCGGCGCCCCCTCCAGCCCCGAGCTCGGACCGGAGCCCAGAAAACAAAGCGGCGAGAGAACAGAGCAGCCATTTCAGTTTGGACAATTCACATTTTGCAAAAATGCAACCCCTTCCAGCCCTCCCCCCTCCCCCTCAAATTTGCAATTTCCCCCTGACCCTCTCAGCGCTCGGGGTCCCCGATGACCCCCCAGGAGGGCTTTCCCTCCAGACCCCCCATCTTTGCAACAATCTTTTTTTTTTTTAGGCCATATTTCCCTTTCTCAATTTTTTTTTTCTAATTTTTCTTCAAACGGTAGTTTTTTCCCATTAAAACGACGCCACCTAGAGGATACTATTTTGTAAATAAAAAAAAAAGAAATTAAAATTGAAAAGAAATATTTTTTATTTCTTATTTTTTCAAAAGTTTGCACTATAAGGCAGTGGAAGGGAAAGAGATTCTTTTTTTTTCTTTTTTGGGGTGAAAATTTTTACTTTGGTCTTACCAGGCGCATGGAGACAATTTTTATTTCTGAAGCCAAATCCAGATAATATGTAAATGAAAATTAAGCCGGAATTTGAATGAATTCAGTTCTTGAAGAAGAGAAAGCAAAAATTATTCTAAAAGCAAAGTCAATTTGTCTACCCAACTCATTTTAGTTTGAAGAAAAAACTAATTGGATGACGAAAGGAAGAAAATTGTTAAGTTTAGATAAATTGGGAGAATTGGCTTTATGAAGCAATTAGAAATTGTACTTCATTGTAATTTGGAACTTATTTAGCTCAGCGGGCAAAAAAGACTAATTTCACCATTTGGCAATATTTAAAGTTTTTCTATTTCCAAGGAGGAAGGATTGAAAAGGGAAAATAGACCCTAAAATGTTGGCTTTGGACACACCCAAAAAATGTTTTTTTTTTTTTTTTTTTTTCAAATTTTGCATTTACATTTTACTGCATTTAAATGTTAAGATTCTAAAGAAAAACAGAAACTGAAAAAGTTAGAGTGAAATCCTGTTTCCTTTTTCTGTATTTGTTGGATTTTGTATGTGGGTTTTTTTTTTTTTTTTTTTTTTGATGGAATAATTAAGACTGTTTTCTGATTTTGTTTTCTGAAAGGTTTGGGCATTTCTTTTTTGTTGTTGTTTCATCCAGAAAATGTCAGGAATCTTTTTTGAGCGATATTCAAAGGAAAAAAATGTAAATTCACGTTATACAAATTGAGTAGCCCACAGATTTGTAGGAGAGACCGCCATTAAAATAAGATATGCATAATTAACATTATTATGAAAAAACTAACAGTGGATTCACAGAAGCTCATTTTTTATAACATGCAACTGAATCATTTGATGAAGATAAGGATTGAGGATTGAGGAATCCTTGGTAAGGCAGAAAATTTTCCCTTCTCTGTCTTGTTCACTCTTCCAATTTGAAAAATTTATTATTATTTTTTAAAATCCAGATTGGTTTCAGGCCTCTTTGATTGTGTTGTGAGATTGGTAGTTTATTTAACCTTTGGTATTTTTCAGAAATCTGATTACTTTTGAAGGGTGTAAAAACTCATTAGCCCTGATCATTTCTTTTGGGTTTGTGACCAAAAAAAAAAAAAAAAAAAAAAAAAACAGAAAAAAGAAAAAAGAAAAATATCCCAAAATTTTATTGATTAACAAAAAGAAAGATGAAAGAAAATGGAAAGGGCAGAGAGCAGATGAAAATTCTGATTCCCTTCCCTGAATTCTTTACTTTACTGAAGAAATGAAGTAAAATACCAACTCAGCTGATTCTAGCAGCATTTTTTTTTTTAAAGGGGAAAAAAAAAAGAAAATACAAACAGAAGCCAAACCCAAAGGTACTTGCCTTTGGAATATGAAAGCGTATGTGCAAACAATATTTCATGTGGAGTTTTTGGCCTTCCAATGAAGCAATCAAATGAAGATGAAACAAAAAAGAAAAATTTAAGAAGACCAATGTTGACTGAATTGAAATTTGACAGATGAAAATAAAGTAGCCACCCAGAGATGAAGAGTTTTGGATGATAAAGTAGAACCTGATTGGACTTGATGAGGATTTTTGAGCCAAAATAAAAGTTTGAATTTTTCTGTCTACAAGAGTAGATTGCTAGTGTTTGCAGGGTGGGATCTTGGTGGGCTCTTGGGTGCTGATGTTCCATAAGGCAAGCTCTGACAACTTGGTGCACGTCCCACCAGCCACTAGCTGGTCTTGGAAGAACTGGTGGCCCTAGTCCATAGATTCCCAGCCTTGTTTTCTGGGAATTTGGATTTCTAAGGGGGGTACTTATTCTGTGAAATAGATGTCACAGTGGCAGAGGTTTGACATTTCCCATCATCGCTATTGCATTTGGGAGATTTTATTTTTTTTAGTAACGAAATCCTTCAGGGCTGACTGGTCACATTCTGACATATTTGAAATGAGTTTTTTTTTTTTTTTTTCTTTTTTTTAAATAGCATAATTAATTTTTTTTTTTTTCCCTGTTGAATTATTTAGGCCGATGCCTAGGACGGTCAAGGAATTTATAATTTCCAAGGGGCTCTGGAAGCCTCTTGAGGCAGTAGGCCCGAGTTTAGTAGTGAAGGAGGGCTGGGCTGTGTATGGGTGGAGGAGGGTAGGGACGCTGAGAAAAAGTCAGGGTTGTAGATAACAGGTTATTTCTGGTGCAAGGAATCAAAATATTGCAGCTTGTCTCTTTGTGTGGCCTGGATCCCCTTCCATACAACTCCGATTCCTTCATTCATTCTGCTGAAATTTGGTTCTGTTGTCTATGGTGTGAAGGGAAACCCATGGCTAGACATTGAAAATCATTTCTGTTTTTGGAGACCTGTTTTTTTCCTTTTTCTGAAAATTGGTTATTCTGATCATGTTTGTTGTAAAGGAAATCGAGGTGCATGCTGGTCCTGTTGGGGGCGGGGCCAGTTTTCTTTTGTTTCTATTGGTGTCTCCCTCTGGATTGAGATCTGACCTGGGCCTTGTCTCTCTCACCTCCTATTTTCAATGGACGTGTGGCCAGAAATGGATATATGAGCTACTTTTTGTGAGCCCGTGTCTGTTCACCACACACTCTCAGAATATTGGGCAAAAGATCTGGCAAATTGGACTTGAGGGGTGGTAATTTGATGATGGGCTGAGTTATTTTGGTAAAAGATCATTTATACTCAGTTTCACAGTGGAGACTCTTATTACTTAATGTTTTGCTTTTCTGCCTAAGGAGGATTTTTTTTTTTTTTTTTTTTTTTTTTTAATAAGGTTTGAAATTTCAAGGGCCTGCTTTATAGCTTCACTTCTGACCAAGCTAAGAAAAAGGGTTTGGTTATACTTTCACCCCTGCACAGAGGTGAACTTGAACAAGGGCTCTTGCTTTTGCAGAAGGAAAGCAACGAAGATGGCTGGTCAGTGTAAAGCTGACCTCTCTTTGGTCTGAGAAGATAAACAGCCAATGGCTTGTTTCTTTTGAGAAACAGAGTTTGAAAACTCCTCTGGTGTCAGATATAATTCCCACCCCCGCACCCCCACTTTTGACTTAGTTCTTGGCGTGCTTCTTCCTCTGACCTTAGAATCCTTTCTCTTCCCCTTGGTGGGTGATAAGAACTTCCCTGCCATGTTTCATTCAATGTGTATAAGCTGACTTTTCGTGGTGGTGATGAAATTTTGAATTGTCCCCATGTTCTTGTGCTGTTTCATGTCCATCATGTCTCCTCTGACAGTGGGAAGTGAAGTGGCTTTATGGGTATTCAGGAACCCTAGTTCCCTTGAGGTCTCATTGTGTGACCTTGGGCAAATCACTTTTTCCTTCAGAGTCTCATTTTTTTTTTGTGCTTATAAAATGAACGCTTTGGATCAGATCAAGGAAAATATAAACAGATTTCATCTCTGACTGTAACTCCAAGGGGTGGGTTGTAGCTGCCTGCACCGCCGTGTTGAGGATGCAGAGGCTGCATCTGGACTCATGTGATCCACAGAGAATGGTGCAGTGGTCTCATGGTGTAAATCAGAGTGGGGGTGCACCTCTTTTATTTTATTTTATTTTTTAATTTTCAAGGGGTGAGCGTATGTGCTTGCTGGAGAGAGAAAGTGCCCCCCATGGAGGACAGTCATGCTGCAATCCTTTCTCCATTTTTCACTCCTTTCAGGAATTTGGGGCACACATGTACGTGCGCCTGGCATGTTTCTCAAGCCACTAGGTCCAGGACTTGAACATTGTGGTCGGCCATGTGGGATCCAGCTGCCTTAGCCACCATGTCACTGACTGATCCTGGGAATATACCATTTTTTTTTTTTTTAAGAATTATTTTATTTTACTTTATTTTTTATTTTGATCAGAGAGAGAGTGAGACAGAGAGAGAGAGTGAGAAAGCAAGCTGCCAGGTGTGGGACTCGAACCACAGTTAGCCATGTAGGAGTCCAGTGTCCTTAACCACCCCAGCCCTGGGAATATACCTCTTACCATATAACTGGTGAGACCTCACAGTCCATTAGTAGGTTGTGAAAACAATGTAGTGAATCACATCAACATTAACACAGAGAGAGAATTTAATAGAATAGAATAAGGGAATACGGATAGCAGAGGGTACAGGTAAGTGTCACCCTGTGACACTTCATCTTATTTATGTTTGGTTTATATTTGCAGATGTGTATGTATTGTGTGAAATGTATTTCTTCCTATGGGTCACGATCAGGAGTTGGAAAAGCTTGAAACCAGCAGGTGGTGTGGTGAGGTGCTGGACTCCCATATGGCCTACTGTGGTTGGAGTCCTGGTCCCGGAGGCTTGAAAATCACACCAGAGCGTGTGCGTGCATGACCAAAATCCCAAGAGGAGAATGAAGGAGAAGGCATTGTGGTGGTCCTCTCTTTCTGTGGGGGTTATTTTTCACTTCCCCTCCCTCTGTCTTTGTCTCTCTGGGGAGCACATGTGCTATATAGCGAAAGAAAGAAAGAAAGAAAGAAAGAAAGAAAGAAAGAAAGAAAGAAAGAAAGAAAGAAAGAAAGACCCTGTCCTAGAGGAGCCACTGTAATGCACTACAGGTACTACAGGTACATTTGTTACTGGCTTATACTTTGTTTTCTTATTTCTTACCTCAGTTGACTTTTAGGCGAACCCTGTGGGGTAGGTGTCATGTTCCAGATGTTTTGTGCCCTAGCTGAGCTGCCTCAACCCACCTATGAAGTCTGAGTACATGGGCAGCCAGACATGAACCCCAGCTCGGGGGCCCGGCATGACACCGGGCAGGCAGGTGCTAGTATGAAGGCAGCATCTTTACTGAAGAGAATTCAAGTTGTGCAGGACCCCCGTCTTAGAGGGAAAGACCGCTGTCACAGCTACTTTTATTGCCCACATTGACTTCAGATGGCCAGAGAAGCTTTTCTGGCATTAGAGTCCATGTTTGCACTGTGTTAGGGCTCCTCAAAAAGCTTATGGAAAAATGGAATTTAAATAGTTTATTTTGTGGGTCTCAAAATTTTGAAATCCATGTATAGTATTTTTATTTAAACTGTTTAATTTTATGTATCGTTATTATTATTTTTAAATTTGCTACAGAACATGTGCACTTATCAGAGAGAGAGAGAGAATGAGAAAGCAAGCCACCAGTTCTGGGACTTGAACCACAGTCAGTCATGTGGGAGTCCAGTGCCTTACCACTACACCATCTGCTGGCTCTCATGCGTAGTTTTTTTATATATGCATTTCCCATGAAACTTTTTGGAGACCCCTTTGTACTTAAGTTAAAAAAATGATTATTTATTTATTTATTTATTTATTTATTTATTTTTGCCATGGGGGACGTGTGCTTGCAGGAGAGGGAGAGAGACAGAGAGGGAAAGTGAAAAATCACCCTTGGAGGATGGCCATGCTGTACTCCCTTCTCTATTCTCCTCTTGGGATTTTTGGGCCTCTTGTGATTTGGACATGCATGCACACATGCCTGGTGTTTTTAAGCTGCTGGTTGGGCCTGGGGCTTAAACCTTGGTTGGCCATCTGGCCCTTGAGTTTTAATCAGACTATGTAAATGTCTATATTTTTGTATGCATGCTCTTTAAAAATTACAGAATTGTACAAGCCCTGTAGCCTTGTGGTTAAGGGAGCTGGATCCTACATGGCCTAACTGTGGTTCGAATCCCTGGCCCTGGCGCCCTGAAAAACATGCCAGGCGTGTGTGTGTGTGTGTGTGTGTGTGTGTGTGTGTCCCAAATCCTACTAGGATAGAAAGATGGAGGAGGAGGGATTGTGGTGTAACCACATCCCATTTAGAGATGTTTTCTCTCTTTCTTTCTCTCTCTCTCTGGGGAGCATACATGCCTTCTGGCAATGAAAAGAAAAAACAAAAACAAAACCCTCCAGAATTACTGTCTTAGTCTTCTCAACTTTCAATGCATCAGGCCAGTGCCATTTAATAGAAATAGAGTTCAAGCCACAAATGCTAGCCATGTACATAATTTGTAATTTTCTAGTAGCGTATTAAAAAAAGTGAAAGGAAGCAGGTGGCATTGATTTTAATAATACAGTATATTGAACCAATATGTCTGCAATACTATCATTTTAACTTACCATCAATATAAAAATTATTAATGGGACCTTTTACGTTCTTCTGTGGAAATACTAAGCTTTGAAATCCAGTGTGTATTATTATTGTTAGTTTTTTTTAGCTTTTACTTTAGGCATGTGCATTCACTGGAGAGAAATGGAGAGAGAAAGTGAGAAATCACCCTCGGGGCATGGTCACACTGCAGTCCATTCTCTTTTTGGGATTTTGGGCTCTCATGCACCTGCACCCGGCATGATTTTTGAGCTGCTGATTCTTGGACTCGATCCACACTGTTGGCCATGTGGGATCCAGCCACCTTAACCTCCCATGCTACTCGCTGGCCCCAGTGTGTATTTATTCTGTGGTACATCTCAGTTCTGATAGCCACATCACAGTGTGGAGGAGCCGTGTGTGGCTGGTGGGTATTTTTCTGGCTAGTGCAGGTCAGGCAGTGTCCTACCTGTCATCATTTTTGGTGGGCTGCAGGTGGTTGGGGACATCTTTCAGACCTCCTGGTTTTGTTGGTGGGGCTTCCTTCTGGAGTTCCATGTGTTCTGGGACATTTCCACCTGTAGTGGTGATGGTCTCCATCCATGTAGCCCCTCCTGGCAAAAGTCGTCCACACTTCCCTACTTACCCCAAAGCAGTCTTCTGCCGGGACAGGATCAGGCCAAAACACTGTAGTTAAAAATCACAAGTGATGACTAGACACCCTAGGACATTTTGCCCATGTGCTGTGGCATGTGTGCCTTTGAAGTTGAGAAGTGTCAGTCTGGGAGACTGTCATTGGAGATTTTTGTTTGTTTGTTTTTTTGAAAGGTTTTTGCTATAAGGCGCGTGCGCTCGCCAGAAAGACAGAGACAGAGAGACAGAAAGCGAGAAATCACCCCTCAGGGGGATGGGCACGCCGCAATCCCTTCTCCATTCTCCTCTCGGGATCTTGGGCACGCACGCACACGCACCCGGCGTGAGTTTAAGCCACCAGGTCTAGGACTCGAGCCGCTGTCGACTACGTGGGAGTCCAGTGACATAGCCATTACACTAACTGCTGGTCTCAGAGACGGGTTTTAAAGAGCATTGCCTGGAAGAAAGATGAAGATGTAAAAAGACAGCAGGTGGCTGGGACCAGGATTGGGGTTTGAGAAGAGGAATCTCCTGTAGGATGAGTTGTCAACAAAATCCATTTGTGAACTGAAAGTGTGAAGCCACCAGGAAATCTCTCTAGTATAGGCCTTAGGTCAGGTGTGTAGACATTTTTGCCCTTTCATCCCAGTTGGCAGAATGGAAAGCTAGCTCTGAGGTCAGCCAGGCCTGAGTTGGCAGGAGAACCGTGGGCTGGCTTGGTGGTGCAGTGGTAACTCATGTTTGCTCAAGAAGTGCTAAATCTATGGGGAACATAGTGGGTTTGGTTTTCTGGTCAACCTGGGCATGCGTGCGTGATGCTAGCTGGCTGGGAAGGCTGGAGGGTATTGTGCAGGAGACTCTGTTGAGGGTGCTTGTCTCTCTCAATTTCAAGAAATCAGTAAATCAAACTTAAAAGAAAAAAAAAATCTACCCATATGATGCAATTTTGCATTGGATATCTTGGGAAAGTCACTTCCGGTTTTGGAACCACAGCATCTGCACTGGGGAAAGGGGAGTGATGTTCTTGGCCTTGAAGGGTCATTTACAGTGAAATGGAGCAGCACTTGTGAAAACACCCAGCAATCCGAGGTCCTGAGAAGAAGGTGGGCAGTTGTAACTGTTGACTTGTGCCCCAGTGGCCAGCACGTCTTGGTCTGGTAAGATCGAGCCCTACCCATGATACCTGGAGTAGTTTGGAAACTGGGTGGCTTGTCTGCAGTGGTCGGAGTTAGGCCACAGCAGAAGATACATGCCTTTTTGTTGTCACTTTGCAATAGACTGGGAAGGGACTTCCTTGTCAAAGTGTTCTTGATGCTTTCCTTCCAGGGATGGTCTAGCTCTGAATATTTCTGGACTTGTTTCCAAGCCTAGCGCATAGTCTTTAAAGGGGATAAATCCTAATCCGGGAGAACTGGGTCCCCTTGAGCGTCTGTCCCTACTGAACCTCCTGCCTGTGGTGCCCTTTCCCTCATTCATATCTGCTCCATGAGAAAGGAGACTCCCCCCCTCGAGACCAGCTGTTCTTCCTCTTGTGTGGACCCCCTGCCCGGCTCCTGGCTCCGGACCACCCCCGGTGGAGTTCATCTCTTCTGCCCCCGTCGTCCTTCCCAAACACTTGGAACTGCAGATGGGAGTCCGTTGTTTGCATTTCTGTTTCTCCAGCCAACTTTTGAGTTCCTTGAGGGTAGAGATCATGGGTTATTCATTTTAGGGTCTGGCACAGAGCAACAGCTCAATAAATATGTGATGGCTTAATGTGATTTGGGGAAATAGCTCAGATCAGAGGGAGTTGAGTCTGGTGAAGAGTGGCGGACCAATTTGAGATTGCCCATTGAGCCACAACTAGTGTCCTAGCAGGAAGCCATGAGCATATGTGCTTAGACCTGGCTCTGAAGCCCATCTCTCCTGTGGAGTAGTAAGTCTGAGGAGGGCCCTTAAGATGGGGAGACTGCTCCTTTGATTTCACAGGTCTTGAGAGAGAAGGAGAGAGGGAAAGTGAGAAAGCAAGCCACCAGACTTGAACCACAGTTGGCCATGTGAGAGTCTAGCGCCCCCAATCACCACGCCACCTGCCGGTCCTGAGGAATTATTTTTTTAAAGACTTATTAATTTAACTTAACTTATTATTATTACTTAATTTCCTATAGGGCATGTGTGCTCATGAGAGAGAGAGAGAGAGAGAGAGAGAGAGAGAGAGAGAGAGAGAGAGAGAGAAAGTGAGAAAGCAGGCTGCCAGGTCCACGACTTGAACTGCTGTTGGCCATGTGGGAATCCAGCACTTCAACCACTATGTCACCTGCTGACCCTTGGGGAATTTTTTAGGAGTTTCCCTCACCACTTTTACTCTTATGCCCATCACTCCTTTCGTGTAAAATATTTCTTTAAAATAATGGTGCGTCCACTGGGGGGGTCATTGTCCTTTTGGATCCCTTAAACTAAGTAGCCAAGTGTGTGATTTGATGTTTGACTGGAACCCATCTTTGGTGTGATGCTGGTGTTCACATGTCAAAGATTCAAGGTCAATTTATAAAAAGAACCGAGAACATTCTGTTTATCTGCTTAATTGTTTTCTGTAAATTTTCTAAAACACTGTCATTTTTAATACTTCATGGATCAGTTCAAGCGAGCACAGAGTCCTAGTTAGAGGTAGACCAAATATCCTCAGTGTTCACATTCCTGCACTTTTATTTTTTTAAAGAATTATTTATTTAATTAATTTTATTTGCTATTATTTTTAAATTTGACCAGAGAGAGACAGAGAGAGAGAGAGAGAAAGGGAAAGTGAGAAAGCAAGCCGCCTGATTTGGGACTTGAACTGCAGTTGGCTGTGTGGGAGTCTAGTGCCCTCAACTGTCACACCATCTGCTGGCTCCTGACATTCCTGCACTTTTATATGTGGGAAATGAAGATATGCCTTACAAAGATGTGCTCTCTTTCTATTCGTGACAGAATATTTGCATATGCACGCTTGCATGCGCGAGAGAGACAGAAGCACCCCCTGCAGCTTAGTCACTCTGTGATCTCCCTTCGCCAGTCCTCCACCTTACCAGGATCCTCGCCACATGTGCGTGGTGCCCAGTATGTTTTCAGGCTGGCTGGGCTGGGGACTCGAACCATGGTAGGCATGTGGCTTCCAGCTTTGCCATCTGGTTCGCTACTGACCGTACTGCAGAGGTTGGGCCTAGAGGTGTTCTTGCAGTTAATTGCTTCTCTCACTTATATTCTCTTCTCAAAAACTTGTTATTGGGGCCGACAGGTGGTGTGGTGGTTGGGGCACCTGAACTGCCACATGGCTGACTGCAGCTGGAGTCCCAGACCTGGTGGCTTGCTTTTTCACTTTCCTTCTCACTCTCTGTTTTCCTCTGGTCAACTTCAAAAAATAAAATAATGACAATGAATAAAATAAAATAAAAAAAGCTGTTATTAAATCGATGGTGCCTGGAATCAAGGAAATAGAGTGCCATACTTCTGGTAGGGTAGGTGGTGACCGTAAGGAGTTAGTTCCAAACTCCGCTCCTTCTTTTCCTCCTGCATCTCTGGGTTTGGCTTTTCTACTAGTACAAGGAGAATGTTGCTCACCTGGGAGGAAGCATCCAGAAGTCTGACTTGGTGCTCCTTTTCTGCCGCGTCTTTGGGCGGGTTGCGTAGCTTTGCTGTGGCTTTCTCCAAAAGGAGTAAATAGCCAGTGCTAGGAAGGGAAGCTCCATAGATGGGTGGTCCCTGCCGGGACAGAACAGCAGTTTGACATTCCCAAGGGCAGCATGAACAGTTTGGAGTTGGAAGGACAAGGCGAGGCTCTCCACTCTCCTCCACCTCTTAATCTGTTGTGACCTTTGCCCAGGTACTTCATTTCCCTGCCCTTATTTTTCTGGCCTGTCAAGTGGGGATGATGATAATACCACTGATGATGATGATAAAATAATAATGCTGAACAAGACTTTTGTAAAAGTTGTGAGATATGGGAGAAAAAAGCTTTGTAAAGAGCAGAGTGCTGTTCATTTGCTGCATATTTGTATGTCATTGGGCCCAGAGATGGTAAATACGGAACCTTCCTGCAGCTGCTGCCCATTGTCAAGCCTGTGGCAGGCATCACTAATCGATCACAGCAGTCTTTTCCCTGAGTCTGGCCAGTGGTCTTGGAGTCCTTCTTGGTATAATGCTACCAGTCACTTGGATTTAGCATGGGATACGAAACGAGTTTGTCCTTCCTGATTTAGTCATTCACATACACACACATACACACACACACACACATACACAGACCTGAGAAGGAAGGGCGAGTGACCCACCCAAGACCTCCGTGAAGAGGCAGAGGTGAGACTAAAAGCCTCAGATTTCTTAACTCCTCCACCAAGGCTTGTCCTGCTCTATGCACATACACTGTGTCAAAACGAATTAAAATTAATTTAGTCTTGAGAAATAGCGAGAGAATCCTGACTCCTCCCTGCCTTGTTATAATTAGATACCCTTGGGGTTGTCATCAAAGCGGGGCTGGGTGACCTGCTTCTCTGTCTGATCCTGGAGTGATCAGGTTTCAAAGGGGAGATGCCCGTGGCTGGGCAACCCATTGGGCTGCATTCCTCGCTCATTTGCACTGGTGCAGTGTAGATGACGTGGTGGAGGGACAATGCAGGCCCAGGGTTTCTGGATGATGACCTGGGCTCATGGCAGGTGTGCTGTTTCCACGCTAAGACCACAGAGGAGGTCCTTAGACCTTTTGCATCCTGTTTCCTACATCTGGGAAATCTTTCACAGGATTGCAATGCGATAACATGTTTCCACATGCTTTTTAAACTCTGAAGACCTGTGTGTGTAGAGTTTAATGTTTTGCCATGGGGCATGTGCACTTGCCAGAGACAGAGAAGGAAAGTCCCCAGAGGGCACGGCCACACTCCAATCCCTTCTACTCCATTCTCTTGGGATTTTGGGTGTGCACACATGTGTGTCCAGTGTGAGTTTCTAGCTACCGGGTCTGGGACTGGAACTGCAGTTAGCCTTGTGGGAGTCCAGCACTTTAACCACCAAACCCCCTGCTGGCTCCCATTATTATTTTTTTTAATATGTGTTAATTTTTGTGACTAGCACTCATCAGTGATTATGAGTGCCATGCCGGGTAAATTGTGGATACATTGAGTAAACTGTCACCCACAAGGCGAATTAATCCCTTAGCTTGCATTTTTTTGATTTATTCATTTATTTATTTTTTTCTGAGAGAGAGGGAGAGAAAAACAGTCATCTACAACAGAATCTTCATACTGTAATCCACCCATGGCTTCAGCCATGGTTATGAGCACGTCTCCACACCTGGCGTGGAGACCCTGGCGTGGAGACCCTGGAGTGCAGACCCAGGACCTGCCCCTGTGAGTCTAGCTGCACTACTGCTATTCCACCATCTGGCCCCTCTTACTGCATCCGATTGTATCTTTTTGCTAACCTAGGGTTTAAAAAGTTTGGGATTTGGGGGAGCCTTTGACGGGGTTCATGGTGCCCTGTTTTGTTCCCAGCCTCCTCCCACTTCAGTCACGGAGGTGGTCTGCCTCGCCCCGGCAGGCGGCAGGCGGTGGGCACCAGTGCCTGGGCCCTTCTGCAGCCTCTGTTTGTTTACCTGGTAAGTGGGAGCACAGTTCACTCCTCCAGCCTTCAGGCTTTCAGCAAGCAGCACAGAGTTAATCGACTGGAAAATTCTTCATAAACAGCAGAGAACTGGAGAAACGTGTTGGCAACAACTCCTTTCTTTTCTTAAAAAGGAAAGGAGGGAGGCCGAGGTGAGGATGGTATTGAGTCGACAGAAAAATGATATAAATATTTTGGCTGACAAAGCAGAAAAAGGCTGTATATATAAGCTAAAGAGAGTGAGTGGAGTCAGGTGATGCTTGGCTCCCCAGTCTCTTGTAGAAAACAGGAGAAACTGCTTTCTAGTGAAGTGAGCCCCGGGTCAGGGGTCAGATCTTTGATTCCCAGGGGCCAGTCTGGTCCTGGGTGGGGGGGGTCTAGCGAGGAACAAAGTGTCTCTCCCATGGGTAGAAACGTAATACCAGGGGTCTTTAAAATGTATTTGGAAATACATATTATGAGTCAAGTATGCATGGATTTCAACATTTTTTTTTGCATCCAAATGAACTTGTATTTTAAGTCCATTTTTTTTCCTATAAATTTTTTCTTAAGAGAGAATTTTTGCTGTAGGGCACAAGTGCTCAAGGAGATACAGAGAGAAACAGAAAGTGAGAACTCATCCCCAAGGCGGGATGGCCATGCTGCAATCCCTTCTCCTCCAGTCTCCTCTCGGGATCTTGGGCATGTGTGTATATATGGCCAGCGTGTTTTAAGCCGCTGGGTCCGGGACTTGAACTGCGGTCGACTACCTGGGAGTCCAGCGACATAACCTTTACACCATCTGCTGGTCCCTCCTGTGAACTTTTTGAAGTCCTCTGTGTCTCCTGCAGAGTGAAGGAAGCCCAAGTGTGTTTGGCTAACCCCTGCTTGCAGTGTGCTGGTCCCATTCAAAGCCAGAAGCGGTTCTGGGTGTTCACTGGATACGGGACTGCCCAGGACAGCGTGCCCAGGGAGCTGGCCATTCCACCCTCCGGCCTGGAGTCTTTGCCTACAGTTGCCACCTGCTCCATCATGTTCGTGGACGATTAGGGGAATGAGCATGGGAGTTTCTGTTGGGTGAAATTTTGTAAGGAATTTGCGTTTTGTTTTATTTTGGGCTCCAGGTAGACATAGAACACTTGTAATATCCAAAGAGAATAGATGAAGATATTTTTGGATTCTGGAGATTTAAAAAAAAAAATCATCAACTGGGAAAAATAACTATAAAAATTTAAGTGTGTTTATGTGGGCGTTTCTTATAATGTATGCCGGGAAAGCAGAAAGTGAAACTGATCTGAAATAAAACTGAAACTAGCCTGAAATGGGGCCTCTGGGCAGAGAAACTTCCCTGGGGTGCTGCTAGTTTTGGGTGGAATTCGTTGTGCACCGGCCTTTGGTTTATCGGAAGGGTCTGGAGCCACAAGGCTCCAAAGCGTGTGCCATCCAATACATGGTGCTAACCATAAGCTGCATGTGGCTAGTAAACAGTTGGAATGTGACTTGGAAATCCTCAGTGGATTTTAAAGTTGAAAAAAAAAAAAAAGGACTGTAAAAGATCTCCGTAATTTTTTTTTAAATATCGATTATAGGTTAAACTAATACTATTTTATATGTTAGGTTAAATAAGATACGTTCTTAAAGTTAATTTCACTTTCTTTCTTTTTGGTCTTTTTTAGGTTTTTACCATAGGGTGTGTGCATTTGCCAGAGAGTGGGAAAGCGAGAAATCATCCTCCTGGGGGATGGCCACACAGCAGTCTCTTCTCCATTCTCTTCTCGGGATTTTGGGCCTGCTCACATGTGTGTCCTGCATAATTTTCAAGCTGCTGGGGCTGGGACTTGAACTGAAGTCTGCCATGTGGGAGTCCAGTGCCTTCACCACCATGCCACCTCCTGGCTACTAATCTTACATTAAAAAAAAATTTTTTTTAATAAAATGAGGTTATTGGGATCAGCAGATGACATAATGGCTATGTCCCTGGACTCCCATGTAAGTCGACTGAAGTTCGAGTCCCGGACCTGGTGGCTTAAACTCACGCTGGGCGCGTGTGTGTGCGCGTGCCCAAGATCCCGAGAGGAGAATGGAGGAGAAGGGATTGCGTCATGGCCATCTGCTCTGGGGTGGTGATTTCTTGCTTTCTGTCTCTTTCTGGTGAGCACACATGCCCTATAGCAAAAAATAGTGTCAAAAAAAAAAAAGTAAAAAATGAGATTATTGCAATGTTTAGAATTACCCACGTGGTTCTTACCATATTTCCATTGGACAGCGCTGATCTCAGCCAACCCGCTCCCACTCTGGTGGAGGAAATGGAACCCCAGAGAGGGGCAGTGACTTGCTCAGGGTCCCACAGAGGCTTCCCTGTACTGAGACACACTGTAAGATTGTAGGACTCGGAGCCTAGGTGGGATTGAGGCTGCTGGTGATGACGAGTGGTGCAAGTATCAGTTTAAGTAGGCAGTTGAAATGGAGGAGGTTGGGACTAGCGGATGGCATAATGGTTATGTAGCTGGACTCCCACGTGGCCAGCTGTGGTTTGAGTCCTGGACGTGGAGGCTTGAAACTCACACCAGGCGTATGTGCTAGTGTGCCCAAATTCCCAAGAGGAGAGTGGAGGAGAGGGGATTATGGTGTGGTCATCCTCCTGGGGGGTGATTTCTTGCTTAATCTTTTTGTCTTTCTCTGTCTCTCCGGCAGGTGCACGTACCCTATACCAAAAATCTTTTTTGGAAGTGGAAAATCCAAAATAAAAAAAGAAAAAGAAAAAAGAAATGGAGGAGGTCATCAATATTTTATAAAAGATAGACACAGAGTCAGAGAGAGAGAGAGAGAGACACAGGTATTAGCAATTCGGGAGAAAAAATGAAATTGTCACTCTGCTTATCCATTCCTTGAAACATTAGATGAACACTTTGGCAGAAAGTAAACCTAACAAGATGAGCAAAAACAAAGCTAAGAGATAACATCCTACACATCCTCTGCCTGCCCAAAGATCCCAAAACTATTTAGTTGAACCGGGGTTGTTTCAGGGTAGTTTAAGTAGAGACTCAGGTCACGTGGGGGCTTTCGTGTCCTGGGGATGCGAAAGCCATTCTCTTGCTAGGTTACATCTACTTGCTGTCATGCTTTGGGAGGCAAGGCTTCTAGAACATCCAGAAGGCACTCTGCCCTAGTGGGCAGAGCTGGTAGAGTGGAGGTTTTGTAGCTCCCTGGACCCCTGACCTGGTTCAGAGAACTTGAGGTGGGCGACTGGCACCGAGGGCTGGGGTCGGGGGAGACAGCAGATTCTCTAATTCTCCAGTCAGTATTCCTACTCTCAGTACCTTTTTTTTTCCTTTGAGAGATTTTTGCTATAGGGTGCATGTGTTTGCCAGAGAGACAGGGAGACAGAAAGCGAGAAATCACACCACCAGGGGGGATGGCCATGCCACAGTCCCTTCTCCTCCATACTCCTCTTAGGATTTTGGGCACACATGCACATTGGTTTTGAGCCGCCGGGTCTGGGACTCGAACCGTGGTAGACTACATGGGAATCCAGCAACATAACCATCATGCCATCTGCTGGTCCCTACTCTCAGTGTTTTTTAAGACAGAGTCTCACCATGTGCGATCCTCCTGCCTCAGCCACCCACCTGGGTCTATACAGGCATGCACCACGTACACGACTGGGTTAGACAGTGTCTCACCATGTTGCCCAAGCCAGCCTCTAGTTCATGGTCCTCCTGCCTTATTCTCCTGGGTCACTAGGGTTTTATAGCTGCGTAGCACTGCACCTGGCCTTCAGGTTGGCCCAGGAATGGCAACCCCGGCTTCCATGTGTTCCAGCATCTTAGCAGCAAACTCCACTGTAGCTGGGGCCTGCTCTGAGTGTTTTGAATGGCGTTTCACCACCTGTTAGAAATTCAGCCTTACACATCTTTGTTTTTTTAATCAGGAACTCTTTCTGTTGAAAGGCTGAAGGTTAGCATTTTTATATATCTCACTTCATTTTCGCAAAGCAGACTTTTTCTGCTTTACAGTCTAATCATTGCCTATTTGTGGAGTGCTCATTATATGGTGGGGACTTGGCTAAGCATTTGACATCTATTATCTCATTTAATGCACTCATCCTGAAAAGTAGGGATTTCTTTCCTTTTTAAGTAAGAGGAAGCTGAGACTCAGAGGTGGAAGGAACTGCCCATGGTGTCACAGCTGGTAAGTGGCAGTAGGACTCAGGTTCAGGCAGATGCCAAACAGCTCCAGGCTGACAGCTGCTGTTGTACTGCATCTTACTGTCCCGTTGTATGCGGGGTCTTCAGAAAATTCAGGCAAAATGCATATTATGAAAAATTTACCCATGGGTTTCAGAAGTTTTTTGTACTGAAATAAACTCATACTTGAATTCCGTTTTTCCATGAGCTCCTTGAACTCTGCCTGCACAGTGGAAGAAGGTGCAGCGACTTGCTCAGCATCTGTGGTGGATGATGCGCTGGGACTCGAACCCTGGTTCTTTCAGCACTGCTGCCCATGCCCTCACCCTGGCTGCATGGGTCGTTCTGAACCTTGGTGTCTGGTGATGCTGCCCTCCCTGCGCCGTGGGGCTTGCGTCTATCGGGGACTCCCTGGCTCTCGTTTCCCAGCTCCTGCGTGCCTCAGCGGACCAGCGGGTTGTGTGTTCCATGCACACAAAGCCTTTAATACCACGTTTGAAAACAGTTGCAGAAGGTTTGCTGTAATTAATTACATTTGACATACTTGGAAGCGGGACCTCCCAGATTCAGAATGCAAATTTATGCCCAGACAGATGTAAGGTACGTTTGGAGCCAAGAGCCCTGGCACGTCCCCACTAGGGCCTGCAGTGTCGCTTGCTGCTCTGATGGGATGGTAACAGGCAGTGAGAGGCGTACTCAGGACACAACCCTAGGGACACCTAGAGCCCATGGGCTGTGGAGGAGAAATTGCCCTGGGCTTCAGGGCTGGAACCATAATCTACTGACTTGGGTAAATTCTTTTCCCTCTTTGGGCCTCAGCTTTCCCTTCTATATGGTACGGGTTTGGAATAAGTGGTCTCAGACAGCATGTGCTCTTAGTTTGTTTACAGGCAGGAGGGCAATTAATCTGAGAGTCAGAGCTTGCAGGCTGGCTTTTCTAAGTATAAGGAGGTCTTCAAAAAGTTCACAGAAAGTACATATTCTGAACTACGCATGGATGTCAAAGTTTATTGCACCAAAATGAACTTTTTTTTTTTTGGAGAGGTTTTTGCTATAGGGCGCGTGCACTCGCCAGACAGACAGAGAGAGACAGAGAGACAGAAAGCGAGATATCACCCTCCAGGAGGGATGGCCACGCCACATTCCTTTATCCTCCATTCTCCTCAGGATCTTGGGCACGCACGCATACGTCCTGGCATGAGTTTTAAGCCAACCAGGTCCGGGACGCGAACCGTGGTCGACTACATGGAAGTCCAGTGACATAGCCATTACGCCAACTGCTGGTCCCCAAAACTTTTTAATTCCATTTTTCCATGACCTTTTTGAAGTCCTCTTATATAAACAACTAGGTAAGAGAGGCTTAGAATAGCTAGATAAGCAGGAGACCATTGGAACAGACAAGAGACAAGTCGGCCAGCATCAGTCCTTTCTCTCACCTCACCATCTGTGTTAGACAGCTATGGCTGCATAACAAATCACCCCCATGTCTGGTTGCTTACAAACAGTAATCATTGTCACATGGTGTCTTTGGATCCAGAATTCAGGAGTGGCTCAGTTGGTTGGTGCTGGCTCAGTTGTCTCCCTGTGATTGTGGTCAAATGGTGGTTTGGACTTGGAACATCTTAAAAGCTTCTCTATACACATTTGGGGCCAGGATTTTGAAGATTTGAACAGGAATGGCTCCTTGGACACCCACTTCCTTCTCTCTCCAGCACGGAGATTTTACACATGGCTGGGCTTATTCCACAGCATCGTGAGGCTCCAGAGGTGCTGGGAAGGTAGAGCCGAGCAGATGTAGCATCACTGGGTATGACTTAACCTCCAAGGTTGTGCAGCATAACTTCAACCCGTTCTATTGATGGAGGCAGTTGTAAAGGTGTGCCCCAGGTCAGAGGGAGGGACATCAACTCCACCTGTCTGCGGAGGAGTGCTAGTATCACACAGAGCTGATAGGATGAGATACAGAGGGTATGGTCATCTTTGTAAAACACAGGCTGCCCTACCATCTGTCTACCTGTCAGTCTGTCTGTTCAGCTACTCACCTATTCATCTCTCTGCCCACTCACCCATCCACCAGTCCGTCCGTCCGTCTGTCTGTCTGTCTTTCTTCCTTCCTTCCTTCCTTCCTTCCTTCCTTCCTTCCTTCCTTCCTTTCCTCCTCCTCCTCCTCCTCCTCCTTCTTCTTCTTCTTCTTCTTAAGAGTTTTTTTTTGCCTTCGGGTGCGTATGCTCACCAGAGAGAAAGAGAGAGAGAGATGGTGAGGGCAAAAGTGGGAACCCCCCTCCCCCCAGGGAAGATGGATTGCCATTCCGCAATTCTCCTCCATTCTCCTCCCGGAATCTTGGGCACACACACATGCCCAGGGTGATTTTCAAGCCACCATGTCTGGGACTTGAATTGTGGTCGGCTATGTAGGAATCCAGCAATGTAACTGCTATTCCATCTGCTGACCCCTCCTTTTTTAAAAATTTTGCCAGAGGGTGGGGTGTGTATGCTGCTGGAGAGAGACAGACAGATAGAAAGAGGGAGGAAAAGTAGAAAGTAACCCCTGGTAGGGTGTGGTCACACCACAACCCCTTCTCTTCTAGTTCACCATCCCGTCAGGATTTGGGGTATGCATGCACGTGTGCCTGGCATGTTTTTCTAGCCCTCCAGGGCTAGGATTCAAACTGTGATTCACCAAGTGGATCCCAGCTACCTTCACTGCAAGGCCATTGGTCAACCCAGTTCACCTTTCCATCCTTCATACATTGATCCTTTCCTGTGACTGCTGTTCCCCTCTCTGTCTCATCCATCTTTTCCATCCGTATATTCCATTCAATCATCTGACACATTTTGAGCACCTCACTGGCACTTTTAATAGTGAATGACCCCAAAGGAAATTGAAACTAGCATTTATTGAGAATCTACTCAATGTTAATCTTTGTATCTTAATCTCTGTGCCTTCTGAAGAACTGCAGGACACGGAATTATTGTCATCTCTGTTTTACAGGGAGGAACACAGAAGCCAAGAAGTTCAATAACTTTCCCAAGGTCATTCAGCTAATTAGTGTCAGGTACAGGACTCGAACCGAAGGTTCCCTGACTGCATTGTCCCAGGCCACCTCCACCGTAGATAGGGGCTCCACTCTGCTTTCTGAGCGGAAATGTCTGTCCGAGAGTTCATTCACCGCATGTTTTTTTTTTTTCCCCAAGTGAAAATATCTTTTTTCTCTAAGTGTAAAAATAACATGTTCATTACAAAAACATTCAAGCAATGCAAAAAAATAATCAAGATTATTCTTTAAAAAAAAATCACCTGAAATCCTGAGATAACCACAGTTCATATTTTGATGAGCATTGTTCATGTCATTCGTACATTTTTAAATGTGTATGATTACAAATTTACACAAATGGGATTACACTCTACCTGCTGTTCTGCCCTACTTCTTTCTTTTTACATCCATAGATATCTTTCATTATTGTTGAATATAAATGTTTATTAATGCTTTACTGACTACACTGTATTTCTACTGTATGTATGCCCCCAAATCTAGTGTCCTATTGGATTTGATTTCTAAATTTTATTAAAATTAATTAATTATTGCTATGGAGTGTGTGCATTCTCTGGAGAGACAGAGAGAGAGAGTGAGAAGGCACCTCCTGGGGGTGTTGCCATGCCCTCATCCCTTGTCCTTCATTCTCCTGTAGGGATTTTGGGCGTGTACACACATGTGCCTGGCATGATTTTCAAGTTGCTGGGTCTGGTACTCGAACTGTGAACTCAGCCATATGGGATCCAGCCTCCTTAATCTGCACGCCATCTGCTGGCCCTAATTTTTCACTATTGTAATCCATCCTATTGGAAACATATTTTAAACTATTTATTTATTTATGTTTAAAAATAATTATTTTATTTAACTTTATTTATTTATTTATTTATTTATTTATTTATTTTCATTTGACCAGAGAGGGACAGAGAGAGCGCAAGAGCAAGGGGGAAAGAGGGAAAGCGAGAAAGCCAGCCACACCAGGTCCAGGACTTGAACTGTGGTTGGCCATGTGAGAGTCCAGCGTCTCTAACCACCATGCCACCTGCTAGTCCCTATTTGTTTTGAGGCAGGTAGTCCTGACAGGCTCTCACATGCTTGTTCATGTTGCGGCAAAGTACCAGAGGCCTGCTGGTTGCTGTCCTCACAGTTTTGGACTAGTCACCAGAATCGTGAACCAAATAAACCTCTTTTCTTTATAAATCAGTTTCAGGTGTTTCTGTTAAAGCAATACAAAAGACTGCATGGGTATATGTCCAAAAGATTTCAAAGCAGGATCTCAAAGCATGATCATTGAAGCACTGCCAGGAGTCTTTAGGAAGTTCATGGAAAATACCTATTATGCAAAAAATGCATGGCTTTCCATTGTTTGTTTGTGAACCAAAATAAACTCGTGCTTTAATTCCACTTCTCCACTAACTTTTGGAAGCACCATGTATTCAAAATAGTCAAAAGGCAAAAGCAATGCAGATGTCCATCGACAGATAAGTGGATACATAAAATGCAGTATATGCATGCAGTGGAATATTATTCAGCCTTAAAGGAGGAAATCCTGTCATATGCTACAGCATGAATGAACCTTGAGGATGTTGCTAAGGGAAATAAGCCAGGCACACAAAAGACACATACTGTATGGTTTCACTCACGTCAGGTATCTCAGCCAGACTCAGAAACAGAACGTAGAATGGTGGTCGCAGGGGCTAGATAAAGGGGAATGGGAAGTTGTTCAGTGAGCCCAGAGTCTCCGTTTTGTAAGGAACTTTGTAAAAAAAGACCTAGAGATAACTTGCACAACAATATGAATAAAATTAACGTGACTGGACTATACACTTAAAAACGGTTAAGCTGATGAAAGAAAAACAGTTAAACATTTACCCAACCTAACAAATCAACAGTTTGTCTTCCAGAAACATACCCTCATAAATAACTTAATGCCTGTGTACAACTCAATACGGTCCGTAAGTGCTTCTAGTAGAATTGTTGCAGTATAAAATATTTGGAAACAAAATAACTTAGAAAAATTTATGAAGATATTTATCTTTCTTCTATTGTTTTACAGTGGCTTTCTTTTCTTATATTTAAATGACTTATTCACCTAGAATATGTTTGTTTTAAAGGAGGAACATAGGGGTCAGGCTTCATTTTCCCCCAAATGATGAACTACTTGCTATAACACCAAAAAAGCATGATCCATCTTTTCCTTGATTTGGAATTAAATTTCCTAATTAAATTTTCACATCCTAGGGTCTAGCAGGTGGCATGCTGGTTGATGCACCAAATTCCTACATAGCTGACCGGGGTTTGAATCCCGGACCCAGCAGCTTGAGGCCCACACCAGACGTGTGTGCGTGAGTGCCCAGAATCCTGAGAGGAGAATGGAAGAGAGGGGATTGCAGAATGGCCATCTCCCCTCGGGGGAGATTTCTCACTTTATTTCTCATCGTTTCTCTTTGTCTCTCTCCAGGGAGTGCACATGCCCTATGGCAAAAACCTGAAAAAAAAATCACATATTTAGGTCTGTTTCTGGACTCTGTTGTGTTCTCTTGACATACAGGGATTGTGCTGGTTTAATTTGATGACTTTGAAATAAATAGTGACACTAGCATTATGTCTTAGGAACAGACTTAGGGAATGCACATACATTAGTATTAATACCTGTGGTGGTCACTGCTGGGCAGCTTTCTGGCCAGGTGTCTTCCTGGGTAGGCCCACCTGGCTACCCAGACTGACGCCAATGCAATAAAGACACTAGGATTGAGGGTAGTTCGGAAGTGGCAGAGTGGAAGCTGGCGCCTGGGTCTGTCCTACTCCAAAGCCTTATGGAGTTGTTCAGTAGTATGTTTTGTCTCCTCGATGCATGGGTATTTTTCCTTAGGGACCACATGGAGTAGGCATCAGGGCCATTGATCCTATGTGCTTACTGCATGGTATGGGAAGTGATAGTCGTGCTTTACGTGAAACGTGTCCCTGGCTGCAGTCAGGTGCGTGCTCATATTTGCTTTAAGAAGTTCATTTTTCAAGAATTTAATGATATTACAAATAAACCAGAAAATAGTGCCATGCAAGAGATTGTCCTAAATAAATTTGAGGCCCTTATATAGTCACTATGGAAATCTTGGTATATTTCCTTCTAGTTATCTTAGGAGCATATTTTTATTATTGAAATCATAATGTATTAATGTTTTGCTCCTGCTTTTTTTTTTCTCCATTCTTTCTGGAGGAGAAAACTACTTTATCTGCTTCATAGTCACTTTTCAAGATGACGTGGTGGTCACGGAAGATACTGAATATCGCTTATTTAACTATACTCTATTGTTGAATATCGAAGTTCTAATTTTTTTAGCTCTGATTTTTTTTAAAAAAAGAATGGTTTATTTAATTTTATTTATCATCATCATTATTATTTTTTATTTGTTACAGGGTACATGTGCTCACCAGGGAGAGAGAGCGAGCATATGTGAAAGAGAGAAAGTGAGAAAGTAAGCTGCCAGATCTGGGACTTGAACCATAATCAGCCATGTAGGAGTTCAGCGCCTTCACCACCACACCACCTGCTGGTCCCTTGGTTCTAAGTTTTAAAAATAGAATTACACCACAGTGAACATCATCCCTGTGTGAAGTATTGGGTTGTCAGAAAAGTTGTGATATATATTTTGTATGTTTTTCTATGCAAAATGTGTCATGACTTTTCTGACGACCAAATATTTTGATTATTTTAAAGCCATCTTCTTTCTGTGTATTCCCAAAGAGAGTACTAGGACGAGGGAGAGATAGTAGTTTAATATATTTCCATATATCCTGTCCTTTTTCTGGCATTTATTGATATTAAGCTTTGGGAACCTCTGTTGATTTGGAAACAAAATACAGTAAGTTCTTTAAAAAATGTTTTACTGACTTGTTCAATGAGAGAAAGTTAGAGTATAAATATGCAAAAAAGAAACAAAATTTCAGACCTCTTCTGGATAAGCTCTGCTAACTTCACATCAGCCCTTGCCTTATTTATTTATATAAATATTAATTTTTCAGCTTTTTTTTTTTTTTTAGAGGTTTTTGCTATAGGCACGTGTGCTCGCCAGGGAGACAGAGAGAGATAGAGAGACAGAAAGCGAAAAATCACCCCACCTCACCCCCCCAGTGGGGATGGCCATGCCGCAACCCCTTCTCCTCCATTCACCTCTTGGGATCTTGGGCACGCACGCACAGCCACCGGGTCCAGGACTCGAACCACAGTTGGCTACGTGGGAGTCTAGTGACATAGCTGTTAAGCCAACTGCTGGTCCCCAGCAAATTATTTTTAACCTCCTCTTTTATTAGCCAGAATTCTCTAGTAACTAGTTTTTCTGGATTTATATTGCATTCATTTTTGGATGATGATCCTTTGTCTTTCAAAATCCTAAATACTTTGAGTCTGTCTGTCCACCTGACCACCCATTACCTATTTATGACAAAAGGGGATGGTGAACCTTGCTAGGTGCTGAGGTATTAAATCATTGTGAATGGCTTTCACAGCTGCCTGTAATGTGTTGTAGAACATCTGTGCTCTAAGACTGTCTTGGGTGGTAGAGGAAGATAGATCTTGGTAAAGGCAATCTAGGGCAACTTCTTGGAGGAAGAAGCATTTAACTTGGCTTTGTATTAGTGATCATAATTGTATTAAATTTATAGATTGAAGTCATGTTCCCATAGCATTATATTCTATAATATGTTCTGCCTCTCATTCATTTGTGCTCCCTGATACGACTCTCAGTAAAATCTTACAGTTTTTCACATCAATTTTTTTTTAATAATTAGTTCATTTGACTTGATTTTTTAAAATTTGACCAGAGGGGGACAGTGAGAGTGAGAGTGAGAGTGAGAGTGAGAGAGAGAGAGAGAGAGAGAGAGAAAGTGAGAAAGCAAGCTGCCAGGTCCAGGACTCAAATGTGGTCGGCCATGTGGGAGTCCAGTGCCTTTAACCACCACGCCACCTGCTGGCCCCACATCAGTTTTAAGTATTTATTTTCAAGTGCATTCCTAAATATTTGTTTTTTTTGACTGTAGGCGTAAGTGGGATCATTTTCCTTGCGGTATATTTTGCCTAATCAATGCAGCTCCATAGGAAAGCCAAGGAGTTTCATGTGGTGGTTTTGTTACTGGATAGCTTATTATTTCATCTTTTTAGTTCCAGTAGTTTCTCGTGGTTTCTAAGTAGGTGATAATATCATATGCAAATACTCATTTCCTTTCTTCTTTTACAACATTGTCCTTTTCTTATATTATGCAGTGACTAGACCTTCTAGAACAATTTGAATAATAGCAGGGATAACAAGCATTCTTGCATTGTCTTATTTATTATTTTAGTGGGAAGGATTCTGGTGTTTTATAATCAAGTATGATGTTTTATTTTGGTTTCAGAAATATTTTCTTTATCACTAAGCATCCTTATGAGTTGCCAGTTTTTTTTTTTTTTTAATTTAAAAATGTTTTTCAAGGTGGAGGTGAGTGGTATGACACAGAACTGCCTTTTGCTCTTCTGCATTTTAATTTTTCTTTTTGCAAAGGAGTGTGAGTCCCCCCTCCCCCACTATACAGCTATTTAGTAATAAGAGGGGGGAAAAGGATGATGAATTTTTAACAAATGCCTTTTCATTATGTACCCAGATGGCCATATGGTTTTCTTCCTTTGATCTGCTGATGTGAATTATATTGATAGATTTCCTAATATTAAACTATCCTGGAAGGAACCCATTTTGTTCGTGGTGGTTCATTTTTTTTAATACATCCTGGGTCCATTTTGCAGTGTTTTGTGTCTATCCTCATTAGTGAGATTGCCCTGCAGTTTTATTTTCAGTGGGCTGTGTTTGTCACTTTTAATGGGGGTGGTGCGAGGGTGGTGGGTTATAAATTGGAAAGCTTGCCATCATTTTTCAGCGATTTGGAACATTGGAGGATAAATACGTTGCATGTTGTGTGGTTCATGGCAGTGGCTGCTGAGATCGCTGTGTGGAGAAGGATTCTGAGGCCTGGTCATGTGTAAACAATTTAATGTTTTGGGAGAGTGTAGGAAATGAGAGTTTAAGTGTGCCTGCCAGATGTTTATTTGTAGTCCCTGCCTGGAATGATTTATATTGCCCAGGAATGATCTATCTTTTGAAAGTTTAAAATAACTTGTCTTTAAAACTTTCTATCTTGTTAGATTTTTGGAGATAATTATTTTCCACTCTACTCCTTTCTTCAGGAACTTTTTGGCTTTGGCTCTTCTTGAGACAGTTTTGATTACTGATGTTAGAAATGGATAAATTTCATCAAAAATTCCAACTATATTTCATAGAACAGAATGTAGTATGTGTGCATTTTAAAAATTTATTTATTCATTCATTTATTTTAATTTAACCAGAGAAAGACAGACACATAGAGTGACGGTGAGAAAGCAAGCCACCAGATCCGGGACTCAAACCATGGTCAGCCATGTGGGAGGGTCCAGCACCTTAACCACCATGCCACCTGTTGGCCCTGAATGTAGTGTTTTATAAAAAATGTCTCCTGTTGGGACCAGCAGTTAGTGTAATGGCTATGTCGCTGGACTCCCACGTAGTCTACCATGGTTCGCGTCCCGGACCTGGTGGCTTAAAAGTCATACCGGGCGCGTGTGCGTGCATGCCCAAGATCCCGAGAGGAGAATGGAGGAGAAGGGATTGCGGTGTGGCCATCCCCCCTGGGGGGGGGGGTGATTTCTCGCTTTCTGTCTCTCTCTATCTGTGTTTCTGGCGAGCACACGCGCCCTATAGCAAAAACCTCTCCAAAAGAAAAAACCAAAAAAACAAAAAAAAGTCTCCTGTATGGTTGTATTTCCTAATCAGATATTTTCCAGTTTTTGTTATTATTTAAAATTTATTTATTTTTAAAACTTTGCCAGGAGGCATGTATACTTATGAGAAAGAGACAGAAAGGCAGGGAGAGAGAGAGAGAAAACCCCATGCCACCATCCATTCTCCATTTCTCCATCCTGTTGGGATTTTGGATACACAAGCACACGTGCCTGGTGTGGTTTTCATGCTACTGGGTTCAAGATTCAAATGGTATAATTGGCCATATGGGATTTGGCTCCCTTAACCACCAGGCCATGGGGCCAGCCCTCATTGTGTTTTACAAAGTTTGTTGGTTGAAGACCAGCAGGTGGCATACTGGTGACGTTGCTGGACTCCCACATAGTCAACCACAGTTCAAGTCCTGGCCTTGGGGGCTTAAGCTCACTCCAGGCACATGTATGTGCATGCCCAACATCCTGAGAGGAGGGAGAAGGGATTGCAATGTGGCCATCCTCCCTGGGGGGTGATTTCTCACTTTCACTCTCTCTCTGCCTCTCTGGCTACTGCATGTGTCCTATAACAAAAATCTTTCTCAAAAAAACCCCAAAAAGTGGGGCTGGCAGGTGGTGTGGTGGTGAAGGGCATTGGACTCCCACGTGGCTTACTGTGGTTCTGTTCCTCTCTGGTCAAATTAAAAATAAATAAATAAATAAAGTTAAGTAAAATAATTCTTAAAAAATAGTTTCTGGGCTGAATGACTAGTATCCAGGAATATTTTAATGCTCTGCACCTTCCCTCTTAAATTTTTGAAATTATTTATCAATTTTAGTTAATTTTTAGTTAATGAAAATATTTCTAATTTGTTATCCTGTATGTTTTATATAAAGTATATTGTAGATTTGTATATAAAGTGCATATTTATCTAAAGTACATACTAAACACTTTTATATGAAATAATCCCTCTTCTGCTTTCTTTAGTTTTGAAAATTTATTTATTTATTATTATTCTTTAACCTAGTTGAAGAATTGAATTCTTCAGGTTGAAGAGAGTGAGAGAAAGAAAGTGAGTGGGAGAGAGAAAGCAGGCCACCAGGTCTGGGACTTGAACCATGGTTGGCCATGTGGCAGTCCAGTGCCTCAACCAATATGTCCTGCTGCTGTGCCTTTTTAAAATTTTGCTGTAGGGCATGTGCACTTGCCAGAGAGTGGGGGTTGACCAGACCACATTCTCTTCCTGATTATCCTTTCAGGATTTGGGGTACGCGTGCACACGTACCCAGAATGTTTTTGAAGCCATTGTGTGTGGGATTCAAACCCTGTAGTCTGTAGTCAGCCGTGTAGGATCCAGCCACCTTAACCACCATGGCATTGACTGACCCTAGATTTTTTTTTTTAATTCTTTCATTGAGTGCTTAGCTCTTACTTATTTTTTCTGGTTAGTACTAAAAGTGTTGAATCAATGAATTGTCCTCTGAGTACATCTTTAGCTATATCCATAAGCTTTACTGTGCAGTATCGTTATTACTTTCTTCCTGAATATTTTATATTTTAGTTTTGCTATTCTCTTTTGCCTTAAGGTTAATTAAAAGTATAATTTAAATTCCTGTGTAATCCCTCTTTAAAGTGTGTTTATTTTTATTCATTTTAAATTTAGTGTGAGAAAATGTTGCCAATAATAGTTCTGCTTTTTGTCAATTTATTGACCTTTTTGGATTCCTTTAAAATATTATTTATGTAAATGTTTCAGTTGCTTGCAAAAGAAGTAATTCCGTTTTTAAAGTTTATTGTTTGTGATATGCATATATATCTCATTTTCACGTATCATTGGCTTTATTAATTATATTTTTCAGTTTCCCTATTGGGCCCTAATCATATTAGTAAGTTTTTTCACTTATTATTTCAAGAAATGAAGGCTCTGTTAATGTCTTACAGTACTGTTTTACTTCTTTTGATTTTTGCCTTCCACTTTACATGTTTCACTTTACATATTTAATTGCTAGGTTATTTAGTGGAAATACATCTGCTTGCTGTTGGGTTGTCAGGATGTAATTTTCTATGTTTTCCTGTGCAAAAATGAGTGATAACTTTTCTGATGACCTATATATTTTATTAAGGCTTATGTCTTTAATCCTTATAGGCTCTGCTTTCTGCTCTAGGTTTCGTATTTGTTTCTAGTTTCTTTCTTCCATGAACAAGAGACAGAGAGAGACAGACGAGAGATAGGGACTCCTCACAGGAGCCTCATGCCGTGACCCACCCCAGCCCCCACTGGCCCTGGATCGTGGGCGTGCATGTGCCAATGCATTCAGGAAGGTTTGGATGTGAACCCAAAACGTTCACCTGTAGGCCGGGGCAGCCTTGCCAAACGTGGCGTTACCGCTATATCACCGTCTGGAACCTGCAACCTCTGGTTTCGGTAATGCATTTCCTCGGCGTGTGTGTGATTTATTTATTTATTTAATTTATTTTACATTTACACATGTGAGAGAGAGAGAGAGAGAGAGAGGAAGCCACCATGTCTGGGACTTGAACTGTGGTTGGCCATGTGGGAGTCCAGCATCTTAATCATGATGCCACCTACTGGCCCTGCATATATTTTTCATATTTAAAATTCAGAGTCTGAGAGTCTGTTTTTAAATTTGGAACTTACTCCGATTTATATAACAAGTTTTGTTATTTCTTTGTCTTATAGTTATTTTCCCCAAGTAATTATAACTAAGAAGATGTTTTTGATTCTTTCTCATGTGAGTGGCAACTTGGATGAATATGGCATCTTTGGATTATATATTTTTCCCTTTCAGTACTCTGCTGCTTTTTATTATTATTATTATTATTATTATTATTTATTTATTTATTTATTTCACGAATGTGCATGCATTCACTAGACAGAGAGAGAGAGGCGGGGAGAGCCAGAGGGATTGGCACCCATAGCCGAATCTTACTGCCATGACCTCTCCCAGCCACAGCCAGGCCTGAATTGTGGGCAGGCGTGTGTCCAGGATATTCAGGGATGTCTCTGGACATGAACCTGGAACCCTTCCACAGGGAGGTCTTGTAGAACACTGCGTCGTATCACTGCACCACTGTCTGAGCTCCCGTAGTCCCGTGTCATCGGGATCGTAGAAGATAATTCATAGGCCACACACTGTTTTACTTTTGTGCTCGATACTCCTCCCTTTCCTTGAACGCCTGTATCGTTCTTTTTTCATCCTTGAAATGGAAGGGTTACTCCAGGCTATGTGTAGTTTGCTAGGTACATGGTGTATACTTTCAGTCTACAGATTTTGCTCTTAGTAACAGATTATTTTTGTTCTGTATGTTCCATGGATCTCATCTTTTTTTCGAAATGGCAATTATCCATTTATTGGGTCTTTGGAAAAGTCATGATATATTTTTCTATGTGAAAATGTGTCTTAAGTTTTCTGGCAACTCAATATATCTGTATATCCCTATTTTGGTTTCCATAATTACCTCTTTTTTAGAAATAGTGTATTAGAATTATATCTGTTTATGGGGATACAATGTGATTTTTTTTTTAGTACAAGAATACACTGTATCATGATTAAGTCAGGGTAATTAGTAAGTGTATCATCAGCTCAATCATTTGTTACTATTTTGTGTTGGTAACACTCAAAATCTTTTCCACTCTGAGACACACAGTGAGTTAGTTGTCGCTAACTGCATTCTCCCTGCCATGTTTTCTAACACTGGACATTGTTCCTCTTATCTGTCTGTAACTTGGTTTCCGTTAATCAGCATCCCTTCGCCCCGCCCCCCTCTTTCCTGCCCTATGTTTAGCAGTCCTTCTTCACCTCTTGTCTTCTCTGAGGTCATCTTTTAGTTTCCACATATGAGAGAGAACATGTGGTATTTCTCTTTCTGTGCCGAACTTCTTTCACATAACATAATGTCCCGTTGGCTCTTTTGATGATTTTAGTCTCTTAACTTTTTCGTTTCGAGTTTTGTGAATGCTTCTCAAGCTTAACCTTTGCATCCCTTACTTGGCTTCTGCGTTGACAGTGGTGCTGTGTACAGCTTCTGATACTGGTTTTAACTCTGCAGTAGCATTATTTGATTCCTTGCATTCTTAACTTCTCAAATGTTTCTGTTTCATTCTTTCCTTGTCTTTAATTTTAGTGCATGCACAAAGGAAAGCATGTCTGAAATTTATTTTGGTTTCCTAGAGTAAAACTATGCTTTATGTTTCTTCTCTGACTCTTGAGTGGAATCTTATTCATTTATTTATTTTTTGTTACCCCGTTTTGTTTCTTTGGCCCTCCCGTTATTGGTGTCAATTGTTCATTCAAAATAAAGGCAGGTGTGTTTGGTCTGATATACACCCTAAAACATGTCAGAGCTGCTTCTTAGATTTTGAGTTGGAAGAGGAGGGCTTGCTGGTGTAAGTTCATAGGCAGATCAGTGACCCATGGCCTGAGGCCGAGAGGCTGACTGTAGTTAACTCAGAGTGGGGTTCCTTCAGTTGGGGTTGGTGAAGAGGCTACAGTGTGAAGCACCCAGTGGTTTATCCCCAGATTCTTTCTGGTAGGGTTAGAGGTGGGTTCGAAAGCCCTTGCTAGGAGCCGGCAGGTGGTGTGGTGGTTAAAGTGCTGGACTCCCACGCGGCTGACCATGGTTTGAGTCCTGGCTCCAGCATCTTGAGAATCACAGTGGGCATGTGTGCATGCCCCCAAATCCCTAGAATGGAATTGGAGAAAACAGGATTGCAATGTGGCCATTCCCCTGGGGGGTGATTTCTCACTTGTCTCTCTCCCTCTCTGGAAGTCCTGTAACTGCAGGAGCCCTGTAGGCACTGTCACCTCCTCCTCTCTGCTATTGTTTTTCATCTCAGCAGCTCTGTGACAGTGTCCCGGGAGGGTGACTGAGTTGACCTGTGTGATGACTTTGGTTTACCTCACCTCCCTAGCATCCATCGAGCAGAATTCTCAGAGGAGGCTTGTGTGTAACTTCTAGATTTTCTTTTTCTTTCTTTTTTTTAAAAAGATTTTTAGTTGAGGTAAAATACACATACCATGAAATTTACCATCCTAAACTTTTTTTTTAAGTGCTTTTTTTTTTTTTTTTTTTTTTTTTTTTTTAACCATAGGATGTGTGTGCTCGCTGGAGAGAGAGAAAGACAGAGAGAGGGAATGAGAAAAATCACCCCTGTGGGGGATGTCCACACTAGTCTCTGCTTCTCCAATCTCTCTTGGGGTTTTGGGCACACACACACACACACACACACACACACACTAGTGCCTAGCATGAGTTTCAATCCACTGGGTCTAAAACTTAAGCACAGTTGACTATGTGGGAGTCCAGCCACATCACCATCACGCATTTGCTAGTCCCAGCCTCATCGTTTTCTTTTTTTTTTTTTTTTTTTCCCCTTTTTTTGGAGAGGTTTTTGCTATAGGATGCGTGCGCTTGCCAGAGCAAGAAATCACTCTCCGGGAGGATGGCCATGCCGCAATCCCTTCTCCTCTGTTCTCTCCTCGGGATCTTGGGCACGCATGCACACATGCCTACCTGACGTGATTTTAAGCCACCGGGTCCAGGACTCAAACTGTGGTCGACTACGTGAGAGTCCAGTGACACAGTCATTATGCCAACTGCTATCCTCACCATTTTTAAGTCTATAGTTCATCATGCTAGTAACTACATCCACATCATTTGGCCTCCAACCTTCAGAACTCTTTTTCCTCTTGCAAACCGAAACTCTATACCCATTGACAATTCCTAACTCCTCAGCCTCCCTTTCTTTCAACCCAGATGGCCCTCTGTCTCTTCGACTTTCGCAACTGACTCTAGATTCCTCGTATAAGTGGAATCGCATGGTCTTTGTTTAATGTGGCTGGTTTATTTCACTAGCGTGATGTCCTCAAGGTTCATCCATGTTTCAACATGTGACAGGATTTCTTCTTTTTCTAAAATTTATTTATTTATTTTTAAGTTTTTGCCATAGGGTGCATGTGTTTGCAGAGAGACACAGAGACAGAGGGAGGGAAAGTGAAAAATCATCCTCTGGGACAGGTGGCCATGCCGCGGTCTCCTCTCCTCCATTCTCCTTCTGGGATGTTGGGCATGCCCGCACATACACCTGGCATGATTTTCGAGCTGCCAAGTCCAGGACTCTAAACCGCAATCAGCCACATGGGAGTCCAGCGCCTTAACCACCACGCCACCTGCTGGCCCCCAGATTCCTCCTTTTGTGGCTGAATTGAATAACATGCCACCATATGGGTCTACCCTGTTTCTTTATCTGGTCGTCGAGGTCCAGAGTTGCTGCTTCCCCCTTTTGGCCGTTGTGAATGGTGCTGCTGTCAACATGGGTGTACAAATCCCTCCTGAGATCCTGCTTTTGATTCTTTTGGGCATATATATACCCCGAAGGGTTATCTGAGGTCATTTTCTCTTTTCATTTTTTGACAAATCTTCATTTTTGATCACCCTGACACAGATGCAGAGGATTATTCCTTTGAGTGGACCAGGTAGAAATTCTTTCCTTCTTTTGCAGGTGAATAAACTGAGGTGCCCAGAGAGGGAAAGTGACTTCTCAGAGGTGAGGCAGCGAGGGTGTGGCAGAGCTGATGCAGGACCCAGGCTCCTGCTCCCAGAACCAGGCTCTCCCCTTGTTTCTGGAAGTCCTTTCTTCCTCTTGGGCTAGGCTTTAACTCCATTTCTTCAGGGCCGAGTCACCTCTTTTCTTCGAGCCCCCATTTTTTTTTTTTTTTTTTTTGGAGAGGTTTTTGCTATAGGGCGCGTGCTCTCGCCAGACAGACAGAGAGAGACAGAAAGCGAGAAATCACCCCCCAGGGGGGATGGCCACGCCTCAATCCCTTCTCCTCCATTCTCCTCTCGGGATCTTAGGCATGCATGCACAAGTGCCCGGCGTGAGTTTTTAAAGCCACCGGGTCTGGGATGCGAACCACGGTCGACTAAACGGGAGTCCAGCGACATAGCCATTATGCTAACTGCTGGTCCCAAAGCCCCTGTTCTTTTCGATCCCATTCTCTGCCAACCTTCTGGTAGCCTCAGAGTTCTCTGTTCACTCTGGGCCTCAGTCCTTACAAGGGGCATCTTCTCCCCTCTTCTCTAGCAGCGGTTGCTTCGGCCCTCTGGTTTGCCTCCTTGGGCAGCACCACGCTTTCCTAGACTCTTGCAAGGAGCTGTTCGTGGGGCTGAGCTGGCATCTGCTTCCCCATCTGGTCTCAACTTTTTTCTTAATTACTCACTGAATTGGCTCTAACGAAATGCTGACAACTTGAATGAGACATTAACTGATACATCAGTGCCTGGGCCAGGGCCTCACAGGCTTTGCTGGGACATGACGAACCAGGGCCTAGCGGAGGGCCTTGTTCCTGGTGGGAGTCCCCATGGTAGCAGAGTTGTAGGTGCCAGCCAAAGTACAGGGCTGGCATGGGGTCTTGTAGCTCATCAATATGCCCTCAGTGGCTGAGCTCAGGGGGAAGTAGAGTCGGAAGCTGATACGGTCGAGATGAATAGCACAGGCTGCCGAGCCACTCAGCCTGGATTCAAGTCTTACCTCTGCTGTTGCCCTTCCTGTGTGACCCTGGGCAAGTGGCTGAACCTGTCTGAGTCCCAGTTTCTTTTTTGTTAATTGGGCAGTCAGAAGACCCTTATATGAGTTCTGAGTTAGTACAGGGAAAGCAGTTTGTACATAGTAAGAGCTCAAGTAATATCTATTTTTTTTTAAGCTTATTTATCCTGAGAGAGAGAGAGAGAGAGAGAGAGAGAGAGAGAGAGAGAGATAACACCCTGAACAGGGTCTTTTTTTTTTTTTTTTGGAGAGGTTTTAGCTATAGGGCGCGTGCACTCACCAGACAGACAGAGAGAGACAGAGAGATAGAAAGTGAGAAATCACCCCCCAGGGGGGATGGCCACGCCGCAGTCCCTTCTCCTCCATTCTCCTCTCGGGATCCTGGGCACGCACGCACTCGTGCCCGGCGTGAGTTTTAAGCCACAGGGTCTGGGACTCGAACCACAGTGGACTACGTGGGAGTCCAGCGACATAGCCATTATGCTAACTGCTGGTCCCCCGAACAGGGTCTTGAGGCTGCGATCCACCAGCTTCAGCCAGCCTGGGTCAGTGGCACACATGTACCTGGCGTACTCAGGGAGGTGTCCAGACGTGAACCGGTAACTTCTCCATGCGGGTCAGCCTTGCAGATCTTTTACTGCTACATCCCGTCTGTCCCCTTCTCTCTCTCTCTCTCTCTTTCTTTCTTTCTTTCTTTTTTTTTTTTTTTTTTCTGACAGTGTCTCTGTGTCTCCTCCTGCCTCTGGAGTGTATGGGAACACAGGCATGTGCTTCGGCACCTGGTCTCTAGGTTGGAGCAGGAACAGAACCCAGGCCTCCCGTGCGGTCGCAGCCTGCAGAGCACGGCGTCTCAGGGCTCTGCACTGCGGCTGGGCCACATCACCTGTTTTATCCCGCCTACCTTTGTGAAGCACCTGTACACCAGGTGGAATGAGAGAGTTGAGGGGTGCGTGATCACCTTTGGCTCGTGTATTCTTTCTTGCTTAGTTGGATTTTTATCCCCATTTTCTCCATCTGCTCTGTTCCTCTCCTATCTCTGGTCCATCCAGTGTAATGTGTTTAACATGCATCTTTTTAGGTGTTCTTATAAATGGGTACTGTGGTTTTATGTTCATGCCTTAAACGTGTATGCACATAGTATAGTCTTGTGACCTCGGTCCGTTTCTGTTTTTCTCTCAGCTTAGTTTTCTAGATCCATCCACACATCCACATTACTACTTCTTTCTTAAAGTATTTTAGTATCTTTATTTATTTTAATTTGACGAGAGAGAGAGAGAGAGAGAAAGAGAGCGAGCCACCAGGTCTGAGCCTTGAACCGCAGTCGGCTGTGTGGGAATCCAGTGCCCTCAACCACCATGCCACCTGCTGGCCCCCCATCCATATTACTTGTCTGCTGTGTGAAACCATCACGTTTTACTCATCGAACTCTCAGACTTTCATCAGTGTTAGTTATTCCATGGGAAGGATCTGCCAATATTTTATGTAACCAATCTTATTCTGATGAGTATTCTGGTGTTCCAGTTTTCTGGCTGTTATTACTAGAAAACGGTTGCTCTTTGTGATCTGCTGGTGATACGTACATTCCTTTAGCTTTTGTACTTTGTATTTGTGTTAACTACCCCCACCCCAATAAAGTTGCAACAAACATCCTTGTACTTGCTCCCACCTTTTTTTTTTTAGAGGTTTTTGCCTTAGGGTACATGTTCTCACTGGGTGGGGAGAGAGAGAGACAGAGAGAGTGAGAGGGAAAGTGAGAAATCACCCGCTGGGGGGGGGGAGTTATGGGCATGGTGCAATTACTTTTCCTCTATTCTCCTCCCAGGCACACATGTGCTCAGCGTGTGTTTCAAACCACTGGCTTCAGGACTCAAACCACTGTTGGCCATGTGGGAGTCCAGCGATGTAAATGCTATGCCATTTGCTGGTCCCAGCTCCCACATTTTTTTATGATGCTTACCCGGAGTGTGGAATTGAGGATGGCATGAAATAGAGCATATCTGAAGCAAGCAAAAGAAATCAATGTTTCCATGCCCCAAATTGAGTAAATCATAAATAGCACTTGGCCAGTACCGGTAAAGAAGGTGACTGCGGGGGACGGCAGGTGACATAGTGATTAAGGCACGAGACTTCCATATGGTTGACCACGGTTCAAATCCTGGACTTGGCGACTTGCTTTCTCACTTTCCCTCCCTCCCTCCTCTCTCTCTCTCTCTCTCTCTCTCTCTCTTTCTCTTTCTCTCTCTACCTTCTTCCCTCCCTCCCTCTGTTGCTCTGTGGTCAAATTGAAAAAAAAATGATGATGAATAAAATTAAATAAAATAATTTAAAAAAAAGGGTGACTGTCTATGGGGTTGACCTTGAATCCCAACTAAGGATCTTTTCTGTGTGTTATTTTATTTTCCAAGTTTGTAACTTGAAATCACATGAATACATAGTCTTTGAGAACAATTCAGGTGACAAAGAAATAAGTGGAATGGAAAAATAAAGATGGACAGAGGCCCTCATCCTCCTAAGCCCCATCTCCAGTAGGTAAGTCTGGAGACAGGGGAATACATCATGCTCGGTCTTTCCTTACACATTTACAGTCACAAATGTGAGCCGTTCGTATTGTTTTACAGCTCAGCTTTTCTCACGTACTAGGCTGTCTCAAGGTCGTTCCATGCTAGCCCCAATAAATCTGCCTCCATTTTTTTTTAAATCGATGCTCAGTATTCCTTTGTAAAGATCTACCACAGTTTATGTGATCACTCTCCTTCTGATGGGCACTTTGGGTGGTCCCAGTTTTCTGGCTGTTATAACCAGAGAACCAGCAATGCTGCTGTGTTGGTCAGGTGGCGGTGAATTCCTTTAGCTTTTGTACTTCTTTATTTTCCCTTGTTTTTGAAAGATATTTTTGCTAGTTACAGAATTGTAGATTTAGGGAACCAGCAGTTAGCGTAATGGCTACGTCGCTGGACTCCCATGTAGTAGACCGCGGTTCGCGTCCCGAACCCGGTGGCTTAAAACTCACGCCGGACGCATGTGCGTGCGTGCCCAAGATGCCGAGAGGAGAATGGAGGAGAAGGGATTGTGGCGTGACCATCTCCCTTGGGGGGTGATTTATCACTTTCTGTCTCTGTGTCTCTCACTGTCTGGCGAGCGCACGCGCCCTATAGTGAAAACCTCTCCAAAAAAAAAAAAAAAAAAAAAAAAAGAATTGTAGATTTAGTCCTGTAAAGATGTTTGCTCTTGGCTTGTTTCTGATGAGCAGTTGGTTGTAATTCTTACCTTTGACATTTTTTTCCTGACTTGGAAGATTTTCTTGATTATACCTCAATTTAAGCGATTTTGACCATGATGAGCCTGGGAGTCATTTTATGTTTCTTCTACTTGGGATTCATTCAGTTCTTAGCTTCTCTAGTTCTTAAATCTGTACCAGATTGGAAAACCTTGGACCATTGTTTCTTCAGATACATCTTTGTTTCATTCTTCCTGCTCCAATCCTCCTTCCCCCCCAGAGACTCCAATAGCATGTATATTAGACCTTTGGATTCTGTTCATAGCATTAATGAGCTATTTCCATTTTTTCCCCCTTGTTTCATCATTAATAGTTTCTGTTACTCTGTCTTCAAGTTCTTCATTCTTTTCTTTAGTATTGAATCTGTTCTTGATACAGTCATGTGCTGCATAACAATGTTTTTGTTGGTGACAGACCACAAGTATGATGGTGTTCCAGGAGGATGATGGTAGACTGTGCCATATGATCTGGCCTGTGGCAGGCTATATACCATCGAAGTTTGTGTAAGTACATGCTGTGATGTTTGCACAACGATGAAGTCATCTCCTGAGACATTTCTCAGAATGTATCCCTGTCTTTAAGTGATGTGTGATTATATCATTCAGTGCATTTTTTTTATTCTTAACATTGTATTTTTTCATCTCTAAAAGTTTTTTTTTTTTTTTTTTTTTTTAACCTCTTGTGTCTCTGTATCATGCTCATGTTTTTTCTACCTTCTTCACCTTGGGAGTATATTTTTTATAGCCATTTCAATGTCCTTAAAGTCTATCATATAAGTCATTTTGGGACATTTTCCTACCGGTTTCATGTCTGATAAGTTCTGGTTGACAGACATTGAGAATGTTACATTGTTTGGTGCTAGATGTTTTGGGATTTGTTTAAATATTTTTGTGCTTTGCTCTGTTGTTGGTGTTATATGTTTGAAGGCTTTTGCCATAGGGTGCGAGTACTCGACAGAGAGAGACAGTGAAAGGGAAAGTGAGAAGTCACCCCCTAGGGAGGGTGACCACACCACAGTCCCTTCTCCTCCATTCTGCTTTTGGGAATTGGCATGGATCCAGCATGATTTTCAAGCTGCCAGCTCTGGGACTCGAAGTGTGGTTGACCATCTGGAGACTCGAACTGTGGTTGAACATAGGAGAGTCCTGTACCTTAATCACCATGCCACCTGCTGGTCCCAGTGTTGTATGTTTTAGTTGTATTAGTTTTTTTTTTTCTTTTTTTTTTTTGGAGAGGTTTTTGCTGTAGGGCATGTGCGCTCACCAGATAGAGAGATAGAAAGTGAGAAATCACCCCCCAGGGGGGATGGTCACACCGCAATCCCTTCTCCTCCATTCTCCTCTCAGGATCTTGGGCACGCACGCACACGTGCCCGGCGTGAGTTTTAAGCCACCAGGTCCGGGACGCAAACCGCGGTCGACTATGTGGGAGTCCAGCGACATAGCCATTACGCTAACTGCTGGTCCCTTAGTTGTATTAGTTTTCTATGGCTGGTGTAACAAATTACTACAAATTCAGTTGTTTAAAACAACACATATTTATTATCTTATGGCTCTAGAAATTGGAAATGGGAACTGGGCCTCACCAGAGACCTCAAGGTGTCAGCAGGACTTGAGCCTTAGGAGACAATCTGTCTCCTTTTCCAGCTTCTGTAAACCACCTACTCACATTCCTTGGCCTGTGGCTCTGTTCCTTCATTGTCAAAGCCAGCAATGTCGGCCAGTCCTTCTCATGCTGCACATCTCCCCTGTTCTCTCTTCTACTGAGAACTCAGAACCCTTGCATTGGACTTTCTCAGACATTCCAGGATAATCTCCATATCTCAAGTTCATCTGTTTGGCCAACTTAATTCCAACTGCGCGTACCTTAACACATTCACAGCTCTGGGGATTAGGATGTGGATGTCTTTTTATTTTTTTTTTTTTGGAGAGGTTTTTTGCTATAGGGCGTGTGCACTCACCAGAAAGAGAGAGAGACAGAGAGACAGAAAGCGAGAAATCACCCCCCCAGGGGGATGGCCACGCTGCAATCCCTTCTCCTCCATTCTCCTCTCGAGATCTTGGGCACACACGCACACGTGCCTGGCGTGAGTTTAAGCCACCAGGTCCGAGACTCGTACCGCAGTCGACTACATGGGTGTCCAGCGACATAGCCATTACACTAACTGCTGGTCCCAGATGTGGATGTCTTTGAGGCCAAGGGTTGGGGGAAGGAATAATTATTCTACTTACTATAGCAGTTAAATTACTTAAAAAATGTTTGATCTTTTCAAGGTTTGCTGGTATGCCTTTTATTTTTCTTCTTTTCCTGAGAACATGTGAGATTGCCTGAGAGAGAGGGAGAAGGTGAAAGTACCCTACCATGGGGCATGGTCACACTGTAGTCCACGCTCTTCCACTTTTCCTATTCTATCAGGACTTGGGGCCTGCACACACATGCTCAGTGTGATTTTAGGTCACCAGGGCTGGGATTTGAATTGTGTAGTCAGCCATGTGGGATACAGCTTCTTTAACCACTAGGCTGTAGGGCTGCCCCTTGTTAAACCTTGTAAGGCAGCACCAGAGCACCCTTTAGAGCAGGGTTTTGCAAACAGCAACCCACGGAGCAAATTTGGCCCGTCACCCATTTTTGCAAATAAAATTTTATTGGTACACATTTGCGCTCACTTATTTATGGACTGTCCATGGTGTCTTCATTCCTGCAGTGACCGCAGAGTCTAAACTATTTATTGTGTGACCCTTTGTAGCAAAGGTGTTCTCACCTCTGGTCTAGGGCTGATTCTCCCCCACCACTGAGGCCACACCTTCTGAGTTCTCAAACCAGTGTCCTGTATATTCTGAATTTCTCCACTTTGTTGGGAATATGAACTAGCCTTAGCTCTAGGTAAGCTTTTTTTAAAAAAAATTAGTGATAGAGTGTGCACAGATGAGAGAGGAAGTGAGAGAGAATCACTCTCAGTGGGATCTGGGCTTGCTGTCATTCTCTTTGCCAGCTCGTCAGTATCCTGGATACACACTTACCCACCTGATGTATTCAGGTCGATCAGGCCAGGAACCTGCATCACAGTCAGCCTTGTGGCTTCCAGCCCTGCAGTCCTGTCCCTGTGTGAGTGCTGGGAATGATTCTGCCTGGTTCTTTCTGATGGTTCTTTCCCCAGCCTCAGGGAGTTCCCCTGTACACATGTGCTGGTCAGTCCTCCACGGACATAGCTGAAGACTTTGGAGCTCGGGCTCCCAGCAGCTCTCCTATGATGTTCTGCCCTGCATATTTCCACCTTCCTCACCCTCCTCATACTCTTTTTCTTTTTTGTTAAGAGAGATTTTTGCTATACGGTGTATGCACTTGCCGGGAGAGAGACAGAGAGATAGTAAATGAAAAATCACCCGCCAGGGGGATGGCCATGCTGCTATCCCTTCTCTCCTCTCCTCTCCGGATCTTGGGCATGTGTGCACCCATGCCCAGTGTGAGTCTAAAGCTGCTGGGTCTGGGACTCAAACCGTGGTCTATTACATGGAAGTCCAGCAACATAGCCATTACACCATCTGCTGGTCTCCTCCTCCCCAGATTCTTTACAGTTTCCTCAACTCAGCGAGAACCCTGGGTTCTGCCTCCCCATCTCTGCACTATTCCTTGGAAATTCTCCAGCTGGGGCAGCTGTCGGACCCCCATATTGCTTTTCCTCTCTTAGGGATTCAGTCCCGTCTTGTCTGTTGCTCAGTGTCTACAAAAGCATTGTTTCATATACGCATCGGCTTCCTTAGTTCTGTAAAGTGGGCAGTAAATTTGGTCCCTCTTACTCCGGTATGACCAGATGTCACCAGAGCTTCTTAAATCAACATTATTTTGCTTTATGAGGGACTTCTGGAAGGTAGCATCCTGGAAGAGGCACCATGGGGTCATAGACACTGCATTTTAACGATATTACCAAATTGGCCCATGTCAAGGCTGTGCCATTTTGTACTTTGGACTCTTATTCTAGTAACAGGGGTCGTGGGGGCACGTGATGGCTATGAAACTGCTTTGAGTTCTGTGAAGTGCTGGGACCATGCCAAGGGTGGTGGCTCCCGAGAAAGGGCTTCTCCCGGCTGTTCCGCCTTTGATTTGGGTCTCTGATGGCCACTTTGCGCCAGTCGACTCTTCTCCAGCTGTGTAGGCATCGTCGTCGTTACAGTCACTGCGGGACTGTTGCTGTGTCCTTAGTGAGTGTGGGTGGCTGGGCAGGAGTCTTCCTTGAGACTGCTGTTTTCTTTGCCAAATTCTGCTGCGTGCCTCCAAATGCCACCTACTGTCCCGAGCACATCCCGTAGTCGTGACAGGATTTAATTCTCCACCCCACTTAGGGAGCTGGAGTCAATGAGGACCGAGAGAGGTGCTGTGGCTTGCTCACAGTCACACAGCAACGTCCAGACTTCTTTCTGCCCTCAAACCAGGTCTGCCAGTTCTTTCAGCGAGTCAGCCACTTTACGCAGGACGTCTTAGGTGCAGGTGATAGCAAGTCACCTCACGCTGGCTTATGCCGTAGAAGGACACGAGTCCAGGGCTTCTCTGGGTGCATGTGTCGTCGTCAGAAGTGTGTCGCTCCTCTCCCTCGGCTCTTCTTTCCTTGTGCTGACCTGTGCTTTAGGCAGGCCCTCTCCAAAGGGAGGCTGTAGCAGCACCGGGCTTCTTTCTCACCCCAGTGGGGTCATCCTGGTGGGAAGAGAGCACCTCTTCCTCAAGGGTCTGAAAGAAAGTCTCAGGGAAGGCTCTGACTGACCCAGTCTGTCACTGGCTCATCCGTTAGCCATTCATGGTGCCGAGGTCGGTGTGCTCTTCTGGTTGGACAGACCTGGGTGGTTGATCCCTCTCTTGGAATTGAAGGCTGGGGACAACCCATTGAAACCACTGAAGTTGTGGGTTTCGGAAAGGACGAGGTGGTTGTGCATTGGAAGGGGTGCCGAGGAGGCAGAGATAAAGGAGTGTCCCTTGCACCCTCTTTGGCCTCTGGAAGCAAGCTTGGCTATGGAAGCGCCATCGCTCCTGGTGCTCAAGGTCTTCTGGGCACCTGCTCTGCTCCATGGCTCCTCTGCGTGGCCCTGGTTTGACAATGCCCCCCTGCCAGGTTCTGGCCGTCAGCTGCTCTCTCTCACCCCTTGGGCAGGGACTTTGTGCAGGTGATGAGGCTCCCTGGCTCTTGTGCCCTCGTGCCGGAGTGGACGCTGGCCCAGAACTGCACTGTGTTGGCATTGAGCAGTTTCAGGGACAGGTCAGGATTTCTTGGCACAGGTGTGCTGGTTCCTCCCCGGATCCCCAAGGAAATGAGGGTAAGCCACTCCTGGAGGTGGTCGAAGCTAGGAGAGTGGAGGAACTGTGTATGTGTGGTGGGTGTTGTGTCACCAGAGAAGCCCTCTGCACTGTGCTCAAGCCATTGCGAGGCCCTGCCAGCCAAGCTCTGACTGAACGGCACCAGGAAATGAGTGCAGCAGGCCCCCCCACTTCTAGCCCTCCCCCAGCGTATAGTGGAGGAGCACTTCTCAGATTTTCCTGAATAGGGTGGGGACTGCTGGGGCGCAACATCCCCCATCCTCAGACCTGGAGTTCTCTCCTAAGTGACCTTGAGCATGGGGAGTTTCACAAACCGCCCTTCAAGCCCAGCTTTCATGGGCCCTAGGTAGGGAGCCACACTTGACTGACTGTCCTCAAATTAGCTGAGGTTTTCTTTAAAGGATTCGCCTACCTCCCGATGGGACTGTTTAACAGGTTTTTCCAGTTTTGAGGATCCCTCTCCTTCACTTTAGAGAGCTCCTTTCCAAGTACAGTCATTCCTCTTATCAGTTCCAGGCCCCCCAGTGATGCCTGAAACCACAAATAGTAACAAACCCTATCTCCTATGCATACATACCTGTGATAAAGGGAAATATATAAATTAGGCACATTTCGAGATTAGCAGTAGCTCATAATAAAATAGAACCATTTTAGCACTAGATTGTAATAAGAATGATGTGAATGTGGTCTCCTCAAAATCTCAGTATCTTTTATTATTCACTCATTTATTTTTTATTTTTTAAAGAGTTATTTAACTTTATTTATTTTCATTTGATCAGAGAAGGACAGAGAGAGAGGCAAAGTGAGAAAGCAAGCTGCCAGGTCCAGGACTCAAACTTCTCTGTCGGCCTTGTAGGAGTCCAGCACCCTTAACCATCATGCTACCTGCCGGCTCCTCATTAGTATATTTAGAGAGATTTTTGCTATAGGATGCACACACCCACCAGAGACACACAGACAGAGAAAGTGAGAATACCCCCCAGGGTGGGTGGCCAGGTTGCAGTCCCCTTCTCCATTCTCCTCCTGGGCTCCGGGGCACACCTGCACACATGCCTGGTGTGAGTTTCTAGCTGCTAGGTCTGGGAGCCACTGTAGGCCATGTGAGAGTCCTGCGCCTTAACTACTCCGCCCCCTGCTGTTCCCCCCCCCCCAGTATCTTACTGTACTGCACTCACCTAGTTTGGATCTGGGTTGACTGTGGGTGACTGAAACCGTAGCGAGAGAAACTGTAGGTGAGGGGAATCACTAGGTGGAGGTGTCTCCAGGGGAACTTGAATCTGCAAAGTGGGATCGGTTTCTGAGGAAGTCCGCATTGTTATTTCCGTCTAGTTCCTTCTCTCCCTTCCCCCCTCCTGCCCGCCCTCCATCAGAATGGCATGTGTGCTCAGCAGAGAGAGGGAGGGAGAAAGCACCTGCCGTGGAGCGTGGTCCTGCCACACTATCCCTTCAACATTTCTCCGAGCTGTTGGGATTTAGAGCTCACATGCACACGTGCCCAACACGGTTTTTAAGTTTTGGGGCCGTGATTTGATCTACGTGGTTAGCCATGTGGGATCTGGCTCCCTTAACCACTGCGGCCATGGGGCCGGCCCTCTCTCCAATACTTTCTATGCCCCAAGACACACGTTGGATATGACGTGAGTGCAGAGGGTAGCGCACACCTAGGGCTAGTGACATGTCAGGCTTGGGGGTGAGAGCCGGGAGGCCCAGACAGTCAAAGGAATCTTGGCCCTTTTTGATGTGGAAAAGCTCCGTGATTAGTGCAATCTCACGTCCCCCTTGTTCATGAGACCCTAACACTGTAGGGACAAATATTATTTTTAGAGTCCAAAAACCTTTGTAGCCCGAGAACCCCTTCGTAAATGAAGTCTTTTGCAGAAGCTCAGGATGTTAAATAGACAGAAGCCATCTTTTTTTAAGTGGAGGAGGGAGGCCTCGTTATGACTTCTGTACGCCCGAGGCACTTTTGCCTTCATGGGCTCTTTCCTCCATAAAAAATATTAAAAATTGTATTTTATGACTGCATTGGTATAAAGACGAATATATTAATATTATATGTTAAACGTTTTCTCTGACTTGCACATTCGGTTTCTTTATTCTGAGTTTGAAAGGAAAGAATGCACAATGCTTGGACCCCTCAATGCATCGTGAACTCTGGGCACTGTGCCTGGGGTGGGGAGTCGACCCTGGGGGAGACTGGCCCCTGGATGCTTGCCCCCCACCAGATGGCCCTGAGGCAGGTGGGCAGAGCGACCCCCATTGAGAGCTGCCATAGAGACTTACTCACCACATGGGCCCTCCCAGACTGCTTCGGCTCCACTGGGAGTTCGAGATCAGAGTCAAACACACGGAAAGTCAAAGGTCAAAGTCATTTGTCACCCTCCCCCCAACACACCTTGGTCTTGTCCTTCAATCCCATTCCAGGGACAGAAGGCCTGTCGCTCTGTTCGAGTCCTCCTTTCTGCCCAGTTCTGTAGCACTTCTTGGTACTAGTGAGTCCCTGGGCTGATCACTGTGTCTGTATATCCTTGTGCCAGCAACTCCTGTAGTGTCCAAGCCTGTGGGACAGGACGGCGTTGCCCCCTCTGCTGCCATGTGACCTGTGCAAGGACACGCTTGGCCTCTGAGCTTGAGGTGCCTTGTGGGAAAGAAACGGATTGGGGGTGGTGGTCCTCACCTGTCCCAGCCGTGGCACCTCCGGGGCAGGTGTCCCCACAGGCCAGGTTGTTCAGCGACTTGGCTTGTTGGCGCACACTTGGAGGTGGGAGGTCAGGGGCCTTGTGCATCCCTGTCCCCCACGGCCCAGGTGGAGCAGTGTCACCAGGTGTAGAGAAGATGTGGGAAGATCAGGTGACTCCGGACTATTGACCCACTCCTTGTCACCCATAAGGCTGCTGGTGGACTTTTCCTGCAATCTGTTTAGGAAACTGTGGCCAGCCCATGTGCTTGCCCACTCAGGTTGGAGGAGAGGAGTGAGAATGGTGACATGCCCTTTTCCCTGGGGTCTGCAGGCTGACCTGTCCTGTCACTGCCTGGGGCTGGGCTAGCTCGGGGAGGGGCAGGAGCTCTCTGAGGGGACATACTCTTCTTACCCCCCTTTCCAGTCTAGTGCCCCTGGAATCTAGTGCTTGGATAAGGGATGTGCCCACCTGCACCCTCCCTTCTGGTATTCTGAAGCTCACCTCTCTGCTCTGTCACCTCTGTGTTCCTGCCACACTAAGTGACTCTCCCAGATACATCCGTGGCTTCCCACCTCACTCTTCATTCATGCCATCCTTTGTGCCAGGGCCATTGGTGCGATGGTTTCCAGACCATAGAGAGGGAGTGGGGTTCAGGGCAAGGCCCTGTCCTGGCCTCTGTGTGTGGAGCCTCCTGCCAGGGTGCTTCTGATCCCTGGCCTGGTGTTTGTCACCTGGCTTCTGCTCTCCACTTTCAGTGACCAATTCCTGCTCAGTCTGCTTGCCACGGCCAGCTGGGGTGGACCTACAGGCCAGTGCCAGCTCAGCGGCTTAGAAACAGACTCGCAGCTGGCCTGGACTCTGCCAGCCAGGTGCATGCAGGGGAGGCGGGCTGCTATGAAGGATGTCTTCAGAGGATCGAGAAGGAGCTTTCCTTTTCTTAGGTGTGGCTCCCTGCGGTGGTGTTCTCCTCATCACAGTGTTCTCATTTATCCCATTACATACTAGGAGCAAGTCAGGGGCCCAGCGTGTCCATCCGACTGCACTTCCTCCCACCCCTAGTCCCTTCCTCCCGTCTGTCCTTCACACCTACTGTGTGTGCCATCGGGCCAGTCTTAGTGGGAGAAAACTGAGCCCGTCCCGCAGCTCTGAGCACGGTCCAGCCAGGTTCACATGCATTTAGAATCTCAGCGCCCCCAACCTACCCGTGGGTAGGCCACACCAACCCTGCAAGTCTCAGTCTCCTCACCTGTGAAAGTGGGGAACCTCCTGGAGTGGCGTTACTGAACCACAGTCTGAGGGGAGCCCCCTTCACTCAGCACAGGGTTGAGGAAAAGAGCAGCCCTTCCCAGCGGCTCTACGCGGACCTTTCTGCTTTCTGAGCAGTCTCTTCCCACAGAATCTTTGTTTTGATTTAAACAATAAAACCAGGTTTCCTTTTTTATAAAGAGCCAGGGCTTTTTATAGAAAAAGTTGGAAAACACAGAAGAAGTTATGAGGAAGAAAGAAAATCACCTAAAGATCCCTACACAATGCTGTCACCTTTGACATTTCGAAGTACGACGTTTTCATTTTTAACCAGTAAGTGTGATGGATACAAGTTCTCTCCTGATTAAAAAAAAAAAAAAAAAAAAAAAAAAAAAAAACCAAACCAAACAACCCCCCCCCCAGAAAACTTAGTATTGCCAGATTGGCATTTTGCAAGCCCAGTGGGTTTTGCCTGTGGTATTCTGTGAGGCAGCTGTACCCCCCTCCTGCCCCGCAGTGTGCTGTCTGGGGGTGATTTGTGATTTCCGGGGTTCTCCTGTTGGAAGCAGTGCTGTGAAGGGTGTCTGTGTCACTGAATTGGTTTCCGTGTTTGCGGTGGTTTCCAGGACTTTTAAATCTAGAAATCTTAGTGATCACCAGATCACTTCTCCTCTAACTGGCCTGTCCTGGATCCCTGGGGGTGGTGGTGGTAGTCAAAGCTTGCTGCCTCTGTCTGCCCCAGGTTCTGATGCAGTAGGCCTGGGGGATGGAGGGGGGCGGGGCAGGAAAACCCGCATTTGTGATAGGCCTCCAGGTGGTGGTGATGCTGCTCTGGGCTGCACTTGGAGTGGCCTGATCCAACTTCTCCTTCAAGGAAGTTGAGGTGAAGGAGATGGGAGCCTGGGGCAGGGGCAGGGGCAGGGGTGGCCATTGCTCTCCGGGCTCCCGGCCTCCTCATCCCTGGGGAAGCCTACTCCCGTCATCCACACAGGGAGGTGTCTTTGTCTAAGATTTATAAAAAAAAAATATGGGCGAGGAACGGCAGGTGGCATAGTGGCTAGGGACGCTGGATTCCCACATGGTTGACTGCGGTTTGAGTCCCAGACCTGGCAGCTTGTTTTCTTGCTTTCTCTTTCTCTGGTCAAATTAAAAATAATAATAATAACAACAACAACAAATGGAATTAGATAAATAAATAATTCTTTAAAAAAAAAGATTTATGAGGGTGGGATGTAAGAAGCTCAGGCATGGCCAGAGCCGGATCGAATGTGTTATTAGTGCGGGGTCCAGGTGAAGCCAGGGTAAGGGCGAGCCTAGGAAAAGGACCGTCTGCATCATCTGTGGTGACAGCGAATGACAGCCTTTCTAGCATGCGAAGGGTTAAACAGGCGGCTGGCAGCCTCCCCAGAGCCAAAGGGGGAACTCAGGAGTAAGTGGGGACTGCCTAATTAATTCAATTAAACTACTTTATAAGCTCGGCTGGTGTCAGTAAATTGTTAAAGTCTATTAAAAAATCAGCGGAACGTGATGAGGGTTTGGGGACGCCTCGCTCTCCTCCCCCGTAGTGGATGCACTTGAGAGGTGGGCGGATGTCGTGGGCCCTGGCTGCTGTCGCAGCTGACAGGTCTCACCCCGCTTGGCCTCAGTTTCCCCTTCTGTTCAGTGATGTGATGGACCGGCACTGGAATACTCCTTCAGCCCCAGGTATTAGGATTTCCCGATGCCACTTGGACTGGGTTGTCCTGTTCCTGGGGACAACGGACTTTTGAGCAAACCCTCTGTGACCAGAGCCTATTGTTAGCACAGAAAGCCTGGTGTCCACCCGGCAGTTTCCGGGGTGGCTGTGAGGGCAGGTGACCCCAGGGGCGGAGCGGACTCCGGGAACAGCTGAGTGCGTAGAGTGGGTCTCCCAGGCCCCGCTGTGGCAGTGAGGAGCTTACGGAACTTACGGTGTGCAGCGTTGCAGTCGTGGGTAGGCAACACCAGGCATCTTTTTCTTTAGCTAGTTTCAAAACATGAGGAACCTGAATGTGACAGTGACAGCCTGGTCTCTGGATCCCTGGATCCCCGAAGTCTGTGAAAATTGGGATCCTGTGACCCAGGGCCCTGCTGTTGTCTTTTCCAAGTCCGCAGAAAGCAGGCCTGGGGTTTGGTTCCCTGGTTCGTGGAGGCCAGGGTCAGAGTCTCGTCTTCAGTCAGAGCGCGTTGGACCACACTGTAGGCCAGGCAGCGCTGGTCTGGAGGGTGGGTGGACTGCTGTGGAGAGACCGGGTTCAGGGCCCAGGGCAGGTGGGGTCATCTATCAGCTGAGCTGCTGCTCTTCAGAGCGTCCCTCTCCTACTCACAGATGCTCAGGTTTGTTCCTCCGGCCTCTGAAAGGTGGCTGAGGCAGTGTGCTCTGGGGTGACCCTGGAGGAAGAGAGGTGAGGGCCAGGGAAACCCTGACTGGAGCACGCTCTCTTTCTGAGATGTGTAGTGGCCATTGAATCCTGGAGCAAAGAAAGGAGATTACTTTTGTTTTCTCAGTCTCCCCTACCCCAGTTCACTCTTCCCCTCTCAACCCCCAGCACACCTTGTGTTCAGCGTCCTGCTGGCTAGGGTAGAGGCACTTAAACCCTTAAATATTACCCTAGGCGAGAGCTTGTTTTCCATGTATTTATTTATTTAATTGTATTTGTTATTACTATTTTTTAATTTGACCAGAGAGAGAGAGAGAGAGGGAAAGTGAGAAAGCAAGCTGCCAGGTTCGAGACTTGAACCACAGTCGACTGTGTGGGAGTCCAGCATCTTAACCACCATGCCACCTGCTGGCCCTGTGAGCTGCTTTATAGAGCAGCTGCTTCTCTGGTTCTTTCCGTGATGAGAATGTGAATCAACTCCTTTAGCAAGGTGGTGTCAAAGTCTCCCAAGTGGAGTTTTCTTAAACCAAAGTCATGTTTGTTTTAGAATCACAGAGGCCTGCCATTTTCTAGGAGCCTCCTTTCCTGCAGCCAGGCCCTCAAGACCTGCATACCCAGTATGTGGGATTCTCCTCTGTGTCGGGATCTGTAGAATTTGTGGCTCTGAGGAGACCCTCCTCCCCACTAAGCATCACGAGGCGGACGGGTCCATTGGCAGGGCTTGGAAGTTGCCTGAATAATGTGTTATAACTCCCAGTCATTCAGAGCTGGCAGTGTAAGATTTTTGTGAACTGCAGTTGACCTTTTCGAAAGAAGATTTGCTAAGGAAAATGCTAGTGTAAACAAGATCTTGGGGGGAAGAGCTGGAAGGTGTGTAAGGCATCAGTCTATTTTTAAGCCTTTTGAAAGCTCTCATTGGAATATAAACACTATGCTAATTATAAAAACACCTTTTCTGTTCAGCACTAGTGTAAATAAGATGGGAGGGGTGCTGGTGGGGGAAGGGAGGAGTGTTTGAACAGAGGTTAAACCAGAGATTAAACACCGTCTGGCCACAATAGGTTATTTGCTCATTAAAAAAAAAAGCCCTTTTCCCTCTTATTTTGACAACCATGCTGGATGCAGCAGCAGGAGTGAGTGGAGGGGCCTCATCATCTTTGCAACACCGGCCCCCAGCCCGGGTGACCTGGGTGACCTGGGTGACTCGTGGGCTTACCCGCAGGCCCCTCATCCACTAAATATGTACCCTGCCATTCAAAGGACAGGGTCTCTCTGTATTGTAAGAGTACCCGTTTCACCAGCGAGGAAATCCTCTTCCTTACTTAGCAAAATGTCAAAGGTAAAGTTTCAGCGACAGCCAGTCATTATCTGTTGTGCACCTACTGTGCGCATCAGGCTCAGTGCAGAACACTGGGATTGAGTGTTGAGAAAAACCGTCTCCTGGAGCTTGCCATCTGCCACCGTGGCCATGGCGGAGTGCATCTGAGGGTGCTTTTCAGCCACTGGCCAGGTGTCACCCAGAGCGTCTGCCCTACCAGTCCTGAGCTGGACCCAGGTGCAGGGTGCTGAAACAGTTGAGGTGGTCCTTCCTTTGACATCTGCTATTGTCAGGGTGATGAGACGGAGGGTGAGCCAAGTCCCTGAGAAGTCAGGCTCCGTTTGAGTTCCGGGGATATTGAGGCAGAGGGGCAATGGGGGGAGGAATTGGTAGCAGTCTGGGGGTGTCAGGGACACCTGCTGAGGTGTGCGGCCTCATGGTGTGGCTGACAGAGAGATAGGCAGAGGGAAAAGGAGGGACCATTCCAGGTTCTAATGAAGAGGTAGAAGGATTATAAATAGCCAAGGCTGTGTGGGCAAATGGCATTTCAAAATGCTTAAAAAAATCTTCTGACGGAGGTTGAAAATATCTGGGGATCTACTCCAACAGAGAGTGTTTGGGTAGTGAAAGGACATAAGGGCTGTGCATGGGGCCATGGGAGAGGGAGGAAAGGAGAGAGGGAGGGATGGAGAGAGATCAGTGGGTAGACAGACCAACACAGATGGACAGACAGTTACTAGGTGTCTTTGAAAGACCCAGAGAGAGAGAGGTTTTCTGACCCAGGAAATGAATGCGACCAGGCCTTAAGCTCCATGAGGACACACTCGATGACTTTTATCCATCACTGTGTCCTCAGTTCCCAGCAAAGGTCAGACATAGTAGATGCTTATTAAATATTTGTAGGCTGAAGGTACATAGCATTTGTTCTACGTATCTTTATGGCCACTCTAGAAGGAGACACTAGATTGGTGCAAAAGCATTTGCAGTTTTGGATCGTGAATTTTAAATCATCATAACTGGGCTCAAACACATGCGCTATTGCTGCAAAACCCTCTCCTCCATTCTCCTCTTGGAATTTTGGGCACGCCCACACACATGCCCGGTGTGAGTCTCAAGCCACCATTTCCAGGACTTGAACTGCGGTCGGCCCCGTAGGAATCCAGTGCTATAACTACTGCATCACCTGCTGGCCCCAAACTCATCTTTGTTAATCAAATAGCCATTACAATCAACACATTGATAAGTGACATTATTTATGACTGCAGTATACAAATCTGTGCTTCGGGATTTGATGAACTCTTGGAAAGCATCTTCTGCGTCCTGGTTGTGAACATGCTTTCCCCACTACCAGTGGTTGAGATGTTTGAAGGATTGGTAGCTGGATGACGAGAGGTCAGGGGACTGTGTGGATGAGGCGAAATGTCGTAGCCCAATCCATTCAACTTTTGAAGCATTGGTTGTGCCAGGTGTGGTCAGGCATTTTTGTGGAGACGAATTGGGCCCTTTCTGTTGACCAGTGCCGGCTTCAGGCGTTCCAGTTTTCGGTGCATCTCATGGATTTGTGGAGCACACTTCTCAGGTGGAATGGTTTCACTGGGATTCAGAAAGCTGTGGTCGATCAGACCCCACCAAACAGCATTCATGATCTTTTTTTTTTTTTTTTTTTTTTTTTTTTTTGGTGCAAATTTGGCTTTGAAAAGTGCTTTGGAGCTGCTTCCACACACTGAGCTGGGTGTCATCGGTTGTCATCTAAAATCCACTTTTCATCTCATTTCACAATCCGATCAAGACATGGCTGTTGTTGAATAAAACGACACTTTGTTTGATGTTTGGTCAGCTCATGAGGATCCATTGATCAAGCTTTTTCACCTTTCCTGTTTGCTTCAGATGCCGAATGGCCACAGAGTGGTCGATGTTGAGTTCTCCGGCAATTTGTCATTGTATTTGTAAGAGGATCAGTTTCAGTGGTTGCTCGCAATTGGTCGCCACCCTCCGATGGCTGGCCACTGATGGCTGGCCACTACACTCCTCATCTTTAAGGCTCTTGTCTCCTTTGCCAAACTTCTTGAACCGTCAAGACTACTACATTGTTGGGACCAGCAGGCTGTGTAATGGTTATGTCACTGGATTCCTATGTAGTTGACCATGGGTTGAGTACTGGACCTGGTGACTTAAAACTCACACAGGGCACATGTGTGTGCCTGCCCAAAACCCTGAGAGGAGAATACAGGAGAAGGGATTGCAATGTGGCTCTCCCTCCTGGGAGTGATTTCTTGCTTTCTCTCTCTCTGGCGAGTGCACGCACCCTATAGGAAAAAAATCTCTCTCTAAAAAAAAGACTGCTACATTGTTAGCAGTCCCTAGACCACATGCTTTTTTTTTTTTTTTTAAGAATTAATTATTTTATTATTATATTTATTATCATTATTATTTTTCACATGAGTTCACCAGAGAGAGATAGAGAAAAAGAGAGAGAAGGAAAGTGAGAAAGCAAGCCGCCAGGTTCAGGACTCAAACCGCCGTTGGCCATGTAGGAAGTCCAGCATCTCAACTCCCATACCACCTGCTGGCTGAGTCGTCTCCGCCCATTTTGAACATGAATGAAAAAATCCCTCAAATTTGCTTTATGTCTAACATCATTTCCATAGACTCAAATACATGTAAAATAAACAGCAAGTAATAAGTCATCAGCAAAACAAAAACAACCATAAAACAAAAAATGCACATTGAAATGATGTGTAACAACCACGTTTATTTAAAAATGTATCCAATATCAAACAACAAATTTCAACAACGTAAAACTACAACTAGTTTTGCACCAACTTAATACTGTCCCTTTGTGCCAGTGGAGATGGGCCATACTTAGATGGGTGTGTGTGTGTATCTGTGTATGTATTGTGGGGTTGTGGAGAAGTTCAGGAACGCCAGGAAGCTCCCCCCGCCCCAACAGTGGTGTAAAATATTGATCAATTTGATTCCATTGTATGACCCAGGGACAATTTTACTAGCAGAAAATATGGCCGTGTTATATGGCTGCAATAAAAAAATCATAGTCATGAGCCCAGGCCCAGAAAATGAAACAAGCTGATGTAGCCCGGACTAGCGGGTTCCACGTCTCTGCTCTAGCGTCAGTTGACTGAGTGTTCCTTCAGGTGCTACTGATGAGGTTGGCTGCAGATAGGAGATAACAGATCTTAGCAGAAGAGATATATTATGGAAGCCCCAAATGAAATTCAGCTTCACCTCCTAGTAAGTTTCTCTTGTAATTAGGAAATATCCCCTATTGCTTAGTTGTAGATACTTTTTTCTTTAAAGAATTATATTATTTAACTTTATTTAGCTATTTTAATTTGATCAGAGAGAGAGAATGTGCGGGCAAGCAAGCCACTAGGTCTGGACTCAAACCGCTGTCGGCCATGTGGGAGTCCAGTGTCCTTAACCACCATGCCACCTGCTGGCCCCAGTTGTAGATATTTTAAAGTGTACTAGGCTAGCCTGTAAACTGCCCCACTGAGAGCCAAGAGCGTTGCAGGTTTTGAGGCAGAGGTGTGAACGATGAACCAGTGTCGTGACATCTCACCAGATAAGCATTTAACCACAGAGTGTGAATCACACAAGTGGCAGGTGCCCCAGAGTGAGCATGATCGAAAGACAAGAACTGCTGAGCTTTCGGACCCTCTCAGCATGAAAGCGTTTTGTCTGGCTGAGCCCGATTCTTGTGTTCGGAGATGTGTGTGTTTCATACAACATGGTCCCTGCGTGTAAGCCGTTATCATCCTCTGGTGCCCAACCGGAAGAGCATCGCTCTGTTCTAGCTCTGGAGGGCAAACTGGCTATTGGACTTCTAGAAGAATAGGAAGACAGCTTCCAGCATGGGGCCTTACTGACGGCTCGTTTAAGGGAAGTTTAAACTTCAGGGACTAGATGTAGTTCTTTTTTTTTTTGGAGAAGTTTTTGCTACAGGGCGCGTGCGCTCGCCAGACAGAGACAGACATAGAGACAGAAAGCGAGAAATCACCCCCCAGAGGGGATGGTCACGCCGCAATCCCTTCTCCTCCGTTCTCCTCTCGGGATCTTGGGCATGTACGCACACGCCCGGCGTGAGTTTTAAGCCACCAGGTCTGGGACGCGAACTGTGGTCGACTATGTGGGAGTCCAGCGACATAGCCATTACGCTAACTGCTGGTTCCAATGTAGTTCTTAATCCTGGCTAAGAGGAAGCTCTGCCTTGCCTTTGAGTAGCTGATCTGGCAACTGCTCAGGAGGAATGAAGACGTGGAGCAGGAGGAATGGTCAACTTCGTGGAGGTAGGAAGAGAGTGGAGACATTACCCCAGCTACTCTGGCCTTGTGTTATTCTGTCTCACGAAGCACTGGAAACCTCGGGGCCTCTGCGCTTGCTCTTTTTTCTGTCTGAAATTCCCCAGTTAGTTTTTTTGCTCATTCCCTCACCTAGATATGTTATTTCTAGAAGCCTTCTCTCTCTCTTTTCCTTTTTTTTTTTGGAGAGGTTTTTGCTCGCCAAAAAGAGACAGACAGAAAGTAAGAAATCACCCCCTGGGAGAGTGGCCACGCTGCAATTCCTTCTCCTCCATTCTCCCCTTGGGATCTTGGGCACGCGTTCCCAATGAGAGTTTAAGCCACTGGGTCTGGGACTCGAACCGCGGTTGACTACATGGGAGTCCAGCGACATAGCTATTATGCCAACTCCTGGTCCCCTCTCTTTTATTTTAATTGCCAGAGGTTGTGTGCACTTGTCAGAGAAGAGGCAGAGAGAGAGAAACAGGGAAAGGGTGAGGGAGAAAGTACCCCCGGTGGGGTGTGCTTACGTTGCAATGCTGTCTCTCTTTCTCTATCCTGTTGGGATTTGGGGCACATGTGCACACATAGCTGGTGTGTTTTTTTCCAAGCTGCCAGGACTGGGATTCATACTGCAGTTGGCCATGTGGGGTCTGGCTCCTTAATCATCAAGTCATGGGACTGGCCCCTGTTAACTTTGAGTTGGTTAAGGTGGTATCTACCAGACTTTTCCTCTGCAAAGTTGCTCTTTTACCGTTTGCATTAATATGAGGAGTCTTCAAAATGTTAATGGAAAATACTTTCTATGAAAAAACTAGGCACGGATTTCCAAGGTTCTTTGCACCCAAACAAACTGGTACTTTAGTTCCATTTTTCCATGAAATTTTTGAAGTCCCCTTGTGAGTATTTTGTAGAGAGATGTTTTGAGACTACACGGATATCTTGCTTCTCATCCTTTAGCACTAATTTTAGCATCTATTGTTGATTCTAGCCTGGCATGATGATGACTGTGATGTGTTTGCCAAACAGTGATTTCCTCTTGACATCATTCTTTCCACATTTATTAATTGGAATTCTGTAGAAGAACTGTTTTCTCCCCATTTACTTATTTATTCACTTATGCATTTATATCCGTTTAGACTCCTGGATTTCTTTTTTTTTTTTTTTTTTTTAAATAATTATTTTATTTTATTTATTCATTCATTCATTTTTTAAATTTGACCAGAGAGAGACAGACGTTGAGAATGAGAGAGAGAGGAAGCGAGAAAGCAAGCCACCAGATTCAGGATTTGAACCCTGGTCAGCCATGTGGGAGTGTCCAGCGCCTTAACCACCACGCCACCTGCTGGTCCCCGTGGATTTCTTTTTTAATGGGTTAGAATCTGTTGCTTTCATTATGTGTTCCATTGCTCACATTATTCCAGAATTGGCTGGTGGCAGCCCCTTCACGCAGGGTCCTGCCTTTTTGACATGCCTCATCATTCCTTGAGAACTTCCTTACTCTTTGAGTCTTCAGGATATTCCAGGCTCCTCTTGCACCCTAGCCCTGGAATCAGTCCTTACTCCCTGACAGGAGGCTGGGGTTTCTGTCTGGATGGCTCATTGTCGATTTCTGGTACCCTGGGAGCCTGGCATGTTGGAACGTCATAGTAAATAACGTGTGGATGAATGAATGAGTGGATGCATTCTAGAAAGGAAGATCTCGGTTGGCTAGTTTTCAGAGGCTGCAAGTCATACTCTTAGGAAGCCCCTCCCCCTTAGGTTAGCTTGAATGAGCAACTTAGAAGGGGAGGGGCCTTTTCCTTGTGGCCTCACGTTTTTTGTCCTTCTCAGCTCATTCTCAGCTCTATGCAGTCTGAAAAGGAGCCCAGGGCATTCCCGATCTTGCAGAGCAGAAAGAGCCAAGAGTGTGAAGAGTAGCCAAAAGGGGGGGCGGGCTGGCAGGAGAGCTAGGCAGGGTTGGCAGAGCCCGGCCCCGTTCATGCTGCTAATGACTGAGTTGAACAGCAGCTGTGGCGGGCAGGATGCTCTGGTGTTGGATGGCCGAGGCCCTGGGGCCCCCAGTGCCACATCCATAGCCGGGGGCTGCCGAGAGCCACTTTGAGTTTGCTGAGACGTGCAGGCCTGGCCTGAATATTTTATGAGTTTTTCTTTATGAAAGATTAAAAGTCGGTCGCATTGGCTTTGGAAAAGCCTGCGATAATCAGATTTTTATTTATGAGTTGAATTGTGCGTGTGCCCGTCTCCTAAGGGAACTGGCAGTCAAGCTTCCTTGCCATCCTGGCTGGCAGACTTGGATGCCAAGGGTGCACTTGGCGGGTGGGAGCCTTTGCATAGGCCAGAGGAGCCAGGCTGCCTCCTGCGGTGGCTCTTGCTGGTCCCGTGAATGACGCTGGGCCCTTTGGGAAGTGGGACCTTCTCCGTGAGGAGGTGATGGTACTGACAGTGCCTGGATTCAGCAGTTCAGGCTTGCAGAGCAAACGTGTGTTCTGGCTGCTTCTGCTCTGAGCTTCTGGGAAGCAGGGTAGGCAAGGATAGTTTGCAGACGGAGAAATTGAGGCCCAGAAAAAAGGCAGTGATCGACTCTCCTCCTTTCTAGGGTGTATCTACTCATTCATTCATCCAAACAGAGTTACTGTGATGTTAGATGGGCCAGGCCCTCTGGGTAAAAATGTCACAGTCTGTGGCAGAGCTGGCCCAGTGCCCTCAGCCTCCCATTCTCATTGTGACCTTCGAGGGTCCAGATACTGTAGGCCTGTAATCAGGGTCCCCCCATCTAGTCTGGACTACACGCAGACCTATTGCCTGCTTGGAGTTGGGGAGCAAACAGAGCCCTGGGCTGGGCACAGGGACCTCTGCAGCTCCTGAGTCCAGAACTGGGAATTACTGTTAGAAGTTCCAGACATCCCACCTTCATGCTCCCCCAGGCCTTTGTACCTGCATGTGCCTGGCAGACCTTGCTGAGCCAGTTGCCAGGATGATGCCAAAGTCACCTCCGTGATCTCTGAGACATCCCGTCAAGGAAGCTTTAGTGTGGAGCTCCCTAGAGCCTAGGAGGCCCTTGGCTGCGACGTAGGGTGGGGCAGGCCTGCAGGCTGCAGCCCATGTGGAGGGCAGTCTGCTGTAATGCCTGGGAGAAGGTACTGTAAGGGGGAAGCAGATCTTGATTTTTCAGAGTGTTTACTGCCTGTGAAGTGGGGAGTGAATGAGCTTACATCATAGGGATGCTGCGAAGATTAAATGAAATAGTAGGTGTGAAGGGTCAAGCCCAGCGCCTGGCTTGTGGGAAGAGCCACATCCATGATGACACATCCATGACAGTTTGTGGTAGCATTAACGGGGATCTCTGCAGTTCGCCACGTGGCCAGATGCAGGGTTGCTTAGCTGTACCTTTGCATCCCACCTAGGCCAGGGTGAAACGCTACCTGGGAAGCGTGTTGCTCGGGTGCAAGTCCGCTGTGTGGGAGTTGTGTGGTTTCCCTCGCCAGGACAGTGGCCCCTGTGGTGGTGGCTCCGGTTCAGGGTCTCTAAGCACCTGGCACAGATGAGGCACTCAGTATCTTTGCCTTTACTTGAGCATATGTATTCACCTATCACAAAGATTTGGCACAAATCAGACCAAGGTTGGAAGCCTGAGTTTCATTTTCTCCACTTCGGAAAAAAAAGTTTATTGGGACCAGCAGGTGGTGTGGTGGTTAGGGCAGCTAGATTCCCACATGGCTGAATACACTTTGAGTCAGTCTTGATGTTTACTTTGTATAAACTTGGCCTTTCTTATGTTGCCTTTTCTTGCTTTTATCTGTTATTATTATTTTCAGCATCTAGACAGTTCATGCTTGGGGCTGGCAGGTGGCGTGGTGGTTAAGAGTGCTGGATTCCCACATGGCCGAGCGCAGTATGAGTCCTGGACCTGGCGTCTTGCTTTCTCACTTTACCTCTCTCTCTTTCTCTCTCTCACTCTGTCCCTTTCTGGTCAAATGAAAACAAACAAACAAATAGTACATGCTCACTATTGACTAGTTAGGAAGTCTGGATGAGCAAAAAAGAGTAATGAGATTGAAATCACCCATAACCTTTTGAACCCAGAGATAGTCACTCTGGATGTCAGTAATTTGTTGTTGTTTTTTAAATATTTTTGGTATAGGGTATGTGTGCTCACCAAGAGACAGAGAGATGGAAAGCAAGAAATCACCCCACAGGGGGATAGCCACATCGCATTGCCTTCTCCTTCATCTTCCTCTTGGGATTTTGGGCATGCACACACCTGCTTCTGGTGTGAGTTTTAAGCCGCTGGATCCGGGGCTTGAATCGCGGTCTGCTACTTGGGAATCCAGTGACATAACCATTATGCCATCTGTTGGTTCCTGGATGTCAGTACTTAATATATTGGTATTTTGATGTATGTACTTGATACATATTATCATATATACATAACTTAAAGCTTATTTGCTCAGGAGGTTTTTATTGAGCATCTATTATACTCATGGTGCTGGGAATAAATCAGGAACGAAAAAATAGACATAATTCCTCCAGGAAATAATTTATGTAGACCAAAGGAAGAGAAAAATTGGAATGGAACTAGGACTGAGGAAAGGCTTGATTGATAGCGAAAGTTGCCGTGGCTTGAGCATGAATTGAGAGGCTGGATGAGGCAGAGGGGAGATAAGTTGGTAGCTGCCTGGAGGTGTGACACACTGTCTGAAGAAGGTGGTCATGGTTGAGGTCACAATGCTAGCAGACAAGGGCAGACCTGAGATATAATTTTTTTATTTTGTATATTTGCATGTGGATGTCTAGTTGTTCTAGCATCATTTGTTGGAAAGATTATCCATCCTCCATTTAAATGCTTTTACTCTATTGTCAGAGATTAGTTGGCTATATTTGGGTAGCTCTATTTCTGGACTTTCTATTCTGTTTCACTTATCTACTTGTTTGTTCTTTTGGCAATACTAACCTGTACTGTAAGTCTTCAAGTTGGGTTGTGTCAGTCTTCTAACTTTGTTGCTCTTTTTCAGTATTGGTTTGGCTGTTCTGGAGCTTTTGCCTTTTCATATATACTTTAGAATCAGTCAATGGCCACAAAATTATTGTTGGACTTTTTATTGGGGATCATTGAATTTATACAATTGGTATCTTAACAATATGGAGTCCTGACTCCATGAACATGGACTATCTCTCCATTTATTTAGATCTTTGATTTCTTTTATCAGAGTTTTGTAGTTTTCCTCATATATCATATACATATTTGTGAGATACTTATACCTGTTTACTTATTTTTTCCTTGGTGCTAATGTAAGCGTTATTATGATTTTAATTTCAAGTTCTATTTCTTCATTGCTGGTATCCGTGAAAGCAGGTGACTTTTGTATATTAACCTTGCATCCTGCAACCTTCCCATAATTTTGCATTAGTTACATTTTTGTTGCTGTTGTTGTTAGTTCTTTGGGATTTTCTCTATAGATAATCATGTGAATGTAGACAGTTTTACAGTTTTATTTCTTCTCAATATGTATATCTTTTATTTCCTTTTCTGTTTGTTTGTTTTATCACTTTAGGTAGGACTTCTCGTGTGACATTGGATAGTAGTGGAGAGAGAGGACATTCTTGCTTTGTTCCTGATCTTTGGGGAAAAGCATTTAGTTTCTCACTGTTAAGTCTGATTATAGTTGTAGGTTTTTTTTGTAGGTATTTATCAAGTTGAGGACATTCCCCTTTTTTCCTAGTTTCCCGAGAGTTTTTATCACAAATGGATATTGGATCTTGTCAAATGCCATCTATTGGTATGATTATGTGTTTTTTCTTCTTTAACTTGATGCGTTTGTGATGGATTGCACAAATGGATTTTTGAGTATTGAACCAACCTTGCACACCTGGGATAAATCCTGTTTGGTTATAGCATACACTTTTCTCTCTCTCTCTCTCTCTCTCTCTCTCTCTCTCTGTCTTTTTATTTTTTACATAGACTTTGCTAATATTTCATTGATGATTTATTCATCTGTGTTAGAAGAGCTATTGGTCTGCAGTTTTTCATTCTTGTAATGTCATTATCATGTTTTGGTATTAGAGTATTAAGGTCTCATTAAGTTAGGAAGTGTTCCCTTAGTTCCATTTCCTAAAAGAAATGGGAGAGAACTGATATTATTTATCTCTGAGTATTTAGTACAGTTCATCACTGGGCTCAAGCTTTCATTTGTGAAAGATTATTAACTATGGCTTCATTTTAAAATAAATATAGGCATATTTACATGACTGTATGTGAGTTTGGGTTAATTGTGTCTTTCAAGGGCTTGGCCATTTAATCAAATTTCTGGACAAAGAGTTCATAATATTACTTTATTACCCTTGTAAAGTCCATGGACTCAGTAGTGATGGCCTCTTTTCCATTTCTGATGTTAGCAACCTGTGTCTTCTCTTTGTCTTGGTTAGCTAGGTTAGAGTTTATTAATTTTATTGATCTTTTCACAGCAGCAGCCTTTGGTTGCATTCATTTTCCCTGTTCGTTTCCTGCTTCTAATTTCATGCATTTCTGTTCTAATTTTTTGGTTTATTTTCTTCTGTTTGCTATATTTTGCTCTTCTTTCTTTAGTTTCCTAAAGTAGACCTTACTTAGATTGTTCATTTTAGGTATTTTCTTTTCTAATTTATGCATTCAGTGCTATAAAATTCCCTCTAATCACTGCAGTTACTCTTTCCCACAAATTTTGATCATCATATTTTCATTTTCATTTCATTCAAAATCGTTTTTAATTTCACTTTAGATTTCTGCTTTGACCCATGTGTTATTTAGGATTGTGCTGTTTAATCTCCACATACTTTGGATTTTTCCAGCCATTTTTCTGTTACTGATTTCTAGCTTAATTCCATTGTGGTCTGAGAACATATTTTATATGGTTTCTACTCTTTTAAGCTTATTAAAATGTGTTTTATGGACTAAAATATGATCTTCTTGGTGAATATTCTATGTGGCCTTGAGAAGAATGTATATTTTGCTGTTGTTGGATGAAGTACTCTATAAATGTCAATTAGATCCAGTTGATTAATGGTGCTGTTCAGTTTAACCATATCCTTACTGACTTTCTCCTCGCTGGATCAGTCAGTTATTGGAAGAAGATATTGATGGTGGACTTGTCTAATTTCTCCTTGGAGTTCTGTTCCCTTTGACTCTTGTATTTTGATGCTGTGTTGTTAAGTGTATATACATTAAAGATGATCATGTCTTCTAGGAGGAATTGACTCTTACCATTATGTAATGTCTCTCTTTATCCCTGATCATTTTCCCTGCTGTGACTTATACTTTGTCTGAAATTTCTGTAGCTAGCATGAGTTTCTCTTAATTGGTGTTGGCATGGTATAGCGTTCTCAATACCTTTGCTTTTAATTGAATATATCTGTATCTTAACATTTCAAGTGAGTTTCTTGTAGACAGCATATAACTGGATCTTTTTTTAAAATCCACTCTGATAGTCTTTTTTTTTTTTTTTTTAAGAATTACTTTACTTAACTTTATTAATTTATTTACTCACTATATATTTTTTTTAATTTGACCAGAAAGGGACAGAGTGAGAGAGTGAGAGAGAGAGAGTGAGAACGAGAAGGCAAGCCACCAGGTCTGGAACTTGAACCATGGTCAGCCATGTGGGAGTCCAGCGCCCTTAACCACCACACCACCTGTTGGCCCCACTCTGATAGTCTTTTAATTGTATACTTATTTATTTAAAGTTTATGTTTTCCATAAGACAGAGAGAGAGAGAGACAGAGAGAGAGACAGAGACAGGCATTTCTAACAAGGTTTCCATACCACAGTCCACTCCCAGACCCAACTGGCCTGGATCACAGGTACATGTGCACACCTGGTATGTTTAGGGAGGTCCCAGGACACGAATTCAAGGTCTTTCCCACAAGGGTCCAGTTGTGTTACTGCTATACCACTTCCTGGCCCAAATATGTATTTAAATTATTCACATTTAAAGTGATTATTGATGTAGTTGTGCTAATATCGACCATATTTGTAATCATTTTCTTTTTCTTGCCCTTGTCTGTTTTTTTTTTCTGTCTTCTTTTTCTGCCTCCTCTGGTTTTAACTGAGCATTTTATACGATTCCATCTTCTCCCAACTCTTAGCATATCAATTCTTAAGGAAGTTTTCAGTGATTACCCCAGACTGTATGATATGCATTTATTTATAATTAATCTAAGTTCACTTTCAGATAACTTATTAGCTTCATGGATGGTGCTAGGTGCCTTCTAATGGAGTAGTCCCAATTCTGTTCCCAACCCCTTATAATATGGCTGTCATTCATTTTGCTTATTCATAATGTATAATCATGTAGTTTATCATTGATATTATTACTTTGAACAAACAATTATCTGTTAGATCAGTTAAGGGTAAAGGAAACAAAAATTTTATTTTACTTTTTTTTTTTGAGAGGTTTTTGCTGTAGGGCGGGTGCACTTGCCAGAGAGACAGAGAGAGACAGAGAGGCAGAAAGCGAGAAATCATCCACCAGAGGGGATGGCCATGCCGCAATCCCCTCTCTTTCATTATCCTCTCGGGATCTTGGGCACACACACACACACGCGCCCAGTGTGAGTTTAAGCCACCGGGTCCAGGACTCGAACCGCAGTCGACTACATGGGAGTCCAGCGACATAGCCATTACGCTAACTGCTGGTCCCAAGATTATATTTTACTTTCATGTGTGTCTTCTCTAGCACCATTCCTATATGTGTATTTGAATTTATGATCTGTATTATAGTCTTCCCTCGGTATCCACAGCAGATTGATTCCAGGATCCCCTGCAGAGTGCCAAAATCCATAGATGCTCAAGTCCTTTATATAAAATGGTGTAACTCACACACATTCTCTCTAATACTTTTAATCAACTTTAGATTACTCACAATACCCCCCCAAACCCTTTTTCTACTCTTTGGCTTCTTTCAAGATTTTGTCTTTGTCTTTGATTTTCTCAGTCTGAATATGATATGCCAAGGATTTTTTTTTTCTTTTTTCTTTCCTGCTTTTTATTCTCTTAGCATCCTGGATCTGTGATTTTGTGTCTGTCATTAATTTTGGAAAATTCTCAGTTATTGTTGCTTCAACTATTTCTTCTGTTTCTTGTTCTTGTTCTTTTTTTTTTTCTTTTATTGTCATTATATAGCTGTTAGGTCTTTTGTAAGTGTCCCACAGTTCTTGGATAGTCAGCTTTGTTTTTTACATTCTTTCACTTTGCCTTTTCAGTTGGGAAAGTTTCTATTTTTAGCATCCCATCGATTCGTAGAGCTTCCATTTCTCTGCTTACATTATCAGTTGTTCTTGCATGATGTCCACCTTTTCTGTTAGAGCCCTTAGCATAGGAGTCACAGTTACTTCAAGTCCCTAAATATGTGTCATATATTAGTCTGGCTCTGATGACTGCTATGTCTCTTCAGCCTTTTAGCATGCCTAGTGATTTTCGAATGAAAGCTGGACATGATATATTTAGTAATAGGTATTGAGGCCGTCTGCATTTTCTGCGAGTTGAAAGCCATCCATGATGTATCAGGTAAAAGGAACTGAGGTAAACAGGCCCTTAGTGTGAGGCTTTATGCTTATCTGGCGAGGAGTTGGACTGTGTTTACAGTTTGCTGTAGTGGTAGGAGTCAGAGTGTAAGTGTCCTTGTGTTCATTTTCCTGTCTTTGGGCTTCCTTAAATAGCGTCTATACCTTGTAGGTCTTCTACCCATTGATCCCCCATTATTAAATAAAATTCCTGTTGATGTGGTGGTAAGGTGGGGAGAGGAAACATTCTAAAATCCTCTGATTACTTCTCAGTCTTTTAGTGGGTCTGTGTTCCTGGGCTCACGAGTGCATCTCAGATTTTTCTTTCCTTCCGTAGGGAAAATAGAGGAGGTGGAATTTGGTATTTCCCGCTTTCCATGTTGAAGCCCAGCGGTGCTGGGTATGGGCATTTCCCTTCCCCTGTGGCAGTGGCAGTCATGCCCTGGCCAAACCACCTTGTTAGACTCCGGTAAATAGATTCCCTTGAGAGTAGGTCTTACCGATTAGAACATGATGTCCTGGGTGGACGTCAGAATTGTTAACTTTTCTCCTTTGCTTTCCAGAAAGGAATCACAAAGAATTTTTCTTCCATCTTAACCTTGAGAAACTGGTGAGGCTCTTGGAGGTAACATTTTTGAAGCGGATGTGCACCCAGGAGTTTCTGTGCCTCCAACTAGTCCACACTCAGTCTTCAGCACTCACTCATGTTTCAGCCAGTTCCTGGCTCTAAGGGCAGCCTCAGCTCATGGTAACTGTGGTTCTTTTTATTCCCCCCCCTCTCCATCAGGTGGTACTTGGCTTTGTGACTTGACTTCTCTGGTGGATCTAAGAAACGTAAAGTTTCAGTTTGTTCCGCTTTTTTCTCGTGAGGGTGGGAGTGAGGACTTCCGATCTCTTTTCATGTCAGAGCTGAAATCCCCACTTGCTGGATTTTGATGGGCTCTTATTTTGTGATTAGGCTGGAGGACTTGATGGCTTTAAAGGGATTCTTCCAAGGCCTGGGCATTTAATAAAGCCTGATGTCTCCCTCTTCCTTCTCGTGCTGGCCCAGCCTGGCCTGCCCACGTTGCCAGATCTGTGGTTTGGCAAATGCTCCTACCTCTTGTAGGGGACAAATCATGGAAGTCCTGCCTTCAGTTCCCAGCTGTGCTCCCTGGGCCTCAGTCTTCCCAGCTCTGCAGCGGGGCTAGACTCAGAGCTCTCCCAGCACTCTGTGTTAAGAGACTAACACGATCCTTAGTTGGTGCTTCACTTGAGATAAGGAAATGATTTTGTCATGAGTTGGTGTTTTATGGGAGTATTTCCAGATGCCAGCTTTGTCTTTGTTGTTGCTTTTAACTAATAAAATGGCTTCCTAATAGCAACAGCGGAAACAGCCGTCACATGGTGTCGTAGGAATAACCAGTAACTCGGAGCATGTTTTCTTGGCCTTTTCTTTCCATGATGAGTGTGTTTTGGAAAAGCATTTCCCGTGATAACAGGCCTGGCCGGTGGAGCTTTCACATGTTCTGGGAGGAGGAGAGTGTCCCAGGGTGTGATAATCCAGTGCCCTTTGTCCATTCATGCATGTCGACAGAGAATACCAAGTGCTATGTATTTTCTGTGTATTCCTAAGCCAGAATTTGGGGAAATTGTCTTTTTTTCTTTTTTTGGAGAGGTGTTTGCAATAGGGCACGTGCGCATGCCAGAAAGACAGAGAGAGACGGAGAGACAGAAAGCGAGAAATCACCCCCCAGGGGGGATGGCCACGCCGCAATCCCTTCTCCTCCATTCTCCTCTCAGGCTCTTGGGCACGCACGCACACATGCCCGGTGTGAGTTTAAGCCGCCAAGTCCGGGACTCGAATCGCGGTCGACTACATGGGAGTCCAGCAACATAGCCATTACGCTAACTGCTGGTCCCAGGAAATTGTCATTCTTTTGGAAAGCCCAGATGGTAGGAAGAAACTGAAATAAAAGTCCAGTTGCCTTTTCCTTATTTTCTTAGCTGTGACGTGATGTCGCTGAAGTCATTTAGGGGCAGGGAAACCTTTGCATGTGTTTTGTTTGCTGAGAAAAATAATGTGCTGGGTTTATACATGTGAAAGTACAGGTCTCTTAAATCATCATCCCAGTTCTCCTATCTGAATTCCTTTTAAAATTTAAAAACTGGGGGCGTTGAACTTCATGTTGGTGAACTTTGTAGGTTTACGGGTCTCTTGTTTGTTTATTTATTTTTACACACTTGTTCCAGAGAAGCAGGCTGGTCCTCGGGTGGACCAGAAATGATCGCCACTTTGGGCAAACAAACCCAGGGTGTGTGCCAGCACGTGGCGTGGTGCCCAGCACAGAGGAAGTGCTCATTAGTGTCTGTTGAGTGAACAGCGAGTACAGGGCCACGGCCGTGTTCCAGTCCATCGAGGATCGACAAGAAGGTGCCCATGAGCAAAGTAGGCATTGATCCCTTGCCTTCCTTGCTCAGGTCCCATCTTTCTCTCGTGACAGCGGTGGTGCCCTGTGGGCCACAGTGGTGGCTTCCGGTGCTTCTGGCGTTGGTATGGAACTGTCACTTTTCTTGGCTCATCTGACCGAATCAGTTTTCACATATTACTTCTTCTGCTAGATTTTAGCCTAGTTTGGGGTAGACAAAGAAGGAAAGGCCAGATAAGCGTATGCAAATATTTTACATGGAATTAGCGTGTTTATTGCTCCCCCACCCTCACTGGCCTGAATCAGAATCCCGGGAAAGTATAACTGAACTGTCAGTCTCTTAGAACGGAAGTTGGGGATGGCTGGGTTGGCAGGGTAGGAGGGCTGCGGAGATGACTGTGGCTGTTTCTGAGCATGGGGCAGAAAGTAAGGGTGGGGAGGTGTGAGAGATGGAGTGGACGGGAGTGGGGGGTGACTTATGGCCTGACTGGGAGGGAGCCACCTCCAGTCACTAATTCAGCAATAATCACAAGGCACCTGCGGTGTGCTTGGCACAGAGGGGCAAGGTGGGCTCTGCTCTCCTGGAGCTTCGAGGCGGGGTGTCTCAGATTGAGTAGGAGGTCTTCAGATGAATGGGGAAGGAACCTTTGAGGCAGAAGGCACAGCAAGTGCCAAGGCTCAGAGGCCGGGAGCAGATGGCCTCAGTCAGAGATCTGAAGGTGTGTTTCATCCGGGACTGTGTGGAGAGACGAGGCTTGACAGCCCAGATGGTCCAGTCGTGTCACCCTTTACGCCTGGCCGAGGAGTTGGGACTTCATTCTGGGAGCGAGGAGGTGTCAGGGAAGGGTTTAGGTACAGGAGTGAGCAGATCAGGCTCATGTTTTTATTTATTTATTTAATCTATTTATTTATTAAAGTTGATAGAGGGTGGTCACTGGAGAGAGAGAGAAAGTGAGAAAGCACCCCTCATGAGGGAAGGTCGTGCCGTAGTCTCTTCTCTCCCTTTCTTCTTTCAGGATTTTGGGCATGGCATGTTTTTCTAGCTGTGAGGTCTGGGACTTGTCTTGGCTATTATTATTATGCAGTTGGTTATTATTATTTATTTGTTTTAAGGGGAAAAAGTGTTTTTTAGTGGCCACAGGGTGCATGTTCTTGCAAGAGAGATGGAGAGAGAGAAAGCATCCCCCCTCCAATGGGATGACATGGAGAGTCCAAAGACTTAGTACAAAAGAATGTGAAACATCTCCTTAATAGTTCTTTCAGGGGGACCAGCAGGTGACATGGTTAAGGTGCTGGACACTCCCACATGGCTGACCATGGTTCAAGTCCTGGACCTGGTGGCTTGCTTTTCTCACTTTCTCTCTCTCTCTCTCTCTCTCTCTCTCTCTCTCTCTCTCTCTCTCTCTCTCCCCCCCCCCTCCCTCCCTCTAGTAAAATTTAAAAAAATGAATGAATAAATAAAAAATAAAATAATTCTTTCGAAAAAATAGTTCTTTTGGCATTGATATTATGTTGAAACAGTTTGGATACATTTGGGCTAAATAAAAATATATTGGTACAATTAATTTCACTGTGTTTTCTTACTTCTTCACGTGCAGTCACTGGAAGATATATAGTAATATCACACTTGCGGCTCACATGATACTTCTGTTGGACAGTACTGTTCTCCATGCCAGGCCTGTAGGAGGTTGTTGAGTGTAGTGATTAATTCATTCACTGGTGAATTCCTGTAGATAGCATGTAGTTATCGATGGCCAGTTATGGGCTCAGGGACTTCTGAGTACATTGGGAATACAGCGGTGATAGCACAAGACCCCTTCCTCACAGAGATGAAACCATGGCAGAGGAGCATCCAGTGATGTTAGGTGAAGCATGAGTGGAGTTGGGTTATGGAGGCCCAGGGAGTGGGGTGGAGGGGTCTTTGAGCCTGGGAGTCAGCGAAGTCCACAGAGGCTTGGATGACTTGAGATCACGAACCTGTGGTTGATGGGGAAAAGCATTCTAACTGAAGGAACAGTGAGCTGAGAGGCCCTGCGGTTGGATGGAGAAAGTGAGATGAGACAGCGGAATCAGCAGGGACGGCTGGGTCAGGGAGTCTCTGTAGGCTTATGGAAAAGGGTTGGGGGATTTTATAAGATTCGGAGCAGGAATATTGACAGGATTTGACTTACATTGTAGGTTTTAAATATTATTATTTTATTAATGTTTTTATTTTGCCAGAGGGCATATGCACCGCTGGAGAGAGACAGAGAGAGGGAGAATATCCCCCCCTCCGGTCGGGTGTGGTCACACTGCAGTCTCCTCTCCTCCATTTCTCCATCCTGTTGGGATTGGGGGGATATACATGCCTTCACCCCAAGGCCTCCGGTGGGACCTTGATTTACATTTTAATAGGATCCTCTGGCTGGTAGGCCAGGTAGGAGCTGATGCTTGTCTGGGTAGGAGACAGTAGTGAGGTGACTTATGGATGGCCAGAGGAGACGTGATATGGCGTGAGTTTTGATGTCGGAGCCATTAGGACCTCTTTTCTGGTCAGAGGTGGAGAGCGAAGGAGAGAGGACTCGAGGCCCCTCTAGCCTCGGTGTCTGGCTGGAACATTGGGTGCTGTAGAGGCCGTTGCCGGATGGGGTGAGACTTGGAGGAGCAGCGACTGGTGGGGTGAGGATGGGAAGTGGGAGCCTTCAGACTTGCCGCATTTAAGATGCCCCAGCCCCTCGGCTGCCCCAGGGTCGTCGTTAAGTCGCAGCTCTGTAAGGCGGTCAGGCCTGAGTGTTCATTGGCGAATCATCCACGGAGACAGACGGCATTTACTGGGACTTGAAAGCTCACCAGGGAGTGAGCTTAGGTTGAGAGTAGCTTCTGTCTCTGGAAGAGGGACCAGCCAAGGGGACCAAGGAGTGGTCAGTTAGGTAGGAGGCAAGCCAGGAGGGAGCCTTAAAGCCAGGAAGTGTGTTTGGAGCAGGTAGGAGAGAGCAGCCATGTCAACCAAGGTGAGGACTAGGGAGCATCCCTGGCTGGGGCAATGCTTGTCTTGCTGGTAACCTTGGGAGAGGGATTTTACTGGAGTGCTGGGGGCATGGCTGATTGGAGGTGTGGAATCATAGTTTAGGGTCCAGGAGGTAGGCCGGTGAGCATAGAAGAGTTTGCTCTAAAGGGGAGCAGAGTTAGGAGAGAGGGGCACGGACTCCGGGGCTGGCATGTCTCTGAGCTGTGGGAAGGGTATGGTACAGAAGAGAAAATGGCGCTGGTGCAGGAGAGAAGAGGGGAACTTCCCACTCCAGTGACCTTGAGATGGGGAGTGGGTGTTGAGTCTACAGGCCTGAGCTGGGAGGAGTGCCGTCAAGCCTGAGGGAGACCTTCAGTGCAGATGGAGGTAGTCTGCAAGCTGTGGCAGGGGCAAGAGAAGATTCCTTCCGATTGCTTTTTTTCCCTCAGGGAAAGGGTCTGTTGGCCGAGAGCAGGTTTGAGGTTTGAGGAGGAAGGCGCAAGTCTCAGTGCACATTGAGGAGTGTGGATGGAGGAGGGAAGCTGTGGGCCTGTGCTAAGGGCCCTCTCGAGGTTTGTGGCCACAAATCCACGTGGCTGTGTGTGTGCCTCCAGTGCGGGGCAGGAGTTGAGTTGGGTTTTTGCCAAGGAGTGAAAGGATGGAGTCAGTTGAGAACTGAAGGATTATGCAGATCCTGAAGGGCTTGCTGTTAGTGGGGAGGAGCAGTTCGAGGAGAAGGGTAATAAGAGGTGCGAAGTGGGAGTCACATAGGGGGCCAGGATTGGTAGAAGGATCTGGAAATGGGATGCTTGAACTGGGGATGGTGGTGTGACCTGTCGTGGTCAAGGACAGGTCTCGAGTACTGGAGTGGAGTTGAGCTAGAAGAGGATAGGAGAAAGGGAAGCCACTGGAAGAGTGGAGATGAATGAACCAGTCAGCCAGAGAGCCACATGAACTGTTTGTAATGCTATAATTGAAGAGACGCAAGGAGGTGGTGTGACCAGACCGGGAGCCAGGGCTAAACTCTGGGCACACAGTGTCTACAGATGCTGCCTGTAGGAGGCTAGGGGGAGGTCCTGCCCCTGGAGGGCGTGCTGGCCGTGGGCTTCGGTGTTGCTGCCTTTTGAAGACAGCTAGAGGATCAGTGCCATGCAGATGGTAAAGAGCTTCTAGGCAGGCACCCCCAGGCCCGGCCAGATCCCCGGCTCTGCCACAGCTGGTTGATGTTGGCTGGGTGACTTCCTCATTCGAAAAGTGGGGATGACAGTTGCATCCACTTCATCTGTCAACTGGGAGGATTAAGTGGATGCAATGTGTGGACCGGGCTTAAGCCCAGTGCTTGGTTTGTGGGCAGCACTGTCCTTCAACAAGGAAGATGCGTTTCCAGAGTGCGATCTGCAAATGTATCCCCACAGTGGGATTGTCTGAACGAGAACACAGCCTCCGGAGGGTCCTTTGAAAGGATATGCCCTTTGGGCTGCATGCACTAGGGTCTATTGGGTGAGCATCTTCGGGCACATAGTGAGGAAACTCAGCAAGCTGGATTAAACGAATTCCTGAGCCGTGCATGACGGGGCTGGCACAAGGAAGCAGGGAAGACCTTGGGCATGAGGATGCGCTTGGCTGTGACCTGAGTGTGCAGGGGCCGGGGGCTGCCAGGGTATCCTATTTGTATAGCCCTTTATGCTCCATAAGCCCATTTGCTACGCAGCTCTGCAAAGGAGCCGTGGCGGAATGAAGAGTTCTCGAGAATGGAGCTGAAAGTGACTGAGCCACGCTTAGGCTCCCACACGAGCCTCCCACCGTCCCCATGTGCCGGCCTCAGTGGCCTCAGACCCAGGGCTTGATTTTATGGAAGGCCATAAGGCTCATTGGCTGGGCAGGATGTGAGGGAGTGCAGTGATCTGACCAGAGCCTTCGTAGCTGGAGTAGGGCTGTGAGCCAGTGTCCCCTGGCCTGGTGGGAAGCTGTGTTGTGGCCTCTGACCACTCTGAGTGGCCGGCCCCAGGTAACCCTGGGCTCATGCCCCCATGGAAGCAGGTGGGCATTTCTTCCCAGATTGTGTCGGGGCAGCTGCAGCCGGGTTAGTAAGAGAGCACCTCCGAAGGTTCGATGTGTCCTGTGATTGCTAAGTGAGAGATGTCAGCACAGGGGCTGTTCCAGCAGCAGGCGTGGCCCATACCTGCTGCCCACAAGTGGCATGGGGAGGAGAGCTATTGGCAGGGGCCACCTGTTCTGCACATGGCCCTGGAAGCAGCTAGCACTGTGTCTAGAGCGTGTCTTTGTGTCATTTCACCCCAGAAAAGGAATACTGCCTGGGACGAGGAGTGAACTGCTTCCTGAGTGGGTGACCTTTGAAGAAACAGCTAGCTCTCTGTGGACCTCAGCGAAGCCCCCTTACCTCCTCCCTTCTCCCCTCAACCCCAGTCAGTCTTCCCTGGTTCCATCATTAATTGTGGTGACTGAATACATAACCTCCTGGACTACAGGCTCTTTGAGAATGGGGTGAAGTGGCTCTTACCTCCCACTGTGACCCCAGGACCTGGCATATAATAGCTGCTCAAGGAAATGTGTTGACTGGATGTGATCCGGTCAACACATTTCTCATGACTCGAGGTGGCCCTGAGGTCATTGCTGCAACAGAAACAGATCCCAATCAGACTCTTTCTTGCAGCATCTTTGGTTTGATAGGTGCTTATCGCAGGGGAGGGAGCAGGTGGCTTGAGACCACAGGCTGGGCTTTCTCCTTCTCCAGCAAAATCTGCGGGTGATGCAGCTTGGTGGTCGGGGACCAAGCTCCAGAGGTGGGCAGACCCGGATCCAGGTTCCCTCGGGTAACTCACTCTCAGCATGTGAGCCTCAGTTTCCTCAGTGGCCAAAATAGGACAGTAAAAGCCATTTCGTGATAGAGGCATGAGGTTCAAATGAAGTAAACTGTGGTGCCAATAAAAAAAGAGAATTTATTTAATGAGCAGTAAGTATTTGTTGAGTGAATGGGCATCTTCTAGAACCTTCTACAATCTGGCTGCTCCTGGACTGTTTTATTTAGTGTGCCGTCGAGAATTGCAAAGAATCAGGCTGAGGGCAGGGGTGGGACTTCTGCCGTGAGCAGCATGGGAAGGTGGATATTGGTGCAGAGTTTGGAGTCTGGAAGGTGTCTTGGGCCTATTATCAAAGGTTCTGTCTTGGGGACCAGCACTTAGCATAATGGCTATGTCGCTGGACTCCCATGTAGTCGACCGCGGTTCGCGTCCCGGACCCGGTGGCTTAAAACTCACGCCGGGAGTGTGTGCGTGCATGCTCAAGATCCCGAGAGGAGAATGGAGGAGAAGGGATTGCGGCGTGGCCATCCCCCCTGGGGGGTGATTTCTCGCTTTCTGTCTCTCTCTGTCTGGCGAGCGCACGCACCCTATAGCAAAAACCTCTCAAAAAAAAAAAAAAAAAGGTTCTGTCTTGAGCCTCATCTCTTCTTCTGGCCCATTATGTTGCTGATAACAGAAAATACCTCAGCCTGGATATACAAAAATAGAGGTTTATTCAGCTCCTGGTTTGGAAGTCCAAGGTCCAGGGACTGCTTCTGGGAATGTTGTGTTCTGTTATCTCTGTTCTAGTCTCATTGTTTTTTTTCTTTTTTCCTTTTAAGAGGGAGATCTTTTGCTTGACAGAGAGACATTAAGAGGAAAAGTGAAAAATCACTCCCCTCCCCCAGGGGTAATGGCCATGTCACAATCCCTTCTTCTTTATTGTCCTTTCGGGATTCTGGGGACACATGAATGAGTTTCAAGCAACCGGGTCCAGGATTCGAACAGCGGTTGGGCATGTGGGAGTCCAGCGCTTTAACCATTATGTCACCTGTTGGCCCCTCATTCCTTTTTTAAACCCATCAAAAGCAACTCATGGGGGCCCCACCCTAATGACCTTAATCCTAATCTCTCAGAGACCCCATCTTTCAATAGGAGTCAGATTAAATTTTCACCCTCTTAATCCAATTACCAAATCTCAACACGTGAGTTTTCGTGGGACAGTTGAACACTGCCTGTGTGTGCTGGGAACTGGAGTAGTACACACATCACTGAGTTGTTTTAAGGATCAGTTGAGGTAATGTGTGCAAGTGCTTAGAGCAGAACCTGGCGTGTTATCGTTTTTGTTCTGTTTTCTTAAACTTTCTGTTTTCTGAAAATGCTTAGAAAGACCTTTTCAGAGCTAGATGGTGGTGCAGCAGGAAAATGCATTGCTCTACCCACATGGGAGGGTTCTGAGTTGGAGTCCAGAAACCTCCCTGAGTATTCTGGATGCACATATACCCATGGCCCAGGACTGGCTGTGGACAATGGAGGATTGAGGCATCAGGACCCTTGGGAGTGCTGTCTCTCTGTTGTTTCTCTCGATCTCTTTGGCTAATGAAAGAAAGAAGTGGGTAAACTTAAAAAAAAAAAAACAAAAACCACACAATACAACAGATCAAACTGCTGCTATTTTAAGTGCCCAAATTTGTTTAGTATTTCTTAGGTTTTTTTTTTTTTTTCCTTCTTTAGTGGTTTAATTCATCGGGAATTAGTGTGTGTGTGTGTGTGTGTGTGTGTGTTTAGTTATCTGTCTCTGATCTATTCATTAGTAACTAATATTTGTTTTTGCTATAACTGACTCTATTTAATAAAACTTTATGGGAGAGTTGAAACCTCTTTCCCCTTGCTCATTCCTCCTCACTCTCCAGTGGTAACAGCCATTTAGAATATGGTGTTTATAATTCCCAGACATGTTTTATAATAATGTTATATATGGATGAAACCATAACCCTCCCAAGGGAGCTTGCAACTTACATTTTTTCTTCTAAAAAATTATTTTGACATAACTTCAGGCTTACAGAAAAGTTGTAAGAATAGCGCAAGGAATTCCCATAGCTCTCTCACCCACGTTTCCATGTTGGTTTTATACTTCTCTCTCTCCCTCAGTCTCTTTTTCTCCCCCCCCCCCCCCCACAACTCTTTCTTAACCACTACACCACTGCTGGCTCCGTATCGCAACTCTTTCCATAAAATTATTTTTCCAAATTAATTGAGACAAAATCATAGGCAAGATCTACCCCCCATTTATTCCTGTGTATTTCAGGGTGCATTTTCCAAAAACAAGAATATTCACATATGTAATCAGAGTGCGATGATCAAAATAATAATATTAACACTGATAGAATGCTATGAGGAAATCTTATAGGCCTTAGTCATGGTTCCCCATGTGTGTCTTAAAGGTAAAGGACACCCTGGATCACAGGTTGAGCTTAGTTTTCCAATCTCTTTAGTGTCTTCTATTCTGGAAGAACTCCTTAGTCTTTCTTTGTCTTTTACGACCTTGACTTTTTTTTTTTTTTCTTTTCGTGAGTATAGATAGACTGGTTATTTTGTAGAAGATCCCTCAATGGGGTTCTGTCTGATGTTTTCTCATGATTAGATTCAGATGAAGCATGTTTTTGTAAAAGTACCCAGAAGTGATGTGGCTTCTCAGTGTCTCCAATTAAGGGTGGTATTATTTATGGACTAGTCTCTCCTTTCTCCACTGATTTGAAATGACATATTAATAATTTTCTAAATTTTCATACACACACATATGTACATATATATACATTCTCTGGACTTTTTTATAAAGTGGGTCTATTTCACTTATTCTGTGCTGTGTATCAGCTGTTTTAATAACTATACCTTCTTACAGTGATATCTTGTTATTCTTTTGAAAAGCATATAGAGTCTGTACTAGAGATTCTAAACAATTCTTCTTCTCCATAAGTTTCAGTATCAACTCCACAAGGTCTCTCAGAAATCCTGGTGGGATTTTACCTGGCATCACATTGAATTTATAGATTAACTTGAAGAGAACTGACATGTTTGTAATGTTAAGTTTTCCTCTGCAGGAACTTGTCTCTTCATCATTCAGTTCTTTGATTTTTTTTTTTCTTTTTTAAGAAAGTTTTGTAGTCATTTTATGAGTCATGCACATTTCTTAATAGGTTTGCCTCTTGGAATTTTATAGCTTGTGTTACTCCTGGGAATGAGATTCTTCCATTATGCTTTCTATTTTTCTCTTTTTTACAGATTTTTATTATATATTGACAGATGATGATTTTATATATCTGGAGTATAAACCGATGTTATGATTTTTTAATACAATGTGGAATGATAAATCAAGCTAGTTAATTTATTCCTTGGCTCAAATATTTAACAGTTTCTATGATGAGAACATTTGAGATTTACTCCCTTCACGCTATTGAAATGTGCAATATTCAGTTGTTAGCTGTATTTACTGTGAGTTGCAATAGATCTTAAAGAAAAAATTCAGATTTTTTCATTCTATCTGAGGGTTTGTACCATTTGCCTAACCCATTCTCCTTATCCATCAGCCTCTGGTAACCACCAGTCTGCTCTCTACTTCTATAGGCTTAATTGTTTTAAATCCTATGTACAAGTGAGAACATGTGATATTAATATTTCTGTGTTTGGCTTATTTCACTTAGCATAATGCTTTCCAAATTATCCATGTTGCAAGTTACAACTTTCTTTTTTTAAAAAAGAATTATTTATTTAATTTTATTTATTCATTCATTTATTTTAATTTGACTGGAAAGAGAGACGAGAGAGAGAGAGAGAGAGAGAGAGCGAGAGAGCGAGAGCGAGAAAGCAAGCCACCAGGTCCGGGACTCGAACCATGGTTGTCCTGTGGGAGTGTCCAGCGCCTTAACCACCATGCCACCTGCTAGTCCCCAGAATTTCTTTTTTTAAGGCCAAATAGTATTTCATTATGTATATATATATTTTCTTTGTTCATCTGTTGATAGACACTTAGGCTGATTTTGTGTCTCAGCCATTGTGAATGTGCTGCAGTGAAATTGAAAGTGTAGACATCTCGTCAGCACATTGATTTCAAATCTATTGGTAAGTACCAAAACTGGGATTGCTGGATCATATGGAAATTCTCTTTTTAATTTATTGAGGAACCTTCGTACTGTTTCCCATACCAGCTGTACTAATTTATATTCCCACGAACAGTGTACAAGGATTTCCTTTTCTCTATGTCATTGCCAGCATTTATGTTTCATCTTTTTGATCATAGCCATTCTAACAGGTGGTATCTCATTGTGGTTTTAATTTGCATTCCCTAGGTAGTGATAGTGAACATTTTTTTCATGTATCGGTTCTCTTATATTTCTAAATGATTATTGTTGGTATGCCGGAAAGTCAATGACTTGTGAATCTTTATCCTCCATCTGTGTGAATCCTTATCCTGTATCTGTTTGCTTTGCTAAATTCTCTTTTGTTCTGAAAATTGTTTTTCACTTGATTGTATTGGCTTTTATATGTAAGCAGGTGTATTTACAAATAATGTCAGGCTCATCTTTTTCAATATTTATTCTGCTCGTTCCTTTTTTTCAGTCTCTTAACTTGGATCTCCAGAATTGTTTGAAACAATCTGGTAGTGATAGTAGGCATTCTTATTTATTCTTGGCTTTAATTGGAGTAGCACTGGTATTATGTCGTTAAGAATTCAGGAACCAGCAGTTAGCGTAATGGCTGTGTCGCTGGACTCCCACGTAGTTGACCGCGGTTCGCATCCTGGGCCCGGTGGCTTAGAACTCACGCCCGGGCGTGTGTGCGTGCGTGCCCAAGATCCTGAGAGGAGAATGGAGGAGAAGGGATTGTGGCGTGGCCATCCCCTCTGGGGGGTGATTTCTCGCTTTCTGACTCTATGTCTCTCTCTCTGTCTGTCTGGCGAGTGCACGCGCCCTATAGCAAAAAAAAAAATCCTCTCCAAAAATTAAAAAAGAAAAAAAAAAAAAGAATTTGAGGGAGGATTTTGAGAAATAGCCCTTCATGGATGTTTTAAAAAATTCCTAGTAAATTGTATTGATCAGTTCTCAAATTATCCCAGAAGACTTAGGATGATGATTTTTAGAGTTGAATCACTTTGTAAGTTAGTGTTGTATTTTATTTGCTAACATTTATGTAGGGATTTTGGATCTATATGTCAAAATGTATCCATAACTATTTTTCTTTTAAATGATCCTTGCCTAGTTTTTTTTTTTTTTTTTTTTTTTTTTTTTTTTTTTTTTTTTGAGAGGTTTTTGCTAAAGTGCGCTTGCCAGGAAGACAGAGAGTGAAAGAGAGACAGAAAGCAAGAAATCACTCCCTGGGGGGATGTCCACGCCACAATCCCTCCTCCGGCATTCTCCTCTTGGGATCCTGGGCACTCACGCACGCATATATGCCTGGCGTGAGTTTAAGCCACCAGCCACCAGGTCCAGGACTTGAACCGCGGTCGACTACCTGGGAGTCCAGCGACATAGCCATTATGCCAACTGCTGGTCCCCATAGGATGTAATATATTAATATAAAGCCTGCCTTTCTTCACTCTCTCATTATTCTGTCCTCTGATTCTGTAGTTATAGCCATTTTCTCATTTCTTAATATTTAAAATTTTCTTTTTCTTTTTTTTTTGACCAGACACATGAGGGGACATGGGGCTAGTTATTTTACTAGTAATGTCAAAGAAACTGCCCATGCTTTATTATCAAGTCTTTTGTTTTCTATTTCTTTAATTTCTTCATATTTGTATTCATTTTCTACTTTTTCTTTGGTTTATTTTGATTCTTTTCTTCTTAGTTCATTTCTTTTTTGAGCGACGGCTTTGGAAATGTCCCATGGGTTTTGCTATATAGTGCGTTCATTGTTCCTTTTTAAATAGTCTCCACTTTGTTTTAATTTCTTTAACAAATACTCCTCTAAATAACCTTTGGGTTTCATTTCCAAGTGGTTAAACTTTTTGTGCCTTGCTTTTTGTTTAATATTTAGTTTTATTGCTTCATGGTCAAAATGTGGCCTGTATAATTGCTAATTAAAAAAAGAAAATGTTGAGGATTTCTTTGTGGCCTGTCACATGATCAGTTTGTAATTGTTCCATGGATTTTTGAAGAGATGGGTATTGTTTTAGAAATACATAAAAAAATATATCAAACTGATTGTTTTTTCTTTAGGCATTTATTGCCCTCCCCCCTTTATTTTTTACATTCTCATGATGTGTCCATTTCTGGGAAGTATGTGACAGTCTCCAATTACAACTGTTTTCCCCATTTCTCCTTGTATTTTGAACATTTTTTGCTTTATGGATATTTGTAGATCCTTTGAGTGGCTGAATTTTTAATTTCAATTAAATAAATCTTTTTGTTCTTTGTCATTCTTTTCTCTTGTTTCTTTTTTAATGCCTTGGAGTCTGTTGCCATTTGTACCTTTAAAAAATATATTTATTTAATTTCACTTATCATTATTATTTTTTTTTCTATTTTTTTTTTTTTTTAGAGGTTTTTGCTACAGGGCGCGTGCGCTCATCAGAAAGACAGAGAGATAGAAAGCAAGAAATTGTCCCCAGGGGGAGGACCACGCCGCAATCCCTTCTCCTTCATTGTCCTCTCGGGATCTTGGGCACACACGCACACGCGCCTGGTGTGAGTTTAAGCCACCGGGTCTGGGACTTGAACCACGGTCGACTACATGGGAGTCCAGTGACATAGCCATTATGCTAACTGCTGGTCCCTCATTATTATTATTTTTAAATTTGCTCCAGGGCACATGTGCTCACCAGAAAGAGAGAGAGAGAGAGTGAGAAAGAAAATAAGAAAGCAAGCCACCAGGTCCGGGATTTGAGCCACAGCCATGTAGCGTCCAGCGAACCAACCATCATGCCACCTGCTGGCCCTACCATTTGTAATTTTTATTGATGTATTATGTATATGTCTAGTGTAATTTTGTTATTATTTTTTTTAAGTTTGTTATAAAATGTGTGCTCTTGCTAAAGAGGGAAAGTGAGAAATCATTGCTCAAGGGGGATGGCCATGCCTCAATCTCTTCTCCATTCTCCTCTTGGGATTTTGGGTACACATACACAAACTGGGACTAACTGGGACTCAGACTGGGCAGTTGCCCATGTGGGATCCAGTGCTTTAACCACCACATCACCTGTTGGCCCATTAATCCATTTGTCTGAAAAAACTTTTTCTTTCAAAATAATTTAAGACTTACGAATTGCAGATAGAGAACAGCATTACCGTGTACGCTTCACCCAACTTTTCTCATTAGTAACTTTTTAATAAAAAAAGAATTATTTATTTAATTTAATTAATTAATTTATTTTAATTTGACAAGAGAGAGAGAGAAAGTGAGAAAGCAAGCCACCAGGTCTGGTACTTAAATGTAGTCAGCCATGTGGGAATGCAATGCTCCAGCCACCGTGCCACATGCTGGTCTCATCATCAATAACATTTTTTTTTTGCCAGAGGGCACATGTTCTTGCCAGTAAGAGACAGAGAGAAGATGAGAATGCACATCCCCTCGTGGGGTATGGTCATGCTACAGTCTCTCTATCTCTCCCTTCTTTCAGGATTTTGAGCATGCATGCGCACACACCTTGCATGTTTCTCAAGCTGCTGGGTCTAAGACTTGAACCCATGGTCAGCCATGTGGGATTCAGTTGTCTTAACCACTAGGCACAGGCTGACCTGACAACATCATATATCATTGTAATCCCTTGTATTTTATTTAGGCTTTCTTTTTGTTTTAGCTCCTGGCCTACCTGCATTTCCCAATTTGCTATATTCTGTTTTTTAATGGGGATTTTATATACCGTTTATATACCATGATTGCTTACCTTCAACATCTTTCTACCGTCTTATTTTGGATTTGATTTTCCATAATGCTTTTCTCCTGCATATCGATGGGTTACTTTATTACCCTCTTTATTTCCCTGTTTTTCTTCTCCTCCTGCTACTTGCCCACCCCCTTCCTTTGCTCTTATTGATTAGGAAGTTATAATCCTGTTTTTCATTTCTTACTTATACATACATTTTTAACAAATATGCTTGGGCAAGAATAAATTAGTATCACTAATTCCCCTCAAGGAATGCCCTCCCCTTCCTCTCCTCCCACACACCACGTATAAATATTTGGCCTTTAAATGCACTTACACTTTACTTACCCTTCTTCTATAATCTGTTCTTGGTTAATGTGATATGGAATTTTATTTGTAGCTTAAAAAAACCCTTCTGTATTATGTTTTATGAGAATTATGCACCAGCTGCCTTGAGCTTCATAGCTATATTTTCAACAGCTTAGACATAACTGTTTAATTGGGTTACTTTCTCTTCCTTTTAAAATTTCATTTGATATCTTCTTTCCTGGATTCACTTTCCTCATTTTTTTTTCCCCCAGAAAAGGTGCTTGGTGACACCAGAGTCTGTGTATCTGAAGGTGTCATTTTTCCCTATACTTGAACGATGGGTTGGTTTGCAACTGAGTGCTAGGTTCACAGTTCTTTTTCTTAGAACCTTGTCTTCTGGTACTTTTTGATCTTGCAGATTCAAGAAGTCTATTGTTAGACTGAGTCCTGCTTCTTTATAGTTGGTTTTTTTTTTTTTTTTTTCCTCTTTTATTTATTTAGAATTTCTTCTAGTTGGAAAATTTCATCAGGCTGTGTCTAGGTGTCTGGTTTCATTCATCTTTTCAGCAATTGGATCTTTTGCTCTGAAAACACCAAACCGCCAGCCATGTGTCCTGTCCTGTGGTCTCCTGTGTAGCCATGAGTAAATATTGGGTCAATATCGGGCCTTCACAGTAGAAGGTCAAGGGAGGCTCTAGCAGTTAGGGTGTCTAGGGCACTAAGTGGAGTTGGACAGCTGGTCAACCCATTCCGAGGCTTGCTTTCCTCCTTGGACAAAGGCCGATGAGAAGTGCTTCTACCATGCAGCGTTGTTGGGAGATAAGATAGGACACAGCAAGCCAAGCACTTAGGCCCCTGGCATGAAGCAAACATTCACAGGAACTGTGATTCTTTGGGTGAGGGTATCAGAGATGGAGGAAGGAGGAAGTAGAGGGCCTTTTATTTGTGGGGTGGGTATGAAGATTATTTTGGCATGGGCCGCATGTGCTTGCTGGAGAGAGACAGAAGGGAGAAGTGAGAAGTCACCCCCAAGGAGGAATGGCCATGCTGAAATAACTTCTTTTCCATTTTCCTCTCAAAATTTCAGGCGCACATGCATATGTACCTGGAGTGTTTTCAGGCTGCCAGCTCTGCCAACTGCAGAGTTGGCCATGTGGGATCAAGTGCATTAGCCACTGTACCACTGGCTGGCCTGGGAGTAGTGGACTTTTGAGCTGGGCTTGGAGGAGTGGACAAAAGAAGACCTTCTCTGAACCTTAATTTCCCTACTGAAAATGATGGAGCTTGATGGAGCTTTAAGTTGTTAGCTTCACATGGAAAAATGACTTGATAGGAGATAATTTCTCACTCTTGAGTCTCAGGTCTCTCCTCTGTCTTTTTTCCCAGTGTATTTGGTGTTTGTGGTTAATGTGACTTTGTTGAAGATGGGATCCAGGGACTGAAAGAGCCTTTATTTTGCCAAAGGACTAGCACACCCATCCACCTTGGCCTGTTTTGTTACAATAAGTAAAAAATTAGATGTCGTTGAGCCTGATCTGTATCAGGCATGCCCTCTGATGTCCTCTGCATGCCCTGCCTGTCTGCCGCACTATAAGCTCATCACGTGTCCCCACGCTCAGCATATAGTAGGTGCTCAGAAAATGCTTGCAGGGCAGAAGATGAGTCAATGCTTCAGGTTCCCTATGTGGAGAAATGATTGCTTCTCACTTCACTGAGCAGATCTTCCTTGCATTTGCTGTTTTATAAAGGATTTATTTGTGGTTGAGCGACAGTCAGTTCTTTGAGGAAAACGAGAAGAACTGGTTTAGAGCCATTGTGAAACTCCTTTTAATAGCAACAAGACAGGGCTCTGGCAACTTCAAAAAGGGCAATCAAGAAATTCTTGTTTGCACAACAGAAAGAACTATTTAAGTGGTTCCATGGGTTCAAAAGTCACCCCGGACTCCATATAATTTTCAGCTTCTAATGATTTTCTTTTAGCCTCTAAGGTAATTGGTGAAAGTGTCCTTTATTTAGACGGCTATTCTGATTCAGTTTCGCCAAGTTCACGACTGTCCAAGGTACATCTGGAAACATCTCCAGGAAGAGAAATTCAGCCGGGGAGGGACAGGTTGGGTGTCACCTCCACCATGTCTTCTCTCCTCTTGGCATGGTTCCCAAGACAGACATTTCTGAGCACCTATTCTCTGTCTGGCACTGGTGAGGTAAGCAGGGCGCCATCCTTGCCCACAGAAGGCTCAGCGCAGGCGTGGGAGTGAATTACGGCAATTGCGAGTGGTAAGTGCAAACTCTGCCCCCAGCCAGGAGAGCTGAGGGCTCAGGGAGACTTGCGGCTGGGAAAACCGGTGCCGGGTGAGGACCTGCTCCCTTGGTGAGCGAGGGAAGGGTGCCTGGGCAGCAGTTACTGCATGGATGGAGCTGTGGAAGCACGCGATGCTCTTGGCAGGCATATGGCCAAAGTGCAGCTAGGATGCAGAGCATGGAGCCACCGCAGTGGGGCCAGAGGACCCCAGTCTCTCATTTCAGGATAGCCATTGCCACTTAGCTACAGCCGCTGCTTGCCATGGCAGATCAGAGGCCCCTGTGGCCAGATCTTCTGCTTTTCTTCTTTTTCTTTGAAGTGAACCCTAGGTCTGGAGGTTTATGTAAGACTTCCTAAATTTCAAATCATGGGATCTAATTGGGGAAAATAAAAAAAAAACTTTTTAAAATGTGGAACCACGGGTCAGCAGGTGTGGTGGTTGACATGCTGGACTCCCACATGGCTGATTGTGGTTTGAGTCCTGGACCTGGCAACTTGCTTTCCCACTTTCCCTCTCTGTCTAAGATGAGCACACGTGTTCTGTAGCAAATTAAAAAACAATAATGATACATAAAATTAGATAAATCATTTCTTTTCAGAGTTTTTTTTTTTTTTTTTTTGCCTTAGGGTGCATGTGCTTGCTGGAGAGAGACAGAGAGAGAGACAGAGACAGTGAGAGGGCAAGTGAGAAATCACATCCAAGAGGTGATTGCCAGACCGCAATCCCTTCTTCTCCATTCTCCTCCCGGGATCTTGGACATGCATGCACATGCGCCTGGCATAATTTTTAAGCCACTGAGTCCAGGATTCAAACAGCAGTCAGCCATATGGGAGTCCAGCAATATAACTGCTGTGCCATCTGTTGGCTCAATAAATAATTTTATTTAAAAAAATAAATGTGGAACAGGGGTCCAGCAGGTGGTGTGGTGGTTAAGGTATTGGACTCCCACGTGGCTGACCATAGTTCTTGTCTCAGATCTGGCATCTTGCTTTCTCACTTTTCCTCTCTGTCTCTCTCTGGTGAGTGCATGTGCCCTGTAGCAAATTAAAAAAACAATAATAATGATAAATGAAATTAAATAAATTCTTCTTTAAAAAATATGTGGAACCAAGGTCCAGCAGGTTTCATGGTGGTTAAGATGCTGTACTCCTACATGGTTCGAGTCCCACACCTGGCTGCTTAAAAATCACGCATGTATGTGTGTATGACCAAAATCCCAGGAGGAGGATGGAGGAGAAGGGATTGCTTGTGAGTGCATGCACTCTCTGGCAAAAACCTTTTAAAAAAAGAGAGCGAGAGAGAGAGAGATGTAATGTAGAACCAAGAAACCATCTCCAGGCCTCTGGTTTGTGAAAAGTATGTAGGGTCTGGAGAGGATCGACGATAGGAGGGACTGTGACTGGCCTCAACTGTGTCCTATTCAGCCTCCACTTTGCCAGTCTTAGGAGGAGACCTTGGCCTGCAGTTTTATTAAATTTCTAAATAGTGGCCTGCCAGCAAGCTGACATCATGGTTCTCCCACCCCCTATTTTTTTTAATGAGAGAGAAAAAGAGTTTTTTTTTTTTTTTTTTTTTTTTTTTTTTTAAAAAAAAAGATTAATTCTGAGAGAGAGAGAGAGAGATGGAGACCCCCGACAGGGTTTGCCCCTCTGCAATCCTCCCCTCGGCCAGCTGGGATCACGGACGTCCAGGTGTGCCCAGCATATTCAAGTCAATTAGGAATCAAACACCTGGCCTTCCCATACGGCTCCCGTACCCTCCAGCAGTGTCCCACCTCCTGCACCATATGGCAGGGCTAGGTCAAGATAGGCATTTCTTGACAGGTTCTCACCATGCCATGATTTCCCTGCCCCAGCTTCCCAGTTAGCTGTGCTCACCCGTGTGTATTTCCCTGCCCAGTCTGTTTAGGGTGGTCTGGGAACCAAACCCAGGCCTGGCTCTAGCATCGCATGGCGGTACCCTACTGCTTCTGCCACCATGGCAAGGCCATCTTCAGTTTTGGAGTCCAGATGCCACCAGAGAACTTTGATCTCCCCCAACTGTACGTCAGTATGACTCAGGGAGTGGGGGGTCAGAAGAGCTTTAGGTTTTTCCTTTTAATGCCCCATTTTTGGTTACTGAATCTGGATAGGGACTGTGATGGGTGGTTGTTGAGGCTGGATTGCCTCTTGGATCCTCTGCCTCCCCTCTCAGCTGCTCATGTCTTACAGAGTCTGACCCCAGGAACAGTGTCTGCCCTCCCACCCTTCTGTCTGCTTTGCCCAAGAACAGAGGGAGGGCCAGGTGGATACACTCTGGGCTGAACTAGTCCTTGCTGCACTTTTCTGCCACATGAGCCAGTGACTGCTCATCCTTTCCCGGAAGTTGGCAAATAGATCTTTTAATTGAAATCCTTTGTTTGGGGCCGGCAGGTGGTGCAGTGGTTAAGGTACTGGACTCCCACATAGCAGACCGCAGTTCAAGTCTTGGACCTGGCAGCTTGCCTTCTCACTTTCCCTTTCTCTCTCTGGTCATATTAAAAAAATAATAATAACAAATTAAATAAAGAGGACACTTTTCTAAAAAATTAAATAAATAAAAATAAATGTTTTGTTCTTAAATACATAGCACAGAGTTGTCCAATACAAATACAATGCAAGCCCCAAATGTGGCTTTACATTTTTTAGTAGCTGCATTAAAAAAAGAAAAAGAGGGGCCGGCAGGTGATATGGTGGCTAAGGGTGCTAGACTCCCACATGGCTGACCACGGTTCGAGTCCTGGACCTAGTAGCTTCCTTTCTAACTTTCCCGCTCTCTTTCTCTCTCTGTCACTCTGTCTCTGGTCAAATTAAAATGGATAAATGAATAAATAATATTAAATAAAATAATTATTTTTAAAAAAGGGAAAAAGATGGCCAGCAGGTGGTGTGAAGGTTCAGGCACTGGATTCCACATGACTGCCTCTGTGTTTTAAGGTCCTGTACCCAGTGGCTTGAAAATCATGCTGGGCATGTGTGCGTGCATGCTTAAAATCCTAAGAAGAGAAGGGAGAATGGATTGCAGTGTGGCTATCCCAGGGGGTGATTTCTTACTTTCTCTCTCTGTCTCTGGCGAGCACACATGCCCTATAGCAAAAAATTGGAAAAAAGAAAAAAAGAAAAACAGGTGAAATGAATCTTAATAACATTTTATTTAATCCAGTGTCTCCGAACTGTTATCCATTTAACATGTCATCATAATAAAAATTCTTAAGGTACTATACCTTTTTCACTTTGTACGATCTGAAATCAGTGTGCATTTTCCGTGTAACAACACCCCTCCATCTGGATTAGCCTTTTTATTTTTTTTTTGAGAGTTTTCGCTATAAGGTGTGTGTGCTTGCCAGACAGACAGAGACAGACAGAAAGTGAAAAATCACCCCCCAGGGGGAATGGCCATACCGCAATCCCTTCTCCTCCATTCTTCTCTCGGGATCTTGGGCATGCACACACACGTGCCCGGCATGAGTTTTTTTAAGCCACCAGGTCTGGGACGTGAACCGCGGTTGACTACATGGGAGTCCAGCGACATAGCCATTACGCTAACTGCTAGTCCCATGGATTAGCCATGTTTTAAATGCTCAGTTGCCACATGTGGCTAGTGGCAACTGTATTAGCCAGTGTGGCTACAACAGAGGCTCTGGAAGTGGTCTTCCACCCAGACAGCGTACAGTTCTTTAAAAGGATGCGTTCTGTCATGCTTCTCCTGGCTTCAACCTTGGTCAGCTTCTCATCTCTTCCGGACAGAATTCTTTAGGCCCTGTCCTCTTTCCAGCCCCATCTCACCCCTCCTCCCTGTGTCCTGCCAGGCTGGCCTCTTCTTCCCTCGGACAGGCCTGACATCTCCCAGCCTCTGAGCCCTCACACGTGCTGTTCCGGTTACCTGGACAGCACTCCGTTCTCAGCCCCTCCCTTTGCCTGGTTTATGCCGAACCATTTTTCAGGTTAAGTATGTTTTCTCAGGGAGGCCTTTCCTCATCTCCTGGTCTCCAATCCAGACTAGATTCTGTTTCCCTGTTTGATACTGACATGGGGGAAGGACAGGTGTCTGCTTTCTCAACACCTACCAGATGACAATGACCTAGTTAGGAGTGAGATCGTCGTGTGACATCTGTCTCATGCAGGGGCCGTGACTGCTCTGTATACTCGTGTTTATCTGTGGCAGCTTGTAGAGTGGCTCAGAAAATAGGTGGTCAATAAACGAGACTCAGTCTTGTCTAGTAACTGGGCCTGTGGGACCTCTCCCCCCTAGGAGTCCCAGACCCCTAACAGTGAGGCCCGGGTGTCAGCCCTGTGGCCAGTACTAGGTCTGCTTTGTTGTCGGCGGCGTCAGCCTCTCTCTGTCTCTCTCTTGACTGGCTTTCAGTTGCCTGTAAATTATATTTTTGGTGGCTGTTAATAAAAATATAGGGCTGGGGGAAAAAAAAAAGACTTCTCCTAATAGAATTTTATTAAATGGCACTAGTTTAAAAATGTCTCGTAAAAAGTTAATTAATTTGGGATTTGGGGATGAAAGGCGTGATATAAATGTCAGTTATTATTATTACAATTTCAGCCTCACGCTTGTGCTCTTGATCCAGTCCCTGATCTGGAGTCCTTCTTCCTCTTCCCAGGGACTGGCGGCTCTACCGAAATGCCAGCGGCAAATTTGAGCTCTGGGGGTCCATGGGGACAGAGAGGACCTAGCCAAGTCAGGCTGCCCTGCCTTTTCATCTAGGATAATGCAAGACTTCGAGAGCTAGCGCCACCGAAAAGCCGTTGAGGGCAGGACAGTGGGGCACTCTGGGGAGCGCCTGGCTGAAACAGCCAGGAATGTCAAGGTCACAGGCTTCGCCATCATGGAATCCTGGGATATGCTAGCTGTCGGGGGTCTCACTTGACAGAGAGGGAAACTGAGTTCGAAGAGGGGCTGTGGCTTGCCTAGCCCAAGGTCATGTAGCAAGTTAATTAAATTTATGGAGAAAAAGGCAGTGAATGCAATTAGTGAAGTGGGGAAACCTTTATAAAAAAAAAAAAATGGTTCAGGCAATTTATTGGTGACAAGTCTAGAAACTGTTTTCTGAGGAAATGAGTCCTGGGACTTCTTGTGAGTTCACAGAGACAGACAGCCTTCCCTCTTCAAGACATCCCACCTTGGTTCCCCTGATGGCCAACCCTGTACCTGGAGGGAGGGACTTAGTCCTGACCCAGGGTGTAATTACTCACACGAGGTGGGGGGCCAGCTGGGATGTTAATCAGTATCACAGCCAGGGAGGGCGTATCTGTGTGCTCCGGCTTCCCCTTCTTGGAAAGAGGGTATGAAGATGCCCCTCCCAGGGATGGTGGGGCACCAGGGCTGGGAGCGTGCGTGTTTAGGCGAGGTGTAGGGGGCAGTGGGCACCGAGCTCGCACTGTCGGATTGGCCTGTCCTTATGGAGCTGAAAGGCAACCTGGAGTTGGATGTCCCAGATCCTTTCCCCAAGCCTGCTCCCTCTGCAGACTGCCCGACAGGGGTTTGCTCGTTTCTGGTGAAGGCTCACCCACCTCTACCTGTACCCTGCTCCATTCTGGACGGTTCTGGGAGAGCCAGCCTCCTAAGGTGGCTGCCTCTTGACTTCCTAAGTTTCCTTGGTTCTTAGATTCTTGCTTTCTGGTGTATTTATTTATTTATTTATTTTTAAAGAAATACCTTCTAGCAGACCCCTTTTTAAAAGTTGATTTCATTCGTGACAGTACGTGCATGTACGAGAGAGGGGCGAACAGAGATCCCTGGTCTGGCTCATCATGCTGCGATGCCCTTTTTCCAGCCCTCCAGCCTGTCAGGATCTTGGGTGCTCACATATGCACCCAGAATATTTTAAAGCTGATCTGGGGATTTGAACCCATAGTCAGCCACGTGGCTTCCGGCACTACAGTTTTGTTTGCTACTGACGGCCGCCAGGCTGGGCCTCCTTTTCTGTTTCGAGGAGTACATCGACGGCATTTCCTGTTATGGGTAGATATTGGTATTAAGGTATTTCACACGCACAGCTGAGCTCCCCCAACCCACAACGCCCTCTCCCCTCGTGAGTGGGCCGAGTTCATCCAACACCACCATTCTCTGCAGTCGCATACGCTCAGTGCCAGTGTCAGACAAGGGGCTCAGGGAAAGTTTCCAGAACAAAACAAGGATGCTAGCTCAGGCCGCTGGCCTTCTTTGACAAGGAATCTGGCCTGGGACTTTGTAGTGAATCCTTCTCCTTGGAGTGATTGGGTTGGCCCAGGGGATTTTAGGATCAGACAGAGCTAGATTTGAACTTGGACTCTTCTACCTGGGCAAGGTACGTAATCTCAGGAATTCTCAGTTTCCTCATCTGAGCAGTTAGGATATAGAATTCCTGCTCCGTATCTCACCATAGGGATTGAAACGGGAAGTGTGTACACAGTGTCGTATACCCCTGCACACATAACCAACACTAGCACAGTGTCACCTCCTCCTGACGTGGGGTACCCCCTTGGCCCTCCTGGATAGCAACTCTCTTGAAATCTACCTCTTACTACCATTTAAATCCTCAAAGGCCAGTGCTCAGAGGGCTTGACACCAACCTCTGCTAGCCTGTTCCGATTCCTACAGCCACATGCCACCTCTGATTATTAAATGAGAGTTGGATTGGACTGGACTGAATTGAGGGTTCTAGCCCGTGTTTTACGAGGCTCGGTGTTAGGCCCTTGGGACACCCGGTGGGGCCAGGCTCTGAGTCTGGAGCAGCCCTGATGAGGGACTTCAGAGCAGATACAGAGGTTCCAGCCTTTTCGGATGTGAAAACAGCCGATTGTCTCAATTAGAGCAAGTGCCGCAGCTCTGGTGTGTTTGATAGTAAATATGTTTCTTATTCACCTCTCCCTCCTCCCTCCAAGGAGACCATACCTGTCCCAGTCTTTGAAGTCCTTTAAATCGAAGGCCTGGAAGACTAGGGAGAAGGGACTCCCCAACGACCCTTTGGTTGCCATCTTGTTGCTTCGACAAAGAGCATCAGAATGGCGGCCGCGTTGCCCCCGGTCGGTGGCAGAGCTGGGCTGATTGCGGAAGACGCTGTTGGCCTCTCCAAGAACAGAGCAGCCTCCCCCGCCCCTCATCTTTATTGGATTTCAATGAGTCTTTCTGCTCCGGGTCATACGTGCAGTGCAGCCTCGTAAATGGAGCGGTGGAATGTTCGCTCCCTTTGTACTGAGGGCCTCAAGCATACTCCATTGCCATTGTCAACCCTAAATGGGGAAAACGCGGAAAACCTGGCAGAACCGATTCTCCCGGGCATTCTTGAGATTTAGAATACCACAGCTCTGTTTAGACACCGTCTGCTCAGAAGGCATGGGCACAGAAAAGAGACATGGCCTTTCTCACCTCTCTGATACCCGAGTGGTGTCTTCATCTGGAAATCTAAATCCTCAGACTTTTCTGTGGCATGTGTTAGGGCATTATGGAGGATTCTAGAGGGTTTTGGCCTCTCAGTCATGGGATCAGAGGAGGGTTCAGAGCAGGCAGGTGGGGATGGGAATTAGAAGGTTCAACGAGGGTTCTGGAGATCCTCTCCTCTGATTCTGAAGTTGAGATGTTTCGGATCAAAACATAGTTGCTTAGCCCCGTCTAAGTGGCTCAGTCTGTAGAGTACTGGATTACAGTGCTGGAAGCCACATGGCCAACCCTGGGTTTGGATCCCTGGATCAGCCTGAAAACACACTGGGTGTGCTCTGATGCCCAAGATCCTGACAAGCTGCAGGGCTGGGGAAAGTGCGACAACTCCCTGTCGAGGATGACTTCTCTCTTTTTCTCTCTTTCACATTCTTGTGCATATGCTATCATTAAAAACCAAAACCCACGGGCCAGCAGATGGCGTAGTGGCTACTTTGCTGGACTCTCACATGACTGACCGTGGTTCGAGTCCTGGATCTAGTGAGTAGAAAATCATACTGGGCATGTGTGTGTGCATGCCCAAGATCCTGGGAAGAGAATGGAGAAGGGATTGCAGTGTGGCCATCCCCCCCCCGGGGGGGGGGGTGATTTCTCACTGTCCCTCTCATTGTCTCTGTCTCTCTCTCTCCAGTCAGTTCGTATGCCCTAAGGCAAAAACCTCTAAAAACATCCCCCCCCCCAAAAAAAAAAAAACCACAACAATACAAACTTAGTGGACTGAAAGGCCCTATATTATTGCCTCAGGCCCTCCTCATAGTTGTCAGTGAGGTGCCCAGTCTGTGCCTTGCATCGGTCCCCGTATTTCTGAGTGCTCACGATTTGCTGGGAATTAGCTGTGCTCGGGTGAACAGAGGGGCCCCTGACATCAGGGCAGGTCCAGAAGGCAGTGCTGGGAATACGAGGGGGAAGGCTGTGCCCTCCTGGGACCAGGTGTGTGTCCACGTTGGATCTGTCTCTGCACTTATTGGCTTGGTAGGGGGTTTCCTGCTATTTTGCATTTTGAAACTGGAAGGTTCTATGAGATCCTCACTTTCCCCTTCTCCTCAAAAGAGGACACTGGCAGACAGTGGGACAGTTGATCTCTGGCCATTATCTCAGCTTCAGAATGGCAGAGGTGAAGCTTGAATGCATGCTTCCCATCACCAGTCCAGATGTTGTGATGAGGTTAAATGAGTGATGGAGAAGAAAGCCCTAAAACAGTGAGGCCCGTGTTGGTGTCCATGGTGGTCCAGGGGACCGTGTGGCCTTTGCTTTCTGTCAAAGCTTCCCTTCCCGGCATGGAGCCATCTGCTGGCTATGACAAATTGCTGTATGCCTTTGGGGGAAAATAATTAGGGAAGGAGGTCTCCATTGTGGCCCTCGGTGAGGGCGGGGTCTTCATGGGCACAGGTCCTGTCACTCAAGGGGTCAGAGGCAGGAGTGGTCCTCTGATGTGAAGAGCACCTTTCTCCCTCCCGACCATTCCTCCAGACCCGTTTCCTCTGTGTGGTCTGGACGCAAGAGTTCGATGTACAGTCCTTCAGGAGCATCTGGTTCTTTTGCATCTCCATCGTCTCTTCCCACTTGAATGCCTCTGCGGTCCAGGAGCTCACTACCTCTCAGTCCGACTCTCCCTGGAGGAGAATGTTACCCTTCATCCTGAGCTCAGATTTCCAGCTCTGATTTCCATTCCCAGGGGCCCTTGTGCTTCCCCTCTTCTCTTCTGAAGCGAAGGGCGGGTTTCTGGCTCCACAGGGTCCAGGTCCAGCCCCGTCAGTGCCACCGCACTGGCTCCGCCTGGGGAAGCCTGCTGGCCGATGTTTAAGTGTGTCACTGCCAATAATAGTGCGAAGGCTCCAAATCGGAGGGCCTTTCTAGGATCGTTTCCTGATTAATTAGGTCAGCATCTCCAAATCAATTTCCAGCAAAGTCGCGCCGCCCGGTAGCTCTGTTCCCCGCCCAGCCGCGCGAGGGAGTTGGCACGGGAGGCGAATCCCTGGCCCCTGGCGCACTTCGGGCCTTGGCTGTACCTGGAAGAAAGTCACATTACACATCTCTTCCATGATTACCCTGACTTTTTATTGTTTCTGCCCCCCTCAAATCTTCCATTAAACCCCCGTAGATCCTGCTTCAAACAGGCAATTAGACTAACAACGTAATTATATCCCTCAATGCTAATTGTAACTGGTTTAGGGGAAAAACAAAGAGAAAGAGGCTTCAAAATCTCTGCACACTAAAAGCCGCGGTTCCAGTTTCCAGGTATTTCTCGTCCCTGTGTGTGCTGAGAGCCCTGGCCGTTGGCGGCTGTGCCCTCAGCTTGCTTCTGGCCCAGACACCATGAGGATGACTTAGGCCCGCCTCTCCTCTCCTGGGCCTGCCCCGTAGGCGTGCCTTGTCCTGCCGCTCTCTGCCTTGGCTGTGTCTCTCATTGTCTCTGTCTCAGCCACTCCCCCCATTAGAGCCTCTGAGCAGAGTGAGCAGGCCGGGAGGCTGAAGGTGTTGGAGGACGTGGCGTTTCTTCTTGCTCTTGCTAGTGCACCATCCTCCACACTCACCGAGGCTTGGTGGTTCTGCAACTCCCCTTCAGGAAGGCTGGGAAAGTCTGGGCCGAGCGGGACAGGTCCCAGGGCTTGAGCCCCGGGTCGTGTGACGAAGATGCTGTAGAGGATTGTCTCCTGCCACCCCACTTGTTCTCAGTGTTTCCTGAGTCTCTTCTTTGGGTCAGGCCTTTGTGAGCTGCCCTTGACCTTGGGAAGGAGGCTGGTCAGTAACTAAGCAAGGGGGCCATAGGGGGCTGGGGAGGCGAGGGGAAGAAGGAGTATGTATCAGAGGGACTTAACCCTGTCTGGGACAGCAGGGTGAGGGAGGAGGTTCAGTAGGGAAGGATGGGATGTCCCAGAGGTTTCCTGGAGGAAGAGAGGTCCAGGAACGTCTTGGCAGCTAGGGAGGAGAGTAAGCCAGGCAGTGAGCACAAGCCAGATCCAGGATCCTCTGGGTGACAGAGACTTGGCTGTGAGGATGGCCATGGTAGGAACTGAGGCCGGAGAAGAGCTGGGCCCATGCCACTGCAGACAGGGGAAATGTAGTTTTCACCTGGGCAGGAAAGGGGAGTTGAGGCAGGGCCAGACTTGTATCTTAGAAAGACAAAACAGGCTATAGGTAGATGCTTTTGGATGGGTGTGGGCTTGAATGGAGTCTGGAAGGCCTGTTAGGAAGCTTTTGAAAAAGCCTAGGCAATTTTTCATGAGTAACTACCTGCCATGATGGGCCCGGACTAGCTGTGTGACTTGAGGTAGTCACTTAACCTCTCTGAACCTCCATTTTCTCACCCGATTGAAACAAAAATAGTCACATTTACCTTTGCCTGTTGTAGACGTCATATCAGAAATAAATTCTGTAAAGGCTCCAACTGAGTGTTTGACCCAGAGCAGGCACCGAGGCAGTATTTCTCAACTGGGAGCCTGCACCAGGATGGCCTGGGGCACTTTTCCCAAAATATACATATCTACCTCCCATCAGCTCTGGCATTTCCAGAGCAGGGAGCTCAGGCCATTCTGTGTTGATGGGCCTCTTGGGCATATGGTTATTGTGGCTTTTCCCGTCTTGGAGTTGTGTCCCAGGCCTTGGCCTCATGCCTTGGGGCAACAAGTGTGGTTTGGTGCCATTTTCCTGTTCTCAGAAATGGGATTCTCAGTTCGATGATAGAATGTGCCGACAGACACTTCGTCCCTTTGGGCAGCTATAACTTGTGTTGTCACTTTGAAACGGGGAGCGGAGACTTGTCGTTTTTTCAGATGTCAACGCACCTGGAACCCTGCTTTCTTTCTGCAGCTGGCCCTGGCTTTCATGGCACCCAGGTTGGGCCATTCGGTGTCAGGTACTCCAGCTCTGGGTTCGCCATCAGTTATGCGGACAGGGCGTTTCATTAAAATTTCCATTAACTGTTTTTTTTCTTTTTTTAAGCCAGTGAGCAATTTATAGATTCATTAACTTTTTACTATACTTGTGAAGCCAGGAAGAGGGGAATAAAGGAAATGAAATATTTGGTCCACAGCATTTCTCTGAAAGATGGTGGCCCTGAATGTGGAGGACAAAGAGCTGGATGAGTAGGGCTGGTCAGAAGAAGCTTAGGAGAAGGACTGGAATCTTCCAGAAGGATCCAGAACACAAACATCCTCATAAGGGACACTGTTACCCTTCCCCCCAGTACCAGGTAGCTGATCCATCCTATTGCTCAAAACTCCTGATTGTATTTTTTTTTTTTTTTGAGAGGTTTTTGTTATAGGGCGCGTACGCTCACCAGACAGACAGAGACAGACAGAGAGACAGAAAGCGAGAAATCACCCCCCAGGGGGGATGGCCACGCCGCAATCCCTTCGCCTCCGTTCTCCTCTCAGGATCTTGGGAACGCACGCACACGCGCCCGGCATGAGTTTTAAGCCACCGGGTCCGGGACGCAAACCGCAGTTGACTACGTGGGAGTCCAGCGACATAGCCATTAGGCCAACTGCTGGTCCCCTCCTGATTGTTTTTTCACCAGTGACGTCCACCTTCTGACGGCAGCCTCTTATGGGGAGCTCCTCCCTTTCTAGGAGATCTGGGACTCTGAAGGCATTTCCTTATATTGCGGTGCAGTCTGACTCCTGGTAGCACTCTCACTTTGTTCCCTCTTGGAGAAGTCAGAGATGGCATGATGATTGAGTGCAGGGCTTTGGGGCCAGATACACTTGGCTACAGATACTAGCTATGTTGCTGACTGGCTGTGTGATTTCGAACCAGAGACTTCACCTCTCTGAGCCTCAGTGTTTTGAGCTTTAAGATCACAGTAGTATTAGGAACTCTGGGAGGTCCCAGGAAAGTGGCAATTGTATTCTTCACTGTGTAGTTAAGTGGTGAGGATGAAACAACACAGTTAGTACGAAAGATGCCTGATCCACGTTGATATCCAGACTGTGCCATGCTGTTGGACTGCTCACCTCTGAACTTTCTCAGTTGGATTCAGTTCCCTAAAACAGCAAATCATGTCTCCTGTGACCTCAGTTTCTCCAGTTGTAAAGTGGATGAGTAATCCCTAGTTAATGAGGGGGTTGGATGAGATCAGACATGCTTAATGAGCCTTTTAGAGTTGTGGACATATAATTGTATCTTATTTCATGCTAGCTACTGTGGTTGCTACTGCACACAATCTAAGTACTTTACTCCAAGGTCCTTCTGCATTAAAAAGGCAGTTGACTTAAAGATTACTGCCCTGTGGGTCAGCCTGTGGCCTGGTGGTTAAGGCAGCTGGTTCCCACATAGCTCACTGCCCATTTCCAGTCCCCAGTCCGTCAACTTGAGAAACACACCACCAGGTGAAGTATGCTTGCCCAAAATCCAGAAAGGAAAGGGAAATGGAAGAGAGGGCGTTGTGGTGTGACCATACCCCAGGGGTGGGGTGGGGAGGAACGTGCTTTCTTACTCTTTCTCTGTCTCTCTAGAAGAAAAAAATCTTAGTGCTTGGAGGGACTGTGGAGGTCATCTCGTTCAGGGCCCAGGTGGTGCTCAAGGGCCCTGAGTATGAGTCTTCCACTGGATGGTTGTGTGTCAAGCCTGTTCTCAGAGCAGATGGTAGATGCATTGAGTCACAGGTATCCAATCCCAGAGTAGATGGAGCCCCAGGAAATCACCTTGTCCCAGTACCTGCCTTTATAGATGCAGAGCATGAATATTTCAAAGGATACGAGTTTTTCCTCAAAAGAAATAATGGAAAGCTGAACAAGGAAAGAAGAAAAACATTACCTGTTTTTGAGCCATCTAGGGCAAGTGGTTTCTGGGGATACTGCATCTGTGTGTACCGTAGATGTGTTTGTTTAGATAAAGTTATATATATAGTTTTGATTCTGTCCTTGTCAATTTAATTGGTACATTTCATGTGGCTTTCCACCATTCAGGAGCAACCAGTCCAATGGCTCTGTGGGTAGATACAGTTAACCCTTGAACAACAGGGGTTTGAACTGCACAGGTCCACTTATATGGGGATATTTTTCCAATAAATATATTGGAAAGTACAATACTGTAGATGTACTTTTGTTACAATTTTCTTATTAACATTTTTCTTGTAAAAAAACAATACACACATAACATAAACAATATGTGTTAATTAACTGTTTATGTTATCAGAAAGGCTTCCCATCAACAGCAGGCTATTAGCAGTCAAGTTTTGGGGGATTTCCAATTATGGGGTTAGGGAAGTCACACCTCTAACCTGTTGAAGGGTCAACTGTATTTGTTTCTATCACTGTGCCTATTGATTATCCCCAAATTCATACTATGTATAATATAGTGGACATCTTACACACAAAATCTTTGAATCTTTTTGTATAATACTCATAGAATTTGTTCCCCAAAGTAGAATTCCTAGGTCGAAGGATATGAAAGTTGGTGAGTCTGTTGTGATGTACCAAGTTAAAACTAGAGAATGGTGGCCCACATGCAATGGGTCTGCACAGTCAAGTAAAACTAGATGTGAGGCCCTGGATTCAGATCTTAGTTCCACCTGAGCACCCTCGGTACACCCATAATCTTGGCTGGCTGGAAGGCAGGGGTGGGAGGGAGGGGGAGAGAGCGTGGTAGAGTGGGACCTCATCAGGAAGTGCCACCATTCAGGAAATGAAATGGACAGACTTAACAACAACTAGGGAAATGTGGCAGTAGATGTGGGAGCTGAGGGTACATACAGGTGCTTTGGAAATTTCTTGTCTAAATCCCTTTTGCAAGAGTTGATATGTCAGTCTGCCCACCACACGGCCTCCTCATCCTTTATCTTAGCTGGGCTTGGTAGCTGCTAACTTGCTTAATTTATCCAAAGACATTGGGCCAAACCACGAGTCAGTGGCTGGAATATTCATTTTTTCATGCCAGTCCCAAAGTGTTTGTTCAGTCCCCATGATCACAGAGCCCACACGGGACCCAACAAAGGAAGGAGAAGAAAGGAGCTTGCAGATCTCAAACATATGACCACATGCATGTCACTTTGCTTGGGTCTTTATTTTTCTTCTGTACAAGACTGCCAACTCAATAGGCTTTATTTCTTTCTTTTTTTTGGAGAGGTTTTTGCTATAGGGCGTGCGCACTCGCCAGAAAGACAGAGAGAGACAGAGAGATAGAAAGCGAGAAATCACCTCCCAGGGGGGATGGCTACGCCACAATCCCTTCTCCTTCATTCTCCTCTCGGGATCTTGGGCACGCACGCACACGCGCCCGGTGTGAGTTTAAGCCACCTGTCCGGGACTCGAACCGCGGTCAACTACATGGGAGTTCAACAACATAGCCATTACGCTAACTGCTGGTCCCAATAGGCTTTCCATCAGCAGAAAGCACTGTATTTTGTTCACTGAAGGCATTTACCGATGAAGTCAGTCAGGAGGGGCGATCGAAGCCTAACTTGGAAGGAAGTGATGGTGGTGGCCTGGTACAGGGGAGGTCAGCGTTTGGGGTAGACTTCTGAGCATTGTACATCATCTTTGTGTGTCTCCTTGGAACTAGCCCTATCACTTTCTATAATTTCCCAGTTCAAATTAAATGTAGACATTTTCCATTTCTGTCCCTTTGTTTGCCAACCACTGGTGTTGAAGTGGATTGACTTTTATTTTTTTTTAGAGAGAGGTTTTTGCTATAGGGTGTGTGTGCTCACTGGAGAGACAGACAGAAACAGAGACACAGAAAGCGAGAAATCATCCCCAGGAGAGATGGCCATGCTGCAGTCCCCTCTCCTCTTTCTTCCTCTAGGGATTTTGGTCATGCACGTACATGTGCCTGGTGTGAGTTTCAAGCTGATGGATCCGGGACTCAAACTGGGGTTGGCCATGTGGACGTCCAGTGATATAAAATTCTGCCATCTGCTGGTCCAAGATGAGCTGACTTTTTGAAATAGGTTCAGTGGCAATGGAGAAATGATTGGGATAATAATGAAGACAATGGTAGGTATTATTTACATAGCACTTGTGCCAGGTGTGCTCTTAAGTGCCTTACATTTATAAAGTCTTATCATTTAATGATTTCATTAAGTCAGCTCATTTTATGAAAGAGTAACAAGACCTGGAATCTGGGAAAGAGAAGGAGCTTGGTATTTGTTTTGGAAGAAGACGTGGGTTTGAATCTCAGCCCTGCCAGTAACATGTTACTCTGGGCAAAGTCACTTAACCTCCACTCCCTACTCTCTGAAATGGAAATCATGCCGATTACCTTGTGAAGAATTAAATGATGTAATGGATGTAGAAATCCCATCAGTGGCACTAAACAAATGTATGTGGGGCATTGGTGGGGTAATTATTTCTACCTCACCCCGACTCGGGCTTCTGGAAACCTGCATCATCCTCGCTTTTAAGGATGCCGCGTAGATGCTCCCTGTGTGCGAGGCTGCCTGGTGGGCACTGGGGAATCCAGAGGCGCAGTCCCTGCCTGGGGAAGATGGATGGTCCAGCTGGGAAGACAGGTCATAAAAAGATGACGGAGTATACCAGCTGGTGATCAATATCGTCTGAATGGCCCAGGCAATAAGTGCTTTAAGAAAACAGGGGAGGGAGATCGCCCTGTGACTGCAGGGAGTAGGAATGGAGCTGTAAAGCAAGGGGGAAGGGCCTTTTCTTTCTTCCAGAATGTAGGTAAATCAAGCCTTCAGCCACAGCCAGGACCAAGAGGATCTCAGAGTTGAGTCTGTGCCCACTTGCCTTTTATGGTAATCGTTCAAACAACAAGAAGTTCCAGTGTGGGCCAGCTAGGTGGCATGATAGTTAAGGTGGCTGGATCTTAGATGGCCAACTGAGCGGTTCGAGTCCTTAACACAGAGACTGGAAAAACACACTGGCCTCATGCACATTCCCAACTTCCCAATAGGAGAATGGAGAAGGATTGTAGCGTGGCCATCACTTTTCCTCTCCCTCTCTTCCTCTCTCTCTCTGTGTCTCTCTTCAGTCGGTGCATGCACCCTTTAGCAAATTAAAAAAGGAAGTTCCAGTATGAACCTGGAGTGGCCTTGAAGGTGGAAAGATATCCTTGGGGCCCTCGCCAGCCTAGCTGGCACCAGGCTTTGGTATCTTACAGCCTCTGTTCCTGGTCCTTGAATGTGTAGTGTTCTAGGTCTGGCTGAGGGATGCTTCCAGAGTGTCCTTTGGGGTTTGGGTCCTCTGGGAGATGGCTTGGGGACAATCATTCTTCCATGTGATAAGTTTACTGCCAGTAGTAGGTTCTCAGCAAGGGTGAAAAGTAAAAATATGCCAGACGACTGTCTGAGTGTCCTACGTGTTGGGGGCTGGGGCTGGTGGCCAGACTGCCATTGTAGGCTTTCAGATTCTTAAAGCTGCGAGGTGTGATGCTATGGTAGTCCAAGACCAGAGAGTCCTTGCCTGTGAGGTTGTTGGAGGCCAGATGGGAAAGCTGGGCCCAGTTTGGCCCCTCGTGAGCTGTACAGAACACTGTCAAGAACCTCTGCCTTTCTGGAGTTGCTGGTCCGAGCTGGTTAGCTGTTGTTTGACCTCGGCTCCATCCCTTCCCTTCTCAGCTGGGGTCTGGATTGCAAGGAACTATGATCCTAGGTGCCCTCTGTCTGGCCTTTAAGTAGTTCAGCCGGAAGATTGGAATGTTAGAGGAAGGGGGAGGCCTGGGGCCCGTTGCCCCACTGTTCTCCGACTCTCATGGTGCGTTCTGTGCAGGCACTTGCCCTGTGGTCCGCTTCTACCAGAAGCCCTTTCCATAATTTTACCCCTTGCTGGACAGCCCCAGCTCCTGGTCTACCATTTTCCCCTTTTATCACCCCAGGCCAAGGGGTGGTGGCAGCAGCACCCTCATATGCTAGCCCCTGGTTATCTCTGTCCCCTGTTTGACTTCCCAACTCTTTGATTACCGGTATATTCAAATCCCTATATTAAATGGTCTCCATTTAAAAGACCTGGAGTGACTTCTATTTTTCTGTCCCTGACCCTGAAGGATTTTTCCAAATCAGACCCCTTGGAGAGTGTGACGTGGTCTGAACGCACCTCGAATAATGGCTGGGGAGCCATTAGAAGATTATAGCTGCCCCAGTGAATTCGGGGTACCAGAATTCTTTTTCCCCCTGCAAAGAAAAAATTATAGAATAATTCCCAGTCTGGCTGTGTCGTTTTCTCAACAGGCATCCACTGGGATGTGTAGGATTACAGTCTTTCTTTTCAAATTCATGGACCTCTCTTTTTGTATAAAAATGGGTGACTTCTTCCTTTCTAACTCAGAGAGGAACTATTTTGATTTTGCAAAAAATCATGTAGTTGTTCTTCCCCCTCCCCCTCCCCCTCTGGGCCTGGGCTGTTGATCTTGTGATATATTTATAGAGACTGTGGTTGGCTGACCAGGAGTTATTTTGCAATAGGAATTTGTAAGATTTCTACTTTGAGTATGTGTTCCAGACTTTTCTTAAAAAAAGAAAAAAAAGAAAAAAGAAAAAACTGACTTAGAACATCTACTTTGCCCTTCTGTCATGATTTCTTTCCCAACAAAAGTAAACCATGTGCTTTACACACACATACACACACACACTTTTTCCATATGTATTTATTTTGCTTATGGTCTTCTGTTTTTGTTTTTTTCCTCCAATTTCTAGCTAGGGAAACTGAGGCCCCAAGGAGAAAGGAGTTTGCCTGAATTTTAGTAAATGGTAATTACAGAGCTAAAGCTTACTACTGATAGATCATTTTAATAAAATATATTCATACAGGTAATATTTTTTAAAGAATTATTTATTTTAATTTTATTATTATTTTTTAAATTTGACCAGAAAGAGAGAGAAAGTGAGAAAGCAAGCTGCCAGTTCCAGGACTTGAACTGTGGTCGGCCATGTTGAGAGTTCAGCTTCTTAACCACCAAACCACCTGCCGTCTCCCATAGATACTTTTTAACATTCAGTTTGTGCCTGGCATTGTGGTGAGAACTTTATGTATGTCCACTGAAGAGTCCTCAGTAACTATATGAGGTGAGTACTCTTAATATTCCCGATCAGCCGATGCGCAAACTGAAAAACAGTGGTAAAGTGACTTACCCAGGGTCACATACCTTAGAAGTGGTAGAACCCAGCCTCTCTGCCACCAGATTCTATTCCACCTATGTCAAATACATTCTGCTGGAGTGGTCAGATGTTTTTGGGGGGGCAGCTGTGGCATGGTGGTTAAGGTGGCTGGATCCCACGTGGCCCACTATGTGGTTTGAGAGCTGGACCCAGCAGCTTGAGAAACACACTGGGTACATGTGTGTGCACAAAATCCTGAAAGGAGGGAGAGAAGGAGGAGAAGGGATTGCAGCATGGCTATTCCCATGGGAAGTGCTTTCTCACTTCCCCTCTGTCTCTCTGTCTGTCTCTGGCAAGCACATGGACCCCCTGGCAACATTAAAATTTTTTTTTTCTGTTGTATTAATTCTTCGTACCATCAGTGGGGGCATAATGACATCATCCAGCTCAGTGGCTTGTGTAGCATTGTTCGCATTGGCTGGGGATGTAACAGACATAGCATTTCACCTCCTCAGTGACTGGGTGATGGGGGATTTTTATTTCTATTTTATGTCAGAAGAAACCAAAGCTCAGAGATATGATGTGAATTGAACACGGACACAGAACAACACAGTGGCCTGGGCAGAATTTGAACTCAGGTCTGTCTGACTCCAGATTTCAAAATCAGAAGGCTTTTTGGTCAGTTGCTGTGGCTAGGTGGCAGTGCAGCATTCCATGAGGGTGAGGTCATATAGGAAAGTCCTGGGTTTGAGTCCCGGGGTGTGCCTGAACATGTCAGGTATATGTGCATATCCGGGCAGGCTGACGCTGCAGATGGGTCATGGCATCAAGACCCTGGTGGGGTTGCCTGTTTGTCCCTCTCATGGAGTAAATAAGCTTAAAAAATTCTTATAAAAGAGAATTGCAAGGTTTCCGAGAGTCCAGCAGTCCCAGCTTCATTGAGCAAGTGGACAGACTGAAGGCCTGAGGTTGCCTCCCCAGCAAGTCAGAGCATGGCTGGAACTCCGCGGGTCTCCTGGCGTGGAAGGCTCTTTCTCCTCTGTGGTGAGGCTGTCCAGGCATGCGAGCGTTACCTTAGCCGTGTCACGGGAGGCTCCAGCTGTTGGTTCCCTTGGAGAGGTTTGAGGACCATCTCTTCCCCTGTTGCCTTACTGAAAGACACCTAAGGGGTGACCTGTCCCCCAATTTTGGATTCACCTAATTTGGACTTTGTAACTCTTTGTATGTATAGCCGATTTTTTTCCTCCATGAAGCAAAAAACATTTACTTCTTTATAACCCCCCCTCAACTTCCTGCTGATCCGAAGTGAATATTTATCACATATTTAATGAGTAATCTGAGTCTTGGCTTGATGAGGCTCTACCAGGACATGGTTTACGGCTGATCTGGTTTTAACTCACTCCAGGCGGTTTTCCCTAGAGTTTTCTGTAAAATCATAAACCTGGAGAGAGAATTTTTGTGGAATCCAGTCACATGACTCACTCTTTTGTAAATTGAGAGATTAACTGTGTGGCTGTAAAGAACTGAGATGCTTTTTTTTTTTAAATAAAAAAAAGAAAGAAAATAAAAGAACAAGAAAAAACAAACAGAGCTGCAGTATTTATGCACCCAGAGGAGCGTGTCCACCAAAGAGGGAAGGGAAAGTCACTCTTCAAGGTCACCCTGCCACTGTGGCAGCATGGCGGTGAGGTCTTGAGAACGTGGACTTGAAATTGGAGCATCTGGGTTGGAGTCCTGGTGGATCCCTGTCCCCAGCAGGCCTCTGGGTCCTCACCTAGACAGCAGGACTGGTGACATCTCTACCTCTTAGGTGGTTGTGGACGTTAGGGGAGATGGCGCCTGGCATGCCTTGAGCCAGGGTTGGCACTAAGGAGGTGCCAGGAGCTGCTGGGTGCTCCCAGAGAACTTGTACGAGCCTTGTCCAAGGCCCTTAATGCTGAATTAATGATGCGAGCTGACCCTACAAAGAGGTGAGGCCCTGTCCCGAGCACATGACTGATAAACCTGATCCTCACGGCGGCCCATATGAGGTAAGCGTTGGGATCACCTCTCTTTCACAGAGGCCAAAACTGAGGCACTGAGAGGTCATGGCTTGTTCGAGGTCCCACCAGCAAGCACTGATTCCCAGTGGCCACACACCCCCACAGCGCCCCCAGCATGGCTGCTGGCTTCTTTCTTTTGCCTAGACTTGGACCCTGATGGTGTTTTGACTGCTGGTCCCTGGGAGAGAGACCAAGCCTCACCTTTCTTTGGCTCAGACCTCAGCCGACCCTCCCTGGGCCTTGGCCACCAGCTCCAATGGCCCCGGCGTCTGTGTCAGCCCCACCCCCTCCCCGAAAGACTACTCACCAGGTTCCTCTCCTGCCCGAAGCCTCTCGTGTGGGATGAGAGCTATCTGGGAGATCCCAACTACCTCCAAAACTTTTTGCAAATGTGAAATTATTTCAGTATAAAAAGCTTAAAAAAGATAGCACTGGGATTTAAACATCACTCTTTTGAAGCAATATTTAGAATTTGTTGTGACCAGCCGAGCTCGGAACATCCTTTGGATTCATGGGGGACTGTGGGCTCCCTCCAACCTTGGTGGTTCCTGGAACCTTGGGATGGGGTCCAGGCTTGGTCTCTGGGGGTGAGTCCCACACAGCCACGCAGGGAAGGCTGCTGCCCCCTCCTGTCTGAGGCCAGGAATCCCTCCCAACCTGCTTATCTTCCGGTCTCCTTTAAAGCCCATCTCTCAGGTCTCAGATTCCCTCTCCTCATCTCAGATGTCCAGGTCTGTGCTTAGAGGAGACCAGGCCTTCTACACACAGACTAAGACTGGCAGGGACTTCCAACAGCTGCAGCAGTTTATTTTTTATTCTTTTTAATGATTTATTTATTATTAATTTTTAGGTTTTTGCCATAGGCCATGTATGCCCTCCAGAGAGACAGAGAGAGAGATGGAGGGAAGTGAGAAATCACCCCCTATGGGAAGTGGTCATCCCTCTTTCATTCACCTCCTGGGATTTTGGGCATGCACACACACTCCCCCAGCGTGAGTTTCAAGCCACTGAATCTGGAACTCGAACCTTGATTGGCCACGTGGGATTCCAGTGCCTTAATCGCCACACCACCTACTGGCCCCAGCAGTTTATTTTTCTAAAAACAACAAAACCACCTGTGGTTTACTGAACAGTTACTATGGGCCAGCCTCGTGCTGTGTGTTTTCCTCCTGTTGTCTCAGTTCATACTTGCCCCTTCCAGTCCTGGAGCTTGCTTCACCATCGCTTTCTGTAGAACCTCATCCTCTCTTCTCTGGAAGGTGTGTGGGGCTCCCTGCCTGCAGGCGCCATACCACAGCCAGCACTTGCTTTGGGGTACATTGCCCCTCAACCCACCTCAGACTCCTTCACCTGATTGACAGGTGCTTTCTAATTTCTGACTGTGGTTGCTGATGGCAGACACAGTGAGGCAGACGATGACAGTATTAAGGTCTTGGTCCAGTCTGCACTGATCCCACCTGTACCAGGAGAATCCCAGGAAGAGGCCCGTGCTAGTTCCATTCCAAGGAAACCTGATTTACTTCTTTTTTTTTTTTTTTTTTTTTGAGAGAGAGATTTTCGCTATAGGGCATGTGCGCTCGCCAGACAGACAGAGACATAGAGACAGAAAGCGAGAAATCACCCCCCAGGGGGGATGGTCACGCCGCAATCCCTTCTCCTCCATTCTCCTCTCGGGATCTTGGGCACCCACGCACACGCGCCCGGCGTGAGTTTTAAGCCACCGTGTCCGGGACACGAACCACGGTCGACTACGTGGGAATCCAGCGACATAGCCATTACGCTAACTGCTGGTTCCCAACCTGATTTACTTCTTGACACTTGATCTCAGAGACAGAGGGCTTGGGGAGGGCAGAAGGCCATCAGAACCAGGGAGAAAAGGAAGCAGTTGCCCACTTACCTTGGACTTCTCTTGGGGTGGAAAACTTGACCGATCTATGATGGTGTCCCTGGGGCTGCCCTTAGAGAGGCTGCTGTCCGGACCTGGTTTGAGGTGATCTCCAACTTCTGTTCTGTGGGGCATGGTGGCCACTCCATAAACGGGGACGAATCAAACCGTTTTGCTCCTCCTCAGGGCTGGAAGCTGCCAAGACCAAAGGGAGGCCTGGGCCCTGGCCTAGGGTCTGGTGAGGGACTCCCGGTGTGAGGCTGTGCTCATTGGGTGGGCTGGCTCCTTGCTCAGGTAGAGGCAGAGAAGCCTGCAGCCCTGTGCAGCTCAGTGACCTGGGCTTCTCTCCTGGGTAAGAGGATGCCCTTCACCGCACTGCCTGGTGTAAGGGCTGCAGCCTGGCACCCAGCCAGCATTAGCTTCAATCTGGATTTTATTCTATTTTACTTTATTTGTGTGTGTGTGTGTGTGTGTGTGTGTGTGTGTGTGTGTGTGCTTTTGCTGTTACATTTGTTTTAGACTGGATCTCTCCATGCCACAGTGTTTATTATTTATTTAGGTTTTTGTCATAGGGTACATGGTGCTTGCCAGCGAGGAGAGAGAGAGATTCAGAGAGAGGGAAAGTGAGAAATCACCACCCCTCCTGGGGGGCATGGCTACACCGTCCCATCCCTTCTCCATTCTCCTCTCAGGACGTTGGCCTTGCACGCACACACACCCAGCATGATTTTCAAGCCATTGGGTCCAAGACTTGAACTACAGTTGGCTATGAGAGAGTCCAGCGCCTTAATCGCCTTACTGGCCATGCTTCTAGGTTTTATATTTCCACTTACTGTGAGCTCCATGCTCACTGTTCAAACATCCTTCTCTCGGGGAAGCCCATCCTGACCCTGAGTTCCTCTGGATCCTGTTGTTAGAGGTGCTCATGGAACCTGGACCTCTCTCTTCAGAGCACATGTCCCAGTTGGTAATTACAGAGTGATCACCTGAGGTCACTAAGTAAGCACTGCCTGTCTCCCCGCTGTTCGTGTTGTGCGATGTCCAGTAACGCACAGTATCCTGGTGTCCAGCACGTAGCAGGCACTTAGCATAGTAATACATAGGTGTATTGGGGTGAATGAATAAGCCACGCCAGTTTGTTTTAGTGTTAATCTCCCCAGGGGCTTGATTGGAATCCCACTTCTCATATGAACTCTGTAAATACTGAGTGAAAAATGGCATGTACGCATCTGAGTTCTCATTCTTCTCATCCAGGGTCTTCTGTGGTGCCTTCACCCACACTGAAGCTTGGACCCCAGGGTCACCATTGGCTTTGAATTCAGTTGGGGAAGAAAATGCAGAATTAAAAACCAAGTGCCACGTGTGAGAACTGTCTCATTGATTATGATCTGAGAGTCAAGGACTGATGGTTAGAGAATTCATAATATATTTAATTTTCTGGGAACAGAATCCTCCTTATAACTTGCAGAGCTGTTGTTCATTGTTGGCACAGTCACCTTGAAAGGCATTTTTTAGGAACACTTGGTTTATGAAAGCAGGTATTCTCTGTGTCAGAGAGAGAAAGTGACACATTACATTTTAGGATCTGGGCCATGATTGTGCTAAAGTGGCTGGATCTCACATGGCCAACCTCTCAGTTCAGATCCTGGACCTGGTGGCTTGAAAAACACATCGTGTGTGTGTGTGTGTGTGTGTGTGTGTGTGTGCACGTGCGTGTGCCCAAAATCCTGGGCGGAGAATGGAGGAGAAATAATTATGGTGTAGCCATCCACCAGAGGGATGGTTTCTCACGTTCCTTCTCTCTCTTTCTCTCCAGTGAGTGCATGTGCCCTGTAGCCCTCGCCCGCAATTTTTTTTTTTTGAGAGAGCCACTGGCTGTTGGAAAGGAGATCTCTCTATATATATACATATAGGTATATATATGGAGGGAATTTTAGTTATTACAGACCCTCTTTGCTCCATAACTATTAGGAAACAAATCATCTTGGTACATCCTGAGGGTTCTTCCAGAGGCTTTGCTTCTCTAAGGTGCAGTGACTCCCGTAGGTCTCCGGGTTGTGTGTACATGGATGCATCTTCCACCGAGGCCACACATCTTCCTGCAAGGTGAATTGTATCCGTTGGCCATTTAGAACAATTTGTAGGGACCAGCAGTTGGCATAATGGCTATGTTGCTGGACTCCCATGTAGTCGACGGTGGTTCGAGTCCCAGACCTGGTGGCTTAAACTCACGCCGGGCGCGTGTGCGTGCATGCCCAAGATCCCAAGAGGAGACTGGAGGAGAGGGGATTGTGGTGTGGCCATCCCCCCTAGGGGGTGATTTCTCGCTTTCTGTCTCTCTGTCTCTCTCTGTCTATCTAGCAAGCACACGCTCCCTATAGTAAAAACCTCTCTGAAAAAAAAATAAAACAATTTGTATATTTGGAGTAGTATACATATGTAGCATCTTCAAAAAGTTCATGGAAAATGTGTGTTATGAAAAAACTATACAAGTTTAAATCATTTCTGCACTAAAATAAACTTGCATGTTAATTCTATTTTCCTATGCACTTTTTGAAGTCTCCTTATATAAAAAAAATACACATATTATGGCTTAATAGGCATTTGGTACTCGTCACTATAACACTCAGACGAATTAAAAGAACTGGTAAGCAACAAGACTTCAAAGGCATTTGAGCATGCAGAGAAATGCCCTTCCTCTTCAGGTTCCTGGTCACATTTGCGTTCCATAAGGCTGCAGGGAATGTGACCGTTGAGGGTTTAGAATTTTCCCCCTGTGGATTTGAGACTGCATCGAGTTCAGCACAGTGCCTGGCACACAGTAGGTTTTCCAGAAGTATCTACTGAATGAATAAAGGCCTGATTAGTTGCTTAAGAGCGGTTGACATATTTTGTCCACATGTAACTATCTTTGCCATTTATTATTCATCTCTGCCACCTCATTATCAGTCTTTCCTGAAAAATACGCATGATTATTGGATTCAACCATGTGGTGCATATTTGCTTTGCGCCTAGCTTTGCACTAGATGCTAGAGACCACAGTCGTGGTCACGTTGTGGTCTATACAATTTTGGGGGGATTGGGGAGATGACAACCACTCCAGAAACTGCCCATATCCCATGGAGTTGGTGGAAGGCGCGTGTTAGCAGTGTTGGGAGAACAATGAACAGGGCCAAATTAAATCTTGTGGGGGAGGGAGGAGGCGTTTGATTCTCCAGAGAGGAAGTGATTTTTGAGTTGTGGTGGGGGAGGGAAAAGGCAAGATCCTAATTAACACCACCACAGAACTGTTCCACGCCAGGTCTGTGCTGGGCTTCTCTGGCTGAGGCGCCATCTTGGAGACACCCCCTCCAACATGGTGGCCCCCTCCATCTTCAGAGCTGGGGGGGACTGTGAGGCCCTATGATTGCAGTGGCACCTCTGACTCCCTGAGCCTCTAGCTGGGGTCTCTTATCACAGAAAGGCATTTCATTCTTTGAGATCAGACAGCCAGGACCCAAGGAGCTGTTTTTCCTCCATTGTGCAAGCATGACAAATCATTAATTTTTGATTGATTTGCTTAGAATTATGGGCGCCCCAGCATTCTTTCCGCCGCTGAACAGCTGTATAACAAATGAATATATCAGTGTGCACAAAAGATTGGAGAGCTAAGAGAAGCAATTACGTTGGCCACCCTCCCCCACCCGCACCCCTTCCTGGGCAATGAAGGAGGAAATTTTTACCAGAAATTCCTCAAGTGGCTTTTTAAAAAAAAATGCCTTTTTATAATTGAATTAAATCCTTATCTCTTCATCTTTTGCAGCAGATTTCCAAACACACCCCAGTTCCCCACGCGCTCAGGTTCTGCCTATCCAGGAGGAATCTTTACTAATGAAATTTCAACTTGTGAATTAAAACCAAAATGAAAAAAAGGAAAAAAAAAAAAAGCAAATTCTGTCTTTCCTTTTTTGCTTTTTTTTTTTTTTTTTTTTTTTTGGTTGCTGCTATTCCTTTAAGATTTTGGAACCATACCAGTGCACTAAATGTGACCTCCATAACTTTTAAATTAAGAATTTATGCTGGCTTGAAATTTATGAAATATTTCAGCATGAAAGAAAGCCTTTTTCCCTCAGGAAAATTGAGCAATAAATCACAGCACTGTGGATTTACTGCCCTAGAGCCAGCGAGAGATAGGATTTTTTTTTTTTTTTTGCTTCATTCTGAAAAAAAAAAAAATGTAATCATATAAGACAGCTTAGCTGCTATCCTCCCACTCTCTAGAATTTTTAATTTCAGCTGTTTCTGCTTGGATTTATTTCCAATATTCCTGCTCGGCTTTTCAATTTCCTCAGTTATTAAATTTTAATTCAGTGCATTAGCATTTAAATTAAAAAAGGGTTTATTTTATCGAAATCGTTGGCCAGCCCCCATCCCGTAGCACACGAATTGCCTGTTTCTGCCATTTGCACAAAATGTGAAATGCAGCTAATGTCTTACAACTTACATTTGCACAAATTTAGAAATAAAATTTCTGGGTTTGGAATAATATTTTCTTTCCAAGAAAACCCTTAATAAGAGAATGGAAAAGAACAACTTACCATTCATTTGGGAGGGAAGAGGAGGGCTGAATGAAACCAAAAATAGCCTTGGTCAGGTCCAGAGGAGATGCTGGTGAAGACAAAATGGAGGAGGCTGAGAAAGAAGGGCAGGCATCCTTCTGGGGGCCAGGAGGGCTAGCTGAGAGCCAGAGGCAGGGGCTCCTATGGGCCTTCTGTCCTCCACAATATGTCACGTGCCATAGAGAGGTCTGGTTATGGTTGGGTCACCTCAGCGCCGAGTGACAGAGATGGGACAGGGAAGATGATCGGATTCCACCCTCTGCCCCGCCCCCTTTTACCTGTGGAGAACCTCGGGTTCAGAGGAAAGAAACGGCTTATCCGAGGTTCAGAGTAGACCCAGACAGACCCCTGGTGAGAAGCCACATCCTTTAGATGGTGGTACCAGGCTGCCCCAAAGGGAGATCCATTACCTGAGGAATTGCCATGTGCACCTGGCTTAGAACGCCATCTACCTTACTGCATTCATGGCCAGTCTGAGCCACCCGGCTGGAGAAGGCCTCGGGACAGTGGTGGTTGGTGGGGGGCTCGTGAGATGCTGACCCACACCATGGGATTCTGGGCAGACCCTGAGCCACCCAGGCAGACCCATGATCCAGTCCAGGCTGGCTCTGTGACTCATTCATTTGCCATGTAATCTGGTACAGATCAGGTCATCTGCGTTTCTGTGCCTCTGTGTCCTGGACCCCAAAATGGTGGCCTCTATAACTAGCTCTTACATTCAGGGTCATTACTGGTTAGCGTGATTATCATTGCCAAGCGTCAGACTAAGTACATTTACACACATTGCCTTATTTAAGTTATCTCATTCACGCCTCATGGCAGTCCCATTAGGTAGGTCCTGAGATTGGCATCTTGACATTTTGCAGATGAGGAAACTGAGGCCGTAAGAGTATGGCTGACTTGGTGAAGGTCACCTAGTGAGAGAAAGGTAAAAGGGTTACTCGTACTCAAACCATCTGGGTCTAAACCCTGAGCTCTTCAACTTCAGTTCAAGCTGAGAATTAGGTTGGATTACATGGAGTAAAGATGATTGTGTGGTTGAGGTTGAATCATGTGCAATTATGGTACTAGACCGTTTTGAACCAGGAAAACGGCAACATCAAGTTCGGTGTCACTCAGAGGGAAGGGATGGCTGTAATGTTTTTGTGAGGGCATGAACAAAGTCGCCCCTTCATGGAGCTCTCTATCTACAGCTGGAAAAGGCTGAGAGGCTGTGTGCTGCTGTGGGGGTCGGACTGGGCTCAGCCAGGTCCGGACGCCATGGTCACCGTGTGCAGGCATAGTGACACTGCTGTCCTGGACATACCGCGCTGACTCCATTGGTCCTGAGCCTCGACTGGCTTCCTCCCAGCTGCCATTAATCAGACCCTGCACAGGTAGCATTCCTTCCTCCTGAGGTTCCAGTGCCCCAGTGCCAACTTGTTACTCTCTACTGTTGGCATATATATGTATTTTACTTTCATCTTTTAAATTTTATTTATTATTACTATTTTTAAATTTGCTATAGGGCACATATGCTCACTAGAGACAGAGAGAGAAAGTGAGAAAGCGAGTTGCCAAGTCCGGGACCTAAACTGCTGTTGGCCATGTAGGAGTCCAGTGCCTTAACCACCATGCCATCTGCTGGCCCCAACCATTTGACTATTTTAAGGTTTATTTATTTCTTCTGAGGGGGGAGGGAGGCACTCCCAACAGAATCTTCATGATGCAGTCCACCCCCAGCCTCAGCCAGCCAAGATCGCGGGCATGCACGTGTGTGCTGGTGTGCCAAGGAGATCCTGGGGTGTGAATCCAGGACCTTCCTCCTTGAGTTGCATTATAGCAGCACCACCACTGGGTCCTTGGATATTTTTAGCATTTGTCTTTGTTTTTTTAAGTTTTTAGCATAGGGTGTGTGTGCCCACTGGGGAGGGAAAGTGAGACGTTATCCCTGGGGGGGCGAGGGGGGATGGCCTTGCTGCAGTCCCTTTTCCTCCATTCTCTTCTTGGGATTTTGGGCACATGCACCCGGTATGAGTTTTAAGCCACTGGGTCTAGGATTCCAACTGCAGTTGTCCATGTGGGAGTCCAACACTTTAACCACCATGCCGCCTGCTGGCCTCTTTGTTTTATAAAACTGGGTAGAAAACATAAATGAATATAGCAGCCAGCCATAAGAAGCTGAAGTATCATCAGCTTAATGAAAGAGAAACAATGCTGGAGATTATTTGATGTGCCCCAAACAGGATATCATTCCCTATCCCGTCGCACATTCACAACACTTGAACTGGTCAACTCTGAGAATTTGTGAAGAAAAAGGACCAAAAAAGACAGCATTAAAAATGTGTAAGAAGTGCTAAAAATACACACCCAGCGTTGTCTGAAAGGTGAGAGATCATTTCAGATTTTACAGTGTTTTAAAGCTCTCTGGGACAGAATTTCCACCCCTACCACTTCTGCCTCTTTATGCTCTGAACATTTAAGCAATGTCCGCCTCCAAGTTGTGAGGAATGCAAGATGTCGGATAGAGTCTGTGATTGATCTTGTTCTTTTGCTCCCAGTGAAATGATATGCAAACCATATTCTGCTTTATTTCTTCCGCTGAAACAATACACCAGGATCCCATTAATTTCTCCTTCCTAGATCTTAATTTCTCCTTCCGTGTTCACCCTTAACCTTTCCTTTCCCTCATGGGGGACTGGACTCTGTGCTGTCATCTATCTTGTGATTGGTTCTCCTGGATGTTGGTGGGTGATCCAGTGTTTCTGAGTGGAGGGAGCTGGGCTCTGGAGTGACCCAGACCTCCGCCTATCGCTGTGAGACTTTCAACAAATGACAAAGTCTTTGATCCTCTATGTTCTTACCTATAAAATGGGGATAGTGTGTGTGTGTGTGTGTGTGTGTTTGGAGAGGGTTGTTGTGAGGATTAAATGAGACAAAGCAGGACCAGTGGATGGCATAATGCTTATGTTGCTGGACTCCCACATGGCCGACTGTAGTTTGAGTCCTGGACCTGGCAGCTTGAAACTCATGCTGGGCACATGTGCATGCGTGCTCAAAATCCTGAGAGGAGCATGGAGGAGAAGGGATTGTGATGTGGCCATCTCCCCTGGGGAGTGATTTCTCACTTTCTGTTTCTCTGTCTCTGTCTCTCTGGTGAGCACACATGCCCTGTAGCAAAAATCTCTTTCAAAAGAGAGAGAGAGAGAGAGAGAGAGAGACAAGGCAATTAATGTCCCTACAGTAATGCCTGATGGGAAGTTATCCAGGGGCAGTAGATAAGGAAGCTCAGGTGCTGGGAGTAAGGCAAGAGGGAGGGGTGGGGACTGTGGAGAACCAGGTATATCACCTCTAGCTGCCTGTCACCATAGAACTGGATATTACTGAATTATCCAGTTTTATAAGGGAAGCTGGAAAGCTGGACTCTTTGGGCAAAATTCCTTTATTTTTATATTTTGTATATTTGCCATCTGTTTTTGCTAGTTTTGCAACTTTTTGTGAGCACTCATCAAAAGGTAGCTGGTGTTTTTATTTTAGATTCTTAGCCTATCATCCACGATCCAGAAATTCATAAAGCTCGAAAACAGAATTGTCACTGATGTCAGAGCCAAACTTGACCTGAAGAAGGAGGGGGGATGAGGCTAGCCATGGTTGCCCTTTATTCCACCTCGGGTTGCTTGTGCCTGTGTCTTGCCGTAGAAATACCAGTGTACAGGGCCAGCAGGTGGCATGGTAGCTAGACGCTAGATTCCCACCTAGCCAATCACAGTTCAAGTCCCTCTCCTGGTGGCTTATTTTCTCTCTTTCTCTCTCTCTCTGGTCAAATTAAAAATTAATACTAATACATCATAATTAATAAAATGTAAAAATAAAATAATTCTTAAAAAACTATAGCAGTGTGCTAGGTTACTGGAGGTTCCAAAGACCTTGCCAAGGTTGTGTCAAGATACTGAATCTGGAGGCCAGCAGGTGGTGTGGTGGTTAAGGCACTGGACTCCCACATGGCTGACCGTGTTTGAGTCCTGGACTGGCAGCTTGAAACATGCTAGGCGTGTGTCACGTGTGCCCAAGATTCCAGGAGGAGAATAAAAGAGAAGGGATTATAGTGTGGCCACCCTCCTGAGGGGTGATTTCTCACTTTCCTTCTCACTTCTCTCTCTGGTGAGCGTATACACCCTATGTCAAAAATCTTTGCAAAAAATTGGACATGCGTATCACTTTTCTAAAACTAGAAACTTGCATTTGGAAACACATTCATCAGAGTTTGGGGCCTGCATGAGTCTATGATTTTTGTTATTACATGAGTTCAAACTAAGCCAGGGGACACATCTTCAGCCGGTGGCAGTGAAGGGCCTTGCCCTTTTCCTCTGGTCCCCTGCCTGCTTTGGCCTCTGCATGGAGGTCTCCCTGAGCACTGGCCTAGGAGTCAGGACCTCAGGTACTTGTCATGCTGTCCTCATGAGCCTGAAAGCAGCTCTCTCTGCACTCAGGGCCTCAGTCTCTCCATCTGAGCCAGAATTTTATAATTTCTGAAAATTTCATTTGGTCAACCTTATCTCCCCACCCCACCTCCAAATAAAGAGATTAAGCACCAGCACTCCCTTTCCTTCCCCAGCTCGTAGGGGGGTGGGGGACAGAATATTTTAACATAATAGGATTTTTCCCCCTCCGGTTGGTAGGAATAAATCTGCAGCCACTGTTTTATTGGAAATCCCAGCTGAAAATAAAAATGGTGCAATTGAATATCAGATTTAGCTGGTTACTTACTTTGCACTGAGTCCCCAGGGCTCTGCGGTTGCTGGGTTTGTGTTGGCAGTGGGTGCAGTTGGATTTAAAGGGCCAAGCAGATGGGGTTGAGGGGCAGATGTCCTGACTCACTTGTACCGCTAGGGGCAGGTTTTTCCAACCTGGAGAAATGGGGCAGGCGGGTGGCCAACTCACCCCTCATGTGAGGCTGGTGGTCAGCAGGAGCCTGGTGGGTGACCGTGGGCAGAATGTGTGTGTCTTCTGCCTTGACTGATGGAGGTGTTCTGGGTTTCTTTTGCAGGCTGACGGAGCCAGTGCAACTGGAAGGAAAAGCACCGCCAGCAGGTACATCCCGCCCTGTCCCCTGCCCCAGCAGATCCCTGTCCCTCTCCCTGGTCTTCACCACTACCAGCCAGCACTCTGAACCTCAACCCTGCTCGGGATGGATGGCCGCGGGCAGCTGTCTTTGCTGAGAAGTTCCCACACTTCCCTGGAGGATGTGAGGTCTCAGGCAGCATTTTCCATGTGGCTTCTCTGGGTGCCTGTGACTAGAATCCAAGGGTGTCCCATTCCTCAGCTGGCCATTGGCTGCTCTTAATGGGAGAACTTAGGGGTGAAATGTGAGACCAGACGGAAAAACCTGGGCTTGATCCCACCTTCGCCATTACATCGTGAACTCTGGGGGGTAACACGCCATCTCAGACTGAACTCACTGGCGCACGTGCTTGGGTCACATGCTCTTCTCCCTGAACCAGTCATTCCGAAGCAAAGGGTGGGACACTGATGAGCCAGAATGGGGTCTGTCCTCACCCTTGAAGCTGGCAGGAGATGGGGAGAGGTGACTCCCAAAGGAAAGCCAAAGGGAGAAAGAGATGACAGGTAGCTTTGCTGTTGTTGTCACCACAGGTAGCACGGGTAGACCCTTGGTAAATGTTAGTACTGATGCTGCTGCTGTTCCATTAGGTAGAGTTAGAGCGGCCACATGACTTTTACTTGGGACATTGGAGGTGGGAGGAAGAGAGGGACAGAGAAGAGGTTGCTCCCTAGAGCACTTGCATAAAATCTGGAATGGGCTCTAGGGTCCCCTCTTAGAGTCGGGGGACAGGTGGTGCATGCTGAGAAGAGCGCCGTATAGCCCATGGAATGCTAGTTCTTTAAATGCTAATAGAGACAGGCTCCTGGTTCAGGTCCTGGGTGTGACTGATGTGATATACCTAGGTTCCACCTATAGAGGATGTAAGTTCACTACCAGCAACAATGGCAGCTACCCTGTGGGTTATTTTTAGTGTTATAAAATAACAGAATGTTAACAGAATGTAGTTAAGATTAGCGTACTGTATATCTCAGAGTAACTAATGAAGAGGATTTTGTTCCCAGCACAAGTAATGACAAATGGTTGAGATGATGGTATACCAGTTACCTTGATTGAATCCTTACACATTGCATTCTTGTACTGGAAAAAAATCACATTATAGTATCCCTACAAACATGTACAATTATTACATGTTAATAAACTTTTAAAGATTAATTAATTTTTTAAGACAGGTTTTTGCTGTAGAGTGTGTGTTCTTGCTGGAGAGACAGAGAGACAGAAAACGAGAAATCACCCTCCATGGGGGATGGCCATGCTGCAATCCCTTCTCCCCCATTCTCCTCTCAGGATTTTGGACACGCACTTACATGCGCCGGGCATGAGTTTAAAGCTACCAGGCCTGAGACTCAAACCACTATGTGGGCATCCAGTGATGTAACCATTATGCCATCTGCTGGTCCCAATAATAGATGTTTAAAATTTTTTTTTGGTGGGGAAAGAAATCTATTCTTTGGTCAAGTAAGTTTGGAGGGCAGTGCATTAAGCTATCAAGTGGGTTTCTTTGTTCTGGGTCTTTTCAGCACCTTTAATTTGTTAATGTGCATGCTTGAGACATCTCAGAGAGAGGGAAGAATGCCATGTTTCTCAAACTGACTGACCTGTTGTACCCTTTCATTGAAGTTCATCCCATCGAATGACTATTTCTTGGCACACGCTCTGGGAAACTATGGAGGAAGAGAGGAAGTTTTTGTAGTTCTTGTTTTTTGTAGTTCTTCGAAATGCATTTGGCTTCGGGTTGGAGCACAATTACGTGGGCAGCCCTGGTAGGGTGGGTTGAGGGTGAGTAGGATGGAGACTGGGCATCAGGATAGAGGTCCCTGCAGCCCCGCATGGCCTGGCAGGAATTTTATGCAGAGTCATATAATCTTTGTGGCAGTGTCTCAGCCCCTCTCGTGTAATGCTGAAATAGTCATAGGTAAGACATAAAGATGAGGGGACTTCAGAAAGTTCATGGAGAAGGGGAATTACAGCACGAGTTTACTGTGCAAAAGAATTTTGAAATCTATGCTTAGTTTTTCATAATACTCATTTTCTTTTCTTTACTCTTTCTACTTTTGCCAGAGGGTGGGGACACTCACTGGAGAGAGGATAAGTGAGAAATCACCTCTCATAGGGGATGGTCACACCACAATCCCTTTTCTTCCATTTCTCCCTCCTTTTGGGATTTTGGGTACACTTGCACATGTTCCCAGCGTATTTCTCAAGCCTCTGGTTCTGGGACTTGACCCATGGGCTTGGCTGTGTGGAATCCAGCAGCCTTAACCACCACGCCACAAGCTGCCCCCGTAATATGCATTTTCCATGAAACTGTTGAAGACTTTCGTATGTACGCGAATGGCTGTGGTTTGCCGACCCCCAGCCTCCATTGACTCCTGCCTGAGCCCCTTGGCACTGTGGTCCCTTTTGCTCAATGCTCTCCTCTCTGATCTTCCTGCAGTTAGGTCTCTTTCATCTCTCAGGCTTTGACTCAATCCTCCCTTCAGAGATGCTTTCTCTGAGCCCCTTATTCAGAGTATCTACGGCCCAGTCCAAGGCCTTCGGAGCCCGCTTATCCATTTATTAGTGCGCCTTTCTTCCTGTCTCTCTAGAGGCCAGCTCTGCAGGGGAGAGACCGTGTCTGTCTTGTTCAGTGCTGTGGTCCGTGCTGTGGGCCTGGCCCTCACAGACCCTCAGGAAATGATTCTGGGGTGGATATAGTGAGCAAGATGAGAGAAGATGTAGGCGTGACCTAGGCCAGGGAGCATGGGGCGGAATAGGGGGGGTGGAGCCCAGACAGAGGTGAGATAGCCTGGCTTGGGCCGATGAGCATGGGTGGTGACCCACTGACCAGCAGCTGCTGAGTGTCTGTGCTTTTCTCCTGAACCCTGGCTGTGGGATTCTGTGTAAGAACAGTGCATGAGGGAGGCTGCGGTCCACAAGGCAGTCCTTAGACTGTTGATGCCTGGACACGCTTCTGGCATCAGAATGTCAGGACTGGAAGGGACCTTGGAGCTTGTCTAGTCCACTCTCTTGTACAGATGTGAGATTGAGGCCCACGGGAGAGAAAGCCTTGCGTAAGGCCAGATGGTGAGTAAGGGGCTGTGTCAGACCTTGAACCTGCCAAAGCCAGTGCTTCCTCTTCTCAGCAGTGTTGTGCTCTAGGGAGGGACTAGACGGCCTCTCCCCTCCTCCTTCCACCATATTCAGCGACTTCTGTGGTAGGCCCAGTGCTGTGTGCTGTGGACTCAGATGGATCAGATGCTAATGTATTCATCCAGTAGACGTTCCAGGGTCTTCCATGTAGCAGGCACTGTTCAAAGGCTGGATCTAAAGCAGCGAAGAGACAAAGCTCCGCCCACTCCTCACTCTCAATCTCGGGGCGTGGTCTTTGCCCTCACACTCTGATGCACATACTTCTCTCACCAGGTCTCTGCCTGGTGACTGTAACCAGAGGACAGCAGACAGGTTCCCTGCAGTGGCCGAGGCTGCCTGCAGCTCTGAATTGTGTATTATCAGCCTAAGGTTGCAGTCAGTGGGGGAAGACTGCTGAGATCGATTAGAGATGCCTGCCCAGACAGGGGAGGGGTGGGAGGTATGTGTGCCATCTGTTTGCTTTATGCTGCCGAACTAGGCTGTCCATTACAGAGACTCAGTGAGCGAGCCCTGTGTTAATACCGTGGCACCAGTACGCACAGGAGGTCCTGCATACACGAGTTCTCCATCCACAGGTTCAACCGACTGCGGAGTGAAAGTAGGAAAAAAAAAAAAAAAAGGTAAAAATGAATAACATAATACAAATAATACAACTTGCAAAACAAACATAGCATAGCAAATATTTATATAGCATTTATGTTGTGTTAGGTTTGTAAGCAACATAGAGATGATTTGAAGCCTATGGAGGGTGTGCATAGGTAATGTACAAATGGCATTTTAAATAAGGGACTTTTTGCTCTGAAAGAGTCCCAGAGCCAGTCCCCTGGGATACCAGGAAGGGCCAGCCCAGACCTTAGGCTGTGTGTGACTCGAGGTGCAATAATGACTGCCTTTAGCTTGAACTTCCTCGTCAGGCGGTCGGCTCAGTCACTTACACACGTTAGGTCGTTAGCTGTGTGCAGCCTTGATAACCACCCTAGGAGGGAGGGCTTCTTACTCCCACTTCACAGATGAAGGAGTTGAGACCCAGGGAGGCTTTTGGTAGGGGCTGCCTCGTTGGAAGTAAGCAGTAGAGTCAGGGTACCTATCGCTCTGTCTGTGAGGTGCCCTTGGCCACCGTGCCTGCTCGCCTCTCGCTGTGATCAGTTCACACGTTTTATAGGTGTCACTGGAGCCTGGTAGGGCCAGGGCCAGGCTGTAGGTTGTGGTCCTGTCAAGGGCCAGGGCCAGGCTGTAGGTTGTGGTCCTGTCAAGAAGGTGGTGGTGGTGGGGGGACTCTGGAAAAGTCACAGGAGAGTGACTTTATTGATCATATGACTTATGTTCTGTGATTAAAACTCTTTGAGAGCTGGCCCAGTGGCCTAGTGGTTAAGAGCTGCAGATGCCACATGGCTCTGTGGTTCAAGTCCCCACCCTCGCAGCTTGAAAATACACCGAGTGCATGTGCATGTGTGCCCCAAATCCCAGCGGGTTGGAAAAATGAAGAAATTGCGTCGTGACCATGCCTCGTGGAGGAGGGCTTTCTCCTTCTCTCTCTCTCTCTCTCTCTCTCTCTCTCTCTCTCTCTCTGTCTCTCTGGTGAACTTCCATGCCCTCTAGCACATTAAAAAAAAAAAAAAAAAAGAGTGTCCTTTGAAAGACCAGCACACCGTTATTGAATAGTGAGTCTGTTCAGTCTGAGAGGTTCACACACTAAACAACGAGCAGCGTTAGTGGTGGCCACTGGTGAGTGTGTCCCTGGCCAGGTGCGATGTATCACTGGATGGGCAGACACCGTAGAGCATTAGAGCTCATTTAGTTCCTGTTCCTGACGGAGAAACAAAGATCCCAAGGTTTCTGAACGTTGGAATTAGGCTAGATAGCTCTAGGCAGGAATGACCTTGAAGGCCCCCAAGCCTGTGCATGGCCCCACTCCCAGCCTTGGCCCGGCGCACTCTGTATTTACACCGGGGGCTGCTTTCATCCCAGTGCCTTCCTTTTGGCTTGGAACGAGTGATTTTGTTATTTCTCCAGAGGGCCTCTGGCTAACCCCCAAAACCAACAGCATGGGCTGCTAAGGAATTAGTGTTAAATGGAGGGGGACAAGGAGAGGTGGTGTTTCTGATCTTAAGGAACAACCGAATGTGGTTTGGGTTACTTCCCTGTAACTCAGCCCGGGTCCGTTTTACAAGACCAGTGATCCTAGCACTCGAGGTTAATGCTGACCTGGCGCACAGGTTACAAATCACGTAGCACAGCTGCAGCCAAACCTCACTCCAAGGGGCGTGGGGACTGGGGGGCTGAACTTAAAAATTCTAAAGGAAATACAGCTTGTATAATTAAGTCAGTGCAGTTACAGGCCTGCTATAATGAAGAATTGCTTTTTTTTTTTTTTTTTTTTTTTTTTTTTAAGTTGGCTGAAGGTTTTCAGAGCTAGAAGGGCTCTTGATAATCTAGTCCAGCCCTTTCATTTTGGAGGGGAAAGCAGGGAGAGAAGAGGTTAAGGGCATTGCTTCGTTGTATGTACAATCGCCTAAGAAGCAAGCTGGATCTCATAGACAGGGAGGTTAGGGGTGGTGGGGAAGAAGAAGATAAAGCCAAGTCATACATTCATTCCACAGATACTTTCTGAGTGCCTACTAAATGCCGGGCACTGTCATAGGTCCTAGAGATTCAGCATGAACAAAACAGACAGAAGTTCCCACCTTGCAGGGCTGGTGTGCTCGCCAGAGAGACAGTGAGAGGGAAAGTGAGATATCACCTCCCGGGTGTGGGGCGGGGGGAGATGGGCAGGGTGGCCACAGCCACAGTCCTCTCTCCTCCATTCTCCTGGGATCTTGGGCATGCATGCACACGCGTCCAGTGTGACTTTCAAGCTACCGGGTCCAGTACTCACACTGCGGCCGGCCATGTGAGAGTCCAGCGACAGAACCGCTATGCCATCTGCTGGCCCTTATAGTGCCAGTCTAATGGGAGTGGAGCAGGTAGTCAGACCCCAACTTACAGTGGTTTTGATTTAGGATCTTTTGACGTTACGATGGTGCAAAAGCAGTTCAAATTCAGTAGAAACTGTACTTCGAGTACCCCTACGACCGTTCTGTCTCACTGTCAGTGCACGCAAATATACAACAATTAGTTGTGAAATAGGCTTTGTAATAGATGATTTTGCCCAACTGTAGGCTAATGTACATGTTTTGAGCGTGGTTAAGGTAGGCTGGGCTAAGCTAGGGTGTTCAGTAGGTAAAGTGTATTAAGTGTGTGTGTGTTTTCCCTTTTAGTGCCAGAGGGTGCAAATATTCGCTGACAGGGGGTGGAGGAAGCACTCTCCTTTAAGGCATGGTCACGCCATAGTCTCTTCTAGGGTCCCTACATCCTGTTGGGATTTGGGCACACATGGACATGTGCCAAGAATGGTTTTCAAGCTGCTGAGACCAGGATTCAAACCCTGGTTGACCACGTGGGATTGAGCACCCTTAACACCAGCAGTCAGGCTGCTCACTGAATGGATTTTTGCCTTACTGTGTTTTCAACTTACAATGAACTTACCTTGATGTTTACTGTAAGTAGAGAAACTTCTGTAACGTAGACAAAACTGCCGTCAAACCTCACTTATTCTGTATGCTTGTCAGTCTGGCCATGGTGGTGCAGGTGGTAGGGTGCCACTGCACCATACTAGAGCCACACAGGAAGGACCTGGGTTCAGTTCCCAGGTCAACGTGAACATGCCAGAGGAACCCGTGGGCATGACCATGATCTCAGCTGGTCAGAAGGCTGACGTGATGAGGCCCTGACGAGGGTCCCTGTCTCTGTCTCTCATGAAATAAATAAACTTAAAAAAAAAGATGGAATCTTGTCAGATGGTAACAAGTGCTCTGGGTTGGGGGGGATCAGAGAAGGGCATAGGGAGAGCTGGAGAGGGTGTGGTCTCTAATTTGCGTGATCGGGAAAGATGTCACTGGGAAGGCGACTCTTGAACAAGGACCTAAGGAGATAAGGGACTGGGCCGAGCAGTCATTTGGGGGAAGCAGATTCAGGCAGAGAGAACAACAGCAGGTGGGAGGTCCTGGGGCTGGAGTGTCCAGTGCTCTGAGCAACAGCAAGAACCCCGAGGAGGCCAGAGTGGCCATACAGGCCCTTGGAGACCGTTGCTGGGACTACCCTGGGTAACATCAGGATCTGAGCAGACAAGTGACTCAGTGTGATTTGGTTTGAAAAGGCTCATCCTGGCTGTCAGGAGGAGAATATAAGCAGCAGGGGCAGGATGTTACAAGAGACGTTGCCATGGGGTCAGGACAGACAGGACCTTAGAAAGCAGGCTTAGAGGTGATTTTCTGAAGGGCTGTTTTTTTCAGGCCCGAGGACTCCAGTTCAGCAAAGGATTGTGTGACGCCTACATCTGAAGCTGCCCAGCTATTCCTGAGATGGCCCCAGAGTAGAGCAACCATCCCCTTATCTCCCCTTATTCTTGGTGCCTCCTCGCACTCCCTGCCTGGTCTGTTGGTCTGTTGGCTATCTTCATCCCTCTCAATAGCCCTGCTAAGGGCTAAGCAGCTTAGTGCAGAGTTGAGTCCAGACTGCCTGGGTTCAGGGCCTGGCACCATCCACCGCCTGGCTGTGTTACCTACTCTCCCCGCACTTCAGTTTCCTCATCTGTGAAAAGGGAGTTGTATGAATACTTCCGTCACAGTGTTGTTCTTGAGGATTAAGTGTAATAATAATGTGTATACCCTTTGCACGAGGCTAGCCTGTAGCAGGTGTTTGATAAGCATTTATTTTTATCACTCCACGCTGGATTCCAGTTCCTAGGAGGAGAGTAGGGATGAGGGAGGAGAATGGGACAGAGCTCAGGCTCGTTGAGGGCCCACCACGATCCAGTTGCTGCCTTAGGCCTGCCTCATTGGATCTTCCCAGCTGCCCTCTGAGGTCTGACTGGTGTCCTTTGTCAGAGAGAATTGAAGGACAAACATGTCTGAGGTCCTCCCAATAGTGAAGTGACTTTGGACCTGAGTCTTAGCCTTAAAGCCGAGGTTTTTCATCGATGGGCCATTTAATCTGACCATATGTGTGCAGCTGTATAATTATTCTTTAAATAATGTCTTCTTGGTTAGCATTTTGGTTTTCAATAGTAAAATAAAAGTAGCCCTAAACTAATTTCATTTGCTCAAAATTTCACAGTAACAGGGGACCTGGTGCTTATCAGCAAACTGAGGCATTGGCAGGAGGATTTGAAAACTGGGGATACTTGAGTTGAGAAGCCTCTTCCTCTTGACTCTGGGCTTACATTCCTGTTACCAGAGCTCAGATTTGATTCCAGAAATGTATATTCTCACCCTATCAGACTTTGGGTAGAGTGTGTCTCCCCAGATCATAAATGCATGTTAACTTGGTGTGTGTGGGGGGTTGCATACTTATTCCAAAGAGACCAGTTACTTTCCTGGTGGGCAGAATTCACTCTTTGCTTAATCAGTTACCATTAAACCTAGACTCTACCCTGTAAGTAGGGCAGATTCTTGAAAATTCATATGCAGCCTTGGGATTGCCCTCCTGAGACAACACAGCAACACAAACACAACTCACGTACACCAGAATCTGAGTCATTTTTGCCAAAGGGCACTTGAGTGTGAGGTGGTCCAGCAGGGGGAATTGACTAGGGGATCTAGGGAGCCTCTGCTCTGCCCACCCACTCAGCAAGTCTCCCTCTGATGTTCCTTGAGCAAATTAGAAAACAGTTGTGGGGCGGGGGGGGTGACATGGTGGTTGGAGCGCTGGACTCCCACATGGCTGATTGTGGTTCGAGCCCCAGACCTGGTGGCTTTCATTCTCACTTTCCCTTTCTCGCTCTGGTCAAACTAAAAAATAATAATAAACAAAATAAAATGAGTACTTATTTTTTAAAGCGATTTTTGCCTTAGGGCATGTGCACTCACTGGATAGACGGAGACAGTGAAAAGGAAAGTGAGAAATCACCTACCAGGGGGATGGCTACGTTGCAATGCCTTCTCCTCCTGGGATCTTGGGTATGCACACACATGCACCCAGAATGTGTTTCAAGCCACCAGGTCCAGGAATCATACCGCAGTCCGCCATGTAAGAGTCCAGTGATGTAACTGCTATGCCATCTGCCAGCCCCTCGTGAAAAATTCTTAAAAAACAAAACAAAAACAAAAACAAACAAGAGCCTGTGGTTACAGGTTCAGAGTATTTGGAAGCCTTGGCTTTTGTTGATGGAGCACAGTGTGGAGAATGGTAACTGGGAAGGTGTGACCTGGTTGCTTCTTGAGGGCCTTAATGACAGAGACCCTTGATCTGAGACGGCAGCTCAGGGAATTTTCATGACCTCTGCTGTGGGTCTGGCTCTGCTGATGGAAGAGAACATCCTCGCTTGCAGCCTGAGCTTGCTCTAGCCGATGGAGCGGGATAGTTAAAGATGTCAGTACACCCCACACCCACCTTGATCATTCCTGCTGCCCATCCTGCGGTGAGCTGCTTCAGTGGGCCGGCCATCTCTCCTCCTCACCCTGTCATGGGGAGGGACCATGCCCGGTGTGCCTTGGGTTTTCATAGGGGCTGACAATTCCTCTTCCGCTTTCACTTACGAGTACTCTCTTGGGGGCGTCTAGAGCATCTTTTTTCCAAGTTTAATCAAATTTCATTTTTTGTCTGGCAAGTGCTTAGTAGGGACGGGAGAAAAGAATTAACCTTTATCGAGTCCCTACTGTGGATGCAGCATCCTTCTGGGAGCTTGACAGAAATCTGTCCTTTTAAATTTTTTTTTCCTTTATTTATCCACGAGGAAGATGGAGGGGTACGGGACAGAGATAAGCGTCCTTGACGGGGCCTCCATGCCACAATCCACTCCCAGTCTCCACTGGCCTGGATTATGGGGGCACGTGCCTGGAGTACTCCTAGAGGACCCTGGACCTGAACCCAGAACCTTTCCTGTGTGGACCCAGTCATGTTACTGCTGTGCCACTTCCTGCCTTCACCCCTTTTTTGCTTAATGTACATCTATCCTTTAATCTTTTTAAAATTTTTTGGTTATTTAAATTTTTTGCTATAGGGTGCATATGCTTGCTGGAGAAAGACGAGAGAGAGAAATCACTCCCCGGGGGGGTGGGGGGGCGGGGGCGGGCCACACTGCAATTCCTTCTCCTCCATTCTCCTCTTGGGACTTTGGGCACATGCACACACGCGTCTGGTGTGAGTTTTAAGTTGTTGGGTCCGAGACTTGAACTACAGTTGACTACATGGGAATCCGGCAGTGTAACCATTATGCCATCTGCAGGCACCTGCCAACGAAGTTCCTAGCTTTAACAGAAGGCCCCACCTGCTGTATTTCAAGGTATGGGACTCGATGGGGCTGCTCAAGATGCTCGTTTTTCCCTATTTTAGGTTTCAGTTACCTAGGGATTCTATTCTTAATATTTAAATCTCAGTGCTGCCTTTCTGAGCCGTAGTATCTCCCAGTGTTGTGGCTGACTGGTACCATACACTGAGGAAAAATTAAGTGCCTAAGAATTATCTCAAACTAATGATATATTTATGCATTGTAGGTTATTTTGAATTTCTAGACTGTTAAGAGTTGTTTAATAGGTTAATGGTTTTAATCAGTCTAATCGTTTAATAGGTTAATAGTTTTACTCGATTAATCTACTCTTTTCTCCTTGACTATTTATAAAAATATATCAGTGATACATGACAGAAATGGATGTGCAGAGAATTTTGAGGGTTATTAAAGAACAAGTGATGGGGTGAGGATTTAAAGTTTTGCAGAATAGTAAGGACAGACACAGGCCTCTTTCCCAGCGTTCAAAGACACTGTGGTTTTACTCCAGGCCCTTCTAGGCTGCTGGTGAAGCCACGACCTTCCCCCTTCCCCTCCCTGTATGATTTCTGTCCTTGTCACTAAACAGGAGACTCACTATCCAAAGGATAAGTATGAGTATGGCAGCCGTTTGAGACCATATCAAGGAGAGGGTGACAGTGAGTTCAAAGCTCATGCGTCTTTCTTGTGGAAGAGTTGGAACCCTTCCTTCTTTCATTTCATTTCTCTGTTAGTTTGCCAAGCACCTGGCATATGCCCAGTTCTGTTTGGATGCTAAAGAGATAGCAGGAGATGAGGACTCTTGGAACTTCTGGTTGTTTAGTCATTTATTTGTTCATTCATTCAACAGGTGTTTTTATTATTTTGTCTTTTTTAAAAAAAAAAGTTTTCTGTCTTTCTTTCATGAGAATGAGAGACAGAGAGTGCAGGAAAGACAAGCACGCTTAACATGGTCTCATGCACCATCCCTCCCCGCAGCCTGCATGTATGTACTGGTTGACCAGGGAACCAAACCTGAGAGCTTCCAGATGGTTCTGGCATCGCTTGAGCAGTGTGTTACTGCTGCGCCGCCAGGCAATCATATTTTCTCTTCTTTTGAGAAAACAAGAATCATCCAGATGGCTGACAGCCCGGGCTCAGAGTCAGGCAGACCTGGTAGAATCTTGCTTCTGTCTCTAGAAAGCTGAGACCATGAAAAAGTCGCTGTGTTCCTCTGATCTGGTGTTTGTATATGTGAAACAAAAACTGCCTACTGCATAAGGCATTGTACAGAACACTGAGGCGGAGTCTGTATGCCAGAAAGTGCCACACCTGCCACTGGTTGCGTCTTCCATGCCTATGTCATCTAAGCCATTGTCATTGTTACCACCAGCATCAACTCCATGCTATGAGCTGGTGCATTTACATCTGGTCATTTTCTGTTTATATCCTTGGCAGACCTTAGCCTCCACCTGCTAGAGGCCAGGCACAGGGATTCCAAAGGCAATAGAATAGGTAGAACCCTGCCTCTGGAGGTCTCAGGACTGACATGGAATTACTCAGAGGGCAGCTGTGGAGTTTGGAGCAGAAACACATTAGAAGCAGAGAGAAGTGATGCCAGAACCACTGATGTGAGACTTCAGGCTTCTGGACTGTTGTTGGAGAAGGCAGCCCACCCTGTCCCCTGTGGCCTGAGTCTGTGCTAATTGACATTTGTCATGGTGACCCCACATCCTCAAGAGAGAATATTTGAGTACTACGAGGCTACTTTTTTGGCATTTCAGAAAGGAGGAAAAATCAGTTGCACTTTAGGAACTTTTCACTGGGAAAGATAAAGATAAAACTTTGACACTCAAGAAGTAAGTGTCATTTAACTCAGAAAACTGGCTTTTGTGAGACATCCCTGGCCCGTGTTAATACTGAAGGCCAGACGAGTGAGACATTATTTAGTTCCGATAATTAAGAGACAGCAAAGTCAGTGACAGTGAGGGTGACGGTGATGATGGGCACCCCTAGGACATGCGGGCCTTGGTGAGCCACGTGCCAACCACTGCTCCAGGTGTGGTGAATTGAGGAGACAGTCTCACGCTCTTGTAGCTCACATTCTAGTGGGAGAAACAGACGGTAGAGTGGACAGAGAGGTAACAGGAGATGTTGGTGAGGTTAACACTGAGGAACCAGAGATGGGTTTTGAACCCAGGAGTGATGGGACGTGACTTGTGTTAACAGGCTCTCTCTGGCTGCCATGTTGAACGTAGATTTCAGGGCAATGGCAAGGGCAGGAAATGATACCAAGATGGGAGGAAGGAAGTGGCTTAATGGGAGTGGTGGCCATGGGGTGGGGAGGAATGGTAGGTTCTGGACATACTTTGAAAGTGAAATTGACAGGATTTGCTGGTACACTCATTGGGGAGTAAGAGAGGAAAGAACACTTGCACTCAGTTAATTGGTGAGCGGGCAAGTGGGAAGAGCTCAAGGACTTGGTCAGCCACCAGCCTCTGCAGCAGGGTAAGCATAGCCCCTGAGGTCATACCTGGATGTGCATTCATCCATATAATAGTCCACATACCAATGCATTCAAGGAGATCACATCTCAGCTCAGCTCGAGACCAGCTAACCCTCATTCCTAAGGAGTGGAGTCTTTTATATTTTTCTTTTTGCGAGAGAGTTTTGCTATAGGGTGTGTGCACTTGCTGGAGAAGAGAGAGACAGAGAGACAGAAAGCAAGAGAAATCATTCCCCCACCCCCACCCTGAGAGGATGGCCATGCCACAATTTCTTCTCCTCTATTCTCCTTTTGGGATTTTGGGCACATGTGCACATGCACCTGGCGTGAGTTTTAAGCTGCCAGGGTTGGGACTCAAATCGCAGTCAACTACGTGGGAGTCCAGTGACATAACCATTGCACCATCTGCTGGTCCCAAGAGTGGAGTCTGTTAATGAAGTTTTATTTCACAGGGAATTAACCAAGTCATTATTTGCATTTGGTGATTAGAGTGTGTGTGTATGTGTATATATATATTGCATTTCAATAACTTTATTGAAAGGTATATCTCTTAGTACCAAAACATAATGATAGTTGGTTAGGTTATCACTACCAACTCAAAATTAACACTGTGTATTCACAATATTGAAATATATCAACGTTTTGGGAAAACTAAAACATTCTCCCTAAAACAAGTTTTACAAAAGTTAAGATATATTGTGGTTCTTTGGTTTCTTTTTCAGTGCTTGCTTATCAACAGCCAGTCAAAATTGGTTAGAGCCATTCTGGATGGTAGAGTATTTTGTCCTTAATGTTGTTACTGGGGGGGTGAAGAGCCAGAGTAAGCGATACCCTTCAGAGGAGGTGCAGAGGTCCACAGACAGTCTTGGGGCATAGAAGGACACGCTGCTCCCAGCTGTGTGAGGACAAAGACACACCTAGTCACAGAAGTCGTGCCTCTGTAAGGGCCTTGGATATCTCAGATTCAGCTCACTCATGCAGGTGGAAAAGCTGAGTCACGGAGAGGGTGGCCCAGGGAATCAGCAGCAGAAACAGGTCTGAAATCCAGGGTCCTGAGAACTTCTCCTATCGACTGTGGCTTGGTAGGACTTCAGGTGTCAGTATTTTTGGTGGAAGGATGTAGAAATTGTGCCCCCAAACAAAATTATTGGCCTCAAGTCTCACCCGGGACTCTCCCTCCACCGTGGTTGCATGTGTTCAGGCCCAAATCCACTGTGTTAATCCTTCTGCAGCTCTAGGAAGAATCTGTTTTTTGCCTCTTCCTGCTTTCGATGGCTGTCAGCAGTCCTTGACTGGTGGCCGCATCATTTCAGTCTCTACCTTTGCAGTCAGGCTGTCTCCTCCTCTTCTCTATATTGGTATGTGTCAGATCTCCCTTTCTCTTATAAGGACATTTGTCATCACATTTAGGGTTCACCTGGATAATCTGGGATGAGCTCAGTCTCAAGAATCATAATTACATCTGCAAAGACCCTTTTTTCCAAATAAGGTCACATCATAGAAATTCTGAGAATTAGGAGATGAGCTGTCTTTTGGTGGGGTGGAGGGCAGGCACCATTTACCCCACTACAGGGAGGAAGAATCTCAAATATATGTATTTTATGAAATATATGAAAGCAAAGCCGTGCATGTGGAAGATGGAGAAAATAGGGGTCTTAGAGCACTACCCAACACCACCCTCTCCATTCCAGCCTCATGGATGCTTGTGGGCCATTGCTCTGGAACCTCTAGACCTGTAAGGAACACACTTTTGAGAACTGCTGCCTTAGAGAAAGACCCAGGCACTGACCAGCAGACGGTGTAATGGTTACATTGCTGGACTCCTACATAGTTGATGGTGGTTTGAGCCCTGGACCCGCTGACTTGAAACTTATGCCGGGTGTGTATGCGTGCATGCCCAAAATCTGAGAGGAGAATGGAAGAGAAAAGATTGTGGTGTGGCCATCCCCCATGGGGGTGATTTCTTGCTTTCTGTCTCTCTGTTTCTCTGGTGAGCACATGCACCTTAAGACAAAAACCTCTCAAAGAAAGGAAAGGAAAGGAAAGGAAAGGAAAGGAAAGGAAAGGAAAGGAAAGGAAAGGAAAGGAAAGGAAGGGGCAGGCACTTACAGAACTCCGTGGGCGGGTACCTACTCGGTTTGGCTTCTCTCGTGGCAGTAACCAGTGACCGCAGATAGCATGCACTTACTGAAAAATAGCCTTTCAGTGCCTGACTTTGGATTTTATGTTGAAGTGTGACTCGGGTTAAATATAAAATTCATAACATATCTTGAGCAACTATTTTGTAGTTATCTATATATAAATCTATTTTACAGCGACACAAATAGAATAGATTATGGAGTGTCAGCATGTAGATAGATTCCAAGTGCTTTTTCACTAATATACCTAATGATTCGTGCTGAGAATATCCAAGGGCTCCACTGTACATTTAAATGGATATAATTAAAATAATGAGCGCTATTTTAAAAAATGATATATGAAAAAAAATTTTTTTAAAGAAGTTAGTAGGAACTGCGCCACTAATTCAAAGTGATATAAGTACTTCTGCAATTCCATTGTTATTAAGACACCTAATTAAGTGCAGAGCATCCGAGAAAAGCAACATTTGGGCTTGTAAATCTGATGCACAGAAGTCGGAGGAAGAGAAAGAAGTTGCCCATGTCCTTGGAGCCGTGAGGACTCGGGGGTGTCACACTTAAGGGAGCGGAGGGTGATGTGCTGTCGTGCCCGTGGGTGTGACAGAGAGGCTCACGTGGCTCCCATCCTCCGTGGGCTAAGTCAGGAGTCAGGCTGGCCGCACAGCTGCAGCTGTGTTTGCCCCCTCTGGTTTATTTGAGGTGGAGGGCATGGGTACAGGAACTAAGATTCTGCCTTCCCGTGGGAGGAAGCCATTGCCCTGCACCCTAGCTCCAAGCCCCAGGTGTTAGGGACACTTCAGGGCTGGTAGTTCAGTGGCAGTGACAAAGGATGGGGAGTCAGGAGCTGGGGGTTCGAATCACAGGTTTTCCCATGCCCTGTGCCTTAGAGAAGGCCTTTCCCAGGTGCATTTATGCCCAGGCCTGTTGCAAACAGGTGACTGTCCATTCTGCAAACCTACCTCGAGGATCCACTCTGCCTTCCAGAGGGCCTCGGGAGTCCCAGAAGGCTCAGGGTCCAGTGCTTGCTTGCCAGGAGGCAGGTATTCAGTCGATCCCGCAGCAAACACAGGATGCGTGGTGCATCTGTTTACCGTGCGCCTGCTGGCTGGTCTCTAGGGTGTGTGCAGTTCAGTGGGTCAGTAAACAGCCAAGGTATTTTCAGAGAGCAGCCGAGACTTCAAAGGAGGGCAAGGAGTTAGAAGTGAGACTGGGAGGTCCGAAAGGTGACAAGTGAGTAGAGATGGATTAATTAGGACATGCTGGAAGGATGGCTTTAAGAGAACCATGCCAAGAAAGCTGGCATTCATGAGGGGTCTAACTCTGACTCCAACCAGCTGAGAAGGCTTCCCAGAGGTGAGGCAGTCCTCGTAAACCCATGTCATCAGGATGGCAGAGGCCATCTATGGAGATCCAGTCCTTCAGCTCCCTGACTGGGTGCCTTACAGGCATTGCCTCCCACCCCCACAGCTGGCAAAGGTCGTGGTCATCCTTTACCTGACAAGCCAACGGAGGCCCAGAGAGGGGAGTCTCTTGCCCACGTTCATAGGATATAAAGGTGTGCAGGTGAGAGCCACACCCAGTCTGTCTGGTTCCAACAGACCCTCTCCCCTGCCACTGGGATGTCTTGTGCTAGTGAGGACCTGGAGAGCCAGCGGGGCCTCAGTTTGTTCAGACAGGATGGTCAAGTGCTCTTAAGGTATCAGGCTGGGATGGGGAGATCGTGGGCGGAGGGCATTATATCTGCTCTCCTCCTGTCTGCACCCAGCGAACCTCAGGGTGGGCAGGACTGGCTGTTCATTCTTGGCCAGGGAATAGGAACTTGAGCACCTTCTCGCTACACCAGGTGGAATGATGGCCATTATGGTTTATTACCGGTTTCCAGTGGCACAGTAGTCTTTGAGCTATGAGTAGCTCCAGACAAAGTCCTCCCTCCCACATAGTCCTGGATCCTGTTACCAAATAGTGATGGAGCGAGGGTTTGAACCCCCATTGGTATAATTCCACAGGCCATGTGCCAAAGTCTGGGCCATGTGTTTTAGTCTTCTGTTTTTTATTTTTTGCGGGCGGAGGGCGGGTCATTAATAACAATACCACAAACTGGGTAATTTATAGGATTAGAAGGCCAACTTAGCTCATAGTTTTAGAGCTCCAGTGTCAAGAGTCTGGGGACCAGCAGTTAGCGTAATGGCTGTCGCTGGACTCCCACATAGTCGACCGCGATTCACGTCCTGAACCTGGTGGCTTAAAACTCACACTGGGCGCGTGTGCGTGCGTGCCCAAGATCCCAGAGGAGAACAGAGGAGAAGGGATTGCGGTGTGGCCATTCCCCCTGGGGGGTGATTGCTCGCTTTCTGTCTCTCTGTCTGTCTCTGTCTGTCTGGCGAGCGCACGTGCCCTATAGCAAAAACCTCTCCAAAAAACAAAAAAAAAAGAGGATGAGGATCTGCTTGTTGATGGAGTCTCTCTGCAGGGTCCCAAGGTAGCACAGAGCATCACATGGCAAGACAGAGCAAATGTGTGTGTGCTCTGATCTCATTTGCCCTCCTTATAAATTCACCAGTATTCCATTACGGGGACCCCCACTTTGATGATTTTGGAGCCATTCACCTTCCAAAGGCATTGTTTCTAATCCTATGGTTGGATTATATTTCCACCCTCTTAATACCATCACAACCAAATTTTGGCACATGTATTTGGGAGGGACATGTCAAACCATACTGAGCACATAAGACCCTTTCCTTTCGTCCACATAGGATAGTAGAGGCCCAGCTGCAGTGGCAGATGCTGGTTGAGGTGGCTGCTCGGCAGAGGGAGACCACGTGGGAGGCTTGGTTCCTAGCCCACCCTAAAAGCAAGGCATGGTAGCGTACACCTTTACTCCCAACCACTTGGGAGGCTGAGGCAGGAGGATTGTGATATAGCAAGTCCCAGGCTAAAAAAATCTATGGCAGTTACCAGTAGAATGTCTTGGGTAGCCACTGTTCTAGGCCATGACCTTGTGGTCTCTCCATCACAATGCCATGGCGGAGGTACTGTGCTTATCCGCCGCATGCAAATGTGAAGGCTAAGGCTGGGATGGGGGAAGTCGCTTATGTAGGAACCCCTCAGATTGCAAGTGGCAGGTCCAGATTTCACTCTGGGATGACCCAGCTTCCATTTCACTTCATGGCATCTCATTCTCCCCAGAGGGCAGCCAGCCTCTGCCTTCTGCTCCTAGGGCATCCCCTTCTGTTGCTGGCTGGCTGGCAGGAGTTTGTTCCTTCTCGAAAGCTGCAGCTGTCCCCTTAGGACAGCTGACCTGCCACCATGGTTATCTCTTAGAGTCTCACAGAACTCTGCCCTGTGATGGCCCAGCAGGCCCAGGGGCCACTCTCCCCTCCTTGTGAGCGTGTTTAGAGTGGGAAGGGCTCCAGCTCAAGACGCATCATCCCTGTGGAGGCAGCAGCACCCAGCGAAGCCAGGGTGCCCTCCCACCTTCCTGCTCACCCACGAGCACCTTAGTGTGGACTCTGTTCTGGATGCAGAAAGTCAAGAGTGGGTAATGGGGAAGGGCTTCCCCTGCAAGTTCCTCTCCCAGTCCAGGGGCCTCCCAGCGGAGAGCCAGAGCGCCTGCAGCAAGCCCTGGTCCCACCTTTTACCACCGTGTGACTTCGGACATGGCATTTCACCTCTCAGGGCCTCAGTTTCCTGGACTGAAAAATGGAGATAAAACCAGGACTCCCCTACCAGGGTCGCGGCTGAGGATGAAAGGAGTTAGTATGTTAGAACAGCTCCGGGTACATAGGAAGCTCTATTTAAGTGCTTCTTAAATAAATAAAGGAAATGAATTCTGAGGCAATTGCGTCATCCAGTTTTATGTTCCTGCTTCGGAGAAGGGCAGAAGCCCAGACAGTGTCTGGTGGTCCTGACGTGGCAGACACAGTGCAAGGAGCCATCTGTGGGCCTACTGGGTGCCGAAGATGCTCACCAAGTGCATCCTTATGAAGAGCAGTGGCGGTGGCCATGGCTTGGGAGTGGTTACAGCGCAGCCATTGTACCAAGTACTTCCCGTTAGTTGAATGTGGTCTGAATAACAATCCTGTCGGCCCTATTTTGCAGATGGAAAAACTGAGCCTCCGAGGCTAAGTGGCTGGCCTAAGTCACACAGTAAGGAAGTAACTGATGGGACAGCTCTTGGCTCTCGCTGGCTTCCCCCACCTTGCCACTTCACTCCTCTTCTATCTGTCTGAGTCCTGGCCTCCTGTGTTAGTTGCTTATGCTGCCGTAACAGAACACCCTAGACTGGGTGCTTAATTAAATGACAGAAATTTCTTCTTCACAGCTCTGGACGCTGGAGGTCTGAGATCACAGGGCCAGCATGGTTGAGTTCTGGTGAGGGCCTTCCTGTCTTACAGATGTCCGCCTATTCACTGTGGCCTCACACAGAGGAGAGAACGGTTCTCTCTCTCTCTTTTAATTTGCTCGAAAGTGCATGTGTTTTCAGGAGAGAAAGTGCAAAAGTACCCCTCATGGGTCATGGTCACATTGCAATTCCTTCTCCATTTCTCTCTCCTTTTGGAATTTTGGGCATGCCCAGTGTGTTTTGCAAGCTGCAGGGTTCAGGACTCAAACCACACAGTTGGTCAAGTGAAAATCCAACACCTTAACCACCACACTATTGGTTGGCCCCCTTTCTTCTTCGTCTTCTTTTTATTTTTTTTTAAAGTTTATTTATTTATTTTAATTTTTTGACCTGAGCAGGATAGAATGAGCAAGAGAAAGAGAGAGAGAGAGAGAGAGAGAGAGAGAGAGGCACCAGGTCCAGGACTTGAACCATGGTCAGCCATGTGGAAGTCCAGCAGCCTTAACCACCACACCACCTGCCAGCCCCTGGCCCCTTCTCTTCTTATGAGGCCACTAAGCCCATCATGAGGGCCCCCACTCATATGACCTCAGTTAACCTCAGTCACTTCCAGAAACAGTCACATTAGGAGATAAGGCCTCGACATGAATTTTAGGGGACACAGTTCAGCCCATAGCACCTCCAAATTGACCTTTCTCAGTCCCTCCTCTTTAGCTGGGACCCTTCCCCTCTCTCCATTAGGTTTCCCAGCCTCTCTCCACCCTGGGAGAAAGCCACAGCTGGGAAGGAGAGCAGATCTGGTGAAACCCGTACTCCTGTGATGGATGGAGCTGCTGAAGCCCAGAGAGGAGAAGGGTCTTGCCCAAGGCCACACAGCAAGGCCACTGCATGCCCGCGATCGGGGCCTGCATCCCTGCCTCCCAGCGTAGGCACTTCTGCTGTGCTCCAGTTGGCATGCCAGTGGGCCCTGCCTGACTGCGAGTCTGGGCCTTGCAGTTCAGTCCAGGTGCTTCTCCAGAGCAGTGGAAGGGGGCTGGACATGGCTGAGACAGCATCCCCAGACCCAGGGCCCAGAACATGACTCAGATTTCCCTGTGTGTGCACGTTCGGCTCCCCCACCTTGGAAACAGAAGTTGTGGTGGCAGGAAGTATGAGGGGGCCCTGAGGATAACCCAGAGAGTCATGCTGACAGGAGGTGATTCGGAGTGGCTGCCAGCGACCTGGCTTCCTGCCTTGGCCTGCCCTCAATTTTGTGCAAAATTTTGGCCTGGGTAAGTCACAGCTCTATCACAGGCCTCCGGGACCTCACACGTGCCTGCCCGCCTCAGGTTCGACCTCAGTACCTTGAGGATGTTTTCTGATGTTGGAAGAGCCACCTGCCTGCCCGTGCGTCGGCTCCAGGACATCTGAACTGCACGTGCCCTTTAGGAGTGTCGTTTCCCCCTCTGTAGAACAGGAGCAGGGACAGGCTTAGATGAGCTCACAAGCCCTTCTGCCAACGAGCAAAGGGAACAGCACGAGACGCTTCGTGTACGTGGAATCACTTAAACCCTTGCTACTCCGAGTTGGGTTTGGGGATTAACAGCCTGACTTGGAGCTTGTTGGAAATGCAGACTCTTGGGCCCCACCGCAGAGCCGCTGAACCAGAGCCTGCATTTGATGAAGAGCCCCCACAGTTTTGTGAGTGCGTGGAAGTTTGAGAAAAACTTTCAACCAGCCAGGGTGCCCTCCTAGGGCTCTCGTAGCTCGGGTGTGATAAGTACAGATACACACGTGGCAGTGAAGCGACTGAGCACACCTGGGCCTCTTCAGACCTTTGCTTTCCCGCCTATACAATGGGTGGTATTGGAGCTCTCCTTGCCAGTGGCTTTTGAACTGTTCCTTGGAAGAGGAGGAGCCTCAGGGAAGTCCTCGGGGGCCCTGCCGTCCTCTGTTGGAAGCCGTGCATGTGGGCTGGTGGGCTCCCGTGTGGTTTGCAGGGCAGCTATGGGGTCCACCCTGAGCAGACTCTTCTTTTCCAGGGAGCGCTTGAAGCGCAGCCAGAAGAGCACCAAGGTGGAGGGCCCAGAGCCTGTGCCGACCGAGGCCTCGCTGAGTGCCGAGCAGGGAACGATGACGGAGGTGAAGGTGAAGACTGAGCTGCCTGATGACTACATCCAGGAGGTGATCTGGCAGGGCGAGGCCAAGGAGGAGAAGGCGGCGGTCGGCAAGGATGGCACTGGCGACGTGCCCGCCGAGATCTGTGTGGTGATCGGCGGTGTCCGCAACCAGCAGACGCTTGGTGAGCGCCCATCCACAATGGTTGGGGCAGGGACCAGGGTGGGAATGTGGGGCCAGTGTCCTGGGGAGAAGGGACCTTGCGTGTCTGCTCCTCGCTGGCCGAGAGAAATTTCGATGGCTCCCCTCTACCCTCCGGGAAAGAGCGAAGCTCCTTAGACTTGCCTTTGTACAAATTTAGTCTGGAGATTTCTTCTCTTTCTGTCTGATGCAGCAAAGCCCTATCCATCCACCAAGACCTTATTTAAGTCAAATGCCTGCAACCTTCTGTGGGCCCAGTGGCTCCCTCGTGCCTTGGGGCTCCCACACCCTTGCTGGGTCTAACACAGCCCTTATCTAAGGCCCAGGATCTTGAACGCCTGTTTACCTTTCTCTGACCTTGGCTTGACTAGGGACTCTTGGGGGCAGCTCCCAGTGCAGGTCCTGCCCGTCAGGATCAGATCAGCAATGGACCAGTCCTTTTCTAGCCTCTTCTGTCCTGGCCCAGACTCAGAAGAGTTCTGTGGACACTAGCTTCTTAGCGATGATTTCTGTTCCTCACCACTTGAGCACAAGTCAGGACTCCTGCATTAGGGCCGGGTTCACAGCCTCAGAGATCTACGAGGCCCAACAAACATTTTTTATTATTATTATTATTATTTATACATTCATTCGCTATATTTATTTAACTTGTAGAGAGAATTTACCCAATATGAAATACACCTCAGACCAGACCACTTGAGAATACTATACACATTATCAACAGGTAATAAACCATTTCTGTATCTCACAGATGTCTTACTTCTCTACTTTTCTTCCTTATTTTCTTTCCTACACTTTTCCCCTCTCCTACCCTCCTTCTACACTGTCTCCAGTGTCCATATCTAATTTCAGTGCTTTTATGTCCTCCAATCTTTCAATCTCTACCACAGAATACAGGCAGTTGGTATATATTAAATGGAGACATACAGTGTCTCTCTTTCATAGCCTGGCTTGCTTCACTCAGCAATAAATCTTCCATATTCGTCCACTTTCTATCAAATGCTAAAGTCTTATTGTTTTTTATGGCTAAATAGTATTCCATAGGGTATATGTGCCACACTTTTTCAATCCATTCATCTGTTTGTGGACATTTGGGTTGTCATGAATAACCAACAGGCATGTTTAGTGTGTAGAAAGGAACCAGAGGACAGGTGATGGAGATGGTGTGCAGTGGAGAACTCACATTGTATGTGCAGAGTGTGGTGGCTCCTCGGTGCCACCCCAGTGGTTGCCAGGTGGGGAGATGGGCTCTGTGTCGCCAGATCTCTAGACAGATAGAATGCCCAAAATGAACATTCTGATGTGACATATTTTAGCTTTAGATGTTGGTAACTGATTCGGTGTTTGAACTCTGCCAAACAGAACTTATCTGTGGATCAGAGCCATTTTAGGGGCTACCGTTTGCAACCCCTGGTTTGTGAAATCAAGTCCACGTTTCTCAGCCCAACATGGAGGTCTTGCCTGGGCTGGCCCTGGACTTCCATCCTCAAACATACCTTCCTCCATGTGTCCCGTGTGTGTATGTGTGTGTGTGTTTAATTGCTATATAATAATTGTACATATAGGTGGGATACAGTGTGATCTTTCAGTGCAAGAATACAGTGCGGGGTAATTAGTATCTTCGTCATCCCCACCATGTGTCATTACTGTGCATGGGAAACGTTCCAGGTCCTCCTTTTCAGTCACTCTGAGATATACAGTAAGTCGTCAATTGTATTCAGCTCTGTTTTCTAACATTAGACATTGCTTCTCTTAGCTAGCTGTAATTTTGTTTCCACTAACCAGCATTCCATGTCTTCCTAGGAGTGCCTTAGACTCCCTGGGTGCTGTTCTGTGCATTCAGGGCCTCGTGAGGAGGTTCCTGGGGCTGTTTCATCAGGTTTGGACCCAAGTCCTGCTGCCTTTTCTTCCGAGCTGCTGGGAATTGGCTCCTACCCCTTTCCAGCTGGTCCTCTGCTGCTCATGGCATCCCGAGCTCTGTCTGGTCATTGCATCCCACTCACAGCGATGCTTTTGTGCCTTCCTGCCCCATACTGCCTGCCCTTCTCTCCAGCTGCCAGGAGGCCTTGGAGAAAACAGGAGTGGCCATGTTGCTGCCCTGTTACAAGACATGGGGCACCCTGCTGGCTCTGGGGTCAGGGTGTGGCACTGGGCTTCTCCATGGCCTGAGCTTCTAAGCCCTTTTCTTGCTTCTGATCTCCCCAGACATTTCATCCCAGGGCAGTCTGCTCTTCCTATACTTCACTCATACTGTTCCCTCTCTAAGGGAATGCCTTTGCCCATTCCCGCATGCCCAAATCCAGTCCATCCTTCAAGGCCAACTCCAGTGCCACCTCCTCTCAGAAGCCTGCCTTGATCACTTCTGGTCAGAGAGATCTGTGTCTGCCTTGGTCCTCAATTGGGCCACTTTTCATGATCTCTTTAGATTAGAGGAGCCCTGTCTATGCCTGTCTCTGTCACACGGCTGGGAGCCCCTAGAGATTGGAGCTCTAGGACCTGCCTGATTTCTGACTCCAAACTCCGTACTTCATGCCACAATACCCAGCCAGGTACTTGGTGGCTTCTGGGAAGTGATGTTGACCTTGGTGTTGTAACTGGCAGGACAAGGCTAGGATATGCTGCAGTAACAAAGATCCTCAAAGTAACCAGAGGCCTTGTAGCTCCAAACCACAAAGGCTGGTGTCTTATACTATGCGTCCATCATGGGTCCACAGGCAGCCCTGCTCTGCTCTGTACCCAGGCTAAAAGAAGCCAGCAGACAGGCTGCTCCCAGCCACGTGGTGAGAAAGCAAGCCCCAGCAGGACTCACACTGGCAAGGCCCTGCTGCAGCCAGAAGCACTGGCCAGAACTAGGCACGCAGCCCCACCCAAACTCAAGCAGGCTAGGAAATACCATCCTCCCCTGTGACAGGAGGGTGAACCAGAATGTTTGGTGACCAGCAGGAGTGACCTACCCAGTGCTTAATGAGAGAAGGTGTCTGCAGAGGCTGATGCCTGGCCTCCTCCATCAGTAGTCACTCCTCGAGGTCTGTGCTAATCCCTAGGGAATTTGCTGTTTAATGGAAGAGAGGACACACCCTTGGTGCCTTTGGTGAGCCTGTGTCAAACTCATTAGACCCAGTAGCTGTGCCTGTCACCAGGGCATGCCCAATGAAGTGTGACTCAGTCCTGAGTCATGGTGGAGCCCTCTGATTTGATGGGGACAGACTTGAGCAGCCAGGTCAGGGACATGTGGGACGTCTCTCCTAGCCAGCTACCTGCATGGTTAGCTGCCAGGACCCTCAGGCCTCAGACCAGCCGCCATGCTGGTTTCCAGTTTCATAGCAGGGTCCTTGGCCTTGCCATGTCTCAGTGCCCTCATCTGACAGATGAAGCATGGTCCCCGTCCTGACCTCACAGGTGTGGGACCCCAAAGCACGGAAAAGGGAACAGTGCATCATGAGGAGAGCAGACTCAGAGCCTCAGCATGGGCGTGAATCAGGCTGTACAGTTTCACAGGTATGGACCTCGGCAAGTGGCGTGCCCTCTCTGTGCCTCAGTACCCACTGTGGCTCTTCCGTGGGGTTATCTGGAATGGAATATGATGACGTATGCTTGACACGTGCTTAGTAAACACGTGATTAGCTGGTATTAGCAATAGTACTAGGATTAATAGTAGAAGTACCTCTTCAAGGGGAAGGAATAGTTTCTGCATGTTTATGTTCTCACTAAGAAATAAGCTGATGTGTTATAGAGGGAAAATGGGATGGGAAGAAAGTTGGCACTGGGTAAGGTGTCGAGGACATGGGTTCCGACGGATCTTCCGTTTTGCCGTCTGAGAACTAGATCAGGAAACCTATCTGGTCCCAGTGCCCAGCCTGATACAGCCTCCCTGTAAACCAGGACTTTGGGTATGTTGTGAAACTTCTGAGTAACCTTTTCTGGGCATGTCGAAGCCCCCGTGACAAGTACAGTGGAGTTGCCATTTTGGAGTCTATATCCAGGCAGGGCCAGAACATTCCCTGTTGGTTATGGTGGCTCATCTCATATCCAGAAAGGCAGGCCCTCCTGCCTGAGGGTGTGGTTTCCAGGGTCAAGCTCAGAGGAGGCTGGTCTGGCCCCCTCATCAGGAAAGAGAGGCATTAAAAAAAATCAGAGTAGAATTGAACTCATCTGAAGGTGGTAAGTATATTTTGTCTTGTGGGTCAGTCCAAGCAATTACTCCTGGCTGTTGGGAGTGCGAGGATTCTAATCAGTGGTGTGATTGATTATTGATGTCTGCCCAGGATAGAGAAGTGGGCAGCTGGCTACATACACTGTTGATGTGAAACCCCACTGCCCTCACTTTGTAGAGGAGCAGAGGAAGGCCCGTGGAAAGAAATAAAGCTACCAAGGGCCACACAGCAAGGTGGGGACGTTTTCTTCCATGTCCCAAATGGCCCATGCCACCTCGGAGCACCTCTTTCTGAAAGTAAAGCAAGGAAAGGAAGTGCTCTGGGGGTTGTCTGGAGCAGAATGCTGGTGAGAGCCCTGGCTTCAAGTGAGCCTGCAGCCTGTATCCTGAGCTCTGGGCCGCTCACAGGGAGCATTCACACATTCTCGAGGCACTTGCAGGGTGTCCCAGGTTCTGCAGATATACCCTGAGCTTTGACCACCAGGGAATGGCCCCCTTGAGAATTTCATCACCCAGCCTCGCTCAGAGATCAGAGGCTGGTTCTGCACTGAATAGATTAACAGTTCTCTTCAACCATGAGGGAGCTTCTAGGTCCTTACTAGCCCTTTGGTAGTCATCAGACAGACAGTGTCCCCAGTGCCACAGACATCCAAGGCACTTCCTGTGGAAGAGTCCAGGCCATGGACACACGGGTGCATTTGGTAGAGCTCCTCAGGCTGGGAGAGCGGGGGTGGGCGGGTGGGGGAGTTCAGGGCCCAGGAGGCTAGCTGCTGGTTTTCTGGGGTTGCTGCTACTTCCCTGCAGCCCAGAGAAACCCTATGTGGAGAAAGTTATCTCACTCTGAGAAAGACTGTCACTGCCTTTGGAGCTGATGAAGAGTTTGGGGGCAAGACTCCAAGCTTTTTTTTTTTTAGCAAGAAGAATAGAGAGGAAACCAAAGTTGGCAACTTTGCTGGCTCAAACTAGAAGTGAAAGGAAGGGAGTTAGCAGAGGCCTGTGCTCACCTGACAAGCCACAGAAACAGCTCTGCACAGCAGCCCTGAGGGGCGGCAGACCACGCTCCCTGGAGGTTGCAGAATAGAAACATGAGGCACTACCATTGCTACTCCCCAGTTCTGGGTTGGTGTCCCAACAATGGACCACAGGATCCTTCTCAACATGGTGCACCAAGATGTCCTTGTCAGTCAGCTAGAATTAAACTACTGGAGCTGCCGTCCTTGTCCTCGATGAAGACAAGGCTGGCCGGGTTTCCAACCACTAGGGCATTCAGCCCATGGGCCATTTCTAAGAGACGAGGATTCCATGATGGTGGGTAGAACGTCCTGGCAACCAGCGGTGTTGTTCTCCGTATTGAAGACCCCTGGCCTCGATCCTGAGGGGGTTACAGATGAAGAAGCCCAGGGAGTTATAGGTGCCTGCAGACCTGAGCTTCACCATGGAGGGAGCGAGTGGCCCCACTCAACTAGATTGCCCTTCAGATGAGGGGTGTGGCCTAGCCAGATCATTTCCAGAGGGTGAACTCCTGCAGAGGAGCCCTGTGGAAAAGCTAAGGGCTCTTTGTGCTGAAGAGCAGACTGGGACAGTGGAGGGTTGAGGGGGAGGATGACGGCCTCTCAGTATTCACAGCTTATAGCATTTTGCAGGGGAAGGCAGAGCACATTCCAGTACCCCCACCTGTTACCTAGATGTCACAAGGAGGTGATTTCCGTTCAGTGACAGGAAGGACTCTGTGACTGTGGGAACTGGCTCTGGACCTGTGAGGGAGTCAGGAGCCTTGGCGCTGAGTGAGCAGAATCAGCCGCTGCAGACAGTGCAGGAAGGACTGTCACATCTTCAGCAGGCAGTGAGCTTTGAGCACCAGGGAATGGAGGTGTTTGCACACAGTCAGGGCCTTCTGGGGAGGCGAGACGAGGAGGAAGGGGCTCTAGCCATGGCTCTGGAAGGAGCAGCAGAAGAGCATGACAGCCACCCGACTGAGCCACGTGGGGCTTGGCCTGTGACAAACCAGGCAGTAAAGGTGCCAGGTCCTGCTTCCTAGTGCCAGCTGATAGTTAGTTTCCTGTTTCAATAGGTTGTTGGCAGGGCTTCCTGCCTGAGCCTGCCAGAACCAACGCTCAGCCTTTTGCTGCAACCACTCAGAAAGGAGAAGTTCTGGCCACCCTCCCAGCTGTGTCCTGCCTCTGTTACTGACTAGTGGTCTGAGGCAGGAAGGGGGTCCCTAGGCTGTCTATCAAGAGACCCAGGGACTAACCTTTGCATGGCCTTGGATAAACCCTTTAATCTCTCTGAGCCTCGATGCCTTGAATAGTCAGTGGCGTGTCATAAAATCTGTCCATGTTTTCAGTAGGAGTGTCAGGGACAGAGTGAGGTTAAGAGGTACAGAAAGTCTTTTGAAGGAAGGACAAAAAGTGCGAACAATAACTGGGATTCGCTAAGCCCTCAGGGCATTGCTTCCTCTGGGGTTCCCTCTGGAGGGATAGGAACCTAAAGGCCAGTGTTTTCAAACATTATTTTTAAATAATTATTTATTTAATTTTAATTTATTATTATTATTTTCATTTGCTATAGGGCACATTGCTCACCCGAGAGAGAGAAAGAGAGTGTGAGAAAGCAAGCCACCAGATGTGGGACTTGAACTGCAGTCAACCATGTGGGAGTCCAGTCCCTTAACCCCTATGCCACCTGCCCCCTCCTCAAATATTTTTTGTTTAACACCTCCTAAAAGAAATTTGACAAACTGTATGTTCTCTTCCATCTTTTTGAGTTGCCACCAAACATTGTTTACCCAGAGTTTAAGTAATTGTAAAGGATATCATTTCTGGAATATTCTGTTGGGTCGTTGGAAAAGTCATGATGCATGTTTGCATAGAAAAACATAGAAAAAATATGTCATGACTTTTCTGACAATGCAGTATATTCTGAAAGCGGCATTTTGGAAATAGAACAATGAACTACTGCCTTAAATGTATTCAGGGGACTCCAGACAGCACTATTCAATCTCCGTCTCATCACTTCAAAAACATAGGAACGAGTTCATCTTAACAGTCAGATATTTTACATCTTTCCTCTTTTCTCCTTGAACTTGTATTTCCAGTCCACTTCCCCCACAGGATTTTATCCTAATGTAATATATTTTTTATGCTTGAAAGTCTTTTATTGATCACTGTTTCACACTCATCAGCCACAACAAGATGTATATAAATTGAAGTTTCTTAAAAAAAATATTAAAAAAAGAATTTCCCGGGATCATAAAACTCTCCATTTGAAAACATTTTACTTTCCAGATTGAGTTACTAGCATAGAATTCGCCCCAAACAAATTGAGATAAATAGTAAATGTACATGTAAAATAATATTGAAAAATGTACTTCTTAATGAAATGGATAGGGCCTTATTTCTTTTTCAATTGGTTTGTGTATCTGTGAATTAATATTCCTTATTGGAAGAACGAGAGAAATTCGGGATTTATTTAATTCCTGTGTGTTAGTTTTTGGAGGTAGAAGGGCTTAGAAAACTTGCGCTTACATAAATAAGAAGCTGGCAACCGGCGGGGTTTGTTTTCATGGTGTCACTCAATTCTTTGATCTCCTTCCAAGTTGTGTGCCAAAAATCACATGGGGGCCATCATCAGACAGTATTTTTAATGGTCTTGTCGCTGACAACTCTATTAGCTCTCTTCAATTTTGCTGAAAGCAGAGGATTGCAAACCACCCGATTTGGAAAAAGGAGTTGTTCCTAGTCATTAGAAATGCTCACTTTCTATGCCTGACACCGATATTTCCAGTTATCTCTTTGCTTGGAGTCCTGAGGTTTTACTTCCCTGGAAAGGCCCGGTAGTAGGATTAGGGGTGTTTAGAATTATCTTTGGTTTGTAACATAGGGAAAAGGTGGAGGTGAGAACCAGCCTGGGCTGCTTCCTGTCTGCCGTGCCTTCTGGCCTGTTGATGTTAGAAAGACTACATTTGGAAGGCGATGGCTTGGGGACTGGTTCTCTTCTCTGTCCCAGGAGTTTGTGCTCCACAGAAGGTACTGGGTCTCAGTGTAAGCCCAGAGAGCCTCAGGACACCCACGTGTCCACAACTCCTCCTACGTCCCTGTCTTGCAGCAAGCCCTGGGCCCAGCTCCTGCTGCAGCTTCAAACCCAGAGGGCTGGGAACCCCTAAGCATTTGCTCTGTGAACGGCAGCTCCTCAAGTGCCCTGAGCTAATTACAGGACTACCTGTTGTAAGGAGCCAGCTCTTTGTCCCTACTCCTGTGCTTTTCTTTTCTCATTCACCTGCTCTGGGGTTCTGTCTCGTTGCTTGCTGCGTATCTGAAGGGTGTCAGAGCATCTCTGGAGCCAGCTGGTGATGATAAGAGGAAAGGCTGCTACTCCATTCCTCATCCTCAGTTATCTTCCTCACCTCTCTGTAGACCCACCTGGCCTTACCTGGTCTGATGCTCCAGGGATGGAGCTAACCCAAGGCCTCTGTCAGGTGCCCATGGAAGGCTGGATGAGTTAGAACGAGTCTCCCCTGCTGGTTGCCAGGGTGGGACCTGTAGATCCTTCTTGCATTACTAGTGATAGCGGGACATAGAGCAGGGACACAATTTGGCTCACGTGTGCCGGTGAGTCCTGCTAGCCGTGCCCTTGGCTCTCTCTGAGAGTCCTGTGGTGGTTCCATGGCAGGAGGCTCTGCTGTGTTGCAGAGCTGGGGGTGCTCCAGGACTGAAAAGAACATGGCTCATTTGGTGTTCAAGAGGCAGCTTGTGGCGGTAAGAAGGCTCTTGCCCTGCAGGCAAGTTGGCTTCCGCCTACCTTCTCATCAGCCACTAACTGAGCAGCACTACCCCTGGATGACCTGGCTTCTAGAACGTTACGCTCATCCTTGAGATCGGTGTGGCAGTGGCATTGCCCCAAGCTCATGAAGGCTTGTGGGAAGATGAAGGATGGAATCTGAGCCGGGTATGCTTAGTCAGTGGCAAATGATTGCAAGCACCTTCTCCTCCTGGTGCTTTCCAAGAGGCTGACTGCGTGGCTTTGGAGAAAGTCATGTCTGAGCAACCTCTGGCATGATGTGTTCCTGCTTCATCCTCATTTCTCTTATCCTTAGGAATGGGGGTGATAATCACCTGTGTCTGCTGGAGTTGTGAGAACGCGCCAGGCTGACCTGAGAAGCCCCTCCTCCCAGACCCTGCTCCCACACCTGCCCCCGCCTCTGCTTCCCCACCTGTACTGTGGGTCAGAGGCCAGTCCTATGCAGAAACATTGCAGATAAAATAAGATATGGGGCCTGGCACTTAGCAGGCAGGTGATGGTATTGACCGCCACCATGCACAAAGGAGAAAGAGTGGCTGGGGGCCGGCAAAGGGAGGAGTGTGCTGAGCGGGAACCTGGACTGGGGCACTACTTCCACTGAGCCCCTGAGGAGGTCATTTTGGGCCCTGCTGCTCCAGCCTGGGGTCCTTGGTGGCCATGGGCCAGGAGACACATGCAACATGGGTTATGTCTCCTTGGAGGGTCATTTTGTTGATAGGCTTTTGGGGAGAAAATGTTCCCATTATAATCATGTAATGAATTAGAATCCAGAAAAAGCACACAAAACTTCAGGGGGGTTTGGCCTGTCGTTGCTGCTTTTTGTCATGGCCCAGCTGCCCTGAGGAGTGTGGATGTCTCTCTTAGCCAGCACGGGGTCTTTAGAGAGGAGGCACAGAGACAGTGTGGTTCTGTCCACCTCTTTAACACCTAGCTGGGGGAGACTGAGGCCCCCATAAGCACAGATGACCAGCCCACTGTGGTCGGAGCCCCTCTCCCATCCAGCCGCCTCTTCCCTCACTGCCCAGGCGTTCGCCAACTTCAAAGGCTCTTTCTGGTTTCTTACGGAATTCAGATGGAAAAGCAGTCGAAGGCAGCCCTCACAGTGGACGTGTGCGAAGCCGGTGTTCAGGGACCTGGATTTTTGACCAAGCGTTGAGAGATGCATCGGGTACGTGATGGCTGAGGGGCAGGGCCTGATCGGGCCCAGCATGAGGGGGGCACAGCTGGGCGGAGCCATCTGCAGACCCCCAAGTAAGCAGGTCCTACTAGCATCTCAGGGCCGTGAGATGGGGCCACCCTCCCAACACCCCATCCCTGCCATGTGCAAGCAGACATGAGCCTGCCCTGGGACCTCAGGTGCATGTGGCTGTTTTAGGGATGATAAGCATTTAGAAATCTGCAAGTCTAGAATGTCTGGACCATCCCAGTAGTACTTCCTGTCGGCTGCAACTCTATGATCAAAATGAGGGGACAGAAGGGGCCCGTGGTCAAATGTGTTTGGAAGACCTGGGTTAAAGCAGAGCTGGCCTCATGACTACAGGACTTATCAGAGCCCACAGCCGTGCCCTGAGACTTTCTTCATACTGGTTCAGATGCATTTGGGAAGCTGGTTTTCAAAGGAAACACTTTGGGAACCGTGGGTAGTCACAGTAGCTGCCCTTCCTTGAGTGGCTGGTGTATTCCAGGGCCAGTGTTGAGGGCCCTCGTTTCATTGCTCACAGTCCTCTCCCTCCCCCGAGGTGAGCACATTCTTTCAGAGGAAACCTGAAGTGTGGGAGGTTCCTCGGTTTGTCTGGGAGCTCCCCCAGCTGGTATGGGGTGAGCCAGGGTTTGAACCTAGGTTTGCTGAACTCTCCCCACCCCCAATCTCTGTCCGTCAGGCCCTTCCGCAGTCTCAGTGTGCATGAGCTGCAGTCTCAGGTGTGTGTTCTGCCAGCCCGTGGGGCTTGGTCTCTAGCTTCAGCTTGCCAAGCAAGGGGACAGCCTGATGCCGAGGAGCCTCCCTGCTCCCACCATGGGGTGAGCCTGTGAGCAAGGCTACACATGCCCTCAGATGCTGTCCCTCAGGACATTCCTGGAAAGCCATAGGGTCTTGGCTTGGTTCTAAGAAGTGTCGACTCCACTGACCCCGGGCCCGGGCCTGCCAGCATACCCTTGCTGCCCTAACACCATCACTCTGTCTTGTCCCTGTGCCTGGCGGCCTGTCTGCTTTCCGCTAGACGGAGGCGGAGGCCGCATCTTGCTCATCGTTGGGCCTCGGTGCCTGGCACGTTGCAGATGCTCAATAAATTCTCAGTCGGCTGAAGGGAAATTGGCAGATGCTATTGAAGAGTGGGTGGAGGCAGCAGGAAGGGAGTTGAAGTCATTATTACTCGGTGACAGACAAGCACAACAGCAAGACACCCTGAATTTACGGGGCCCTTGCTGTTGCCTATCACCGGGCTAAATACAAAGAAATACGCAACTTGGTCTTTACCCTCCACACGGTTCTCCTTTTCCCTGCGTGACAAGGGTGATCCACGTGCAAACCCATAAATAACAGACCTCTCTGTTTCGTTGCTGTGAAGATGACAGTGTCCCCTGGAGGGACTCACAGTAGCCACAGTGGTACTGGCTACTTTGCCAGCTGACCCACCTGTGGTATCTCATTGATCCTGACACCAGTCCTGAGATGCAGGTGTCACAGTCCTGTTTTACAGCTGACAAAGCCAAGGCCCGAGCAGGTAGAAGGACAGGTCTGTGGGCACACAGCCAGGCTGACAGTCAGGCTTCATGTCCATGCTCTACTGGCCAATCAGCTCCTCAAGTCCACGCCCAGTAAATGAGCCTCTGCTTCAAGGCGAGACCAAAGAGAATTGGAGTTAATGACCTTGCAGCCCCGCGCTTCCGCCAGTGTGCCGAGAATGCTGTTCCCACTCACACTGTCCCCACCGCAGTACTCCTTATCACCCACATTTCCCAGTAAGGACACGGGTCCAGCCAGTGGCAGAGCTGGCTTCCATCCCAGGGCTTATTCTGAACCAGTGGTTCCAACACATGGGTGCTTGGTCCCAGAATTTCCCAGGGCCTTTTTGGAAAACGATTTCTAGGCCCCGTCCCCAGCCCCTCTAGAGCCTAAGCCTAAAGAGAGGCCATGGCCTCTGGATCCGCACAAGCCCCTTGGTGTCCTCTTAGGTGTGGCCCAGGTGACGCCAGGTTCTGCACGAGGGCTCTTGTGGGTGGGATGGGCAGGCTGTTGTCCCTAGGGGCCTGGGTTGGCAGGGTCTGCTGGGCTCTGCTTGGCTTCGTGCCGTGGACGCTCGCCCTGCGCTCTGCCGGATGGGCTCCTCTGTCGGAATGCCCACAGGGAGTGCAGCCGTCTCGGCCCACCTGTTCCCAGGAGAACGGCGCCGCAGGGGCTGGAGTCAGGGTTAACACCGTGTTGGTCTCTGTATGTCGGCAGGGGAATGGGACAGCCCCTCTGCGAGTGTTGGGATGTCCTCTTCTTGTAACACATGTCAGTAGCTGGCCTGGGCACCTCCTGGGGAGAGCAGGGTCAGTCCTGTGAGGCAGGCACATTGGTCTCCACTCTACAGACAAGTTGACCGAGACGTAGCGTGTCTAAGGAAATGGCCAAGGTCATGCTGGTAAGTGGCAGAATAGGGACAGAGACCCAGGTGCATCTGCTTCAAAGTCTGTCCTCTAAGCTCTGTCCCATCCTGGCAAGGAAAAGGAGTGGCTGGAAATGCTGTCATGCACATCAGTGGTTGCTTCCTCCCGTGGAGGCGTTCACTCTTTCCAGAGCATGTTGACGTTCACCCCGTTTTTCTTCTCAAGGTGTGCGTATGAGAGCTAGCTGCAGACGCTCCCTTCTCCATCTTACAGATTTGGAAACTGAGGCCTCGGGGTCGGGGGGCCTGGCCTGAGATCACCCAGAGAGCTAGAGGCCGGCTTCCTGGCTGCCAGCTCAGGGCCACTTCCTTGCTTTCCGGTGACCATCGTGCCCCGTGACAGTCTGCTGTTCCCGGAGGCCTTGCCCATGGTCGTGACTGACCTGTCCTTTCCTCTCTGTTTTCCAGGCTCCTATGAGTGTGGAATCTGTGGCAAGAAATACAAATACTACAACTGTTTCCAGACCCATGTGCGGGCACACCGAGGTGAGCGGGGTGTCCCTGGGGAGAGTCAGTGGGGGACGTCTTCATTATCTGCCTGCTTCCCACCTGTGCCCTTGTGGTGACTCTGGAGGCCCTGGATGCTCCAATGTCCCTCTTCCTGGCAGGGAGCTGGGGGGAGAGGAGCCGCGTCCCTGATGTGGGCGAGCACTGGGGGAGGGAGCCCCAGGACAGGCACCGTCCCCGCCTGCAGGCTCCCAGTCTCGCCTCCTGGTACCCACAGTCCCCCAGGGCTGGGATCATGCTCCTGGCTCTTGTGTGCTCCTGTGGCAGCCTCGGGAGTGGTGCCTGTGGCCACTTCCCATCCCAAAGATGAGGAAACCGTGGCTCCTGCTCCTTCCTGAGCCTGGCCAGCCAGGCACAAAGACCTGGCTGACATTAGGGGCCCCTGGAAGAACTGTGAGACTGTGTCCCCAGCATCTTCCCAGGTCTACTTACTGCCAGCTGCCCCTGCCCCACCTGTGAGTTCGCTCTCTTCCTCTCTTGCTTTGCCCTGGTCCTGCCATCAGCCCCGTCCTTGGCTTACCTAACTCTTCCCCACTCTCTTACAGATACCGAAGCCACCTCAGGGGAGGGAGCCTCCCAAAGCAGTGAGTACCTTTCCCTCCTTGTGGGCTGGTGGGGGCCGAGGACTGGAGTAGGAGGAAGAAGAGACTCTCGTCCCCTCCCCCCAAAGTGTCCCTGGTGGCCTCTGCATGACATGTTGCTGAGTCCAGGCTCTGGGATCACAAGGTCCTTATGAAATCGGGACACAGTACCTCAGGACAGCTTTTCTCAATCTGTTCCATGGCGTGCTTGTTCTGGGAAGATTTGTCAGCAGGGGGTTCTCTGGTCAGATAACTTTGGGAAGACTTGCGTCACATGAAGGTGACAGGATTCCATGCTGTAGACATTCAGGCCCTCCATGGCAGAGATGCCTGTACATGTGCAGAGGAATCCAGGAGGTGCCCTCTTAAAGGTCCTTCTGCCTCTGACAGGTGGGCCTGGGGCTTCAGGGCTGGTATTTGAGAAGCGTGACGTTTACCTTGGCTCATGAGGACCCACAGCCACGAGCCCTCACCGCCTCCGAGGCGTTGGCAGCAGGGACAGCATCCGCTGCTCCTAGGCTTGGCCTGCCCTCCCTCCAGCTGTCAGCCTCGTGGGCCTGGTGGTGGAGACCAGGGTGGAGTCTGTCCCCTTCCAAGAACACTGTGCTCTGGAAGTCCGCGTTCCACCCTAAGCGTGTCCATCAGGAGCGCATGTGCACGTGTCCTCCAGGAGCTGCAAGCTAGAATGTTCTGAGCCTGCTCTTCCTGATAGTGCCAGACTCCCATGTGCCCGGCTCTAGTGCATGGATAAGTAAGGTGTCATCTTCACATGAAGGACCACTGTGCACCTGTAAGAAAGAGTGACTCATAACCACGCTCTGCAGCACGCATGACGCGCAAATCTAATGTCGAGCATCCAAAGTCAGATACGAAAGAGCCATAAGATCTGTGAATGGAGAGGATAAAAGTAGGGATAACCAGCTGACGCTGGCCGGAGTCAGAAGAGGCCACGCTGGGCAAGGGACTTCTGTGCCTCTTTCTTGAGCTGGGTGCCTGGGAGTTCTTGGTTTGTGAAACTGAACCAGCTGTGTGCTCCAGACGTGCGCGCTGTTCTGTTCGGTGTTAGCCGGCTGGTTCTACAGAGGTCTGCATGGTCGGTGGGTTAGACTTTTTAGGCCAGACGTCTCAGTCACCACTGTGTAGCCCTGCCCTTGTAGGAACACAGCAGGCAGATGTGTTCATGAGTCCTTCCCAAACAGATGGTGGGTGGGAGGGACCCGAGTCACCATGAGCCAACCCTGTTGTATGTGTTTGTGACACCACCATAATAAGTTTTTTAAAGATAATAAATAAACCTTATCTCTCAAAAAAATCTCACAAAATAGTGCAGTTTGAGGTGGTGCCTTGGGATCAAGAAGGTTCTTAATTGGGCTGGATTCTAATAGCACTTCCTCTAAGGCAGGGGTCCCTAACCCCAGGCCATGGACCAGTCCTGGAGGTACAACCATGTACCTACCAGGGTGACAATAAATGCATTGCTCTTGGATCATTCTCAAAACCATTCCCCACCCCACTCCCAGTCCATGGAAAAATTGTCTTCCCCTAAACCAGGCCCTGGTGCCTTGGAGACCGCTGTTCTAAGGCACAGCTCCATCTACTCTCTACTTGGATTCTTTTATTTATTTTTAAAAATTTATTTATTTATTCGGAAAGAGAGAGAGAGAGACAGACACCCTCATTGGGTCTTTATACTGTGATCCAAACCCAGCCTTCGGCGGCTGGAGCCCAGGCACGTGCGTGCACCTGTTGTTTACAGGGAGGCCCCCGGACACCAGCCTGGGTCCTCTCATGTGTCCAGTTGCGTTACTACCATGCTACTCTTTGGGCCCTCTGTTTGGGTTCTTACACGCCAGCAAGAGGCAGGCAGGCTGGCAGGCTGAACCATTCCTCTCTCAGGCTCAGAGCGGCGACACCTGCCCCAGGACCTGCGGCTGGGAGGAGGCTGGAGCCTGCCCTTTCTCCTTCTCCTGCTCCACCCTGCCCCAGCCCGGCTCTTGACTCCCTCCTTCCTCAGTAGGTCCCTTCTTTTCCGGCTCGCATGGTCTGCCTGTGGTCAGCCACACATTTAAAGAACTTCCCTATTTATCTTTCCTTTCGTGGCTATTCTGGGGCCTTGGTCTCTCTGGCAGCCCCTCAATGATCCGTTGTGTTCGTCTGGCTTCCGCTGCATGCGGGTTTGCTGGTGTGGAGGGCTCTGTAGCTAAGTATTTTTAGTCCTTCCATCACTCTTCCCTTCCTCCTTGTGGAGTTTTCTCCCTGTGGCCAAGTGCTCTATTTTATTCTCAGCCCTCCACTCCCACCCTGATCCGGGCTGGCAGCACCTGCTTGAAACACCTGGCATCTTCCTCTACCAGCTTCTTTCCCGGGCCCTGACTTTGGAGTCTTGGAGCCCAAAGGGTCCTATCGAGAACATCAAGCTCAGCCTGTCCATTTTGCAGAGGACACTAAATCCCAGGGGAAGATGCCATGCAGCTTGTCAGTAGGGGATGTGGCCTGGAAAGCTGGTCTCACACATCCTAGGATCTTTCATGTATCCATTAGACAAATAACCACCCTACATGGAGTCACGTATGCCCACCCACCTATCTTTTAGCTAAGGAAAGATGAGCTTCACACGCCGTTCTCTGGACTATCTCCAGGGTCCTCCTTGAGAAATAATAGTAAGTAGATTTACCAAGTATTTACTGGATTTTAGAGGCTGTGCTCACTTATTCTTTATGACAACTCTTATTTTTTTGGGATTATTTATGTAGCTCATCTCTTCTGCATTACAACCCCGGGAAATAAACTATTGTTGCTCTCATTTTACAGATGGGCAAACTGAGGCCCAGAGAATAGGAGGCGTGTCTAGGGTCAGTAGCACCTGCAGTGGGTAGAAGCCAGCTTTGGGCTCAAGCAGCCTGGCCCCAGAGCCTGCCTTCTAAAATGGATCCTCAGTGACATCCTTGGAGACACTGAGCTTTCTCAGGGTTCTGAAAACATGATTTCAGTTCAAAGAGTTTGCCCTCCACCTTTGGGGTATTTCTCTTGCCCTGGTCAACTCCTGCATTAGGAGTTGGGCACGTGGTCCCATCAATGTAGAGGGGGCGTTATGAGATTTGGAAGAGCAGGATGCTTCTCAGTGGTGGAAAGCTGGGAGGGTCACACTTACTGGAGGAGCAGACATGTCCCTGTGGTGACAGGGGTGGGCCTGGCTGGCATGGGAGGCTGTTGGGGCTGAGGTGGAGAAGGGAGCTTGGGAGCGACCAGCATGGGTCCGTGCAGCAGAGGAGCTGCTGTGCAGAGTCCCTTCTGGAACTAGACCTCTAGTGGCCTTGACTTCTTCATCGCTTTGCTCCCAGGTGTCCAGCACTGAATGTGGGGGTGGGGAAAGCAGGGGATTTGGGTCTGGGGGAGGTTGCTGTCTGAGCTGGCCTGTTGGCCATGGAAATGGCTGAAAGCCTTGGAATCCTGGAATCCAGCCTGGCAGAGGCCCCAGGACTCAGCTCATCAGCAGGTCACTTTCCTGCTCCTCAGATAGGGCGGAAAGTAGGAGGGCAGGACCAGGCCACTCCTTCTCATACCCGTCACCTCTTTTTGGTTGATTCTGATACCCTCTGCCCTCACACCCTCTATGGAGATCAAGGCTGCAAGCGCCTCATTCAGGACCCATTCATCTCTGTGGCCTGGGCATGTGCTGAGGCCTTTCAGAACCCACCAGTGCAAGAGGTGAGGGCAGAGGGGAGAGGGGAGATGGCTAATGTCATTTGCGTCCCTAAGTTCAGCAAAGAGGAAGCCAGAAACCTTTCCACAGGATCACCTGGCAGTGTGACCTGGGCATGGAGGATCCCATCAGAGCCTATTTGAGTGTTCAGGAACAGAAGTGGGGATAAGGACTGAAGGACTACAGGCAGCTCAGTGGACAGAGAAGGACCTTGTGCTCTGCCGCATTCACTAGAACTTGGGGTTCAGTGAATGAATCCTGCTTCTCCCCTCCCCATCTCTTCAGAGAGTTGGTATTGCAGTTTCCTCTCTAGACCAGCCAGAGGAATGTGTGTACGAGGTCCATACCGTTGCCAATGTTGGACAGTTCCCGGTGTGGATAGGGTAGCGTGCATCCTGTATGATTCCAGTCCCAGACTTTAGATAGATGAGGTGGTCATCGAAACTCAGGTGCTGTGTTATCTGTTGCTGTGTAACAAGCATCCCTCAAGCTTGAAAACTTAAAGCAACACTATTTCCCAGCCTGTGCTCAGGAATCTGTGGCTTCTCTGGGTCCTCTGGCTCTGGGTCTCTCACTGGTTGGAGTCAAGATGCTGGCCAGGGCTTGTCTCCAGGCTCAGCTGGGGAGAAGCTGCTTCTGAGCTTGCTCGCGTGGTTGATAGCAGGACTCTGCCCTTCCCAAGTGCTGGAATTAGGGCCTCAGTTCATTGCTGGTTGGTCACCGGAGCCTTGCCACCTGGATCTCTCCACGGAGCAGCTTTCAGCACAGCACCTAGCAAGAGAGAAAGATGTGCTCAGGACGAAAGCTGTCATCTTTGGAGACCACATCTCAGACATGACGTCCACCAGCTTACTGTATTCGGTTCCTAAGAAGCAAGTCACTGGGGGGCCAGCAGATGGCATGGAGGTTAAGGTGGCTGGATCCCTCATGGCTGACTGCATGGTTCAAGTTCTGCACTCGGCAACTTGAAAAAAAGCACTCCAGTCACCTGTGCGTGTGTGTCCAAATTCCAGGAGGGGAATGAAGGAGAAGAGATTGTGGTGTAGCCACAGCCCCCGGGGTTCTTTCTCACTTTCCCTCTCTCTCTGTCTCTGTCTATCTTCAGCATGTGCACATGCCCTACAGCAAAAGTTTTTAAATTTTTTTTTTTTTTGAGAGGTTTTTGCTATAGGGCACGTGAGCTCACCGGACAGACAGACAGAGACAGAGAGGCAAAAAGCAAGAAATCACCCCCCCCCCCCCCCAGGGGGGATTGCCACGCTGCAATCCCTTCTCCTCCATTCTCCTCTCGGGATCTTGGGCACACACGCACATGCGCCCAGCGTGAGTTTAAGCCACCTGGTCTGGGACTTGAACCACAGTCGACTACGTGGGAGTCCAATGACATAGCCATTATGCTAACTGCTGGTTCCAAAAGTTTTTAAATTTTTTAAAAGAAGGAAATCACTCAGTCCAGCCTATTCTCACAGGGAGGGGGGTCACACGGGTGTGAACACCAGGAGGTATGGGGATCATTGGGTGCCATCTCCGAAACTGCTTACCACAGGCCCTCCTGGCTGTGGGACATGGGGGCAGGTCCGTTCAGGCCTCAGTTTGTTCATGTAGGGGATGAGAGACTACTTCCTTCCTCTGTCCTGGTCCTGAGGAAATGTAGGGGAAGGTCTGGCCCGGCCCGTTGCTCACAGAAACGCCTCATGCACAATGAGTGCTGTTCTCACATGACTCTGGGGGAGGTACGTAGAACCAGTGGTGAGTCAGGGCCTAAGGAATTCAGCTCACTTAGGGCAGGTTTGGGGGTTGGCTGGGAGTCACCTCAAGGCTCCGTGGTGACCCTGTGTGGTTTGGATTGCCACAGAGGACCCCTTCTACCCCAGCTCAGACCCTGTGGTCCCAGAAGGTCATCTAGGGCTGGCCTGGAGGGGAGGGCTGAGGCCAGTGCCAGGGCACCATGGGTGCCAGAGCTGCTGCCCCATGAGCTCATGCACTAGAATTAGAACCCAGCTGGACTGGATTGTGGCCCTATTTTGGTTCTGAGAGGGCCAAAGAATCCCACCCTGGTGAGTGACCAAAGCCCTGGTAACCACGTGTGTCTTTCTCACCTCTGCAGACAATTTCAGGTACACGTGCGACATCTGCGGGAAGAAGTACAAATACTACAGCTGTTTCCAAGAGCACCGGGACTTGCATGCGGTGGATGGTGAGTCAGGCCCCTCACTCCTTGCAGTCAGGCAGACTGGTGCCCTCCCTCAGGATGCGGGCACTGCCCACCAAGCCCCAGCCCACCACCCTCCCTCTTCCTACGCAGAGAAGGCGTCATCAGCAGCTGGCTCCGCACAGGGAGTGGCTGACCCTGGAGGATTCTGGGGGAGGAACGTCCCCTTCACATTCCACATAAACGTCTATGTAGGTTAACCCGAGCGCAATTGCCATTTTTGTAGGTCATAATCAGTCACGTATCATCACTTTCGAATGGAATCATTTTCTAGTTTCATATTCCGTATTCACCTGCTCTGGTGAAATTAAAACAATTTTTAAAAATGAGTGATGGCATTTTAGCACCTTAGGTTAGAAAGTTAGAAATTAGAACAGTAAATTTAGCTAATATGTGTAGTCTTAAGGTTCCTAGAAAGAGGGTTTGGGGCCTAGAAAGGCCGGCAGGGTTCCCCTCTATCCCCACCCCCAGCCCATCTCAAGCCGTGACCACCAGGCCTCCACAAGTCCTCTGGCCTCTCCCCTCCACTTTTTCTGTTCTCCCATGTTTTCCTTTCTCCTGCCTGGGCCTGCAAGTGGATGCTGGTGATCTGGAAACGGGTCCATGCAGAAAGCATCCACCTGCCCCAGCCTAGGGTAGGCGCCTGTTCGTAGCAAGAACAAGGACTGAGCCACGGCTGCGTCCTGGTTGGGCCGTGCCCTAATGTGGCCCCTGTGTTCCTGGGGCTTCCATGCTGGCCGAGGTGGCCCTCCTGGGCCCCAAAGGCAGACGCCCTGGGACCGAGGCTGGGCACTGTGGGCCGGGACTAACAGGGTCCCGTTTGCTTCTTTCCTCTGCGGCTGCCTCCTCCCGCCTGGGCGCAGTGTTTAGTGTGGAAGGGGCCCCCGAGAATCGGGCAGGTAAGTCCTCGGTGGCTGCCCATCTCCCCTGTCCCCAGCTGGGCCCCTGAAACCTGGCTGACCAGGATGCTAAGGGCCGTGTGTTCTTCACAGACCCCTTCGACCAAGGCGTCGTCGCCACTGATGAGGTGAAGGAAGAGCCCCCGGAACCATTCCAGAAAATCGGGCCAAGTATGCGGGCCTCCCTTCGGGGGTGGAGGGCCGGGGGGGGAGCCAGGGCTGGGTCCCACTGCTGAGAGAGGGTGGTGTGACTCACCTGAAGCAGGAGTGCACCCATCAGTCAGCCAGTCAGTCTTAGGACTTTAGCTTTGAGGAGCTGTGGGACAACACAGGTCAAGGTCAGGGTGGCAGAGACAGTGAGCTGGGGTGAGTTCCAGCTCTCCTGCCCACACACTTGCAGCCTCGCAGTCTGTTAGCCATCCTGAACCTCAGTCTCTCCACCCGTGGAGTGAGGGGGACACTCCCTAACAGGTTTGTTGGGGGATTAAATGAGATCCTGGATGTAACTCCCTTGTTAGCACAGTGCCTGGTACATAGGAGGTGCTTGGAAACTTGCTGGCGTTAGGTCATCTGAAGGGCTGATCCTTGAATGAGGCTGTCCAGGGTAGCCACTTGCAGTCTCTCTGTCACTGTCCCAGCAAATCTTTTGAGGACAGGAGCCACACTCAGGACTTGCCTATTTTGGGCAAACTTGTGTGTGTTATGGGAATATCGTGGAGTAGGACAGATGTGGCCCTGCCCTTGGGTAATTGTCCCCGGGGCCTTAGTGTGGGGAGAGTAGATAAGTGAACAGATAGTTGCAACACAGGAGAATGCAGGGAGCTACAAGGTCAAGGGGCACCCAGGAAACTCATTCAGGGTGGGAGACAGCGGGGGCTGAACTGCTGTATCATATGCAGAGCAGGAGAGCAGCGCTGTTTCTGAGAACTGAACTTGAAGCAATGGCCAGCTCAGGCCATAGAGAGCCTTGAATGCCGGAAACAGCATCTAGATTTCATCCTGAAGGGAAAGAGCCAGAGTTTATGAAGAGAGAAAGAGCTTGATCAGAACAGCTACAGGGAGGAGATTAGATTAGGATGGACCGGGTGGCCAGCCTAGGGCAGGTGTGATGAGACCTCGGGTGAGAGAGACTTCCGCTGAGTCTGAAATGTACATGGCTTGCTTATCCATCTGGTCCTGCACCTCATTCACCCCGCCCCCCCCGGAAGGGGAGTTCTTTATTGTCTCAGCCTCATTACCACAGGGATCTAAGGCAGTCTGTAGAAAATGCACAGGAACTTAGAACAAGCAGATGAGGAAATCAGAGGAGCTGAAACTCTGAGCTGGAGGAGCTCTTTGGAGGGCAGAGCTTGGTCTGGGCCCTTGGGAGGTGTAGGATGGGTCTCCCAGATGCTTTTTCTAACTTTTCCTGCATCTGTGGTGAGAGGATGATTCTTTGCTTTCTTTCTCACTCTTCTTAAAGCATTCGAGAAACTGAAGATGAGATCATCTCTAATGTGGTTAGCACAGTACATGTACATGCACAATAAACATTCAGTAAACAGGAACGTTATGATGAAGAAAATGCTGGAATCCTTAGCACTAAAACTTGTGAAAGTTAGACTTCGCGGAAGAAGCACGGATGCGTCAGGCATGTTCCCAGCATCCAGATAAGTCATGGTCTGGTGAGGACCTTCGTAGACAGGTATAGGACAGGGACGGAGGGGATCCATGATCCCCCATGTCACTTTCTATCTGCTCTTTACCAGCAGCCCCCAGCACAACCTTGCCCTTCCAACTATGGCAGCACCATTGTGAGGTTAGGCTTTGGATCAGTCAAGCCTGGATTTGAATGCCGGCATCACCAGTTCAATCACTCAGCCCTTCCGTGCATCCCATGACTCATCTGTGAGTCAGGACAGGAACGTTTCTCCAGGGCTGCTGGAGTGCCCAGCCCACTCCTGGTCATACTCAGAGCATGATAATGAGAGCTGTTACCCACAGAAAGTCAAGGGCAAGAGTTTATGAGCTCCACATCTAATAGCTGCATGCTATCACACCCTTTTTCTGACGTGTCTAATCCATAGTTTCCTTAACTCTGCAACAGGGTGATGACAATGAGATTCACCTTTTAGGATTTGTCATGGGGATTAGATGAGATTATATTTGTAAAGGAATTAGTGTAGCCCTTGACACATGCATGAAAAGCACTAAACAAGTGGTATCTGTTAATTACCCAGGAATATGTACAGCAAGATGAAACTTGTTCTGTCTGTAGCTAAGTCTGATAGACAACCAGTGCTAACCTGGAAGGAATGCTCCCAAATTATAAGGAGTATGGAATTGCATTGAGAAAACCAAATGGAACCTGGCTGCTCCCAGCCTGACTGAAATTGTTGAAGCAGTGCGAGGCCACTCCTGTGACCACTCAGGAACTGCTCAGTGGGATAAGAATGTTTCCGCCCCTTCTCATAAGCGGACTGGTGCCACCAGATCCCAAAAACGAAGATGAGACTATGGAATAAGGGGAGCAGGGTAAGACACAGTGCTTTCTGAAGGGACGAGTTCTCCAAATAAAGCTCTGTAGGTCAGGGGAAGAGGAGAAACCCTGGCCAACTATGCCTTCCACATCAGCATCAGCTGAGCAGATTTGAGAATTAGGTATCCAGGTAGGAGGAAGCAGAAGCCATAATAGAGCAGAGAAGTCCTGCAGGAATGTGTTGGGTAAAGAGCCCAGTGTTTCAACATGCTCTTAAGCTGAAAGTCTGAGAATTACTACTGTGATAATAGGCAGAGGGAAGATGAAGGAACAATTCATTCATGTTTTCTTTCTATTGAAGTAAAACTGGGCTCATTTCTAGGTTACTTGATTTTTTACTTTATTTAACTTTCTTTCATCTACCTTCCTTCCACTCCCTTCCTGCCTGCCTGCCTTTCTTCCTTCTTTCCTTCCTTCCCGCCCATCTATCTTCCTTCCTTCCTTCCTTCCTTTCCTTCCTTTCTTCCTTTCTTTCCTTTCTTTCCTTTCTTTCCTATTTTCTATTTGATCAGAGAGGGATGAGGGGAGAGAGAGAGAATGAGAAAGCAAGCCACTAGATCTGAGACTGGAACCAAGGTCGGCCATGTGGGAGTCCAGTGCCTTCAACCACCACACCTCCCGCTGGTCCCATAGGTTACTTGATTTTTATGCCCAGGTTTGGAATAGTACCTTGAAAAATATAACAAACAAACAAACATGGGGACTATGAAAATCCCACATTAAAAAAAAATTAGGAGACTCAGGAAGAATACTTCTCTGAAAATGATATATCACAAAATCTAGAAGAAAAAAAGAAATTGACAGCTTTAGCAGACTGTAAGAAAGTATGACCTGTCTTAGTCTACATGGGCTGCCATAAGAATGTACCACAGGGTGGGTGGCTTAAACTATAGACCTTTGTTTTTCACAGTTCTGGAGGAAATTAGGGTGCCTTCATGGTTAGATTCTGGTGAGGTCTTTATTCCTGGCTTGTAGACATCTACCTTCTACTGTATCCTCACAAGGCAAGGAGAGATTAGAGGAAGGTCTCTGGTGTCTCTTCTTATAAGGGCTGTGGTTGCATCATGAGTACCCCACTCTTATGGCCTCATTTAAACCTAAGCATCTCCCAAAGACTCTTACCTCCAAATAAATACCATTGCACTGGGGCTAAGGCTTCAAGAGATGAGTATCGGAGGGACACAGTTCAGTTCATAGCATGCTCTATGAAAAAGGAGCCTGGAGTTGCATGGCAGAAAAGCAACAGGATAAGATAAAAAATAAAATAAAAAAAAAAAATAGAGTGAAATGAGAAGATTGTAGGGAAGCAGAAAAGATAAGACCAGAATGAAAACCTGCATGGTAGATAGTATAGAACAGAATTGATCTGCAGAAATGGAATTAGTGATATGAAGGGCAAACATGAACAGGTGAAGATAAGAGGAAAAACATGATAAATATAAACAATAGGGAAACAATTTCAGGTAAGTGGTGGTGTAGTACCAGTGAGATAGAAGCCATAACTCAGAGATGTAATAGAAGAAAAATTTGCTCAACTAAAAGGAAACCTGGATACAGAGAGTGTCAATGTGAATATACTTGTACCTTGATCTCAGTAGCATTTTAAAATTATAAACCTGAAGGAAAAAAGAAAGCAGCAATGATATAGGCATCCAGACATAAAAAAGCAGGTTACCTACATATGAATTCAAGATAGATTTCCCTCAGACTTCTCTACAATATTAAATCCCAAGAAATAATAGATAAGTTTTGAAAGGGAAAGGTTGTAATGTAAGAATTTTATATGTAAAAAAAAAATGTCATCTGTGTTTAAAGAAATATGAGGCCACAAAAGCATACTAAATTTCCTATGCACTCATTGTCACAAAATTATTTGAAGATTTACTTTGATGAACTGAATGACAGAGTGCACTCAAAGGTTCAGCTATGAGGAATTCATATCATAAGAAGACTTGTGACAAATAAAACCAGATAAACTAGAAATAAGTTTAAAGTGTTACGGATCATTATAGAATTGAATGTTAAAGACAAAGGTTATTCTAAAATACTGAAAAGGAGTGTTTCTGCTTTTTGTTTTTTAATGCAGGGAGGAATTGGTTAGGGATACAGTAAAGTAGGTTAAAGCTAGCCCTACTCTTAGTGTGGTCCCAGACCAGCAGGATCAGTATGTGCTAGAAGCTTATTAGAAATATATATTCTCAGATCTCTCAGAGTTATGGGATAGTCTCGGGGTGGAGCCTAGCAATTTATGTTGTGACAGTCTTTTTTGGTTTTGTTTGAATTTTTTAAAGAATTATTTATTTAATTTTATTATTAATATTATTTTTTAAATTTGCTATAGAGCACTTATGTTCTCCAGAGAAAGCAAGGGGGCGGGGGGTGTGGGGAGAAAGCTGCCAGGTCTGGGACTCGAACAGCAGTTGGCCATGTGGGAATCTAGGGACTTAACCACCATACCACCTGCTGACCCCAAAACAGTTTTTATTGAAAAACACTGGGTTAAACATCCTTTCTCAATAACGATAGACTTAAAAATACAATCTCCCACAGACTATGAAGAGAGAGCTATATCTTGTCTAAAATAAGAGAATGTAGGAAAATAGTGGAATATTGGATATAATGAAAAAACAAGAAGAGTTCATATGTCAGAATACTGAAAACTGGGCTACAGAGGCATAGTGTGTAAGGCACTGGACTCCAACATGGCTGATTGTGGTTCAAACCCTGGACTTGGAGGCTTAAAATTCGCACTGGGTGCATGTGCGTTTGTGCCCAAAATCTCAAGAGGATAATGGAGGAGAAGGGATTGTAATATGACCATTTTCTTTGGGGGGTGATTTCTCACTTTCTCTTTCTCTCTGTCTTTTTGATGAGCTCCCTATAACAAAAATCTCTCTGAAAAGAAAAAATACTGAAAACTAAGGGAACAAATCAGAAAGGGTGGAGCATGAAAAACAAAACTATAAAACTAAATCAGTTATAGCAATAAAAGCAAATGGCATAATCTTCTTTATTAGAAGACAAAGACGTCAGGTTAATTTAACCTTTTACTTATCCTGAACTTCAGTTTCTCCTTTGTTAATTAGATGAATTCATTCATGGACTTTCATAGTGCTGTATGTGTCTCCTTGAGAGCACCTATTGTGGTTGCCATTTGAAATTTTTATGTGATTATTTTTTTTTCTGCCTCCTTTTACAGACTGTAAACTCCCTGAAGACAGGAACCACAACTCTACTTAGCATTTTAGGCTGACATTTAGTATAGTATTTATTTAATGAATAAAAATACAAGAAAATTTAGAGAAGTGTCTTTAGGCACATGCAAGCAAATTGAAAGCAAGGCCTGACAAAATAATTATCAAGAAATTCATATTGGTGCCAGATGAACTAATAAAGCAGTTTAATTAAATGTTAGAGCACTGGTTCTTAAACTTTCCCATGCATCAGAATTTTCTGGAGGGCTTGTTAAAACAGGAATTACTAGGTTCCACCCCTAGATTTTGCCCTTCAGTAAGTCTTGGGTAAATCCTGAGAATTTGCATTGCTAAAAGGTTCCCAGGTAATTGCTGATGCTGCTGGCCTTGGGACCACACTTTGAGAAGTCTTGTGTTACAAGATGGTTTCATGTTAACAAAGGATAGTTTACAGTAAAGAGTTTGATCTCATGAAACTTCATGCATCAATCACATCATAGCTAACTACACAGGCTGGATTTAGAAATGCAATGAAATGGAAAGATTTATCACATTAATCTTTAACAGTGCAAGTAGACAAGGTTATATAGGATTTGAGTAGTATAATTAGTATAACTAATATATTAGTAATATATTATCTGATCAAATAACGTTGAAGCCTACAAATAGCAAAAAATACGTATATATTTTCCAGTATTCATTCATCAGTTACAAAAATTATTTAACAACCAACAATTCTAAAGCTTCTACTGGGTCATTGGAAAAGTCATAACATATTTTTTTCTATGCTTTTCTATGCAAAAAATGTATCATGACTTTTCTAACAACTCAATGTATTGGGAGAGAAAAAAAATATATGAACAGGCTAAGAAACCAATTAAGGAAAAAAATTACTTATAGCATGTATAACAATATGTGGATGTCCTTAATCTGCAAAGAGTTTAGCGATTTTAATAAGATAAATACGCATATAGAAACACGGGCTATACACACAAAAAGGAAGTCACAAAAGAAAAATTGTAGTTAATTAAACATGGGAAATAGTCAGTTTCCTTAGAAATCAAAGAAATGAAAAATAAAACCAGGAGTTCCCTCTGTCAGGCAATTTTAGGAAGATTCTAATGCTTAACGTTGGTGGCAGTGTGTAGAAACAGTCATGTTCACACCTTTCTGGTTGGGGTGATGGTGCTGTGGTTATCAAAAGACTTAAAAAGGCAGATCTTTTTCCCATCTCTTGGAATTTATCCTGAGGAAATCACGTCCAAAAATTATGTACAATAATCTTTATTTTGTATTAATGTACAAAACTCATGAGCGAATGTGGAAAACTTTCTGTAAGGATGTGGATCACAGCATTATTTTAATAAAGAGAAAAACTGAAACAATCTAAACGTCCTGTGGGGCAGGGGACTGGCTCAGCAAATTCCCAAGTCCAGCAGGAACTGTGTGGCCAATAAATGCAGTAGCGATCGATATTTATTGATTGGGCAAGATGTCCACAAAGTACTGTCGATTGAATACACAGGGTTACAAAGAGGATATTGATCAGGACTGGCTAATTCAAGGCCACAGGAGCCAGACAAATGATACAAGCGAGATAAGCACACCCAGAGGAGACAGGAGTGAGGGGTGGGACTGGGTCAGATGGCAAGGCACACCCCCCTACCCCAAGGGGGTGGGTGCTACTCTTCATTTGGGGATTACAGCTAATTGACATTTCTCTTTATTTATTTTTTTAATTTTATACTTGTATTTATCAGTATTTTATAATTTTCCCCCAGTGAACAATATTACATCAGACATTTTTAAGAAGAAAGAAGTTAGGCAGTGCCAGAAGAGAGGTAAAGATAAAGTCTGGTGGGACCTGAGAGGAAGAAGTGACCCCTGCTGCCAGCGGGTGGGGGGGTTCTCAGGGGCAGGGCAGGTCCTCGAGACAGACAGGGGATCCGGGTGTGGCCATGACAGAGGGCAGGGCTTGCAAAGGGGCTGATGGAGAGGTGGCATTGGAGGTCAGCCTGGGTCACCGCCCGTTACTGAGCACCAGGACTGGGGGTAGAGCAGTGAAGGAGAGCGGCATGTGCCAGGTACTGTTCTAAGCACTTGACAGAGACATTTAATCCTCACAGCAATCCTGGAAGGTGGTCCTCTTGTTACCTCCATTGTACAGATAGGAAAACTGAGGTGCAGAGAGGGTAAGAGACTTGCCCGAGGTTACACAGCTCAAAATGGCCCAGGTAGGACTTGAACAGAGATATTCCAACGCCAGAGTCAGGCTTGATTCTAGTTGGTGGTTCCAGAATGAGGAGTGGTTTGTGGGGGTGGAAGAGCACGCTGATGCTTCTGGGTGGGGGCCGGATGCCCATTTTCACCCCTTGCTCTCCTTCTTGGACAGAAACGGGCAATTACACCTGTGAATTCTGTGGCAAGCAGTACAAGTACTACACACCCTACCAGGAGCACGTGGCCTTACACGCCCCCATCAGTGAGTAGCTTCCCTGACTGGGGGTAGGGGTGTGGGGGACTGGGGAATGTGTGGGCCAGCCACTGGCCAGGGCTCTGGAGCTCCGCCAGGGGAGGGTAAAAGCAAGGTGAGCATGGTGCTGGACCAGTGTGTAGGCTGAGGTCTGGCCTGGGGCCACCTGGCTGCAGTAGCTGGAACAGCTGAGAAGGCCCAGTTCTTAAGCCAGAAGAGTCTGAGTCCTCCCTTAGTGAACTTGGAGGTCGGGGTGCCCTAAGGGTTTGGGGGAAGAGGGCATCTCTTGTCTGAGTCTTCCAGTGGCCCTGTTCCTGCCTCCTCTAAGCACCTCTAAATCATGTGGTTCCTGAATCTCTACCCCCAAAGCCCAGTGCCCTGGGACTGGGCAGCTTCCATGTGAACCAATGCAGAGAGTAAACCAGGCTAGGGCTGTAGGTAACTAGATGAGACAGCTCCTCTTTGCCCTGGTTGGTGGAAAGCTAAGTAAGTAAAGGGAACATTGAGCTAGGAGTCAGAAGTCCTGGGTGTTAATCCTAGCAGGTCCCTGGCCTGTGACCTTGGGCAGGTCCCATCCTGTCTCTGGCCTGCAATCTCTCACTCTTCCCCTAACAGGGAAGGGAAAGGACTCTAAGGACCCTTCCCCCAGGGTCATCCTGGCCTTCCATTCTGATGCCTATGGGACACCTGCTGATTTCCCAGCTGCTCTGTCTCTGGGTGTCATAAGGGGCTCCATCCTTAGATCCTGAAGTATATGAGCTAGGAGGGACCTCAGGTCTCCAGCCCTTCTTGTTTCTACTCGGGTGGTTTTTAGGCAGTCTCATGGAGTAGGACAGGATGTTTAAGAGCCTGTTGGGAATATGACTGCTTTCGTTTCTCCCAGTAGAGTCCTGGGGTTCCATTCTCCATTCTACAGATAGGAAGACGTAGGTGCAAAGAAAGCAGGAGGGTTAATGCAGGGGTTCAAGCCACTCACAAACTGGGGCAGCCTGGACTCCCCTAGATCCCTGACTGTGGCAGGGAAATGTGTCTGGAACATGAAGGATGGTGTGGGTAACTTCTCCAGGAACTCCCACCAGCTGGGCAGAGTGGCAAGGGGCCAAGGGGTCTTCCTGTAGTCCAGAGCTTCAGACCTGAGATTGAGAACCTAGCTAGGATTCTCATCTTGGCCTGACTCCTGATTGCTGTGTGACTTGTGCCTCTTGATTTTCTTCTCTGGGCTCAAGTTTCCCGTTTGTGAGCTCTTGAGATCTTTCCAGCCTAGGGTCTGGATTCCAGACATCCCTCACATGAGATGACACTTAGGCAGGCACCTGCTGAGTCTAACCAAGAGAACCCATCTCACTATTCAGGCTGGGAAGGTCTGGGCCATCCAGTGCCCACACCATAGCCAGATCCTAGATTGGGAGAGAGGATGGAGGTTCTGCTGGGTGGACATTTGACCAACTTGTGGTGCTTCTGCCCAGGTACTGAGGTTGTGGCTGGAATAGAACTTCCTGGCCTGGGCCCCACTGGGGAATCTAGCTTTCCATGGGCAGGAGTGGGGCAGGTGTGTGTGGGTTCCCACCCACTTATGCTTTCCAGTGAAGCAGTGACTGCTCTGCTGCCTGGCACCTAAAAAGTTTGTTATGTTACCCAGAGTGCACTTCTAGTTAGAGATTAGTTACAAAGCCAGCCTGCAGCCATTGGAGAATGTCTTCAATGCTGCTTCTACCCTTTTTGGAGCAAGTTGGATAAGGTCATGGAGTTAGTAAGAGACAGAGCTTGGCTTTGAACTCCGACAGGCAGATTCCAGGCCCACATCTGGCCATAAAGCTGCCCTACAAGCTATCTCAGATAAATACAGCAGAATGGGGTGCTTTGCTTGCACCCTGACTTCTCCCTTATTTTGGTGCTTCTTTCCTGTTGAACTGTCTACTTCTCTTTCTCTGTTCCTCATTTCCTTTTTCTCTCTGTTGTAGACACTGTCTTTCTATATCTGTTTGTTCGGTGAACCCTTCTATTACTTAACTGAAATCTGAGGACTTGAGGATTATCTGTGTTTAAAACATAGCATGAGAGATTCAGTCTAGTTCCCATAGTGGATTCATTCTCTAAGGCTGACCAAGAGACAACCTATCTGGTAGCCTCTGCATCTAGACAATTCTAGGCCAAAGAGTTAAATGTGGAGGCAGGGGCTAAATTTGATGGTATCTGGGGCCAGAGTTTGAGACCCTCTGTCTAGTCAGAGCATCCAGAAAGACTTGGACTGACTGCAGAAGAACTTAGGAATGGTGTCAATAATATGTACTCAGATTCTGTCTCTGTCTTCTTCTTTTTTTTTTTTTTTTGGAGAGGTTTTCGTTATAGGGCACGTGCACTCGCCAGACAGACAGAGAGCAACATAGAGACAGAAAGCGAGAAATCACCCCCCAGGGGGGATGGTCATGCCGCAATCCCTTCTCCTCCATTCTCCTCTCGGGATCTTGGGCACGCACACACACGCGCCTGGTGTGAGTTTTAAGCCACCGGGTCCGGGACGCGAACCGCAGTCGACTGCGTGGGAGTCCAGCGACATAGCCATTACGCTAACTGCTGGTTCCCTGTCTCTGTCTTCTTTCACTCAGCAAAATGTTTTTAAGACTCACACAAGTTGCTATATGTATCAGTTCATTCTTTTTCAATGTTGAGCAATATTCCATAGTATGAAAATACCACAGTTTAGCCATTTACCTGTTCACTTGAATTGTTTCCAGTTTTAGACTATTGAAAGTAAAGCCACTATGAAAATACTTCTGTCATGCTTTGTGTAGACATAAACGTGTTCATTTCTCTTGGATAAAGATCAAGAGGTTTAATTACTGGGTCATGGGAAATAGTGTGTTTGACTTCTTAAATTTTACACCATTTTGTAAAATGAGGCTATAGCATCTTATGTTCCCACCAGCCATGTCTGGGTGTTCTACTGCTCCATGCTCTTGCCAGTGTTTGGTAGCATTGGTATTGAGCTATGAAATTCTAGCTATTCCGAGAGTGGGTAGTGATATCTCATTGTGGTGTTAATTTGTATTTTGCTGATTATTAATGATGTTGAACATCTGTGTTTGCTTATTGACCATTTGTGTATTTTACTTTGGAAATTATCTGTTTAAGCCTTTTTGCCCATTTTTTTGGTTGGGTTGTTTGCTTTTTTATTACTAATTTGTAGGAGTTCTTTATGTATTCTATTAGGTCCCAGTTCTTTGTTAAACATATGTATTGTAGATATTTTCTCCCACCCTCTAGCTTGTCTGTTGATATTCAAACAGTATCATTTAATGAGTAGGTGTTTTTATATTTAAGTTGATGTTTTTCTTTATGAATGAGAGACAGAAACAGGGTCTTTCATGCTGTTATCCATCCTGGCTTCAGTCAGCCCTGGATCATGGGCATCTTCAGACACAAACTAAGAACCTTTCTATGTGGATCATCACAGAGTGTTGCTTTACCTCTGCACCACCATCCAGCTCCCTGTTAGTCATTTTTAGGAAATCCAGCTTCTCTTATTTTTCTGTAGTCAGTGCTTCCTGGGTCCTACCTCAAGAATAATCTTGCCTGCCTCAAGATGGAAATATCCTCCTTTATTACCTAATAGAAATTTTGGCTTTTTCATTAAGATCTTTGATTCATTTTGAGTTAATGTTTGTGAATGGCATAAAGTATGAGTTGAGATTCATTTTATTTCATATAGATACTTGATTATTCCAACACCATTTGTTGAAAAGATTACTTTCCATATTGTATTGTATTGGAACTGTTGTCAAAATCAGTTGAATAATAAAATGAGTTTATTTTTCTTACAGCGATCTATTTGTTTTATCTTCATGCCAGTTTCACTTGGTCTTATTTACTATAGCTATATAGTAAGTCTTAAATCAGTTACTCCGAATTTTTAAAATTTGTTCTTTTTAAAGAATATTTGAGAGACCAGCAGTTAGCGTAATGGCTATGTCGCTGGACTCCCACATAGTTGACCGTGGTTCGCGTCTCAGACCCGGTGGCTCAAAACCCACGCCGGGCACGTCTGCGTGCATGCCCAAAATCCCGAGAGGAGAATGGAGAAGGGATTGCGGCATGGCCATCCCCCCTGGGGGGTAATTTCTCACTTTCTGTCTCTCTGTCTCTGTCTGTCTGGCGAGCGCACATGCCCTATAGCAAAAACCCCTCCAAATAAATAAATAAATAAAAAGAATATTTGAGGGACCAGCAGTTGGTATAATCGCTATGTCACTGGACTCCCATGTAGTCGACTGCAGCTCAAGTCCCAGACCCAGTGGCTTAAACTCATACCAGGCGTGTGTGCATGTGTGCCCAAGATCCTGAAAGAAGAATGGAGGAGAAGAGATTGCAGTGTGGCCATTCCCCCTCGGGGGTAATTTCTTGCTTTCTGTCTCTGTCTCTCTTTGTCTTTCTGGCCTGTGCACGCACCCTATAGCAAAAAACAAAACAAAACAAAGCAAAACAAAAACAAACAAACAAAAAAAACCTCTCCAAAAAAGAAGAAAAGAAGAAGAAGAAGAAGAAGAAGAAGAAGAAGAAGAAGAAGAAGGAGAAGAAGAATAATATTTGGCAATTCTGGGAACTTTATTTTTCTATATAAATGTTAGAGTCTTCTTGTCAGTGTCTACCAAAAAAATCAAACAGATTTTGTTTGAGATTACAAATAAATCTATTGACCAATTTGAGGAGAATGAACATTGCAGTAATATTGGGTCTTCCAATCCATGAACATGGTATGTCTCTTCAGGTATTTCAAGCTTGTTTAGTTTCTTTCAACAATAGTTCATACTTGTCAGAATAGAGGTCTTGTTCATATTTTATTAAATTATCTTTATTTTTTATTTTTCAACACTAGTATGATTTTTAATTTTCCAATTGTTGCTATTATATATGAACAATTGGTTTTTGTATTTTGAATGTGTATCCTGCAAATTTGCATATTAATTCTAATAGGATTTTTTAGCGATTTCTTAGGATTTTTCAAAAATAATGATGTCATCTGCTATTAAAGACAGCTTTACTTCTTTCTTTCTGATCTATGTCTTTACATTTTTTCCCCTTACTCTCCTGATTATGCCCCTCTAGTACATTGTTGAATAAAAGAAGTGATGACTGGCTGTCTCTGGCATGTTCCCAATCATAAGGTTCAATTTTTCATTATTAAGTATCATTTTCATCGTTAACTATTGTATTGGGTTTCTGTGGAATCTTTTTATCAGTTGAGGAAATTACTTCTATTCAGTTTACTGAAAGTTTTTATTATAAATTGGTGTTGTGTGGATGTTTTTCTACATTTATTGAGATGAGTCTGTGGACTCTTATCTTTTCTTCTGTAGAATTTTATGGATTTTAAAAAATTATTTGTTTAATTTTATTAATTACTATTTTTTAATATTTGCTGTAGGGCACGTGTGCTCACCAGAGATAGAGAGAAAGCAAGCACCATGTCCAGAACTTGAACCATGGTTGACCACATGGGAGTCTAGTGCCTTAACCACCATGCCACTTGCTGCCTCCTACATGGATTTTTAAAACAATAGGGAACAGCAGATGGCATAATGGTTACGTTGCTGAACTCCCATGTAGTTAATCGTAGTTCGAGTTCTAGACCTGGCAGCTTAAAACTCAGACTGGGCGTGTGTGTGTGTGTGTGTGTGTGTGTGTGTGTGCCCCAAATCCCAAGAGGAGAATGGAGGAGAAGGGATTGTGGCATGACCATCCCCCCAGGGGTGATTTCTTGCTTTCTTTCTCTGTCTCTCTGGTGAGCACATGTGCCTTATAGCAAAAATGACTTGTAAAAAAAAAAAGTCTGGGGCTGGCAGGTGGCATGTTGATTAAAAGTGCTGGATTTCCACAAGACCAATCACAATTCAAGTCACAGACCTGGTGGCTTGCTTTCTCCCTTCCTCTTTCTCTCTGTCTGTCTGTCTGTCTGTCTCTTTCTGGTCAAATTAAGAAATAGTAACAAATGGGATTAAATAAAATTTTTTAAAGTCACTATTTCTATATTTTATTTTAAAATGTTGAAAGTAGCAGGAAGCCAAACTGCTTTTTGTTTGTTGGTTGGTTTGTTTAATTTGCTAGAGGGCTTGCCAGAGAAAAATTGGGTGGGGAATGGGAAAGCAGCTTTCCATAGGGTGTAGTCACATTGCAGTCCCATTTCTCCCAACTTTAGTGATTTTGGGAACTCATGCAAACATGCCTGGCATGTTTTCAAGATCCCAGGTCTGGGACTCAAACAGCATAGTTGACCACGTGGTATCTAGCCACCTTAACAACTACATCGCTGGCTGGCCCTTACCTGCTTTTACTACTACTCCAGAAACTGTCCCTTCAAGGGCAAAGAACTACAGTCCTAGTATTAGCAGTTTCTCATATTCAATCAATAATGTGTTAATGATGGTTATAATCAAGAAAATAATATTTCTATGAAAGTTTAAGGAAAATTAAACATATATTGAGGTATGTTGTTATGGGGCCAACCTGTGATGTAGTGGTTAAGGCAACTGCATCCCACCTGGCCAGCTATGCAGTTCAACTCCCATACTTGGCAACTTGAGAAACATGCAGGGTATTGTGAATGCATGCTGAAAATCCCCAAAGGAGTTCCCAGTATTTATTATTTTTTTAAGAGCTTTTTGCTATAGGGCACATGTGCTCACCAGAAAGACAGAGAGAGACAGAGAGACAGAAAACGAGAAATCACCCCCGAGAGGGGATGGCCACGCCACAATCCCTTCTCCTCTATTCTCCTCTCGGGATCTTGGGCACGCACGCACATGCGTCCAGCATAAGTTTAAACCACCAGTTCTGGGACTTGGACCACGATCGACTACATGGGAGTCCAGTGACAAAGCCATTATGCCAACTGCTGGCCCCAGGAGTAGCCATTATTTAAAATGTAGAATTTGGTATCCATTAAGGCTGCTATAACAATCAAGATAATGTTCATATCACTCCCAACAGTTTTCTCATGCTCTTTGGAATCTCTTGCTCACCACTTTCCCATTCCCTGTTCACTCATCTGCTTCCTATTATTGTAGATAAGTTTGTGTTTTGTACAGTTTTACATATGTTGGCTCTTACAGTGCATACTTATTACATATTTGTTTTGATATGGCTTTTTCCACTCAACATAATTATTTTAGGATGCACCTATTTTACATGTGTCATGAATTGTTCTAATTGATAAAGTAATATTCCATTATGTAGGTATATGTATCACAATCTGTTCACTTTGGATGACATTTTAGTTGATTTCATTTTGGAGCTAATGCAAATGAAGCTTTCAAAAACATTTGTTTACAAGTCTTAAATGGACAAATCGTTTGGTTTCTCTTGGGTAAATAACTGGTAGTGCAATCAGTGGATCATATGGTAGGTGTATGTTAAGTCTCTTTTTTTTTTTTTTTTTTTTGGAGAGGTTTTAGCTATAGGGAGCATGTGCTCACCAGAAAAACAGAAAGCAAGAAATCACCCCCACCCCGGAGGGATGGCCACGCTGCAATCCCTTCTCCTCCATTCTTCTCTCGGGATCTTGGTCACACACGTACACATGCCCGGCATGAGTTTAAACTGCCGGGTCTGGGTCTCAAACCGAGGTTGGCTACATGGGAGTCCAGCGACATAGCCATTACTCCAACTGCTGGTCCCATGTTTAACTCTTAAAAAATACTCAAACTGTTTTCCAAAGTGGTTATGCCATTTTACATTTCAACCAACTATATACCCTTATTTTCTTGTAATACCTTGTCTACATTGGGTATCAGTAATGCTGGCCTCACAAGGAGTTGGGAGAAGTATTCCTTCCTTCCATTTTCTGAAGAGTTTGTGTGGAATTGATATGTTTTGTAGAATAAATGTTTTGTTGCATTTAACAGTAACTTTGAGCCTTGAATTCTCTTTGTAGGATTATTTAGAAATGTTTTCAATTTCCAAGTATTTGGAAATTTCTCAGATTTTTCTTCTTGTTGTTACTGGTTTCTAATGTAATACCATTGTGGTCAGAGAACATAGTCTATGTGATTTCCAGTCTTTGGATTTTATTGAAAAATGTTTTGTGGCCTACCATATGTTCTCTCTTGCTATGTGTCCCATGTCCACTTGACCCCCCCCAAAAAAGGTGTATCCAGTAGTATCAAATAAGTCACATTAATCGATAATGTTGTTAAAATCTTTATACCTTGGGGGCCAGCAGGTGTTGTGGTGATTACAACACTGGACTCTCACATGGCCGACTGCAGTTCAAGTCCTGGACTCAGTGGAGTGTAAATCACGCTGGCACATGAGTGTGTGTGCCCACAGTCCTGAGAGGAGAAGGGATTGTGGTGTGGCCACCTCCCTTTAGGGGGTAATTTCTCACTTTCCCTCTCTCTCTCTGGTGAGCTCATGTGCCCTATGGCAAAAACCTTAAAAAATAAAAACAAAAACTTTATACCCTCTTCTTGCCTTTTTTTTTTTTTTTTTTTTTTAATTTATCCTATCAAGAACTCAGAAGTATCAAAATCCTCAACTCTAACTGGGGATTTATCTGTTTCCTCTTTTAGATCTGTCAATTTCTGGTTTGTGTAATTTGACTTTATTATTGGGTACACACACTTAGAATCATTATATCTTGATAAATTGACCCCTTATAAATTGTGTGTTGCCTGTCTTTATCTCTAGTATTACCTACCGTTCTGAAATCTACTTTATCTAGTACTATAGCTTTCTTAGAATCAGTGTTTATGTAATATATCTCTTTTCATCCTTTTCTTTTAGTCTGTCTACATCTTTATATTTGAAGTGTATGTATGCGTGAGTTCTTGCTTTTTTATCCAGTCTGTCAATCCCTACCATTGAGCTGAAGTATTTACCCTATTTGTATTTAATATAATTTATTTATATGTTGGATTTAAGTTTGTCTTTAATTTTTTTCTGTTTGTTCCATTTGTTCTTATTGGTTCTTTTTTTTAATTGTTATTCTAAACATGACTCTTTACTTAGTGGTTAATCTATGGCTTATAATATGCATCTCTATCATATTACAATCCACCATGAATTTATAGCATAACACATCACATATATGTAGAAACCTTACAGCTGTATATTTCATTTCCTGCTGTCCTGTTAATTGTGCTGTTCTTATCATACATACAGAGCTACACATGTTATAAACCCAGCCATTACTCTTTTAACTTTAAACAGTCAGTTGTTTGTTCAAATGATTAAGAAATGAAGAAATACCTTGTATGTTTACCTATGTATTTACCATTTCCTGAATGCATGTATTATCATTCTCCTTTATTCCTGAAGAACTTCCTTTACCATTTCTTATAGCGTAGATCTGTAGGTGAAAGATTCTGTCAGCCGAAGGTGCTTTTATTTTACATAACCTATCAAAGGATATTTTGTCTGGATATGGAATTCCAGGTTGAGAAATTTTTCTTTCAGTGTTTAAAAAATGTTATTCTGTTATTGTCTGGCTTAGGTTGTTTCTCATGAGAAGTTAGAGATCATTCTGATATTCAAGGGCATGTGTGTGCTTGCCAGATAGAAAGGGAGAAAGCACTCCCCTAATGGAGTGTGACCACACTGCAGCCCTTTCTCCATTTCTCCATCCTGTCAGGCTTGGGGCACGCACATGCATCCAGTGTCATTTTCAAGCTGCTGAGGCCAAGGGTTTGAATCTCAGTTGGCCATGTAGAATCTGACTCCCTTAACCATGAAGCTACAGGGTCAGCCCCATTCGTCTATATTTAACGTATCTTTTTTTCCTCTGGATACTTCAAAATATTTCTATTACTGGCTTTTAGCAATTTAATTATGATGTACAGTTTTCTTTGTGCTTATTCTGTTTGAGGTTCATTGAGCTTCTTCGATCAACAGGTTTATATTTTTCATCAAACTTGAAATTGTTTAGTCAGCATTTCTTTACATATTTTTTTCTCCCCCGTCTCTCTCTCTCCTCTTCTATTGAGTCAGTAATTACATATACATTACATGTTTGACAGTGTTTCCAGATCAACTGACGCTCTGTTCATTTCCTCAGCTCTATTTCTCCCCTGAGCTTCAGGGGAGAAGAAGAAGATAGATTCTTGTGTCATCTTCAAGTTCAGTCATTGTTCTTACTGCAGTGTCTAATATGCCTTATTAAAAAGATTCATCAAGTGAGGTTTTTATTTCAGAAATTATATTTTTCTTCTCTGTAAGTTCTATTTGGTTCCTTTTTACAGCCTTCATTTCTCTCTTCTTCATGTTCATGTTCTCCTTTAAATCTTTGAGCGTATGTATACTAGCCGTTGTAAGGTCCTTGTCTCCTACTTGCATCATCCCTGTATGTTTCTGTTAACTATTCTTTCTCTTGATTACTAGTCACATTTTCCTGCTCTACTTGAAAAATAATTGTTATTCTCTGTCACACATTGCAGATGTTGTATTGTGGACCTACTAGATTTTGTTGTCTTCCTTTCAAAAGTGTTGAGTTCATTGTTGAGATGGTTCGTTTACTTACAGATCATCTTGATACTTCAAAGCTGTGTTTTCAAGCTGAATTAGGGTGGACCTAGAATAATTCTTATTCTAGGTTAAAATAGCTCTTCTAAGGTGTGGCTTGTGTCTCAACTGAGTGCCTGAAATATTCAGTGAGGTATCTCCTCTCTTGTACATGGGAACTCAGTCACCTCCTACTATTATGTAACCTCTGAATCTTAACTCAGCTCCAGCCCACTCTTTGACACTAAAGTGGTACCCAACTCTCTCTAAGCCTAGTGGTCCTATCTGCCTTATCCCCTTGGGGCCAATGGGAAGATAACTTGTGAGATGGCTTTGTGGCACAATCATGCCCTGGCTTTGGGCATTCAATCTTTGGTATGCTCTGCTTCAGCGTTTCTGAGTTCTGCTTCTCTGGCTGTTCATGTATTGGATTATGGGTTCTACCACCTCCATTGAGCACTAACTGTGTTTCAGAAAATGTGCCAGGCACATTTAGTACATGGGTAGGTCAAATCGGCAGAGTTCCTGCCCTCATGGAGCATACAAGTTAATGGGACATAGACTTGGATCAGATGTCACACTGTGTGTCATCAATGGCAATCAGTTTTTGGAAGGAAAGAGGAGACTGGTGAGTGAATGGCCAGGTAGTGAGGTATTAGGGAGGAATCCCTAAAGAAGTGAAGCTAACTGTACTATAGAGTTCCAACAGTCAAAAATGCAAGGGAAGGATATTCCAGCTAGAGGGAACAACATGTGCAAAAGCCATGAGCTTGAAAGGGTATTGAAGGATGAATGTGTTTTGAGGGGTGAATTTCATAGCAGGAATCACAGACTAGGAAAATGTCCCATCAGAGGAGCTCTAGAACTCATCCTGCAGGAGTGGAGACGGAGGCCTCAGAGGGGGAATGGCCTGCTCAGGCTGTTGTGTGGAATCTCAATTCCCTGGACCCAGGTCCCTGGAATGTGCGAGTTCTACCATGGTGTGACATGTCTCATGTAAAGGCCTCCTGGAGTAGGGTCAGACCCAAGCCCCATTTCACCCCAGCACTCACTCCACATGGCTATAAAGACACCTTCCCCCAGGTTTTCACAATAGCTACTGACATCCAAAGAATAGTTCACCATTCCAGGTGCTCTGGTGACTTTCTTGGGTTCTTGCAAAGTCCCCATGAAGCTGGTAGCTCAGAAGAGTCACCCACTATTGTCAGTGGGTAGGAGGTGGCAGGAACTAAGGCCACAGGAAGGCAAATGCAGAGTCCCGGGTCGTAATGGCTGACAGTAACACCAGGACTCAGGTGGGTTTGCCTCACTCAGGCTCGGTGCTGGTTCCATGTCAGTGAATCGCAACTGTGGTCCCCAGACTGCGTCCCACAGGGAGATGGACTGTGGACACTTTCACAGTGCCAAATGTGCAGGTTTACTCTGTGGCTTAAAACTGGAAATTCCTAGTTGTGGTTGGCCTCAGGGGTCTCTGAGGCCCTTGACTCAGAGAGAAAGGAAGGGAGAGTGGCAGGGAGTACATGGAGGGGTCCTTCTCCACCCAGACCCTCAGTTCCTCACCCACAGAGTGGGACGTCGGTAGCAAGGGAAACTCATGTTCTTCCCAAACTGAGGCCTCGTGGATGTCCTTCTGAGCTAAGGTGAGACAGATGAGGTCTTTTTTAAAGGGGATATGACAGAAGAACTCCTCAACTCCTGGCATCTGACCAGCACAGTAGGTGGAGGAGTGAGTGGCCCTCCACCTACTTCCAGAGAGGTAAGGGGCAGCCCGGCTTCACTGAGCTCCCCTCTGTGCCTCAGGGTAGTGTGAGGACTGTGAAGCAACTTCCTGTTTCTGCCACTCACTTCCTGTAGGACATTGAGTAAGGCCCTGGCATCCTGCTTCTTTGAGCTTAAGCGTCACCTTCCGGCAGGAGTAGGCATAGGTGGAGGGGCGGGGTGGGGGGCACTTCCATTTTGGGGTATAAAGGAGTAGGTAAAGTGAGTCTCTGCTGCCCAGTTGGATGCTGTCATGAGAGCAGAGGTATTTGAGGCCTCCCTTTCCCCTGCCTGGGCAGACAGCAACAGAGGATCCCTCTGGGCGGCCCGTGCTATGGCCAGGCACTGGGGATAGGTGGTGCTCTCAGGGTGTTCTTAGTCCTTGGGGGCCCGAGGAGCCCCTGGGCAGCACTGAAGGGTCCCTTCCTGCGTCCAGAGGAGAGAGGTGCAGTTTTGGGTGACCACTCAGTGAGAAGACCTCTACCCACTTCACTTCTGTCTGTAACAAGGGACACGGTGAAGTTCAGAGGGTGCCACCACAGCACTGGCTCAAGGCCAGGTAAAGAAGGCAGACTCGGCCCTTCCCGACCACCAGAGTTCAGCTCCTTGTTCTCAATGACTGCAACTTCTGCAGAAAATTTCAGGGAGGCAGGCAGGAGCCTGGGAGTGGTCATAGGCTTCCCCTAGCAGCCTTAGGGAGCTGCTGCTTTTTCAGCGAAAGAGTCAGGCAGTGGGTTAAGCACTGTCACCCAGAGTGGCAGTTCTCAGTTTGTACCCTGTCCCCCAGTACTGTCGAACCTCTTCTTCTGAACCTTGGTGGGGGAGCACAGGGGCCTTCCTCCTTCCTTCCCCCCCATCAGTCAACCGCAGTGGGCTTCTGCCTCTCTGCTTTCTATCACTGATGGAAAAGGAGCTTAGAAACCAGCGTTCTAGAAAATGCACTTGGGCCTGTGTTAACTAATTCAAGTGCCCTAAGGGCAGATCACAGGCTTAGTTCATAGACACTCGGAGTCTGGACTGGTCGAGGGATATGGGTAACCTGTGCACTGGGCTGCTCAGTGGTTTCAAGGTAACTCTGCACATGAGCTAGCTGTCAGGCTTTCCTTGAGGAGAAGCTGGGAAGGTTCTAGAGTCTTGGACCTTGTTGTGCCCTGGGTGGGAGCGAGAGTCCTTGCTCTCTGTGGAATGAGAAGAGGTTGGGCAGAGATGGTCTTGACTCTCAAGTGTGGGGGCCTGTGGCCCAAGAGGCCACTCACCCGCCAGTTCTGAGGGCCGTCAGGCACTGAGAGCGTGACCCTCTCAGGTACCGCCCCTGGGTGGGAGCCGCCGGACGATCCAGACACGGGCTCTGAGTGTTCACATCCAGAGGTCTCCCCGTCTCCACGCTTCGTGGCAGCCAAGACCCAGACGAACCAGTCGGGGAAAAAAGCTCCGGCGTCCGTGGTCCGATGCGCCACCCTCTTACAACGCACCCCTCCAGCCACCCAAACCCAGACGTTCCGCACTCCAAATTCGGGATCTCCAGCAAGCAAGGCAACCGCAGGTATCAGTGGCCAATGGCCTACGTCATCCACACTTCTTTCACTCCCTGCCCTGATCTCCATCTGCCACAGCTGTGCCCGGGGTCTTTGTTCCTTTTGCAGGAACAGGGGTTGAAGTCCCATAATGCTCTGGGGCAAATCTGGCTGCCAGCTCTGCCTCTGGCTGGCTCTGTGACCACGACAAGCCACTGAACCTCTTTGAGCCAGAATTTCAATTTCTTGCCCTAAATCAGAGGGTTATATGAGGGGATTTGCAAGCCTTTTTTTTTTTTTTTTTTTTTTTTTTTTTTTTTTTTTTTTTTTTTTTTTTTTTAAGTGGTAGACTATTTTTTCCCAAATCACGGCCTATGGGGCCTATTCTGTTGGGTCTTCATAAGGCTTAAAATTTTTAAAAATCAATTGCTGATATTTGAACGTTAGGAGATTTTGCACAAAACTATTGATACGTAGTTGACATCAAAGCATCAGACCAGGTGGTCCTGGGCCCACTATTCTGTGGGGAAGCAATTGGCCACCTCCTTTAACAAGGCTCGTGCTCTCCAGTTTTCCACAGTCCCCACCACTCCCTGATGCTTCCCCACATAGTGGCCATGTGGCAGGTGTCATTTCTCATTGTGATCATACTGTTGTCTGTCTCACATCCAGCCTCGTTCATCCATTTATGTCACTTACGTGGACTCTGTTGGCATGAGTTAACATCTCCCCACTTTCAGAAAATTCAGACTGAAAACTCATTTCCACCAGGAACTGGTTTACATGAAGCGGGATAGTTGACCTCGAGCTGGATTCTCTCAGCGTCCTCCTGCCTAGCCCTATCTGTGAAACTCCTCCAGGAGACGCAGGCCCAGCAGGAAGCTGATGAATACTAGTTCTAGACTTTTTGGAGTCCATGCAGAAGGGGGTTCTGGCTCCGGAGGGTGAACAGGCAGTAGAAGGTTTGTGGCTGTCATGTGTTCTCCAGGAAAACTTAGCAGAAAGACACTGCCCACTGAGCACCAGCTGTCAGGCGTCCTCAGGTTCATACTTAGAAACACCAAGCTCTGACTACCTGCCTGAATCAGTGAGGTGCAGGGTAGAGAGATAATATGATGCTTCTGGGACCCTGGGCCTTCCCGTTACCCTCAGAGGCCAAAGCCATCCGTTATTGATAGGAATGATCAAGTTGAGAACTAAGGAAAGCGAGCCACCTGGTTCATTTGGTGGCTTATGGCCAACCTGGTCGAGGCCTCAGCTCTGCTTGTTACTGGCCAGGTAAGGAGTTTAACCGTGAGCAGGGGTGTGGTCTTCTGAAGAGGTATTGATTGTGTTTACATTGTCTAAAAGAAGAGTAGGAATCAACTTTGGAGCTGATGGCTTTGCAGGCACGTGCTGAGAAAAAAGTCACTGTTGTGGTTCTGCAGATGTGCACTGACGTTCCAGTCGCGTCTAGCAGTGGTGGCATTGGCTGTACTGTGCATGTACATGCAAGTCCACTCTGTGATGCTCACACGGCAGAATCATCTAACAGCGTTTCTCAGAGCAGATCCTGTTGTTAAGCAGTACATGACGGTACTTAGAGATACACTAGCCGCCATGGTCTCGGTGGTGGTAAATGTTGGCTCAACCATTTAACGGAACCATGGCTTTCGAATCTAACGTTCACTCTTGAAATTCGTGGCTGGGAGTTTGTACGTCTGCAGTTTCTGATGAGAGCTGCCTTTAGGGGCTGGTGTGTGTGGCCCTTGAACCTTCGTGTCTCGGGATATGCCTCAGGCTGCTTCTATGTGACTAGGGAGACTTACAGTGGGGATGGCATTTAGATTTACCAGCTGGGCAGGTCAGAGGGCAGCAGAGACCTGAAGGGCTATAGACCAGGCAAGTTTGAGGTAGAAGTTGTCATTGCCCTTGTTATCCTGCAGGAAGTGGCTCCCTGGGTTTGTGTGAGATGCCTGCAAGTGACACTTCACTTACAGGACTGCTCACTGGTGTTCAACTACAGGTGCTTGAAGCAGAGAGAAGAGCTGTTCAGAGTTTGCACGGTCACCTGAGCAACGGAGACCAGTCACGAGTCCGTAACCTCAGCTGTGCTCAGTTGTGCTGGTGTGTTGGTCAGGACAGAAACCCTCCAGAGGTGGAGACCAGGCCCCTAAGCACACGAGGTTGAAGATGGAGAAGAGGATCCTGTCCCTCCCCCTTATCTTAACAAAAAGGAAGTGTCTGGCCCAAGGTTGATGTCTGTTCTACCATCTTAGAGGGTTGGGAACACATCCAGCCGCAGGAACTTGGCAGTCTCATTCTTTCCTTTGTCTTCACCTGTGAAATGGGATGACAGTGTAGCCCTCGTATGGGTACTGGGAGAATTAAGGGAGCCCATAGATGAAAAGTGTCACACAAGTCGGTGCCCAGTAGATTAGAGTCCCCTCCCCTTTCCCTAGACAGGGGGCTGAGGGGCCTTTTGACCGGTCTGCAGTTGCTATCTTGAGGCTCTTAGCCCATGCATTTTGCAGACACTTTTTGTTGGGTTGGCCTTGTGGTGTTGCCAGCCGCCTCTGCAGGAAGGAGGTGATAAGAGGTGCCGTTGAGGTGAGCGAGTGAGAGGGAATTGAGCACAGCCTGCAGGAGCCGCCTCTGGCCTCGCCATCCTCCCAGGACCATTGGACACCCACGCACAGTCTGAGTACTTGTCCTGGAGCAGGGTGGACCAGTGAGAGTGGCATTTCCCGAAAAGGGTTCCCAGGATCACCACTTTGGTGGGCTATGGCAGGATCTGATGTTTTTAAGACTGGGTTCTGTGGGCCCCCCAGTGTGTTCGGGGAAGACTGGGTTAAATAAAGCCTTTCCCAGTCACACTTCTGTCTTTGATATCCTCATGTGTGTATTTCGTTTCTCCCTAAGGAAAGGTCCAGATCTCTGCACATCCCAAACAGGCCTGTTCCCTGAGGCCCGTATCTCTGGCTCATCTGACCTCCCCACTGTGCCAGGAACGCCTTGGAAGAGTTAGAAATCTTCCATCTCAGATACTCTGTGTCTATAGGTGTGGGTGTGCAGAATGTGTGGTTCTCCCCATCTCTGTATTGTGAGGTTTCCAGGGGCACCTGGGAGTGAGAGGATGAGACACAGAGGGAGGTGCCAGCCTGGATGTGGAGACACCCTGGAAACCAGGGAGCCAGTCCCTCCCCTGGGTGGCCTCTGGCTAGATCCCAGGAGGTACAGGCCTCTAGAAACAAGCCAGTTTGGGGTGTGCAGAGACCTGGACCTTTTCTTTCTTTGCTATAGGGTGCGTGCGCTCACCAGAGAGACAGACAGAGACAAGAGAGACAGAAAGCGAGAAATCACTGCCCGGGGGGATGGCCATGCCGCAATCCCTTCTCCTCCATTCTCCTCTCAGGATCCCGGGCATGCGCACACGCACACGCGCACACACACACACACACACACACACACACATCCAGCATGAGTTTTAAGCCACTGAGTCTGGGACTCAAACTGTAATCGACTACGTGAGAGTCCAGCAACGTAACCGTTATGCCATCTGCTGGTCTCCCTGGACCTTTTCTTAAGGAGAAACTTATGTGAGGGCATCAAAGGCTCTTAGTTCTACCGGGAACTGGGAAGAGACCCATCTGGCTTTATTTAGCCCAGCCTTCCCCAAACATGCCGGGGTCTGGCCTCCCTGAGGGTTGAAGCTGCCCAGCTCTCTGCGCTGTGCCTCTGTCCCAGGGTGCCCTCCCTGCGACCAGGGACCACACAGGCTGTGGACAGCACTCAGCTGTCGGCCCTTCTGCTCTGCCAGGGCCACCTCCCGGAGTCAGACTGTTGTCCTCTGACCGTCAGCGGGCTGTGGCTCCACGACCTGACAGGACTGGATGGCAGGTCTGGTGACTTGGTGGAACAGATATGGCTCCCAGGGACCTGGCCATCCGTTTTTTGCTTATTGGCTGGATCTCATCTGTGTGCTCTTCGCGGGTCATCCCCCCACCATGCCCAGGCCTTTTGAGCACTTCTAGGTGGGTCTCTGGGGGCCCTGGCGAGGAGGTGAGCCTGAGGGGCTGGGTTCGGCCTGTGGTCCTGCAGTCTCTTCCCCTGCTGGCTCCCCCAGCCCAGGGGCCTCCTGCATGCCCTTCCCTGACACCTAGTGCTGACAGTCACGGTCACCATTGGTCACCATCCGTTTCACTTTCTCTCTCCCTTCCCTGACCCAGCAGAAAGCGCTTTCAGTCGGAGAGTAGAAGGCAAAGCACAAAACCACTTTGAGGAGACGAACAGCAGTTCGCAAAACTCCAGCGGTGAGTGTGCCCCGGGACAGCCGCCCTGCGCTGGCCGCCGCTCCGCCGCTCCCGTCCTGCTGCAGCGGGGGCAGCGGGCGCTTTATGGGCCGGGGTCTCTGGTGCATGATGGCCCTTGTCGGGAGGAGGTTGGGGGCAGGAACTTAGAGGGAGATCAGGGCCAGGCAGAAGCAGGAGGGGCCTTTTCTTCCAGGGTCACCCCTCTGGGTCTCGGGCATCACGGGATCGTGGCTCCTCTTTGTCTCTTCCCCATGGAGAGAGGAACTTCCCTCTCCACAGTGGCATCAGCTCCGCCGGCCCCTGATGGTTGGGCCCAAGAGAGCCACTGCTGTGTTCTGAAGGTAAACGTCACAGCCAGTTTCTTCTCAGGAGCGGCAAAAGGGGTGCAGTAGAGCTCAGAGAACCAGAGGCCCCAAGTTCTGGTTCCACTTTGGACCTGGGACTGTGGAACAAAGGTTCCCTTCCAGCCCCTACCAGTTTGCCTGAGGTTCCCGGTGGTGTTTGGCGCCCCCTGATGGTCACCTCTTGCACAATCCTGACAGAACCCAAAAGCCTCCAGAACTGCCAAGGGCCACTCTGACCAATCCATGTGCAGCCTGGTAGGGTCACAGGCAGCCTGTCTGAGAAAGGCACAGCAAGCCAGGCTGAGTGCTGGCCAGGACAGGAGGGGGAAGGACTTCTGACACTGCTTCCATGAGAGAAAGGTGCCCGCTCACTGCCTTGCACAATTGAAGTCAGATGCACCAAATATTGGGTGTCTGTCTGTGCTGGCCTGTGCTGGGCACTGCCTGGTTACAGGCAGGTGATGGACACAGCTCAACCACCAGGGACTTTATAAACCAGCCAGGACACAGACGTGCTCAGCGAGGCTCTGCCCAGGGCTAGGAACTCCAGCCTCAGACTCCAGCTCAGATTCGAACTCAGCTCCACCACTTACTGGCTAGTCTCTTCATTTCTCCTCCACTGCAGAGTGGCCTGAAGAACACACCCAGCCCTGTGGTGGCTGTGAACATTCAGCCAGTGCCCAGCACAAGGGTGGTTGGTTTTCTTGGTGTGTGGGACCAGTAGACGGCATAATGGTTATGTTGCTGGACTCCCACATAGTCAACCGCAATTCAAGTCCCGGACTCAGCAGCTTAAAACTCAGGCCAGGCACGTGTGTGTGTGTGTGTGTGTGTGCCCAAAATTCTGAGAGGAGAATGGAGGAGAAGGGATTGTGGTGTGGCCATCCCCTCTAGTGGATGATTTCTCACTTTCTGTTTCTCTGGTGAACGTACATGCTCTATAGCAAAAATCTTCCAAAAACAAACCAAAAAAAAAAAAAGTTTTTTTTTTTTTTTAAGTAAACCAAGTGACTTGATGAGGGTCCTGCAGAAGGGGTGGAGTTTTAAACAATGCAACCCACACAACATCTCCCAAGACTGACCTAAACATGATGTAACCTGCTCAAGGCCACATAGGAATAAGTAGCAACTTCAGGACTTGAACCAAGGTCCCCTGGGGTCCCCTGTGCTCTCAGCCAAGCCCTGCTGCACCCCCTGTGCCTCTCCTGCCCACAGCTGATGCCCACACTGGGGGATGACACTGTCTAATGCTGCTGTGGCTGCCGGCAGCCACCATTTATTGAGCGCTTACGACGTGCCTGGCATGTGTTCAGAGCTTTCCGTGTCTTACCTGTCTTCATCCTTACCACACCCTATGTGGGTCGGTGTTCTTGTTACCCCCACTTTCTGGAGGAGGAAACTGAGGATCAGGAGAGGTCAGTTGTTGCCCCAGGACCCCCCGACTGTCAGTGATGGGGCCGGGATTCCCTGTCTGGCCCTTCTGGTCCTGCTTTGCTGCCTGCTGTGTTTGCGGCTCACCAACCTGTGGCTCTGGCAGAGCCAGGAAGCGTGGGCGACATGCCAGTGAGCAGAAGCCCTCGAAAGCCCGGCCCCAGTCTGTGGCTGCTCCGGTGTTTGGTGCCAGACGTTCCCATCCCGCCGCCAGACCCTGGAAGCAGCTTCCAGCTCCCTGTCCTGACACAGGCTGCCCCATGCAGGCCTCCTGTCGTGAGTGCTCATGGGGCCTCACTTTCAGAGCTGAGAGTGTCCTAGAGAGATGGTCCTGCCACGGCCCTGTGCACGCAGGAAGGGCGTGGCCCCCGTGTCAGGCATCTCCTATCCTACAATAGTTTGTGAGCCTGGCTCTCAGATGCTCGTCCGCCAGGCACACCAGCTGGCCCCCTGGTTTAAGGACAGAAATAATGACAGTCATCACAGAACAGCAAACTGGAAGAGACTTAGCTAAACTGTTTCTCTTTTGCAGAAACTGCAAGTCCCCTGATTTCCAATCCTTTCCCTCTCCTGAAGAGTAAGTGATGGTCCCACGGGGGGCTGGAGAGGGCAAGGCAGGGCAGGGAGTGAACTCAGTGGCCACTCAGGGCCTCCCCAAGGGCCTCTGAGCTGGGCTGTGAGATGAGCTTGGACCGCCCTCCTGGGCAGATCTGGCAGCAGGCGGAGACAGACAGAGAGCCCGGCTTCAGGCGGGTGGAGGGATTTTGGACAGGGTGGGACAGAGCCACCTGAGCCTTGGCAGGAACACAGGCTCCCCCTTCCTAGTCACCAGGGCAGCCTCAGGACACCTCTCCCGAGCCCCATCTCAGCTGTTCTGTCCCGTCTCCTCCCTCCTCTCTGCCAGGCACAGCCGTGAGTGCTGGGAACACAGAGCTGAACCTTGAAGGCCGCTGTGCCCTCGTCCCCTGCTCCTCCATGCCCTCCCCTCACCCATGCCCATCTTATCTCCAGTTCCTGGTTCTTCTCTGCTGCTTCTTCTTCTTCTTTTTTTTTTTTTTTAAGTTTATTGATTACTCCATCAGAGAAAAAGAGGGGGTAGTGGGAGACTCTTGGCAGGGTCTTGGCTCCGTGACTCGTTCCCAATCTCAGCCAGCTCAGCTCACAGGCGTGCACGTGTGTCCTGCGTGCTCAAAGAGGTCCCAGGATGCAAACCCAGGACCTTTCCCATGTGGCTCTAGTTGGTCACCACTGTGCCACCACCTGGCCCTGGCTTTCTCCCACCTTTCACTCCTTTCTGTTGCTGCGTCTTCTCCCCCTTCACTGCCCTCGCGTCTGTTCCCTTGTTTTCTGTTTGTACATTGATTCATTTGTTCACTTGGCGAGCAGGGCCCTCCGTGTGGTTCTACAGGCAGAGAGCTGGACAAACCAGGCGTGGTCTGTGCCCTCAGAGGGTTCTCTGCATCGGTGCTGTCCTCCCCCATCCCGTCCCCCGTGCCCAGAACGGTGCCTGGCACGCAGTAAGCACTCAATAAATATCTGCTTGGTGGGATCAGATGGTCTTTGTCCATGCGTCTTCCTCTGTCCATCGCTCCTTCCTGCCCCCAGTCTCTCCCTGGCTGGTGTACTGACAGGAGGCAGACAGGCTGGGCCCAGAGCCCTCACTTTGTTGGGTTCCCACATCTGCCAGCAGAGGGCGCCCAAGTCCTCCTGCCACTCATGCTGCTGCCTCCTGTCTCCCCAGAGCCCTACACCTGCGGCGCCTGTGGGATCCAGTTCCAGTTCTACAACAACCTGCTGGAGCACATGCAGTCCCACGCAGGTAAGGGCCCCGCACCACCCCTTGCCTTCGTTCCTGCAAATGAAAGAGATGCCTGAGCCCAGCCTGGAGCTACTGGGAAGGCTGATCTTTCCTAGAAAGTTGGTCTCAGAACTTGGAACGTGCCCTCGAGAGCCTCAGCCAGTTACAACGCAGCACAGTCCACACTTCATGGGGACAGTTTAGGCACTCTGGAAGCACAACTGGGGTCAGAGGGAGGTTTCCTAGAGGTTGGGCTCCCAAGCTGAGCTAAAAGCCAAGTAGGATCTGACCAGGAAGAGGTGTGGATGGAAATGGGATGTGGTCTGAGATCCAGGTGAGCAGAGGTGGAAAGAAGGAGGAAACGAGGAGGCATGCAGCGTAGAGCAGTCGAGCGGAAGCCCCGTCTCAGAACTGAGCGTCAGTCGTCATAACACTGCACATCCCATGAAGCAGTTACTCACGTGTCACTTCACCGGGAGGGCTGTGAAAGCAGAGATTGCTGGGCCCCCATGCTGAGCCCTTGGTTCTGTAGATCTAGGATGGGGTGCAGGATTTGTGTTTGTATTTCTGGCCGATCCTCAGGCAGTGCTGAAACTGCTGGTCCAGCGACCACATTTGAGAAGCTCTACGATAGAAGCAGAGGCTCAGTGGAGGCAGTTTCGGCAGCACATCTGGCCACTGTGTAACACGACTGTGTATCTGACTTTCCAGCTTGCAGAATCAGTTCCCTGACTGCATACCACTGTCCTCCAAACCCGTAGTCATGGTGGTGCCTTCTTCCAGTCTAATTTCTTTCTAGTCAGGGTGACACTGTTTGCTGGAACAGGCCAATAACACCATATTGTCAATGGTTAGTGTACAACGCATTTATTTCTCACTCACATTATAGCTAAGTACAAGTGACTCGGTGTGAGCTTCCACGGGGTGATTCAGGGATCCAGGCTCCTTTCTTCCTGTAGTTCCATCTCCCCCTACTTTTTTGAGTCCTCTTTCTGATGCAAGAGAGGCTGTGGAGAAAGCATGCTGTTTTGCCAGTTCAGCCCACAAAGCACATAGCACAGATGCTCAAATTCCAGTGGCAGGAACTGGTCACATGACCAGGTGGAATCCATGAACAGAAGGGTCCGACCAGGGACAGCATTCTGCAAATGGACACACTACTCTGGGGAAGGCCGCTAGCTGTCCCTCCTCTCCCCCAGAGCAGTCCCCTGGAGGCATTAGAAATAATATGAAAAAAAGTACTTAACACATAATGGTGGCTCAGTAATTGGTAGCTGCTGTTATTATTGTTGTTATTTGCATCACTCTTAGGTTTTCAAATTTTTCATATAATCCTACAGGTCTGGCTTGACAAGTATGAGTACTACAGAACTGGAATCTCCTTTAGGCTAGGTACTGTTTTATTAGTATAACCTTTCATTCACTCAATCAGCATATACTTATTGGGTTTCTGCTCTACCCTAGGCACTAATTCGTGGTATTTGGGGGGAGGTCTGTTTTTTTCTAATGAACTTTTTCAAATCAGGGCAGAACTCCAGAGTGACAGCCAAGACATTTGAGTTCCTTCCTGCTTTAATTGGTGTGTCTTGCTGCTGTGTGACCTCAGGCAGGAAACTGTGCCTCTGACTCTAAACCAGGGGTGTGTGAACCTCAGATCACCAGCTGCTGTCCTGTGTCTCCTGCCTCCCACTTGTCTAGACCAGCAAGCATCTCTTACCAGGAAAGCTTTGAAGGCCTTTAGATCTGACCCCTGGGGAACAGGCTGGGGACAGCATTCAGAATGCTGGTTGGGTAGCACTGTCTGAACATACCTCTGGGTCTGGAGACTCACATTCTCCCGCCGCCGCAGCTCCCAACACTATAGCCTGCCCCTGCCAGGTTCTGGAAGCTGAGAAGTAATTAGGGAAGAGTCTGAGAGCCAGTACTTTCCCTTCCCTCTGGCAATTGGAGGATGGAACCCATTAAAATGCAAATCGGGGCTGAGCCTTAGGTGGCTCCACCTCTCCCAGGCATCTTGACTTGTCTTCCACGAGGAGCCCTGGGCTGCTTTGTTCTGGTCCAGCGCTGCCAGAGAATACCTCCCCGGCAATCCTGTGCAAAGCCTGGCTGAATCCCAGCCAGGCTGAATCAGGATTAAAGGATTGGCTCCATAGAGAGAAATTAAGCGTCATGAGCTGAGCAGTTCACAGCTCCGCTGATAAGGAGGATCAGCCTGAATAACACCAATCTCATTAAGAGGCTGCTGAATGGCACAGGGTAACTCGTGCCAATAAAATTCCTTTCTGTGTTGTAGGAAAACCTGTCTTGCCCTGGTGACAGGACTGGCTTTGGCAGTAACGATACTAAATAAAGACAGCAAACATTTAGTGGGTGGGTGCTTGTGTCAGGTGTGGTACTTATAGTCTCACAGAGGTTATTTCATCTTATTTTTCCAAACAAACCTAGAAGCTAGTTACATTTTTCATCCTCATTCTGTAGATGAAGAAATTCGGGCCCAGAGCATTGAAGTAGTTCAGTGTCCCACCCCACAGCTATGGCAAAGTTGGGTTCAAATCCCTTTACTCTAGTGGAAGAAGTCAGCAAGAAAAGCTGTTTGTTTTTATTGTAAAAGTTGTTTTCTCTTCCTAAGTGTAAGATCGGTCTGTTAAAGGAAATGCGTTCTCTGCATTGGGAAAAAATGAAGCCTCATCCGTCATCTCACTATTCAGAGCTAACTACTATTGTAATTTAATGGGTTTCTTTGTAGCCCTTTTTTTTTTTTTAAGAATTATTTTATTTAACTTTTATTTATTTATTTATTTATTTGACCAGAGAGGGGCAGAGAGAGAGAGAGAGAGAGAGAGAGAGAGAGAGAGGGAAAGTGAGAAAGCAAGCTCCCAGATCCAGGACTCCAACTGCTGTCAGTTATGTGGGAGTCCAGCACCCTTAGCCACCATGTTACCTGCCAGCCCCCTCTTTGTAGTCTCCTTTTAAGTCAGATTTATTGGGATACAGTTTTCATAGATTAAAATTATAAGAGCACAGTTAGAGGAGTTTTGGCAAATCAACATAGTTGGTTAACCACCATCATTACCAAAATATACAAGATTGTCATCAGCTCAAAAAGTTCCCTGCGTCCCTTTGTAGCTATTCCCTTCCCCCACCCCAGCCACCAGAAACCACTTTCAGCTTTCTTTGACCATGGTTTCGTCTTTACTGAAATTTTACATACGTGGAGTTATACAGTATCTAGCCTTTTGTGCCTGATTACTATCACTTAACATATTTTTGAGATTCATCTGTGTTCATTACTTTATATTGCTGAGTAATATTCCATTATTTAACCGTATCACAATTTGTATATCTGTTCAACAGTTGATGAACATTTAGGTCTCCAGTTGTGGGCTATTATGAATAAAGCTTCTACGAACATTTATTTACAAGTGCTTGTGTGGACATACGGGTTTTTTTTTGTTTGTTTGTTTTTTGTTTTTGGAGAGGTTTTCGCTATAGGGCGCGTGCGCTTGCCAGAAAGACAGAGACAGACAGACAGAAAGCGAGAAATCATCCCCTAGGGAGGATGGCCACACCGCAATCCCTTCTCCTCCTTTCTCCTCTCGGGATTGTGGGCATGCATGCACACGCGCCCAGTGTGAGTTTAAGCCATCGGGTCTGGGGCTCTAACTGTGATCGATTACATGGGAGTCCAGTGACATAGCCATTATGCCAACTGCTGGTCCCTAGATACAAGAACTTCTATAAATACATGATTAGCATATATTTTCCCATTCTGTGGGTTGTCTTTTTACTTTCCTAATGCAGTTAATTTTGAAAAATTTACACTTAAAGGATTTTTTTTTTCTTTATCATTGTTCGGTGTCACATCTAAGAAACCACAACCTAACCCTAGATCACAAAGAATTAATTCATATGTTGCATATACAAGTATTTTTAACTCTTTCGTTTAAGTCTATATTTTGAGTTAGTTTTGTATGTGGTGTGAAGTATGAGTTAATTTTCATTCTTTTACAGGAATTTGTCTTAGCATCATTTGCCGAAAAGACTATTGTTTCCTCCCCAGTGAATTGTTCTGGTACCGTTGTCAAAAAATCAGTTGACCATAAAAGTGTTTATTTCTTGATTGCATTCCATTCATTCATATTTCTGTCCTTGTGTCAGTACTGAGTTGTCTTGAATGCTATAGCTTTGTAGTCGTTTTTGGAATCAGGAAGTGCGAGCCTTCCAACTTTGTTCTCCTGCAAGACTAATTTGACTATTCTGACTTTCATGTATTTTGATATGAATTCTGGGGTCATCTTGTCTACTTATTGGAGAAAAAAAAAAAAAAACAAACTAGAGTCTTTGATTGAGATTATATTGAATCTAGATTGGTTTGGAGAATATTGCTGTTTTAACATTAAGTCTTCCAGTCCGTGAATACAAAATATCATCCCACTTATCTTCTTTGAGTTCTTTAAATGTGTCTTCAATTTTCAGTATACAAGTCTTGCAGTTTTTTGTAAATTTAATCCTAAGTACTGTGGTTTTTTTTATTTTATTTTATTTTTTTTTAACTCTTCTATGTTTTAGAAGAGTTCGTGAAGCATTCTTAGTTAACATATATTTCACCAGTGAAGCTATCTAGGCCTGGATATATTTTTTTTTGGTGGTGATGGTTTTTATTACTGATTCAATCTTTTTCTATAGGTGTATTTAGATTTTCTATTTCATAAAAGAGTTTTTTGGATGCTATGTAAGTGGAATTTAAAAAATTTTTTTAGAATGTTTATCATCAGTGTAAAAAATAGCAGCCTTAGGGTTTGATTTTGGTTTTGTTTTTTGTATATTGACCTTATATCTTGCAACCTTGCTAAACTTATCATTCTTACAGTTTTGTATGTCATAGAATTTCATAGGATTTTCTATATACGTGATCATGTCATCTGCAAATAGAGATGGTTTTACTTCCATTTCAGCCTAGATTCCTTTTCTTTTTTTGTTTAATTATTCTGGCTGGAACTCCTAATACATGTTGAATACAAGAGAGTGGACATTTTTGTATTGTTCCATACCTTAAGGGGAAACTTCCAGTGTAAAATCACTATTGAGTGTGATGTTAACTGCGATTTGGTTTGATTTGTGGTTTTTTGATACTTTTTTTATCATGGTGAAAAAATTTCCTTCTATTTCTAGATTGAGTGGTTTTATTGTGGAAAATGTGTTAAATTTAATCAAATGCATTTTCTTCATCTATTCAGATGATTATGTAATTTTTGTTCCTACTAGAAAGGTACACTGCATTGAATTTGTATGTTTAATCAACCTATATTCCTGGAGTAAATCTCACATGGTCGTAGTGTGGAATCTTTTATATATGTTGTTGGATATTTCTGCTTGACTTTATTGAGAATGTTTGTGTCGATATTCTTAAGGCGTAATAAGCTGTAGATTTCTTTCCTTGTGATTTATTTTTCTGATTTTGGTATGAAGTAATACCTGCCTCATAAAATGAATTGTAAAAACGTTCTCTCCCTTTCTGTGTTTTGGAAGAGTTTGTGAAGCACTCTTTTAACATATGATATATTTTGCCAGTGATGCCATCTAGGCCCGGATGTATTTTTTTGTGGTTGCTATTTTTATTACTGATTCATTCTTCTTTTATAAGTGTATCTAGATTTTCTATTTCTTTTTTTTTTTTTTTTTTTGGGGGGGGAGAGGTTTTTTTGCTATAGGGCGTGTGCACTTGCCAGAAAGACAGAGACAGACAGAGAGACAGAAAGCAAGAAATCAACCCCCAAGAGGGATGACCACACCGCAATCCCTTCTCCTCTATTTTCCTCTTGGGATCTTAGGCACACACATACATGTGCCCGGCATGAGTCTAAGCCACCAGGTCCGGGGCTCGAACCGTGGTCGACTACATGGGAGTTTAGCAACAGAGCCATTATGCTAACTGCTGGTCCCGTAGATTTTCTATTTCTTAAAAGAGTTTTTTGATTTATGTCTTTCTAGAAATTAATTCATTTCATCCAGATTTTCTAATTTCTTGAAAAACTATTATTCATATTTTTCTTTATAATCTTTTTATTTCTTTTTTTTAGAATTATTTTATTTACCTTTATTTATTCATTTTTATTTATTTTATTTTGACCAGAGAGGGACAGAGAGCGAGAAAGAGAGAGTGAAAGTGAGAAAGCAAGCCATCGAAGGTCCAGGACTCAAACTGTGGTCGACGATGGAGTCCAGTGCCTTTAACCACCATGCAACCTGCTGGCCCCTAATCTTTTTATTTTTTCATTTTTTTTTATAGAGACAGACAGACAGAAAGCAAGAAATCATTCCCCAGGGGGATGGCCACACTGCAATCCCTTCTCCTCCAGTCTCCTCTCAGAATCTTGGGCATACAAGCACATGCACCCGGCATGAGTTTAAGCCACCAGGTCCGAGACTCGAACTGCAGTCAACTACAAGGGAGTCCAGTGACATAGCCATTACACCAACTGCTGGTCCCTAATCTTTTTATTTCTATAAGTCAGTAAATTTAAGGGTTTTTTTTTTTTTTTTTTTTTTTTTTTTTTTTTAAGATGCCATTTAAGAGTTGAAGTTTCCTTCTCTTTCTAGTTTGCTGAGATTTTTTTTCTTTTAAATCATGAATGAGTGTTGAATTTTTTCTCATTTTAATATATAGTAATATCTACTAAGATTACTTTTCTTTTTTCTCTCAGGATAGGAATTACAGTGGTTAGCTTTCAGTGATTAACCTCAACTTGCATTTTTGGTATAAATTCCATTGACTGTGGTGGGCTTTATTTTTTAAAATATTCTGTTGCTCTATTTAGTTTGCCAATATTTTGTTAAGGATTTTTGCATACATGTTTATGAGGGATATTAATTTATAATTTCTTTTTTGTGGTGTCTTTCTGGAGTTTTGGACTGGGGAATGCCAGCCTCAAAAAAATTGAGACATGTTCTTACCTTTTCTGTTTTCTGAAGGATTTGTATAGAATTTATATTATTATTATTATTATTTCTTTCTTAATATTTGGTGCAATCACTAGTGAATCATTATGGGCTTGGAGATTTCTTTGCAAAAAGTTATTTAACTATGAACTCAATTTAATAGATACAGAACTATTTCAGATTATCTATGTCTTCTGGGGTAGACTTTGTTGTTTTTTACCTTTCAGGGTGTCTGACTCACCTAAGTTGCCAAATTTACTGGCATAAAGTTGTTCATAATATTTTTTATTTCTTTAACATCTGTATCCTCTGTAGTGATGACTCCTTCATTCCTGTTACTGATTTGTGTCCTCCTTTTTCCCCTAATTTTTCACTAGAAAATTTATTGATTTTACTGATTTTTATAAAGAATCAGTTTTTAGTTTCATTTATTTTTTTCTGTTGTGTTTGTCCATTTTCTATTTAACTCATTTTTACTTTATCTGCTATCTCCCACTTCTTTTAGGCTTAACTTACTCTTCTTTAGACCCCTTAAGTCAGAATTCTGTAATACTGATTTTAAACTTTCTTTCTTTTTTAATATGATTATTTAATGCTATAAATTAGTCCTGCTTTGGATATATCCCACAAATTTTGTAATGTTTTTATTTCCATTTAGTTTAAAGTATTTTATAATTTCACTAATGATATTTTTCTGTGACCTATGTGTTATTGGGAAGTGTTATGTTTGATATTCAGATATGTGCAGTTTTTCCAAATATCTGTTATCTTTTTGCTATTAACTTTTAATTTATTTTTGTTATTGTCATACTTGATATGATTTTGATTTTTTTTCTACCCCACTTCCTTTTTGGGGGATCTAGTTATATGTATATTAGTCTGCTAGATACTATCCACTTTGTTCTTACATTTATGTTCAGTATTTTTTTCTCTTTTCTTAGAATTACTGAGAGAACAGAGTTAAAATCTTTAGTTATCATTTTGGATTTTTTCATTTTTAATTTCAGTTTTCTCAGCTTTTGCTTTGTTTGGAAGCTCTGGTACCATATATACACGTTTAGGATTACTGTGTGTCTTGGTCATTTGAGTGTATTTATGCACGGTCTCTTGTTATCCTTGGTAATATTTCTTGTTCCGATGTCTAGTTTTTCTGGATAGTGTTACAGGCATTTCCAGCTCTGTTTTCATTAGTGTTTGCATGGATATCTTTATTCATTGCCTTTTAATCTAGCTCTCCTTGTTTCAACTGATTTCTTATAGATCACATAATGTTGGGTCTTGCTTTTTTGTTTTAAGTATGACAGTTTTTGTCTTCTCTTTGGAATGCATTTAATGTAATTTCAGTATTATTGGGTATAAATTTGCCATCTTGTTTGTGTTGTTCGTCTCCTTTGGTGTTTTGGTTTCTTTTTTCTCTAATTTTTCTTACTTTGCATTAAGGATATTTTATCATTTTATTTTTACTTCCACTGTTGACTTAGTGGCTTTAGTTTTTGTTTTGTTTTATATGATTTATTTGGGTTTTAAACTGTATATTTTAATTTATCACAGTCTACTTTCAGATAAAGTAGCCTTCCTGGGACAGCAGAGGGTGTAGTAGTTACATCGCTGGACTCCTGTGTAGTTGATCGTGGTTTGAGTCTTGGACCCAGTGGCTTAAAACTCATGACCGGCATGTGTACATGCATATCCAAAATCCCAAGAGGAGAATGGAGGAGAAGGGATTGCAGCATGGCCATCCCCCCCGACACACACACACCCGCCAGGGGCTGATTTCTCGCTTTCTGACTCTCTCTGTCTCTTCGGCAAGTGCAAGCACCCTAGAGTAAAAATCTCTCTCAAAAAAAAAAAAAAAAAAAATTAGCCTTTCATATTGCGTGTAAACCTTTCGTCAGTATCTTCTATTCTTGCATCATGGTCTTTGTGTTTTTGTTGTCATTCAGTTTCCTTTTTACATATTCTTACCACAATTCATTATTAATTTCCAGTGAGTGGTCAGTTATCTTTTAAAGGAATTAAAAACGAGGGAAAATATGTTTTCTATTTACGCACACATAGTATTTCCAGCACTCTGTTTCTTCCTATAGATTCATAATCTTTGATATGCTGTTCTTAGACCTGATGAACTTCAGTATTTCTTTTTTTTTTTTTTTTTTTTTTTTTTTTGAGAGGTTTTCACTATAGGGCGCGTGCGCTCGCCAGACAGATAGAGAGAGATATAGAGACAGAAAGCAAGAAATCACCCCCCAGGGGGGATGGTCACGCTGCAATCCCTTCTCCTTCATTCTCCTCTCGGGATCTTGAGCACGCACGCACACGTGCCCGGCGTGAGTTTTAAGCCACCAGGTCCAGGACGCGAACTGCGGTCGACTACGTGGGAGTCCAGCGACATAGCCATTACGCTAACTGCTGGTTCCTGAACTTCAGTATTTCTTATAATACAGATAGTTTTATCTTCAAAATCTGAATTTTATCTTCATTTGCAGAAGATATTATCACTGGATTTAGAATTTTCAGTTAACATTGTCTTTTAATACTCTATTCTATTGTGTTCTGAATCGCATAATTTCTGATGGGAAGTCTGTTGTCATTCTTATTTTTGTTCCTCTGCACATAATTTTCACCACTACCTCTGCCCCCTGGCTGCTGCTTTCTCTTTTCGTTTATTTTCAACAATTTGATGATGATATGATGCTGTGCATTAAGGACATTTTCTTTTCAGCTTTTGAATCTAGTTTCATAGTTTTAATCTAATTTGGAAATCTTTGACCATTTCTTTAAATATTTTTTCTGCTCTGTTCCTTTCATCTGGAACTTTCGTTTTATGTGCATGTGTGTGTTAACCTGCTTGATACCGTCTGTGATCTATTCATTTACTTTCAGCCTTCACCCTCTCTGTTTTTCATGTTGGTTAGTCTGTTCTGTCCTCAGGGTCAGTGATCTTTTCTTCCATGGCCTTGTATCCCATACAGTGTATATTTATATGCATTAAAAAATAATAACTGGAAGTTCCATTTGGGTTTGTTTGTTTGTTTTTTCATTGCTATCCTCATGTTCCTGTTTTCTTTTGTATTTGAATGTATTTATGATAGTTGCAACAGCTGTTTGTAAGTTCTTTATTGGCTAATTTGATCATCTCTGTCATTTCTGGGTCTATTTCATCCCCATCTTTGTGTTATAGCTTGGGAAGGGCCTTCTGGCAGGAAGAAGGGCAGTCACAGCACTTAGCATTTTTCTTTTTGTCTGGGCCTCTACCCTAAGCATCTGAGTGTCTGTCCTAAGACAGTTGAGTTGTATCGTGCTCACTAATTGTTGTTTGCTTCAGAAAGACACATGTCATGGCAGGTTATCCTTAATGGGCAGAAATGGAAATGTCCCTCCCCATCTATTTTTGATGCATAGATTCGCTTTATTTGCAAATCTGAAATACACATACAAACAGTACATATAGAATGATGATTAGATATTTTCATTGTCTTATTTTGCTGTTAGTACAGTCTATAATAATTGCCTTTCCAGTGATTGTAAAGTATTCTGTTAAGTCGATGTTTAAGTGTTTCTTAACTAGCATTGCAGGGTTGAACTTGGGGAAGCCTCTTTTTCTAAGTACACAAAGTGTGGCCCTGGCCTCTAAGACATAATTCCTTACTGAGATGAATACAAGAGGTCTGGCAACCCTACCTAGATGTCTCTGGCCCATTTGTCCCCTCAGTGTCTGCTTTAAGATGAAGTCGCAAAGAAATACACCCCCAATTTAAAAAAAAATGGCACCGGGAAACAGTATTAGGATATCATACCCTTACTCAGCCCGAACATGTCTGTGATCAAATGTGTGTGGTTTCTCCACATCAAGATGTTCTCTAGTTCTCCGTGGAGACGGCCCTGGTGCCCTTCAGTGTAACTCAGGCTTGATGTCGTCTACCTGGAAATAGCCTCAGACCCCACAGGTTCAGAGCCAAAAGTCTGCTCCCACTTCAGATGCCAGTCCACAGACCAGGCTGTCACACATGCTTCTGAAAATCAGCTCTGAGTCAGAGGTTCCCACAGCCCCCTCCTCAGGTTGTGTCATTGTGGATGGCTCACAGAACTGAGGAGAGCAATCATGAGGCGCATAGGGCAAGGCACGTGGGAAGGGCCGCAGGATGTCCTAGTCCTCTCTGGATATGCCAACCCCATCTCCCACCCCCAGGAGCTTCCATATGTTCCACTGTCTGGAAGGTTTCCAAACCCTGTCCTTTCAAGTTTTTATGGAGGCTTCATAAATAGGTATGATCAATTACCTCATTGGCCATTGGTGATCAACTCCTCCTGTGTTCCGCTTCCCTCCCCAGGGGCCAGAGGATGGGGTTGAAAATTCTATTCCTTGGAAAATCATAAGGGTTTTAGCATCTGTGTGCTAGGAACCAGGGACCGAAATTAAAATGTATCTTTCTTATTAAATCACAATATAGCAGCTAGGCAGCTAGGTTCTTAGCAGACCAGTCACACTGAAAACAGCAGAGCCCAGGAGGCTAGGTCTTGGAGTGTGCTGTGGTATGTTGGTGGTGGAAGTCTGTGTGGCCATTGGCAGTGACCAGAAGGCAACTCATGTCATTCCTATTCAGAAATGATTCTGTAAAAATACCAAGAAGTAGCCATGTATAGAGAAGAACAGGCATGGGCCAGTTCTCTGTAACTGGATACAATTGCATATGCGCAGGTGAACAAAAGCAGAGAAATACAGGAGGAGGCCTCCAGGAACTGGGGACCTGGATCTCATGCTCCAGCTCTGCCTCTGTTTTCTATATGATCTTGGGCAAGTCTGTGCCTATATCTAGACCTGGTTTCTGTGTTGTACAGTGAGGGGTGTGATCATTTACTTCTTTGTGTTACATAGGGCTTTGGTTTTGTCTTCATTTAATAAAATTCCCAGTAAATATACTACAGAGACTTTTTTCCCCTTAAAAGTCATGTGTGCTCTCTGGAGAGAGAGAGAAAGTGAGAAATGGCCTTGCTCGTCAATGGCCATGCCACAATTCCTTCTCCATTCTCTTCTCGGGAATTTGGGCATGCATGTATATACCCAGCATAATTTTCAAGCTGCCCACTCAGGCTTGAACCGTAGTCCGCCACGTGGGAGTTCAGCGCCTTAATCACCACACCACCTGCTGGCCCCAAAGAGACACAATTTTAAGCTCACTAAAGAAGTGAGAGTGTAAGACACTTTGGGATACTCGGGGTGTTCCCTAAGTAGCACCTCCTCCCCTATTCAGAGCTCAAGCTCTGTGACAGTGTGTGGGGCCTCGCCAGGCTCAGGATAGGGTGATTCCCGTTACAGAGAGCTCACGGCACCAGGCCCAGTGCTCGGCTCTTCCCTGCATCCTCTCTTGTTAGTCTTTCCAGCCTTCATGCCATGTCTATGCGATTATCTTTTCTCCCCACATGATTAAAACCAGACACTGCAAGCCTCCGTAGCTATCTAAGGAGGAGCGTGGATTTTAACCCAGGCTTGAGTGCCAAAGGCCACCTTTCACTTCCGCCCACCACACTTTTGTTCCTGCTGTGCTCAGCAGCAGCCCGGTGGCCTTCCGGTAGCACACTGTCCGTCTCCTTTGCACCCACAGCTGACAATGAGAACAACATCGCCTCCAACCAGTCCCGCTCCCCCCCTGCTGTGGTGGAAGAGAAGTGGAAGCCTCAGGCCCAGAGGAACAGCGCCAACAACAGTAGGTCTCCTTCCCAGCACTGTGGGGGGGCCTGCAGCCCCGGCTCCTGCCGTTCCCTCCCGCCCATGCCCACCACCCCTGCCTCCCGCGATGGTACACGATGAGGCCAGCAGTCTCCAGAGCACTGTGGTAAACCTACAACCTTGGTTGCAGGAATTCTTAACTCACAGGATGGGCAGACAGAGGCCTGGGGAGTGGAGGTGGGTTTTGCTGGGGACTGGAGAGCTCTGAAGAGAGAGAACCCACCTCGCCCTGGTTTCTGTTGGCTGCCATTTTTCTGACACCATGTTCCCACCTGTTTTATTCACTAAAGAGTTCCGTATTGGGCCAGCAGATGATGTAGTTGTTAAGGTGCTTGATTCTCACATGACGGACCATGGTTCGGGTCCTAGACCTGGCAGCTTGGAAATTATAACAAATAGTAATTTTCTTTTTGAGATTTCCATAGTCGGGGTGATTCCTCTTTCGAGGAGTAGGTCAGACTCAATGGTCTTCAAGGCCCAGGTGATGCCACACAGCACTGTACCCCATTTCTGTGTCCAGGGTTGGTGCTACTGACCATTCGTAACGTGATCCCCATGAAACACTCACATGTCGAAATCAGCCAGCACCACCAGTGTGTGCAAGGTGAAGTCTGGTCATCCTTCCTCCTACCAGGTGCTCGGGGTGACCGGGCTGCCACCAGGTATGTGCCAGAGTTAATCGCATCTCTCTCTGTCCTCCGCCAGCCACGACCAGTGTTTTAACACCCAACAGCGTGATCCCCGAGAAGGAGCGGCAGAACATCGCCGAGCGGCTGCTGCGGGTCATGTGCGCCGACCTGGGCGCGCTGAGCGTGGTGAGTGGGAAGGAGTTCCTCAAGTTGGCCCAGACTTTGGTGGACAGTGGCGCCCGCTATGGGGCCTTCTCGGTCACTGAGATCCTGGGCAACTTCAACACGCTGGCCCTGAAACACCTGCCGCGCATGTACAACCAGGTGAAGGTGAAGGTGACCTGTGCCTTGGGCAGCAACGCCTGCCTGGGCATCGGCGTCACCTGCCACTCGCAGAGCGTCGGCCCTGACTCCTGTTACATCCTCACGGCCTACCAGGCCGAGGGCAACCACATCAAGAGCTACGTGCTGGGCGTGAAGGGCGCGGACATTCGCGACAGCGGCGACCTGGTGCACCACTGGGTACAGAACGTGCTGTCGGAGTTCGTGATGTCGGAGATCAGGACAGTGTACGTGACGGACTGCCGGGTGAGCGCGTCCGCCTTCTCCAAGGCCGGCATGTGCCTTCGCTGCTCAGCCTGTGCCTTGAACTCGGTGGTGCAGACGGTGCTGAGCAAGCGGACGCTGCAGGCCCGCAGCATGCACGAGGTCATCGAGCTGCTCAACGTGTGCGAGGACCTGGCAGGCTCCACGGGCCTGGCCAAGGAGACCTTCGGGTCGCTGGCGGAGACATCGCCGCCGCCCTGCTGGAACTCGGTGACGGACTCACTGCTGCTGGTACACGAGCGCTACGAGCAGATCTGCGAGTTCTACAGCCGCGCCAAGAAGATGAACCTCATCCAGAGCCTCAACAAGCACCTGCTCAGCAACCTGGCCGCCATCCTGACTCCGGTGAAGCAGGCGGTCATCGAGCTGAGCAACGAGAGCCAGCCCACCCTGCAGCTGGTGCTGCCCACCTACGTCCGGCTGGAGAAGCTGTTCACCGCCAAGGCCAACGATGCAGGCACCGTCAGCAAGCTGTGCCACCTCTTCCTGGAGGCACTCAAGGAGAACTTCAAGGTGCACCCGGCCCACAAGGTGGCCATGATCCTGGACCCGCAGCAGAAACTGCGGCCCGTGCCGCCCTACCAGCACGAGGAAATCATCGGCAAGGTCTGCGAGCTCATCAATGAGGTGAAGGAGTCCTGGACAGAGGAGGCCGACTTCGAGCCCTCCGCCAAGAAGTCCCGCTCTGCCACGGGCGAGAACCCCGCAGCTCAGGAAGACGATCGGCTGGGGAAAAACGAGGTGTACGATTACCTGCAGGAGCCCCTCTTCCAGGCCACCCCCGATCTCTTCCAGTACTGGTCGTGTGTGACCCAAAAGCACACAAAACTCGCCAAACTCGCCTTCTGGCTCCTGGCGGTCCCGGCCGTGGGAGCCAGAAGCGGGTGTGTAAATATGTGTGAACAAGCACTTCTCATCAAGCGGAGGCGACTGCTCAGTCCGGAAGATATGAACAAACTCATGTTTCTGAAATCCAACATGCTTTAGGACTACGAAAAAAAAAAAAGACAAAAAAAAAAAAAGACGACGAAAAGAGAAGAAAACATTAGGAAAAAAAAAAAAACACAACACTGTCACAAACAAAGAAAAGGAATTTAAGTTCTAAACACTGTGGACCTCATTTAAATGCCCCCTGGAAACTTAAGTGCTTTTTTTTTTTTCAGTGTGTGTGTGCATGCGTGTCCACCCCCACACCTGCATGCACGTGTGTCTGAACACACATGCTGTGGGTGTGGGGGTGTGGGGTCTCTGGGCTTGTCCACATGACCTGAGAGTCCTCGCACACGTGTGCACACACATACAACCCCAGTGCATGTACACACACCTTTCATGGGCATGTGTGCATTGCACTGGGTGTGTCAGGAAAGCTGAGGGGTTGGGAAAGGAGGAGGTGCTCCCCTCCTTTTTCCAGTAAGGGGGCGTTCAAAGACTCCGTTTCAGGTGTGCAGATTGGTAGAAAGCTGATGTTGTGAAATGCCAGGCAGCTGAGATTCGAAGTGATTTGACGCTGTCTGTCCTTCATCCCTTGGCCCCCCTCCCCCCCAGCCCTCCCCCAGCCCTCATGACCCCCCTGAGCCCACCCCTTCCCCGGCTGCCCTGCCATGGATTCTCCAAACTGCATCAGATGGACAGTTTCTGCACTGGACTTGGTTTCTTGTTCACCTTCAGGGCATTGCGCTGCTGCCTCCCTGATCCCCCTCGGGGGTCCGGGGGCGGCCGCCTTAGAAACACACCTATCTATCTCCCCATATCAGGAAAGGAGACTTGAAGAATATAAAGCTGACTTTTTGCTTTTTAATATAAGAGAGAAGAAAAACAGGCATTTTTCCAGAGAAGTGTAGATGCTGTCTCCACTCCTTAATAATTTGTTTTTCTAACATTTGAGCAATTTTTAACCTTACTTTGGGGGTTTGTGTTTCTTTGTGTTTTCAGATTTGATTTAGACTCTGCTGGAGGCACTGAATGTCTGTAACTTATGTTTTTGGAGTTTGGTTTTGTTCTGTACGTGCCCTTTATGTTCCTCGAGTCACACTGTAAGCTAGCTCATCTCGGCGGTAGTCACTGTCCTAAGGTTTTGTGAGCCTTCCCTGGAACGGTCCAGCTCTCCCATGTTCTACCAGCCACGGCCAACGGCTTGGCTGTGCTGTCTGGGGACCAGGGGTGGGGAAGAGTCGCAGGTCCACACAGGTGGGGTTTGGTGGATGCCATAGTGGGGCGTGCACGACTCAGGAGCTCTCCTGAATGTAAGCTGCCCTCCTGGTTCGCGGTGTCTGCTACTGCGGATGTGTGATTTCTGTACCCAGAGTGCATTTCACTGCTCGCACCTCCCCGCCTTCCAGTTCAGCTGGGACTCCTGAGCTGATTCATATCCGTGTCTGCCACACCTCAGCCTCTTCCCCCTGCCCAGGTCCCCGGGGCCTTGTGGTCCCACAGTCCTCAAGGGTCTCCACACACACCTCAGACCTCCTTCCTTCCAGGGCAGCAGCTGAGCGCGGGGCCCTGTGGGCCAGGCAGTTGGGGTGCTGGGGGAGGGGGGAAACGGCATACAACCACGTTCAGCTTGATGCTGTGACGCTGTCTTGGGCCTTTCTCCCCTGGTCCCTCAGCCCCATGCAGTTAGATTCTCCACGCATAGCCCAAATGGTGCCACCCCAGTCCCTTGTCAAGAAGTGGTTCCGTCAGGATCGACATCAGACCTACCCCTCCTCAGTGAATAAAGTGCTGGTGGTCCCACATCTCCCAGGTGACCACAACAGAGGGGTCGGGATGGTCACGTTAAGGGCTTCGGGCTGAGGATCACCACTGTCATGGGGCCCCATCTATAAAGGCACCTTCTACCGTCCTGGGGGCTGGCAGAGTCCACTGCGCCCTTTCCAGTAACCAGGCACTCAACTGTGAGATACCTCGACTACAAAAAGCACTGTGCTGCAGCCCTCGCCTGCAGAGATGGGGGCGTAGCGTTGGTTCGAAAACTCAAGAAGGCTCAGGATCATGGACCTAGAACACTGTCCTTGGGGGCCAAGCCTGCACGCTTTTGCCTCCTGAGAACTAACCCAGCTCCCCCTTGCAGACTGTTGGACAGATTGCAGTGGGTCAGTGTGGGCTGTTCCACATTCACTCCAGCAAGCCGTGGTCTCAGGAACCACCGTGCCCCTTCCTCTCCTGGAGAAGTTCTATGACGTTGCCAGCTGGAGTCCCACCATCAGAAGAACTGCCATCCACACTGGAGCAGGAACCTGCTGTCGCCTCCTAGGGAGTATGGAAACATCAGTAGGCTGTTCAATGAGACCTTTGGGGGCATTCCAGCAAGTGGCCTCAGTGTCGCTAATGATTGACAGAGGCCTACAGCAAGAAGCCCCGCCCACCCAACCACTTGAAGAACCACTTAAGGAAGACAGCAACAGCCCACCTTGTGTGGGAGTAAGGGTAGGGGTGCCCGTCTGTGCACTCCTTGAAGTACAGCTTTGGTAGTGGGGCCCTGTTATTGGGATGTTAATAGAATGGGCATTTCACTTTCCTGCAGAGCCCTCGGAGACCAAGGCAAATGCACGTTTAGAGCACATAGCATTCTCCTCTTTGGAGCATGGGATATCTGCCCTCCAGAAAGAAGAGTAAATAAATGCTAGGTATCTTGTCCGTTCCCTCCCATCTCAAACTTCCTTTTCACCTCAGCTCAATGTTGGGGCTTGGCTTGCCTCTGCAGGTTTGAAGTGAATGCGCCTAGGTTCAGTCACATACATCACAAGTGACAACAGTCATTTTTCTCTTGGAATCTCTGGTTCCACAGGGATTGGTCTCACCAACAGGAAAGGCTGTGTCAAGGTGTCCTCTCAGTCTGCGTTCTCAGGCAGCAAATCCTGCTGCAGCGAACAGCGTGATAAAACCCAAAGATCTCATCGGTCCAGCCACTGGCTCTATTACTTCCAGCAATATTCACCGCGCCAAATTCTAGCTCAGCCAAAGGATTGCAACAGGCTCTGCCAGTTCATCTCCTGGTGTCACACCTGGCCTTGACTTTGGAGAGGACTTTATTATCAGCCTCCCACTGCTGGCCTTTCCATCACAGGCCTTTGGGGACTGGGAGACCAAGAAGCTGGGCCATTTCTGGCATGTATCGGCTGCCGGGGCGTTGCCTGCTGACTTGGGTACAACATGCCTTGAGCCCTGAGTCCCAGGACAGAAGTAGCCCTTGTTGACATACATGGACTTAAGAGGCAAAGTGGAGAACATGCACCTCCACTCAGCAGGTGTTCGTCCCCTTTGGTTCAGCAAAGGCCAGCCCAGGGCCACAGCATCATACTTGATCCCAAGATCTGGAGTAGCCGGAGAGGTCACAGGTACGCTAAGAGTACCCGCACCATCCCAGCCACAAGTGGACCTGCCTGCCCAGCCTGGGTCTGCTTTTCTCGATGCCAAGGTCAACCTCAACCAGCCAGGCCTCCTTCCAGTGGCATTTATATTCCAGGAAACTAAACAGGCACTGCTTGAGCAAAACTGCCTCAGTGTCATCTCTGGGTGTTCGCGGCGTGGACAGCCACCTGCTGCATCATGGATGAGGAAGCCTGACAGGGTTACACTCAGCATTTGGGGACTGGTTCCTCACCGGGAGAAGAGTACAAGGTTTCTTAGTGCAGAGAGAAGGCTGGTCCAGTGACTTGGGTGCAATGTGGGTCTCCAGGATTCTAGGACAGGATTTATTTTGGAAGCCAGATGTGAAGGCTGCCAAGTCTTCTCTTCCAGTTTGCCCCTTTATCTTCTGCACTTTCAAGAAACATTAGGGGAAAAGAAAAACCATGCAAGGTACATTTTCCACTGTGAAGCCAGACCTCTGTCTTTAGGAGGCCCCTGTTCCTGAGCAAGGCCACCAGCTCAAGCCAGACTCGGGCTGGACCCCATGAAGAGTGGGCACCCAGAGCGATGTCAGAGATACTGCACCTCCTCTCTGGAGCCTCCAGGAGAGTTTGCAGTGCAGCTTGGTGTGGACAGAGATGGAGGCCCTGTGAGATGGCCAGGAGGGGGACACTACCCAGATCTCACCACCATGGTGGAGGTGCTGGAAGAGGAGGAGCACAGAGCATGGCCAGTGCCCCCTGACTGCGTAGGCTGAGTCAGGTTCCAGGATCAGAGCTCTGCCCTGCCATGGGGACGGTAGTGATGGATCTGTGGCATGTGTCTGAAGGTGGACTCCAAGAAAGGCTGAAGTTTAGACAGAACCTAGAGACCGAATCAGGCTCAGGCTGTCCCCTGGAGACAGCAGATGGGGGGTCCTGCCCCAGCCCTGCAGCGCCGCTCCAGACCCCATAGCCAGCTGGGCCGGTGCGAGGACTGGGAAGGAGGCCGTCCCCAGCTCCGCTTCACTGTGGCTAATGTTTGCTAGGCCAGTTATGGTGGACCAATGATACAGTGTTGTCCCTCTTATGTTCCCTCCCCACAGCGTCCCCTTCCCAGGGCTTTCTGGAGGGTTCTGTTGGTGGGTTTCTTCCTCTCTCGTATGGGTTTGAGGATCGTGGTTGGGAGAGCCCTGACTCTCACTGAAGGAGCCCAGTGGTATCTGCAAAGAGGCCGCAGCTCCCACTCGATGTAAGTGAAGAGCGTCAGGTCACCGGCTGACATGTTCGTGCCCCGTCACCACCCGCGGGTGTCACTTTAACGAGTTAACTCCTAGACAGAGAATTTGCTAGGTTAGGCATTAGCGTCATGACCCACGAGGGCCCTGCCTACTCACGCGTCCCACTGGGCACCTTGACTCTTCGAACCAAAGTTCCTTAAAGGGGCACAGCCCAGCCTTGTCCACAACCTCAGGGGCCTGGGATTCCTGTGGTGCTTCCTGAAATCCAGGTTGGCCCAGATGATGGGGTCTGAGACTAGCCGGAAGGAGGAGCTCCTCCCACAAACCCAGGTGCCAGCCGGTCTCTGCTTAGGTCCTCCCCTCCCGCCCAGCCAGGGCCGGTGGCTTCCCAAGTGGTGAGCGAGCACGTGGACTGACACGGGACCGGGCCTCGCCAGCCAGGAGAGAGCAAGAGCCACACGCAGGGCCACCCAGATCCCACGCATCAGGAAACCATTTTGTACAACCACCCGAAGCAGAGATATTTTTTAAAAAGCGTAAGTTATTTTCAGTTGTGTTCTGATCCTTTTTCTTTTCCCTGCAACTTCATGTCGGTGATTCGTTCACATCAGGTAAATCTTAAGAAAGCTTTGGTAACCCCGTCCCTGCTGCCCCCTACTCAGTAACCACGTGCGTGCACCCCCATCCTTTCTCAGTAGTTACGACGTTCTAGGCAATACCACGGACACATCTAACTGTGTCTCTCTCTTCGAGTGCAAGAAACTCAAGTCATCTTAAAAAAAAAAAAATAACAAAAAAATTTACAAAAAAACAAACACAAAAAAATATCTTTTTTAGGCCAGAGTTTTCTACAGGTATTAATGAATATTTTTCTTAATCCTTATAAGTTTTATGTGTTTAATATTTCTTAATACCGGTAGCATTAATTTATACTTTTGTAGCAACACAATATTTTTATAAACAGCCAGTGCTTGGCTCAAGTCTTCACGAGGGGTTTATGCAGGGCCATCTTGGGGACCCTGTGTACCATGTACTGTATTTAAAAAAAAAAAAAAAGTTACCTAGTGTCACACTTGCTGTGTTATTGAACAAAGACGTTGTTTGCGGTCTCCTATATCGTTGGTGTGAATCCAACAGCTCTCCAAGGAGTCACATTGCATGGGGGTTGAGTTGATGGTTCTTGTCGTGATATGTAAACCCCCGAGACCAAACTTGAGGGTTTATTATTTAGGGTTTTCTGTTTGTCCTTTGGGTTTTTCGTTTCACTTTGTTTTGGTACCGTTTCTCCATTTATAGCCAAATCAGTTTCATGATGTTGAAAACATTTACTGATGTCAAATGGAGGAAGGGAACAGGAAGAAAAAAAAAAGATTTTTACAAACTAATAAAATTTAAAACTGAGCTGTTTAAATGTTGCTGTTTTTACCTGTCTGTTCTTGTCCAAGAGTGGAACATTCCCAGGGAGAAGAGGGAAATTCCACTTGGTTCCTTCAATCGCCAAAAGCCCCAGCCCAGGGTTCAGTACCTCCCCCGCCCCTGACTTCTTGCAACATTATTTCCTAGTTGGTTGATGCCAAGGCAAAAAGACATCCTTTAAGGGTTAGAGAGGATCAGTTGCTTAAATGATTTCATGTCAGTGTTGTATTTATGGTTTTACAATAAAACGACCTTTAGGAAGATGGCGGTGTGTACTGTTTTTTTCTTGGGTTGGGTTGCCATGCCATCCAGTTAGCAGGACACCTGCAGGGCAGGGCAGGGTGGAGATGGGCCAGCAGCAGGGGCAGCTCAAGTTCATCCCACGGGGGACAGACACCACGCGAGGTGGGGCTGTTGACTACTTACCCAGAACCAGACCTGGTCAGCTCAGCCATTTGTTGGAGGAGGCGGATTCAGGAAGGTATGCCCCGTGGGCATGCTCACGGAGGGAGAGGAACGGGTTTCATCCCAGTCCTATGAGCCTAATGCCTAAGGCACATGCCCAAAGGCTGCCCTGCACCATGGTCATGTGTGGACTCTCTGCCCCAACCAGCGGCTTTGGCCTCCCAAGCAGCGTGCAGGGCAAGTGTCGTGAGAACTGTCCATTTCCATGGGGAAGAGCATCCATGGCTGTACAAGATTCCTGGTAGCACTGGGGACTTCAAACAAGAATCAGCGACCTCCACGGTCGGTACTCGGGAGACCAGCGGGGTAACTTGCTCAGCGCTATGAGGACATCAGTTCCTCTCTTTAATAGAATCAAGCCAACAGCAAGTTGCAGAGATGACACCTCCCTGCCACCTGTGTGCCTGCGCAGCAGTGGGAGGGCGACAACTCCTAAAGAGGTGAAAGTAAAGGGACGATTGCCATTTTGCCATCAAGGTGAGTAAAGGACAGACACCTAGGTCCTTGATTGACTGCTGTCCAACCAAATGTGGGTGATGTTCTGTTCACGCACGTGTGTGTGTTTAGGGATTTTTACCTTAGGGCACATGCACTTGCTGGAGAGAGACAGTGAGAAGGAAAGTGAGAAATCATCCCCCTCCCCGGAGATGGCCACGCTGCAATCCCTTCCCCTCCCAGGATCTTGGGCACACAAGCACAAATGCCTGGCATGATTTTCAAGCCACCAAGTGTGAGACTTGACCCACAGTTGGCCATGTGGGAGTTCAATGACATAACTGCTATGCCATCAGTGTGTTTCGATGTGTTGTTTGAATCATCTGAAGAAATTCCAAAATTGCACATGTAGCAGTGTGTTGGGGCTGTTAGAGCCAAGGCAGCTTCCCAAGGGCATGAGCCCTGCCCACACAACCATCCCTCTGTGGGAGTTTCAGGCTAACTGACCTGTGTGGACGTCCCTGAGCGTGGTTGAAGTTTCACTGTGACGTTTCTATGCAGTGTAAGGGGAAAAGGAGTGCCGTAGCCAGAGGACTCCTTCCCTGCACTCTTGAACATCACAAATAAAGTCGGAGTGGCTCAGGGGCCCTCACAGCTGAGAGGCCAGCCTCTGGATTTTAAAAAATTGTTTTAAAAAAAGGAAAAAGTGGGCCAGCCGTTGACATGGTGAAGGCAGGTGAATCCACAACCTGGCAGCTTGAAAAAGGCCAGGCACATGTGTGTGTGTGCCCAAGCTCCCTAAGGGAGTAGCATTTAGAGAGGGAGTAGAAGGGAGTGCCGCATGGCTATTCCCCTCACTTCTTTTTTTAAATTATTTTATTTAACTTTATTTATTAATTAATTTATTTCAATTTGACCAGAGGAGGGTAGAGTGAGAAAGAGAGAGAGAGAGAGAGAAAGCAAGCTGCCAGCTCCAGGACTCGAACCACTGTCGACCATGTGGGAGTCCAACACCCTTAACCACCAAGCCACCTGCCAGCCCCTCCCCTCACTTCTTTCTCTGGTAAGTGCATGCACCCTCTCACAAATTAAAAAACAAATAACAAAAAGATAGGTTTCTTTATTAACCAGCCACGTGTATTTGTAGGTTTTATTATTTTATTCCCGATAGAGAATGCGCGTGCATGCGTGTGAGACAAACAGACAGCCCGATAGCACAGTGATGCCTGATCCCCTTCCTCGGCCCTCCAGCTCAGCAGGCTCCCGGGGTCATGCCTGTGTGCCCTGCATGTCGCAGGCTGACCAGCCAGGGGTGTGACACTGTGATGGAGCGTGCTACCAAGGCCACCACCCTGCCGAGCCCAGCCACAGCTAGTTTAAAACAGAAACAAGTACGTGGGACCAGTACCTTTAAGAAAGAAGTCTGAGGTGACACTCTTTAAGAATCAGGTGAATCTTCAGGAAAAGAGCACCCCTGTGGCTGAGAATGATTCCTGGCATCTTCTGAGACAAGCATTGCAAATTCCTGGGACTTGGGATCCCAGGGCTACTTCATTCCCATCCTACACGAGATGGGAAAAGTCGCGACACATAGATTTTTTTTTTATTAGTATTACTTTTTAAAATGTCTCATAGAGACAGAAGTGAGAAAGCACCACCCATGGGGAATGGTCACTCTGCAGTCCCTTCTCCATTCTCCCTCTCAGGATTTTGGGTACACACACCCACTCACGTGCATGGGGTGTCTTTCTTTCTTTCTTTCTTTCTTTCTTTCTTTCTTTCTTTCTTTCTTTCTTTCTTTCTTTCTTTCTTTCTTTCTTTCTTTCTTTCTTCCTTCCTTCCTTCCTTCCTTCCTTCCTTCCTTCCTTCCTTCCTTCCTTTCTTTCTTTTAGGAATTTTGTCTCTATAGGTTGTGTGCATTCACTGGAGAGACAGAAAGTGAAAAATCACCCCCCAGGGGGGATGGCCATGCCACAAGCCCATCTCCATTCTCCTCTTGGGATTTTAGGTACACACATTCATTCGCCTGGCATGAGTTTCAAGCGGCTGGGTCCTGGACGTGAACCACGGTCAACCGTGTGGGAATCCTGTCCTTTAACCATCACACCACCTGCTGGCCCAACCTGGTATGTTTTTCAAACGAGCATACTTGGAACTCAAACTGCGTAGTCAGCCATGTGGGATCCAGTCACCCTAATTACCTTGCCACTCACTGGCTTGTTTTTGTTTTGTCTTGTTTTGTCTTTGTGACAAGTTGGAGTAAGTGTCACAGAGACAGAGCCTTCAGGGCCAGGCAGGGCAGTGCACTGCAAGGAGAGCCCTTGTGGAGGGGTCAGCTCATCTCAGTGCTGGTGTCGAGGTCCGGAGCTACCAGAACTATTTCTTTTCCAAAAAATTGAGGAAACCCGATTTTTATTGAGAAGCTCAGGTTTTGGTTTTGGTGTTTATTTATTTATTTATTTTTTCCCATAAGAGAGAGAAGGGGACGCTCAGCTCCAGCAGGATCAGTGCTGTGCCCCATGCCCACCTCAGCCAGCCCAAACCATGGACACACACGTGCCCACCCAGCAGGGACAGGGACCCCTTGGACCCAAACACTGGGCCTCCCACGTGGGTGCAGCGCCACAGAACTGCATTACCACTCTGCCCCAACATGGCCCTGGAAGCTCAGTTTCTGGATGAATTCTGGACTAAAAAATGCATTGTGGGCTGAACATCCCATCCATTGGCTGAAGCCCGCCCCTAGCTTGGACCCTGTAGTTTAGCCCTCTGTGCTCAGATCAGATCACCTCCAGATGTCCCTCCCCAGAGTAGGACCTTCACCCTCCCCTCGATGGCTGGCCCTCATGCATGTGGCATGCGGAGCTGAGCAGGGTCTGGACAGGGACATGGTGATGTTGGCGTGTCTCAGGCTGGAGGGTCTCTGTCGCTTCTCCCTGAACAGCTACCTGTCTCCCTGTGCCCGGCCCACCCACTTCAGTCTAGAAAGCTTCAGCCATGAGCACAGAGTGTCCACTCAGCTCAGTCCTCTGTTGGGACCTGAAGGTCCCAAGCTCTAGACTTTGGCAGAGACAAAGGGAGTGCCTTAACCTGTCTGAGCAAGCCTCTGATGCCCAAATCCTTGCCTCTGCTTCATCCCAACGAGAGACGTGGAATACCCTCCTTCCCTTCATCCTGGCCGGTCTTTTAAGCAAATGGGCGGCAGGCACGGGAGACAGGCCCTCAACTGAAAGCCACCAGTCCTTAGCATACCACGGAGGATAGGAGCGAGGTCCTCAGCTGGGTTCCTGCCGCTCAGTGTCCCACTGCGGAGCACACCAGGCTGGGCCCAATCTCTCCTCAGTGTGAGCGTCTACCAGGGCTCTGGGTGGACACAGCTAGCCAGAGAGATTTACAAATCAGACGTTTGTGATCCAGTGGGTCCACTGGAGGCTCCCGGAGTCACGCTTTGGGCCAGGTTGGTCCTGGGCCTGCCCTGCACAGTCTTCTTCCTTTCCCACGTGGGGAGAAGCCAGGCCGGATCGAGGGTTCAGGTTTCAGCTGTTCAATGTGAAGGCCAATGAGCATGCTTCTTCCAGGACAAACGGCCAGAGTGAGGGTCTCCAGGGGCAGGCACCCCAAGACTAAGTGGGAAAACGGCTGAGACATTTCAGCCCCTGACAGCAGGGACGGGGTGGGGCTGCAGCTGAAGGAATGTATTGGAGGAGAGTTTGGTGCAGCAAAGGTCAGGGGATCAACCACGGGCATGGCAGGGCTGTTTGCCCTGAGTGCCCTGGGGCTTCTGACCCGTGGTCGCTGTGACCCTGTAAAACCTCTCCCAGAAACAAGTTCCCCAGAAGTTTCTTCTTCCTTTCCTAGGTTTATCTAAATAAATAAATAGGAAGAAAGAAAAGAAAAAGAAAAAAGAAAGATCCCATTTCACACTATCATGGAGTGAATAGAACAGTGACGTACGTTCCATACTCCGCACAGCCGGCTTCGCGCACTGAAGGTAGTCCTATTACTAATACATTCCCTACACACTTTCCGGGAAAGTTGGGGTTATGCGTACCCTTACCCAGCTCGTCCTTCCCTCCGCTTCCCTGACCTCGCGGCACTTCCGATGACAATGAGCAGTGAGGACATGGACTCTCAGTTCACGATTTGGTTTTTATTTGGACCCAGGTTGCTGGGCTCTGGCTGCCATAGGACACGGGGCTGACACCGGCTGCCCTCTGGCTTGCAGACAGGCTGGCCATCATTTGGAGAGACGTAGCAGATCCTCGTCCCCTGTAGACACAGAGAGGCTCAGGGAGGGTCAGTGGTGGGGGGCCTGGCTGGGGAGGCCTCCCTGAGAAGGGAAGGCAGCCTGAGCCTTGGTCAGAGAGCTTTCACAGAATGATCTGATTTAGTTTAGGTGCTATTTCCCAGGGAGAAATTGAGGCACAGAAGCCTTCGATGGCTGCTGTTCCCTGGAGTTCTGCTGCTGTCATTGTGTCATTGTCATTATTAGCAGCTGCCATTGACTGAGTGTGACCCGCGCCACCCCTCCATGCCAGCTGCTGCACCCTGTATTATATAAAGGCCAGGGTCCATTGGGCACTTGCCCAACACGGCCAGCCTGAATATGGCCACACCAGGATTAGAGCCCTCCGCAGCCTGACCTGCACACCCTCGGCCAGAGTCTGGTGCCCCCTCCCAGCTGGGGTAAGGCTCCAGGCTGCCCATTCTGCAGATGGGAAGATGAGGCCCAGAGAGTGGATGGGCTGTTCACAAGTAACAAAGCCCAGAGCTCCGTTCTCTAGACCCCCAGCCCCTAGCAGGGATCTTCCTCCTGGACCCTGGAAGCCCCTTGGCCCAGCTGGGCCTCCTACCATCGCCAGGGACACCACAGTACTCCTTGCACTCCTTCTCTGAGTAGAACTTGTTCCCGTTGCCTTGGCAGCCGCCGTAGGTGAAGAGGACACACTTCCCCTGGACAGCATCATATGCCCAGAGCTCGACGGACCTTTGGCAGGGCCCATGGACGATGGGGAGATTGCAGGCCGCTGTGGGTGGAGAGGGCACGGAGCGTTCGTAACCTGCCAGTGCTGAGCCAGGTCGGCCTTTCATCTAGAGCACCTCGTCCCTCTTTCACAGAGGGGAAAACTGAGACCCACACAAAGGAAGAGACTTGCTTAGGGTCATCGGTATGCAAATATGGGCTTCCAAGGATTTCTGGAAACTTACACTGGAGTGCCGCCACTGGGCACCCTCTCCTGGCCCCCCGTGCAGTTGGCAGGTGGTCTGCTGGGAGTACAGGGTGTGGGGGGTGCACAGTGCGCAGGAGCAGGGAACCCACACTCACCCACAGTTCGGCAGGTCTGCAAACACTCCTTCTCCGAAGCAAAGTTATTGCCATTGCCCAGGCAGCCGCCATATTGGAAGGTCTCGCAGGCCATGGACGAGCCATTATAGAAATACCTTGTCACAAGCCCCAAGCAGGGCCCTTCTGCATGGGCCAGTTGGCATGAATCTGGGGGGTGGGGGCAAGTAGCGGGCACTTAGTGCTTCCTGTGGACCCTCTACCGCTCTGGGCATTTATGCATCGTCTTGTTCCGTTTTCACCTCTACACTATGAAGGATTTTCATTTTATTTTATGGATGAGGAGACCAACTTTAAGAGGTGAAGTGACTTGACTCGGCCAGGATGACATAGAGCTGAGATTCAAAATCATGTCTGTTGGACTCCAAAACCAGTGTTCATTCCACTCCATACTCTGAGGTGTTAGCTGTGACCCACAGACTCCCCATCCTCTGCGTTGGGCATGTCTGCCCAAAGACTCTGTGATCATGGTAGTCAATGGCCCATGCGTCAGCATCCATGCTAGCCAGCCAGGCCTCTTCACTGAGTCCCACCCCACCTCATGCCTTTACTCTAGATGTTCTTTGCCCCGAACACCTTTTCTCTAAACTCTATCTAGACACAGCACGAATCCCCCTTCCTCCATGAAGTCCTCCTTGATCCTCTTACACTGTATCCTCTGAACACCGTCAGCCCTTTAGCTGACCTTTTTTAGGGTCTATCATTCCCTTCCTTGGCTGGCTCCCTTACTAGACAAGAAGGTGGCATGTCTCCATGTCTGCACGCCCAGCACAGGCCAGGGTGGAGCAGGATTCATGGTTTGCTGAGGGACTCAAGAGTAAGTTGTTATTTTTGGGGGGGCGGGGGGAGGTTTTTGCTATAGGGTGTGTGTGTTCACCAGAAAGACAGAGAGAGACAGAGAGACAGAAAGCGAGAAATCACCCCCCCCCCCAGAGTGGATGGCCACACCACAATCCCTTCTCCTCCATTCTCCTCTCGGGATCTTGGGCACGCACGCACATGCGCCCGGCATGAGTACAAGCCACCAGGTCTGGGACTTGAACTGCATGCAGTTGGCTACATAGGAGTCCAGAGACATAGCCATTGCGCTAACTGCTGGTCCCTCAAGAGTGAGTTTTTTGTGAACACTGTCAGCTACACAAGGCTTCCTCACTTCCTTCCTCCCCATACTCCTACAGGAGCCCTGAGGGCCAGCCCCGCAGACTATTACCCCGTACTATAGATGAGGAAACCGAGGCGAGGTGGTCACACACTCACATGGATGGGGGAAGAACTGGCTTCTCGTCATGGAGCTGAGAGCTCAGAAGCTCAGGACCATGCTCAAAGCTTCTCTCTCTCCCACAAGCCCTGGAGCAGGGCAGAGTATTGATTTGCCTTTTCTTGGCCTAGTCTTTCAGTCTCGAACAGAGAGATAAAGAGACTTCTGACAATGAGTGCAGTCTCAGAGAGCTATCCATGGCCCTTCCTCTCTGAGGGCCACAGAAGACAGAAAAACTCCGTTACCTTCTTTCTTGAAGTCAATCACTAGTTGCCCGGCTCCTGAGCCTTCATCTCCTGGGGGTAGCACATCCCGCCGAGCTCTCTGGGGGGCAGAGGAGAAAGAGAAGAAGCTGTTGCAGAGGTCTTGTACGACTGCTCACTTGTACCCCTGGAATATATTTCAAAAAACCATTTGCTTTGGGAATAGGGTGTGGCCAGAAGCACAGCTCCGAGACAGGTTAATGGGCTGTTTTCCCAAAAGCAGCTACCTGAATTCCAGAATGGGCAGCACGGGATACATTCTGGTCTAAAATAAACATCAGAACCATGAGGTATAACAATGCCCTCGTCTCCAACTCCCAGCTGAAATGCCTACGAAGAGATAATAATGGAAAAGAACATAGTCCCAAGTTGGAAAGCAGGGCACGGCTGCTTTCCCATGCTGGAAATGAGAAGGCATTGTCACATGACAGAGTGCGGGCACTACTAAGTTGCAGGAAGGGGTGACTAGACCATCCTGTGTTGTTTGCAAAGGAAAAACCCATCTGAAGATTAAGAAGGGATCTCTTGTTGACAGAGCTGCCTGTGGCAGTGGGAACAGTAGAACAGAGCCGGCTGCCAAAGCTGTCGAGCTCACTGGGGTGTAGTGTCCCCGGAGGCAGGACCCCAGGGCTGTTAGAGAAGGGAAGATCGGGCAACCTGCAAACCTCTAGGCAGCCTTCCTGCCCGCAGGTGGGATGTGGGACTTGAACAGGTTGTAATGTTAAACTTTCTATTCTCCTTTGAAGGTGCAACTGAACACTGTCAGAGACTCCCTCTGCCAGACCCATCTTAAGTTGGTGTCATCCTGGGGAAGGATGGAGAAATGAAAGAAGAATATGAGACAAATTAAATGATGCACCTGTTCAAGGAGAAAAAATATCCCCACGAAACACAGGATGACAGGAAGAAATAAGAGAAAACTTAAACCACCAATGAAATTCAAGATGCTACGGCTTCAATGTAATAGGAGTCAACAGTGGCAGAAATAAATAATACATGAAAAGTAGAACATTATCGGAGATGGAAAAGATGTTGAGTTAGACCACATAATAGAAATAAACTGGGGTCTGGATACTCCAGGAAATAAACCTGCATAATAGGAATTACAGAAGGAGAGGCTATCAATTTGGAAATAGTAAAAGACAATTTCTGATTCAAAGAAAGATCTAAACAAAGAGAGAGAAGAGCGGGTCCAGAAATTTCCCCCTATGTATCTTTTCTGGAAAACGTACTTGAAGAAATATTTCCACCAATTGAGAAGGGGGAAAAAAAAAATTTTTTTTGGAGAGGTTTTTGCTATAGGGTGTGCATGCTTGCCAGAAAGAGAGAGAGACAGAGAGACAGAAAGCGAGAAATCACCCCCTGGGGGGATGACCACGCTGCAATCCCTTCTCTATTCTCCTCTCGGGATCTTGGGCACGCACGCACACGTGCCTGGCGTGAGTTTAAGCCCCTGGGTCTGGGACTTGAACCGTGGTCAACTACATGGGAGTCCAGCGACATAGCCATTATACCAATTGCTGGTCCCGAAAAAAAAAATGTTTTTTTTCCCCCAGAATTTTGCCATACAGCATGCTGACAAGAGACAGAGAAGAAGAGTGAGAAATCACTGCCCTTCCGGTGGGTAGCCAGGCTGCAATCCCTTCTCCTGCGTTTTCCTCTCAGGATTCTGGGCACCCATGCACACACACTCAGTCTGTTTTTCAAGCCACTGTGTCTGGGACTCAAACCACAAATTTGGCCATGTGGGATCCAGCACTCTAATCACCACGCCACCTGCTGGACTGAGAAGGGAATCTAAATGCCAAAATTGTTCCTATGACAGCAAGGGAATGATGGTAAACTGCGAAGCCAATAAATGCAGAGTGAAGTAATAAATACTTGCCAAATTGTTTATGCAATTTAATGTAAGTATTAAAAAACAATTCTTTTCTTAAAAGGTGGAAAGTGTCAACATTAATATCAGATCATATGCACAAAAACAGGGATGTGGGGAACCTGAAAGAAAAAAAAAGAGTAAGGAACAGGAAAAATGAGAAGTATCTTAGGTCTCTCTCTTTTGCAACGGAGCATCATTGGTTACTGTGTCATTCTTTTTTTTTTTTTTTTTTTTTTTTTTTTTTTAAGAGAGTTTTTTGCTATAGGGTGCATGCGCCCACTGGAGAGACAGAGAAACAGAAAGTGAGAAACCATCCCCACCAGGAGGAATGACCATGCTGCAATCCCTTCTCCTCCATTCTCCTCTTGGGATTTTGGACATGCATGTACATGTGCCTGGCGTGAGTTTTAAGCCACCAGGTCAGGGACTTGAACCATGATCAACTACATGGGAGTCCAGCGATGTAACCATTGCACCATCTGCCGGTCCCACTGTTTCATTCTTGACATTGACAAAGAAATAAAGATTTAGTTGACATCTGGATTAAGACAGCAGACTGGGTGCTGGAAGGTGGTGTGGTGATTGGGGTGCTGGACTCCCACATGGCTGACCACAGTTCGAGTCTCAGACCTGGCAGCTTACTCTCTCACTTTCTCTATCTCTGTCTCTCTCTCTCTCCTCTTGTCAAATTAAAAATAATAATTATAATTATTATTTTTTTAAAAAGATGGCAGATGGAAACTCCCTTCAAAGGTTCTCTCCCTGAGCCAGAAGGTACCATAGAGGTTAAGGCAACTAGATCCCACATGGCTGACCAACTCCAGGGTTTGGGTCCCAGACTGGCTTGAAAGCCACGGCACTGAACAGAATGGTTCAGCAAGTGGAGCTCTCAGCTCTGCCTTCTCACCTCCAGTACGGGGACGTCATCCAATTTGCAATCCTTCCTAACACTTCCAAATCCAGAGAGAAGATAGTTGAAGGGCACCTGGCATTTTCCCTTTCCTGACAGAAAAGAAGTGAGAATGACTTCTAGGGAAAAAAAGGGTGAAGTTGATTAGAGCTCATCTCAAATTGAAGCAAAGGCCACAACCTAACGTTTCAGGCCTGTTGCCATGGGACAGATGGGTATCTCACCAGCCTAAGCAGGTAGAACGAACCCCACATAGAATATGTAGCAGTCCTTCAAAAGAGAAGCATGGGTGGGGGCAGCAGGTGGCATGGTGGTTAAGGCTCTGGACTCCCATATGGCTGACCATGGCTCTAGTCCCGGGCCTGGTGGCTTGCTTCCTCACTTTTCCTCTCTCTCTCTGGTCAAATTAAAAATTCATAATAATAAATAAAAGTAAATAAATAATTCTTAGGAAAAAAGGAGAGGCATAGGAAATAGATTGGATTGTGTCCCCTCAAAATTCATATACTGAACTCCTAACTCCTAGTACCTCAGATGTGACTTTATTTGGAAAGAGGATTGCTGCAGATATAATTAAGTTGAGATGAGGTCATTAGGATGGGCCCTCGCCAATGCAAGTGGTGTCCTTATGAAAGGGGGAAATTTGGAGATAAAGAGAGGGATTGGAGTGATCCTTCCATAAGCCAAGAAGGAGCAAAGATTGCCAGCAAGCTACCAGAAGCCAGGTGACAGGTATAGAATAGACCATTCTCACAGCCCTCAGAAGGAACCTGCCCTGCTGACAGCTGGATCTTGAACTTGTAGCCTCCAGAACCACGAGACAGTACACCACCTGCTGTGGTAGTTTGTGACAGCTGTCCTAGAAAACTAGTACAGGGTATTTGAACCAACATGGAGCATGTTAGGGCGGCTCTTCTCCCCTCCTTCTCCACCTCCCTCTGGGGCTTCAGGGAAGTGGATGAACACAAAATACCCACACTTTAAAGTAGTGTGGGACAAGGGTTAGGCTCAAAGTAAGTGGGAAGAGGGCTAAGGAATAAATAACACTTACCCCACCATCTCAGAACAAGCCGGAAGTCTGCATAAAGGTGACTAAGGAGGAGTGACATAAAGAGAAAAGTACCGGGAACCAGCAGTTAGCATAATAGCTATGTCGCTGGACTCCCACGTAGTCGACCGCGGTTTGCGTCCCGGACCCGGTGGCTTAGAACTCACGCCGGGCACGTGTGCGTGCGTGCCCAAGATCCCGAGAGGAAAATGGAGGAGAAGGGATTGCGGCGTGACCATCCCCTCTGGGGGGTGATTTCTTGCTTTCTGTCTCTATGTCTCTCTCTGTCTGTCTGGCGAGCGCACGCACCCTATAGCGAAAAACTTCTCCAAAAAAAAAAAAGAGAAAAGTACCCAAGTCCACCTCAGAAGGGAATGTATAAACAAACCGAACCAGATAAGGAGCCCATCTCTGGGGGACACTGTTAGGAACTGCTTACGTTTCTCCTCAGCAGTCCTGAGCCAGCAGGTAGCATGGAGGTTAAGGTGGCTGTATACCACGTGACTGATAGTGTGTTTAGAGTCCCAGACCAGTGGCTTGAAAATGACACCAGGCTTGTGTGCGTCTGTGCCCAAAATCCCCAGAAGAGAATGGAGGAGAAGGGATTGTGGCGTGGCCATCCCCCCTGAGGGAGTGCTTTCTCACTTCTCCTCCTCTCTCTCTCTGTTTCTCCCTGGTAAGTGCATCTTCCCTATAGCTAAATAAATAAATAAATAAATAAATAAATAAATAAATAAATAAAATAAAACAAAGCCATCTTGCCCAAGATCGTGTTTTTCTGGACAGATCAACAAAGAGTAACAAGGTCTTGCCCTTTTGCACCATCTTGGGCCAACGCTGAAGGAACATCCCAGTCTCGAAGGTCCAGAGGGCTGGGAGAGGCATCACGCCTGCATCACAGCTCATTTTCTCCTTCTGGACAGTCTTGCTTTCTTCCCTTTACCAGTGATGCCAGAAGAAAATAGAACTTAAGACACAGAAGACAATTCTCCATGGCTCTAAGATACAGAATTCCTTAGTCAGAACACACATTTATTGGGTCACTGAAAAAGTCATGACATGTTTTTCTATGCAAAAATGTGTCATGATCTTCCCAACAATGTGATATTTAAACAAGTCTCAAAGATGAAGTGTTAAGCAACAGAATAACATAAAAGAGAAAATCCAGACACAAGTAAACAAATTGAGAACTGAAACTACATATATTCGAGCCAGCAAATGAATGAGAAATAGAAATAGTAAGAGACAGAACAGAATAACTATCATTGAAAAGAATGAACAAATCCTAGTGAACAAAAATGAAAAAGACAGAGATAAAAACAACAGTAAAAAAAAGTAACAGATGTAGAAGACAAAGGTGCTCCTGGGTGAGAGAATAAGTGCTTCCATGGTAGCAAAACCCAACGAAGGGAACGGAAGATGAATTCACTGATATTGAGCAAGAAGTTTCCCTGAACTACAGGGGGAAATGTAGTCTGTATACAGAAAGAACACTGTAAACCAGGAAATTAGAATCTTTAAAACCAAGATATGGTTTTATTAATATGTTATTTTCAATGACAGAAAAAAAATTTTCCCAGTATCTGGGCAGAAGAAACAAATTGCCTACAAGGAGAGGAAACATCAGACTCGAACCGTGGACGGCTATGTAAGAGTCTAGCACCTTAACCACCATGCTACCTGCTGGCCCAGGGTGGTGGGATTTAAAAAACAAAAACAAAAACAAAAACTTTCATTTATCTTGGACTAACTCCATGGACTGGTGGTAAAGGCAGTTGTATCTCACATGGCTGACCACATGGTTCAAGTCCTGGGCTCAGCAGCTTGAGAAAGATATTGGGTGTGTGTACGCACATGCCCAAAATCTAAAAGGGGGGGAGGGATGGAGAAGGAATTGCAGTGTGACCATCTCCATAGGGGGGTACATTCTTCTCTCCCTCTCTCTTGCTGTTTCTTTGTCTTTGGCAAGCACACATGCCCTCTAGCAAAAACTAAATGAATGAATGAACTAAAAATGAAAGACCCCAGTGGGGAGAATTAAAAAACAAAACAAAACAAAAACAAAAACAAAAAACCAAACTTTTATTCATCTTTGTACTTTTCTACATTGTTGTAATTCTTATAATGAGCATACATTAATTTTATAAGCTCAGTGGTAATCTTTCTTAAAACATATAGAGATAAATATATGTTAATAGTGCTAGATCCATAAGAATAATGTCTTCTTTATTTCTTGTTTTCCATTCTCAAAACTGTTTCTAGGGCCAGCAGGTAGCATAGTGATTAAGGTGTTGGACTCCCATATAACTGACTACAGTCTGAGTCCCAGACCCGGCAGCCTGAAAATCACACCAGGTGTGTGTGTGTGTGTATGCGTGCCCAAAATCTCAGGAGGAGAATGAAGGAGAAGAGATAGTGGTGTGGCCATTCCCCCACCCCAGGGGCGATGTCTGACTTTCCTTCATTTCTCTCTGGCAAGTATACATGCCTTATGGCAAAAACTTAAGAAAAATAATATGTTTCTAAGTAAGCATTACATATCTATATAGATGCATACACACATATACATATATATACACACATACATGGATATACACGCATCGGTGCAATAAACTTGAATATATAATCCCCACATAATCAGAGAAATAAAGAAAGAAGAAAGTGCCATCAATGTGGCAAAAGGCAGGAAAATAAAAGGGAAAGTAAAGAAGTCCCCCAGTCAGAAGGCAGCGAGGAGAGGTGCTGGTCTGAGACGCGGCTGTTTTGGGGCTTATTGTTTTTTAAGGTAATCAGATTATTTCATCTGCATGCATGGAGCATTATTAGTTCATGACTGAATATTGTTATTTCAGTGTTGCCTGCGTTGATTTTTAAAGTACTTTTAGGCATTATGCCAAAAGGTTTTCAAACGTGTTGTTGAATTCTAGCACAGCCCAGGATAGTCCAGCATAATTATCCCATTTCTCAGATGAGAAAAGTGAGGTTCAGATGAGAGACAGCTACCCCCCTTGGCAGAACCAAGATCACGCCCAAGTAGGCCCAACTTTGATCTCACGCCCATCGCCCCCTTCTCTTAGCCCTTCGCCATGTCTGTCTCCCACCCTGGCAGCCGGAGCAAGGCCCACGGAAGCCAGCATGCAGAGTGCCTGAGGCAGGGCAGGGTGGGCACGGAGCTGGGCCGGGGCACTCACCGACAGTGGGGTGTGTTCAGGTTCCTGCTCCCCGGGGACACATTCGCCTAGGTTGCAGGACAGGAGACAGGAGTGAATAAGAGGACCAAGCTGGGGCAATCCCAGACCCAGAACCGTGTCTTTTCTAGTGCCAGGTGGGTGTCGTGCCAGCAGCTATGTGCCAGCAAGTCTGAGAGGCTAGCATGTTCTCTGGAGGCCATGAGGAATGAGGAGGTGACAGAAATCTGAGGTGAGGAGGGGGTGCCGTTTACCTCTGTCGGCCAACTTGAAGATGGAGTCAGCGGGGATGCCCACACTCAGAGCCAGCTCCCTGAACTCCTGCAGGAGGCTGTCCCTCAGCTGTGGCTTCCGCCCTGCAAGTGGGGAGCAGAGGGGACACCTGGAACCTGGTGCCTGGGCCAGGGGGCCTGAGGTGATTCTGCCCAGTGGTTTTGTTTAGGGAAAGTTTGGAAACTATTGGCCCAAGTCAATCTTGTTGACATACTTATGGAAAGATAGGATCTCAAAGAGGAAGACTTGGCCCTCCCAGGCCCCCACCCAAGGCTCCTGAGTCCTCAACAGGGCTCTTTCCACTGGTCCTTTGAAAGGCTTAGAGACACAGGAAGCCTCTGAGTCTGGAGTTTAAGAGATCAAAAGAGGATTCTACATCAAACGGGAGACTATTGACCCGAGTTCGAATTCTTCTAGAGACACTTATGCCTGCATCTTTCCTCTCATTGGAGTTTTGTCAGAAAGAAAAAGCAAAACTCCATACACTTCCCCACTCTGTTGTCCTAAAACATCCATTTTGGGACCAGCAGATGGTGTGCTGGTTAAGGGCGCTGGACTCCCACATGGTCAACCATGGTTCAAGTCCTGGACCTGGTGGCTTTCTCTCTCTCTCTCTCTCTCTCATCACTCTGTGCCTCTCTGGCCAAATTAAAATAAGTAAATAAAGTTAAATAAAATAATTCTTTAAAAACAAACAAACAACCATTTCTTCCCACCCTTATCTCCAGCGACCTCATCTAGCGACAGGTGTTTACCATAGAGCTTGGCCGTAATAGTGGGGCCATGGCGGTGGCTGGTTTTCTTGGTCAGAAAAATGGCGTATTCATCATAGTTGGTGTGGACTACATAGGACTCCATGATTATGTTCCATTCTGTATGGGAAATGCGGGAAGACCAAAGGGCCAGTGGTCAGAAGGCTCTTCTAGCTGGAGACCCACACCGATCTCACCCACACTCATCCCTCCATCCACCCATCCACCTGTCCACCCGTTCCTTCCATCTGTCCATTCATCAGTTCATCCATCTTCAGTCTATCTGCCCGTCTATCTCCTTCATACATCCATCAATTCGCCACTATTTTTTCACCCTGTGAATACTTTTATTCATAAATTCATCTTTCCTCCTACCCTCCCTCCTTCCCGCCCTTCTTTCCTCTATCACTCTACCAGTGTACCTACTAGATAACTGACTTTTTTCTGCCATCTGGCCATGTATTCATTTTACCAAGCGTGTACTTATTCACTCATTTCTTGGTCTCTCCACCCACCCGTCCAAACACGCACACGTTCAGCCCTAACACCATCAGCACCTGAAGCATATGCGTACACACTTCTGATTTCATGAATAACGTCATGTCCAAATGCCTCTGTCACATAGCACCCTATACCTGGTGGGTCTTAGTAGCTTTTACCGCATGATTGCAGGTGCCTGACAAGACATGATGACTGAGCAAACCAGAACCAGCACCCTGTTCTGGGTGTGCTCACCAGAGAGGAGAGAGAGAGAGAGAAAGAGAGAGAGAGAGAGAGAGAGAGAGAGAGGCTGGGGAAGGGGCAGAGAGGGAGTTGGGAGAGGGAGGAAGAAAGAGGAGTAATTTGGAGGAAGGCTAGAGGAGAGGGCTGAGGCAGAGGGAGGGAGAGCCCGGACGTCGAGGTCCTCTTGAGTAAAGGAGAGAGCCAGGCCATCTCTTTCCACTCTACTTACTGGGCTTGCGGTAGAGGAACTTCCCATCAATGTCTGTTTTCTCGTATGCCCCAGAGATCTCCTCGCACACACCTTTCCTGGAAATGAACAAGCCAAAGGGAGGTAACTTCTGCAGAGACTGGGACCTTGGCATCCTTCCTTCCTGCATTCTATTCTTGTACTGAAAACTCACTCTCTGCAAATGTCTTTGGGAGCTAGTTTGTTTTAATTTTTCTAAGAATTAGTTATTTATTTTAATTAATTTGTTATTATTTTTTTAATTGGCTGTAAGGCGTGTGTGCTCACCAGAGAGAGATACAGAGACAGAGGGAGGAAAAGTGAGAAAACAAGCCACCAGGTCTGGGATTCAAACCCTGGTCAGCCATGCGGGAGTCCAGCGCCTTACCCACCGTGCTGCCTGCTGGCCTCTGTTTTTATAACTTGGAAATGAACATTGCCAAATACCTTGTGTAATCCTCACACCAGTTGTGGGGAGAAAGAGGGGCTGATCCACACCATCCTCTTGCAAAGCCAGAGATCCCCCTGCTTAGTCCCATCTGCACATTGCACTGACTCGCGGGGAGCCGGAGTGATCCAACAGCACACTGATGCTCGGGTCACTCTATGGCTCGCTCTTTTTTATTGTTAACGTGTAATAACTGTGCATATTGTGGGGGTACCAAAGTGAGTTTTCAGTAGAAGAATACAATGTATTGGGGCCAGCAGTTGGCGTAATGGCTATGTCGCTGGACTCCCATGTAGTCAACCGTGGTTCGAGTCCTAGACCCGGTGGCTTAAATCACTCCAGGCACATGTGTGCGCGTGCCCAAGATCCTGAGAGGAGAATGGAGGAGAAGGGATTGCAGCGTGGCCTTCCCCCCTGGGGGGGGGGATTTCTCCCTTTCTGTCTCTCTGTCTCTCTCTGTCTTTCTGGCGAGCGCACGTGTCCTATAGCAAAAACCTCTCCAAATAAATAAATAAATAAGAATATGATGTGTCATGATTAAATCAGGGTACTTATACATACATCAGCTCACCATTTGTCACTGCTTTATGGCGGTAACATTCGAGTCCTCTTTCTGGGCTACTGAGAAGCACAGCGAGTTATGTGCTGCTCACTATATTCTCTATGACGTTCTCTTTCCTATCTGTAACTTCATTCCCATTAGCTGGCACCCCTCCAGCCCGGCCCCTCTCTTCCTCCCCTGTCCCTAGTAGTCATTCTTCACCTCTCTTCTGTGAGGTCATTTACCCCCATATCCACATACGTGGGAGAACACGTGCCTCTTCATGTGCCCTTTTCTGTGCCTGACTTCTTTCACTTAATATAATGTCCTCCTGGCTCACCTGTTTAACCTTGAAGGACTGGATTCCCCCTTTGTTACGGCTGCATAGTATTCCATTCTCTCTTGCCCCGGTTTCCTCATCTTTAAAATGGGGATAGTGATAGTTTCTACCTCACATGGTGAGCAAAGCAGCGTCTGCATGTCGAGCTTTGTGCTATGAGTAGGGCTTACGGCAAGGCGGACCCCAGCCCCCGTGGCCTTTGCAGCCTGTGGGCGGGGAGGCAGCCAGAGGCAGAGGCGATCAGTGTGTTAAGGGCCACATGGTGCTTGGAGAGCAAGAGGAGGGCCTGTACCCTGCACCTGAGGCTCAGAGAGGGTTTCCTGGACCGAGGGACATGGCGTGGGAATCTCAAAGAGCCCATAGGACTCCGCCAGAGAAGTAGAGAGAGGTGTTCCCAGACAAGGAACATCAGGTCCAGAGCCTCAGAGGTGTGGGGAGGTGGAGAGTCTGGGAACGGAAAGGAGATCCCCTTGGGGGGTTACAGAGTACCAGGAAGAGTGTGCACAGGGACTGGTGAGTGCTGGGAAGGGTTTGAAAGTCCCATCACAGGATTCGAACCTTACTCTGAGGGCGGTGGAGAGCTATGGAGGGTGTTAAGCAGATCTGAGTTTTCGAAAGGTCCTGGTTGCTGGCGAACAATGAACTGATGGAAGGTTCAAGCTCAGCGGTAGGAGGGAGAGTAGGAAGATTATCCTAGTCAACCAGGAAAAAAGGAAGGGGGTTTGGAGGGGCCAGTGGCAGTGGAGAGGGACTTAGGGAAAAAAAAACTTGATGATGGATTGAATGGCTGGTGAGGGGCGCATTTCCCTGGGAGGCGGAAGTGCCCATTCTGATCTAAGGAGCACCCAAGGAGGAGGAGCAGGTTATGAACAGTACGGTGGGCATGGCCCTGGAGGTCTAGGTAGGACATTAGGAAGGCCTTCCTGGTGGGGAGTGGTAGAGGGATGTGGGGCCCAGAGGCAAGGTCCTGGCTGGAAGCAGAGACCTGGAACTTTCCAGGGCAGGGCCAGGATGATGGGGGCCCCTGTCCCTCATGGCCCCCCCAGCCCACCCCACACTCACCGCCAGCGAGTGCTGGTCATACTGATCTCCGCCTCTGTGGCACCCTCTCCCAGCACCAGCGTGCTCACGGCCATTTTGTCTTGGATGATCCTCTTCAGCCATGGGCAGGTGGAGCCGATGGCCACGTTGAACCACTTCCCAAAGATCTAGGAGACACCACCAGCTCTGGGCATCTGGGTGAGCCTCAGAGCCCAAGACGGCGACAGCTGCTCCCCACCCCTCGCCATGTGAGAACGTCTCGTGTTAATTCACGGGAGGGCAGAGCCCCAAGGGTGGAGAGTGGCCGGAAGCGCAGGAAGGAGGTGTGCAGGGGGTCCCCTCCTGTCCTGTGGAGGCCCTTCTCTGTGGAAATGTGGGATCATTTTGTACAGCGTTCAGATCCTTCTACTCTGAGGTCAGCAACCAGCTCCCCGAGAGCTGGCGTGCGTTTTACCCCCTCAGTGACGGGGGCTCAGCACTCACAGGGAAGTGTGGTTCCGCGTTAGGAAGGGCTGTGGGGGTTTAATGAACCCTACAGGCCATGCAGGACAAGCCTGTGGCCTCTTCTTCCACATGCACCTTGGAGTTGAAAGGGCCTCACTCATGTTCTCGCAGCACGGCCTTCCCAGACTACCACAAGGCCCTGGTCCCCATTGCCCCTCGGCCCACAGCCCTTCGTTGACTCTAAAGCGAACCAGATCCACGATGCCACAGCTAGATGGGTGTGAGGGGACTGAGCCCAGTGGGCAAGGTGTGGCTCAAGGTCACCCCTGCTTCAGGGCGGGCAGCTCTAGGGTCACACACACGCACATACATGTGCACACACACACACACACACACACACACACACACACAGCACCCTCCCCTCCCCAAGGCCAGGGCTCTTCCCAAGCCCAAGCTCCTCATCCCCACGAGGCTCTGACCATCACTTCTCAGAGTGCCGAGTGCCCAGCCCCAAAGCTGGGGGGTTCAGGCCGCCCTGGGCCTCGCTGGGTCTCTGCACAGCCAGCGGGAGGCAGAGGGTCTGGGATGTGCTGACCAAAGATGCTGCAGTTGTGGGAGAGGTGTTAAAGAAGGGGGCAGGGGAGGTGTGGGCCGGGACGTTCAGGAAAAGCTAGGGGCTTGTGTGGGGGGCTGCAGGGGCCACTGCGGACAGCACAGAGCCTTCTATGGGTTGGTTCTCACCGAATCGTGGATCCCCCCTGGGAATTGGACAGGGCGTGTAGAATGGAGACAAATAGAGGAAGGGCTTCAGAGAGCCCAGAATTCCAGATGGTCCCAGCCAGCAGAAAGGGCCTTTAGGGGCTGACCACTGGGTATCCAGTGGGGGGGAGACTGAGCCCCAGACTGGCAGGACACACCCAGCAAGGCCCAGCTGCCGGATACCCCACCATTGCAACCACCACTGCAAGGGGCCCGGCCGTACCCGAGAGACCTCGAAGTTCTCCTGCACTTGGATGTCGGTGGGCGTGGTGGGCACAGGGTCGGCTCCCACCGCCAGGCAGGCCGTCAGCAGCAGAGGCAGGGCCCCGAGATTCCACATGGCTCTGCGCTCTTCTGCCTCAGCTGTCACTCCCGGGCTTGAGCTAGGATGACACAGCACTACCACCCTGCCGGAGCGGCTGCAAACTGAGACTGGGGCAGGGGCCTGCAGCTTGCAGGAGACCTTGGTGTTTGCCCCGCTCACCCGGGACCAATCAGAGCCCCAAGGCCAATTCTAATCGATCCTCGTAACCCGGCCAGGTCAGCAGTTCCAAGAGGCCAGAGTGGCTACTTCAGAAAAAATTAGCATGGCCCAAACACAGTGGGGCTCAGATACGGCCAGGGTGGCCTCTGGTCCCCACCTGTCACAGAGCGGCGTGAAGGGTGGGGGAGGTGCGTAGTACCTGGCCTTTCCCGTTGGTCATTCTGCCGGAACCCCCCACCCCTGGGACCAGCAGGATGGGCCTGACCGGACCTGTTTCTCACGAGAGAAAACAAGGCCTAGGGTGACTAACCAGAGACCACTGGAAAGCCAGGCAGAGCTGAGACTCTGCCCCAGAGTCCCCTCTCTGACTCCCTGGCTTCTTGTCTCCCTTGCAAATAAAAGCAGAAATAATGATAATGGTGAGCACCTGCTTGGGATTGGCCTCACACCAGGCATGCCACACACACCCCAGAACGACCTCGTGGAAGTAGGTGCTGTTTTCCCTCTTTATACTCAGAGGATCGGAGCCTCCAGGGAGTGGAATGGCTGGCCCAGAGGGCTCCAGCAGCGAAGCAGAGTTGCTCAGAAAGATGGCGTCTGGGGACTAGCAGTTAGCGTAATGGCTATGTCGCTGGACTCCCATATAGTCAACCGCGGTTCAAGTCCTGGACCCAGTGGCTTAAACTCACACTGGGCGCGCGTGCGTGCATGCCCAAGATCCCGAGAAGAGAATGGAGGAGAAGGGATTGCGGCGCGGCCGTCCCCCCTGGGGGTGATTTCTCACTTTCTGTCTCTCTGTCTCTCTTTGTCTGTCTGGCGAGCACACGCGCCCTATAGCAAAAACCTCTCCCCCCAAAAAAAAGATGGCGTCTGGCGGTGTTTGAGAGCAGGGTGGTGCGTGTGTGTATGCCCGCGACTGAGCTGGCTGAGGCTGGGGGTGGAGTGAAGCATGGAGACCCTGGGTGCCTTCCTGTCTCTCCCCCCACATGTCTCTTCTATGGAATAAGCAAACTTCAGAAAATAATAATGAGGGCCAGCTCATGGCACAGTGGTAAGGCAGCAGGTTCCTACATGGCCTGCTGTGTGGTTTGAGTCCTGAACCTGGCTTGAAAATCATGCCGTATTTTGTCTTTCTCCGGTGAACGCACATGACCTATAGCAAATTTAAAATAATAATATTAATAATGATAATGATTTCTTTTGAGAGCTTTTTAACTTAGGGTCAGATCCTTCTACTCTGAGGTCAGCAACCAGCTCCCCGAGAGCTATGTGCTCGCTGGAGAGAGAGAGACAGAGACAGATGAGAAAGTGAGAAATCACCCCCCAGGAGGTGGTTAATCCCTTCTCCTCCTGGGATCTTGGGCATGCAATGCACCCATGCCTGGTATGAGTTTCAAGCCACTGACTCCGGGACTTGAACCATGGTTGGCCATGTAGGAATCCAGCAACGTAACCACTATACCATCTGCTGGGCCCCATGATGATGATTTTTTTAAAAACTGAATATGTTTGCAATGGGTCGAGTGGGGCCCCATCCCCAGATTCCTGCCCACCAGAACAGCAGAGTATGAGCTGATTTGCAGAAGTGATTAGTTAAGACGGGGCCATGGGAGCTGAGGGTGGGTCCACCCCTGGCAATGGTGGGCAGAGGAGAGAGGCTCAGACACAGAGACAGCAGCAAGGTGGCCATGTGGGGACGGAGGCAGAGGGGGGCGGTGAAGCTGGGAGGTGCGGATTGCCAAGGCCTCATCGAACGTACCAGAACTGGGAGGAGGCAAGGAAGCATCCCTCCCTGGAGCCTTCAGAGGGACTGCGGCCCTGTTGACGACCTGGTCCCGGACATTTGGCTTCCAGACTAGGAGAACACAGCGTGGCCGTCGGGAGCCAGCCAGTGTGGGGAACTGCATCACAGCAGCCTGGGAAGCACGTATAGAAGTCCTTGCACTTAACATTTAAACGAGAATTTTTATTATTTTTTTCATCATTTTTTTCATAGGTTTTTTGCTTTAGGGTGTGTGTGCTCGCTGAAAAGAGAGACAGAGACAGGTAGAGGAAAAGCGAGAGATCACCCCCCACCAAGGGGGAATGGCCACACTGCAATCCCTTCTCTACTCCCTTCCCGGGATGTTGGGCATGCATGCACACGTACCCTGCATGAGTTTCAAGCCACTGGATCTGGGATTTGAACCATGGTTGGTCATATGGGAGTCCAGCAATGTAACCAGTACGCTATCTGCTGACCCCTAAATAAGAATTTTTGTTTTTTGAGAGGTTTTTCGCTATAGGGCGCATGCGCTCGCCAGACAGACAGAGAGAGAGACATAGAGACAGAAAGCAAGAAATCACCCCCAAGGGGGGATGGTCACGCCGCAATCACTTCTCCTCCATTCTCCTCTCAGGATCTTGGGCACGCACGCACACGCGCCCGGCGTGAGTTTTAAGCCACCGGGTCCGGGATGCGAACAGCGGTCGACTACGTGGGAGTCTAGCGACAAAGCCATTACGCTAACTGCTGGTTCCCTCCCTAAATAAGAATTTTAAATGTTGAAAATGTAAAGGGTTTGAGGCTGGCTCTATACTCTATGGTTAAAGGAGCAGGATCCCATCGCCAATGGTGCAGTTTGAATCCCAACCCCGGTGACTTAAAAAACATGCTGTGTGAGTGTGTGTATGTGCCCCATTCTCAACAGGGTGGAGAAACACAGAAGGGATTGTGGGGTACCTGCTCCCTTAGGGGGTACTTTTTCCCTGTCTCTCTCTGGCCAGTGCACATGCCCTCTGATGATTAAAAACATACAGCCAAAACCAAAACCAAACAAAACAATGGTTTCCAGAGCCCAAACTTGCTAGTGATGCAACAGGCCCTCTCTGTGAAGTCGGCTTCTCTCGTGATCAAAACCGCTGTCCTACTCCCTCCCTGCCCTTGGTATAGAGCAGTCGGTACACACAGCAGCCTCCCTGCTAGAGCTGGGAATGGCCCCTTCAGACAGGCAGTGCCCAGACCAAGACTTCACTCACGTGAGACTCCAGAAGTCCCCCCTCTATGGTCAGTGACACCAGCACACAGCATCATGTTCCTTCTATAAGTCACCCAATACATTCCTCTCCTACTGTATCTAAAACTGTGTGTTCTTTTCATAAGAAGTATGTTTCTTGGGACCAGCAGTTAGCATAATGGCTATGTTGCTGGACTCCCACGTAATCGACCGCGGTTCGAGTCCCGGACCCGGTGGCTTAAACTCACGCCGGGCACGTGTGCGTGCGTGCCCAAGATCCCGAGAGGAGAATGGAGGAGAAGGGATTGTGGCGTGACCATCCCCTCTGGGGGGTGATTTCTCGCTTTCTCTCTCTCTGTCTCTCTCTGTCTGTCTGGCGAGTGCACGCGCCCTATAGCAAAAACTTCTCAAAAAAAAAAAAAAAAAAAAAAAAAAAAAGAAGTATGTTTCTTATGCTCAATCGTATAGCCATGGAATGCATTTCCTTTTTGCTTTGGCTGCGAGGAAGCTCAAAGCCAAGTTACAAGCTTAAGCACAGCAACTGTTTCCCTTCCATTTCTGGGATCGTTATCATCCCTCATGCCCACCAAATCTCTCAATATTTTGGTTTGGTTGATGGGAGTAGCAGAAGGCAGTCTGAGGTCAGGGGGAGTGTGCAGACCTGGGAGCCAGGAATCTTGATTTCTCGCTCCGGGTGACCTTGGGGATAGCATTCCTTGTCTGCAGCCCACTTTCCTAATCTGGAAACTGAAGATAACAGTCCCTGTCATCTGCCAGGAGGACGCGAAAGATGATGTCGGAGGGAGAGACCTGGAAACTGTCTACTGTCTTACCTGTGTGATGGAGAAGCTAGGCCTGGTGTAAGAATAAATAAATAATAACGAATCACGAGCAGGAAGAGAGTCGTCTTAGTAGGGTTGCTTTTAGTGTATCAGGATGGATTTTCATGGCAGGTCTACACGAGCAAGGCTTAACCCCATTGCCCAGATGGGAAGCCTGAGGCAAGCAGGGTGAAGAAGCTCCAATCCCAGCCTGTTTGCACAGTCACAGCCTCTCCCAGGGTGGGGGGAGGCCGGGAAGATGGGGCCAGGATATTGATTCCCTCTGCTCCCGGGCTGTTTGTGCTCCGAGATGATTAACCAGGTCAAACAGAGAGAGCAGATGCCGGCAAGGGCCCGCTGGACTTTGCACTGCTTTTTAAAAATTAACCCCGGGCCACAAGGATGTGAGGCGGGCAGTGGCCAGGGGGCTGCTGACCCTGTGCCCTTTCTGGCTGTGGGGTGGGAGGATGGAGTCCCTGGAGCTCCTGCCCTTTCAGGACCCCGGGGCCTCAGAGTCCCTGGGAATTGGCCATGTTCCAGAACCACTTCGAAGGAAAGGGGAGGGCCTGCCCTGCTCCATAGTTTCTTCATTGTCCAGTGACTCATGCAGCAGACATGCACTCCAGGCTTGGTGCTGGGGTTAGGAGGGAGCACCTGCCCGGCCTGCTGGAGTTCACTGTCCTGGAGGTGGCAGCGAGGTGAAGGGATAGCTGGACGCTGCAGTGCTGGGGAATTCGGCCAGACCAAACTGCCTAGGGCGGGTGTCCCAGGCAGAGGGATCAGCAACTGCAAAGGCTCAGAGGAGAAAATGGAGGAAGAGTAATGCATTTGGAATGCAAAAACTAAAAACAAATCTGTACGTCTGGCACTTGGGGGGCAGAGGGATGTGGCAAGAGTGAGGCCAGGGGTGGACCTATGGCCAAGCTGAAGGGGCTTTCTGGTTTTCTGGAGTACATGGGCGGTGCTGGTGGGTTTTCAGAAGTGAGAAGCTGGTCTGATTCGTAATCAGGAGGGATCAATCGGGAGGCAGTGGAGGCCGGAGTCCCAGGAAAGCAACTCCCCAGGAGGTTTTCCTGAAAGAAGGAAGGGCCAGGGCTCTGGGACCAGCAGGGACGTTGAGGACATTGGGTGGAATGCAGGCCAGAGGCTGAGGTCAAGATTTGGGTCTCCCTTTGCTAGAGGTGGGAGGAACAGTGACCCTCCTGAGGAGGAGGCCTCGCCTCAGATGCCTCTCCTGCTCAGGTCCCTGGGACCCAAGCCCAGCCTGCCCACTCAGGAGCACACGGAGGAGCTGGAGGCAACAGCATCGAAGCCTCTGAGACCAGTGATGTGAGGGGGACGTTGGCACTGCTCAGCGTTCCTAGGCTGTGACTCGCTTCTGAACCTGTCCCAAAGAGCCAGGCCACCCTGAGGCTTTCCTGAGCTCATGGCTTGCTGGGTGACCACAGGTGGTTCTTTCCCTCCCTGGCCTCAGCTTCTTCACCTAGACCTCTAAACGGGGGTGACACTCCCTCATCCGACAGGCCGAGATCGGAGCTGGATGAGGGATACTTGTGGACATGCTCCCAAGGCCATGCACTTGAGGGCTGTGCTATTACATGCACTCAGGACCCGCTGCGCCCGCCTAAGGGCTCCACAGATAGATTAAGTTAAGGTGGTGTGAGCTTTCTTTCCACCAGGGGGCAGCAGAGAACTTCCAGAAACACCACCAGGGGCTGCTCCTAGATCCTTCTGACAGGCAGAGCTGGGGGCCTGAGGCAAAGGCCCATGCAAGAGGCAGAACTACACAGAACCCGGCATCCCCTGCCCCAGCCTGTGTAAAACTCTCAAGTGAGTGTAAGAAACCCAGTCTCTACCCCGGGCATCCCTACCCAGGCTAGCGAGCTTGATGCTTGGCTGGGGCCCTTTAGGGTTAAAAAAAAAAAAAAAAGGAAGACGTTCCCAGCGGGATTCCACAGGGAAGCCAGAATTGAGTAGATCACTCTCACCTGAACAATCGCTTTATTAAGTGCTTACTCTCTGCCATGCCAAAGGCTAAGCACTTTTTTAAAAAAGAATTATCTTATTTAATTTATTATCAACATTTTTTAATTTGACTAGAGAGAGACACAGAGAGAGTGAGAAAGTAAGCTACTAGGTCCAGGGCTTGAACTGTGTTCAGCCATGTGGGAGTCCAGCACCCTAGCCACCATACCACCTGCTGGCCCCATACTAAGTACTCTTTCAGTGTGTCTTGGTGAGTCCTCTACTGAGGATCTTACTATGCTGGTAGCTCTATTTTGTAGACAGGGAAACTGAAGCTAGGAGATCAGGTGATCAAGTATTAAAGGTCACTCACCCAGTGAGTAGCAATTCAACCAGTCACCTAAGGCACTCTGCTGTCCTCTGATGATCCTAGAACCTGTGGCCATGTCCTGCTGGACACTCGTTGCCGAGGCACCTCCCTTCACTGGCCTCTTCATAGCAGAAATCGAGCTCATGAGTCTTTCTTCCTTCCTCAGCTCGGAGCATGCTCATGCTGTACCAAGTCCAGACTCTTCTTCCTTGGAGCCATGCACATTGTGCTGGGTATATAAGAGGTGCTCAGTAAACACTGCTGATTGGCCTACTCAGAACCGGGAGGGAGAACTGAGGTCAGTGCCCAGGAAGGATCAGCTAAGTAGAAGAGCAAATGACTGGACTGCTCAATGGCACAGCTGAAAACGCAGAGCCTGAGCTCTGTGGTGGCCAGTGGGGGGAGGAGCTTGGGAGTAAGGCCCTTCCTCTGCCTCATCAAAGTGCTTCTGCATGGTCTCTGGTCCTGCTGGGTCCTGCCGGGCTTGGATGGGCACCAATGTCTCTGGGAGGCATCCTATTGTGTTGGGGGCCCCTGGATTGCATAGAAACTGCTCCTCTGTCTGCCTTTCCTCTGTGGTCCCGCTGGTGGCCCTGGGCGTGGTGATTGAGATCATCTGTATGGGAGTCAGCCCATCCAGGTGCAAACAGACTTCTGCCCCAACTGGCGGTGTTGCCTTGGGCAGTCCTGAACCTCTTTCTGCCTTAGTTTCCTCACTGTGGAACGAGGATGGAGACAGTGCCAGGCAGTATCACCACACAGTGTGAGCCTGATCCACATGGGCGGATCTGGCTTTGCACTCAGAGACCTCCCTGTGTACACCAGGCACATGTGCCCACCATCTGGACTGGCTGGGGCAGCAGGTGGAGGTGGGTCACGGCATGAAGACCCTGCTGGGGGTTCTCTCTCTCTCTCTTTCCCCTCTTAGAGAAGAAGAAACTTTTAAAAAAAAATCATTTTATTTAACTTTATATATTTATTTTATTTTAATTTGACCAGCGAGGGACAGAACAAGTGAGAGAGAGAAAAAAAAAAAAAAAAGAAAGAAAAAGAAAGAAAGAGAGAAAAAGTGAGAAAGCAAGCTGCCAGGTCCGGGACTCAAACCACAGCTGGCTGTGTGGGAGTCCAGTGCCCTTAGCCACCACGCCACCTGCCGGCCCCCAGAAGAAACTTCAGTGCTGGGAGCAGTGCTTGGCACCAGACAAATGGGCTCATTGTTATTGTTTATTCCATTGCACAGTGATGATCACTGTCCTTTTCCCCCATTGACTGGAAGCCCCTGGAGAACACAGCAGTGACTGAAGACCAAGCTAGCATTGCTAGTACTCAGTAAGAAAGGCCTGGCCTGGTCTTCAAGAGGGGCTTTGTAATCGTGTGCGGAGTGATGTACCATGGCCGAGCTATAAGCTGAAGGAAGTTCTTGAGGAAGATGTTTCTGCCTGTCTTTTTTTTAAATTTAATTTTATCATTATTATTATTATATTTTTAATTTGACCAGAGAGAAACAGAGAGGAAAAGTGAAAAAAACAAGCCACCAGGTCTGGGACTCAAAGAGCAGTCGGTCATGTGGGAATCCAGTGCCTTAACCACCATACCACCTGCCAGCCCCAGCTGCCCAACTTTCAAAGGTCTTTCTCATCAGTTAGTCACTGCAGATGTCAGTCAGCCGGGGGACCTGTGTGGCTCATACAGTATGTCTGTGGTAGAACGGGGTTAGAACCCAGGTCTCCTGATTCCGGTCCTGTCTCCAGCTATGGCACTGACCTCTCTGTTTCAGTAGCTTCTGCTCCTTGAGTCACATAAAGACCACACCCACCTGCCCCACCCTGTCCTGCTATGTTTGTTTGCTTAAAATAAAGGCAGATGAGTTTTTGGAAGCTCAACAAGTAGAAATGGAATAAGTCATTCAAGAGGACACAAAATAGCCTATAAAGGGACTGTTACCAACTAGAAAGGGACTGGAATTGAGTATGAATTTAAAACAAATGTGTCTTTAGGCAAAGGGAAGGAAAATCCTGAGAAAGAGTAGACACATCTGGGAAAGAAGGCTGGTATCTTAGCACATTTGGATAACAGAATACCTGGGTAATTTATAAGCTAAAGGAAAACATTTAAAGTTCATCTATTTCTTCCATGAGTGAGACAAGGAGAGGGAGAGACAACACCCTCCACAGGGTCTCAACACCATCGTCCACCCCAGCCAGCCCTAGATCAGGGGGAAATGTGTGCCAGGCGTTCTTGGAGAGTTCTCTGATATGAACCCAGAACCTTCCTGTATGGTCATCCTCACAGAGTGTTGCATTTTACTGCTGCTTCACTGTTCAACCCAAGAAAAGGAATGTATTTCTTAAAGTGCCAGCAAGTGGACTGGGCAGCCAAATCTGGTCAGCTCCTGGTAACCCTCACATGGCATCCCAACATGGGGAAGTACAAGGGGAAGTGGGTGTGCAGGAAGGGGTGGGACTTGATGGGCAGCCTTGCTTTATACCCCCTGCTCTCACCGTAATGAGTCCAGTCTCGCCAGAACGGCATTCGTCTCTCACTCTCTCTTTTTATTTTTTTTTAAGAGAGAGACTTTTGCTATCTGGTACATGCACTCACTGGAGAGTGTGGCAGAGAGACAGAAAGTGAGAAATCAACCCCAGAGGGGATAGCCATGCCACAATCTCTTTTTCTTCATTGTCCTCTCAGGATTTGGGGCATGCATGCACATGTGCCCAGAGTGAGTTTCAAGCCTCTGGGTCCAGGACTTGAATCACAGTCGGCCCTGTAGGAGTCCAGCAACGTAACCATTACACCATCTGTTGGTCCTCAGCATTCATCTCTTCATGAAGGTAGAACCCCCATGACCCAAAGTCCTCTTGAAGTCCCCACCTCTTGATATAGTTATGTGGACAGTTACATTTGCACAAGTGCTGGTGGGGACAAACCATGTCCAACCACAGCTGGTGTGGCTGAAACAGCATGGTGCTCTTGCCACTAGGGTCTTCACAAACCCCATGCTGACCCTAGCTCTTGGAGAGGAGCACTCACCGCCTTTTAAACGCAAGTACCCATAGGGGGCGCTCTTCTGGAAGCCTGTGCTTCCATGGCAATGCTTTCTGCCATGCTCCCCATCCTGCTCTGGCTAAGAGTTGAGGTCCCCAAGAATCTGGAAAACTCACCCAGGGACCTAGATATCCAGGTTACTTGAGATCATTAGCATTCTAGAAGTTCATGGATGGCCTTCAGAGCTCTGGCGAATGTCCCCTCCACACTGCACCCCCACTCCTCCCAAGATTCCAGAAAATCTTACCCCTCTTCCACAGTGTTTAAAATTCCAGTTAAGATTTCTGAGAATTTGGAACTCTGAAAAATTCCTACAGGGCTTTGGAATATCATAATGTTCTGAGATACCAGAGACCTACGTGTGACAGTTCATGAGAACTACTCCTGTGTTCAGGGAGCGAGAGAACTGCCCCCAAGTCCTGGCAGTATGCAGAAGGCCTGTTGCTTTCAGCATCCCAGAAGTGCCCCCCTGGGCCTCCAGGTTCTCAATGAGGACCACTGGATTGGACAAGTCTTGATGTGCTACTGGACCCTTTAGACTCCTCCAGGATTAGGGATTGTAGAAAAGTGGCATTTCTAGAGTGTGAATGCTAGTCGAGGTGGACAGACAATGGCTTCGAGATGGGGGCCAATCTCCTGAATCCCCTGCCTATTTCTGGAAGAGGAAGCCAGGTTTGGCTGAGCTGGAGCATGAGTTGAAATGAGGAAACTGGAAAATCGTGGCTGGCTCCAGCAGGAATCGTCCAAACACGAATGAACCAGCAATGGCCAGGGTCCCCCTGGGTGGTCCCCATCCATCCTCCTCAGGCTGCTCTCTCACAGTGCAGGGCCTCCCCTGCCTGAGGCTGGAGACCTCCCAGCAAGCAGGGCCATGCTGCAGCAAGATAAGGGTTCTGAGGAGCGGAGCTGGGCCCAGGCACGAACCTGCAGGGCCACCCAAGCTGACGTGGCACCGAGATTTCCAATTCTAGGAAGTCAGGACTCCCCCTCTCCAGGTCTCTGCACAAATGTTACCTCCACAGGATGTCGGCACCTGTTTCACCCTGTCCTTGTCTATCGTCTGTGTCCTGTGAGGGCTAAGGATTCTTATGCTTTATTCAATGTTAGCCCAAAGAAGGTTCTCAATAAATAGTTGTCGGTTTTTTTGTTTTTTGGTTTTTTTTTGTTTTAAATCTGGATTGTCAATCCCATCAAGGTGTTGACTACACCATCTGCAGTAGGGAAAGAAAGCCCCGTGCTCCCCTCCACCTGGGGAACTTCATCCCCATGACAGTTATGTTCTATATGGGCTGTAATGGTGCCTATTCTGGACACGGTGACTTGCTCGGAGCACTCCAGTCACTTTCTCAGAATGGCTTTTGGTTTGAACACCAGTGGCACAGTCTGCAGGCTTAACCACAGCGTGCTTGGACCGTGCTAGCTGCCCATGGCATCTGCCTGTCACCCCACATGCCTGGGCACTGCCCAAGGAACGCTGACCCTCCAGAAGTCGCTGCTGTTGAACATCCTAATGCCCAGTCACACATCTTGCCTCTGACTCGGGAGACAGGGCCCCGGTAGTGAGGGAGGGCCAGAGAGGCCCAGCAGCCTGCCCCTCGTCACACAGCACGCTCAAGTACAGTTTTATTACATCTCGGTTTACCTTTGGGTCCTCACTGCCTCGGGGGAAGGGAAGCATGAAGAGGAGGCACTCCCAGGGCTCCTTTCCAGGATGCTGGGACAGAGCATGGAGTCCATGGAGGCCTTCCTTGCTTGGTCCTACACCGGTGAGTATGGAGGACGACAGAGATTGTGGCTGGCCCAGCCCGGGCCTGGGGGAAACAGCAGCCAGTCTGACCACTGAGCCAGAGGTGGCTGTGCCCTCCCTTCTGCAGCCCCAGGCTCTCCCACTGGACCCTGCCTGGTCCTCTGACCTCCCAGCTTGAAGGCCAAGGCTGTGGCTAACGCTGGCACCTCTGGGGCCTTGCCTAGCCCAGGGCCCAGGACCCAGGGGATGGCCAACCTCAGGCCCGACCCAAGGGGGACTGCTGGCTGAGGTGTCTCATCTCTGCTCTGTGCTGGCCTTGTCACAGGTCGCCTGCCTCCAGCTCACCCTGCCCACAGTGGCCAGCATGACCTAAATTCAGCCCTAAGCTGGGGACTCCTCAGGACTCTTCCATGGCTACCACTTGCCTTTGGCACACGCACAGACTGTGGAGGCGGCCTGCACAGCCCTGCACTTCCAGGCCCCGATGACCATGGGAACCGCAGGGGTCTCTGCGCCTTTGCCTCCCCAGCCCCTGCCTTCCCTGCTCTAAGTGTTGTCCACCTTCCAAGCCTCCGTTGTGGCTTCTCCAGGGAACCTTCCCTGAGCCCTTCCACCATTTCCGGGGAATGGCCTTCCTCTGTGCCTCCACAAGTCCCCTGGGCTTCCCTCATCAAAGAAGTGATGTAAGCCCACCCTGGACACCCCCTGCCCAAGCTAGGGCCGAGGTGGTTTCCCTCGCCATTCCATTTCCCCAAGCCTACCCAGTGGCTGTAGTACTTGCTCAATTAAAACCTGCTCAGTATATGTGAGAAGGGAGGGTGGGATATTCCAGATCAGGAGGGACACACACCTGGGCCAAGATGTCCCCCCTCAGAGCCCCCATGAGAAGTGACCATCCCAGAGGCTTGGAGCTGACAACTCTCTTTATTCATACATTTTGTCTCCGGCTGCCTGGTTTCTCCGGAATCCAGCCTTATTTCTCAGAGGCTGGGGAAACACCCTTCCTTTCACCCCCAGCAGCCCCCACCCCAGCCCTGGAGTTGGTCTGCCCAGCCCAGCTACAAGGTGGAGTAGCAGCTGGCCTTCTCATTCAACAGACATGGAGCCTGAGGCCCAAGAGCACAGAGCCCAGGCCAAGGTCACATGGTAGGCGCCTGGGTGTCCACTTGGCCTTCAGTGGGCAGGGAGGACGTGGCCTGGGCTCTGTGTACCCTCGCTGGGGGAGGCTGGCTCTGGCCATGGAGTAAGGAGCTGCCAATCTGGTCTCTGAGGGCCTCTAGCCTCCTGGCCAGGTTCGGAACCCCGGCCCCACCTGAGGAGCAGTGAGACTCAGGCCTGCCCTCTTTCGGGCCCCTTGCCTCTCAGGCTCATCCAGGTCCCAACAGCCTCCAAAAAAGTCACAGGTGGTGTCCTCAACCCCACACACCCCAAAGACCTGGGCTCCCTCATACATCTGGGTATGCAGAGGACCCCAGGAAGAGAACTGCAAGTCCGGGAATGAGAACGATCTTAGAAATCACCTCTCACCACCCCCCCTTTCAGATGGGGAGACTGAGGCTTGGAAAGAGTGGACTCAGGCCCAAGACCAGGGAACACTAGGAATCCTCCTCACTCCCTTCTTCACCTCTCAGTACAGGCGACGTGTCCGGGGGCCCCACAGGCAGGGGCGGTGCGGAGGGTACCACCTCCTCCTCCGTCAGCATCTCTGCCAGGGCCCTGGTGTGCATCCAGTCACGGTGACTCCTGGGCCAGGGTGAGTGGAGTGGCGGGAGGTGAGTCTTGAGGCTTCCCGGCCTCCTTCCCCAGTGCCCCAGGGCTGACCCACCTCTCTCTTGGGCACTTGGCAGAGCCAGAGCCACATGGGGGTACGCAGGGTGGGGGCCGGGCAGACAGGGGTGGGCCGCCGGGGGGCTCGGGGCTCGGCACCTGCAGGGAAGACCAGTCCACACTGGGTGACCTGAGCCTTTCTCTGTGTCCCACCACGCCGTGCTGGGCCCACCCCAGAGAGTGCCAAGAAAGACAGGTCAGCATGAAGGGGTGGGGTCAGGTCCCGGTGGCTTTCTTCTGTGACCAGCGGTGGCTCCTGTCATGTCCTTGCTGGGACCAAGAGCAGGCAGCACCGTGTCTGGCCAGTGCCCAGAACAGAGGCTGGCACAGCGGAGCTCAGGAAGGAGGGTGTGCCTGGGTGAGAAGCTGTACCCATGGGGAAGTGTGTAAGAGAAGAAGGAACAGGTGAGACAGACTGAGTTCCTAAAAGGAGGCAGGGGGCCCACAGGTGAAGTGGTGGTTAAAGTGGCTGGATGCCACGTGGCCGAATGTGTAGTTCGAGTCCCGGTTCCAGTGGCTTGAGAAACATCCTGGGCCCAAACTCCCAAAATGGAGGGAAAAATGGAGAAGGGCCTGCGGCATGGTGCTTTCTCATGCGCTCTCTCTCTCTGTCTCTCTCTCTGTCTCTCTTTCTGTCTTTCTCCTCTGGTGCATGTGTCCTCTACCAAATTAAAAAAAAAAAAAAAGGCAAGAAGGGGAAGCATAGGAGGTAAGGAATCCAGGCTTCTTCCAAACCTGGGGCAGAGGGATCCCTGAGCCAGCCAGCTACTCCTGCCAAGACTGCCCGGGCCTCACCTCCTACACTGCTGGTCCCCAGGCAAGGCCTCCAGTCCCCCACCTTCGCCTGCCTACCTGCTGCAGATGGTGCTCCCTCCGTGGGCAGGCCCAGTGGGCCAGAGGGCAGAGGTGGCAGCAGGGACAGGAGCAGAGGGGTGGCAGTGCCTGCAAGGAGGTGTGCCCATGGTTCAGCGACGTCCCTGCTTCTCACCCCCTAAGTTGGCAGTGGAACTCACATGGCAGGGGGGAGCTGGTCCCATCCAGCAGGCACATGGTGGGGCCGGGCCAGGGCCCGAGTGGCGAAGGTGACAGATGGAGAGGAGGCGCCTGGGAAGGACAGTGGGCTGTGTGCCTGCAGCCCTCACTGTTGCACCCACCAGCCTCCAAATCCCCCTTTCCAACAAGGCCTCCCGGAGCACTTAGCTACATGCCAGGCCCCGTTCTCAGCACTTTACCTGCTAACACATTCCTGCCAGCCCAAGACAGCCCCACGGAAAGGACCAGCTAGGATTCCCACTTCACAGATGAGGAAACCCAGGCAGTGAGAGGGTAAGTGACGTGCCCAAGGTGGCACAGCTAGGAGGGAGAGAGTGAGCCCAGGGGTCTGGATGCAGAGGTCAGACTCTCCCCAGGTCACTAGGCCACCCCTTTCTTGGCAGCTCTCTGTCCAAGGCTGGTGACCGGGCGGTGACGCTCACCTCTCCAGCTCATGCACCTGCTGGGCCAGGATGCGCTGCTCATTCCGGGCCAGGTCTCGGCTTCTCTGCAGCTGGCTCTTTTCTTTTCTAGGGGTGAGCAAGCCCAGGAAGCTGATAGTGGGGAGTCAGGGGCTGGGGAGGGGAGACAGACACAACCTAGCGCTGAGGAGTAGGAGGCAGAGTCCCCTGCCTGTGGGCTGGGCCCCACCTGAGCCTTTCATTTTCCAGCATGAACTCCTGGAGCATCCCATAGAGGTTCCGCTGGGCCCAGGCCACTCGGGCCCCGCTGGGCCCTGAACTGGAGGCTGCAGGGAAGTGGAAGGTGGCTGCATCCACAGGAGCCCTAAGCCCACCCACTTCCTCCCTTCCCATCACGGGGAGCTCATAGCTCATACCCTTGGGATCCATTTGGTCCAGCTGGAACCGAAGGCGACGGTTCTCCTCCTGGAGCTGCAGCACCTCGGTCTCCAAACGCTGAGGCTGCTTTGCCACAGGGGACTACGAGGAAGGGACCCAGAACTGCCTTTTACAGTTGTGCACTGCACAAGGGCTTCCGGGTGTGGGCAGTGAGTGAGCTCGAAGTACACTTGTCAGCTCTGAGTACATCTGAGCTCTGCTTCATTTGTCAGTCTTAAACCCTGGCACAGGCTGCATCCTCCTGGAGGGGTCATCACTCTGGGGGCCGCACTCAAGGCTGGACTTGGCTCCAAGTTCAACCCAAAACTCAGTTCCGTCCAGACCTTGGCTCAGATTCTGAGCTCAAACAAGACCCATATCAGACAGCAGCTCAACTCAGACTTAACCACAGTACTAACTGCGATCCTGATGAGGGCCTCCTCATATCCCAAATCAGAGTCCAACCTAAGAGGGGCCAGCAGTGGCATGGTAGTTAAGGTGGCTGGATCCCACACAGCCAACTATACAGTTCAAATCCCAGACCTGGCAGCTTGAAACTACAGCAGGTGTTTGCATGCGTGCCCAAAATCCAGGGAGAAGAGTGGAGGAAGAAGGACTACAGTGTGACCATCCTCCCTGGGGAAAGTGGGGGCTGCTTTCTCACTCACTCTTTCTCTGCCTTTCTCAGGTGGGTGCATGCACCCTACAGTAAAATGTTTAAAAACCTAAAAAAAAAAAAAATCCAACACTAGATCTGCTGTAATCCCAACCCTGACCTGGCTGGGACCTGACCACACTCACTGCGATGCCATTTCCAGGAATCCAACCCTAATCCCAGCTCTGACCCAGTCCCTGACACTGCCTGGCCCCCAACCCAGGTGGGATCCCCACTCTGCAGCATTGTCTCCCATGCCAGCTCTCCACCCCAGCCTGTGTCTCCCTCTGTTCACCTTGGGGGCCTGTGGCCGGGTGGTGACCCGCTGAGCTCGGCTTGCATAGCGCAGGGTGCTGAGTGTCTCGGGAAGGCACTGGGCTGAGGGGGACACGCAGGCCACCTGGGGAGGACTCCCCCTGAGTGGGCTCCTTCCCCAGGACCCAGCCCTCCCTGCCAGCCCCCTAGGGTACCATGAGGGTGACCCCACGGCCCCCCAGGGAGTCTGCCAACAGCTTGGTGAGCTTGCTGTCTCGGAAAGGGATGTGACTTTGCTTCCGCTGAGGGTCCAGCAGCAGGGAGATGCAGTGACCTGGGTTGGGAGAGTGAGGTCAGGGGAGGCCACACCACTTGCCCAAGGCTGCCTGCTGGGATGCAGCAGAGGTGGGATCTCCACCGGGCCTGCAGACTTGGGTAGAGTCTTGCGTGATCTCATTACTCATTTGAACTGGCCTCCACCAACGGGCTGGGGCTCTTCCGGACAAAGACAGCCCTGTCCACCCCCAATCCCCAATCCCCAGCAAAGGCAATTTGATGAGGGTCTAGTAAACAGACTGAATGAGAATGACTTTCGTGCTGCAGAGGAATACCCAGACTCAGATCTCAAGGTCAATAACCTGGGGTGGGGTGGGGAGACAGGCTAGTTCCCTTTCCCCACTGGGCCTCGGCCTTCCAGCACATGGACAGGCTGAACAACTCTGAGGTTGAGGGTTTCTACCTCCCCAATTAGAATGGAACTTCAGAGAGCTGGGGCCCACACGCGGCCTCTGGCTCCTGGATCACAGCTCTTGAACCCTCTATGAACTGTGTACCCCCCACCATGGACCAGCCAGGGATCAGGTGCAGAGGAGGGACTCAGGAAATGCCCCTGCAGGGCCTCAGGTCTCACCCAGGGCCAGCAGGCTGCGGTTGATGCTGTTGGCCTCAAGCATCAGCTCCCCGCGGGATCCCGTGGCTGTCACCTTCTCGCTGCCAGCCAGGTCTACGAAGCACAGCTTCCCACCAGCAGGGGGCTCCCCAGCGTCTGCAGGAGGCAGCTGCGGAGACTGGGGGACCAGGCTGGCTGGGGACTTGGGATAGGAACAAAGTCACAGGGTCCCAAGGCCAAGGGTTTCCACGGCTTCCGCACACACCCAAACTGATTTAAACACCCAGAGGCAGGCCCCCCGCTGGGCAGCCCCTTCCCAGCCGGGCACTCACAACAGGGCGGCAGATGTAGAGTGTGAGCAGGGCGTGGCTTCGGCTGGACGCCTGGTTCAGGGAGTGGGCGGAGCTACGCCGCCGGCTAAGACCTGCAGGGGGAAAACTCCAGGAGCTGGGCCCGCATGACAGGTCATCGCCCACTGAGAGAAGTGGGCAAAGGCCTCCTGGAGTAGGCCTACCCTCGCGGAGGACCAGGCGCAGGAGGTGGGTGTGGGTCCCGGGAAACGATGGGATGCCGGGCCTGACTCCAGCACGGATGGTGAAAGGGGGATGGAGAGAACTGAGCAATAGAACAGTTTCCCGTTTATAAACACCTCCGATGGCTGTGTGCAGGGAGGGAGGGAAACGGCGACAGAGGGCAGCTGAGAGGAGTGGCACAGCGCAGGGGCCAGAACCGAGTCAGGTGTCCCCAGGGCCTGCCAGAGGAGGGGTGCTCAGCAAATCCCTGATGAATGAATGAGGCTGGACCGAGGGGCCTCAGGTTAGGCTGAGCGGTATGGCTCTGGAGGGGTGGAGGGATGGAGGGATGCAGTCAAGAACAAGGAAGAGGCCTCCCTGAGGCAGAGGCCGGGGCAGAGCGGAAAGAGGGGTATCTGGAAGGCCACTGGAAGGCAGGGTCAGCCCACCTTGGGGATGGAAGGGGCCATCTGTGGGCGTGACCTCGATTTGTTGGTTTGCTGGTCCTTTCCCCTCCGAGAAGCATTTATGAGGCGCCCCTGAGCCCACAGCTCCCCTGCAGGACCACGCACCCTTCTGCAGCAGTTCCATCAGGGCCTCCAGGCTGCCGAACTCCACCTCCCGCAACTGCTCCACGTAGAAGCCCCGGGTCTTGTTCCAGCGAACTGGGAGGGGCCGGGGAGACCCCAGGCTCAGTAAGTCCCGAACCTGGGAAGCCAGCTAAGTCTGAGTCCATGCTCCATCCACCCCCAGACCTCAGGACATCAGTCCCTGCCCCCCTCCTGCCTCTGACTCCAGCGTCTGTGGTTGATCCCTACTGGTCTACTCCCTCACCTGCTCGTTGTAGATCTCCAGATAGGAGGCGCGAAGGGTGACCGGGGAGCCCAGGCGCTGCACGCGGTCTAACAGCCAGGCGAAGGTCCTCTGCATGATGCCAGCCAGGCTGGGGGGCACTGGCACCCCCTCCCCCTGGGGGCAAAAACAGCTTCACCTGCGCCTGGGTCATCAGCACCGTCCCCACAGTAACACCCTGACCTGGTAGAGCAACCACCAAGGGCCCATAGACTATCTCGCTTAATTCTTGCGGCGGGTGCTATCATTTTCATTTTACAGAGGGAGGAAAGGGGGACGAATTTGAACCCAAGTGCTCCAAATTGGGTAAGTCCCTTCTCCTCTATGGTCCTTGGTTTCCCCGTCTGCAAATAAACGGGGCCCCAAGTACCCTCCCCCCAGGGCTTCCTGGGGCTCCCGGCCCCAGTGCTCCCAGCCCGAGCCCCCATGGGCTCTGCAGGTGCTCTGCCCACCTGGGGAGGGGGTCCGGTCAGGGTGTAAGTCTTGCCGGAACCAGTCTGACCAAAGGTGAAGACGGTGCAGGAGAAACTGCGGACGGCAGGGCGTGGCTGGACCCAGGGGGCGCCCGGGAGGGGGGCGACCGGGCTGACACCGTGCCCAGCGGGCTCTATCCAGGCCCGCGCGTCACTCACCCGCGCAGCGCCAGCTCTCCCAGGCGCCGCACGCCGCACGCCTGGAACACGTCCTCCTGCGTGTGCGTCCCGTCCAGCACCGCGCCGAAGCGGAACGCCACGTCGGGGCCCCCGCCCGGGGGGCTCACCTGGGGAGGGGGGCCGTGGAGGGGCGGGCACTCTGGGAGAGGGCGGGGCCTAAGGCACCGGTGCCGGGAGAAGGGATCTGGCGTCCCAGGGGTAGGTTTTAGTTTGCGGAGGGGGAGGAGGGGTGAGAAGGGAGGCACTCACCTGCAGAGTCCGGGGCCCTGAGCAATGCAGAACGCTCTGTTCCCCTCGACGCAGCTCGGCTGCGCTCATGGGACGCACCCTGGGGTCCAGCGGGAGGGCAGATGGCCTATTCTGATGTCTCCATCAGACCCTTTCTGGCTCGATGCCTCCTAGCCAACCTTGACCCACCTGAGCACCACCTGGATGGGCGTTTCCGGTCCTTCCGGCCCCTGCTCCAGGCTCCGCGCAGGGTCCCTGTGGCAGCAAGGAGAGTTAGGTCCCTGTGGCCAGCTGGGCGCGGCGTTCAGGGCTACTCGAACTTCTCGGAAGCTCCACTTACCCATCGGGAGACCCTCGTTCCTCCATGTCCAGCTCTTTACACGTAGTTAGCTCCGCCCAAGGCTCATTCCTTCCCCTCCCCAGTACCCTCCCTTTCCCCACCCCGCAACAGGCAGTCTACACACATCTTGCATTCCCCCACCAGCCCCCCCTTCCAGGCAGCCATCCATCCGGAAAGACTCCGACCTGCCCTGGGCTGACTAGTTAAAGATTTACCACCCCCTCCTCTGCAGTGAAGAAAGTCTCTCCCAAGCCAGGGAACCGCTAGCTAGGGGGCTCTGGAGTTTGAGGGCCCTTTATTCTTGACCAGTCCCATCAGGAGGGACCTAGGGGACCACCCAGACCAGCCTCATTGGTACACAGCTGGGGACCAGGAAGCAGGGACGGGAAGGTCTTAGCCAGGGCTACCTGAGCATGGACCTGGCTCTTTCTACCTTTTGCTCATGCGGGCCCCCTTCGAGTTTTGTAATCCACCCCACTCCGGCACTGCAGCAGCTCAGAACCCAGAGAGGGAGGGGCCCCGGATGCAGCTTGCTCGGAAGGACCTGGCTAGACTGGGTCTCCCAGCTGAGCTGAGAACAGGATTCCAAATATCTGGTTAAACATGGGGCACTGGCCTCTCCAATGTCAAGGCTGATCCAAGGCCGGCAGGATGGTTTAACCCTCTCGTGGCCTGGTGTGTATGAGTGCAGTGGACATGTCTGAATGTACTGACGTGGGGCAGCGGCTCGTCTGAGCCATTGTCCATGTGAGACACCCAGGCAGAAGAGTGACGTGCCAACTCTGCCGCTTCCCAGATGCCTGGGGAGACAAACAAGCACATCCCAGTGTGCAGAGCCTTTGGAGGGGGTTCAGAGGGTTGGAGGGTTCAGTGGGGTGGGAGTGGTCAGTGAGAGTGTTTGGGGCAGAGGAAACACTTCCGGAAGGCCGGGGCGGGGTGGGGAGATGTGTGTGGATTGGAGAAATAGTTTGAGGCTGGTCTCAGCTCACGGAGGGCACACCAAGGAGTCCGGACTCAGGGAACCAGGAAGCCATTGAACGAGTAGACAGGGAAGTGACACCACCAGACTGGCATTACTATTATTGCCATCCTGGGGGTTTATGTTCTGAAGAGTTCTGCAAACACACATTAGGGTGAAAGCCTTAAAAACCACTCCCTTCCTTGAAACACTCTAGACCACCATGAATGATAGTCAACTATCAAAGATGCCCCCTGGGGAATGGAGTATCTTGGGTGGTAGTGAGCTCCCCATGCACTGGAGGTGTGCAAGCGAGAGCCAGTTAACCTTTGCGGAATTTGTAGTCAAGTCTTCTTTTTTCATTCCTAGGACAGCCTCGCTGACTGTACAGGGAGAATTCTGTAGGGCAAAGAATCGCCGATCGCAACTCTGCCACTACCTTGCCACAGAGTCTCAGCCTTTCTATTTCCTTCCTGCAAAAAGGGATTAATGACCCTCTCCTATTTTACATAGCTGTCCTGAGATTTCAATGAGACTGTGTGGTTGCTCTGAGTCAGTAGAGGAAAAGAGTTTTCTTTTTTTTTCTCCTGAAACTTTTTTAAAATGAATTAATTTACATTCATCCCCTAATCATTGTCACAGCATACAAAATGTGGTTTCCCATCCAGAATATACTGTATAGTGGCTTAATCATGTATGTTATCATCAATAATTTTCCATTTCTAGTTTCTTATATTTGTATTTTCATTTATATTTATATATATGTTTACCCCTATGTCTGACCCTCTGCCTTTTCCCACCCTCTTCTCACACTATCTTTGGTGTCTACAGTTGTCTTCTGTTCCTTTTCCCCCCACATTTTATTGATTACACGGTTTCTTAAATAATCTAACTACTTTCAATAGCCAAGTTCAGCTGGTAATTTCAAGAAGAGCAGTTTTGAATTGGTAAGGAAATTTGCTTAAAACTTGAAGGAAATGAAGTCTACATGATCTCCAAGGTCCCTGTTTTATTCTTGAGATGGTGAAGAGTTAGGATCCCTGTTTTTCAGGTGAAAAACTGAAGGAGACAGGGGTCGGCAGGGGAAGTTGCCTATGGGGGCAGCAGCTCTCCACGGCAGAACCAAGAGCTGACTCTTGGAACCACGGACTGTACACCCTGCTGCTGCCTGCGATGTTTCCAGTTGTAAACCCAGTGAGTAAACAAGCCATAAACGCCCTTAAACATATAAAGGACTATCAGCTATTCACATCTTCGTGTGTGTGTGCACGGATTGAATCAGAGTTCTGGCTCTGCTCAAATAAGATTGAGAGGAGCCACACGTAAGGGATTTCGGTCAAAGTGCAGAGACAGGGGATACGTATGCCGGAGTGTGACGATGCTAAGTGGTGTCTAGGGCAGGGCCAGTGAACAGAATTAAACTGTAGAATTGATTCTTCAATTGTCTGGGAAAACAAAACGAGTCTCTGTTTAAAACACAAAAGCCCACTTCGAATGGAAGGGACAGATCAAAAGGAAGAGGAAAAGTTACACCTGACAAGCCGTCACCAAAAGTAAGCGTGTGCATTTACTAATGTCAAACAAAGTGGATTCTTAGATGAGAGACATTAGTGAAGGCAATGAGGAGCATTTTACTGTGATTCAATGGAAGATACAATAATCTCTACGGTAGTCATTGACTAACGGACCTGCAAGGAGACATCAGAAATTCGCCTCCACAGATGGTAACCTTACCACGACTCTTTCAGTCACTAATAGAGTATTAGGTGCAATGAGGCTATAGGAGATTTGAACAGTTACTCAGCTTGGTCCAAATGCCATAGAGAATACACTGCACCCAACAACTGCAGAATGCACATTCTCTTCAAGTGCGTATGACATATTTTCCAAAATAGGTGTTAGGCAGGAAAGCCAGATGAATCATTTCAAATGGTTGAAATCATACTGAGTATGTTCTCTGATCATAGGAAACATGTTTAAAAAAGAATTGATTACTTATTCCTTTCATTGTATTTATTATTATATATATTTTTTTATTATATATATATTTTTAAATTTGGCCAGAGAGAGAGAAAGGGAAAGCAAGAACGCAAGTTGCCAGGTCTGAGTTTTGAACTGTGGTTGACTACGTGGGAATCCAGCGCCCTAACCACCACGCCATCTGCTGGTCCTGACCAGAGGGAAATTAATCTAGCCACAAGAGAAGATAGGTAACTAGAGAACCCCTGAATGACTAAAGGCCAAACAAGAGCTTCTAAATGATTTCTTCTTTGGATCAAAGGTAATTAGGCAATATTTTGAAATCAACAATCGTGACAAAGTGCGGTATAGAGTTAAGCAGTGTCTAAAGGGAAATTCATAGCCCTAAATGCTTATATCAGAAAAGAAAGGGAGTTGAAAATCAATCATCAAAGTCTCTACCTCAGGAAGCTAGGCAAAGAACAGCATACTACACTCAAAGAAAGAAGGAAGGAAATTGCACAGCTAAGAGTAGAAGTCAATGAAATACATGGCCGACGTGATGGAAAACATCAACAAAGCCAAAGTGTGTTCTTAAATAAGATCAATAAACCAATAAAACCAAAGGAGAAAATGCAAATGACTAATATTAGAAATTAAAAAAGGGGACTTCATGAGATTCTGTAGATGTTAAAAGAATAATATGGAGCAGTGTGAAGAAGAGTGGAGAATGACCCCTAGACAAACCAAATCCCAATTCCCTCACTGCCACTGCGTCCCTGCTGCTGGTGGTGCTACCACGCCCGAGAGAGAGGCGGAGGGGCTGCTAGGAGGTGAGGACGAGGTGAAGGGCGGACCACGGAGATCTGCAAGCCTGTCTCCACACCTGCTCCAAAGCCAGAGTCCAAGCCTAAAAAGGCCCCTGCAAAGAAGGGGGAGAAGGCACCCATAGGGAAAAGGGGCAAAGCTGACGCAAACAAGGATGGGGATAGCCCTGTAGGAAATGGAGATTCCTAAAAGCAGACCAGACACAGAAAGCCGAAGATTCGGGGATACCAAATGCAGTGTGTACATTTTTGATAATTGTGTACCTCTGGTGACTGTACAGACTGAAATATGACTTTTTATTACATTTTACTAAAATGCAAAGTTTTTTTTTTAAGGTTTTTGCCATAGAGTGTATGTGCTTGCCAAAGAGAGAGAGAGAGAGAGAGAGAGGAAAAGCAAAAAACCACCCTTGGGGAGAATGGCCTCTTTTGCTTCTGGGTCCAGGGCTTGAACCATACATAATAAGTCATGTGGGGGGTCCTGTGCCTTAATCACCATATCACCATGTCACCTGTTGACCCCTACTTGCCTTCCCTCCCCTCCTGTCTCCTCCCCTCCCCTTCTTTTCCCTTCCTTTCCCTTTCCTTCCCTCCCTCCCTCCCTCTTTCTTTCTTTCTTTCTTTCTTTCTTTCTTTCTTTCTTTCTTTCTTTCTTTCTTTCTTTCTTTCTTTCTTTCTTTCTTTCTTTCTTTCTTTCTTCCTTCCTTCCTTCCTTCCTTCCTTCCTTCCTTCCTTCCTTCCTTCCTTCCTTCCTTTCTTTCTTCTTTCTTTCTTTCTTTCTTTCTTTCTTTCTTCTCTCTCTCTCTCTCTCTCTCTCTCTCTCCCTCTCTCTCTCTCTCTCTCTCTTTCTTTCTTCTCCTCCTCCTCCTCCTCCTCCTTCTTTTTGAAAGCTATATTGTTAGCACACAGAACACATACTTTTTTGGGGGGGCAGGGGCATTTGTCACCAATAGATGTGTCTGAAGCTGGATTGATTTGAGGGGAAAACATCTTTCCCTTCCAGCTTCGAGAGACTTCCTCTTGGCTCCTGGGAGGAGGGATTCCTTGACGTTGACACACACACCTGCCTTGGCGCAGATGCCTTGTAGTGTGGAAAATCTTGTTTGTTTTTAGGTTCTGCTTTGCCTCTCTGCCTTCAACATAGATTGAACTCCCTTAAACGCAGAGCCTTGCTGGGACCTGACCACAAAAAATTGGTCACCAGTGTGTCAGGCAATTCAGATTTTCCAATGACGTGGCATCCCTTAAGAGAGCAGCAGTTCCGTCTCTATCGTGCATCTTCAGGTTGATAGGTCTGCCATTTTCATTTCCTGAAAGTCAGGTTGGTTCGTGAAAAGTTGTTGCACAACACGCTATATGTGAAATGTCAACCTTCACTCTGAACCTTGCCTGTTAGAGCCAAGGCTTTGGAGAGGCTTTCTGATGTTGTTAGCCCACTGAGGAAGGCAGTCTGAAAGCTCTTTCACACTGCCCATATCCTGCCTGAAATACCATGATTGTTTACGAAAAGTATCTTTAATAAAGCTGGATACGATTTGGCTTGAAAATAAAGAACAAAAAGAAGACATTCTGAACAATTGTATGCCAAAAAATCTGACCTTGATCATAGTCATGAATTCAAGGGCAAATCTTTTCAAAAGCTCAACCTACTGAAAAGGGTAGGAGAAAAGAGTGAAATATCTGAATAGCTTTGTATCTGCTGAACAAGTTAAATTTGTAATTAAAAGCCTCCCCACAAAGGAAACTCTTGGCTTGGATGGTTTTACTGGGGATGCTTCCAAACATTTATAGAAGTAATAATATCAGTCTTACACAAACTTTCTGCAGTAGAGCCAGAGGGAGCATTTCCAAGTCCCCCCGCCTTTTTAAAATGAGGCCAGCCTAACCCTGAAATTCAATCCTTATAATGACATCATAAGAAAAGAAAATTGCCAGACATTGTCTCCCATGAATACAAATGTAAAGATCCCAAACAATTATTAGCCAATCAAACTCAACAATATATAAAATGCATAATACATGCGAATCTATTCCAGTAACTCAATAGCTGCTTCAATGTTTGAAAATCCATCTGCGTAATTGGATGCATTATAGAATAAAGGAGAAAGTCAAATTATCATTTCAATAGACACATAAGATATGTTTGATAAAACTTAGTACTTGTGGGGCCAGCAGGTGGCATAGTGGTTAAGGCGCTGGCCAACGGCATGGTTTGAGTCCTGGATCTGGCAGCTTGTAAAACACAGGTGCGTGCGTGTGCATGTCCAAAATCTCAAGATGAGAATAGAGGGGAAAGGATTGCAGTGTGTCCACCCACCCTGGGCAGTGATTTCTCACTTTCTCTCTCATTGTCTCTCTCTGTCGCTCTCTGGCAAGCACACACACCATATAGAAAAACTGAAAACTAAGATTAAAATTTAGTACTTGTTCATAATAAAAATAAAAGCTGTCAACTAAGACTATAATGGTAATTCCTTACTTTGATGAAGATTATCTACAAAACAATCTACAAGTACTATCATTTAATGAAGAAAATGAATTTCTTTTCCATCACCACTATGTAGTTATTATAGTAAGACAAGAGAAAATAACAGTGGGGGCTGGCAGGTGGCATGGTAGTTAAGGTGCTGAACTCTCACATGGCCAACCACGGTTCAAGTCTCGGACCCAGTGGTTTGCTTTCTCTCTCTCTCTCTCTGGTCAAATTAAAGAGTAATAATGATAGTAAAAAATAAATTAATTTTGGGAACCAGCAGTTAGTGTAATGGCTATGTCGCTGGACTCCCACGTAGTCAACCGCGGTTCGCGTCCTGGACCCAGTGGCTTAAAACTCATGCCAGGCGCGTGTGCGTGTGTGCCCAAGATCCCAAGAGGAGAATGGAGGAGAAGGGATTGCGGCGTGGCCATCCCCCCTGGGGGGGTGATTTCTCGCTTTTTGTCTCTATGTCTCTGTCTGGCGAGTGCATGCACCCTATAGCGAAAACCTCTCAAAAAAAATAATAAATTAATTTTTAAAAAAAGAAACAGTGGGTTTAACAACTGGAAAGAAATATGTAAAGCTAGTAAATATATCACTTTTCTCAGACCTATGTTTATAGAGAAAATTCAGAAGCATCTTCAAGCAAGCTGCTAAGATTAATAAGAGAATTTAGCAAAGTTTCAGGATACAATGTTAATATGCATAAGGTAATTAGATATAAAATACAGAATTGTAAATTATAATTTTTATATTTAGAGCAGCATTAAAAAATCAACTTCTTAGAAATAAATTTAATGGGAGAGGTACATAATCTACACTTCGAAAATGGCAAAACATTGCCAAGAACTATGTAAGAAGACCTGAATCGAAGGAAACAGTCACCATGCTCACGAATTTGCAGATCTGGATTGTGAAAATGTCACTCCTCTGCAAACACAAAAGATGTTACCCAAACATCTGAAAAAATGTGAAAATGTTCCCAACATAATTATCACCAGGGACATGAAATTAAAACCATACTAACTACATATACCAGACTGGACACAATAAAAAAGGCAGATTAACACTAAGTGGTTATGAGGAGACAAAACATCTGGCACTCTCATACGTTACAGGTGACAGTGAAAACGCAATCAGCTTCTGAAACCTGGTTGACAATATCTACTAAAGCCAAATATATCGCATCCTAGGGTCCAGCAATTCTACTCTGGGCCTGAACTAAGAGAAATGAGTGCATACAACGGTCAAAAGTCACATACAAAACTGTTCACGGCACCTTACAGTCATGCTAGCCATCACCTTCGTCACCTCCATTGTCGTCATCCTTACCGCCACTATCCCGGCAACCCCAGCACGTGATCGCCGGAACACTCCCATCCCCACCAATACCTACACAGCCAGCAGCGCCCACAATCACTCAGCTGCTGCAACCATTGCCGCCATCATCAACGCCTGCACCATGACCGCCTCCATCGTCACTGTTGATTGCATCCTCTGGAGTCTGTGTTCATTCATTTGAGAAAATTAGAGATGCCACACCAGGCCCCCCGATGGTACCCTCCCTGGCCAGCTGCGCACTGCCTGTTCCCACAGCTGGGAATGAGCTTCTCTGTGTCCCCATTACCCCTCGCCCTGTTTTGAGTCTGTCGCCTATTTGCAGACTGTGCCTCTCCCATGGGAGCAATGGGACCCCCCCAATCTTCCCACCCAACCTCCGTTGGTTCAAAACAAGACTGAGAGAAGTCATGCTGGGAAACTCGGGGTCCTTAGAAGCCCGCGGAGGCCTGAGGGCGGGTCTCCAGTGCCCACTAGGGGGCAGCAGAGGACCATGATGCCTGGGTAAGGGGGGGGAAGGTCACAAAGGGGGCTTTGTCAAGCAGGACTTCGGTCTTGCACACATTTTCTCCCGAAAGTGTGCACGGTGAGGGGCTGGCCAGCCTGATGCTGTGGGGAGAGGTGAGCAGGCCCTCAAGATGCACTCTTTGAGGGAGTGAATAAATCAAATGGACCCCACCCCCACCCCCCCCCACCCCCAACGCACACGCTGCTCCCAGCTCCAGCCCCCTTCAGTCCTCCTCCTCCCTTCAGCCCCGCCATGCTCCTCAGGGAAAGCCCTACCCTGACTCCTCAGGCCCTGAGCTCCCCAGCTGGGACATGAGGCCATTTGGGTCCATCTCCTGCCCCTTTGGCTGTCCCTCTCCATGACTCCCATCCCCCACCCCTGTGTGCTGTGCTCCAGCCCAGGGCACGTGCCTGATTCCCCTGTCCTGCACCCACAGGCTCGGAGCCTCTGCCAGGAGCACTCTTGGACTCGCTAGGCTTCTGCCAGCCTTCCCCTAGAGAGCCTTGCTGTCACCACCTTCCCACTCCCCAGGTCAGCTTAGAGTCCATGGCTGTCCCCACAGCCCCGGGGCTTGCTCCTGGTGGCCCTGATTCTTAGGGTTGCCTTTCCTGCCTGCTGGGAGGAGGGTCTGGGTCTGCTGCCTTGTTCCTGTGGTCTCTGGGCCAGCTCAGGGCCAGCTCAGGGCCCAGCACCCACAGGAGTTCAGCAGATGTGGGTGGGAGGGGGGAGGCAGCCAGGGGAAGGAAGGGACAGGGCTGCTGGGTGCACCCCTGCATCCCTCCCAGCCTCTGTCTCTCCTCCCTGCAGTCCTCCAGGACTAACCACAAACACCCCATTTTATAATCTAAGGATTCATTTAGGGACTGGTTTATCACGGACATCATCGGCCCCTGCCTCAGGGCTGCTCTCACACGTGCCCGGAAAGAAGGTGACGGGGTGACTTTCTCCCAGCTGGCAAAGCAGCCTCTCAGACCCAGCATCTGCTGAAACTTAGAACGCCCGGAGGGTGGAGGGCAGCGTGTGGTAGGCCCAGGTAAGCCCGGGCGGCAGTGCCCTCCGCTCTTCCTGCGACGCAGGGAAGCTCACCCTCATCCCTCAGGTGCAGAGACCCAGACGACCTGACTCACCCTGCCAGGCAGCGGGAGGGCAGAGGAGAGCTCCCTGTAGCACGTGACTCATTTCTTATTGTCCATCGGACCCCCTGTGGAGAAAGAGCCAGATGGGTCCAGAGTTTATTGGGAAATTCCCCAACAGAGTTTGCTGCAATTCAGTGTGACTGGGGCTCTTTGGACTCATTTTACAAAAAACTCCCAACCAGGGACCTTAAGGGATGGAATGAATTTCTTTCTGGCCCCTACTCCGTTTTACAGATGGGACAGCTAGAGGGAGCCTTTGCAGGCCGGAGCAGCGATTGTGCTCCTGGTAAAGAGTTGCCATCTTCGGCAGAGATGGAGAGCCCTGGTATCCCAGGGCACCCTGACTGGCTACTCCTCCCCCCCATGCCCTGCCCTCCCTCTCCTTCCTAGTGGGTACGGGCACCATGCCAGGCTCCTCCTAGGCAGGGGACTTTGTGAGTGCCTGAACGGCCTGACTCTGAGGCACACTCTGCTGATGAAGGGGTTCAGCAGGAGGGAATGCAACGCCCTGAAGCCAGGCTTCGTCTTTGGGTGAAGATAAGCCCTGACAGGTGGTGGTCAAACCCAGGGTCTCTCAGGGTGGCTGAAACACCCTGTGGTTTCCGGGATCCAGCTCTTCTTCCGAGAAATGGACTGGCTTTCCTGAGTCAGCACTGTTCGCCCAAGCATAGCTTACCTATGAGCTGGCTGTTTTCTTCGAACATTGATTATGTTAATGTGCAAAACCACGAAGGGGGATGGGACCAGCAGATGGCGTAATGGCTACGTCATTGGACTCCCATGTAGTTGACCGTGGTTCGAGTCCCGGACCCGGTGGCCCAAGATCCTGAGAGGAGAATAGAGGGGAAGGGATTGCGGCATGGCCATCTTCCCTGGGGGGGTGATTTCTCGCTTTCTGTTTCTCTTTTTCTCTCTGTCTTTCTGGTGAGCGCATGTGCCCGGGAGCAAAAACCTCTCCCCCCCCCAAAAAAAAAAAAAAAAACCACGAAGGGGGCATTAAAGACCATCTCCTTGCACACTGATACCTCATGAGTCTTGAACCTTCTGGGTCAGAGCAATACAAGTTAATATTTATGTATTTATTTAGTTTTTGCTATAGGGAGTGACTGCTAGCCTGAGAGACAGAGAGAGAGGGAAAGTGAGAAATCACCCCCCGGGGGGATGGCCACACCACAGTGCCTTTTTCTCCCTTTTTCTCTTGTGTTTTGGGCACACATGCCTATGTTCCCAGCATGATTTCTAAGCCATCAGGTCTGGGACTTGAATTGCATACTCAGTCATGTGGAATCCAGCTGCCTTAATGACCATGCCACCTGCTTGACTGGGAGTCAATATTTATGAAACAAAGGACACTTTTTCTACTTCACTGTAACTGTCAGTGCTACTCTGAGACTAGCAAAGCAATCGCCCTTGTTTTACAGATGAAAAAACTGAGACTTAAAGATGTTTAGCACCTAGGGCCAGCAGATGGCATAGCAGTTACATTGCTGGACTACCACATGGCTGACCACGGTTTGAGTCCCAGACCCAGTGGCGTGAAACTCATACCAGGCACATGTGCGTGCGTGCCCAAAATCTCAGGAGGAGAGTGGAGGAGAAGGGATTGCAGCGTGGCTGTCCCTTCCGGGGGGTGATTTCTCACTTTCTGTCTGTCTCTGTCTCCTTGCCCCCTTCCTCCTCACAAGCACACTGCACCCTAAGACAAAAACCTCTACAAAAGAAAAAAAAAAAGTTCAGAAACTTGCCCCAAATCAAGTACCTCCTAAGTGGCAGGGCGGGGAGCCCTTAGTCATCAAAGCTTGTGCTTTGCCCTCCCATCTCTGTGGCTCCTTCTCTGAGCTGTTTTGCAAAACTAAACTTCTTGGGTAATGGAAGCTGACCTTGTAAATATATAATAGTCCCCTCCATTGGGGTTTTGTTTTCTCAGTTTACCTACAATACAGCACATGATATTTGGAGAGAGAAAGGGAGAAACCACATTCATCTAACTTGAATTATAGTATATTATTATGATCGTTCTATTTTATCGTTAGTTATTGTTAGTGTCTTATTATGGCTAATTTAAAAGGGAAACTTTATCACAGATACGTCTGTTTGTTACAAATGGTCTTGTGTAAACAGGGTTCAGCACTCTCTGAGGTTCTTGGAATGGGACCTGTGTGGGTGGATAAGGGAGACTGCGTAATATGCCTTAGTTTTACCATCTCTGCTAAAACGTGCTTCCGCACCGTCCTTCACACCGGCCTGCGTTCTTCTCTGGGGGGTGTCTGGTGATGCTTCAAGCTAGGGGGTCTCTGACATCAGAGTCACCTGGAAACTTTAGACTCTGCCACCAGGGATCCTGATTGACTGATTTGGGCAGTAAGGTCAAGGCAGCAGTATTTTTTTTTTTCCAGGTGCAGTTATTTTTGATGGACAGTATGAAACTTTCTGTTCATTTAAAACTACAAAACTCAAACTTTATGAAAAACCACATGAAAGGTAAGGTAGGGGTCCCCCTTTACCCCTTAAAATGCCTGAAACCTTAGGTAGCATTGAACCTTACATATACTATGGGTTTTTTTTCCTATATATACATAAGTTGGATAAAGTTAAATGTATACATTACGTACAGTAAGTGATGAAAAATAATGAATAATAGAACAATTATGACAATAAGAGGATCTCTGGGTTTTTTTTTTTTTTTTTTTTTTTTTTTTTTTTTAGGTTTTTGCTATAGAGCACATGTGCTTGCTAGGAAGACAGAGAGAGACAGAAAGCGAGAAGTCACCCCCTAGGGGAGACGGCTATGCAGCAATCACTTCTCCTCCATTCTCCTCATGGGATCTTGGGCACGCACGCACATGCACCCAGCGTGAGTTTAAGCCACTGGGTCTAGGATTCAAACTGTGGTCAACTACATGGGAGTCCAGTGACATAGCCATTATACCAATTGCTGGTCCCGTGTTTTTAAAGCACCCCCAGTGATTCTGAGGCACTGCTGGGGTTGACAACCTCAGCCCTGGTTTTCCTTGCTGAGAGCAGTCGTCCCATCCATCTTGTGTCTCGGGTTAGATTCTGAGAGTGACTTCCTGGATCCTGGGAGTCCACTTTTTCTAGTCCACCCACTCTTCGGGACTGAGGCCCACTCACTGAGGTCCCTGGTTCCTTCTTTCCATTTCTGTCTTGAAATCCACTGAGAAACCAGAGGCCAGGCTGATGGACACTGTCCACAGACCCTGCCTGATGGCCTCTGGGGATCCTTTAAAAGTTTTCCATGGGACCAGCAGTTAGTGTAATGCCTATGTAGCTGAACTCCCATGTAGTCGACCGCGGTGCGAGTCCCAGACCCAGTGGCTTGAACATGCCAGACGCGCATGCGTGCATGCCAAGATCCCGAGAGGAGAATGGAGGAGAGGGGATTGCAGTGTGGCCATCCCCCCCAGGGGATGATTTCTTGCTTTCTATCTCTCTGTCTCTCTCTGTCTTTCTGGTGAGCGCACGCGCCTATAGCAAACCCCCTACCCCCCAAAAAAAAAAGTTTCCCAGGTTTATCCTCCCTCCTAGGTCTCCTCTGCACAGGTGAGTGGACGCTGTACAGTGTGTGAGGTGCAGTTGTGTTCCATTTAAATGTTCACTGAGCACCTGTGTGCTGGGTCACACGGTGCAGACCATCTGCTGCGACGTTGGTGTGAGCAGAGTGGTTGCATCATTCCTCTCCCTGGAGGCCCTCCTGGGTTGGGATAGGAAAGCTCCTTGAGGATATGCAGCCACCCATACCTCCCAGTCCAGTGCAGTCATCTGCCAGGGGTGAGAGTAGGGTGTCAACATTTGTCTGCCTCATACAACTGTAAGCTTCCTGAGGGAAGGGACTTGGGGGAGAATCTGAGCAGGGGCAAAGGGCTTGTCCAGCACGCTGAACTGCCCATAGTTGCAACTGCCGAATGTCACGGGAGCACGAGAGAGGAATGTGAATCCTGGCCAGAGGACAAGGGCCGGGGAGTCCAGGAAGGCTTGCTGGAGGAGGTGGCATTGGGACAGGCCACCTTCTGTCCTGAGTAGAAACTGAGACAGGTGGAAAAGAGAAGGGCATTTCGCGCAAAAGGGAACAGCATAAACAAAGGCTCAGAGTTGGGGCAAGCCAGAGGGCACAGGGTTGCTCGGTGGGATGGAAGGCCAGCACGATTAATGGGTTCATACTCCACACTGCCAGAGCGCAGGAGCTTCCTTGGAATCCCAGAAAGAGTCTTGGCGAGAAACTTGTTTCCACTCGTTCTCTGGGATGAGCAGAGTGTGGGATGTCCCATCCTCAGGCTCTTCCTAGGAAGCCCCGCCCGCCTTATCAGCTGGAGGACTCCGAGTTCCCAGGCCTGGGCGGGTGCCAGGCTCTCCGCTGACTACCAGCTCTGGCAGCCGAGGAGCTGGAACCAGAGATGGGGCTTCCGCTAGGCTCTCCAGCTGGTGTCTCTGGAGCACCGGGAAGCACATTCCTGGAGCTGGCCCCCACTGCCTGCTCTGCAGCCCAAGGACAAGGTCTCAGCACTCATGCCGGACACTCAGTGAGCCCGTGTGTGCAGGAGCGGGAGGGGAACCAGAGTACTCAGACTCTCCTTAGTGGCACTGGAAGACAGACATAGCAATGGCAGAAGTACTGATATCACATTAGTGGTAGTAGAGGTACTAGTAGTAGATGCACATGTCTGAATTTTGTCCTCGCAATCCTTGGAGGTGGGGACAAGGATCCAGATGCCACAGTGGGGGAAACTGAAACTCCCAGAAGTGCTCTGACCTCTCCTAGAACTACAGTTGGGCTGAATGAGCCCACTCTCTCCACGCTCTGGAATGCCACGAGCTGCCCACCCACCAGCAGCTCTCTCGTGTGCCTGGCATGGCACAGAGACAGCCCCATGCTTGCTCTGGGCTCTAACGATCACGTGCACCATCAGCTGTGGTGACCAACTCCTCACGTAGATAAGACGAGCGAGGCTGAAAAGCTAAGGCAGCTTTGGAAGGCTCGGGGGTGTCCTGGGCAATCCAGGATGCAAAGCAGCCCCTCCCTCTAGCCTGCAAGTAGGGGCCTTCTAGCTGGAAGAACCTACGAGGGCTCTTTTGGGACAGCCCTCCTGCCCCTCCTGGTTCAGTCACCCCAGACCCTGCGGTGGGCGAGTCCACAGCCCCAGGGGGTGGGGAGTACTAGTTATTTCCAGCCTGGTACTTAAAGGGCTGGCCAGGGAGTGGGGTGTGGGCTGGCTGGTGGGTTCCACACTCCCCACAGAGGCTAGCCTTTGGCTGCAGAGACCTGGGTAGGGACCAGGAACTCCTGTCCAAACCGCCTGGGGCAGCTGACGCTGAGCAGACCTCCTGGGGGAGGCCAGTCTTCCCCCCAACCATCCCTAAAAGGCAAGATATAGGTAGCCAAGTTGCAAACAGGCAGCTCATTCAGCCCCCCACCTCCCCACTCCCAGCTCAGCCAACCTTGTCCTGGGTCATGGCCCTCCACTGAGTCGCGACCCTGAGAGGTGGGAAAGCACATAGTAGTTCTAACTGGGGCCCGACGCAGCTGCCGGGGCCTGAGGGTCAAGCATGTGCTGCTCTGTGAGGTGGAAATGATCAACCCCCGTGGGTCTCTGTCCCCCTGGAGTGAGGGATGCTCTCTCCACAGTGTCTGCCTGTCAAAGCACCAGGCATTTCCTGTCGCAGGGTCTTTGCATATGACATTCCCTCTGCTGGGAATGCCCTTCCCTGGGCTCCTCACGGGACTGGTCCTCTGTCTTCAGATTTGAATTTAGATCAGCTTTCAGTGATGTCCTCCTCAATACCTCTGGCTAATAGCTCCTCCATGCCCACACGGCGTCTCTGTCCCCCTCCTCCTCTTCCTCCCAGAGGTCCTATTTATTTCTTTATGGGTGTCGTTAGTCCGACAAGGGCAAGGACAGTCTCCTTGATGGGCCATTGCACCCTCAAGGTCCAGCAGAGGGCTGGGCACACAGAATCACATGTATTGGATGAACAACGGAAGGGGAACGAAGGCCTGTGCCGTGTTCTCCCTGTCAGAGGGGGTGCTGTCAGCGTTTGAGCTCAGGGCTCTAAATGCCATTTCTAAAGCAGCCCATGGCAACTGTGAGGATACCCAGTGATGACGCTATTCTTTGCATCTACTACACCGGGGACCGGACTTCTCTGACTTCCCTGAGGTCCTCCAGCCTCTGCTTGCATATCTCCGAAGGACAGGGAGCTCATGCCATTGCAGTGCAGAAGGTCTTGGGACCAGCAGGTAGCATAACAGTAACATCGCTGGACTCCCATGTAGTTGACCGAGGTTTGAGTCCCAGACCTGGAGGCTTTACAACCCATGCTGGGCACATGTGTGTGCATGCCCAAAATCCCAAGGGGAGAATGCAGGAGAAGGGATTGTGGCATGGCCATCCCCCCTGGGGATGGGGGTGATTTCTTGCTTTCTGTCTCTGTTTTTCTCTGTCTCTTCAGTGAGGACACTTGCCCTATAGCAAAAATCTCTCTCTAAAAAAAAGAAAAGATCCATTCTGGGAGCTGATTGACGGTGGTGCAGTGGTGAGACACTCTGAGGTAGATCCACACAGGAGGAGTTGCATCCACAAACCTCCCTGAGTCTGCTGGGCCTCCATCTGGGGCTCGGGGTGAGGGTGGGTTGGAGATTCATGACCCTGCATGGACCCTTGCTCTCTCTCTCTCTCTCTCTCTCTCTCTCATTCATGGAATAAACAAATTTAAAAAAAAAAAAAAAAAAAACAGGTTCATTCCATTGCCACGTGATCTCCAGAACGATGGAATGGCTGCTCTTCACAAGTTTTTTAAATGCTGAAGAGGAAGCATTTTCGGCTCTCGCACAAGTCTCTGGACTTTGACAGCACACTTTTCCATTCATCCGTGTATTTCCTGAGCCCCCGCCGTGGGCCAAGCCAACGGCCACAAAGCAGAGCAGAAAACGGCATGGCGGCTGCCTTCTCAGCGATGCACAAGGTCTGGGATGACCAAGGAGCTGCAGGGCAGCCCCGGACAGGGGTGGCATGTGGTGTAGACCAGACACCCTGAGTTTTTGCACACTAGTCACTGAGGAGGCTTGCAGATCCAGGCTGTGCAAACCTGGGCCGAGATTCCGCCTTTCTCACAAACTCTCGGGGGATGCTGATGCTCCAGGCTGTGGGCTGTATACCGTGAGTAGCAGGATGTGTAGACTCAACTGACAAATAGGACAGCGAGGCCCGGAGTGAGCAAGGGACTGGCCCAGGGTCACCTGGTCACGCAGCAGGCGCCGGGCAGGGACCGCTCGCCTCCCCTGGCGGGGGCTCTGGAATTCTCGGGCCAGGCAGGACTCAGTGTGCGTTTGTGAGCCCCGGCATACCTGCCCTCACCCACTGCCGCCCCTGCCCAGGAACAGTGGGCCTCTTTCCTTCCTCCCTGGCCGGCGGGCACAAGCCCACGGCACCCCCCTCCCCTGCACACACTCACCCACACTCACACACTCCGGCCGGCCTGCCTGCCCTCCCTGTTTGGGGAAAGTCAACAAGAACGTTTGAAAAGTCTTTCTGTGTGGAGAATCTGTTTGTATAGGGGGAGGAAGCAGAGAGCACGCCAATAGGTAGAAATATTAATGAAGCTTGTTATAAAGGGCCCATTCACGGCTCCGCGAGTAAATAGGGCTCTTGTCGGGCTGCCATGTTATCTGCCAAGTTCAAGAATGTGGTTTGAAAAAATAGAATTTAAAGGGCTGAGGTGGAGCCTTAAATGGCTGGCGGGTGGAGCCAGAGCCAACGACAGGACGAGCCTCTGCTGAGGGCGGCTGGGGCTGGGGGCCCCGGGGTGCCGGGTCTTGGGGTGAGCGGCTGCCTAGGAAGAAGTACTGAGGGTGAAGCCACAGAAGTGAGAGGCTGAGAGAATTCCTGTCCACCGGCGTGGAATGGCTTACGCTGTCCCTTTGTCCCCTGGCCCCTGGCCTGCTGGCACTTCCTCCGCTCAGCACCATGACCAGGATACCTTAGCTCAATGGCCCAGGGATTTAGCCCCTTGAGGTGCTGGCGCTGGGGGTCCCTGCAGGGCAGGAGGAGGGCTTTGTAGTAACTGTCAGCAGAGCATGCTGCTCTTCCTCAGCCGTGTCTCCCAGGCCTCAGTTCTGCTTTGTGAATCGGTCCCCAGACACCATGTGACAAAGAGCATGAGAGACCGAGACATTCCACGCGCTCACTTCGCAGGGCAAGCCTAGGGCCCAGAGAAGGATAGTGGTCAGCTCATGTCACTCGGCAGCCTGTAGCAGAACTGGGACCTGTCTCCACCAGTTATCGGATCAGGGACCTCGGGCCTGGGGACGGTGCCTGGATGGCGGCAGTGCCTTGTCATTTCATACATACGGTGCCTTATTTTCAACCTTGGGTTTAAAGCAACTTGTAAGCAGGACCGTGTCTTGGGCTCAGTGCACCCTGGCCAACTGCAGGCCTCAGTGTCCCCATTTGTAAACGGGGATCATCAGGACCGAGTGAGAAGACTCAGAGAGAATGCCAGGGAAGTGACCCGTGCGGTGCCAGGCACTTGGTGGGTGGCCTGGGAACAGTGGCTTCAGGCGTGTCTTTTTCCATCCCAGCCAATGGTGCAAGGGCAGAGGCTCCAGGAAGACTGTGCCCTTGGCTTTGGGCTTCAGGGGATGGTTTCTAGGTGGATCCAAGAAGGCTGGTGTGTGCTGAGGGAAACTGGGCCGGGACACTGGGCGTCGGAACTTCTGCTATGGACGGTATTAGGTGGCAGGGCCACACCTGTGTGCGAACTCTTGCAAGGGTCTGTGAAACAGACCTTCCACCCTCCCCACCCGCATGGCTGTCAGCAAGGGTTAACCTACGAGAAGGGAATGTTTACACTGGCTTTTCTTTGCAAATAAAAGAGGGAAGTATTTCTATAAAACAAAAAGGAAGTAATCAATGCAGAAACTAAATGGAAATAATTTTTAAAAGGTCCTGGCAGGAGCTGGCTGTGTGACCTTGAAAGGTGGAGACTCGAGGGGACTTGGATGGCAGGAAGTTGGCAGCACCCCCTTAAGGAAAGGCGGCACAGGAATGGTCATGAGCACAGGCCTTGGGGCTCCCAGATGTGGGTTCAAACCTTGCCTGCTGTTCATTGTGAGGCCTTGATCACAGGTGGGACCTCTCTGGGCTTCCATTTCTTTGCTCTAAGGAAAGAGAAGAGAGAATTAAAGTAAGTGAAGTTCCCTTGCACATCATGGATACTCATTAAATGTCAATTTCCTTTCCTTTCTGAGCCTCTTGGCAAGTCAAAGGAAAGTGTCCGATGGATCTCGCCAGCCAGAGCTGAGAGACACAGCTCTGCAGGCCTCACACTACACAGCGGCTCGGAGGCCTGGTGCTCATTGAGTCTGTTCAGCTTGGTACAGTGTGTGAAGCATTTGCCTACTTTTCCTCAGAGCCTTCTGTGAGGTGAGCATGGCAGCATTTACTACCTACTGAGACGCTGGGGAAGAGAAGGAATGGGAACCCAGAGCTCTTCGGCAAGGCCCAAATCTGTCTTCATTTCCTCATTCATCCGGCAGTTACTAGTTGAGGACTTGTTATGTTCTGAGCATGGTGGATACAACAGTCAATGAAAATAGACATGACAAATGGACGGTGGTGGGATGATGTGTGGGCAGATGGATGATGGGTAAGTGGATGGGTGGATGACAGATGGTGGGTAGATAAATGATGAGTTGATGGATGCATGACGGATGGTGGATCAATAGATGAGGGTGGAGGAATGGATGGTGGATGAGTGTATAGATGGATGAAAGGTCAATGGATGGGTGCATGGTGGATGGCGGATAGATGGATGAGGGTGGAGGGATGGATGGTGGATGAGTGTATAGATGGATGAAAGGTCAATGGATGGGTGCATGGTGGATGGCGGATAGATGGATGAGGGTGGAGGGATGGATGGTGGATGAGTGTATAGATGGATGAAAGGTCAATGGATGGGTGCATGGTGGATGGCGGATAGATGGATGAGGGTGGAGGGATGGATGGTGGATGAGTGGATAGATGGATGAAAAGTCAATGGATGGGTGCATGGTGGATGGCGGATAGATGGATGAGGGTGGAGGGATGGATAGTGCATGAGTGGATAAGTGGATGATGGGTAAGTGGATGGGTGGATGACAGATAGCAGATAGATGGATGATAGGTGGTTGGATGAGTGGACAGCTAGATGACAGGTGAATGGATGGATGGATGACAGATGATGGACAGATGGATGAGGGTGGAGGGACAGATGACAGATGGTGGATCGATAGATGAAGAGTGAGTGGATGGAGTATGGGAGGATATATGGATGATGGGTAGAAGGATGGATACCAGATGGTGGATCGATGGATGATGGGTGGATGGATAGATGGATGGCAGATGGGTAAGTGAGATGCGTGGGTGGTTAGACAGATGGATGGGCAGGTGGATAGATAAATGGATGAATGAATAAATAGGTGGTTGGAGAGAGGATGGATGAGTGGATGGATTAGCATAGATGGATGATGGATATATGGACAGCTGGATGGATGGATAGATAGGTGGAGGGCTGAGGGGATGGATAAGTGAGTGAAGGGAAGATAGTAAGCTTCTTGAGGGGAAGCCTTGTCTATTCTTTCTGTCACTGGGTCTCCAATATTGAGGACAGTGTGTGGCTTGGTGGAGGTGCCTACACCTTCCAAATGGAGATCTTCAGTGGTATAGACTGAACAAACAGGCTGCCTGGAGTCTGAGACCCAATTCCATAACTTCCTGGCCGTGTGACCAAGAGAAGTTACTTAACCCCAAGGAGCCTCAGCTTTCTCATCCGTAGAATGGGAGCAACCCTGTTTCAGAGGCTGCTGTGAGGATTACATGTGTTCATACAGGAAATGCCCTTAGGATGGAACTGTGCCCAGGACACGCTGTGTCTCACGTGAGCACTGGTCACCATTCTGATCATTTTGCTTTTATTTTGAAGCTCCCTGTCTCCCGAAGAAGATGAGAAACCTCAGAAGGCAGAGTCCTGTGTGCTCCACCCAGGGCGCCTCCTGGTGAAAATACCAGGGGACGTCAGAACATTTGTGGAAAAATGGAATTAAAGCACAAGTTTATTTTGGTGCAAAGCTGTTGAAATCTATGCATAGTTTCTTCGTAAGACACAGTTCCACAGGCAGGCCTGGGTATCTGTTGATGTGGTCAGAGAAGGAAGGTCTTAAATTCAAATCAGGGTCAGAAAACTGCAGGGCACTTGTTCCACGGGGGCCCAGGGCAGGGCTGGCCCCTGCAGAGTGAGACAGGATGGCAGGATGGTCACTGCGTAGGGAGGGGCAGGCAGGGAAAGGTCACATTTCCATCCTGGCTGTGCCGCAGCCCTCTGCACAGCCCTCTGCACAGACCGGGCTTCCAGGCTGGCTATCTCTGTTGAACACCGAGGGAGATAGCTTCTTCAGCACCAGCGGAGTTCCAGGCGGGGGAAACCTGAAGCAGGCTATCTTCGACTCCTCATCTTCAATTTTCTCTTTTTTGGACAGATTTTTCCAGATTGGAAAAAGTGAGCTTTTGCTAGCCTTGGAAAACACAGTCTCCCTGCTGAACTGCTGTGTCAGCATCAGCTAGCGGTTGAGGATGGCACCCGATGGAGTGAGCAGCGGCCCAGGTCCCCCGGGGTCACCGGCCCAGAGTACCCTGGCCGAGCTTTCTCTGGATGGCTGCCGACAGTCCCACCTAGTCCCCCCCTGTGATTTATAGGAGCCCGTGGTTGACACATGCTCCCGCCCGGCGTGGGCTCGTGGGCCCGTGGGCGCCACCAGACGCCAAGAGCCACAGAGACAGCTCCCGCCTGCCTGCTCCTTGCTCTGTAAGTGACTCACTGGGGTTTGGAGTGGGCCACCCTGGGGGTGGCTCCTTGTTGGAATAAGACAGTCACCCTCAAACAGAGCAGGCAAAGATGGCATGCCAAACCCCTCGCTTGGCAGGTCTTCTGACCAGAGGGCACCGGGACATCGCCTTCCAGCCAAGGAATTGCAGGCGCTCGAGCTGGCCTGGCTCTCTGGGAGCCTTGAGCCCAACAACTCTGGATTCTGCAGGGGAGACAGAGATCCAACCAGAGAGGGGGAGTTGCCACCCTCAGGGGCCTTTGCAGTAGTAAGGAGAGTGCCTCAGTTGGTCCCGGCAGTGTGGGGTGTCTGGGCTGCATCCACCGGGCTTAGGCTCAGACCTACTGCTGCGGTCAGGCCAAGCAGCCCCGCAGGGCCTCCAGGAAGCAGGAACACACTGAGAGCCCTGCGCCTTGTGGGCCAGGCGGTCACGCTGTCTCTGCCCCACCAGTGCCGCCATGCCTCTGCAGATACACCTTCCTAAACTGCAGCTCCAAGTCAGCTCTGCAGCCTTCAATAGCTCCCGAGGGCCTGGCACCGCTTCAAATCCTAGGTGTCTGTGGCCCATAGAGGTGCTTTGGGTGGGGGGGGGGGTCCTGAAGCCTTCATATGGGTGTCAAACATTGGACATGTTCATGTGTCTAGAAGAACTCTAGAGACTCGTCAAAGTCACATGAAGAGCCACCGTCCAGGCTCTTGGCTGGGTGCTCAAGGTTCTCCCCAGCCTGGCTCTGGCTTAGACTCCCAATCTCAGCACCTGCTGTCCTCGCGCCTCCCCACTCCACCTCCCTGCACCCAACTCACAGACATGGTTCGGCCAAGATCCGGCGTCCTCCTCTCCCCTGCAGGGAGTTCCCCCCTACTGCTGGCCCACATTCCAAGTGCCCACGCTGTCGGGGCCCTCCTGGGCAGTCTTTTCCGCTCTTCCCCTCCTCTCCTGGTGCCTTCACAGGGCTCAGACCTCGCCACCCTTGCCTGGACTGGTGCAGGAGCCCCTGTCCACTTCCTCTGCTTGTCCCCTCCCAGGTCACATGGCTGACCTCCCAGTGGGACTGGGTCACCCTGAGATCTCAGAGCCTTCATCAACTCCCAGGTGCACAGAGGGTGATGGGGAAAAGGGAGAGCTGGGAGGAAGAAAAGGAGGCAGGGGAAGGAGAGGAGGAAAGACAGAAACGAGTAACAGAGTGGGAGGGAGAGACCTCGGAGAGGAGAGAGAAATGGGGAGTCAGAGCAAAAGAGAGACAGAGATAGAGAGATTCACAGAGACTGACGAGTAAAGGGGGCAGGGTGCCAGAAGGCAGGGTACAGAGACGAAGGGCTGATGGACAGCAGCCCGGCGGGAAAATGTGTCGCTCTTGGGGCGGATGCACCGGGAGAGTTTGTATCCAGAGACACCCGTCCCCTCGAGTCCACCAGGCACACATATGCCCGTGGTCGAGGCTGGCTAAAGCTGGAGGCAGAGCATGGCATTGAGACCCCGTCACTCTGTCTGTCTGTCTGTCTATTTGTCTTACTCATGAAAGAAATAAACTTAAAAATATTTTTTTAAAAAAAAAACAATTATAGAGAGACGCAGGCAGAAATGACAGTGAGAAGAAAAGAAAGATGCAGAGACCCCAAGACTAAGAGGGCCAGAGAAAGAAGTGAGGCAGGGAAAGAAAAAGAGACAGAGGCCCTAGGGAGAAACCCCTCACCGCCTCCAGTCCCACAGTCCCGCAGGCTCGCAGGCTCGGCTCTCTCTGAGCAACCGATCCTCCCTGGGGCCCGGCCTGTGGGCAGAGGCGTAGCCTTGAACCGATCCTGTTGCCTGATGGTGCCCAGCCCTCCCCACACTGGAGACTAGGCCTGGCTCCCTGTCTAAGACCTACATACGCAAAGGCCCCAGGAACCCCTCACACCGTCCCCTATCCCCAGAAGCGTTATCTCGAGCGAGGCCAATTTGGGCAAGGTTGTCCCAGAAGTTTAGGACTTGAGACCTCCAGGTTCAGAAAGTCTATCTGGCTGCCAGATAAGCTGTGTGATACCAGCCCAGGGCCTTAACCTCTCTGAGCCTCTGGGGAAAGTCGAGGGGCAGATCAGCATTGCCTGGGAGGGACACTGAGCCAGTTAGTGTTACAACCGCTCGGCCTGCCTGCTCCGCTCCCAGCACCTTCCCAGTCCCAGCAGCCCTGGAGGCTGATCTCATTTCACCGTATCAATGGCTGCCGCTCTGGAAGGCAGCGAAGAAAGAGCGAGGTGAAAGCTCTGGCCCCGGAGCTTGGGAGCGCTCGGCTGGGGGCCCATCTCATCTGGCATTCCGACCTCACCTCTGCACTGGCCTCCACCCCGCTTCTGGGAGATGGGCGTTAAGTTACCTGTCATCGGCAAGCGCTTGGTTAACTATTCTGCTGCCTGGGACGATGGCCTGGTCCCTGCAAAGCCAGGGTCCAATGGAGACTGGGGCAATGGCCTGGTCCCTGCAAAGCGAGGGTCCAATAGAGACCTGGCTGTATTTCCAAGAGCCACAGAGACCACATGGCCGGCAGTAACGATGGTGAGCATCCACCGAGCTTTCCTCAGGACCTCTGCTGAGCCTTGTCCGTCCTGGTTGTGGGAGAAATGGGTGCGCTGATCCACCACCCCTCCCCAGCAGTTAGGGAAACTGAGGCTCGGCAGCAGCAAATGGTGGGGACAGAGTTCAACTCCTGGCAGCCTGACTCCAGAACACTCATATCCAGCTGAAAAATACAGCAAGAGACACTCGGTGGGGATCACACCTATTCTTCCACGGAACCCGGGGCTGATGGCACCCACCACCCAAGAGGGGAGAGAAGACAGTTTCCCAGTGGGCAGAGGATTCGGCCCTAATGAGCTCCTTCTGCAGATCAGGCTCTTTAAACTGCAGCACAAGGGCAGGCGCCACCTCACCAGGGCAGGCACCACCTCGCCTGGATTGGAATCTCAGAACGCTTCAACCTCCTGTGTGACCTTTGCCAAGTTACTTAGTCTCTCTGTGCCTCCATGTCTCCATCTGTAAAATGCCTCCTAGAATTGCTATAAGGATGAGACACACCTATTCTCAGTGGTCTGAGAGCTGTGGCCGGCACTGTTTAGGGCTTAGCTGTGTGGTCCCCGTCATCTTCGTCACTGCCATCATATTCTCTACCCCTTCGTGGAGCCTCTTTAATCCCTTCAGCAATTCTAAGAGGTTGATACAATTATACCCATTTTACGGAAGAGGAAATAGGCTTCAAAGGTAAAAGATAGAACCGAGATTTGAACCTAAGACTGAGAAGCCAAGATCTTCTGTTCTTAATCATCTTCATTATGTCTCAGAAAGAAAAGCTTTCTTCCATCCTTCCTTCCTCAAATATTTATTGGGCATCTCCTACATGGCAGGCCCCATGCTGGGACTGGAAGCCCCGGCCTCCCAGGGAAGGATGTGACTTCTCTGTACTGATTCCATTTGCAGAGAAAGGTATTTTCCTGCTCTTCCCTGACTGGCAGGCTTGGGCCACCCCCTCATCCAGGCTGTAGCTACAAAAGCCAGCAAGCGTTGATCGGGCCCTGAAAGTACATGGCTGGGCAGGCTTGGGGGTGTTGGTCTGGAGGTTGGAGCTCCTGCGAATACCGCCCACTCTGTTCTCCACGGGCTCTGTCTACCTTAACGAGAAGTGCACTTGTGGAGCCCTGTCTTCATCAGCTGAGACTCTGTGTAGGTGGGGCCTCCGTCCCTTCCCTCTGAATCTGAGTGGACTTGCAACTTCTCTATTAGCGTATAATGGAAGGGATACTTCCACTGAGACTTCTGAGGCTGGATGGTAAGAGGCCATGGGGCCTCTGCCTTTGTCACTGGAATCCTTGTCCCAGGAGCCCTGGACAACCACAGAAAATCCAGTCACTCTGGAGCCACCATGCTGTGAGGAAGCCCAAGCCACATGAAGAGGGTCATGCATTGGTGCTCTGGTCGGCCCAGCCCAGGTTTTGGTTATCCTAGTCAAGGCACAGCTATGCTGGACTAGCTTCCGTTTGCAGATGTAATAATTTATCACAACCTTAGTGGCTTGAAACAACACAGGTTAATTCTCTTACGATTTTGGAGGTCAGAGTCCAAAATGGGTTTCACTGGACTAAGGTTAAGGTGTCAGCAGGGATGATGTTTCCTGACCTGTTCAGTTCCTAGAGCTGCCTGCATCCCTGGGCTAGGGGCCCTGCTTCCATCTTCCCCACCAACAGGGTAGCATCTTCTGATTTCTCCCTATGACCCCCGCTTCTGTTGCCATCTCTCTCTCTCTCTCTCTCTCTCTTTCTCTCTCTCTCTCTCTCTCTCTCTCTCTATATATATATATATATATATACACACACACACACACATAGATAGATAGATAGATAGATAGATTTTTTCTATAGGGCATGTGTGTTTGCCTGAGAGACAGAGACAGAAAGCGAGAAATCACCGCCCCCCCAGGAGGGATGGCCATGCTGCAATCTCTTCTCCATTCTCTTCTCGGGATTTTGGGCACTCACGCACACACATCTGGTGTGAGTTTTAAGCCACCAGGCCTGGGACTCAAACCACAGTTGACTACGTGGGAGTCCAGCAACATAAACATTATACCATCTACTGGTTCCTGCCATCTCTCTCTCTGACTTTATTACCTCCTTTTCTTTGAAGAGATTCACATAGGGGCCAGATGGTAGCACAGGATAAAACACAGTGCTCTGGGAGGGCGACCTGCATGGGAAGGTTCTGGGTTCATGTCAGGAGACCTCCCTGAGTTCTCTGAGTGCTCCAGGGCTGACTGAAGCTGGGAGTGGATCGCAGTGTGGAGACGCTGTTGGTGAAGCTCTCTGTCTCTGTCTGTCTCTCTGTCTCTTCCATTTATGGAAGCAATAAATAAATTAATTGAGGGAAAAAATAAAAAGGAAAAGACTCTTGATTACATTGATCTCACCCAGATAATCCAGGATAATCACCCACTTCAAAAATCCTTAATCTAACCACATCAACAGACCCTTTTGCCACGTGAGGTAGCAAAGTTGTGGATTCTAAGGAACAGGACATGGACATCTTTGGGGTAGAGGTGGGTGCCTCATACATATTTTGCCTAATACACACAAATGAAGATACTGGCAGAGGACTCCCATCCCCAGGAGTTAGAGTCACCCGAGGACATTTGAATCTTTTCACCTCAGAAGGCCTCAGACGTCACGGAGGTTCGTGCCCTGTCCAAACTCCTGAATCCAGGAGCGTGTAACTGGCTGGTGAGTGGTGGCACTAAATTTGCGATTGTGTTTTATATGACACTTGGTAACTTTAACTACCCCATCTGTCTCCATATTTTATCCACTTAGCTTCGTTTTCTTCACCTTATAAAATCATATTATACATTTATGGGTTTCCTTCCTTATTTTCTGTCTTTCCCAACTAGAATATTAGGTCAGGGGAATCAACGATTGTTGTTGTATCTTTTTAAAAATTTATTTATTTTAGTTTTTTTTTCATAGGTCACATGTGCTTGCTGGAAGGAGACAGAGACAGTGAGAGGAAAGGTGAAAATCATTCCCCAGGGAGGAAGGCCACTCTGAAATCCTTTCTCTTCCATTCTCCTGGGATTTTGAGCACACACACATGCACCCAGTGTGATTTTCCAGTCACCAGTTCTGGGACTCCAATTGCAGTCAACCATGTGGGAGTTCAGCATCTTAATCACCATGCCACCTGCTGGCCCCAATTATCTTAACCATGCTCAGTAGATATGTGTTCGGTGACTAAATTCCTGTCTCTCCCATCAGGCTTTACGCTCGCTAAACAGATGGCCAGAGGTTAAAACAGGCCCGTCTTCACAATCCCCGAGTCCGGGAACTCTGGCCAGAACCCTCCATAGAGTAGGGAATCAGTGTATATTGAAAAAGTGACTCTCTTCACGTACCCTGTCCTCACTAAGAATCATAGCAGAGGGAGCTTGGGAGCCACCTGTGAGTTCATCTTTCCAGGGGTCACAAACGTGAGTGCCTCTAGGGGTCAACTGAGAACATGCATATAAACTGGGTCAGTTGAACTGTAAGGCAGTTGGGGGTGCTGGGGCCTGTGGCTAACTGCTGGACACATTTGGACACCTGGTTAAAACATGTCTCTTTTGTTATTATTATTATTAACTTATTTTACATTCATTCACTGAGCACCATCATAGCATACAAAATGTGATTTAAAAAAAAAGAGAGAGAGAAAGGGACCAGCAGTTAGCATAATGGCTATGTCATTGAACTCCCATGTAGTTGACCGCAGTTCGAGTTCCAGACCTGGTGGCTTAAACTCACGCTGGGCACGTGTGCATGCGTGCCCAAGATCCCGAGAGGAGAATGGAGGAGAAGGGATTGTGGTGTGGCCATCCCCCTGGGAGATGAGTTCTCGTTTTCTGTCTCTCTGTCTCTCTCTGTCTTTCTGGTGAGCGCATGCACCCTATAGCAAAAAAACCTCTCCAAAAAAAAAAAAAAAAGTGATTTCTCATCCAGAATACACTGCATAGTGGCTTAATCATACATGTTATCATTGGCAAATAATTTTCCATTTCTTGTTGTTTATATATATGTATTTCTCCCCCTATTTCTCACTCTTTGCCATTTTCTACCCTCCTCCCACACTGTCTCTGGTGTCTACAGTTGTTTTCCATTTCTTTTTTTTTCCCCTACATTTTATTGATTCACGAAACATCTTAATTAATCTAACTACTTCAATAGCAAGTTCAACTGGTATATACATACCTGTGAACACATGTCTGACTTTAGGCATGAAACTCTGAGTAGAATGAGTATATTATAAGTAGCACCTAGCTGATGCTATATAGCTTATACTGTGGTCATTAAATAGGTATTTTTAAATACATTTTTTTAATTTCAAGAAAAAAATGTTAGTTTTAATAAATCAAAATTTTAAAACTACTAAGAGAGCTTTGCTTAAAACTTAAAGCCAGGAAACAGGTTAGGATATTGTTCAAATAGTAGGTACATGAACCTATCAGCAGCTCAAGACAAGACAAAATCCTTAAATCTAGAAAATAAAGCATAGAAAAAAAATCAGTGATGTTTTAGTCAAAAGTCATAAGATTCTATTTCACCAGTTCCATTTCATGCACTTAATCTATCTTCTGTTGTGGTCCGATCTTCCCATTTAAATTCTGGAATTTAACATTCAACTCCAGACCTGTCCCTACCATTAAGTTGGCCATTTTCTTAGTTGTTATTGAACTCTTAATTCTGTGTGTTTGTATTTCATTTTCCTGGTGTAGTACTCCCTTCAAAACTTCTTGGAGAGCTGGTCTGGTATTGGTAAATTCCTTCAGGTTTTGTTTATCTGAGAATACTCTTGTCTTTTCTTCCCATAGGAAGGATATTTTTGCTGGGTACAGTATTCTTGATTGAACTTATTTTTCCCTTAACACTTTGAATATATTTCCCCATTCTTTCCTTGCTCGCATTGTTTCCGATGAGAGGTCTGCTGTTAGCCTGATGGGATATCCTTTGTAGGTAACTTGACATTTCTCTCCTGCCAGTTTCAGCATCTTGTCTCTGTCTGTGGATTTGGTCAATCCACCTGTGATGTGCCTTGGAGAAGATCTTCTTGGGTTGACTCTATTGGGGGTACCTTGTATTCCTTGGGACTGGATTTTTGAATGCCTCTTTAGGTTTGGAAAGTTTTCTTTCAGAATTTCATAGAATAATTATCAACGTGCTTATTAGTCTCTTCACCTTCTGGGATACCAATTATCCAGATGTTTGGACATTTAATGGTATCTAGTATTTCTCATATCTTATTCTCATTTTTTTGGGCTATTTTCTCAGTCTTCGTGGTGTATTTATCTAGGCCAGTGATTCCGTCTTCTACATCTGAGATTCAACCCTCTGTATGATCTAGTCTACTTTTAATACTTTCAAGAGAGGTTTTGATTTCCTGTATTACCGCCTTCATCTCTAACAGCTCCGTGTGATTCTTTTTTATGGTGTGTATTTCCTCTTTCAGATCAGGAAGAACTTTCTCACCTCCTGGAAATAGTAGTCTCTTTTCTTCTGTGTCTTCTGGAATTCATTGTCTCTCTTCTCTTACATCTCTGTTAGCTCTGTCACTATAAATATTCTAAATTCTTTATCTGACATTTCTGTGAGTTCCATTGTATTGTCTGTGGATGAAGATGAGTTATTTTTTCCCGTTGGAGGAGAGATATTTTCTTGCTTTCTCATATTCCTTGTGCTTCTGTGGTGAATTCTGGTCATCTGATGGATTGTGCATTTCTTCCTAATTCTTGAAATTCAATCTGAGCGTTCAGAGGCATGCTGGAGGAGATGATCTGCGATCTCTCTTCCATTCTGTTTTTCACTCTTTGTGCATCAAATTCAGTGGGAATTGAGGAATATTCTGACCCAATCCAGAAATGAATCTGAAGGGAGAAGTCTCAGCAGAAAATCTTTGTTTTTAATCCCTGAAAGCAATATTTCCCAGCTGAAGTTCAGTAGCCATCCATCTCAGAATGGGCCCGAGTTTGTGCCTGTCCTAAATGGGAGGAAAAACATGTCTTTTCTGGTTATTTTCTTCCATTGTTAGATGTCATGACCTTCGGAGATACCTTTCTCACATGCTTGGCTTCAGTCGGTGCCATCAAGGAGTTCCCTAGACCCATGTTCGGATTCCCCCAAGATCAAAGGCAAAGCTGACGAATCGTGCCATGGCCCCTATGGTTCTGCCATGGGCACGGCTCTGGCTCTGCATTCTTGCTGCATACCTGAGAGTCACTGTCTTTCCTGTTTTTCTTCTCTTAAAAATGAGTCAGTCAGGGGAACCAGCAGTTAGCATAATGGCTATGTCGCTGCACTCCCACGTAGTCGACCGCGGTTCGCGTCCCGGACCCGGTGGCTTAAAACTCATGCCGGGCGCGTGTGCGTGCGTGCCCAAGATCCCGAGAGGAGAATGGAGGAGAAGGGATTGCGGCGTGACCATCCTCCCTGGGGGGTGATTTCTCGCTTTCTGTCTCCATGTCTCTTTCTGTCTATCTGGCGATCGCATGCACCCTATAGCAAAAACCTCTCCAAAAAAAAAAAAAAAATTGAGTCAGTCAGGGGGTGCCAGCTGGTGGCATGGTGTTTAAGGTGCTATAGTCTACCTGGCCAACCACAACGCGAGCCCCGGACATGGTGGCTTGACATTCATGCTGGGCTCACATGTGTGCTTGCACAAATTCCTAAGAGTCTCGAGAATAGCAGAGAAGAGAAGGTGGTGTGGCCATCCCCTTGGGGGGTAAATTCTCACTTTGTCTCCCCCCCCTCCCGCCCCATCTCTCTCCAGTGAGTGCACATGATCTATGGCAAAAAATTAAAAAAAAAACAAAAAAAAAAGCAGGCTGGCCTTACGGGGTAGTCTAAGGTAGCCAAATCCCGCATGACCATCCAAGGGGTTTGAGTCCCAGCCCTGGTGGCCTGAAAACTAGGTTAGACATGTATGCATGTGCCCCAAGTCCCAACAAAATAGAGAAATATAGGAGAAAGGATTGTGGCATGACAATGCCCCACAGGGAGGTACATCATTCTCCCCATCCTCTGTCTCTCTCTAGTGAGCCTTCTGACAAAAAGAAAAAAAAAAAAAAGGTTGGGTTTGGTGCTTTAAAAATATGTATATCTGGGCAGGTGGCATGGTGGTTAAGGACACTGGACTCCCATATGGCTGACTGTGGTTCGTGTCCTAGACCTGGTGGCTTTCTCTCTCTCTCTCTCTCTCTCTCTCTCTTCCTTTCTGGTCAAATTAAAATAAATGAAGTTAAATAAAATAATAAGAAATGTATATCCAATGTCTGTTATTATCTGTATATAGCCTCCTTTTCATAGGCTGTATCAATAGTTATGGCTGCTATTTGTGTCTGTTATTCCTTGACGAGCAGCTGTCTTGGTTCTTAATCGTGGGCTCTGCCAGCGTAGAAGACCGTCCCTGCGTGGTGTCGGTTGGTCATCATCTGACAGTAGGAGGTGCTCAGTAAATGCTGCTTCCATGAGTGGCATTTCAGGTGAGCTAAATGAGGGGATTTTGAATATTTCCAGCACAAAATAAAGACAAACGTCCGAGCTGATGAGTGTGCTAATTACCCTGAGCTGGCCACTACATGTTGTACACGGGCCCTGAAAAAATCACACCGTACCCCACAAGTACATGATTATTATGTGTCAATTTAAAAAAAATTAATTTTAAAATATCCTCCTTGGCTCAGCAAACATAGAAAGCCCAGCTTAGCTTCCCAGAGCACCTGGGGACTCTGTTCTGGCCCCCAGCCCCAAATGAGACACTCAAGAGCTTCCTTGGGGGAAAAAAAAGTAAGAGAAAGAGAAGAATATTCTCTTTTCCTCGTAGCCCGCTTGGCTGCCAGGCTCCCTCAAATGCCCCGAGAATATTCCTCAGAGGCAACACTGGTGGAATAGCCCAGAAGGCTGAGGAGCTGCGTTGGGCCGCCTTTTTTTCGGCTGCCTCCTAATATTAACCTGGCGCTGGGCCCCCCGGCCCCCACGCGGTGATGGGAGGCCCTGGCTGGAGCCAGCAAACGGATCCATCTGGAAATAGAAAAATAATCCCAACACTAGCAGTTTTGTCTGGCCTCCCCGGTGGGGTGTGGAGCAGGCCCGTGAAAGGGGCTTTGAGGGCCTGCTGCTGAGGGCTGTGGAAAGGAGAGCCTCTGCCCCCAGCACTGCCCAGGTACCTGTGCCCAGGTCCCCAGGACAAGTGGCAAATGTGCAGGGAGAGGGGGCTGTGTCACCGCTGACTGTGAGGGGCCTGGACTCTCGGGTGTTCCAGGCGGGCCGAGGCCGTGTGACCTTGAGCGAGTAGTTTGGCCTGTCTAGGCCATGTTGCCCCTAAATTTACAGCGGGGGAGTGGGAGGGGTGGTAATATGATCTGGGCCTCGGAATATATGAGACAATGAAACAAGAGCCCATGGCCAGGGGCCTGTGGTGAGAGGCTAAACAAATAGCAGTTATTATTATTTCCTACCTCAGGGTACGTGGTTAACAAAGCATAGCATTAACCAAAGGGGTGCCCTCGGGCCTCCATCTTCCCACCTGTGTACCGGGAAGTGGCCTCAGGCCCACTCAGAGTGAGATTCCTGGCTGTCTTCCCCAGGAGATAAGGAGAGTCTTCCATCCCACAGGGAGCCGGCCTTGTGCACGGTGCCTGGACAGACCACTCAGCAAGTGTGGGAGCTCCGGAAGCCAGACGCCAGCTTCCCAGCAGAGCCTGAGCATTCTTGGGCCTCTCTGGGTGCTGCTCACTCTATCCATCATTTGGCAGCTGGACAGAGTAGCGGAGATGGCTGGGAGGGGTTCCCAGAGACTCAGAGGACCGTGTATGGGGACAGATGTTTACCTGGGCTGAGTCCCTGCAGCTCCTGCTGTCTCTTCCATGCATGGGAGCCTGGGACAGACGGAGCTGGGTCTGAGTTCCAGTTTCACCACGCTCTGTGAGTTCTTAGGCAAATTTTGTCTTTCCCTTTTGAAATCTCCCATGCCTTCATTTAGCAGCTATGTACCTAGTATCCCCTCTACTCCAGGCTCTGCCCTTGTCATTAGAAATATAAATAATTATGAGCCAGCTCTGTGCCGCTCAGAAGCTGGAGCCCACATGGTGACTGTGGTTAGGATCCCCAGCCCAATCACTCTAAGCCGTGCTGGGCATGTGCGTAAGCACCCAAGATCCAAAGGGTAGGAGGACTGTAAGAAGGGGATCGTGGCATGAGTACCCCATAGAGGGTGTCATCTCTCTCCCTCTCTTATCTTCATGTGTATGCACACATGCTTTATCATGAATAAAGGGAAAATACACGAAGAATTGAGATAACGTCTATCCTCCTTAGGGGCAGGCAGTCCCTGAGGCTGGTAACTTCTCATGGCAAGGGAGAGCATCTAGGCTGACTTGTGGGTTTCCATCTTGGGAAATGGCTGGGATGGGGTGCCAAGAGTGGGAGGGAGGTGCTGGAGAGGCACCAAGTTTGGGGTGTGGGGAGGTGACAGTTTAGTCTGGGACAGACTGAGCATGATGTGTCCAAGGCACAGCTGAGGAGGATCCAAGGGAGCTGGATAGATAGACGCGAAGCTCCTGGGAGGTGACCATGCAGGGCCAGAGCACCAAGCAGAAGAAAGGCTCTCCAGGTCTGGTCTCCCCACCCCCCACATCCTCTGTGGTGGGCCCGATGATGACGATGACAGTGGTAGTGGTGGCAATGATGGCGGTGACAATAGCAAGCATGCTTCAAGGGCTTAGTGCCAGGCAGGCCTGGTCAAGTGTTTGCATACCACCTTCCATTTAATTATCAAAACAATCCTGGGGTGGGACCAGCAGTTAGTGTAATGGCTATGTCGCTGGACTCCCACGTAGTCGACCACGGTTCGAGTCCTGGACCCAGTGGCTTGAACTCACGCCAGGCGCGTGTGCATGCATGCCCAAGATCCCAAGAGGAGAATGGAGGAGAAGGGATTGCGGCGTGACCATCCCCCCTGGGGGGTGATTTGTCGCTTTCTGTCTCTGTCTCTCTCTGTCTGTCTGGCGAGCGCACGTGCCCTATAGAGAGCAAAAATCTCTCAAAAAAAAAAAAAAAAAAAACCAACCCGGGGGGGCTTTTTTTTTTTTTTTTTTTTTTGTAGTTTATTTAAGTCACGTAGAGAGCATGTGTGCACTAGGGAGTGTGTGTGGGGGGGAGAAATACCATCATCTTGTCCCCCCCATGATCCCCTTTGCTCAGCCCTCCAGCTCTTTAGCTGCCCAAGGTGGGGCTAAGGGTCTGGCCTCATGGAGGAAGCCAGAGGCAGGGAGAGCAGGCCCCGGCCACCGTCAGCCCATGGGAGGGAAGGGTATCCCCACCTGTGGGCAGGATGCTCCAGCTCCTTGCACCGGTGCAGGCCGAGCAGACTCTGAGCATCTGAAGGCTGAGCGGGCTGCAGCTCCATCCCAGGGTGTCCGAGCTCCCGTACTGGCCTGTCTGTGTGTGCACACCTGCGTGATCTCCGCCCCTTCCTTACTTGGGCCATGCTGCATTGCTCCTTCTCCTTAAAGTCATCTCCCCCTCGGTGCCATTCTGTCTTGCTCTTTCCTTTTCTTTGATAATTTGCTGAAGGGCACATGTTCTCATCAGAGACAGAGAAAGAGAAAGTGACAAAATACCCTCTAGGGAAATGACCATGCTGCACTCCCTTCTCCATTCTCCTCTCAGGATTGTGAGAACTCATGCACACGCGTCCAACCTGATTTTTAAGCCACTGAGTCCGGGACTTGAATTGCAGTCAGCCGTGTGGGACCCAGTATGTTAACCTCCATGCCACTAGCTGGCCCTATTACTCTTTTCTTTCTCTGTCTTCTCCTCTCTTCTTTTGTCTGACTCTCTCCCCAGCTCTGCCTTCTCTCTCTCCTCCTCTCATTCTGTTCCTGGTTCCCTTTCTGTCCATGCCCCTACCTCAAATTCTCTGTCTTTAGCTCTATCTCTTGGTCTCTGTCTCTCTCTCCTTCCTTTCCCATAATTGCCCACAGGTAGGCCTGATCCTGCATGATTCGGCTACTAGTGATGGGCTGGTGACCTAGAGATACTGTGATGGGGTGGCAAAGGCACGCGAGGCTGGGCCTGGGTGCCTCGCGGCAGCCTTCGAGGCTCTGCAGCACTCCTCCTGTCTGGCCTCCTGGTCAGGCAATGTCCCTTCTTCCAGAAGCCAGGCTGTGTGTGCCTGTGTGTGGAGGGGTGTGTGCATAAGGGAAGGGGGTGCCTGCCTGGACCCTGCTTCTGGGACAAGAGGAACCAAGCTTGTGTTTCAGCCTGCTGTCCCCAGCCATCCTTGAGCTGTGACTTCAGACAACTGCCCTTGGCCAGTTCTGTTCAGGTGGTGGGAGGGTTCAGTGGCGACCAAAGACAAGGATGGTGCTAGAAAACCAGCAGAGACGTGAGACTGAGATATGGTGGCACCAGTAATCGGGACCCCTCCTGACTCGGGGGAAGTCTGGGCACTGCACCTCCACATGCTCATATTTCCGGATGGAAAGAAGAAGACATGTGCTCGTCCCCTGCTGGCTCATGGCCAACCCGGGCCAGAGGTCCAGGCGCTGACTGTACACTCAGTGCTTTCTGCCCCGCGGGCGACCCTGTCGGTAGGGTGACTCTCCCTCTCCCCCGCAGTTTATCATCAGCTCCCTTCCTATCTCTGCAGACAGAGCTATGGGAAGAGCTGAGCCAATCAGGCCTCCTCAAATGCCCCATTTCCTTTCCAAACCCCTCCCTCCCGACACCACTACCTCCAGCTTGAATTAGGACCCCAGTGCCTGGACCATCCCCCTTCCCACAGAGCCTAAAAACAATACCCAAGGCTGGGCCCCCTTCGTCCAGGGACCACTTCCTGCCTGTGTTATCAGGGAGCCAAGCAGCTGTCCCGAGGAGCTCCTAGGATCGTGTGCAAAGAAGTGTGTATGGGCAATGCGCTGTGAGGAGCACGTGTGCACTACGGTCTGTGTGCTTCCCCCTCCATCCCTGATCCAAGCCGGGGCTCCGCCCTCGAGGGGCACTGGGTGCTGGATTTCGGGAAGAGCTGGGAGCTGGAGCTGCTTGGTGTTCAGTCTTTTGAGAGCTCAGGGAGGAGAGGACGGTCCTGAAGGGAGGGGAAGGGGCAGAAGACCTCGGAAGCAGAGAGGATGAAAGTTGGCAGGTCCTTCGCTTATTTGGGGGGGGGTGCTCCATGCTGTCCCTAGGCAGGCTGTACCCAACACGCTGGTGCTGCAGATTCAGGAAAGCTTCCTACATCTGAAGCATGCCACCATGCCACTGAACAGAGGGACATCTGGCACAAGGAGCATCCCAGGGCTGCAGATGGGACCCGAAGAGCGGGGACCTCCCAGCCTGTGTGATTCTGCCTCAGACTCCAGCACTGTATAACCAGCGAAGGGGGGTGCAAGAGAGCCTCGGTAACGACCGAGACTGGGGTGTGGCAGGTGGGCGGTGGTTAAGGCACTAGACTCCCACGTGGCCAACTGCGGTCCGAGCTCCCAGGCTTGCTTTCTCACCTTCCCTCTCTCTTTCTCTGTCTCTCTAGGGAGTACATGTGCCCTATAGCAAATTAAATAAATTAAATTAAATTATTCTTAAAAATATATTAATGACTGAGACTGTATTTCCTACTAGCGTGGTGATAGGAGGACTGAAAAAAGGATTTCAGTTCATTCAAAGAAAAGAACAGAAGGCTCGCTCTCACGTCCCCCGGGGCTGTGGACTCACACTGAACGCACGAGTATGAGTAAGACAACGGGAGATGAATGAAAGGTCCTTCTCTCTCCTCCACTAACATGGAGTCTTCTCAGAGACCTGCACCCAAGGGAATGTCTCCTGCAGTGGGATTTCCAACAAGGGGAAGCCATGGAAGGGTGACTGAGTCTGGGAGGACCTCTGAGTCACATCGATAGGGCCATTCTGGCGCTGGGTCGAGCCAACCAGTGTGAAATCAGTTAGGACTGGGTACAGGACAAGCCCAGCTTCTCCAGTATCATTAATTCTGAGTGTCTGGGGGCCATTCTGCCCGAGGACACATATTTAGAATGTCCCTCCCTCTCTCTGTCTCATCAGAACCGTGCTGGCAGAGGGTGGCCAGGGCGCTGGTGCTAGCTGCCATTGTCTCCCTGCCCATACCTGGTAGCACGGGCTGGGTGGGACTGGGCAGGATTAAATGGAGGATAAGTGAGCATATGGCCAGGAAAAGGTCAGAAGGCGAGCAGGGTGCTGAGAGTCGTGAACCGTGGAATGCTGCCCATCACAGATAGAGGAGCGGTCAGCGGCTTCAGGGGCTCCCCTGCCCAGAGTCCCTGCTGGGAATGAATGCCCCCTTGTGTGAGGTCCTGGTCTGCCCTGAAATAGGTCATAAGCAGGAGGGATCGCAGCAGTCTTAGCCTCAGAAGCGTGGAATCGTAGACGCTAGAGTCCGTGCCAGGTAGGATTCCAGGATTTTAGAGCCTTGGGCTCTGGCATCGAAAGGAATTAAAGTCCAGCACTTCTGGCATAAAAGTTTATGGCTCAAGTGATCTAGGAACCACAGTACCATAGAATCTTGCCCTTGGATGAACTTTGGAAAGCTCAAGTCTGAGCGACACCCTGATGCAGCATCCCTTCTAGAAATTTCCAGAAGGTAGCAGAGGGCAAGGAGATGGCAGCAAGGAGGCTCAGCACACAGGAGGGTTCTTTATGGGATGACATTAGGAGTTCGGGACCCTATCTCTGTTGGTGGCTGTCACTAAAATCCCACTGATGTCTCTGGGTTTTGAAAGTCAGCAGGTCTCCAAGGAACTGCTTCACCATAAACCACCTCCCAGGTCAACGAGGCTCTCGGGACTCCTCCACGTGTTCCTGATGAACAAGGCAATGTGAGATCCGGATGGAGACCCTCAGACCTCCCTCTGCTCCAGTCCTGGGGCCCTCTCCTCACCCCCAGAGCCGTCTCTCCTTCCGCCATGACCACCCAGCTCCCGGCAGGAAACCAGTTGGCTGGAAGAGGCTGCTCCAACAGCCCTGAGGCTGGCCATGGTGGGACAGTGTGGTCCCACCTCTGATCCCACCACCTCCTGGGGCAGGCGACGTGGGTAACAGCCTGTAATTTGGGGGTGGGAGATGGGACATCCAGGTCAGCTTTGACCACCGGGTCCCCAGAGGGAGGGAGTGGTCTAGGGCTTGGAGAATCAAAGCTTTCCTCTCAGCTCCATCGGTGACCATGAAGATAAAAATATTTATGGACTATTTTCCTCACTCCGGGGACAGGCCGGGCACAGAACGGGGCTGTTTTTTTCCCCTGGCATGGCTGACCTCTCAGGATGGCGGGAGCTGGGACAAACACAGGCTGTTTACCAGGTCCGCAGAAGCCCCAGAGAACCCTGCCGTATACAGTTTCCCCTTTTCAGCAGGGACGTGAGCCTCTGGAAAGTCGCCCGGAGGAACAAGGGTGGGTTTCTGTCCTCTGTTAGCTTACTTCTTGGTGGGGGTGGAGGGATTTTTTTTTTTTTTTCTTCTCTTCCCTGAGAGATGGGGCGAGCATGTTTTGGTGAATAACATGTTTCCCATAATTTGCCTTTTGAAAACACAAGGAAATTTGCGTATGTGGCTGAAGCAGCCTGGACAGAGAGCCTTCTGGAGGAGCAGCCCTTCCTTTCCCCACCGTGTCAAGCTGCTCAACTCAATAAACACTTGTTGACTGAATGAATGGGTCATAGAAATGGCAAACCGGAGCTGGAAGGAAGGCCCCATGGAGAGTCTCCAGGCCAAGGCGCTCAGGTTTCAGGCAGGGAAACTGAGGCCTGAGGAGGGGGCGGGGTGGGGACTGCATACAATTATAGATCTTGCAGATGATGATGATGGTGAGGGTGATCAAGTCTTTTCTGGGCTTTGGGTGTTTTCCAAGTTACTGAAAGCTTTTCCATTGGCCAGACTCCCGGTAAGACTGTGAAGGACACAAGATGAAAATTCCCTGTATTATGGACCAGGGAAGAGAAACTCAAAGATTTCAGAACAAGTTGCCAGCTCAGACAGAGAGGGTGATGTGGGGCTTGGCCAGAAAGTCAGGCTGTTTTCCATCACTAGACAGACGACCCCCTACCCTGCAAGGAGGGACCTGTCTGAGCCTGAGCTTAAATCCCAGCTCCGCCACATTCGAGCTGTTGAAACAGCGCACCACGCCCACTGACGCCTCAGTTTCCCTGTCTGTAATTCGGGACCTGCATCCCCCATGCACCCTGGCGGCTCATGAACTAGTATGAGAATGGCATTCACCAAAGGCTACGGACCCTTCCTGGAAACTGCTAAGCAAGTGAGAGATCCTGATGCTAAAATGACAATGTGTCAGTGGATCCCTCAGTGCAGCACCCGAGGGAGACAGTATTCTGGTTCCGGCTGTTGAGATAAAAATAGCTGGGGGGGGGGGGGGAGGGAAGCAGCTCACCAGGATATCTGGGCAGGATAAAAATAATCCCCAAGAACAGCTGGCTCCTTTTCTCCACTTGGGTATTCACCCACAGTCTTCTGATGTCTATTTGGTTTCCCAAGTAGACTTACCATCCCAGGCAAACAATTCTCCTTGTTCTGGGGCCAGGCGGTGGCAAATAGATTCCAAGTGCTGGGAGTAGAGGCTTTGGAAGCAAGAAATACGGGTCCCATCCCAGCTCTGTTTACAACTCACTGTGTGACTCTCGCCAAGTCGTTCCAAGTCCCCATTCTTCCCCAGGCAGTGTGATCCAGAGAGCTCTCTGCGAGGACGGAAGTGCACTGTATCTGCTCCATCTTGCACGGTAGCGGCCAGCCACCTAGGGCCACAGAGCACTTTAAGGTGGCTGGCCCAACTAAGAACGTCACTGTGTACATTTCCTTTTTCTGGCTATAGGATATGTGCTCATTGGGAGATCTAGAGAGAGACAGAGAGAGGGAAAGTGACAAATCATCTTGCAGGGGAATTGGCCATACACCAGTCCCTTCTTCTCCATTCTCTTCTTGGGATTTTGGTCATGCATGCACACGTGCCTGGCATGATTTTTAGGCTGCTGGGTTTGAGACTTGAACCGCAGTTGGCCATGGGGGAGTCCAGTGCCTTAACTACTACACCACCTGCTGGCCTCTACTTTCTGTTTTTTAAATTTTTTAAATTTAGGGGATTTAAGTGCAAGGAGTCTCATGGACTGGTGGCTACCTCACTGGATGATGCAGCCTTTACGATGGGAATGGGAAAAGCAGCTGCCCTCTCCCCCTGGGTGAGAGGGGCCCTGTGCACCTAGTCTGGTCATGGAAGGTAACATGGTTCCTTCCTAACCATCCTCTCTCCTGGCCCCTCCCGTCAGCATTTATAAGTATCTTTGAATTGAAGAGGGCCATTTTGGGGGCATTCAAATCCCCTTTGGAGATGGACTGGAGAGGTGGATGGGGTGGGAAGTGGACAGGGATGAGAGGGTTTCTGTGGTGGTTGGGCTGGAAGACCCAAAATATGTTTAAAGCCATGGGTAAGGCTGGGTCACAGAAGGACCCAGCATCTGCCCATCCCCACCCCTAGTTTTGGCTCCCACAAGCACCAGAGCTAGAAAGGGGTCCATCTTAGAAATTCGTTGTCTTGGCATTGAGGTGGAAGGGAACCTAGACTGTAGAATCAGATGGTTCCAGGTTAGTGTTCTAATTCAGTTGGTTACCAGCTGCGTGACCTTGAGCGAGCTGCCAGCCTCTCAGTTTCTCACCTGTAAAACGGGTAGTATAATGCTTATATGTGAGAACTGTATGAGCAGTCAATGAGCTGACCTACGTAAAGCTCCTTGCTACAGGCCCAGCATATATCAAGTGCTTAAGTCACAGAAGCTAAATGCTGAGAAACCACATTGCACCCCATAAATAAGTATAATCATTACATGTCCATTAAAAACATAGTAGCATCAAACAGGGAAATTTTGTCATTTATTATTATTATTATTTTTAGAGAGAGATTGTTGCTATAAGGTGTATGTGCTTACTGGAGACACAGAGAGACAGAGAGAGAGAAAGAAAGAAATCACCCTCCATAGGGGTTTACTACGCTGCAATTGCTTCTCTTTCATTCTCCTCTTTGAATTTTGGGCATGCACACACACACACACCTAGCGTGAGTTTTAAGCTTCCAGATCCGGGACTTGAACCACAGTTGCCCATGTGGGAGTGCAGTGCCCAAGTCACTACGCCACCTGCTGGCTCCTGTCATTTAATTTTTAATATCTATAAATGAAATGCTATACATATCTAGTTTTAATAAAATGGGAGTTAGTGGCCAATATTATAGAAATCAAGCCCCTAACACCCACTCCCACTGTGACTGGAGTCCAGAGAGAGGCCGGGAAAGCCAGCAACGCACCATCTCCAGAGACTTCCTTCTTGGTGGGCCTCAGGGCGAAGAAGGGGCCAGGCATAGGACAAAGGCCTGGTGCCCCTGGACAGCAGGCCAACTGTCAAGTCGCACAGGTGGAAGTTGCTCCAAAGGGTCTAGAGCTTGGATCTCCTTTCAGTTGCCCCCGCCAGAGGGCAATGATTCCTGGGACACGTGGAGACAGGGACTTTTCTGCCTCTGGGGCTGGGATCTCAGAAGGTCTGTGTCTCTGTGCCTTCCCACCTTGGTTCCGGTGCAGTCTCCACTTTCCAGACTTAGCTTCCCTTTGTTGCTGCCTCAGGCTAGAAGCACCTAATGAAAATGCCCAGGAGTAGGCAGTGGTACACCAGGAATGCAACTGGACCACATGGGAAAGGTCCTGCGTTTGTATACTGGGACGTCCCTGCGCATGCCAGGTGTGTGTGTTGATGATCTAGGAGAGTTGAAGCTGGGAAAGATGGAGGTGTGAAGAGGGTGCTCCTTTCTCTTATAGTAGAAATTAGTTAGTTAAAAGAGAGAGGAACCAGCTGATGGCATAATGGTTACGTAGCTGGACTCCCACGTAGCTGACCGCGGTTTGAGTCCTGGACCTGGCAGCTTAAAACTCACACTGGGCACAAGTACGTGCGTGCCCAAGATCCCAAGAGGAGAATGGAGCAGAAGGGACTGTGGTGTGGCCATTCCCCTGGGGGGTGATTTCTCCCTTACTGTGTCTCTGGTGAGCGCGCACACTCTATAGCAAAAATTTCTCTAGACAAAAAAGGAGAAACAGAAAATAGCCACACAGGAGCTGCCCTACCTGGGTCAAGAGTAGAGCTCACGTTTGTTGTCTCAGAGGAGCTGAAACTCAAGAACTCAATGCCTACCCCTGGTTAAAAGCGGAGGGGGCCGGCGGGTGGTGTGGTGGCAGGGAACTCCCACATGGCTGACCAAGAGTTGGGTTCTGGACCTGGCAACTTTCTTACTTTCCCTCTCTCTCTGATCAAATTTTTAAAAATTAAATAATTATGAATAAAATGAAATAACTCTTAAAAAATAAAAAGAGCAAAGGCTGCTTTCTATCACATGTCTTTTTCATGGGCAGCATGATTGAGCAATGGCCTCATCTGCCGTTCACTCACTCGCTGAACAGTTGTTGCTGAGCACCTAGGACGTGCCAAGTCCGAGGAACACAGGACTGAGTTTCTGTCCCTTGGCTTCACAGCCTACGGAGGGCGACAGCTCCATCGAAGGTCATGGCAACAGTGTGATATGGGTTCGGTTAGGGCCAGGACGAGAGTGAGTGAGTGAGACATCCATCTCAGAAGCAAAATTGAGTTTGGTGCCCAAAACTCAGTGATCAAGATAAGTAATGTATGTTACTGTTTCTTTGTTTGGGGAGAGAGAGATGAATGCTGTCCACAGAGTCTCATGCCACAACCCACCCCTATCCCGAACCTTGGCAGCCCTGCAGGATCATGGGTGCACACACCTGGTACAAACAGGCCAACGAGGGAGCCGGCAGCAGCTGCATTTGGCCAGATGACTCGCCTCACAGGGACTGATGGAGCTGGGAGAAAGGAAGAATCACCACGGAGCTGCATGTTCGTCACCTCGATCTCGCAGATGGGGAAACAGGCTTAGAGCGCGATGGGCGTGGCCAAGGTCCCGCAGCTCATGTGGAACTGTGTCATGTGCCCAGATTTATCGAGTTGGCTGCAGCTGGTAGCCACCCTCAGGTGCTGGGCAGGCATGGGGTTTATATAGAATCACAGAATCTGGTTGAAAAACTGCAGAAACCACGGAGGAAAAACAAACAAACAAACAAAAAAACACTGCTTAATATAAATGAATTACCCAGTCCAGGAGAGAAGGGAGGTGAGTGGCCCATCTCTGACCCCCTATTGGAGCAGCGTCTCCATGTGCCTTTCACTCTCCGTGTTCCTGTGTATGTGGGTTGGTAGGGTCCTGTACTGTGGATGGTGGGGAGACAGGGTCCCACTTTGGACTTTCAGGACTCAAAAGGATGAAGTTCGCATGATGACGGTCTTTTGCAGAAAAGGGTGCAAGCTAGTAACTGCTCTTCAGTGGGGATCTGCTTCACAGTCAAAGGCTGCCTCATGGTAAGGGGTCTGGAGAGGCCCCTGAGCTCCTACTGTCCTCCCCTTGAAGGGCCTTACTGGATGTACTCTCTCTCCTGGATCTGGACCACTGACTAATGCACAGAATACCAGGATGCCCCAGAGTCTTACCATGGGTGTCCCCAACTGGTTATGTATATTCTTGCTGAGAAACCAGGCCCAGTGGCAGAGCCCTCCAGGGACCTCACCAAGACCAGGTACAAACCAGCAGCCTCACTGTTATCAATAAATGCTGAGGGATCAGCAGATGGTATAATGGTTACATTGCTGAACTCCCATGTAGTCGACTGCGGTTCGAGTCCCGGACCTGGTGGCTTAAATTCACACCGGGCGCATGTGCGTGCATGCCCAAGATCTTGAGAGGAGAAGAAGGGATTGCAGTGTGGCCATTCCCCCACAGGGGTGATTTCTCGCTTTCTGTCTCTCTGTCTCTCTGTCTTTCTGGTGAGCACACGTGCCCTATAGCAAAAACCTCTCCAAAAAAATAATTGTTTTATTTAACTAATTTATTTATTTGCTTGTTTTTAATTTGACCAAAGAGGGGTGGAGCAAGAGTGAGAGAGAGAGAAAAAAAAGAGAGAGAGAGAGAGAAAGTGAGAAAACAAGCTGCCATGTCTGGGACTCGAACTGCTGTCAATCATATGGGAGTCCAGCGCCCTTAACCACCACACCCCATGCTAACCCCTCTATGAACTTTTTTCTTAATGCCAGAAGTCAAGAGCATGAGAGAGAGAGAGACAGACACATTGGCACCCCCCCCTGCTCGTGCTCCACAAATGCGATTTGTCCAGCCACAATCCTTTTCCTTCCAGTCCTCCATGAACTTTCTGGAGATCCCATGTGTAATTTGTGCAGTTTTGTTCTTTCATGCAGACAGACACTTTGTGTTACATTTATTGGTGTACCTACAGCACTCCAAACTGTGCCATCCGGCACATGCCAGCACACACTTGTGAATGGCTGAGGATCGTCGCATAGGAGCGGGAGCAGGGGCACGGGGCGTTCGCCTGGCCCGTCTGACCTGGTGCCCTGGACTTCATTCAGTGCCCATTCATGCATTCTGCCATCCACCCAGCATCCAAGGGCTGCCTCCCACGTGCCAGGCATTGTGCTTTGTGCCGGTGTCAGAAAGTCACCATGGCAACGTCTCCCAGCAGGGACCACAGCTTGGACTTGCCGGAGTCCCGCGTCCAGCTCAGGGCCTGACGCATGGCAGAATCCTCCTATTGGCTGAGTTAGCAGAACTGACTCTTACTAGATGTGGATAGTGTGTATACTATGCTCCAGGCCGGCTGGAGCCCGAGGGTGAGAGAAAGGCCCACCCTGGCCTGCCCAGCAGTGTAGGGTGTTGGGAAGATCGAAGGATGAGTATGTGGGACCATGGTTCTCCTCCTAGTTCTGCAAAACCAGTTAAACAAGCTTTGAAGCAGGACTTCCTGGTCTGCATTATCTGTCCATGTATCTCCTCACTGGCCTCCTTTCTTAGACTACAGCCTTGCCTGGCGCACAGTGGGTCCTCAAAAAAAGCTTGATGGATACATCCATGTGGGTTGATACCTGTGGCAGTATAAAGCCTCTGTCCTGCAGGTTGCCACTTCAACTGGTGGTTCATACGCAAGCATTTACTGAGCACATACTATGTGTCCATCATTGAAGCTATTGAAGGCAGAGTTGCCTCAAAGAGCAAGGGGTTCATGGCAGACCTACTCCTACAGGGAGCCCGCTATGTGGTCCCTGCCAGTCCTCACCGGGCCAGGGATTGCCAGCATTCTGCCTCACCCCTGACACATCCATGTTGGCCTGGTAGTCACTGCCTACTAGTTCCAGGCCTCTTGCCCTCTGCTCCACAGAGTGGCCTCCCAGGGTTGGCTAGTGAATGCCCTGCCCCCTTCCCAGGGCGGGCAATGGCTTGGTGTCTCCCAGACCCAACTTTTGTCAGAACTGCTCATGCCCAGCCACTGGCTCTGTGCCAGGAACCTACTTGACACAAAGACTGGGTGTGAAGAGGCAGCGGAGGCAGGAAACGGGACCGTTCTGGGGAGTTCTTATCAGTGTCCGCGTCTCCTCCTTCCAGCTGACCCTGTGCTCCTGGAAGGCCACGTGCCTTGTTTCCCTTCCAAATTAGCGACATGCAGTCCGCCCTCGATACTCAGGTGCCGCATTGGGTTTACGGCTGACTATGGCTTCATACTCCCCAATTCAAGGGGCCCATGCAGATGGTCTTGGTAGATGCATCTATTTTACGGATGGGAGAGTGAGGCTCTGGGAAGGATGCCCTCAGTCCTTCTGGTTTCTTAAGGGGTTCCCCGTGGGTCTTCTGAGCTGCTCAGGGGATCAGGCCTCCCTGGCTGATCATTGCACATTCACATGTGTGGGTGAGAGTTTGGAAAGGCCTTGGGGCTCGGCCTGGGCCCCCGCCTGACCTTTGAGAAAATGCATCGCCTTGCCTGGAAATGGCTTTGTGGCCAGTGAGTCGTGCAGTGTCGCGCACATAGCCCAGTCTCTCCCTGGGCTCTTCGCACTCCTCCTTCAAAACCTGAGTCCATCGCCACCCTCCCATCCTTCGTGTGACTCTTTTGCTGGAGATATCCTGGCTCCTTGTCTGCACATTTATCCAACATGCCCTTGAGGATCCAGATGCCACCTCCCCTGTCCCCAGGCTTTCTTGGTTTCTCTCCATCCCTTAGTCTACTGGGCAAGTCAGTGGCTCCTAGCTCTTTGACAGCATCTGTCACACTCTCTGTGTGCTCCTCCATGCAGTGGGGGACTTCTCCACAGCATGGGGGTACTGGGGTCTCAGACAGAGGGACCTGGGTGGGCTCTTCTAGCCCAAGCTGCTGTGTACGTCTTCCATCCACATCACCAGTGTGTACAAGCCCAGAAGGCAGGACCACATGCAAATTTCTTCATCCCCAATTGTGTCCCAGAAGCCTCTCTTCCACCAGAGCCTTTTACAGAGGGTTGCATATTGCAAGAGTTTTTAAAATATAAACTTTTGGGTCAGCCTGTGGCATGGTGGTTAAGGCAGCTGGACTCCATACGGTTAACAGCATGGATTGAGTCCCAGATCAGGAGGTTTGAAAAATACAACAGTGTGTGTGTGTGTGTGTGTGTGTGTGCCCAAAATCTCAAAGGGAGGGAGAGATGAAGGAGAAGGGGTTGCTGCGTGACCTGGTCCCATGGGGGTGCTTTTCTCACTTTCTCTCTCCAGTGAGTGCATGTGCCCCCCTGGCAGAATAAAATAAATAAATAAATTAAATACATTTTTAAAAATGACCAATGGTTTGAGCATCTGTTGTGTTCCATGCCCATGCTGGGTGTGGGGACACAGGTCGCTCTGACGATGACAACACCAGGTGATGTGTGCAGCAACCTGAGTGTGGGACAGGGCAGCAAAGCAGTCAGGCGAGCTTCGAACTGCACCTAGAAGAACAAAGTGGTAGTGAACAAGCAGGCAGGGGTCAGGGGGACAGCCTGGGAGGAGACGGTATTGATAAGGTCTCCTTGCAGCCAAGCTTGCCCAGGGCTGGGTGCAGGCATCAACCAAGCTGGAACTCAGGGGGTCGGAAATGAGCGTGGGAGGTCAGCAGGATCTGCACAGAACCCCTTAAAGGCTAAGATTTGGATCATCCTGCCAAGTGCAGAGAATAGGAGTCAGGCTACCTGGGTTCAAATCCCACCTCCACCACCTACCAGCTTATCTCAGCAATCTCATCTGCAACAGGCCTTCCTCAAAGGGTAGTGCTTAGCACAGGGCAGGTCAAACCTGATCTGGGGGAAGGCTCAGAATAGGAGGGGACACCCAGAAAAACCAATAATGTCGATACATATGGGGGGGAGTGTGTGCTAAAAACTTCTCCTAAGGAGTCAAGACAGGTAATATTGTAATGCAACATTTCAGAAGTATCAAAATGAATGCACAGAATCTACTACGAATAAAACATCTAAAATGTAAATAAAGACAGGATCCGCCTGGCACCAAGTATGAAGCTCGAAAAAACAGCAGCTGCAATTGGACAGGGAGTTTTCAACCTTCAGAGACCGTGGATTTCGGAAAACCCTCCTCTCCCTCTCCCCAGAAGAACGCATGAACATGCATAACCGCGCAGAGTTTTGAGGTGTTCTTGGGAGTCGTGGGGTTCGTCCACAAGGAGGACAACGGTTCAAATTGGGGATGCGGGAGTGGAAGTGGAGGTTCCGCGCCATGCAGCCGCTCACCGCTTCCCCGGGACCACGCCGGGCCTCTCTCCCGGCCACCATGGGAGCTCTGCCCCCTGCAGGAAGCAGCGCACAGCTATGCAGTTCCCCCCACCCCCGCTCTGGCTTGGGACTTTTCCTAAAGTTTGCTGAAACCAGACACCTTGCTCGACTGAGCCCGCGTGCAGCCACGGTTTAAAAGGCCGCCTTCAGCGCCCCCTCCCCGCCCCCAGCGGAGACTTCAAAAGGCCGGGCGGGCGCCAGGGCCCCAGCACCTATGAGCCGCCCCCCGCGCCAAGAACCCTTGCGGCAGCCGGAGGACACAGAGCGGTCGAAGTTCGGGCGCAGGCTGACCGGGTCTGGCGGCGCAGTCCCGCGGGCCGATGCCCCTCCCGGTGCCACTGCGCTCTGCGCGCCCGCGCCCCGTTTAGGGAAGGGGAACCCGCCCCCAGCCCCCGAGCCCGCGCCCGGGGCTGCGGGGACCCATGAATACAAATGCCGTTAGGCGCCGGAGGAAGGACCGACCCGTCAGCCCCGCGCTTAGGGACTCAGTAAGTGCTGAGGGCTCCAGGAGCGCTTGGGAGTACTGGTGTGAATGCGTAAAGGCGCGCGCGTGCGGGGAGGAGGGTGCACGCGTGGGGAGTGAGTGCGTGTGTGCACGCGAGCGGTGGGCACTCGCAGACAGCTGTGCGCAAGTGAGGATGTGCGCGTGCAAGTATTTGCACTTGGGGTGCGTACGTGGGGAGTGAGTGCACACGACGTCCGTGCGCGCGCGTTGTGCATGTTGAGGGGGTCTGGCCGGGATAGTGTGCATCTGGATTGTGTAGGCACCCGTGAGCGTGCGTCTGCGTGTGTGGACACCTAGTGAGTGCACCCGAGTCCAGGCATCCGTGGGTGTGTTTGTGGGAGCACGGCTGTGCCTGCACGTGAGATGAGCGTGGGTGTGGGCTGGGTAAGTGTGGAAGTGTGGCGGAGTGTGTTGTGCACCAGTGAGTGAGCGCCCCATCCGCTTGCCCGTGAACGGGTGGAGGCACAGGGAAGTTCCAGTCCCAGGGCTGAACCTGGGCTGTGGGTGTGAGAATCGCCTGGGTGTTTGCGCAGGTCTGCGCTCCACTGTGAGATCCCAGGGAGTCTGGCTGACCCCGGACGGGGATGTGAAGCTCCCATTTCTGACTGACGGGGGTGGCGGGGGTGGGGGGAGGAGGGGGGCCAACATTTAACAGACCCACCCACTACGATCTCCAGGGTGCTCTGAATCGGGGGTGCGGTCATTTTGCTGATTGAGGGTTATGGTACTGGCTGTCGTAGGAGTCTGGATACCACCAAGTCGTGATCTTAGCTCTGTCCCTGGAACTCTGGGGTCCTTTCAGGAATAGAACCTGCCCCCTTCTTTCTTCCTCCATTCGGTCCCCGATTTCGAGGACCCCCCCCAGTCTCACAAGGCAGAAGTTCCTTATCTCAGAACTGCCATCAATCCTGGGCTGCCCTGGGCAACCTCTTCCTCTGGGTGAATCTGTTTCCCCGTCTTTACCAGGGGGAGGGGGCGACCGTCCCAGCAGGGCTGGCTGTCGTGGGCCTCCTGAGGCTGTGCCTCCGGCTGCGGCCGGCAGAGGGCAGCAGGGGGCAACAGAGGGCGGCCGGGCGCGGGGAGGAGGGAAGGTGGAGAGCCGCCGCGGGCCGAGACTTTAAATCGCCTTCATTTCCCCCAAATCCTTCCTTTTCCTCTCCTCCCCCAGGCCGGCGGGGAGGCAGCTTCCACCGCCCTCCGCGCGCCCTCGCCCGGCCTGGCTCTGCCTCCCCCGGCCGCCAGCAGCTCGCCGCCAAAAGTTTGATCATCTCTCTCGCTCCTTTTCCTCTCGCTTCTTCTTCCTTTTCGGTGGAAGCAGAAAAAGAGCGAGGCAGGGGCGAGCGCGGCGACCGGACTCCTGGGACCATGGGCCTGGCGCGGGCGCCCGCGGGGCCCCGGCCGCGCTGCCCGCCCGCTCCGGCGCCCCTGGGCGCCGGGCTGCGCTGGGGGCGCGGGGGCCGCGCACTCTGAGCCGGCCTGGCGCGGCGGGGCGGGGGGCTGGCGGCCCCATGGGGCGCGCCCACACTTGCCCCCCGGGCTCGGGAGCATGAAGTAGGGGCCTGCCATGGGCGCGGGATCGGCGCTGGGGGCCCGAGGCACAGCAGCGGCGGCGCGCGGGGGGTGAGTACGAGCTTGAGGGCGCCCCTTCCCCAGCTTCCTGCCGCTCCAACTTGGGGAAGGGCTGGGGTTCCCCGCCGCGCCAGACGCTTCCAGCGGAATGTCAGCTTCCTGTCCCTTCCTGCGCCCCCGCGAGGCGGAACGTCCAGGGTTAACAGGGGCAGCGCCCCCGGCCCCGGCTAGGGTTGGCGAGCGCTGCCAGCCTTGCCGCGCCTGGCTGTGCCGCCCAATCCGGTCTCGGCAGGGGCCCGGCTCGGGAGGGTCCCGGCGAGCCTGTCCCGGGGGTCGGGGGTGGGAGGTGGGGTGGCCCCTGAAGTGGCCCGCGGGCGCAGAGGGGGACATTTTGGATGCTTGAGGTCTCGTTTGGGGCTGTCTTTGTGTTCCGTGTCTCGCTGTGTGCAGGTCCCGAACCTGTACGTCTGCTCTCTGTCTTGTGAAGCTGCCCTTAGGCGTCCAGGTCCCTCGCTCCCGCGTCCTGCTCCTGTCTCCGTGTCTGTGTGGCTCTGCACGTCCCGTGTTTCTGGACATGCCCCGTGTGTGTGAGCTGCCCCGGGATGTGCCTCAGTCTTTCCTTTCTCCCGGGAAGCTCTCATGTCCCTTCACGTGTGTGAGCGAGAAGGGAGCCAGCTTGTCAGAGCGGACGGGGTCCTGGGGGAGGCCAAGCGGAACCCTCACTGTGCGGCTGGGGAGACCCCGGACCAGAGACGACCAGCGCAGAGCTGGGACCCGGAGCCGGGATTCTCATTGTGCAGTGGGCGTTGTAAGGGAGAGGGAGAGGGAGTGTGAACAAGAGCCGGTCACTGCGTGCGGGTGCGTGGGAGCCAGCGAGGAGAGAGCCCCTGGGGCGGGAGCAGGACTTGCCCTCTCTCCATCCTGCCCCCAGGACCCAGGACACTCCCAAGAGGCTGGTCAGGGCTTCAGCTCTGCCTGCCCCACCCCCTCTGAGCTGGAATCAGGGGGATGCTATTCCCCCCCTTCCCATGTCTTGGAAAAAGCGGGCTGGTTGAGATTCCCCCACCGCAACACACACACACACACACACACACACACACACACACAGCAGCACAGGGAGCTCTCTGCTGACTCATTTTCTCCAGAAGACCCTTTGCCAGAGTAGATGCCAGTGGTTGAGCAGAAAAGTGGTGCCAGGCGGGCACCCGATAGTGGGGCCCAAGCTTTGGGCAGCCGACAGCCGCATCGCTTTGAGGGCAGCCTCTGCCTCTCTGCCTTCCTCACCAGGCGTGGACCGGAATCCTGTGCTCTTTGGCTCTAGCACCCCTTCCAGCCCTACTCTCCATCCCCTTTGGCCAGCCTGGGCTCCACGACCCTATCTACAGAGCACACCCCTGGCCTCTGCCTGCCTTTCCTATCCGCCCAGTGCCGGGAACTTTCTCCTTCCCTGGTGCTTACATGCCTGCTGTGCCTCCATGGCCATCCTCCCCACTAGGGTGTCCTGGAAGGGGCCTGCCCTCCGAAGGCGGCCCATTTCATGTGTGTTCTCCCCCTGAACTCTGTCTAGAGACCCTCTTGATACCCCACAGCCCGGCTCTGTGCACGGAGGTGTCGCTCCAGTTGATGGTGAACGGCGGTGGTGAACCAGCAGACTCACCTCAGTAGGACAGACGCCAGTCAAGGCAGACAGTGTGAGCCTTGCCCTCGGGCAGCCTCGAGTGTGAATCCTGACGGCCCAGCCCGTGTGGGCCAGCCACTCACCTTTCCGCTTCTTGTTTTTCTCAGCCACAAAATGGGCTTCTTCTTTCCAGCTAGCATGGTTTTATGAGGTTCCATGGGACCGTGCCTGTCATGGGCTCAGAACAGTGCCTGGCGTGTAGGAAGTGCTCGGTGAACGGCAGCTGCTATGTGGATTATTATTCACTTCATCTTGAATGGGCGTGTGAGTCAATGGGAAAGTTCTGGGCTGTGTCCTGGCCAGACAGATGACCCATCTGTGTTCCCGTGCAGTAGGGGTAAGGTGTGAAGGAAGGAGACCGGGTGTGGTTGTCTGGGCACATGGGGCCTGGCCAGTCCATGGGAGCAGGTGGGACAGTTCCGCCCCTCTGCTGCCCTGTAGTTCGCGGCCAGCTTAGGCCCTGGGAGAATAGCCAAGCCCAATGTGCACGGGGCCACCTTCCTTGAGAGTTTCCATGCCCTGGTCTCAGCCCTGCGCCCTCTGCAGATATTCGTGCTGGTCTGGGTCTCCAAGTCCTGTGTGTTTTCAGGTAACAAGGATGGAGGAAAAAGCATCAGACAGGCTGCAGGTCCTGGCAGCCCGGTCATCCTGGGGAAGCCACATTTAGTGCGCTGGCACAGGGCCCTCTGCAGGGAGTAGAACGCCTGGGCTTCCTTCTCGGAGGGCTGTGTGGCCAGGCTGTTTCCATCGCTCCCTTCCTTGTGGCTCCTGTTTCGCCGGCCTCCTGCCCTCTCTGGTCCCTGCACTCTGGTCTTCCCGACATTCCGGAGCCCCGGGTTCACAGAGCCAGGGCCCACGAGGCCGTGGTGAAAACAGAAGTCTGGAAGAACAAAGGCCCGAGCCAGCACAGGCACTAAACGTTACTAGCAGTAGCCTAAACAGGATTGGAACGGCAGCACGGAGTTGGCCGGGCCTCCCTCCGGGAGCCAACTTTCCAGGCCTGGAGCTTACTTAGATGGCTCCTTGGCTCCCTGAGCTGCATCTCTGCTCCTGGGGGTGAAGGCTGGGGCTCGGGGCTCTGGCAAGTTGGAAGTCCCTGCGAGTCTCTGATTTCTTCTCCATGGGAGATGAGTCAAATGAGAAGGACCATTCAGTGGCAGAGTCGAAGTGCTGTGTGGCTTTAGGTGAGTCACTTCCTTCTCTGGGCCCCAGTTGCCCAGCTTTGCAAAGAAGTGATGGAGCTGGAACCTGACTCAGGAGAGGATTTTGAAGGGCGTTCTCCCACTCAGACCGGCCCTCTGTTTGGGCACTGTAGGGGTCAAGGGCACACAGAATCCCGGGTCCGAGGGGACAGCCATATCTATCAGTGTGAATGAGTGGGAGCTGAATGCTTTTGTACCAGTCCTTCGGGGCTGAAATCCTCAAGGTAGAAGCCATGGCGTTAGGAAGCTGAACTGAAGAGACTCTACCTCCATCCACCTTGTGAGTCTCCTTTCTCTTGACCTTTGGGGATGAAAATACCCCCACCCCACTTTGCCCTCTGATTCTCTGTAGCGCAGTTTGACACCACCACGTCCAGAAGAGAGGTCCTTGCCCTACTCACTCCCACTAGGCCCCTCTTTGTCAGCTTGGGAAAACATCCCAAGAAGAGTGGAGGTGACATTAACGCAGTGGAGGACGGGAGGAATACGGGCCAGTGCCAGGAGAGGGCCAGAAGAGAGGAGGCCGGGAGGCAACGGGACAGAAACTGGAGGAGTCGCAGGAACAGGGGAGAGGAACGGTGTGCTCAGGTCTCCTCCGTTCCCCGATCCTCTTTGTTTGGAGACGGCTGAGTGATAGGACGCACAAGGTCTTTATGGCAGGACTTCTCAGAGCCTTTGGTATGTGGTTGTGCTCCGGGGACTGTCTAGGCTGGGTTGTAAGAGATAGCTCTTCCTTCTCCGAGATAGCAGCCGCAGATTCCTGGAGTACCTCCCCAGGGGTGTAAGAAAGAGCACCGAGGAGTTGGGAACCTAGAGCTTGTCCAAGGTAGCCTTGAGGAGGAGATGGAGGCCCTCTCAGTTTTCCCCACACATCAAATAAAACCCAACTGCCTCTCATTTCATTCCAGGGCCAGTGGGCTGCCATTTGCGTCAGGTGGACAGGTCATGTCAGGAGGGTGGGCCTCGCCCCGCCCTCCTCTCCAGGCGACTCCGCGGCATGGAGGCACTTGGATCTTCAGTCCTTGCCCACAGGGACCCCAGAAAAAAGACATGTTCCCGGCAGCCGCAGCCGATGGAAGAGAATGGGGTGGGGCAAGGATTACCCAGGAACAGTTCTGGGGATTTAGGGCTTTGGGAAGACACTGTGTAAAGTCCAGGGTCCTGTAATGCCAGTAATCTTTATTCATCTTGGAAAACGTGTGCTGGATACTACTAATACGGGCATGAACAAGACAGATATCCTTGCCTTTTAGGGACCTGGTCTAGAAAGGGGAATAAGAAAATAGGAAAAGGCACCCGCTGTGCCCTGGTGACACCCAAGCTGGGATTGTAAAGCTGTGCAGTAACTGCCCAGGAGAGGAATGTTCTAGATGACGGGAGCAGCCCATGCAGAGGTTCAGAAGCTGGAGAAGGCTTTCAAGGGACTGTCGTCAGTCTTGTTTTAGCTGGTTTACTTTATACTGCGTGGCGGAAGACGTAACTCAATCTGGTTTAAGCAATAAAAGGGGTTACTATTTTCCCTATCGAGAGGGCCCAGGGAAGAAGAGTACTAGAGTTCATTCAGCATCTCCACAGTGTCATCAAATACCCACTATTTTTCTATTGTGACATGGGCTTGTTACCTCATGTGCACAAAATGGCTGCAGCTACTCGAGCAGTAGCTCACTCAATAACACACAGAGTCCAGTAGAAAACCTTTCCTTTGGGAACACTTTCCCAGGGCCCCTGGCAGGCATCCCTCACCTCTCCTTGGCCACAGTTGCATGCCTAAGTCAGTTATTGGCAGGGCGAATGAAATTCCCAGGATCGGCTTAGACTTACCCAGATTGGTCCAGTATCCTCTGAGGTCCATGCCTGTCTGGAGGGAAGGATGGCTGTGGGCAGGTAACGGCCTTTCACAGGGCCCAGGGCATCACGGTTGGTGGCATCACTGCAGTCAACTGTGAATGTCCAGGAGGCTGGCAGACAGGATAAGCGTGTCCTCTGAGGTGCCCAGGGAGCCTGGGAACCTGGGGCTCCGAACCTCGACCCTGGTAGATGGGTTTCCTGGGTCACATGCTTCCCAGAACCATGCCATCCTAGCTTAACTCTGGGAAATGGATCCTGGGACTCTGGCCCAGCCTCACCCTCCCCGCCCGCCCGGTGAGGCATTCTCTGCCTGCTGTCTCTGGCCACGTGCCCCCTCTTCTCCGCCCGCCTGGGGATCAGATGCCCTGGGTGGCTTCAGGTGTCCCCGGCGGCTGCTCCCACAGGAAGGTGAAACCAGATCATCATCTCTGCCCATCTTGGCAGCAGCCACCGAGCAGAGCGTTAACCCTTCCTGGCCCCGGAGTGCAGGGACAGCAGGGACTGTCCCGGGAGCACTTTCGTGGCTGGCAGCAGGCCAAGACCGTGACAGGCATAAGCTCATTAGTCCTGACGCCTGTCCTGCAGGGCGGGGAGTGCCAGCCCATGCTGCAGACGAGGCAGGCTCAGGGGGCCTGGGACTCCCTGGGTCACAGGCTGGTGCACGCCCGGGCCAGGTTTGCACCTGGGCCTGGGGACTCCCCACCTCTCCTGTTCTCTCTCCATCAGCGTCCAGCCAGGTAGGCAGCTGCCTTCACACAGCATGTGCCCCCGCTGGAGTACGGCGCTGGTCCTGGGCTGCAGGTCTTCTCTCTCCTGATCTTTGAGCAGGTCCAGTCTGGTCATCCCACTGACCTTTCACCCCTGGCTCTGCCACCCATTGGCTATGGTCTTGGGAAGGGTCTCAAGATCGCGAGGCCATAGTGAAGATGGGGACACTGAGGCCCAGAGACAGAGATGAATTGGCCCCTGACTGCTCAGAGTCAGCAGCAGATTTTTAAGCTGGACCCTGGTTCTTCTGACACCCAGGGTGGGGCTTCCTGGCTGCTGCTTCCTGCCCTGTGACCTCGGCTTATCGATCTGTAAAGTGAGGTCGTGTTTGTGTGGTGTAAGCAGGTACAGTCCAAGAGGCTGTGCCTGGGGGCCTGGGCTGTCCATGTGGGGTCCCGGAACCTGTACCTTGCTTCCTGCCTCCCATGGATGGGACTAGGCCTGGGCTCCCCGGGCCGGATCTGGGCACGATCGGTGGAAGCTGATGCCCTGTCTGCTTGTGTCTCTCGGTCTCTAGGGGGTTTCTCTTCGCCTGGATCTTAGTTGCATTTGCCTGTCACCTGGCCTCCGCCCAAGGAACTCCTGAAGGTAATTTTCTCTTTTCTTTGTCCAGGGGCAGACAAAGGAGGACGGAAGGGGCCTGAAAGTCGAGGGGTGGGAGACGTCTGTGTCCCTAACTGGGACTCTGTTTGCCCATCGGTAGAATGGAGTGGATCCTTGGCAAGGTCTCTGCAGCCTTCAGAGAATCACATTTAAAGTTTCCCAAGGGATGGAAAGAACTCAGTACAGAAATGTGGGTGGGCAACCCCCATCTTCCTATCTGGGACAGAATCGAAAGAAATCACTTTGGTTCAGGCAGCCTCGGTGCTTCCTCTCTGTCTAATGGGTATTCTCAGAGCTGCTGAGCAAAGGCACTAGAAGGCCACGGCTGTCACTCACCGAGCCTGAGATCCCGCCCCTGCCCCAAGGAGCTGTCCAGGGGGCAGGGGCGGCGGTGGGCTGGCTACACAGCTGCCCCTGGAAACCGAAACCTCTCCCACATCTGTTTGTCAAGCAGCCACAGCGCCTCTTAAAATAGCCTCCCAGCCCCCTCTTCCACGCCAGGCCTGTGTGCTAGAGCAGGCGGCCGGGCATCTGGGAGTCCCTGTGGCCTGACCTGGCCACTCGGCAGAGATTGGGCCCTTGGGAGGGGAGGGCTGGGCCCGGAAGAGACTTCTGCTGCCCTGCAAATTTTGTGCAAATGTCATATTTTCCAAGCTTGCTGTTTCCCTCACAAAGTAGGTGAACAGCTGTCCAGAGTCCTGACTCAGGCACTGGGGGTGGGGGGGAGGCTTGGGGGCCGGGGAGAGGCCGGAGCTGTGTGGAGCCAGGTTTATGTAATAAAGGGCTCTCGCTGGGGCCAGCTGGCTAGGCTCTTCCATCTTGGCGTGGGGTTGAATTCACTCCCCCGTTCCCCGTCTCTTTGTCCCGATGGGTTTCTGGATGTTCAGTTGCGTCTGAGAGGCTCTCGAGCAGTCTAGCCTAGTGGTTAAGAATGAAGACCCCAGGGCCTGGTGATCGGGGTTCACACTCCAGCTGTACCGTTGACAAGCCACATGATCTTGGGCGAGTGATTCTGTCTAACTCTCTGAAGCCCATCTACGTGGTGGGCGCGATAGAGTACCTGCTTCATTCATGGTTGAGAGAAGCAACTGAGAGAACGCATATAAAGCAGTTGGTATACAGTAGGTGCTCAATACATATTTGTTTTTATTATCGTTAATTATATCACGAAGCTGAAAAGTTTAGGCAAAGAACAGAGCTGCTCTATCCCATGGGGCATCCAGGGTTAGAGACCAGGCAGCTCAGCGCTGACCACCTCTCAGCTCCAGGGGTCAGAGTTGGGGTTCTTACTGCTTAGCTGCAGATGTTCTTTGAGGGGGTCCTGGAAACCAGCTGGTCATTGGGCTTTGAAACCCACCAGGAGAGGATGGTAAGGGAAAGCTCAACTGTGTCACCTGCCTGAGGGGATCCTGGGGGCAGTTGGTGGGGTGAGGGGGAGCAGGGCAGGTGGCTTCCTACTCCACCTCTTCCTCAGCCGGTCAGCCCCTCCCTTTTGGAAATTGTTTATAGTGAATAGGATTTCATGGTAACAAGAGGGCATCTGTGATTAAGCATGGAAGACATGCTCCTGCTAAGGCAGTCCTTCAGCAGTGGTTCATTTTGGCTTTGAACCTGTTGACAGACAGAAGTGGGATAGCATGGTGGTTCAGGTGCTGGATTCCCACGTAAGTGGGTCGTGGTTCGAGTCTCGGACCCAGTGGCTTGAAAATCACAACAAATAACTAGATAAGTAAATAAATACATGTTTTTTTAAAAGAAGAAAAAATGGGAGAAAGGGTGGAAAGGAGAAAGTTGAAGTGAAATGTAAGGGCCTTGGGTCCTGCAGGACAAAGAGGGTCTTGAACTCGAGCCAGTCTGAAGCAGCAGCCTGGAGCTCCAGGACTCTTAGAGCATCATCAATACTTTGTCACCTTCAGCTCCGATTCAGCCCCCTGGCCTTATAGGCAGGGAAACTGAGGCCCACGGGCCAGTAACTCAAGCAGAGTAACCTGGTGTAGGGCTTGGTGAGGATGATGAGGAAGGTGACCATTTCTTCTAACCCCATTTTTTTTTTTTTTTAATGAGATTTTTTGCTATGGGGCACACGTGCTCACCAAAGAGACAGAGAGCTAGAAAGTGAGAAACCACCCCCCAGGAGTGAAGGCCATGCTGCAATCCCTTCTCCTCCATTTACCTCTTGGGATTTTGGACATGCACACACATGCACCTGGCATGAGTTTTAAGCTGCTGAGTCCGGGACTTGAACTGCAGTCGACTATGTGAGAACCCAACGATGTAACCATTATACCATCTGCTGGTGCTCCTTATAGCCTCATTTTACTGGTGGTTCTGTTAGGCTTTCAGTCTTGACTTTCTGGCCAAGAGCCCACTGTGGAGTCATGTTGCCAGCACCCAGGTCCTCAGTTTCCCCGAGGAGCCCATCTGTCTGTCCGTCTGTCAAGCCTTCTCACAGCTGTCTACTGAGGGTCTGTTACATGCAAGAGCTGCATCTGGCCGCCAGCAAAGCCTTTGCACCGCTGAGAGGAGAGTGTTGAGCACTTGGGGGCCAGCTTGCTGAACTTGGGGCAGGGCCCTGAGGACGGCCCTGACCCCCATCCCAGAAGCAGCCTCTCTGTCCCTGCCAGGACACATCTCCTGCGGACACTGGCACCTCGGCCAAATGCAGGAGGTTGAATGACCCGGGAGAGGCAAGGTCAGGAAGCCTTTCCATAAACACTCTGGGAACCCTCCTTTTGCTCTGGCAAGCCCTGCCGACATAATTATTGGGCGGATGTGACCTGGCCAGACCATGCCTGGATGTCCAAACGCTTCGCCAGAGGACAGAGGTTGCAGGGATGCCTTGATGACTTCCCGGTCTCTCCCCAGAGCCACACAGGGAGGACTCACCTCCCTCCTGGTAGCGGACAGAAGCTTCCCTCCTCACTCCGACCAGGGAGAGACTTTAAGGGTGGAAAGGGGACTGAGTGGCCCCTGAGGACATGAGGAGACCAGTCAGGCCCCTGGATATTCTCACCAAGCCCTGATGACACATCTGCTCCTGTCACCCTGGGCCCTCACTGTGGGTCTGTTTCCAGAAGGAGTTTTTTGTTTTTGTTTTTGTTTTTGTTTTTGTTTTTTTTTAAGAGGTTTTTGCTATAGGGTATGTGCACTCACTAGACAGACAGAGAGAGACAGAGAGACAGAAAGCGAGAAATCACCCCCCAGGGGGGATGGTCACGCCGCAATCCCTTCTCCTCCATTCTCCTCTCGGGATCTTGGGCACGCACACACACGTGCCCGGCGTGAGTTTTAAGCCACCGGGTCCGGGATGCAAACCGCGGTCGACCACGTGGGAGTCCAGCGACATAGCCATTACGCAAACTGCTGGTCCCTCCAGGAGGAGATGGCTTTTGAGGTATCAGAAAGGGGTATGACGAGTCATTGCCGGGCAGCCTTAATGCTCTCAGCAGTAGCATTTAGTGACTGTCACTATTTTTAATATTAGTAGCTATCATTTGAGTGTGCTTATTTATAAGTGCCAGGCCCTTTTTAAAAAATGTATTCACTCATTTAATTGTCACGACATCCTTCTTGTCATGACATCCAACCATGATGTTGGTGCTACTGGGTTGTTGGAAAAGCCATGAAGTATTTTTTCTTTTTCTATGTAAAAATGTGTCATCATGACTGTTCTGATAGCCCAATATTATTATCCCACTCAATCGCTGGGAAAACTGAGGTGCTACAGTCACAGCATTAGTAAGTGGCACAACTGGGATTTGATCCCAGGAAGTTGGGTCCAGAGTCTCTGCATGTATGTGTTTAAGGTTGGTCTTTATTTCTTCCATGAGACGGAGAGAGACAGGAAGAGAGTGAGAGATATTCCCTATGGGATCTCCACCTCCAGCTTCAGCTGGCCTGGATCACAGGCACGCAGGTGTGCTTGGCATGTACAGGGAGGCTGGTGTCACTTTAACCGTGATCTGGAGCAGCCAGATGGGGGCTTGGGGTCCCCTGGTGGCCTCCCGCTGCACTCTGGGTTGTCACCTGTTACTTACCTGCGAGATGAATGAACAGAACACCAGGGAGCCGCGAGGGACCGCCCATGTTGCCCAGCAGGGGCACGGGCGGAAGCAGCCCTGACGGTGCCTTCCCCTCTTCCCTCCCTCAGATGTGGACGTCCTGCAGCGTCTGGGTCTCAGCTGGACGAAGGCAGGAGCGGGCCGGAGCCCCGTGCCCCCAGGAGTCATTCCCTTCCAGTCGGGCTTCATCTTCACGCAGCGGGCCCGGCTCCAGGCGCCCACGGCCGCCGTCCTGCCCGCCGCCCTGGGCACAGAGCTGGCGGTCGTGCTGAGCCTCTGCTCGCACCGCGTGAACCATGCCTTCCTCTTCGCTGTCCGCAGCCGGAAGCGGAAGCTGCAGCTGGGCCTGCAGTTCCTCCCCGGCAAGATGGTGGTGCACCTGGGGCCCCGGCGCTCCGTGGCCTTCGACCTCGACGTGCACGACGGGCGCTGGCACCACCTGGCCCTCGAGCTGCGCGGCCGCACAGTCACCCTGGTCACGGCCTGCGGGCAGCGCCGGATGCCAGTTCCACTGCCTTTCCACAGGGACCCAGAGCTGGACCCCGAGGGCTCCTTCCTCTTTGGGAAGATGAGCCCACATGCGGTCCAGTTTGAAGGCGCCCTGTGCCAGTTCAGTGTCCTCCCCGTGACGCGGGTCGCTCACAATTACTGTACCCACCTGAGAACGCAGTGTGGCCAGGCTGATGCCTACCGGCCCCAGTTGGGACCCCTCCTCCCCCAGGACGCTGGCAGATCCTCCCCCTTCCAGATAGACCTCCCCCGGCTAGGCCTGGAGAACTTGACCACTGTCACACCTGCCCTGGGGTCACGGGCAGCAGGCAGGGGGCCCAGGGTGACTGTGGTGCCCACCATGGCCACCAAGCCCCACAGGACTAGCCCCACAGACCCTCAGCAGCATCTCACAGCAGAAGCCCCAGCTCGGACCCCCCTGCCACCTGCCAAGCTCCCAGCGAGTAAAGCACTTCCCCGGCTGCTCCCAGCCTCAGTGGCTGCTTCGGCCAGAACTGCCCCCCCTGCGGCCTTGTGGAAGATCACAGCCCCCCAAACGCCCCGAAGTCCCCCCACCAAGCCATCAGCCCCTTCTGCTCCTGTCGTCCCTGCCCAACACCCCCATCCTGACCTTAAAACAGCTGCACCTTCATCCACGAGGTCAGCCCCACCCACCCAGAAGTCGGTGCTGCCCACGTCCCGCCCAGCTCCTGCCAAAGTCTCACGTCCTACTGGGAAGCTGGGGCAGAGACCCCCACCACCCAGTGCCCAGCCCCTTCTTCCCACTACTGGCTCCGTGAGAAAGCCTGTCCCCACAGTAGCCCAGACTGAGGCCAGGTTGACCAGTCATGCCAGTAAGCCAGCCTCTGCAGGCACCAGCACCCACACAGCTCCCCGGACCACCATTTTGTTGCCATCTCCTGCTCCCCATCCTGGCTCCACCAGGACCACTCAGCCACCAGCCTCTGTGGTGCCTCCTGCCTTGGGCACCAGAACCCCCAGAACAGCACTGCCCACTCTCGATCCTGGCTCAGCCCCCACTGGAAGCAAAAAACCTACTGGATCGGAAGCCTCAAAGGAAGCCGGACCTGAGAGAGGCCTCCGGAAGCCAGTCCCCTTCGGACCTGGGAAGGCAGCCGGGGACGCCCCATTGAACCATCCAACGACCAGGCCCAGCCCCAGACAGCCCCCGGCCACTCGGCACACCACCCCGGCCCTGGTGTTGGCCCCAGCACGACTCCTGTCCTCCAGTCCCCGGCCCACGAGCAGTGGCTACTCATTCTTCCACCTGGCAGGACCCACGCCTTTTCCTCTGCTGATGGGGCCTCCGGGGCCCAAGGGAGACTGTGGTCTGCCGGTAAGACATGGTGGGGCCTGCATGCTGCTTGGAGCTCGAGTGGGTGAGTGGGCAGTTTGGTCCTGGTAAAGGCAGGGGAGAGGAGCAGCTTAGCGGGTGCTGGCTGTGGGCAGTCTTGCCACGAACCCAGTCTCTGACTCCTTGGGCTCTGCGCTCTCCCTTAGCGAACATCCTGCTCCAGTTTCATGATCCACTGGGACAGACTCAGGTCTGGTGGCCACTCCCAGGCAGAGAGCACTCTGGGCTTTTGGCGGCCCGGGTCCATGGTCATTCTTTGCTAACCGGACAGTAGAGACCAAGCGGCTTCAGGAAAGCACTGACCAGCCCCGGCTGTGCAGAGCGCACTGGGCAGCGGCCACAGCCCAGCTCCCCTAACTCGTGGAACAGTGCTCCTGTGGCCCATCAGAGTTGTGGACAGAGATTACGCCTGGGTAGCCCGGGACGTGCTTTGTTTGGCACACACAGCACTCTTTAAAAAAAAAAAAACAAAAACAACAACAAAAAAAACCGAATAAGTTACTAATATTTAAAAAATGTCAAAGATTTCTTACAAAAGGATTGGCAACCAGCATCTCTTGGGAAGTGAGAGATGGGGTGGCCTTCGCTGCCCCTGTAGATGGGACAAACCCATTCCCATCGGCACGGTCGTCAGGTCCCCTGATTGAATCTTCAAGCATCCTTTCACCCATTGATGAGACCTGCCTGCTGGCACCTGGAGGCATTTGGTTTGTGGGTCCTGGCAGAGGAGTTTGAGATGAGGAAGGTCAGCCAGAGCGAACAAGCAAAGGAAAAAGAAAGAACATTCCATGTGCAGGAGAGGGTCTCGGGGTTGGTGCCTCCCGCTTGCCTGGGACCGTCTCCAGGGGCAACGACCTTCCCACAGCTGGAGGCCAATTCCTCCGGGTGGGGAACGATGGGATGGAGTTTTTAGAGGGCGCAGGCCTCTGCTCTGCTCCCCTCCTGCCTCGGAGATGACCACGGTGCACGGTGGCCTGCTCCCTGCTGCTGGAGCCGCAGCTCCCACTGGGCTCCGTGTTGGAGGTTAGGGCTCCCTACAATGTGGAGCTGGTGGCAGGCGCTGGGAATTCCCGGGTCTTACAAACACGCTTAATGAGTTTTAATAATCATTAGGAATAATATTTATTCAGCCTGTCTCCAAGGGGACCGAGAGGCCGCTTTTATTATAACCATATTGTAGAACTTATGGAAATTATATGCATTGCTTTGCAATTATGTCAACATTATGCTCAGATTCCATGTTCTGGAACTGGCAGTGTAGAGAGCTGGGAGCCACTGCTTTCCCGAAGAAAGAACAGGGAACCCTTTCCACCCCTCCCGGCTACCTGGCCCGACTCTGGCTCTAGGCTCTTTGGGCCTGACCACTGAGCTTCCCGAGCTGTGTGTGCACAGAGGAGGGTGGTGAGCCACAGGGTCTCCACTCTGGCCATGCAGGCGGCTGGCCACCCCTCCCCAGGGCGTGTGTGGGGTGGAGAGAGGAGAAGGCCACGTCTGGGCGAGCAGAGCTGGAGCAGGAGTGACTTCCTGCGGTGCAGAGTCTGCCTTTGGGCCTACTGTGTGCCAGAACTGCATACTTTGCCCTGGGTCCGGTGCTCTGGGTCAGCAGGATGTGAGGCCTCCTGCCAGATGTCCACATGCTTTGAAGCATCAAAGAAAGCACCGAGTACCTGGCCAGCTGATGCATGTTTAGGGCCCATGAGGGGTTCAGCCCTCATCTTTGGGCGGGTGAGGAGGTAGGTGATTGTGTCCAGAGAGGGCAAGGCTTGTCCGAGGTCACACAGCATATAGAAAGTCGAGTTGAAGTTAACATCCCTGACTCTAGACTCCAAGACCAGCAAATTCCACTCCACTCCTCTGAGTATCCACTCTGAGGCTCTGGGACCCAGGGCTGGGGGCTTCAGAGATGAGTCAGGCCCTGTCCTTAGCCTCAATGAAAGGACTCAACATCTAAACGAATCTCTGGCTTCCATACTCAGTTTCACAAGCTGCTTCCACCTGGTTGGCGTCTCCCTTGGGACTTGTGGCAGTGGGTGCAGGAGGGCAGGACGAGTGTGCAGATCCCCACCCTCCAGGTGCTCTGACAGGGGCGGAGCGGTAGAGGACTTGGCTGAGGGCACCTGGTATGTTCTGAAGGAGCTGGTCGGCAGCCCTGGGTCCCCGATGTCCAGCTGAGAACAAGGGTCTTCCTGCTCCTCCAGCCCTCACGGATGGCATCTACCTGGTCAGCGGGCACTCCTTCCTCATGCCCATGCTGTCTCTGCCACCAGCCTCCCCCAGCTTAGAACCTGGCCTCACTCCAATAGCACCCTAGAAGCTGCTAGAATCTTTGCCTACTGCGTGGCCGGTGACAGACTGGCTTCTTCCTATTTACTGGATACCAGAATGATACAATGGAAGCGGCATGAACTCCCATTCCATCTTGTCTTTCCTGATCCTCCCTGACCCCATGTGTTGGGTCCTCGGGAAAGTCATGATGCTTTTGCATAGAAAAATGTGTCATGACTTTCCTGACGACCTAATACTTTAGGATCTAAGCCCAGCAGGACCAGAGCTGTGCTGCCCCGGACACTGGGCTTACTTATCCCCATGTGGAGACCCAAAGACCTGGGCTCCAGTGCTGGGCACTCCACCCCTGGCTAGTGCTATGACTCCGATCCACTCTGAGCCTCAGTTTCAGTAGATATAAGATAAGAATAGCTCCCACCTGCCACGTGGGGAGGAGGGGCGGCCTGAGGATTTGCAGACACTGAACACAAAACTACAGTTAAGGAAGCCAGGAGGGTGCTCGCCTCTAGGTTTGCTGAGTGACTTTGGGGGAGTCTTCCCCCTCTTGGGGCTCAGTCTCCCCTCTCACAGGGTATTGAGAATCTCTTCCTGAAAAATGACGGTGGGACCTTGCCATGCCCAAGACGGGTGCAGGGGTTGTGTGTGCATGCACAGACCTGCCGCCCAGTTCTCGAGGGCACGAGAATGGCTGGCAGAGGCAGAGACAGAGTTCTGGGCTGAGGCCTGCCAGGAGCCGTAGCTGCCGAGTGAAGGAGCTCTGTGGGAGCCTCGGGAGGGGGGGCATGGAAAAGCTGAGCTTGGCCCCGAGTGAGTTGGGGCGGGGAGGCCACGGTTCACAGAGGCTGCACAGAAGCTGCACAGAAGCCCCACGCCCGGGAGGAGGCGAGTCAAGGCCTTATTTATTCACGATCGGGCCGCTGGCATTTGCACACACTTGCACTTTCTGCAAGCGTCACCTCAGGGAGACCCGGCTGAGGGCCTGGCCTGCAGCAGATGCTCTGTCACTATCTGTGAAATCAATGAAAGAATCTGCTCCTTACCCAAACCAGGTTGTCCCTACTCCCAGGCCAGGCTCCTTGAGGCTACACAGAGCTCTCCTGCCAGGGCGACGAGGAGGCCGTGTATTGGGTCGTCTGAAGAGTCATGACATAGTTTTGCAAAGAAAAACAGACAAATCCATTATGACTTTTCTGACAGCCCAATAGAATGCAAAAGCTTGTGCACTCGGGATTTGGAATGGCCTGGATTGGAACCATTCTTTTAGCTAGCCATCCATTCATTCTCTGCCCAGCTGTTGATTGAGAGCCTTCTCCAGGCCTGGTGCTGTGTGACCTTTGGCAAGTCACTTAACCTCTCTGAGTCTCAGTTCTGCCTCCACCTACCTGTTAGGATTGCTGTGTGGATTCAGTGAGATGAGGGATGTAGAACAGCCGGCAGTAGAATCTGGATCCTTATAGATCGCTGAGGCTGCGACTATGAGCTCCTGGTGGGTGCTGAGGGGGGCATGTTGCTGTGTCCAGTGAACAGGAGAGTCTGGGCACAATGTCACATTAGCTTGCAGAGTGGACTCACCTAATCAGGGCTATCCATGGTGCAGGTGTGGTTCAAGTGCAGATCCCCACCCTCCAGGTGCTCTGGACAGGAGGATGAGTGGATAGGAGGATCACTCACCTGTCAGCTGGTAGCAGGGCCTTGGGGGCAGGCCTGCCCCATGTTCCCACCTCTATACCCTCGGCTTCTTTCATAGCTTCTTGACTCATTTTCATTAGTTTGTATTCCCAACAGCCCCAGGGCGTGGCTGGAGGGGCATCTCTTGGCGTCTCTAGGGCCTTTGTACTTTGGGCGGTTAGAAATTGAGGTGGGGCCAGCAGGTGGCATGGAGGTTAAGGTAACAGGATCTGGGGACCAGCAGGTGGTGCAATGGCTATGTCGCTGGACTCCCATGTAGTTGACCACGGTTTGAGTCCTGGACCCAGTGGCTTAAACTCACGCCAGGTCCGTGTGTGTGTGCCCAAGATCCCGAGAAGAGAATGGAGAAGGGATTGCAGCGTGGCCATCCCCCCGGGGAGTGATTTCTTGCTTTCTGTCTCTCTGTCTTTCTGGTGAGCACACGCGCCCTATAGCAAAAGCCTCTCCAAAGAAAAAAACAAAAAAGGATAACTGGATCCATATGGTGGCTCTGCGGTTCGAGCCCCAGACCTGGTGGCTCAAAAACATGCTAGCTTTGTGTGCATGCATGCCCAAAATCCCGAGAGGAGAGGGATTGCTGGCCATCCCCCTGGAGGGTGATTTCTCACTTTTCCTTTCTGTCTCCCCTGGTGAGTGCACATGCCCTATGGCAAAGATAAAAAAAATTAAAAATGAAAGAAAAAGAGTGAAAGGAAGAAAAGGTAAGAAAGAAATCGGGATTAGAACTTGAGAAATCCCCCTTTACACCAGCATCACCCAGGAGTGCAGAGACTAGAGGCCATCTTGCTTGGTCTTTAGCATATCATTTCCAGCACTTACTGCTGGCTGGGCTGATGGCTCCAGGGTCCTTGGGGGTCTAAGGAAAAGACTAGGGAGCTGTGAGTAGCACCCAAGGAACCAGCAGGGGGTCTAGAAACAGCAGGACACTGCTACCACACCCAGGCCTGCAGGGCCTGGCGGAGGGAAGGGTTAACCAGAACCCAGCAAGAGTTAAGACCTTGAGCAGGGGGCTCTGGACAGGAGCGGGGACGTGCAGCTGCACAGCTGCCGCCAGACTACACAGGGCGGGGAGACAGCCTGCAGAGAAATGCCCCACTCCTTCTCTCCCACTCTCAGTCCCTGCTCAGGGTCTCCAATCGGCGGAGCCCCACGGAAGCCAGAGTGCAAGGAAGCACAGGGCTGCCTGTGTAAGAGGCCAGGGGGCGCAGAATGGTCGGGGGAGCAGATGAGGAACAATCGGTGGCGCTCCCACGCATTATCTCAGAAGATGAGGGCCACTCCCCATTTCCCAGCTGGGCAGACTGAGGCCCGGAGGCACAGGGAGCTGAAGTAACTTACTCGAGGCCACACAGAACTGAATTCCTACTGAGAAACTGTCCCAGTGGATCCTCCCCTAGAACAGAGACTGGGGTAGGCACAGGGCCCTGTGAGCTCAGGTGCTCAGAGATGGGAGTAGCTTTGAGACCCCCACCCACCCCCAGCAGGCCCCAGGCACAGAGCAGAGACCCAGAGACCGAAGGGCCCTTGCTCGGAGTCACACGGCAGCTAGCAGCACGCTCAGGCCTGGTCTCCAGTCTCTCCTGTCCCAGGCCTGTAAAATCTCCCCCTGCTAGCTGCCAGGGGAGATGCCAAGACAGACTGCTCTCTGAGAGGCTTGGCAGGAGGACTGTTGCAGCTGGACACAAGGGTGGACTTGTTCCGTGGGATGGGGTTCCCCTAGGCCTGGCTGTCAGGCCAGGACCCTTGGGGGAAGCCCCGGGGCGGGGTCTGCATGGCTGTTTCCATCCCTCTGTTTGCCTGAGCCTGGGGCCAGGCCTCCTCCACCTCCCCCAGATAGGCCTGCCGCCCCTGCTCTCCTCCCCTCCACTCTTGGCCCTTTCAGAGGCCCCGTTGTTTGCGGCGTGGAGTGGAAAATCCCACCCCGGCCTCGTGAATCATCCCAGAGTCACCCGCTCAGGCTTCGAGGCCTGGAAAGAGATGGCAGCATTTTTCCACTGTATGGGAACAGGCAGGGTCTCAGAACAGATTGGCGAGGGGGGACTGGGGGTGCCCACCCTTGCTCGCTCACTAACAGAGTGGGTGAGCCCTGATGAGGAAGGGTCTGGCCCGTGGCTGGAACCAGAGGTGGTGGCCCCGGCCCAGGTTGGTGGAGTGAAGGGGACCACAGCCGGGACTGCAGCCAGGCCTGGGCTGTCGTGTCAGGGCGTTAGGCCTGGGCAGCCATCACCAGGCCAGGCCATGGGTCCCATCGGGCACGTAGAGCGTGCTCTGCAGATGTTGTGGATGAGGTCAGGCTCCAGCCTGGACACCCCCATTGCTAGGGCAGAGGAAGTGCCAGAAGGGAGTGCCCAGGTCTCTACAGCTGCTGCCCTGCCCACGTCCATGAGGGAGGGACACCCCAGAGCCTCCCTCTCTGGAGGCCCGCATGGGCCCTCCACCCCTCTGGGCCCTGGCTTTCTTTGTGGATGGGGATGATCTCACCTCTCCTCTCCTGCCTGATAACCTAGAGGAGGAAATTCCTCCTGCCAAGGCCTCCTGCAGCTCAGGAAGCACCAGGGCTGGAATGGTCAGTCCATAGAGGGGAAGGGACTCCCCAAGGTCGCACACCTAGTCAGAGACACGCCTGGCCAAGATGTCTGTGTGGAAGCTGTCCAGGGAGACAGGCCCCATGGTCTTGGGTTTGCACCCAGGCTCAGCCTCTTAATAGCTGTGTGGACAGTTATTAAGAGTTATTGGGACCAGCAGTTAGCGTAATGGCTATGTCACTGGACTCCCACATAGTGGACCGCAGTTCGCGTCCCGGACCCGGTGACTTAAAACTCACGCCAGGCGCGTGTGCGTGCGTGCCCAAGATCCCAAGAGGAGAATGGAGGAGAAGGGATTGCGGTGTGGCCATCCCCCCTGGGGGGTGATTTCTCGCTTTCTATCTCTCTGTCTCTCTCTGTCTGTCTGGCGAGCGCACGAGCCCTATAGCGAAAACCTCTCCCCCAAAAAAAGTTATTAACCTTAGACAACTTCCTTTGTCTCTCTCTGGTTTCTTGTTTAATTCTGGGTCACCTGGGAGAATTGGGCCAAGGAGGACCTTCTACTTTTTCTGAACCCAGAATCACATGTGAAGAAGGGTGGCTCACAATGATGATTCAAGAAGGTTCCAGGCACTCAACAGAAATACCAGCTAGCATTTTTCGCACGTTGACCGAGCGCCAGGCACTGGGATTAGCACTTTTTATGGATTATCTGTCGCCTGGGTGCTATCGTTGTCCTCATTTCAGTTATAGAAACAAAGACGTAGAGACTGAAGTGACTTGCCCTCAGTCACCCAGCTAGTAAGTGGGGGTGTCTGGCGTGAACCCAGGCCCCCCCTCTTCCACTGCCCTCCACGGTTCCTGCTAAAGCCAGCTGGGAGAAGAGGCAAGACTGGCCCCAAATCCCAAACCTGCATAGCTGGGCGTAGGACCCGGGACCTCACACCCAGCCCCCAGCTCCAGATAGAGGGAAGGCGCCTGCCAATTTGGCCGGAGATTCCCGGATGTTCGGAGGTGGCTGGGATTTGTCCGAGGTCACACGGCAGCCCCGCCCCGCCCCCTCTCCCCCCGGGGCTCTTGTCCAGGGACCGTGGGGCCTTGATGTTCATATCAGCTCGTCTGGATCTGTCCTCTGATTTTTATTCATGGGCGAGCGAGCACGTGGTGTTCACAGGCCAGAACTGTGAGCCGAGTCTGCCCAGCGTGAGATCTGGATTAATTACCAGCCAAACCGTACTGGGTTTTCAACACCGACTTTAACTCTGGGCAGGAAACCTGGAATCTCGTTGATGGTTATTTGAAACAAATGAATTCCCCAGGCCTCACACATCCTCGAAAGCCTGGCTTCCTTCGAAGGCCCGGGCTCCACTCTTCACATCAGACACTGGATTAGTCTCCATTCACTCCTCTGGATAGGCGGGACAGTGGCCACTGAAACTGTTTTAAAGGGGAGCACCTGAAACTCAGGTGAAAGGCAGTCCACAGAGTCCCTAGCTATTAAGGGGTAAAAGCAGGATTCGAACAGAGGTCAGCTCAGGGCTTAGGAAGTCTCCTCAGTTTCCTCCCGTCCTGTGTGAAGAACAAGAGGAGGCCTGGTGCACCTAAATGCCAGCCTTCAGGGTTAGGCCATTCTCTTGTGCAAACGGGAGCCATTAAATGTTTTTGAGCAGGGGAGTGCCTTGGGAAGGTAAATGAGGCTGTGTGGAGAACTGGAGAAGGGAGGGCAGAGTGGAAGAGAAATTGGAGGCAGGAGACCAAGGAGGAGGCTGCTGCTGGGCCTTAAGGCCAGGAAACAGATGGTTTGAGCACCCATCATGGTCCAGGCACTGGGCTAAATGTTTACTATCTCACGTATCATCCTTGAAGTAATTCCACGAGGAGGGTAGTACTGCCCCCATTTTACAGGCGGGTGGGGCAACCCACCCACGCGGTGTGGGATTTGAACCCATGTCTGTCTGAGTCATAAGCCTGTGCTTCTGCCCTTTATGCTACATTGCCTGTCCATGGTGCAAAGATGCGTGGTGTGACCTTGGCCAAGTCCTGTCTCTGCTCTGGCTCCGCGGAGAACTTGGCTGAGCCCTGGGGAGAGCGATGACTCATATCCCATTAGTTCCTTTGAGGAGAACATGATCTGATGAGAGAGAGAGGCTCCTAAGCAGACAGTTCCCCAAAGAATAGAGTGCCCATTAAAATAGAGGGAAAGATAGGACTTGATAGGACTTGACCCAACTTGGGGAAGGGACCGGGGAAGGCTTCCTGGTGGAGGGAACATCCTGCTAAAAGATACGAGTTTCAAAGTCTGAGAAACAGGAGCTGCAAAGTTCTGAAAGCCTCCGAAAAGCATAAGTTCCTTAGGGCAGGGAGTTCAGGGGACCCCCATTTTCTCAGCCATGGGGTTTCCATGCCCAAAGCTCTGGACAGGATTGTTGGATGACTACTTGAACCTATCCCCTACTGCCACTTGGTGATGTCTGATGCTGTCTTCTTTCTCTTCAGGGTCCCCCCGGGCTGCCTGGGTTACCTGGCCCTCCCGGTGCACGAGGGCCTCGGGTGAGTGATTGCATGCTGTCCTTTGGAGCTCCAGTTGGCCCCTGCGTCTCACTGTGTCTAAAGTTCCAGGCTTGCTGTGTGTCCTCAGGCTCGTCCCGGTCCCTCTCTGGCACTCATTTTCCGTGTTGCCCATCAGGGATGAATGTAGGACTCCTAGTAGTGTCATGTGCACAAACACAGCATGGGGCAATGAGCTTCAGGTCTCAGTTGTCCATGCGGGCACCCTTCGCAGCCTGGGAAGGGAAGGGGCTCCTGAGCACGCCCTGAGCAGATGGGCTGCAGTGTTTGGGATGGACCTCATGTGGGAGGATGTGAGCCTTACGTCTATGTCTATAAGGCCACCGTGGGGTGGGGAGGCTGACACAGGCAGCTGGATGGACCAGGCCAGGGAGGGGTGAGCTTTCCATGCTGGGGGGGGGGGGTTCAACCAGAGGTTGGAGGACAGCTTGGCAGGGCTGCGGTGGGAGGTGGGAGCTAGCCCAAGCCTTGGAGGGAAAGCAGCCCCAACACGTTGCCTCTGAGACGTCACCTTAGGCTGCTATGGATCCCCGACGGGCCAGTAGGATCACTCTCGTTTTAGGAATGAGGAAACCACGTAGGAAGTGGCAAAGCGAGGGCTGGAGCTCAGGCTCTTAACTATGTCCTGGGACCCTTGGGGTCCTCTTAGAGGGAAATCAGCCCCTTCTCAAGGGCTGGCACCCATGGCATCTGCCACCTGTGCCCAGGCTGCATCAGCTTTTCCCACGCTGGGTGCCTGGTGAGGCCCTGGCAGAGATAGCTGCCTGGGGCATATTTTTAGCTCTGAGCCCAGCGGATGGTTCTGGTTATGTAATTACCCAAGCCCTGGTTCCCTCCAGACCTGGCCCTGTGCTGCCTGGGCCCCGGGCTCTGGAATCTGCCATCTGAGGCTGCATTTCCTCCTGGCTTTGGAGCCTCTGAAGTACATGCCCAGAGCTGGAGACCGCAGCTATCACGGTATCACAGACAGGGGACCTTGCAGCCCGGGGTCACCGTGAGGCACTGGGACGCAGCTCAGACTCTCCCAAGTGCCTGCGCGCCACCGTCCTCTAGACCCTGTGTGCTCGCCTTTGCAAATGCCGTCTGTGCTCACGGCTGAGAGCAAATTCCACCTCCTTCTCAGATGACCACGCCCTCCTTGCCGCTCCTGCAGTGGTTCACGGAGGGCACACGTCATTTTTTGAAGGCCCTCATGAAGGCTAAACCATTTGCTGAGCTGCGTATCGCGTTCTCCTTCCATCTTCCCAGCCATCCTGAGATCTAGGTTCCAATAGTCGCTTCATTCTACAGGGGAGGAAACCGAGGCTCAGAAAGGCTCAATTACTTCGGATGAGGTCAAACAGAGTGAACGCCAGAGCCAGGGCTGAGCAAGAGCAGTCTGACTGAGGGTCTACCCTCTCAGCCATCTGCCAGCTCTTTTGTCCATCTACTCCATGAGCCCCTTCTGGCCAGAGACAGGCCTTACCTCTCTTCTTACATGGTGTTGGTAAAGAGGTCTGGTCTGGGAGTCAAGAACCTTTGCACCGAGAGGCTGTGTGATCTTAAGCAAGTCCCTTCCCTCCTGCAGCCCTCAGTTCTCCCTATGAAACCTGTGCTGATGGGAAGGCGATTCCAGGGCTTCCCCAGCCCCGGGGAATGACCAGCTCTGCTGACCGGCTCCTAGGCTCTCTCTGCCTGCCCCACCCCCATCACCCTGTCTGTAGACTGGAAATTCCATAGATCATAAAATTCCAAAGATAATAGCATGCTGGTTTCTACTGTCTCAGCCCCTCTCTGCACAGATGGTGGCTCTGGGGCTCAGGGAGGGGCAGGGTCTCACCTGTGGCCACCAGAGCTTGTAGCCCTGCCCCTATGCACCTCTGCATAGTCCTGGGACCGCTGAGGGATGCGGGGAATCCCTGAGTCCTCCCCCACCCCGCTTTCTGGGCTGCAGCGTTTATAGAATCGGTCTGCTGGCTTCTAGTCAACTATGCGCTTCGTTTCTCTACAAGGCAGTGGCTGGAGAGGGGTGGGAGGTGGGGCGGGGAATTGGGAAGCCCCCACTTTCAGAGGCTGCAGAGGGGGTGGGTGGCCGAGCTCCTGCCCACCATCTGCGGGACAGCTGGGACACCACTGAGCAAAGGCAGCTACCCTTGCCCTTGTGTAGCCCACCTTTGGCTCTGGCTGCGGGAGCTGGGTGTCAGGGACCCCTCCTCAGACACCCCCAGTTCTGGCTGAGCTTCATGGCTAGACCCCAGGAACCTGGGTTGGGGTGGACATCTGAGATTTTTCAGATTCTTTAGAGACTGCTGGATCCCAGACCTTTGTAGCACAGAGGGGGAGACTGAGGCGGCAGTTGGGGAGTGCTGCATGAGCCTCAGAACTGGGACCAGGTCCTGACACTGTAGGTCCCATTCCTGTGTCAGGACACGGTGCGTGGTGGGAGGGAGCAGGAGGGCCGATTATTTCCGAGGGAGGGTCACACGTGGCACTTATACATTCCTTGGCAGGCTGAGCACACTCTGGATCTCTGGATCCCACTCCTTCCTGGTGCATTTGGAGAAGGGGAGGGTCCCAGGGCAGGCATTGAGGAAGAGGGAGGTGCCTTGGCTGGAATGTGACAGGCCGCAGCTGGGAAGCTGGCCTCCAAGAGGGAGGAAGGAAGCGCCTTCATGCACATCAAGAGGACCAGGGGGAGAGCGGAGTGTCTAGATGCGGATGGGGTGGAGACCGTGGACCCCTCGAGGTATCTCCCTCCGCTCCCATCGCCCCCAGATTATCCCTTCTGGGGTATTACCTGACTCTTCCATCTCTGTTCATGTTCTGAGGTGAAGGCTCTAGCCCGGGGCACTTGTGGGCGAAAGTGGGCATAGTAAACTCCAGCTGTGGCCGGGGGATTTGGGTACAGCCTGGGAGAACCCAGCATCGTGGACCCGAGACCAGGACTTTGCTCTCTCTTGGCCACAGTTTTAGAGAACTGCCTTCTGACCCTGACCAAGACTCTTGTACTCTCTGGAGCTACCCAAATGCTCCATGGTCTCTGGAGGACCCTGGTAGTTCAGAGCTTGTAGGATTCTAGGGGAGGGCTCTGAGTCCATTTTGTAGCCCCAGGGGAAGGTCAGAGAGCCTTCATTGAGCTCCCAACTCCAGAGCCTAATAGCACAAATGTCCAGTTGGAGTCCAAAGGGTGAAGAGGTTCCCTGTAGGCTGGAAGAGTCCTAGAAGACTCCCTGGAGGAGGTGGCATTTGAGCCAGGTCTTAAAGGTTGGATTGGGTTTCAACTAAAGGGGATGGATGGAAAAGACATGCTAGATGATGGGAACAGCATGGGCAAAGGGGATGAGGAGAGAAGGTGCCAGGTGCATTGTAGAGAAGAGAACAGCTCAGTGTGGTTTGAGCCCGAGGAGGCTGGGAAGGGTGGCTGGGGTCAGGCCGAGAGAGTGGGAAAGTGGTAAAAACCAAGGGCCGAGGACTGGTCCTCTGAGCGCAGGCATATCTGACGTCAAGGTTCAGCTCTGTCCCCTTGCAGTTGGGTGACTGAGACGGTCACAAACCTCATCTCCGAGGTTGGAATTACGAAGCACCTCGTGGTAGGTTGACAGGCTAAAGTGAATAATGTGTGGAAAGTGCTTCTCCAGGGCCTGGCCCCGAACCACCCTCCTGAAGGCAGGCTGAGTAACCAAGACGGTGTTGTGAAGACTGGATGTGGGAAAAAAATCGCAGAACCACTGGGGCAGGCAGGGGCCGGCCTCAGTGTTGGAAACAAGGTACCTCCTATTTCCTCTCATTTCTTTCTTTCTTTTTTTTTTTTTTTTTTCCCTTCCAGGGTCCTCCTGGGCCTTATGGAAACCCAGGTCTCCCCGGCCCTCCTGGAGCCAAAGTGAGTATTTACGTGAGGCCTGGACCTATGGCCACAGAGCGGGTGCTGGGATTGGGGAATGTGTGTGTGGGCTCTCTGGGGCCCCAGAGGAGAGGTTTCCAGGTCCTCATGGAGGATTCCCACCCAGGCCAGAGGCACCCGGAGCTTTTCCCCGGTGCTGGGCACCATGCCAGGTCGGCAGGTGGAGCTAGGGGTTGAGTGTGGCCACTGATCGAGAGGCTGAGGGGAGCAGGGGGCTTGAACTAGAACCCTCGAGGGGAGTCAGCAGGGTTAACTCATCCTGACAGGGAGAACCTTGAATGTCAGACTAAGGACGAAAGATTGACTGGGCTGTAAGATGCGCCTGGGGGCATCAGTGTTGGGGCTGGGGAGGCGAGTGAGAAGCTGGCGTTTTAAGAAGATGGTGGGATGCCCTGGCAGGATGGACTGGAGTATCAGAGGCAGAAGGTTTGACCAGAGCCAATAGAGGGGACAGAGGATGTGAGAGGCTGGCCCACAGGAAGGACAGGGGACAGAGGATGCTGGCCCGTGGGAGATCCAGGGGACAGGGGAAAGTTAGAAGAACAAGAGGGGAAGATGCAGCACCATGGAAGCTGGGGACAGCGACTGCCAAGGAGTGTGGGCCGGAGAGCAGGGCTGCCCGCCGAGACTCCTGCCCAGCTGTGCAGCACCCTATACGGTGCCCCGCAGGTGAGCGCTGGGCTTTGGTCAGCCACGCCCACAGCCAGTCTTTGCTAACCTGACAGCAAAGACCAGATGGCTTAAGGAAAGCTCTAGCTAACTGACCCAGGCCACGCAGAGTGCCCTGAGCAGCCACCATGGCCTGGCTCCCCTGACTCCCAGAGCACACTCTTGCGGCCTTCAACCTGTCTGGGAGTTGTAGAGAAAGGTCGCCCTGAGTGGCCCTGGCTGTATGGCTGTGTGGCACCAGAGTCCTGGCATAGAGCCTTGCAGGGGCACCGGCCCCAGTCCCTGTTGGTCTGACTCTACGGCCAGGCGGGGTGGGTCCTTCCTGGGAAGGCAGGTAATGGAGGCCTCAGGTGTAGTGGCCAGCAGCTTTCTGGAAGGGTCTGGGCTTCCACACAGCAAACGCTGACGACAGTGAACCTTGGTAGTGAACCGGTAGTGAACCCTTTCTGGGAGCTGGGTACCAGGCACACACCTTACCTGGCCTGTCCCCTGTGATCCCAGCCAGGCCACCGCAATGGGTGAAGGGACCCTACCATTTATAGACGGGGAAACTGCCAAAGAAATAGAGCCGAGCCTGCCCCACGGGTCAGCAGAGAGAAGGGACGCTCCTTCGGCAACCTCTGCTCTGTAGCACGGGCACATCAAGATGCCAGGACCGGCAGCTGTTTTGAATTGCCGACCTTGCCCTTCTCGGCCAGCTCCAGTGTGGGCCTGGTCACTCCCTCTCCCAGACTGACTCCTGCTTTTGTGGCACAGATGCTCCACCAGTGCCCCCACTCCCACCCGCCCATGCTGGCTCTGTTTTTCCTGCTGAGCACTGCAGGACCTCAGTGCCAGGCCCAGGGCAGTGGCCCCCTCCTGCTAATAGAGGTGCCACTGTTACTCGCTCCCTCTAAGGAGCAGTTCTGGGCGTGGCCCCTGCGGCTCACACCCAGCAGGGGAGTTTCCTGCCACCCTGGAACTGGGGCCTGTGGATTTAGCACCCCATGGACAGGATCCAGCTTAGTTGGCCCAGCCCCATGGTCATTCTTTGCAGAGGTTAAGTGGCTTAATGAAAGCCACTAATTGGCCTCAGGAGAGTGAGTGCCTAAGAGTCTGCATATAACTGACAAAGGCGTGGCTTCCAGAAAATACCCTGGGATCAGATACTCCCATGGAGACTTGGCACAGAACATCAAGGGCACATAAGACAAGGCTCGTGCCCTTTGCCTGGACACTCGGCCCTGAGCCAAGGGTGAGCAGAGGGGGCCCCGGGGCAGAGCGGTGGGCAGGAGGCTACAGTCTGCTGGGCTTGGGCCTGATCTATAGTATAGCCAGGACAGGGTTAAAGCAGAGACTCTGCTTGGATGGATTTAGCTGAGACTGGAGGAGAGTGCTGTGTATCCGTGTGGGTGGGTGTGATTTGGGGGGAAGGATACTCTGTTTACCAGATTGATCTCCTTTGGACCTGTAAGTGACCTGGCCTCCCGCCCTGTGCTGGCCCTCATTCTTCCAGCATGCTGTCGGCTTCCAGAACTGCCTCTGGGACCACCCACCCATCCATCCTTTTTGTTTATTGAGCACCTACTATGTGCTGCTGACAGACAAATCAGCCAGCCAGCCAGGCCTCCCTGGTGGAATGGAGCCTGCCCTCTGTCGATGTGGTCATCCCATTGTCTGCCCTCTGGAGCTTACAGCTTTGCGGGGTACAAGTCCCTCTGCCAGCCTCAGAGTGGGAGAGACAGGTGGGTTGTGGAACACCGGGACAGAGAGAGAAAGCAAAGGTGAGGGACCTTATCTAATTTGGGGGCTCAGAAGAGTGAAAGGCCAAAGGGCCAAGGGGCTAGCCTGGGTCCCCTGTGGGAGGCCTAAATTTTGGACCCTCTGGTTTAAGGGCTGGGGGGGAGTTGGGTCAGGGCTCTGCAGCTGGCAGATGGCCAGAGCCAGTCTTTAACCGAATCTGCCTCCTCCAGGCCCAAGTTACCTTAAACCCGTACCTGCCACATTCGGATCCTTCAAGAATGCTGGTCGGCTCCCACGTGGAGCTTCGTCCGGGGCTTCACGAATGAGGCAGTGAAGCTGAATCGTGGCAGGATGGTGTTGGTGGACCCAATAGGCTCACTGGGTTGTTATGTTTATCCAGTCAACACAGCACTGTCGCTTCCTCCACGTGCAGTGATTAGGAGCACAGACTGCAGCTGATGACTCCAGTTCAAATCTCTGCTCTGCCATCTCATAGTTCTGTGACAGTGGACAAATTATGTGAACTTCCTATGCCTCAGTTTCCTCACCTGGGAAATGGAGGAATAAGAGTTGCTGCCTGTGGGAAGAGCAGATGGCATTAACGGTTATGTCCCTGGACTCCCATGTAGTTGACCAGAGTTTGAGTCCCAGACCTGGCAGCTTAAAACTCACGCCAGGGGCATGTGTGTGTGTGCCCAAAATCCCGAGAGGAGAATGGAGGGGAAGGGATTGTGGTGTGCCCATTCCCCCTGGGGGTGATTTCCCACTTTCTGTCTCTGTCTCTCCGATGAGCGCATGTGTCTTATAACTAAAATCTCTCTTAAGAAGAAAAAAAAGGGTCGCTGCCTCCTCAGGTCGTCATGGGGAGTGACTGAGTCGCTCTGGGTCTGCATGTTGGCCGTGGACAGTGCTAAAGGAGCCTCAGCCATCAGCTTGTGCAAGGTGTGGAGTCTGCAAGGGGCACAGACTGGCATGACCCTTGCCCTCGTGGAGTACAAGGGCAAGGGAGAGCGAAGAGCCAGCCAGTCACACTGACAACCAAAGAGTTACGCAGAGATTTGGGCTCTGGGGCTCGCTGGGAGTGCCAAGGGGTACTCAGCCCTCACAGAATGGGACTGATCTGGTCTGAGAGGTGAGAGATGTGTTCCCAGAGGCCGAGAAGGTTGATCTAGGTCTAATGTGTGGTGAGCAGCCAGGTGAAGGCGTAGGAGAAGGCTGGGAGACAGCAGGCCAGGTGGGGGGTGGGGAGATTTCTGGACTTTATCCCAAGGATGGTAGGAAGTCCCATGAAGGACCTTGGCAAAGGTGACATGATCACATGAGGTTTGCGAAGGCCACTGAGGCTGAGTGAGAAGCAGGACTTGGCCGGGGCTGTGGGAAAGCTGGGCTATGGTGGAGTCAGGTGGGGTGCAGGTTGAGGAGCTCGGGTCAGAGCCAGGTGATGAGGCTGGCTCCTGGTCCCACTCGGACCCACTTGATCCGCAGTGAATTAGCAGAGTTACCATCAGCCTCCGGCAGGCGTGCAGGGGTAGACTGCATCATGACCCAGCTGGCTGCTGGCAGAGCTGATGGGGAGCTGGGGATGGAGCAGTCCTCTGGGGTCCTCAGGCCTTGGGCCCTTCTTCTGAAGGCTGAGATAGCATGTGCTCATTAGAGAAAACGTGGAAAAGTCCAGAGGTAACTGAGATAGAAATCCGCAGCGGCCCTGCCCAGGGAGAAACAAGATGACAGAGCATTTGGAGCAGCCCATGGGCCAGGTGCTGGCCACCAACCTGACGTGCTATGCAAATGTTATCACCCCACTTTACAGATGAGGAAACAGAGGTCCTAAGTAGCGAAGTGCTTGCCCAGGGTCACATTTCTAGTAATTGCCAAAGCCAGCATCTGCACCCTCGGCTCTGACTCCCCTACGGTTAGCCCCGGGGCAAGTCGGCCTCCAGCTCCTGGCTCTCTGGTCTGTCCAGGCGTGCCGTGTATGTGGGTGCGGAGTCCCCTCTCATGGCTGGTATCCGGCCTCCTGTTTTCCTGTTCATTAACTTTGCTTCTACCACATGGATTTTAGTGGTTGCCCAGAATTCTGTCAACATCAGTTTCCCATGGTATAACCTATTTTCTTTCTTAGGAAAAGCCAGTTCCAGTTTTACAAGTGATATCCATACTAGTGATATCCTGAAGGAGATTATTATACATAAATATCGGCACATCTCTAATGATTTTAGGGCAAACTCATAAAACAGAATTGTCAGCATGGCCCCAGGTGCCGATGTGCTTGAGTGTGGAGGCTGGCACCACCTCTTGCTGGGCGTATTAGTCCCTTGGGGCCTCAGTTTTCACTTCTGTAAAATGGAGATAGCAATACTGTGGCTGGTAGGTGGCATGGTGGTTGGGGGCGCTGGACTCCCACATGGCTGACTGTGGTTCGAGTCCTGGGCCTGGCGGCTTGCTTTCTCACTTTCCCTCTCTCTCTCTCACACTCTGTCCCTCTCTGGTCAAATTAAAAATAAATAAATAAGAAAAATTAAAGTAATTCTTAAAAAAATAATAATAGTTTATACCACATAGGATTGTTCTGAAGATTAACCTATATATGAGGGGACTTCAAAAATTTTTCATGGACAAGAAAAATTGAAGTACAAGTTTATTTTGATGCAAAAAATTGAAATCCACGCATGGTTTTGTCAGAATACAGATTCTCCATAAACTTGTTAAAGATCCTATATCTATTCATTTACATATGCATACTTATATATGTCATGACATATGGATACATATATATCTGCATGCACACATACATGTGAATAATTCATAACATGTCTGTACATAAGAGCTTTAAGAGTGATTAATGACGTTTTTTGGGTTTTTTTTAGAGGTATTGCCTTAGGGAGCATGCGCTTGCTAGGGAGAGAGAGAGACAGAGACAGTGAGGAGGAAAGTGAGAAATCACTCCCCAGGGAGGATGACCACACCACAGTCCGTTCTCTTTAATTCTTGTCCCGGGATCTTGGGCACATAGGCGCATGTGCCTGGTGTGATGTTGAAGCCACTGGGTCCGAGATTTAAACCATGGTTGACTATGTGGGAGTCCAGAACATAACTGCTATGCCATCTGCTGGTCCCCATGACTGTTTTATTAGCAAATGCTTCCTAGAAAGGTTAAACCAGGCTGGCTCTGTGGCCTGGTGGTTAAGGCAGGCAGATCCTACATGACCAATTACATGGTTTGAATCCAGGACCCAGTGGCTTGAGAAACATGCCGCTCGGCATGTGTGTGTGTGTATGTGTGTGTGTGTGTGTGTGTGTGTGTGTGTGTCCAAAATCCCAAAAGGAGGAAGAGATGGAAGATAGGGAATTACGACATGACCTTCCCCATGGGAAGGGCTTTCTATTCCTCTGTTAGCTATTTCTGGGAAGTGTATATCCCTTCCAGCAAAAAAAAAGAAAAAGAAAACGAGAAGAAAAAAGGTTAAATTAGTTCATGCTGTTGCTAGCTTCAGAGGATGATATTATATAAAAAGATAATTCATTATTGTTTCTACCTCACTTCATTGCTCATCTATGACATGAATGTTTTTCTTCCATCTGTTTTCTATATGTATTTCTCTGGCCTTTTTTTTTTTTTTTTGCAATGTTGTCATGAATTTATAAAAATTACCCATGTTTCTATTTATGAAGATTAAAGCTGTACCTACCTCACAAATATTTTCTAGTTTTGTTCATCTACTAAGTGTATTTGTAATGCTTTTCACAAATAGAAGTATCTCTTTTTAAAGTAACAATAGCCATTTTCTAACACTTATTAGAAACTTACAGTATGTCAACAATTTGGAGAAAGGTCTACTCCTATGTAGAATGAATGGTTCCTTACTTGCTTTTATATTTAGAAATGTCTTTCCCATATTAAGGTCAGATAGGCAGGCACTTATATTCCTAGTCATTTCATTATATCATCTGTATTTTTAAAAATTAGTCCTGTGCTGGCTCCATGATGCGGTGGTAATGTACTGCTCAGGAGGAACTGCTTCCACATGGCAGCTGTGGTTTGAGTCCTCAGTCCGGTCAGCCTAAAACACCCCAGGCAGGCATGTGAGTGCCCCAGCTCTAGGGGCTGGAGGACTGGAGGGAGAGCATTGCAGCGTGACCAGACCATCTTCCTCACTTTTTCATGTATGCGTGCATGTTCTATGTCATAGATAAAGAGAAAAGTTTGCCAAAAAAATACCTCCAAACAGACTTTAAACCATCTGGAATTAATCTTAATGGGGTGGGAGGGGAAGAATATGAACTAGGGCTCTAACATTATTTTCTCCCAATAGTTAGCCATTTATTAAACAATCTTCCTCCATTGATTGTTACGTGATAGATCAAGGTCTATTTTAGGCCATTCTATTATGTTTCATTGCTCTGCTTGTATGTTTTTATGTTAGTAAAATACTATTTTATATGACATTTACTATCTTCAGGCTATGTGTCTCCCCACCCCCTTTTTCTTTTAAATATTTCTGCGTATTTATTCTGTCTGATGAACTTTATGCCCATCTTAACAATTTCCTTAAAGAAAACCCTCCTGGGATCTTTACTGGAATTGTATTAAATGTGCATATTAATATGTGAAGAATTAACATCTTTAAACTATTAAGTTTTCTTGTCTACAAATATGGCATGTTTTCCCATTTGGTTGAGTTTTTAAGCAGCTCAGTAAACTTTTACAGTTGTTATGGCATAAGCCCTGTGCATATCTTATTCAGTTTATACTTATTAAAAGAAATTTCATATTTTTGTTACTGTTATTATGAATGGAATATCTTTCCCCATTATATTCTTTAGCTGGCCCTCAGCTACTAAATTTAACTATTGGTTTTCATATTTTTGTACTTTTCATATTTAATTTATAACTATCTCCTTTACCGAAGTATCTTATTGGTTCTGATATTATTTCAATTAGTTCCGAATTTTCTAGACAGGTACTCATATGAGGGGTCTTTGAAAAGTTAATGGGAGATGCATATTATGAAAAAACTATGCATATGCACAGATTTTAAACATATTTTACACCAAAATAAATGTATACTTTAACTCCATTTTTTTAAGCAAACTTTTGAAGTACCCTTACATTGTTTGCAAAGGAGGATATACTCTTTTTTCCTCAATGAAAGAGCAGTAGTTCTTATTTATTTTTCCTGCCTTATTGCATTGGCTAGAACTTCTAAACTTATAAAATAGTAGTGGTGATGGTGGGAGGCCTCATGAATCTTTAGAGGAAGTTCCAGGGCCAGGGGCAGATCTGATTCAGTCTCAGCCCTACTGTTCTTTCTTGAGGCTATATTTATTCATTTGTGCATTCATGAGCTATTTTATGATGCCTCCTCCGGGACATGTCTGCTCTGGATATTTGAGATCAGAGATGACTTATATCAGGGGGATTCTAGCTCAGAATTTTGTGATTTATTCCTCCTTTGTCCCAGCCCCTCTTTGGTTGTCAGCCACCCAGAGCTCTGTATATTCTCCACCTCCCAACCCTACCTGCCAGAAAAAAGCTCAGCCTAATTCCCATGTATGCCATGTTCTTAGGATTTAAGGCTTGAATTTTACCTTCCCATATGTCTTCTCATCTTGCATAGCTCTGTTAACTAGTACAAGTTGCATCTACCGTATCCTACAGAGAGAGGGAAAGTATCTTGCTCAAGGCTGCCTAAGCTCATTGGCTGAAAATCTAAGAATGACAGCCAGATCCTTGTCCTTGCAAAGTACAAATGAGCCATCAAACTTTATATATTCCAGGGCCAGCATGTGGCGTGGTGGTTAAAGATGCTGGACTCTCACATGGCCAACTGTGGTTCAAGTCTGGACCTGGTAGCTTGCTTTCTCTCTTTCCCTTTCTCTGTCTCTGTCTGGTCAAATTAAAATAAGTAAAGAAATGAAGTGAAATAAATAATTAAAAAAAAACTTTATATATGCCTTATATCTCTCATTGAGGAATTTTTCAGGAATTCAGAGGGGAAGACACATAGTCCTCTTTATCTCCAAAGTCCTGTGTTCATCTGCTCAGGGGTACCTTGAGCATCCTTTGAATTGTAGCTTCATTTGTCCCCACCCCCTGATTTTCCAGCAGCCTCGGCTTAGCTGTAACTCCCTTCAGACTTACTCTTAGTCTGGGTGGGTGAAGTTCTCCCCAACTTCCTTCCTTCTCATTGGACTGTACTTTTTCATCTGCAGTGTATTCAGCTGTAAAGAGTTTTGACTCTGAAGTCAGATCGCCTGAATCTTTTTTTTTTTTGTTTAAGAGGGTTTTTTTGCCTTAGGGCACATGTGCTCTAAGGGAGATAGAGACATAGACAGTGACAGGGAAAGTGAGAAATCACCCCCCGGGGGGATGACCTCATGGTAATCCCTTCTCCTCCATTCTTCTCCCAGGATCTTGGACATGTATGCACATACAACCGGCTTGAGTTTCAAGTCCCCGAGGCCGGGACTAGACCTGTGGTCAGCTATATGGGAGTCCGGTGACATGACCATCACACCACCGGCTGGCCTGAGATCGCCTGAATCTAAATCCCACTTACTCATTGTATGACTCTGGCCAAGTGACTTATCCTTGCTGTGCCTTAGTTTTGTCTTCTGTAAGTGGGGACGGCAATAGTGGCTACTTCATAGATTTGGAGAAGTGAATGAGTTAATAGTGTCCAGGACTTAGAAGTGCAATGATAAATGCTAGTGCTTTTATCATTAGTGAGCTGGTGCCTTCTCTTAAGACTTCCCCAGGTGTCTTACCCTCCAACATGGTATTATTTCCTGTATTCATCAGGAGATTTGGCTCATAGTAGGCGTTCAATAAATAGCTTGTACTCAATGTTGTGCTTGCTGGCTTCAAAGAAGGCAGGGAGGGATCCATAAATAGCTAACTTGCCCCAGGTAAGGACCCCGGGCAAGGGAGCAAGTCTCAGTTTCTCCTTTCTGTAAATGACAGACTAGGAGCCAGGATGCCCCATCCCTGAAAGCCTTTCAAGCCCAGCTCCTCTATCTGCAAACTGAGGTGGGCAAGGGTAGGGGCGGGGCAAGGGTGGGGGAAGAGAAGCTGCTGTCCTTTTTTGGCTGCTGGAATCCTCAGTAGCCTTGGGCCTGGCCTCGCACCGTGGACATAAAAGGCGTTGAGCAGGACTTGGGAGCCATGGGGGTGGGAGGGTGCCCTGGAGGACGGCTGCTGCGCAGAGTGATCTCAGAGGTGGGGTCTGCAAAACACTGAAAGGGCCCAGGAACACAGAGTTGGGGGCCTGGGGGCCTCGCATTTGCCTAGAGCTGCCAGGGCGTGGGAGGGAGTGTAGGAGTGTACGAGTGTAGGAGAAGCTTCCAGATTCCCTTTGCAAAGGAGACTGTGATGTCACAGCCTGGGATCTTGGTCGGCCTCTGCCTCCTACCTGCGGGCCAGCCAGGCTGTGACTTGGTTTCTCAGAAGCCTAGCCTTTGTCCATTTCTGGGATGAGCAGGTGTCGTGAAGACCGCAGGAGATGGTGTTCAGAGCGGGCCTAGTTCAGAATTTGCCCAGGGTAGGAGGGCAGCGAGAAGCCATTCCCCGCCCTCTCTAATTTGGAATGCAATGGTTTCTGGAGCAAAGTGACTGAAGCAGGATTTGCAAGGTCTGAGTTCTGGGGAAGACCAGAACCAAATGGGAATTTATTAAACTGGGCCAGACCACCCCTCCCATGTGTCATGGCCATTATCCTGCTGGGTCCTTGCCTAGAACTTGGGAGTTGGCATGCATGTGTGTGTGTGTGTGTGTGATGTGTGATGTGTGTATGTATATGTACACATGCGCATGTGTATGTACCGTGTGGCCTCCGTTTCAAAGGAGAGGAAGTGGAGTTCAGAGAAGTGAAGTGACTGGCCCGAGAGCCCACTGTAGGTCTGCAGCTGCTCTAGAGCGTCCACACCAGGGCTTCCAAGGCAGGGAGAGGTCAGAGTGAAATGGGGTGGGCACACGGATGAGGAGCTCTTGGAAGGTAACACCAGGGAAGACCAGCTTTCCTTAAGGCCCCAGCGTGGTATTCCCTGTGTTCATTCCTCAGTAGACTTTTGGTTTTAATTGCCAGAGGACGTATGCACTCTCCAGAGAGGGACAACGAGACAGAGAGAGGGAACAAGGCAGAGAGCAGCTCCAATGGGGCATGGCCGTGCTGCAGTCCCTTCTCCATTTCTCCACCCTGTTGGGATCTGGGGCGCACACACGTGCCTCGTGTGCCTTTTAAGCCTCCGGCGTTGGAATTTGAATCCTGATCTGCCATGTGAGATCTGACTCCCTTAACCAGGAGGCCACAGAAAAGGCTCCGTTCCTGAGTAAGGTAACCAGCATTGGCCCCAGGAGAGGGGCGGTGGCCAAGAACACTCTTCTGAGCCTGTGAGATATAGCCAATGTGTGCCCTGTCCTGGGCCCTGAGCTCTTAGGAGCTGGGATCTTTGTGACAGGGACCCTCCAAAAAGCACCTTCCTAGAGGTGCTTGCCTCCAACTGGGGACCCACTGCTTGTCTATTTCACCCTGCTTTACTGCCTTTTTTAACTTATTGGGTCTTAGGATATCTGAGAACACAGGTCTGGGCGTCACAGACTCGGGGTTCAGGTCTCAGCTCTGCCTCGTTTCCAGGCCACAGTCTTTCCTTCTCCGGACCTCAGTTTCCCTGAGGTATTCTGGGAGTCATAACACTTTCCTTGTCCACTCAGTCAGGCTGCTGTGGGAATCTAATGAGGTGAGGGGTGTTGCAAACATGGAGGGCTGTGCGCGGACCTTAGTGAACACTGAGGTGAATGTCAGCATTCTGGAAAATCAGGAAGAATCCAAGTCCCTTTAGATGTATCTCTCGGAATCTCCGAGCCCCAGGGCACAAGCCAGGAGCCGGTCCTAGCAACATACACAGGCAAACCTGTCACTGCCTGGTGGGGGGAGGGTGCTTTTGCTGCATTGTGAGGAGTGTTTATGGTTTGGCTAATGATGACTGGGGCTGGTTTTCTAGGCGGGAGTGACTGCCTGAGCATGGGCCTGGCACCAGGAGAGTGTGGGCCGCAGGATCCTCCCCATGGATCTGACTGGCTGGTACAAGGGCAATGAAGTTCAGACAGAACAGTTGGAGCCAGATTATGAAAGACTTGGGACCCCAAAAGGAGGAGTTTGGACTTTGTCATCTTGCAGTCCGTGGGGAGCTACGGAAGGTGTTAGAGCAGGGGAGTAATAGAGTTGGAGGAGGCCCCCAGGAGGTGTGTAAGTGAGGGGATGGATGGGAAGGCTAAGCAGGGGAACAGAGCTTCTAGCAGAGCTTGTGGGGAGACATTCTCTCTGGATGATTTGGTGGCCAAAGTGGAATTGTTTTTATTTCAGGGACAGAAAGGGGACCCGGGGCTCTCTCCAGGAAAGGCCCACGATGGGACAAAGGTAGGTTTCCAGGGACCCCCTTGTTCAGGGAAGAAGAGGGTGGACAGTCTGCAGTGAGCTGTCCTCAGAGCCCACGCCTGGCAAGGGCAGGGAGGCGGGAAGATGTAGGATGGTCAGGGCATGTCCAGGTTTCCCTCAAAGTCCTTCGGCCTTTCCCAGCACCAAACCCAGGGCCATTCTTGGATGCCTCCCTCTGGGTGCAGCCAACAAAACCAATAAAAGGTGTGGCCCGTGGATGTACCTTGGGAGTGTCCTTTTGCCTCATGCCCTGGAGGGCTCTCTGCAGGGCCTGCAGGTGACCCTAGCACATGCCCGAGAACCTGACACATTCAGAGCTCCCCTGCTCTGAGGTTATTCATTTGCTTAGATTGGATGGGCCTTTGGACTTCTAGAAGGTACGGAGGTAATGGGTGGGAGACCCAGAGCTCCCTGACTCCGGAGGGCTGTGAGGGCAGAAGCTTTGCCCACGGGAGAGAAAACACTTTGGTCAGAGGACTTCACCCACCCCTGGAGTATCCACTCCTCTAAACCGGGCAAGGGGCCTGGAGAGAATGCAGGAGGGCTGGACAGAGCAGAGCCCAGAGTACCAAGGGAAGCCATCAGTCACCCTCAGAGGAACCTCGGCCTATCTGGCTTCCTCCTGGATGTGGGCCAAGAGCTGTCCCAAGACAGAGTGTTGCTTCGCGACCCAGCCACCCGTGCGTGAGCACAGAGAAGTGGCTGCTGTCTGTGATCTCCCTAAGACCTGATTGGCTCATTGCCTCACAACGTCACTACTAAGCTTTTCATTCAGCAAACATTTACTGTTGGCCCAGGGTCCTAGGACAGTGTCCCCACAGACTCCCATCTGGCTCCCATCATAACCTTACAAACCAGGGCAGATGGGCCAAGCTAGCAGATGAGAAAGCAGAGGTCCTGGACAGGGGTGGCTTACTGGCGGTCACGCAGCTGGTAAGTGGTAGAGTAGGCTTCAGACCCACCCAGTGGCCCATCTTCTCTCCAGCTCCTGTGTGGCTTGCTCTCAGGTCCGGGGGTGGCGGCAGAAGTGTCCCCTACTTGGTGACCACAAGGCCAGCCCTGATAAGGTGTCTCAGGCATGCAGGGAGAGAGAGCTGGCTGGTATGGTGCCTTTCCTCCGGAGCGTGGTCCTCAGACGTGATCTTAGTATTGAGACCCGTCCCCTGGATGGTCTCGTCTGCTGAAGCGCAGTATACAAAATGGATCAGATGGAGCTACTGAGTGGAGTGCGGTGGGGGCTGGCACCCTGTCCATTCTGCTGTCACCCCAGTGAGCAGCCCCTGAACTCTGTGGAGGCCTCTAGGTCTCCATGGACCCCATTAAAAAACACCCAGCCATGGGCCAGCAGGTGGCATGGTGGTTAAGGTGCTAGACTCTCACATGGTTGACCGTGGTTCAAGTACCGGGCCTGGCAACTTGCTTTCTCACTTTCCCTCTCTATCTCTCTGTCTGTCTCTGGTGAGCGCATGTACCCTATAGCAAATTGAAAAATAATAATAATAAATAATAAAAAGGAAGAAAGAAAGACCCAGCCGTTGGAGGCCACACTTCCAATCTAACCCCCTTGTCTGTGTGTTGCAGGGTGACATGGGCTTGCCTGGGCTCTCCGGGAATCCAGGACCTCTGGGACGAAAGGTATACCCTGCTTTTGCTGCTTTGCCTTGCTCGGTGCATCTCCTAGCAAGCTGGTCATTAGGCAGGAGAGCTGGGGGCCGCCTGCCGCTCCCCAGCCCAGCCCAGCACTCAGGGCACGTGGTGAATTCGGTTCCCCAGGGTGGTTAATTAGTGTAACAAGATGTGTCCTGTTTGCTGTGCTTCCCTTGGAGCCTAGTCACTCTGGTGAAGCCATTCTTAAGGATGCATGTGGTGATGGAAGAGCTCTGTCCACAGATCTGATGTACGTGTGTGTGTGTGTGTTTGTGTGTGTGTGTGTGTGTGTGGGTCTCCCACGAGCTGAGTGGCCTTGGGTCTGTGCATCCAGCCTCTGACCTTCCAATGAGCAATGAGAGAGTGATCCTGCTCACTGACCCCCACCAGGTGGGGCTGGCTCCCCACCCAGAAGCACGGTGTGGAGCAGAGGAGTTGAGGGAGTGGGCTCTGGGATCTGCAGGATCTGGGTCCTGGTCCCAGCTCTGTTTCCAGCTCAGGTGACCTTGAATAGGTCAGTGACCTCTCCTGGGTCTGATGAGCTGCAGGTGGGGGTGCTCTGCAAGGCAGGCTGTTCCCTGTACATGCCCAGGCACTGTCGCCCTGTCCCTGCCTGCTCCTCAGTCGTGCCAGGGAGGCTACCTCTCCAAACGCCTGTGTGTCTGGAGAGGAGGGCCTGCCATTTTCCTAGATAAGGAGCCCTAGCTTACAAGGCCCCTGGATTCTTCTCTGACGTCTCCAGCCAGGGTCTGCCATCTTTCAAGACTCCACTCTAGTGTTCCTACTCCAGGAAGCCTTCCTGGAGCACCCAGCCTTTAGGCCATGAGCCCCACTCTGCCCAAGGACACTTCGCATATCGTAGCTCAGTCCTTTGCAGCTCTGAGTCTGGCCTCACCAACCAGAGCATGCGGGTCTGGTTTGTTGCTGTCCTGCTGGGCTTCGCAGGGGGTGTACCCGTAGCAGGTGTTCAGGAAACAGGAGGAGGACAACGCAGGCTGAGAGCCAGTCACGGCGTGCAGGAGAGTCCCCACTGCTGATGGACTGCTCAGCAGACACATCGGCCCAGGGCCATGTCTCCAGTTTCCGCCCTGGCTCCCAGCTGGGGCCACAGCTGCCCTCTCTCTGGGCCATCTGGTTCTCATCTGGACAGCTGCGGGACCTCCTGGCTCCATGCTGTTCTTGCTCCATAGGTCCCTGTGGCATAGGGGGCTTGGAAAATTCAGTTCCCTTCCTTTCCCCTCCACCTTCCATGGCTGGAGCTGGCCACACTTCTCATCTAACCGTCCAGGCTCTGACAGAGGCCGCGGCTGTCTGCAAGCCGGGAAACGTGATGTTTTCTGGCTCCGAGAACACCGAGGGACTCCTTCTCCCTGTTCGCTTCCCCTCTGAACTCCAACGCTCTCTGATGGATGAGGTGTGAGCGGAAAAGGCTCCTTCTAGTCCGGCTCATAAAGCAGCCTGTGGTGGTCTCGCTCGGCATGGGGGTGGCCGTCTAGCAGAGGTGGCGGCTGATGGGAAAAACAGACTTGGCCAGCTCCTGCCTGGGGTTCCAAAGCTTCGTGTGCTCAGCAGATGTCCAGGGAGACAAGGGGCCCTACCAGAGGACCTGGCTCACCTGGGCAGGAGTGGCATCTTCTGTAAATGAAGCAAGGGCCTCTGTGCGGTTGGAAAATATTTGGCAAAGCCTACTCTGAGGTCATACCGGCCCTGGCCCCAGTGTGGGGGAGTGACACAGGGTGCTGGGAAGAGCAGGAGGCAGCTCGGGTCCTGAGGCAGGACCCCGAGATCAGAGAAGAGGACCTATGGGTGGTCCACCTGCCTGGCATCATACCATGACCCGTCTCTTCTTCCACAAGTGTCTGTGACAACTTCGGCCATCCTTCTCGGTCATCTCATGTGGCTTTTCTGCATCTTCTCTCGTGGGAGGCTTGGGACTGAAGGTACACAGTGGGTGAGAGGTGAGGTCAGCTTCCCCCTTGCCTGGCAGCATGTCAAATTTCAGTGTCACTCCGAGGTGATACCAATAATCTCATTCATTCATTTATGAAACAAGAATTCTTTTTTTCTTTTTTTGCACTCACTGGTGAGGCAGACAGACAGAGATAGAAATCATCCCCCTCCTCAGGGGATGGCCACACAACACTCCCTTCTCCTCTATTCTCCTCTTGAGACTTTGGGCACGCATACACACGTGCCCAGTGTGAGTATTAAGCACTCAAACCGTGATGGGCCATGTGGGAGTTCAGTGTCTTAACCACCATGCCACCTGCCGGCCCCAATGCAGCAGGAATTCTTGAGTGCTTACCGTGTGCCAGGCATTGAGCTGAACAAGTAGGACAAAGGTCTCTGGGTTCGCATCCTTGAAGGGGGATCTGGCCGTGGAAAATACAAGGTATATTAGAAGATGAACAGGGTTGGGGCCAGTGAGTGGCATGGAGGTTAAGGTGCTCGACTCCCATGTCGCCAACCACAGTTCAAGTCCCAGACCCAACAGAGCAAAATCATGAGAAGAGAAGGGATTGTGGTGAGCACATCCTCGCTGGGGAGGTGATCTCTGTTTCTCACTTTCCCTCTCTCTCTCTAGTGAGAGCATGCGCCTTGTGCCCTGTGGCAGAAACCTAAAAAAAAAAAAAAAAAAAAAAAAAAAAAGAAGAAGAAGAAGAAGGAGAAGGAAAGGGCTAGGGAGGAAAATAAGCAGGAAAGGGAGTCTGGGCTGGGAGGTTCCAGGCTTAAATCATGTGGCAAATTAGAGGCAGCAGAAAGGACCGCTGACCCTCGTCTCGTGACTTCCTCACAATGGCTGCCAGAGTTAGGCAGAATTATGCCATTTTACAGCTGGAAAAACCGAGGCCCACATAGGTCTCGTTTATTTACTCATTCATTCATCCTGCCAGTCATTCAGCAAGTGTGTACCTATATGCCAGACCCTGTGCTGACCCTGGTGCTAAATGACAAATGAGATCACCGAGGACTTCATGGAGGAAGCAGTCTATAGCAGTGGCTCCCAACCCTGCCGTGAATTAGAACCAGCAGGGAGCACGGGCCCCACCACCAGATTCTCCGTCAGTTGGTCTGCGAGGGGTCCTCAGGCATCAGTGGCTCTAGAAGCCTCCGGGAGATTGTCTTGTGCAGCCATGATTGAGAGCCACAGTTGAATGGAGATACCTTCCATGGGTCACTGAGCAGTGGGGCTGGGATTTGAACTCAGGTCCTCTGACCCTCAGGCCCTTTCGCTCCCCACAAGACTGACTGAAACAGCTTCTCAAGCCAGAGAGGGCCCATCCAGTGAAAAGAGGCTCCCCACCTGAGAAGATCGATCCACGTGGAATCCCAGCCCTGTCCCTCTCCGGCTGAGCTTGGGCCAGTTGGCTCACCTTGCTGGGCCTCAGCTGCCTCACGCAATGGTCGGAAGGGTTAAGTGAGTGCCAACTGTAGCACCCAGCACGGGGCTGGCACATGGAGGCACTTCCTCCGTATTTGCTGCATGAACGAGGGAATGAATGGGTGATAATGGTCATGACGGAGAAGCAGCAGCAGGTCTTGCCCACCTGGTACCGTCAGTCACCTTGCTGGTTACCCATTAACCACCTTCTCCGAGCTGAGGGGGCTGCCAGAACCCCATCTGCACCTCCCTGCTCTTTCTGGTCTGACCCTCCTGCCTTTTCTCCTGCAGACCAGTGGCTCTCAGTGGGGGGGTTCCGCCCCCTGGGGAACAGTCAGCAGTGGTGGGAGAGGTACTAGCTTCCAATGGGCAGAAGCCAGAGATGCTGTTGGGCATCTTGCATTGCTCAGGGCAGGACCCCTACCCACAACAAAGCATATCCCGGGCCAGCCAGATGGCATGGTTGTAAGGTGACTGGATCCCACATGGCCAACTCTGAGGTTTGGATCCTAGACTTGTTGGCTTGAAAAACAATCTGGGCGTATGTGCGTGTGTGCATGTGTACCCAGAATTCTGAGAGAAGAGTGGACAAGGGATTACAGTGTGGCCATCCCCCCTGGAGGGTGCTTTCTCACTTTTTCACTCTCTTTCTGTCTCCGGCCAGTGCATACGTCCTATAGCAAAACCAAAAAAAAAAAGACACCCAGCCACAGGGCTAGGGTAGAAAAGCCCTCACCCCTCCCGTACCCTGGGCCCTGCCTCCCTGTGTTTTCTTCTGCTATCCCTCCCCTGGCGTGCTCTCCCCTCCACACTCAACTTTGCATATGTGTCCCCCTGTTCTAGTCTCAAACGCCGTCTTCCCCTGACCACCTCCTCAGCACCCGGGCAGAAGTCACGCCTGCCCCCTCTGGCCTCGAGGCCCATCTCCTCAGCCTCTTTGGGACTGGGTGCTTTCTGGTTGGTGGGCCACTCACTGGTGTCCTCAGCACGTGTGTCAGGCCGGAGCAGGTGCACAGAGGACAGGGCCCACCCAGCCTGGTGGTCTTATCTCACCACGTGGGCTCAGTACAATGTGAGGCTGTCCCAATCCCTCCTGCCCTCCCCTCCTTCTGGCGGACATCACTAACGTGGTGATCTTTTTTGCCACGCCCTGAGATGGCCTTAAGATCTTTCTTAACACGCTGTTCCAGGTAGACATGATCGATGGCATGAAGCTGGTACTCAGGTTGAAACCTAGCCTCCCGCTTTCCAGGCCGACTTCCTCCAGCTCCCTCCTGCTGTCTCGCCCTGCCCAGCACCGAACGGACCGCTGTCTGTGGGAAGCCATAATCAAAGGAGAGGGGGCACCTGGGAATGTTTGTGGAGAACAGGGTTGAGGCTGCCTACGATGACCTGTTGCCTTTCTGCAGACCTGTTACCTGGGTGTGAACCCCCACTTCATAGTGCCCCTCTAGGCATCTTCTCCAGGCTCCCCTGCCTCTGAGCTGCCCTGGGCTGCTGTGGCCCACACCCTCCAGCCTCTCTCCTGTCCTGTCTTTGTTCTGTCCCTCCCCTGCTCCTCCTACAAGTCTGTTTACAGTGCTGCCTCCTCTGGGTCAGGCATCTAGCACTTGGTTCCTCTCCTGTTTTCTCCTTAGTATACTTTTTTTTTTTAAGAATTATTTTAGGGGGGACCAGCAGTTAGCGTAATGGCTATGTCGCTGGACTCCCACGTAGTTGACCGCGGTTAGCGTCCCGGACCCGGTGGCTTAAAACTCATGCCGGGCACGTGTGCGTGCATGCGCAAGATCCCGAGAGGAGAATGGAGGAGAAGGGATTGCGGCGTGGCCATCCCCCCCCCCCGGGGGGGGGGGGCGGGTATTTCTTGCTTTCTGTCTCTATGTCTCTGTCTGTCTGGCGAGCGCACATGCCCTATAGCGAAAAAACCTCTCCAAAAAAAAAAAAAAAAAAAGAATTATTTTAGGGACCAGCAGTTGGCGTAATGGCTATGTCGCTGGACTCCCATGTAGTCGACTGCAGTTCGAGTCTGGCAGTTTAAACTCACGCTGGGTGTGTATGCATGCATGCCCAAGATCCCGAGAAGAGAATGGAAGAGAAGGGATTGTGGTGTGGCCATCCCCCTTGGAGGGTGATTTCTCGCTTTCTGTCTCTCTGTCTCTCTCTGTCTTTCTGGCAGGCACATGTGCCCTATAGCAAAAACCTTTCAAAAAATTATTTTATTTAACTTTATTTGTTTATTTTAACTTGACCAAAGAGGGACAAAGAGACAGAGAGAGAGAGAGAGAGAGAGAGAGAGAGAGAGAGATGGAGAGGGAAAGCGAGCCACCAAGTTCAGGATATGAACTGTGGCCGGCCATGTGGGAGTCCAGCGCCTTAACCACCACGCCACCTGCTGGCCCTTCCCCTTAATATACTTTTAAAACCTTCATTCCCTTGGAAAAGGTGATGAATGAGTTTGTTTTTCTCGCCAGCATATCTCTACCCCCTCATACAAGATCCTGGTCTTTGTTGGGGCTCAGCAAACATTTGCGAAATGAATAACTGAATGAATGAATGAGTCCTGCAGACACCTCCCTGCCCTGCCCTGCCCTGCCTCAGGCATCCCCTGAGCGGAGTTTGGTGTCATATCAGAACTTGGCCAGCTGTGATGGACGGTGCTTTGAGACTAGTTACAGATTTCAGAGTCCTACAGTCTGAGCCCACGAGATGCTCTGAGACGTCAGTGGGGAAACTGAGGCCCAGGCATGTGCAGACACTTGTCCAGTATCATGCAATACATCTATTTACCCCTTGGCATGTGTTTCCCCTCTAAGATTCTGCCCTGCAGATAGCCCAGTGTGAGGTGTGGGCTTCCAAGGTGGTAGGCGAGTCCAGTGGGAAGCCGTGGGCATGCTAAGCAAGTTCTGTGAGTCTTATTTTACTGCTACGAGGGATGCCAAGATGAAGCCTGGGTGAATAACTGCAGCCTAAGCACGCACTCGTCCCTAGGACCCCCAGGCAAGGACAGGACCTCCCTTCCCCCCAAAGCCCAAACAGCATCCCAGCCGGACGGGGAGACTGTCTGTAGCAACAGTGAGGTGATGTCTGGCTTCTCCCTGCGCATTGTAAGCAATGATTAATCTGGCTCCCAAACCAAAATATAGCCCAGCTCTATTATAAACACAGGTCCTGTGGAGACCCGCCTGCTGGGCGGCCAGGGGCCCCTTGCAGACAGCGAGGTCCCTGGAGCTCCCTTGAAGCACCCCCCTCCCCTGTCCTGTCAAGCGCTGATCACAAACGGGAAAATCACTGCCTAAGGGTGCACCTTGCGGTCAGCGGCTGCTCTCTAATTGCTGGGGCCCTGGAGAAGATGAAGGCTTAGGCCCTTCCTGGTCCTGGGTCCTGTCATTTGAAGCTATTTGCTGGTCCAGCTTGGTAAACACTGAGAAGGTGCTTCCAGGAACACAAGCCTCTCCCAGACTCCACCTTCCACGTAGGCTGTGCTTGGTCTGCTGTTTCTGGCCAGCCAGGAGAAACTGGGGTGTTCATGGCAATAGTCAAGGCCCTTCTGGGTCCCCTGATCAGGAGAGGCCTGGAACTGTGGTCTTCTGGTAGGTCTAGACCCTCGAGAAACGATCAGGGCTTGCCCATGACTCACTAAGCCATTTCAGACAAGTTCCACTCTTCCTCTGAGCCTCAGTTTCTCAGTCTGTCTAATGAGAAAGAAGCTGGCAGACTGATGGCTTTGGCCTCTTCCAACTCCGAGTCGCTAGGCTTCCATGACATCCTCGCTCCTAGTAGTGCTATCATGGACGGTCTGTGAGCGTCCGTCCTGGGAAGATGTATCTGCAGAGGGATCTTCCTGGGGGTGGCCAAGTGGCTCTTCTAGGCAGATCTTGGGCTTCAGTGACTATGTCTCACCCATGATTTGATGGCTAAGAACATAGAGCCTGGAGCCACGGACCTGGCACTGCCCAAGGAAAGCTGGGTGGCCTCAGGAAAGTCTCTTCCCCTCTCTGAACCTCAGTTTTCTCAACTGAAATGTTTTCCTCGTAACTCTGACCTCCCAGGGGCGATTGTGGGAGTTAGTGAGCTGGTACGTTAAGGCTGTGGTGCAGAGCCAGGCCCAGGGCCGGCCACGGCACGTGCCCTGACAATCGCTCATTTCCTCTGGCTGCATCCTGAGTAAAGGGCTTACGCTCTCTGCCTGGGATTTCACCCGAGACACTTCTCTGCCTCCTCTGGGGCCACAGAATTGTCTTCAGCAGGTGTCGTGGCCGCAGAGGAAGCCACGATAGCTGGCGATGGGCAGGGGTCCCCTGGCCCCCCTTGTGGTTGTCTCTGAGCCCTTCCCCTTGCTGCGCCATTGGCTCTGCAGCAGTCCTTGAGGCAGCAGAGGATGCTGACCGAGGAAGGCAGTCGCCCGGCCGAGTCACCACCAGGAGCGCAAGGCCAAATTCAGCTCTTCCTTGGGAAAAGGGAAGAGCAGAGTCACCCCCAGAGAGAACCGCTGGTCTACAGGGCCAAAGGCAGGAGAGTTAGACTAGAAAGATCAGGGCAGGGCAGATGGGGCTCTGGCAGCCTTCTTGGCTAGGGGAACGTGGTTAATTGGTAACTAGCAAGATGGCTGGTCGCACCATACGGGCAAGACCTCTTTCTGCTGGATTTCGCCTGTTCCTCCTCCCCTGCACGTTCAAGTGGAAAAACGATCAAGGCAAGGTTAGACATGGGATGTCGCGCTGCACCCTGCTCTGCGCGTGCTGTGGCTGCCCCTCCCTTCCCTGTCTGCGTGTTCCGATGTGCCACGGTTGCTCTGCCCGGCTCGCCTTCCACTCCCTCGCTGTTCTGTTCCAGTCACAGCTGCCTTCCTGTGCTTCCTTGAACCCGCCCAAGAGCATTGACCTCAGGGCCTTTGCACTTGCTGTTCCCTCTACCCAGAATGCCCTTCCCCAGAGGGCCAGCCCTACTCTGGCTCCCCCCCACATTCATCTCCTCTGAGTGGCCCTCTCTTCCCTCCCCTTGCAACCGCCAGCTCCTCCCAACACCGCCATTCTCTGTTCCCTAACTTTGCCTACTTTTCTTCAGACTTTTGGTCACTACCAGGCATTACATCTCTCTGTTTAAAATAGTATTTCTTGGGACCAGCAGATGACGTAATGGTTATGTCGCTGGACTCCCATGTAGTTGACTATGGTTTGAGTCCTGGACCCGGCAGCTTGAAACTCACACTGGGTGCGTGTGTGTGCATGCCCAGAATCCTGAGAGGAGAATGGAGGAGAAGGGATTGCAGATTGCAGCATGGTCATCCTCCCTAGGGGGGTGATTTCTCGTTTTCTGTCTCTCTGGTGAGACCACGCACCCTATAGCAAAAAGTCCGCACCCCCCGCAAAAAAAAAAAAAAAAAAAAAAAAAAAAAAAAAAAAAAAAAAAAAAAAAAAAGGTATTTCTTATTGTTATAAAAAGAACAAAAACCATGATAATCGAATTTGCCACCTTACTCATTTTTACCTGTACAAGTCAGTAGCGTTAAGGATATTCACTGTCGAGCAAGTAATCTCAGCATATTTTTTGCCTTGCAAAACTGAAACTACCCATTAAACAACAGCCCTCCTTCCCTCTGCCGCCCACCTGCTGTTCCTTATCTTTTACATTTATTTTGTTTTTTACTGCTCCTTCACTAGAATGTAAACGCCCGCAATTGTCTGTCTCACTTTTCCTGTGTCTGGAACAAGGCTGATGCATGTTAACCCCTTAAGTGCTTGTTGAACGAATGAAATGAAATGAATGAATGAATGAAAAATAAAGATTATGGTGATGACAGCAGGCTGATCTTTACAGGGCCGTTGAATTCAATCCAGATATTGTGCTAAGTGTATTATATCACCTATTTACATCTGAGGAAAGCAAAGATCAGAGAGGTAAAGCAATTGTCCGATTGTCCGATTGTCCATCTGAAACCTGAGATCTGAACCACTATGCGTGCTAGTCACGGGTTTGGTCTGTGCTTCTCAGTTCTCCTACTGAGGAAGACAGCACGCACCCTGGTAGAAGAATCTGATTCGGCCACATTGCATCGGTCTCCACAGGCACCCAGATCTGAGATGCGATCGTATCTCTGAGTGGTTTTGAGGCATGAGTAGGTGTGGAAGGAATTCTTGTAAACTCCCCAGACCTCTTGATTCAAACCAACTCTGTTGTTTATACTCAGGAACATCCACTTTCTGGGGACGGGGGTTGTGGGTGGTGCTAAGTGTGTGTGTCTGTGTAAGTTTCTGTACGAACATGGAGCTTATACATGCCTGGGGATGTTTGTAAGGCTCTCCTGTGGCCTCATATGTCAGAAGGTTGTGGTGGTGAGTGGAAGTCTACTGCTTCTCGAGCGATGGGTCTTGGAGCAGGTGGCTTCAGTTCTCTGAGACTCAGTTTTCTCCCAAGTAAATTGGAGGTTGTGCTGTTGAAGTGACGAGGTGAGGTCATACACTGCCCATGGAGTCCCAGATAAACACTAGTATATACAAGGTCCCAGAGCCCTGTCATCTACATCGAGTCTTACGTGTGAATTAGGCTCTGGGAGAGCCTTAGAATTCTAGGGCTCTAAAACATCAGAGATAGAGAGGACTCAGAGTTCTAACTTCCCCATCTGCAGTCCAGAGAAGGGTAGTAACTCACCCAAAGTTGCACAGTAAGTCAGGGACAGCGTCGAAACCAAGCCCGGAGTTCTTGTGTAAGGGGGTCCAATGGGGACCAGTGTGGTTACCCTGTCTGAAATAGAAGCCCTTCGCCTGGTTTGACTCTCACGGCAACCTTAAACTGATGGACACCCCAAGTCGGATTTTTCTGAGACCTCCTAAGTTATGAAATGGCTCAGGCGGTCACCCCGTGCCACTGAGAGCATACTCAGCTCACCTCTCTTGACCCAGAGACTTGGAGACGCCTTAGACCATATCACTGGGCCACTGAGACAGAGGGTGCAGTTGGTACAGGGACGTGGCCAGAGTCGTCCTCATCCAGGTCATGGGTGGCCCCTTTCTCCTTGGAGTAGGAGCCGGAACCAGGGGAGGATGGGGACAGTTATTTTGGTTAACACATATGGTTAATGTATGTGAGGTCTTTTTTGATTGGGGCTTTAGGAGACGAGGTGGGTCCCTACAGGGGAGAGAACCCCAGCATCCCGTGGTGGTTGAGCATACCCCCGACCTTGGGTTCTAGTCTATCCTGTTCTGAGGCTCTCACTGTCTCCCTGGATTCAGAAAGAAGGGTTGTGGAGTGGCATTGCTGGGTCACAGTCTCTCTATCTCGGGTCCACCCACAAACCTTGCCGAAGGAGCAGACTGAGGAATTTTGGTCTAAGAACCACTTGTGGTGGGGGGAAACCACAGGACTGTACTACCTATCATGTAGTATCGACATCTTTTTGGCAAGTGTTTACTGAGCACGCACTGCAGGCAGGAAGGAGGCTGGGCACCTGAGCTCCGGAACACAGGCCCAGGTGTGTCCTCCCTGCCTGATGCACTTTCTTCCCCACACAGGGATACAAGGGCTATCCTGGACCGGCAGGGCATCCCGGAGAACAGGTGAGGCCTCGTGGGCCCTGCTTGCTCTTCCTTCTTGCGCCCTGCCTGTCTCTGGCCCTGACTCCAGCTCCTGGACATGCTTTAGAGCTGGGCTGTTCTGCCTCCCATCCTGCTGGAGGCCCCAGTGTGCCCCGCCCTGTCCCCCCCCACCACCACCACCACCACCTTTGCCTGAAGGAGCCTGAGTCTGTGCTGCCCAGTGTGGGCCGCTGAGCCCAGCCTAGAGCCCTGAATAGCTGGCCTGTTTCTGGCGATGTTAGGGGATATTATACACGCTGCCCGCCGGGGTTTGCAGGAATTTTGGCCACCCTGGCCCAAGCCAAACAGCAACCCTGCCAGCAGGAGAGAGCCAGCCAGGCCACCTCAGTGCTTTCTTATTCCAGCGGCAAGTAGAGGGGGTTTTGTGGTACCAGGCCTGCACCAGGCCTGTCGGACCGGTTTCTCAGAGGGGTGGGCTTGGGGGCCCTCAGGCTTCTTTTTCCTCCTGTTACAGCTCACATTCCTGCACCTCTCTTTGTCCATTGTCAGCCCCAGCCCCCAGAGCCCCCAGACTGGAGCTGGCCAGGGTCTCCATTCTCCTCATGTTTCTCTCTGTTCTTTTACAGGGGCAGCCAGGACCCGAGGGCAGCCCAGGGGCCAAAGGTTACCCTGGCAGGCAGGTGCAGTATATGGCTTCTGGAAGCTCTGTGGCCACAGTGGTGTGAGATGGCCACAGGTGTCCCCAGGCAGAGGGAGGCGATGGGCTGGGGGCCCAGGAGCCACCCCTGCTGAGTGGGCCTGAAGGCAAGGGCTGCCCAGGGAGGGTGGACCACGGAATCCTCTCTTTTGCAGGCAGCAAGACAGGGTTCTCTGACTCTGTGGGGGTGGGGCCCTAGAGGTTCCTCCCACTCAGCCTCCCCCTGAGGGCCTCCTTGTCCCTGTCCTGATTCCTGTCCTGATTCTACGGTGGCAGCTTCAGGGCCCTGAGGAGATAAGCCTCTCCCAGCCGTTGTCAGCAGGTGGAATGTCTCCATATGTCCTTGCCCCTCTCTTTTGTGTTTCAGGGGTTACCTGGACCCGTAGGAGATCCTGGGCCCAAAGGCAGCCGGGTAAGTGGTCCCTGGCCAGTGCTACCCAGGTGGGTCCCAGGTGGACCTCACCTGACCCTCCAGCGGGCTTGGTGGGAGTCCAGGGTGGTAAGGCCTGGGGTGGGGCCCTCCCACCTGAGCACCCCCAGGACAGAGGGGCAGCAGGAGGGCTGGGTATGGAGATTCCTGGAGCCACATGAGCCGGATTGTTCCCAGGCCTGGGCAGTCTGGGCAGCAAAGGCTCTGCTGGGGGTCTGCCACAGCCCAGCTGCAAACAGCCCGGCGTTTGCTTGCTGTGTCCACTGGCTCAGCCCCAGTGACTGGGGAGCCAAAGCCCGGCCACTTGAATCGCCTGTCACTGGGATCTCAGAGGCCTCCCTCCTGTTTGCACGTGAGGGCTGGGGAGACCACTCTTTTTCAGAGGCAAGGTCACTCTTTTTTTAGAAGGTGCATGAATGCTGATGGGGTTTGTGGACCTCTCTATTTTCCAGGCTTCCATAGAGCAAACTCTGGACGGCCCTCGGCCTCAGCTTGCCTATTTTTTCATTTAAAGTGTATTTATATATTTCTTCAAGGAGAAAAGGAGAGAGGGAGAGAGCTAGCCCTGTAAAAGTCTCCATGCCTCAATCCATCCCCAGTGTCACCCCGCCTGGATCATGAGCACGTGTGTGTCCGTGTGTTCAGGCAGGTCCCAGGATGCGAGCCTAGGACCTTTCCTGTATGGTCCAGCTGCACCACCCTGCACCACCACCTCACCCTCAGCTTGCCCATCTTTCCAACGGGAGGGGTGTCCATTCCACCCTAGCATGGCTGTGGGGTTGCCAGAGTTTGAAAGCAAGCTCTGCAGAAGAGGGGCCACAGGGTGGGGTCCCGTGTGGGCTGGGGGAGGTGGACACAGTTCTGGGTGGATTGCATGGGTGTGAATGGAGCTGGGAAGACAAAGAGCTGATCTGGTGTAGTCTCTTCTCCACACAAGGAAATGGAGTGGTGGGCCCCAGTCTGCGGTGTACACCGAGGGAGGAGCTGGGGTGTTCTGGGGCCGGGCTTGCTGCCTCCCAAAGAATGCTCAGCAAGTGGGCCACATCCTCGGTTGGGGCAGGTCGTGGGTAATGTGTGCTCCATTCCTGAGCCAAAGTTATTTATACCCTGGCAGGAGGACGGGGTCAGAATAGCCAGTCTCGGCCCTAATCCCTGGCGCAGACTGGGTGCTGGGAGGGGAGCCTCCAGGCGGTGGGCAAGCAGGCGAGTAGGCAGGTCCAGGATGCGGCCATGAGATGCAGGGCCTGAGGAGGGCCTCTAGCCAGCTGCTCCCATGAGCTGTGGCCTCAGAGGGGCCTTCTAAGTCCAGGGAGACAGGTCTTCTCAGCCTGGCCCCATCTGATCTGCTGGGAAGACGGGATGTGCTCACGACATCTGCGTCTGCTTGCTGGTTGTTGTGCTGACGGCATCTTGAGGCCACATGTGGGAGAGGGCGGCCTGGCCCCAGCTCTCCTGTCCCACAGCTCGCGGGACCCTGGGCAGCCTGGGTGAGCTGGGGCTGCCCCAGCTGCACCCCCAGACCTGCCGCCATCAGCCTCATGTTTATGAATATGGCAAAGCGTAGGCTTTGAAAGAGACTTGCCCTGCCTTGAGACAGCTGTGGGGCTTTGGGCAGGTCACTGGGCCTCTCTGAGGCCATTTCCTCACCTGTCAGTCTGGGAGCTAAGCCCCAGTTGGAAGGCTCAGTACATGTCACTCACTAAGACAATGGATGTTAAAGCGCTGGACACCCGGGAGGAGGATGGTCCGTGCTCTTGGCCTTCCAGGGAGGCAGAGATGGTTGAGAGCCTGTGTTGGTTGCTTGTTGGTGGGAGGCAGTATAGCAGAGTGCCTGGGATTCAGACCACTTAAATGCAAAGGCCAGTTCTACCAGCTGTGTGACCCTCAACTAGTCACTCCACCTCTCTGGGCTTCCATGTTCTCACCTCTTCAGGAGGCTGCCTGATCGTCCCTATTCCTAGGGCTACAGTGAGGATGAAATGAATGCTTTCATACATGCAAAGCGCTGAGAGCTGCGTCTCACACGTGGTTTATGCTCAGTAAGCATTAGCTTCTGTTATCGTTATCGTTATTATTAAATCATTCCACAAACATCTGGAGAGTACAGTAGAGTGGAAGCCCTGGGCCAGGTCCCCGCCCTGGAGAAGTTCCCAGCTACTGAGGACATGAAACCCGGACACAGACCACGAAGTCGCAGGGGAGTGCGGAGGGCGTGGGAGGTACTGCGGATGGAGGTGCGCTTATGGCGCTGGGCTTGGAGATGGCGTCTGGGGGAGCGCCGGGATCCTTGCTAGAGGAGAGGGTGTGTGAGCTGGGCTGGAAGGGCTTGGCCCTGCAGTTGTGAGGCGTGGGAAGGGCACGCTCGTGGCGGGGGCATGAGAATAAAGGCTGGAGGCAGGCAATCAAGTGCGTTCTAGGGTAGAGCCCAAGAACGTGAGTCAGCAGGACTTCAGTGACCCTTGGGCTGCTTAGGAGTTTTCTGAGGGGACCCCAGCTCTATCGCTGACAGTCGTGTTGCTTAGCTGCCAGAACTCCAGTTTCCTTGTCGGTCCTGTGGCGACCGATCTGCAGGGTCCCCTGTAGGGTGTCATGCAGCAGCCCGGCGTACCTGGCAGGTTGCAGCAGGCCGTGGCAGTAACTGGCGGTGCTCAGGCGGCTGGCATGGACGTGAGTCCCACATCTGGGACCCAGTGTAGGAGGAGGCATGGCGGGAGCCATGGTGCCCACGAGCAGTCCTGGGATGGGCAGCGTATGTGCCAGGCTAGCAGCTAACCCAGCCCAGAGCTTCCTTCCGCAGATCCGGAGCCCCGGCCGGGGCGGGCCTCCGTGGTGAGCGCCGCGCCCTTCCCTGGCGTGAGGGTATGTGCCTTTGGACTACATCGTGGGAGCCAGCACCATGCAGTCCATGGGCATATACACTTGCCTCAAGGCCTCTGTCGTCGAGGAGCCACAGCCGCCGCCACCATGCCAGCGAGCAAGAGGAGCTCCGCGGGGGGTGGCTGTGAAGGGTGGGCTGTGACGGGCCGGCCACCTGTGCCCCAGCGCGCTGCCTCTCTGACACTCTCATCTGCTCTTTCCTAGGGTTACATTGGTCTCCCAGGGCTCTTCGGCTTGCCAGGGGCCGACGGAGAGCGAGTGAGTATGCGTCTGTGGTCACCCGCCCCTCCACCCACCCCTCTGCCCCACCAAAGCAGAACCTGCCAGGCATCTGCCTGGAGAAGTCATGGCATCCCTCCTGGGAGAGGTGCCCTTGGTTGAGTAGGAGTCTGCTTAGGGAACAAATCAAGGCAGATGTATCCTAGGCCTAGGGAGCAAGTGCAAAGTCAGGGCTGTATGACAACCTGGCACGTGGGACAGTGACACGGTGCAAGCACTGAATGAGAAGAGAGAGTGGTGGGGAATGAGGCTGGGGAGGTTGTACAGGCACTCGGGACCAAGGTTAGGAAAGAGATTTCATTCTGAGGGCATGGGGAGCCTCTCGGGCTTTCAGCAAATAGTAAACAGTCCCACTTTATATTCTAGATCAGGGGTCTGTGACCTCTGACCGGGGGGCCAAAATTCAGCCAGGCAGCTGTTTTTGCAAATAAAGTTTTATTGAACACGGCCATGCTCACTATTTACCTATTCCCAAGGCTGCCTTCCCATCTTAGTAACGCTGAACACTTGTGACAGAGGCTGATGGGACCCAAGGAGCCAAAAATATGTCCTCTGCCCACCTCTTTCAGACAGAACCACCTGTCTCCCTGAGGGGGATCCGGGGGGGTCTAGGCGGCAGCTTTTGCGGCAGTCCCAGGATGAGACGGTGTGGCTGCACGGGGTGGAGTGCTGAGGATGAGGGACAGGCGAGACTTGGGTGGGCCCTGTGATCCCTGAAGGGGTATAGCAGCTCTCTAGGGAAGGTGGAGGCTGGCTTAGGGGCTGGCAGGGGCGCTGAGATTTCTTCAGATGCTCCATCTTTCCAGCCCAAGCATTGAAGTCCAGGGAGTCCCAGATGGGTCAGGAACTGCCCAGAGTCCAGGCCTGGCCTCGATGCCCATTAGAAGTCCCTGAGCTGGGAGCCTCCAGACCTGCCTGCCTGTCCCCAGGAGCTCAGTTGTAACCTTAGTGATAGGACGAGTAGAGAACCTTAGGAAGGTGGGAGGAAGAGCAGTTAGTGAGTGTCTGCTGACTACCAGGAGCCCTGGGCACCGTCCTTCAGGTTTGCCCGAGTTTAGGGCCATGCAGACCCTGACCCTGTGGAGTACAAGGGCTGTTCATTTGCTGTGCGTGTTGCCGGCACCACCGTCTTCAGGGTCATATATCCCAGGCCCTCTGTGGCGTCCTCCTGTGGGTGGCTCTGGGGCTGGTGTGGGCACCCCTGGCTGTAGCCTACTGGAGTCCGTCCTGACCTCTTTCCTGTCTCTCCCCCTACAGGGCCTGCCCGGCATTCCTGGCAAGAGGGGCAAGATGGGTAGGCCGGTAAAGATTTTCCGTGTCTATTACGCAGACTCTATGGGTGACCCTGACCTCCCACTGGCCACACTACCCTACCCACGTGTGGCCTGGCACTTTCCGCTTCTCTTGCCAGGCCATTGCTCTGCTTTGAGTGTGTGCCTGGCCCTGGGGCCATCTGGGCTGTGTGTCCCACTGCCAGGATGCTGAATGGCTGCTGCCAGGCTGGGGCTGGGGCTCTTGCATGCTCTGGGACAAGACCCCTCTGTCACTCACTCCTCGGTGAGCTCTGTGTCTGAGTAACTCCTGTCCGGAGTGCCTGTGTCCTGCTCTGGCCACAGGACTCCCACCAGGCCAGGTGACAGACAAGCTCAGTCTTGAATGCTCAGTCACCACGTTTCTTTTGTGTCACCCGGCTCCACCCAGTTTTGCTCATGCACACATGAGGCCAGAGGATAATGGGGTGTGGGCAGGCCCCCGGCAGGCAAGAGCCCAAGGGGCGCTCAGGGGTGACCCCCAGTCTACCAACTTTGTGTCTCACTTGTGTGGTAGGAAGTCCTTTTTGTCCTTTGGGCATCTGCAGGGCATGAAGCAAAAACTAAGGCGCAGAGAGATTCATTTGCCCCAGGTTTCACGAACAGAGCCAGGGTCCCAGCTCAGCCTCTGACCTCAGTGCTAGCTCCAGGCAAGCCTGGCGTCTTTAGTTGGTGGTGAGGTTCTGAAAATAGGTTCCCGAGAATCTTTGCCTAGGAGGGATGTCACTCATTCCAGTTACCCCACATTCCTGGAAGGAAAGTTCTCATCCCAATTATTCCTGGGAGGGGAAACTGAGGCTCCGAGAAGCAGAGGAGTCCCTTGTCCAAGGTCCATTGGCCAGACTGAGCTGACTGGGGACATCCTGAAGCGTCTTTCAGGCCCAATGGGTTAATCCCTGGACCGGGAGCCATGCAGCCCCAAGTCGGGCCTTGCATTGCAGGGGTGGATGGAACAGGGGCTACCGGGGAGGCTAGAGCCTCAGAGATGGCAGAAAGGGAGCCAGGAGCACTACTGGGCACTCAGGAGGGTGGCCCTGATTCTGTGACTTGGGGCCGTGGTACCAGCTGCCGTGAGCTGCACCGGGCCCTCTGCACTGAGTGGAGCATGCGGACCAGAGAAAGATCCAGGTCCTGGCCTTGAGGAGCTGGCTCAGAGGGTCCCCACCCTCAGACCCAGATCTCTTTGTGGTCCGACAGCACTCTGCACTCAGTTCTGAGTCCTGACACCCAGCCGTGGGCCAGGAGCAGCACCCAAAGCCCCTGCTTTGGGGCAAGGTGGGCTCGGTTGGCACCCAGCAGGGAGATTCACTCATTGAGTGAGAAGCTATCTAGGGCCGACCACAGACCAACCCCTCTGCAATAAATAGACAAAGCGCCAACTCTCATGGGGAGACAGACGCACAGACAATCATGGCATGGGAGTCTGCAAAGATGAGTGACAGTGCCCAATGCTGAGAGAAAGCGGGCTGCAGGGCAGTGAGGGCTCAGAGGCTGAGCTGCTGGGTCAGTGTGTCCCGGAAGTCCTTCTCACTGTGTGAGAAATTGGAATGAGGTGAGGATGGGGACTTTCTAAGGAGGAGCATTCCAGAATGAGGCAGCAGCAGGTACACAGGCCCTGGGGCAGGAACATGGTTGGGTCAAACTTCCTGAACTACAGGTGTCTCCTCTGAGAATCGGGGACACAGTGTCTGGCTCATGGGCCGTTGTGTTTGTCACATAGTAAGTGCTCAATCACTAGGAGCAGTCATTATTCCCTCAGTCATTGGGTGGCTGAGGGGCTGTCTGCCTTTTGTGACTTTGGGCATGGCTTCCCCTCTGGGTCTGGCTTCCCGCAGTTGAAGTGGCAGGGAGGGGACAGTTGACCATCAGATAATCTCAGCTGGGCCCTGCATCAGCACCCAGGCTCACCTCCAGAGCCACCCTTGAGGGGTTTGCCTACTATCCACCTTGGGGGCCTCATTGAGGCCAGGCCTTGCCACCCTGCGGGTGAGGTGATCGAGGCCCGGAGAGGTGAATGCCTGGGCCAAGCCCACATGACTGCCGTGATTCAGAGCTGGGTTAGAACCCACAGCCAGAGCTTTCGACTCCCAGCCCAGAGTGCAGCTGTTGGGAGCCTTGGTTCTGAGTCTCCGGAGCATGGAGGAGGCGAGACCCGTGAAGCCCTGGGTGTGTCGTGGCTTCTCCAAACTGACACAACGAGGAATACCAACAGGGCCTCTGCCTCGCTTGTCCTCCTCAACCTCCTCCTCCATGTCCCGTTCCCTCCTCTTCCAGCCGCTCTGTCATCCCTGTTCTCCCTGCTGTGGGCGCGTGTGTATTTTTAAGCTACAGATCATGCTGCTCACAGCCAAGAAGCCAGCGCCCTGCCTGAGGTCCCCATCTGGGGGCCGTGCTCTCATTGCTCATCAGAAAAACTTTACTGAGCACCTACTATGTGCCAAGATCTCTGTGCCATGGAGCTTTAATTCTGAGGGTGGAGACCATCAACCGGCAGGATAAATAACCCAAAGAAAGAAGGACCGTGAAGGGAGCCGCACGTGTGAGGCCCTCTGGGCGTGTGGTATTTGAGCCAGACGTGGTTCTCCCAGGGGGCTCTGGATTGGTCGTCCTATTTTCTAGGGGGGGAAACCGAGGCTTAGACTGTCAGGCCTTCCGAGGTCTCGCTTGAATCCTCCTAGCTAGCAGCTCCTCGCTGCTTCCTGGCTCTTTGCCTTTAGCTTCTTAAGAGTCAGCCCTGCCCTCTCTGTCGGGGCATTCCCTGGCCCTGGGGTGTCAGTGTGGGTGGAAGACATGCCCTATGCCCATGCAATGCCCTTGAGAGTCGTGAAAATGCCCTGGTCTGTGGTCCAGCCTCGCGGCCGGCGAGTCAGCAAGGTCTGCTCAGGCATGATTTCTGTGCTTGTAACAGGACCCCCGTGGGCTGAGCCTCTAGGTGTCACCCCTGCCTCTACCAGGGCTCTGAGCCTGTCATGTCCTCTAGCACCATACTCCTCAAGGCGTCTTCAGGGCCATCCCTCTGTGGCCAGTGCTCCCAGCCCCTTGATCAGTCTGGTGGAGTCGGGGTTTCCTTTGTAAATGGTTTTCCTTCTCGTCCACGTTTTGAGCCAGGTACTTCCTAACTGCTCATTAATGAGACAAGAGGCGGTGTCAGGAGAATGGGCTGACCGCCCGTTTCTGCTGGGGCCGGTGATGATTTTGCCGTAGTCAGTCTTTCCCCAGCAGGCGAATCCTCGGGCCCATGCTCACAGCCTCCCTGCGCCCAGCTGGGAAGGAGGGAGTATGAGAATCTTTGGCTGCAGAGAGCCGAGGCAGTGACTGTGAGGTCAAAGTCCATCAGGGCTGCAGGGGCCTTGGCAATGGCCTGGCCTAATCTCTTTATCAGACAGAGGAGCAGACATAGCCAGAGAGGACAAGCAACTTGCCCAAGGTCACATAGCCAGTCAGGGTCGGAACTCGAACCCAGGACCCTTGCTAGTACAAGGTGCTCTCCAGGTCACCGTCTCTTCTCTCTGCTCACATCTGCAAGCTCCAAAGCAAAGCTTAGTCTTTGCCCTTGTCCCCTCCTCATGTTCCCTGCTAGAAAGAGAATGGGTTCTTTTCTGTGGAGGGGTCCGGGTATGAGATGTGACCCACTTGGCTGGAGCGGAAGGGTTTCTCCCGACCTGCTCTGCTCGGTTTGGGCACAGCTCAGAGTCACACACAGCAGGAGGCCAAGCCAAGCCTCCCAGCCCAGGGTCTGCCGCAGGGATGGAGGGTGCAGCTGCAAGCCCGCTTGTCTGTGCGCTCTGGGAGCAGGCCAGGCTGGCCGTCACTCACAGCTTCTCACAGCTCCAGCCAGCCTGCCAAGGCTGGACTTATGCGGTGAGTCAGGAGGGGAATCTCGAGCTGAGAGTAGGACCAGGCCTGGGCCCCACTACCTCTGAGTGAGGCTCAGGGAAGGCTAGGACTTGCCCAAGGCCACACGGCTGCCTGGGGCAGGACCAGGCTTCTAGCGGGGTGCATTTGGCTTCAAGCTCAGGGCTCTTCCCAGTTCTCCGGCCATGGGAACCAAGTGATGGACAATTCGCATTTCCAAGTGGGGAAGTGGAGGCCACCCAGCTGTGGTGATGCCGTGAGCTGGAGGTAGGTCTCTGGTGTCCCTGAAATGCCCTGGGCTGTCGGTGCCCCTGGAATCCTGTTGAAAACTCTGGTCATCCCTGCCCTCCTTGTTCCCCACAGGGGTCCTGTTACGAGCACAGAAATCATGCCGATGCATGATGACTTTTCTTAGATGGGTTTTCTAGTGGATTCCAAGAGACAGAGTGAAAACATGGTCGGCATCATGACAAAAGGGTGTGAGAGGACCTCAACACGAGGGGTCTCTCTGCATGAGCAAACTTTGGGTGCACTCACCTTCTAGAAGGGAATACAACTGTTTCACGTGCAGGAAGAAGAATGCATATTAAACTTGTGCGGGAACTGCAGACTTTGCAGAGTACACTTCCTGTCGAGAGGTCCCTAGAGTACTGTACTTCCTCCTGGAGCATTCCTGGACATTGCCCCTGCTGGCAGACCCTGTAGTGGAGTGGTGGCACACTGGAGCTTGCTAAGGGCTGGTTATGAGCACCTCACCCACCAGGAGCTGAGCGTGAGCGGCCTTGGCGGACATCTTGTTCTGAGTGTTCTATAGCTCACCCTCTATACCCCAGGCAGTAGGGGTAACCCTGCCTGGAGATGGGGGAGTGGATGAGATGCCTTCAGAGGTCTCCACAGCCCCGCAGCCTTCCATGGACGTGGTGACTAGGCTGTCCCTGTCATTGCTGCTTCTCTGAGTTTCTGGGGTCAAGAGAGAACATGGAGTTTTGTCCCTAGCCTTGTGGTCTCTCCTCCTGGGCCTTGTTTTGCTCTGAGTACGAGGCGTTCAGTTCCCCAGAGGGGCCCGACCTGGGGAAGTGGAGAAACCACGTGACCAGGGCCCTGGCAGGGTGCCGAGCTCATTCCTTGGACCTGGGGCCAGCCCGCTGCAGCCAGGAGCCTGGGCCTGCGGAGGAGGGTCCCTGCTACGGGCTGGCTGGGCGTGTAGCCATGTGGTAGCCAGACAGGGGAAGCAGACTGGGAGAGGTGGCGGCCACGTGTCCTGCATGGCGGCCGCTGCTGAGAACCAGGGGCCCAGTGTTAGGGGCTCTGGGCTGAGGCTGGAAGTGGTGGAGGGATGAGGCAAGCAGGTGGGTGAAGGGGCCTTGGGCATGTCCTGGGCCGCTGCCTCCCCATTGGTGCCATGAGGTGCTGGGGTCAGGGACATCTCCAGCACTTCTAAAACCCCAGCTTTCCCCCAACCATTGTGCTCTTACCTGCAAAGCCTAGTTTCCTCAAGGTCACCCTCGTGACCCCTCTGCAGGAAGAGAGACTGGGGATGGGGACGGGATGGGCACCGGGGGTCACCCCGCATGCCCCAGCAGAGCCAGTCCCTGGCGTCAGTGATGCTGTGCCTTTCCATGCATTGGCTTGGGGGGTGCGCAGGTTTGCTGGGACCTATACTCCACGTCCAGTCGGAGGACAGAGAATAGGCTCTGGAGTCAGGTGACCTGGACTCAAATCCCAGCTCTGCTATCCCACGGCTGTGTGACTTCATACAAGTCTCCTGCCCTCTCTGCATCTTCATCTCTGCCCTTTCTTCATGTCAAAAAGGGGGCCAATCATAGGACCTGTCTCAGGGACCCTTGGGAGGTCCCGCCATGGGCGTTTGCTGTTCCGTTGCCCTGCTGTACCGCCATCGTCACCCACTGGCTGTTCTCAGGCTGCTTTTTGTCTGTAGAAGTGATTCCCTTTGAGATTTTGTCTCTCAGTTTTGTGACAGCCTCTCCCTCGCCTGTACCTTGGAGACGTGCCTTCGTGGTGCCGCCGCTTGCGTGTGCCAGTGAGGGCTCAGTCATGCGACGTCTGCTCATCCTCACCGTACTCGCCAGGGCCTAGGCTACAACTGAGGCTCAGGGATGCCCAGGCTGGGGACCAGGACTAGCACAGAGGAAGCTGGCCTGGCATCTGAGTCAGAGCTGAGTCCTTGAGCCAGCTGGAGCAGCCTTAGAATGCGACCCATGCGTCTGAGACCTGCCCGGTGGGTGTGAGTATGTCAGGCATCGCAGTCAGGATGGGAATCTGAGGTTGGGGGTGCTGTCAGCGTCTCCATCTGCCCCAGGTTAGGTGACATGCCTGTGCTTAGCAGAAGAATCACCTTCCTTCCAGACCTTGTCTAGGGGCTGGGCCAGGCTGAAAGGGTCCTTCGAGACTACCCCTCCCCGCCCAACCTGAGCAGGACAGAGTGGGAGTGAGATGAAGGCCTGCCCGAGGACGCACAGGCAGCTGGAGGAGAGCCAGGGCTAAGTTTGACTCTGGACAAGCAGGGACACTCAGGTCCTGCCCCTCAAGGGGACCAGACCTGCCTGTGGAGTTGGCCAGGTGCCCACTGGGCCAGTCTGCCACTTGTCCCCTCCTCTTCTGCCAGCCCCTGGACCCCAACTTCCATGGGCCAGGGGTGATAGAAGGTGCCCTTGCCACAGCCCACCTGACTGAGGTCTGCTGTCCCAGGAGGTGAGAGGGTTCTCCCTGACAGAATGACTAAGAGGAGTTGGGTTGGGGTGAGGCTGAATGCACAGGGGAGACCCCAAGCGTGTAGGGAGAGAGAGCTTGGCGTGACCTGGAGATGGGCCTGTGTACGTGCATGTATGAATGCATGCACATACACGTGCGCACACGCTCCTCTGACGCCCTCTGCAAGAGGCTAGACACACGTTCCAGCGCCTTCTGCACAGCTCGTAGCAACGTGACGGAGTCCAGAGGGGTGGGACCCGGGCTTGGCTCTGCCATATATTCACTTTATGACCCTGACCAAATGATGTTTCCTCTCTGAGCCTCGGTTTCCCTGTATGTTAAATGTGGCCAGGAACCTTTTCCTCAAGGGTGGATGTCAAGCTCAAGTGACGTTTTCCGTGCAAGGCGAGCAGCATGGTGGGAGTGTCATTCCTGGGTCCTCATGTCCTCCTTTTGGTATTGGATTGAGCCACTCCTCCTCTGTGAATGTCACCTTTCTGATCCAAGAGGGCTTCCTGACAGAGGAGGGCTTTGAAGGGAGAGGGGTTGCGAGCAAGACCAAGCTGAAGACCTGGAGGTGAACAGATCTCGAGGTTTCTTTGTGTCTTCGTCCTTCTTTTTGAGTTTTGTTTTAAGGCTTGGTCTTTTGGGTTTAAGCTACTCACTGGATTCCCAAGGAGGATTAGAAGCCAAAAACATGATTATCTGCCGTGAGGAATCTTCACTGTTTGAACAGCTCAGACATTCTCTGGTCAGGGAAACACGTGCTTTGTTTTTTATTAAATTTCTCTGGAAAAACAATGATTTGAATTCAAGAAGGGGAGGAGGACAGGTTTCCCCCAACTCTAGCTTTCTTTTGAAGTAGGAATGGAGCCCTGCCCCAGCCCCATGGCTGATGTTTTTCCAGCTGTCTGTCTCCCCAGGGAGCCTGTGGTGGCCTCCAGAGTGGGGTCAGGCAGGGGGCAAGGGGACCAGACCTGCCTGGGCCGGGAGTCTCAGTTCTTGGGGCTGCTAGAACTCACCTGTGGAGGCGGGGCTGCTGTTCCCTAGCGCTGTGACCTTGTGCGACCTTGCATGCCCTTGCCCTCTCACAGCCTCACTGAGTTATTGATAAAATGGGGGGTCGTGATACCACACGGTGGCTTTCGAAGAGCATGTCATCATCAGAGGTCTGAGCTGGAAAACGCTACACAGGCCTTCCCCTTTGACCAATGGGAAAACCAACGTCCGCAGGGGAAAATGATGCTCTTCAAACCCTCAGTGACCAGTCTAGGCCCAGACCCCCTTCACACCCAGTTCACCTCCTTCCTACCCCGTAGGGACCAAGTCCCAGATGAGGGGGTGGCGTTTGCATGCTGGGGACCTGAGGACCTTTTCCTGCCTTTCACAGTAGCCTGTCTCTGAGAAGTTGTTTTTTTTTTGTTGTTATGTTTTGTTTTGTTTTGGGGGGGGCGGGGTGGGGGCAGGCATATTCGTTGATGGAAGGGGTGACTCCTAACCCCTCTGCCTACCCAGAACCAGGGAGTTAGACTGCTTGGGCATGGTTCTGTGTGCCCCTGGGGTCTGATGAAAGCTATCCTGCAGGTCTAAACACTGACCTAGCGATGTCTCTTCTCTCTCGTGCCCTCAGGGGTTTCCTGGAGACTTTGGGGAGAGAGGCCCTCCAGGACTGGACGGAAGCCCCGTAAGTACTTCAAGGCTTCGAGAAGAGGAAAGATATTTAGAGTGAGAGCATAGCGGCTTTTAGGAGCTCAAGCTTTGGGGTCAGACAGACCTGGGATCACATCCCAGACCTGTGACCTGCTAGCAGGGTGTCCTTGGACAAATGACGTGGCCTCTCTGAACTCTAGGCTCCTGTCTTCTCTGATGCTCCGTGACAGCCTCCCCAGGGGAGTCCCTAGCTCACTGAACCCCTGGTCCCGGAGCCTCATTGCACCCAGTCCCCAGGATGTAGGGAAGTTTAAGGGTCCGTCCGCCCCCACTGGAGAGGGCCCAGCTGCCGCCATGTCACAGAGCAGCAGGGATGTTTATGGCCGCAGAGGTCCGGGAAAGCCAGCGGTTTGCAGGCCTGGTTTGCAGAGAAGAGCTGCGATCCAGAGGAATCTCTGCTCCGGCTGTGTTTATAGAGTTTGTAAATAACCAGGGCCCTGGGCCCTGTCCCATTGAGAAGCCAGGTCAGCCTGCCCTGAGCTGAGGCTGCCGTTCTCTTTCTGTCTCAGGCCTCATTCTGGGGGTGCAGACCACGTTCAGGCTTTTGTCTGGTCACGTTCAGACCCCTGTCCTGGTCTCCCTCTCCTGGGAGGAGGCTAGGGTTTCCTGCCTGAGTAGCAGAGGTGGCCGCTGGACCTGTGAGCAGCACCCGATTATGTGATCATGTGCTAAGTATGTTCCACAAATGTGTTCTGAGAACCGACCCTGCCAGGGTACATCTTGACCTCAGAGCCAGACAGACCTAGGCTTGAATCCTGCTGACCACCCGCCAGGCGTGAGCTTGGACAACTCAGTTCCCCTCTCTGCATCTCAGTTTCCTCAGCTATAAATCAAGGAAGCAGAATGCCAGTCTCACACCAGCCAGTGGTGTGATGGTTAAAGCAGCTGGATCTCACATAGCTGACTGCGTGGTTTGAGTCCCGGGCCCGGTGGCTTGAAACATACACTGCGCATATGTGTGTGCATGCCCAAAATCTCGACAGGAGAGAGACAGAGGAGAAGGGATGCTGCGTGACCATTCCCCATGGGAGTACTTTGTCACCTTCTCTTTCTCTGTCTCTCTCCAGTGAGCACACGTGCCCTCTGGCAGAGATAACTAAGTAAATAAATACAGAATGCCCATCTCAGGGTGCTGCCAAGAGAGCGCCCCGAGGGCAGGGAGCTGTTCCACCCACCACAATAAAACACTAGGTAATCACGGGGGCACGGTCCCTGCCCTGGAGGAGGTCACTGCTGTTCCCCTCCCCCTTCACACGAGATACAGGGAGAGGAGTGGGATCAGAAGCCCAGGTGCCACTGAGAAGGGGGCGAGGAGCAGGGGAGACTCCTGGGATGCTGACATTGGAACTGGGTGAGGAAAGAGATGCGGGGACATTGCAGGTGGAGATCCAAGCCTTTCCATCAATATATATCACTTACTGGGTTATGCGGTATCATTCTAGAAAGTTCCTCAGGGAGGGGCAGGGATGTCGTTATCACGGCCTAGAGGAGCAGGATGAGGACCTGAGGTCCCGTCTTAGCTCTGCTAGCACAGTGCTCAGTGACCTTGGGCAACTCACTTCCCTTCTCTGAGCCTTGGTGGCCTCACTTTATTTATTTAATTATTTTTTTAAAGAGGCTTTTGTCATAGGGCACTTGTGCTTACTAGAGAGGCAGAGACAGACAGAGAGAGAAAGTGAGAAATCACCCCCAGGGGGATGGCCACGCAGCAATCCCTTCTCCATTCTCCTCTCGCAGTTTTGGGCACACACGAACACGCACCCAGCATGAATTTTAAGCTGCCGGGTCCAGGACTTGAATTATGGTCGACTACCATGGGAGTCTGGTGACATAGCCATTACACCTTATGCTGGTCCCGGTGTCCTCATTTTAAAGCCAAGGACTTGGTGTACAGTGACGACCTTCCATCCGGGCAAGCTCAGTATTGCGCTAGGGAAGGAGACCACCCCGGGGTGTGAGCGACTCTCATTGCTAACCACAGTTCCTAGCGCCCCATCCTTATTCTCGTCTTCCCATTTGCACTTGGCTCTCACCCTTCCACCTGTCCTTTCCGGTGTGAGCAATGGAAGATCCATTTTTAGAGATGAGACAGCCAAGGCTTTGGGGGCACATCACACACAGCCCCGTCTCCTGGCACCCTGGCAAGGACTCTTTCCAGAGTCTCGAGGGCCCTGGAAGGAGGGCCCCTGAGAGTGTGGAGGGCTGAGGAGGGTTCTCCAAGAGCCCCCCACCTCCCAGATGGAGGAAGTGAGGGAGGCTGGCTTGGTAGCTCTCAGCTTGGAGCTGTTATTTCCTTGCTCCTGACCTTGGGAAAATAGCCTCTCAAGCCTCAGTTTCCCCCTCTGGAAAGTGAGAGTGAGATGCCTGGCACCCTGGGCATTTCATCACCACCAACATTCTGCCCATTCACGCATACTTAGAATTGGAACCTACTGGATTTCGAAGTCCAACCTCCCCATTTTACAGACGCGGAAAGCCCATGGCAGAGGGGGGAGGGTCTTGTCCACACTCCAGGCCACACTCAGGCTCAGGAGAGTCACTGCAGCTTGTGATCAGGAGGAAGGAGTGGCCAGTTCCAAAAGATCCTGTCAGGCCCACGTGGAGGATGGCATGGAGGGAGGGGCCCCGAAGGGAGACACGGCGAGTAACCACCTCGGTCTTCTGTTTGCAGGGAGAACTGGGCCTGCCAGGTCCCCCAGGAGTCCCGGGCCTCATTGTAAGTACACAGATGCCGGGAGGTGGGGTGGGGAGGTGGGGGAGAAGTGTGGGAAGCAAAAGGCAGGCCCTGGAGAAGAGGTTGCCAAGGCAACCTTTTTTATAAACCCCAGGAGTGGCTAGGGGAGCAGGGCAGACCACCCTGGGCAGGGGACTGAGAGGAAAGCCCTACTGCAGGGCCTCAGGTGGGTCACTGCCTTCTGGGAGCCTGTTTCCTCATTGGTTGAATGGGGATGAAAGCGCGGAGCTTGAGACCGCCAACATACTTTCACGCCTGCTGCCGTTCACTGCCCTGCCAGGACAGTTGGGCGGCTGGTGGCGTGCCTGCGTGACAGATGAGACGCTTCAGGTCCAGCCGGCACAGCAGCTGCGGCCCTGGACTGCTTTGGGCAATCGTCTTCACTCTTTTCTTCAAGCACTGACTTGGGAGCCAGATTTCCTGGATTCAAGTCACACCTCTGCCATATCCTGGCTGTGTGACCTGGCCCAAGTCGCTTAAAGTCTCTGAACGTCAGCTGCCTTATCTGTAGAATGGAGATGACAGTGGAATCCTTTTGGAGTGGTTGTGAGGATTACATGAGGCATCGCATGTCATCCCTGACATAGGATCTGCCTCTCAGTAAGTGCTCAGTTAGTGGGAAATACTATCACATTAATTACTGCCATCACCTCCTGAAATGCCCAGGTCTGAGAGAGGCCTGCACATGGGTGGATGGGAGGCAGTCTCACCTCTGACTCCATCCAGGCTGGCTAGGCCTTGCAGAGTGGCTCTGTTAGCCAAAAACAGGGCCCTTCAGGGGCTGGGACCCAGGGGCTGGTGATGAGGGCTGTCCTAGAAGAGACTCCTGGGGTTACAGCCTCGCTCTACGAGGACATAACTAAATTTACTCAGGACTGCATTGAATTACAACACTGAGTAAATTTCTTGTGCCTCAATTTCTTCACCTATAAAATGGGGATAATATTAGTACCTATTTTGGTGGATTTTTTTTTTTTTAGAGGTTTTTGCTATAGGGCGCATGCATTCGCCAGAAAGAGAGACAGAAAGTGAGAAATCACCCCCCAGGGGGGATGACCACGCTGCAATTCCTTCTCTTCCTTTCTCCTCTCGGGATCTTGGGCACATACGCACACGTACCTGGCATGAGTTTAAGCTACCAGGTTCGGGATTCGAACTGCGGTGTACTACATGGGAGTCCAGCGACATAGCCATTACACTAACTGCTGGTCCCTTCTTATTTTGGTGGATTGTTTATGGGATTAAATAAACTTACACATATGAAATGTCCACTACCTAGTAATGCTTAAGAAGAATCTGTTACAATAATGGCTATTGTTATTGTATTACACACACAAATAGTTATGCCTGGCAGCTGATGTCTGCATTGCTGAACTGAGAAAGATGTCAAGTCGCATGGAGCTCAGTGGGAGAAGGTGCTGTAATTGTTTAGTGATGTCTGCCTTGGTGGGAGATGGAAGCAGTGTCAATGAGTGAGTCACACACTTGTCATCCCTGATGTCCATTCAACAGAACTTTGCCGGGCACCTTTTTTTGGCACAAGACACTGACCTAGATGCTTTGGAAAACACAATGTCTGCCATGAGAGTTAGAGAACTCTCTAGAAGTCTTCTAGTCCAACCTTTTCTGAGTCCAGCAGGAATCCCTTCTGGAGCATCTTGGTCATATGGTCGTTAAACTCCAACTTGAACACCTCTGGTGTTAAGAAACTCCCTCCCTCTCTGGGAGCCCAGTCCCTTTTAACAGAGCTGTCGTTGTTCAGTGTTTTCCTTTCTATCCAGCCCAAGACGTCCTCACTGTCCCTGGCAGAGGCGGTTCAAAGGCTACAGATTGTCGTCTGTTTTTCCTACGAATCCTTCTTCAGGATGAACCATCCCAGTCCCCAAAGCTTTTCCAAAGGGATGTTTACATATCCTGGCTGTCATCTTGGCATATGTTCCTATTTGTCATTGTCCCAGTGTCCGCCAGGGACACTGTCCCAGTGTCTCTCGAGGGGCAAGGATGTTGCTTAGCTGTATAAATGCAGATTTGGAGACCAAGACTTTGCCACACGGTCTCTGCCCTCCTGGTTCTTTACCCAGCTCCTCCACCTCGGCTCTCCTCCGCTCTTCATAGTGAGGGTTGCCAGATAAAACATAAGCCGCCCAGCTAAAGCTGAATGTCAGATTTCATATTTAGAACACATTTATGTGAACACACCACTCGTTGTTTATCCGACATTCGAATTTAACTGGGCATCCTGTTTTTTTTTATGTCTCCAGTCTGGCAGTAGGAGTCTCTTAAGAGACTCCTATTTAGTAGATGGGGAAACTGAGGCCTTTGGTCGAGGTTACACCAGCCTCATTTCAGCCTCATTTCCCCCATTTTTTGATTCTCTTTGCTTTCAAAGTAAAGTTCTCTTTTTCCTTGTGCCTGGGGTTTGAGGGCTGGGTCTGAACCTATCGGGTACCACTGTTCCCTACACAAGCGCCTCCTCCCATCTTGGATTTGGGGAAACAACAGCTTCTGTGCTTGGGGCAAATTTTGCACCCCCCCCCACCCCATACACGCACACACACACAGAGTTGAAATAGGAAAGAATTTTCTACCCGAGAGTTAAAGAGGAAGAGGGATCATGAGTCACCTATGGTTTTCCAGAGGATGTGGGTTTTTAGCTGAGCAAATGGGAATTCCACGTATTGATGACCACTTTAATGGAGATTCAGATGTATTCAATGCCTTCTGTCTAGTCCACTGGAGCAATTTGCATGCAGGCTTAGCGGAAGCTTCCCTGTCCCCCCCCCCCCCCCCTCCCCCGGGTCCTTGCAGTCAGAGGAAGGGCGGGAGAGGACAGACTAACATTTATTGAGCGTCTGTCTGCTCCCGGTGCACTTGACGTGCCGTGGAAGCCTTGCGATGCCCGAGGTCACCAGCCGGGGAGCGGATATGTCGGTCTGTAACCCAGGGCTGCGTGTCCCCCATCCCAACAAGCCGCTGGTGGCTCCCTGCAGCCTTGGAGGTTAGAGTGCTTTAAGCAGCCCCCTTTGAGCAATCGAAACCCTTTGGCTGGCCCTCAAGAAAACTGTGCCTGATTCCAGAATCTGCTTAACAAAGACGATTTCTGTCTTTTTTTATTCAGAGTGACAGAGGGAATTTGGGCTCCTCTGTTTAATGAGATCCAAAGAACACATGACCTGGCCAGAAACCCAGCCAGTAGTCCACCATAGTGCATTCTGTCCCCACCATGTGTATTTCCTCGTCTACAAAGTGAGGTCAGCCGCCAGCCCTCGTGTGCCGAACCCTGTGCTAAATGTCTTACTGTCACGACAGCCCTCTGCAGGGATCCTGTTTTATAAAACCGAGGCTCAGGGGACATAACGCACCTGGCCACGATCATGCAGCTGGTCACCTGATCGGTGCCTGTCTCTGCCACTCATGCCCGTGACCACTGCTCCACGCTGAGGCTCTGTAAGCCTTCCGAGGCAGCAGGTGCCTGATGGCACAGACGGAGCAGTGCCAGGGACCGTTCTGGCGTGAGGGAGATGCTTACAAAGACTGCATGGAGTCAAGGCTGGCCACTGCCCTCCGTCTCCTTCCGAACTTGCTGACCCTCTGTTGGGGTTTCTGCTGGTTGCCTTCAGAGGCAGCTCCCTGGAGAGTTTGTACATGATCGGGCGGGTTTCCTTCTCACTGTTCATTAACTGACTTTTGAGGAGTGGTTTCAGTTCCCATCGAGTCATCTCTGCCTTGACAAAGTAAGGCCTCGGTTTAACAAGTGACAGTAATACAAATGACACTGGTTACGAGGAACTTCACATGTTCTGACTCACGGTCCTTGGGACTGTGTCCTCATCGGGGTCACAAAGGTGAGGTCCCTAGGCTGGTGTCTGTTGTTGGTCTGGTGACAGGGCAGGTGGTGGCCCCACGGGCCCACACAGAAATGGAACGCAGCAGGGAAAGGACTCTGAGCCAAAGCCAAGGGGCTCTGGGCCTGACGGCCGGTACACGCCGTGCTCTCAGGTCTGGGAAGTGGTGTTAGTGTGGGGAGTAGGGATCCATGGGCATTAACAAGGAGAACGGAGGACAGAGCACCCCAAACATGGGGAAGAGCTTTGCCAGAGTCTGGGGGCAAGTCAGTGGCCCAGTACGTCTAAGCTAAGGAGGAGCAGTGAGGCAGGAAGGTTTGACATCCATCCTGGAAGTGGGGGTACTGGAAGTACCCCACATTTTCCATCGCAGCTCCCTGGCACACAGCACAGGGTATCTGTCGGCCTGTAGGGGAGCAGAACTCACCCCTCTGTCTGCATCTCAAGCCTGTCTTTACACCTTGCCATGTAAGGGTAAAAGAAGAGTGTCCTTGGGTCCTTTAGAGAAGTCAGCCCAGGGCTTGTGGGCCTGGGCGGCAGGGTCAGACAGCCAGACCCTGGTCTGGTCTTGCCTCTGCCTGTTATTCATTGTTTAACCTTGGGCAGGTCGTTTCACTTCTGTCCAAGCCTCAGTTTTCCTGTTAATCAAATGGCATGAAACTGACAATGGCACTGCCCTCAGGAAGGTTACTGTGAGCAGCTAGTGCATGCCTGAGCCTCCAGCCCCTTTCCTGGCGGGATCAGCACCCAGAATAACATTTAGCTGCTGGTGGGACAAGCAGTTAGCGTAATGGCTATGTTGCTGGACTCCCATGTAGTCGACTGTGGTTCGAGTCCCGGACTTGGTGGCTTAAAACTCATGCTGGGCACGTGTGTGTGTGTGCCCAAGATCCCAAGAGGAGAATGAAGGAGAAGGGATTGCGGCGTGGCCATCCCCCCGGGGGGTGACTTCTCGCTTTCTGTCTCTCTGTCTCTCTCTCTGTCTGTCTGGCAAGCGCACACACCCTATAGCAAAAACCTCTCCAAAAACAAACAAACAAACAAACAAACAAAACCATTTAGCCGCTGTTGACAAGGGCTCGAAGTGGCTAGTGAGGCATCTGGCACTTAGTAGGGCTCTTTAAATGGTTGCAGATGCAGCTGATGGTGTTCTCGCTGGGAGTCAGAGAGATGAAGGACAAAGCCTGTAGCTCCCCAGGGTCTGGGAGCTTAGAGACCAGTGGAAACAGGATGCAAATGAAGAGCCTTACTCATTGTTCTTTCTTGTGGGCATATGACATTCCTTATGTCTCTGGCCAAGGTTCCCCCGAGGGTGTCTAGCGCAAAGCAGACCGATGCTCTGCTAGACGAGTCCTTTGCAAGCTCCCAGCAAGGTCGCTGGAATTTTCTCTTCCGCTCCTCAATGTGTTGATAGCCCAATCTGGGGCAGGGGTGTCTCACCAACACGGGCAAGACCTGCCCTGTGTGAGCTGCCACCTTCCTCGTGTGCCACACACATGCAGACAGGTTGTCTTTGCCACGGGTCCCTTCTCCCTTGAGGTTGGATGTCCTTGCCAGGTCCTGGTCCTTAGCATGCATAGACCCTTCTGAGAGGCTGCAGAGGCAGCAAGTGGGCCCCGGGCATCGTGGTGCTGTGTCGTGGTTCCCTGCGGCCCCACACAGGCCACCATCCAGCCTGTATTGAACTTGGTCCCCACACACCAGCTGCCTGCAGGCTGGAGTGAGGAAGAATGAGCCCGTGTTCCTGGGGCTGCTGGCTGGGCCTCTGCCCATGGCCCCGGCCCAGCTGGAGTGGCCTCTTCTTGCAGAGCCTGCTCTGTTTATTTGCGCCACCCCTCGGCCCTTCATCCAGGAAAAGAGAGGGAGAGGAGCCTGGCCAAGGGGCCTGTGGAAACGCAGCTCTGGGGGACTGGCTTTTCCTCTGACTCTGGCCAGGCCAGCGATCCGGCGTCCTCACTCCATTCTCTCTATCCTTTCCAAACATGACTTCAGAATTACCTAGAAGCTCTGGAGATGGACTGCCTGCTGGGAATCCCAGTCTGCCTGGCCTGCACTCCTACCCTCTCAGAGCCTCAGTTTCCTCATATATAAAGTGGGGGTTGTACAGAGTATCCTTCCTTTCTTTGTGTGTGTGTGTATTCACATTTTGCCAGAGGGTGCACATGCTCATCGGAGAGAAAGGGTAAGTGAGCAATCACCCCTGATGGGGGGTGGTCATGCTGCAATCCCTTCTCCTCTATTCTTTCAGGATTTGGGGCACACATGCACATGTGCCTGTTGTGTTTTTCGAGCCACCAGGTCCAGGATTCGAACTGCATGATAAGCTGTGTGGTATCCAGCCACCTTAGCCACCAGGCCACCATCTGGCCTTAAAACAGAACTTTAAGGCTGTTATGAGGAATAACTGAGTCGAAGCATGTGAAGTTCCCCGTAACCAGTGTCATTTGTATTCTTGTCACTCGTTAAACCGAGGCCTTACTTTGTCAATGCAGAGATGACTTGATGGGAACTGAAAGCAGAATTTGTTAGTAAAGGCTCAGGTAGGAGGTTTTGCTTAACCGAATCACAGGGGAATCCTGATTGCCAGAGTGTTTTTTGCCCCCTAAGATCAGTGCATGGCAGGGCCAAGGCCAGGCTCCAGTCATTCTGGGGGTGGGGGGCTGAGGGCCCCGTTGCCTCTGCCAGGCCAAGCTGCTGTTTGTGAGCTGTCTGTCCATCTCTCCTCGGGGCACTCCACTACACAGAACCCTGGGCCCTTTCTGCAGGAGTCAGGCAGGAATGTGGTCTTTCATTCTCTGCCTGGCCTCCCTCCGAGACGTCTCCAGGCAGCCTCAACAGGAACTTGAGTCCCCATTCTCCAGCCGGGCTCTCTGGGGCAGGCTGCATTCCTCTAGAGCTTCAGAGCTGTGCTCTGATCTTGCAGCACCTGCCAGGGACCACCACAGAGCCTGACTCGGGAAGGGGGGACACTGAGGCCCAGAGAGGCCGAGCACGCTGATTGTAGCCACACAGCAGGGAGATACTTAGATCAGTCACCAAGGATGGGCAGAAGGCAGAGGAGAGTATTTTCAGAGGCTCTTTCTGGATATGGGCTTTACGTTGTGACCTTGGTGGATGGTGGTAGGGATGGTGTGGGCAGAAGTGAGATTTGGAGAAAGAGGGCTGGCTTATTTGGAAGAGAGGCAGTGACTTCCTCCCAGAGCCGAATGGGGTTGTTTGACCTTGGCGGTGTGGATACTGTGGGCTGAGAAGTTCTCTGTTGTGGGGGAGGCTGTCCTGTGTGCCACAGGAGTATAGCAGTGTGTCCCTGGGACCCTATGCACCAGCACCCCTAAATGCAATGACAAAACCATGTCCAGATGTTGCCTGGTGTTCATGCACGTTAACTCAGTGACTCCCGAGACAAACCTAGGAGGTACACAGTGTTGTGAATCCTCACTTGTTACATGAGGAAATTGAGGCACAGAGGGGTTAAGCTCCCCCACATCACACAACCAGGAAGAGTGAGACCCGGTGGCCTGATTGCCATGTGACGCTGCCCCGCCAGGCGTGCTGAGCCTCATGGAAGAACAGCTGTGAGTGGAGCTTGGCTTTCCAGGTCCAGGAATGTTGCTGTTCCCGCCTCCGACAGTCCGGGCTCATCTGAAGCGGGGCCTCTAACCTGGGCCTGGAACTCTGCTGGCTCATCTTAGCATCGGCTGGGTCCATCCCTGCCTCGGAGGGCTCTGGGGTCAACGGCCAGCTGCCCGCCCAGAAAGATGACCCGGCTTCTGGGAAGCAGAGACATGCCTCCCCTCCCCGTTTCCCTGCTCCCATCTCGTGCTGTTTAATTCTCCGCTCTGGAGGAGGGATCGTGGTCCCCTTTTATAGTGAAGCAGCCTGAAATCCATAGAGGTCAGAGGAAAGCCTGAGTCCCTTCGCTCAGCGCTCCCGACCTTTCCAGCACCAGTTTCGGGAAGATAGTTTTTCCACAGACTGGGAGGGACAAGGGTGCAGGTGGGGGTGGCTCATGAGCATGCTCACCTAGATCCCTTGCATGTGCAGGTCATGGTAGGGTTTGGGCTCCTAGGAGAATCTAGCACCCAGGCTGATAGGACAGGAGGCGGAGCTCAGGCTATGGTAATGCGAATGATTGGGAGTGGTTGGAAATACAAAGAATACAAAGAAGTAGCTTTGCTCACCAGCCCACTGTTGGCCTCCTGCTGTGCCTCCATTTCTTTCTTTTTTTTTTCAAGAGTGATTTTTGCTATAGTGCAGGTGCACTCACTGGAGAGACAGAGAGACAGAAAGCGAGAAATCAAAATCATCCCTTGGAGGGATAGCCATGCTGCCATCTCTTCTCCTCCATTCTATTCTCAGGAATTTGGGCACACACGCACTGGGCTTGAGTTTTAAGCCATCATCAGGTCTGGGACTCGAACCATGGTAGTCTGCGTGGGAGTCCAGCGATGTAACCATTACGCCATCTGCTGGTCCTACCTCCATTTTCTAAGAGGCCACAGAGCAGTACCACAGCCCAGGGGTTGAGCTGTCAGGGATCTAATGTGAGGTAGAAATACCTAATAAAGACGCGGTGATGGGAGGAGCAGCAATGGCCAAGTGAACGTGGGCAAGGAGCTACGTACTACTCCGGCATGGCGCTGAGGCAGAGAGGAAGAGCGACATTCCTAATCCCAACATCCTCCCTGGAGTCAAGCCAGGGACCCCGGAGGCCACCCCTAGGCCAGCCTGCTGTGGGCTACCTCTCATGCATCCTCTTCTCTTTCTCTTCCCAGGGTGACATGGGAGCGTTGGGTCCTATTGGTTACCCAGGACCCAAGGGCATGAAGGTAAATAAGGGTGGCTTCCTAACTCGGGGCCAGCTGGGGAACCCCCTGACCTATTTCCGCCCAGAAGGAAGGGTGGCCTTAGATGATGTTGGGGGCAGGGAGGACAGTAGGATGGCCCGAGGGGTACTGGGGCGGAAGCTGGACTGGTCTGGAGCTCAGTTCTCTGGCCTGGGAACTGGTCATCATCTGTATGTCATTTAGGCCAGCCGTCTTTGTTGGACAGCAGCTCTTGAGCTGAGTGTGAGCCCGATGTGGTTCCGGGCCCCAGGGCACTGACAGCGCAGTGGGGACATCGCCAAGGCCATATGGCAGACCAGGGAACTCGTCCATCCCTGAGTGGAATGGGTGTGCAGGAGGACACGCTGAACCCGCTAGGAGCACGCTCCGGAGACGGCCCCTTTTGGCCAGCCCCTCCCTCCCCTCAGCTCCTCCTTCCTCTGGGTTTGTTCCCAGAGCTGGTTCACTGGTCAGCTGCCCTTCTTTTAGCTCCTTCAGTCCACACCCCTCCCCTGTGAGCTGGGAGTCTACCCAGTCCACACCCCTCCCCAGTGAGCTAGGAGTCTACCCAGTCCACACCCCTCCCCTGTGAGCTGGGAGTCTGCCCCTCTTACAGATGTGAACACGGGGGTAGAGGTCTCACGGCGCGGCCGTCAGTGGGTGGGAGCCGGCTCCTGGCACTGTCCTCACAGCTGGCCTCCGGCCTTTGTCTTGCAGGGACTGACGGGCAGCGTGGGGGAGCCCGGACTGAAAGGTGATAAGGTGATCTGAATACTCCCTTATTGCACTGTGGTTTCTCTGCATGCCACCCCTGCCTGGATGCTGCCGCTGATTGCTCGCCAGGTCCACACCCTGCACCCTTCCTGCCTCTCTCTGGCCCCTACACTCCTGCTCCCCAGCTTCCTCCGAGTCACTCTGGTGGGGCTCAGGCAGGTGGTTCTGGGGGTGTACAGACTTGCTGGACAGAGCATGGGGGCTATGGAGGCAGGGGTGGTGGGGAGGTGAGTCCAGGCAGGTTTCTGAGTGCAGGAAGACAGCCAGGGAAGATCTGGGCTCTGAGCGCTTGAGAGTGGGGATGATGGTTCAGGAAGAAAAAATCCATGTTAGCCACAGCTTGGAATTGGGAGCCCAGCCCCAGAGAGCGCACGGGCTGCAATTGCAATGCAAACCCCAAGACCAGCCTCAGCCTCTGCCCTGCTTCTCCTGCAGCTGCTGGGGGCCGGGGGCCGGGGGCTGGGAGGGCTTGTGTGGGAGGGAAGCCGCCCTGCCATGTGTGCTCTGTGCAGCGCTGCTGCTGAATTTGCACTGCCATCCTGCGCCAACCCAGAGCTGGAGACGAGTGGGCAGGCCCAGAGTCAGCACCTGGCCAGGCCACAGGGCATCTCAGCGACAGAGACAGGGGGCCCAGCACTCGCTGTGGCTAACTTCCTGCCTTTCCCCCTCGGTCTTTTGGCAAAGCAGGAACCAGGTGTGGGAGGGCTTTAGGGCAGCTTTCCAAGTATCCACAAGAGACCTGAGGGAAGGAGAGCTGCTCGGCCGCTCATGGTCAGGCTTGTTCTGCACCTGTCTTTAGATGACTCCGCCCCCTCCTACACCTGAGTCATAGGAACAGGTGCCAAATACTAGGCCCTGAATGCTCGGCACAGATTAACTCCGTAATCCTCCAAGCCCTATAAGAAGCTTGCCCGAGCCCACATGGTTGGTAAGCAGAAGGGCAGGATTTGAACCCAGATCCCTGGCCCCAGAGACCTCAATCGTGAAGCAGAATCGAGCTCAGAAGATCCAAGCCTTCTGGGATATCCCCTTCTGTAGTGTCTACACTTCACAGCTGGGGAAACTGAGGTCCGAAGATGGGGGGAAAAAGGAAATTCAGTGATTTACTGGGGGAGCCAATCCAAGCTTTTGGACTCTTAAAAAATTCAAACTGCTGCGTGAACACGGACATGTCCCTCCTGGGAAGCCAGCTGATGTGGTGCTAACCCCAGTCCTTCCCCTACCTGCTGCCACTTCTCCCACCACTTCCTGCCACACCCAGGCCTCAATCGGCAACCGCCCCTGCCTCCCTGACTCGAGCTCGCCACCGCCGTCTCCCCACTGCCTGCGGCGCCCCTCTTCCAGGGGCCTCTCTCACTAGGGGAAGGAGGTTTCTGTTGGGGGAAGGGGCCCCCACACCCACCTGCTTGTCCTGAGGCTTGAGACCTCAGTACTCTGGAAACACTGAAGTCATGGACAGGGAGAGAGGAAGCTGGGAAAATCAGTGCAGGGCGGGAGCGTTTTATAGGCCCCGTGGCAGGGCCGGCCTCCAGCGCACTGTTGCTTCAGGAACATGGAAATAAATGTGTTACATGGAACCTGCTGGCGTGCTGCTGCCTGCTGCTGCCTGCTGCCTGCCTGGGACGTGGAGAGACGCAAAATCATTGGGGAAAAAGGAAAAAAAAGAAAAAAGGAGAAGGAAATTATTTTCATACCCTTTGTTTTCAGGAAAATCAAATAAGTCTTTGGGGGTAAAACAGAGAGAGAGAGAGAGAGCTTTTCTGATCCCCGGGTGGGGTGGGGTCTCGGTGTAGTGTTCAGAGTAGCCACACACATACCTGCCCCCGTGGCCCTCCTCTGGGATGACAGAGCCTTGATCCCTGGTCCCTCCTGCCTGGAATCCCAGTTTTTCCATGATCCGGCCTGGCTTCAGTCCCGCTTACAACCACTTGGCTTCCTCTCCCAGCCCGGAGGCGCATTCTGGGACAGAGGCCCCCCACTCCAGGCCCAGCTCTCTCCAAATCCATTGTCCTCATTTCCTAGGCGCCTGTTCAGCTCTCTTTTTCCTGTTTTATGTATTTATTATTTTCCTCCTTACTTTTGCCTGTGGACTTTAAAAAAAAAAAAAATGTTCCTTGGTTCCTAAAACTCTAGGACATTGTAGGATTTTTCCGAATTGGAAAAACCAAAGCATGTTAATTTTTTTTATTTTTTATTCTGGCTTTTGTTCTAGCAAGGAGGTTCTTCTGCTGGGTCATGGCCTTCTCTGCACAACCTGGGTTTTCTAAGATCCTCTGTTCTTCCTGGGTTTTTCTTCCCAGTCTTCTTCCAGCTCTCAGGGCTGGGAGTGTTTCCTGAGTTCTGGGGCCAGAGTTGTCACCGTCCAGTGTGGAGGGCTGGAAAGGGCAAGGGCTTTGCGAGGAGGCTCTAACCCGAAGGGGAAAGAGCTCCCAGTCTGGTCTGTGAGGCTCATTTACCAGACTGTGGCTGAAGACAGAGAGGGAGCCAAGGAGGCCTCTGGCCACAGGACTCCTCGTCACCAAGCCTATGCAATGCATCCTCTTAGAGAAGAACCCCCAGACCTACCCCAGGACCTGCTTGCTCTGTTTACAGTCTTTTTTTTTTTTAATAAGGTTTTTTTTTTTTTTGGAGAGGTTTTTGGTTTTTTTTTTTTTGCTATAGGGCGCGTGCGCTCGCCAGACAGACAGAGAGAGACAGAGAGATAGAAAGCAGGAAATCACCCCCCAGGGGGGATGGCCACGCCGCAATCCCTTCTCCTCCATTCTCCTCTCGGGATCCTGGGCACGCACGCACACGCGCCCGGCGTGAGTTTAAGCCGCCGGGTCCGGGACTCGAACCGCGGTCGACTACGTGGGAGTCCAGCGACATAGCCATTACGCTAACTGCTGGTCCCTTTAATAAGGTTTTTGCCATAGGGCGAGTGTGCTCACAGGAGGAGAGACAGAGAGAGGGAAAGTGAAAATCACCCCCCAGGGTGATGCCCGTGCCACAGTCCTTCCTCCATTCTATTCCTGGGATTTGGGAAACGCATGCATATGTGCCCTGTGTGATTTTCAAGCTGCCAGGCCCGGACTCAAACTATTATTGGCCACGTGGGAGTCCAGCACCTTAACTACCGTGCCATCTGCTACCCCCTTACACAGTCTTTCTTTTCTTTTTTTTTTTTTTTTTTTTTAAGAGATTTTTGCTCTAGGGTGTGTGGTGCTTACTGGAGAGACAGAAACAAAGAGACAGAAAGTGGGAAATCACCCCCCGGGGGGATGGTTATGCTGCAATCCCTTCTCCTCTATTCTCCTCTTGGGATCTTGAGCTCACATGCACACACCCCTGGCATGAGTTTTAAGCCGCTGGGTCGGGGATTCAAATTCCGGTCGACTTTGTGGGAGTCCAGTGATGTAACCATTATGCCACTTGCTGGTCCCCCCTTACACATAGTCTTAACAAGCCAGCTGCTCAGGCTGTAGCTGAGTGACAGCTATTATAAGAGGTAGACTTAAGCTGGGTGCTGGCTGGCAGGACAAAAGGACAGCTCTCAGCCTAGCAGTGAAAAGCCTCCAGTGGCAGACACAAGCGCTCGGAAGCCACGGCAGTGTGGGGCCATTGTACAGGCCGCCTTCACCCCACACGACGATGCCAGTGCGGAATGAAGAGACAGATGAAGCCAGGAGCGGTGCGTTTGCTCTGCAAGCATCGGTTCTCCAGGCAAAGCCAGGCGACAGTGGGCAGCCAGTTTGTGTTCGTGGCATTTCCAGCCACGTGAGCAGCCCCCGACAGGTCTGCACATAGGCCAGCTTCTCCCTGCTAGGGCCTGCTTTCCCCACTTGGGTGGCCCGACCTTCCTCTCACGAGGGTGCTGCTGGTCCAATCTGACGTGGGGCACACTGCGGCCAAGCTGTACCTTGCCAGAGGGTCTGGATATGGGGGAGGCTTCCAGAGGCTGCACAGTCCCCATCGTAACCTTCTCTGGTGTGTACTCAGGGCGAACAAGGGGCTCCAGGTGTGTCAGGAGATGCCGGATTCCAAGGAGACAAGGTAACACACCAGGTTCTCTCCCACTTCTGCCCCGTCCTGCCCCGATGTTCTCTGGTCCAGGCCTCCTTCCTGGGGACTGTCGTGGGCCAGGACCTGCCTGCGACATGGCTTCCTTCCAGACAATCCCGTCTCTCCATCCTAAGTCATCTCTGCCCTGGCCTTTACAGTGGCCTCCTGACTTCCAGGCCTCTAGCCTCCTCCTTCACAGTTGAGTGTCCTCACGGCCACCGAATTGCTCATCTGAGGGTAGACAAGCCTTCTGCTCTGTGCTCACACACCACCCATGGCTCCCTACTGCCCTCAGAGTGAAGTCCCCACTAGGGACTTGGGACCCCGAACAGCGGGTCCTGCTGACACTCTCCTTCCCCACCCTCACAGCCCTGGTCTCCAACCCCCCTGAACTGCCACCTGAGCCTCTGGCATCTGCACAGGCAGTGCTGTGGGACACATCCTCCGTCCAGCCGGTCTGCATCTCCCTGCCCAGGGGCCATTTTTCCCACCTGTTCCAAAAGCGGCTGTTTCCCTCGGAATGCCTTGAGCAGTACATCTGCCCCTCACTTGCAGCATCATCTCTTCCCCCTGGTTTTGGGGGACTCCTGTTCAGCCCCCTCCAGATGATGAGGTCCCTGATAGAGCTCAGCTCAGGGTCCTGTGCTTCGCAGACAAGTTGGAGTGACTGAGGGAGGGAGCAGCTGGCCTCCCTCTGAGCAAAGAGACAAACCCAGGTGGCCTTGGCCAGCAGAGCCCTGCTGGGGCCTTCCATGACCAGCTTCTCGCTGCCTATATCCAGAACCACGTGGCCCCCTCTGGACCTCTCCCAGCCAGGAAATGGGCCCGGGATGTTGGCCTGAACCCCCATTCCTCCTCCTTCCATCCTCGCTGGCCTGACCTGACTCACGTGGTGTCCCCAGGTTGCAAGCTTCTCAGCTCCTGCTGGGCTGCAGGCCTTTGGGAGTTCCCCAGTTATAGAGGGCACTGCGGTGCCTCGTGGAGCCTTGCTCCCCCCCTCCCTGTTCTTAGTGTAGATGGGACTGCTGTCTCACCCTGGCATCCCTCAGGCAGCCTATAGGGTACCAGGCAGCCAGGATCCAAGCTGAGGCCTGCAGCAGGGAGAGCAGGGGAGGAGCTCACCCTCCTCAAGGGGGCGCTCCCACCTCGGGCAGCAGGAAGGACCAAGCAGCTGTTACCTGGCTGTTTCTCTTCTTCACTAACCCTGGCCTGCTCTGGGTTTTTTCCAGGGGAGCCAGGGGTTGCCGGGGTTGCCAGGTGCACGGGGGAGGCCAGGGCCTCTGGTAAGTACCTTTTCCTGCAATGCCCCAATCACATAACCTCCTGGTCGTGGCACATGGCGGGGAACGCCTTCACAGCTAAGACTATTTTCTCTTGCAGCCACCTTGAGGGGTGAACAGAGCAGGGCAGAAATAGCAATTTGGGGCCAGCCTATGGTGTTAAAGCAGCTGGATCCCACATGGCTGACTGCGTGGTTTGAGTCCTGGACCCAGCAGTTTAAGAAACACGTGGGATTAATGTTTGTGCATGCCCCAAATCATGAGAGGAGAATGAACGAGAAAGGACTGTAGGGTGACCATGCCCCTGGGGAGATTTCTCACTTTCCCTCTCTCCTACAAGTGTAAGTGCCCCATAACAAATTAAAAATAAAAATCAATAAAAAGAAAGAAAGAAAAAAAAAAGAAAGGATGATTTGGCCACTTTACAGATGAGGACACTGAGGCTCCGAGGGGTGGTAACTCACCCAGCGTCATAGACAGGCCTCGGTCAGACGGAGCTCTGATGGGACTCGGGAGACGACCAGAGGGTCATTGGAAGCAACAGTGTGTTATTAATGACAGCAGTGGGGCATTTATTGAGTGAGACCCTGTGGATGCTGTTTCTCTGAAGGCTGTCAACAGCCACAGCATTGGGGAATTATCGTTGCTTCCACTTTATGGATTGAAAAACTGAGATTGAACAGTGGCTTGGGTCCTGTGGCGAGGACATGGAGGAGGCGGAGTTTGAACAGCTCCTTCTGTTGTCTGGGCTGATGTCATCCACACACTCCCAAACCTTCCAACTGCTCACAGCCAAGGGACAACGCTGAGCTCCCACTTACCCCTGCCTCCCCCCCGCGATCTCTCTTCCACAGGGCAAAGTTGGAGACAAAGGATCTCTTGGGTTTCCTGGTCCCCCTGGACCCGAGGTATGTGATGCCCCCTTTCTCTGTCCAGCTATAGCTGGGACTGGGTGTTGTCCTTGCGAAACTGAGGCCCAGAGACAGGAGGATCTGGCCTGAGGTCACACAGCAAAAGAGAGATGAGGCAGAGAGCAGAAATTCCTAGCTCAGCAGCCTCCTTTCTGCCTCTGCTCTTCCTGTCTGACCAGCGGCTCTCAAGGACAGCGGGGCCGAAAAGCTGGCCTCTCTGTCCGTCTCCTGCCTGTGGTCTGGGAAGGCCTTCTGTGCCCTCCCTCTGGTCCCCTCACAAGAGCACCCCACACACTCCACCCACAGGCCCTCTCAGAGCCCTTATCTTTCCTAACCACCCTGGGAAGGTTCTGAGTCAGACTCCCAGGGAGGGGGATGAAGGCCATGCTGAGTTCTGGGTTTTGAATGGAGAATGAGAATTAATGAGGGGTGCATTTGGCAATTCCTCCAACAACTCTGGTCGAGCAGGAGAATCCCTGGGAGTTTCTGATCCATGGGCTCGTGGGCGTAGGTAGGCCAGGCCTTGGTTATTTGCTTGGCGTTCACGTGGAACAGAGTGGAGCAAGCTGGCTGAGTCCTCCTGACCCTCTTTCTTGAACATGAGACCCGTGTCTGGACAGCTGGGCTGAACGGCATCCAGGGCTGGTGTCCATCTCAGGGTCATCGGCCCGGACCACCCCGGCCGAAGCCCCTGCCCCCAGCCATCACTCCCTGGTCCCCGGGCTCGCTCATCCATGAGGTCTCTGCATCCGAGACCAAAGTCTGGCTCCTCGGGATCTCCAGACTCTTCCAGAGCTCGCTCTGGGTCTGGCCCGGATGGATGAGGGATGTTTCCTAAAAGCTACGAGTTGTGACTTTCCGCTGTGTTGACTTTGGCCGTGGCGCAGGCCTATCTTTAGACAAACGGACTTGGCCTCTCCTCCATGGCCCCGATTCCCTCCTTTGGTCACTGGAAAAAGCCTTGCCGAGAGCGCGGGTTTCCCAGCAGTCTGGCCAACGAGGGTGGAGAGCGGGCTCCCTCACACCTAGCAGGCACCTGCTGGTGCCAGGAGGCCGTGGGGTATCTCAGGGATAAAGACCTGCTGAACCACCACGCGGCCGTAGGAGGGAGTGAGCCTTCGCTCCAGTTTACAGGTGAGGAGGCCGAGGCACAGCACAGGGATGGGCTGCATAGCGGCAACTGAGGTCTGCCTCAGCTCTCTGCTGGGCCCCTGGACCAGTCCGGGGTCTGCGTCTCCCACCTTGACATCCTGCTTCGATGGGCTCTCTCCTCAGCCAGGAGCTGCCTCTGCTCGACCGAGGGCAGGAGCTGAAAGTGTGTCAGACCTCCCCTGGTCCTTGGCCTCCTTCCCAGGGAGCATGGGGGTAGCTCTGGCTCGCCAGCACCCGCCAAAATGATCTCTTCCACTCATCAACGGGCAGATGTGTGTAAACGCCAGACCTGGATCACGTCCTGACTGCCAGGTTTTCGCTGGAGATGGGCCACCCCAGGCAGGCTGCTTTTCCCAGGATGTGGGACTCAGATCATTTTGGATGCAGGATTTTATTGAGTGCTTACTGGGTACCAGGTGCCAGACTAGGTTCTTCGCCTTCGTTATCCCATTTAAACCTTGGCCTGGCTCCGTAAAGTGGGTGCCGTGTTCACCATTTCACAGATGAGGAAGCTGAGGCCCAGAGAGGTTAAAACCTTGCCCAGCGTCACAGTGAGTAGGTAACAGGATGGGCGTTCGAGCTTCTCATCCTCCCGTGAGCCTTGGGTTTTACGTGTTAGCTCCAGATTCAAGACCATTCTTGTCTTGGCCAGTGAGAAGGGTGAGGGGGTATTTGAGCTGGAATTTATCGGGAGTTATTAAAGGCTAAAACAGGAAGGGAACAAAAAAAAAATACTAACTTACAAGGTCAAGGTGGGAGGGGGCGTTTTGGTCATAGGAACTCATTTAAAAAGGTTTAGTTGTGAGCCGGCAGGCAATGGAAGGAGTCGTGGGGCTGCTCCAAAGCGAATGATGTTGTCGGCTGAATTCACAGAGGTGTTACACCGACACAAGGAAGGGGATGTTCCCACCCTGGCTCATGCTAGATAAGACACACCAGAGGAGGAAGCATGGCGTCCTGGTGATCACCAAAATGGAAAGTTGCCGACTGGAGGTAGCTGGGCTGAGAGCCCCTGGGCCCCTGATGAGGCGCTCTTAGAACAGAGAACGGCAGGCTCCCAGGAGCCAGTGGAACCAGAATCTTAAGAGTGCAAACCGCTGTGGGGAGAGGGAGCTTCACCCAGAGCCGAGAGGGACGAGTATGCTCTGGGCCAGGAAGGACCTTCTGCAGATCTGTGGGAGCCAGCCTCATCGGGGAGCAGCCCCACAGGTGGACAGGGGCAGAGTCCAGCGTCTGGCCAGGATGTCACAGGGATTTATTCACTTCCGCTTCTGATTCAGGACACCAGCACTTTCCAAGCCTCTCAGAGTCACAGAAGACCCAGAAGAACATGGCACCAGCTGCAGAGCTGCAGTCAGACTGGACTTCTCAGGGCAGGACAGGGCACGCTGGCTCTGGGGAGCAATGTCCCCAGACACCTGCAGAGGACTTGAGCCATTCTGGGCTGGCTGACCTTGTGGGTGTGACTCAGGCTTTCCTGCTCGGTCTCGTTTTCTCTCTGTCACTCTTCAAGGTGTCAGGGCTGCTGGCATGATCCCTGCTTTGGAACTGGGGACTGTGAGGGCAGGACCACTAACAGGCCTGCCCGGGGTCTCATCCCTGCAGGAGGGGATGGAAACCCTCTTAGCACTTCCCTTCACAGTCCCGTGAGTAACCCTGCTCTCTGCTTCCCCTCAGGGATTCCCTGGAGACATCGGCCCCCCTGGGGACAATGGCCCAGAAGGCACCAAGGTGAGTCCCTGCCCAGGGCAGCTCCAGGGGGAGAAAGCAGGCAGCTCTGTGGAGACCATGGACCCCCAGGATGGGCTCTCTGGTTTGGAGGTAGCCTGCTGCGGTGACCGAGGTGCTGCCTCTCAGCCCCTTTTTGTTCTCTTCTCTCCAGGGTAAGCCTGGAGCTCGAGGCCTGCCCGGACCCCGTGGGCAGCTGGGGCCCGAGGTGAGACTGCCTGGCCCTGCCCTCTGCCTGTCCTCCACTGCCCATCCTGGCCTGCCTGCCCCTCCAGCAGGCTCTGTCCTGGGTACTGAAGGCCCTAGCTGGGGGCTGGAGCCCCCTCAGCCGGGACACAACCCTGGCCTGCTTCAGACACCTTCCAGCTCGTCCCTTACAGCCTAGCCCTGTGACCCTTGCAGGGACCTTCTCTGGCCTGCTTGGCAAGTACAGACGGGGCCACTGAGACCTGGAGAGGTAGATACTCTGCTGGGTCCCCAGCAGCCAAGGCCCCGATTTGAACTCAGCTCTGCATGTACCCAAAGCCCATGACATGGCCCATGCTGTTAATATCTGTGCTCCTGAGAGCTACCTAGCACACCCCCACCCTCAAATTACAGAACGTGCACAGCTCGTAAGTGGCAGAGCGAAGACTGGCTTTCTTACTTGCCTTTGATGAGGAGAGTTGAGAAGGGTCTCTGCAGGCTTGCTGAGCACTCCTCGGCAGGCCCCCGCTCTGCCCTGTGCATGAAGCCCTCCTGCCCCTGCCTTCCCCCCACCGCCTCACCACTCTGCTGAGCTCAAGCCCCAGGCTCCCATGACACACAGCCCCGGGGGTGGGGGTGGGGGCAGAGGAGGAGGCCCAGACTCACCACGACCACAGACAGGCATCCAGCTGACACCAGTCCCTGCTCAGGCTGCTTCTGGGTCTGGCCAGGTCCCAGCGCTGGGTCTGGGAACTGCCGTGTGGGGCTGCTTTCCTGGAAGCTGGAAAAGAGTTGGAGGGGGTGGCCCTGGCGTGCCAAAAGGGCCAGTGTGGAGGTTGCCCAGGCCTGTGGGAGTCTGGAGCAACCCTTGGGCCAGAAGTGGGAAGGGAGAGGGAGGAGGGCGGGTAGTAGCCACATGCTTCTGTCCGCACTCGCATTAGCACCCAAGAAAACCCTTGAGGTGCTGCCACTTGCTCCGTCTTCATCCACCCATTCGGTCACTCATTCACTCGTTTGCCAAATAGCCACTAGACACGGGGCCATCTGAGTAATGCTTGGGGCTGGAGAGTAGTTTTACGAAAGAGTTGGCATCTTTGCAGTCGTCCAGGAATGCGGCTGAAGTCAGTCGTCATTCTTGAGGGTAATCTCCACCCTGGGGAAACTGAGGCACAGCAAGGCTAAGCTCTGACAGGGAGTAAATGGCAGAGCTCAGGACAGCATCTGTATCTTTTTTTAAAAGTTATTTCTATTGGGAACCAGCAGTTAGCGTAATGGCTATGTCGCTGGACTCCCACGTAGTCGACCGCGGTTCGCGTCTCGGACCCGGTGGCTTACAACTCACGCCGGGCGCGTGTGCGTGCGTGCCCAAGATCCCGAGAGGAGAATGGAGGAGAAGGGATTGCGGCGTGACCATCCCCCCTGGGGGGTGATTTCTCGCTTTCTGTCTCTCTGTCTCTCTCTGTCTGTCTGGCGAGCGCACGCGCCCTATAGCAAAAAACCTCTCCAAAAAAAAAAAAAAAAAAAAGAAAGAAGAAAAAAAAAAAAAAAAAGTTATTTCTATTTATCTATTTCCTCCATGAGTGAGAGAGACAGAGACAGATGGACAGGTAGAGACATTACTCCCAACAGGGTCTTCATGCCACCATCACAATCCACCCCAGCCTCAGCCGGCCCCAGATCATGGGCATGCCCGTGCCTGGTATGCTCAGGGAAGTCCCCAGACGTGAACCCGGGACCTTCCCACCCGAGTCGGCCTTGCAGAGTGTAGTGTTTCCCCCTGTGCCACCGTCCAGCCCCTGGAGTTCTGATCTCGGGGCTGCAGTCTGAGGCATGCGATGGGGCTGTGAGCCCAGGGGCCCCGTTCACCAGATGTCACCGTGTAGCCCTGACTGTGGAGCCCCCGCTCTGGTGGGGCCAGGCAGGTGAGCCATGAGCACCACCTCTCTTTGTCCACGGGGGTGCTCCTCTGCCCATCCCTTTCCCTCTTTGCAAGGCACATCCTCCAAGGGTCCCACCAGTGTGACTTTCTCTTTTTCCTCTCTCGTGTCTCCTGACTCTAGGGAGACGAAGGACCCATGGGGCCACCAGGGGCCCCTGGCTTGGAGGTGAGTGTCGCTGGCCTGGGGGAGGTGGGATTTACTGGAACTGAGCCAGCTGTGCACCAAAAGGGCCACATCTGGCTAGTGCTGCAGAGATAAGTCTTCGGGGAGGGCCTTGGCCAACCAGAGAAAGCTAGGGGAGACCTCAAACGGGGAGAGGCAAGAGGCCAGAAACTGGCTGACCGTCATTGCCTGTGAACTTCGAAAAGTTCACGAACAGATGGAATTAAAGTCCAGGTTTCGTCTGCTGCAAAACTATCTGAGACCCCATACAGTGTTTGCAACATCTGCGTTCTCCACGAACGTTCTGAAGGCCCATGTACGAGTTGGGGGTTTTATGTTCCTTTTCTCACTTGCTTTTCCCGTGAGAGAGGCACTGCTCTTCTTAGTGTCATTAGAGAGGAAAGAAATGAGGTTCAGTGAGTAAAGGCGTTAGCCCAATATCTCACAGCAAGAAAGTGGGGGTGTCTTGCCTAGAACCTCAGCCCAAGTTCTTTCTACTGCCCTGAGCAGGTCACTAGTCCACACCCCCCGCAAACCCCCCCCCCCTTTCATCTCAGCAACTGCAGAAACCAGCACTTCCAGGTCCTCTGTTCTCAAGATCTTATGTATATATATATAAGGAGAGACAGAGAGAGAGAGAGTGAAAAGTCACCTCTCCAGGGAGATAACCATGCTACAATCCCTTCTCTTCTATTCTCTTGGGATTTTGGGCATGCACACATATGCACCCAGCGTGAGTTTTAAACCGCCAGGTCCAGGACTCGAACTGCAGTCGATGACTTCATGGGAGTCAAACAATGTAACCATTACGCCATCTGCTGGCCCCATGGTTTCTTATATTCTTAAAAATCATTGAGGATCCACAGGGTTTTTGTGTGGGTTCCATCTCTTGGTATTAGTCATTAAATATATGTTAAATGTATTTATTAGCTCATTGACAATGAATAATAAACCCATCTCATGTAACAGAAAATGTTCTGTTATTTTTGCCCAACAATCACCATGTTTTCCAAAGCACAATACTCGAGTAGAGAGAGTGGCTTCGTCTCTCCATGTTTGCAGACCCCTTCGCAGTCCGGCCTAATAGCAGCCCGCTAGGTTCTCAGCTCTGCCTCTGCATTCAGTCGTTGCCAGCAGGGCTTGTCTTTTCTGGAAAATCCGCTTACTCTTATGAGAATAACAGTGACAAAGGCAAATGACATCTTGGTGCTATGAAAATGGCTTCAACCTTGTAAACCTCCTAAAAGGGTCAGGGACCCCCAGAGTCCCTCAGCCACACTTCAGGGACCACTAGCATCAAGTCTCCATCCCCCCATGGTCCTAATACTCTGATAAGCTCCTTCCCTTTCCTCCCTCCTTGAAAGCAGGTGTCATCATTCCCCTGTACAAAGGACAAGTCCAGCCAGGGAGGTCACATAGTTGGAGACCCTCCCTGTATTCCAGGGCAGCTGGCTTCCTGATGGCATCAGGGCACTGTGACCCTTCCCAGCCCCTGGGGACCCTCTACCAGGTTGATGGCGCTCCCTAGCATCCCAGCAATGCTGCCCTGGCCCAGTTTTTCTCACCCATCTTTCCGTTGCAGGGCCAGCCTGGCAGGAAGGGGTTTCCTGGGAGACCTGGCCCGGATGGCTTGAAGGTGAGCGGACCTGGGGATGCCCAGGGTGGAGGAGGGGTGTTTAATAGATTAAGGCTTCAGGACAAGCCTTGAGTCCCACAGTTGTGAAAAGTGAGAAAGAATCCATCCTCATTTATCACAAAGTATTGGTAGCAATAAAAAAGACCAGGTATGACCTAAATATTGAACAGCGGGCGATTGTTTGAGTCACGGGATAGAGCGCAGCCGCCCGAGATGCTGTTGCAGAACATTGGACAAGATGGGAAGGCACCTGTGGGCGGGTAGTGGTGGGAAGCAGGTCGTCAAACAGAAGGCGAACAGGTGAGCCTGTTGCGGGGGCTGGCCGCCCCGGTTCCTGTGTGCACCGAGTGGAGGCTGGACATTGCAATGACAGGAGGTTCTCATGTTCTCCTCTGGGCCTCTGATTTTCCCCATGCACACAATGAACATGTACTCTATTTGCTAACAGGGTATATATTTTTTTAAGTTCTCAAATAAGAATTGGCCCAGGGTAGAAGAGGAAAGATCCTCAACACATGACCAGGTGGTTTTCCAAGGACTCCTCTGCAGGGTTTGGGTTTCCCCAGCTATTCTGGAGAGAGCTCACTGGGCCCACTTTACAGACGAGCACATCCTCAAGGGGCCAGAGCAGAGTGGGGAGCCCGCCCTTCAGGGGCGGTGGCCCATGGATCTGTTCTGGGCCCTCCGATTTTGTGAGCGTGAGGTCTGGGAGAGGAGCTGAAGGGGAGGATGAAGCTCCAACCAGGAACGCGGGGAGCCACGCTGTGTTGGAGCCAAACCCCTGGCTAGTTGGAGCCCACGTCCTGCCCTCTGCGGTCTTGGCCTCTCTCCCTCCATACCAATGTGTTTCTGTGGTGGGAGCGGTGACACAGTCTGGATGGATTTATCCCACGGTCCTGCTTGCCTGGTCCAGTTCACGCTGTGGGGAGACCAGGGCAGCTGTGGCCATTTAAAGGGCATCCCCTCAGCACCCCCACCCCCCGCGTGGGAGAGAACCAACAGCTAAGGCCAATGTGCAGGCCAGAAATGACCTTAAAAGACAAATGAGTCTGACCTCCCTTCTTCATAGCAGTGAGCACAGAGGAGACCCACCCAGGCCACCGTGAGCAGGGGCAGAGCCCGGTAGAGTGGGGTCTAGGACCCAGGTGTTGTGACGCCCCAGTTTCCTGCTTTTCTTGGAGTGGGCAGCCTGATGCATGGTAATGGGCCTTCTAATCAGGCAGACCAAGCTTCAGTTCTACCCCTACCTTGCTGCGTGACCTCGGCCAGGTCATTTTACTTCTCTGAGCCTCAGTTCCCACCTCCACGAGCTGCAGTGGGCTGCCGAAGGACCCAAATGAGCTCTCCGTGTCAGAGTGCCGAGTAATTTGCCAAGGGCCCACGAGAAGAAATGTGCCATGAGAGTCATGCCTGGGGCCAGACATTCTCTCCCAGTGCCCCTTTGTCACTGCCGTTAGTTTGGGGTTGCCAAGACCAGATTCTTGAGTTGAGGTTCCCGGTCCATCTCCACTGATGGCAACTAAGATCAGAGGCCTGGACTCCATCTCCTGTCCCAGTTGACATTCCTCGCTGTTGCTTTGCAGGGGGAGCCAGGGAATCCCGGACGACCAGGGCCCGTGGGCGAGCAGGTGAGTTAGCGGCATGTCTATACACAGCGGGCCATCCACTGAACGCCGACTCTGTGCCAACGCCTTGGCTAAGCACCTGACATGCACCTCACTGAAGTCTCAGAGTAGCTTCAGAGACGGGCTCCACCCACTCCCTGTTCCTCTGAGGTTGACGGGGCTCTAGAAAGATGACGTCTCTGAAGGAAAAGCCGCGAGCCCCAGTCGCCATGACTGGGCTCTGCAGGGATGTTTTGGTCATTGGCCTGAAGAGGCTACACGATTTTGCTCCCAGAACGTTAACTGGACAAGCTCTGACGACCATCGCCTATGCTCCCCTTGGCTCGTAGCTCAGCCTGAAGCCAGAAAAGCGTAACCACTTGCCAGGGGCTCTTGCTCCAGGCATCCCTAAATTATAAAGAAAATGAAATTTAAACCAGCGGCTCTGGCTAGTTGGGAAGCTAGGCTAATGTCTGAGGGAGAGAGGAGGTTGCAACTAGTCATTAAGAAGGAGGTGGGAGGCCCAGTCGTGGTGGCGCTCGCTGCTAAGATGCTTGCTCCACAGGCTAGGACCACGTGGGAGGCCCGGCTGGACCCAACCTAGAGGCCAGGCATGGTGGTGTGGGCCTACAGTCCCAGAGACTTGGGGAGGCTGAGCCAGGAGGGTAGTGACAGTGAGACCCTGTCTCCCGACATAGGAGACTTAAAGATCGCTCCCTTCAATGACCCAAGTCCAGAGAGGCAGTGCTGCGTGCTGGGTGACAGGACAGCTTCAGTCCCTCCTCCCAGCCCAGAGCTTCTTGGTAGTTGCACCGCTGGGCTCAGGGGTAAAAGAGTGGCAACCTTCTCCACTCCTTTAAATAAAGACCCTGCCCAGAAGCCGGCAGTGGGGATGATGCTGGGAACCCAGGAGGATTGGACTGTCCCAGGAAGCGCCGTGAGTGGCGTGAGAGTCACACAGGATGGGCTTCCTTACCAGGCCGGCAACATCTGCTGGGGGGGAGAAGGAATGAAAGCAGAGGGAGGCCTGGATTTTTGAACTCCTTCCAGTGTCATTCGAGCGCATTCTGTGGGAAGCCCGGGAGTTTGGAAAGGCTGCTGTGGCCTGGATACATTTCCTGATTGGAAAAATTAAAAAAGAATACGATCAGCAAATTCAATTTTATAGTTATGCTAATGGTAGGGCCCTCAGGAAATAGATACTCAGAATCCTAGCATGTCAGGGCACAGGGGGTCCTTGGGAATCACTCGGTATACCTGGGGGCTCTAACTCGGTTCCTTTGTCAGGGTGGTGAAGCCCAGGGACCCCTCTCAGATGAAAGGTTTTAGATGCGTAAGTTAAAAAAAAAAAAAAAAAAAAAAAAGGTTATAAAGAAACCCAATTACATTGAAGTGCAGTTATGACAGTATGTTAAAATGTGATAGACTCATATGTGCTGCTTTATTAAGGCATTAAATCAGGAGTTCTAGCAGCATACCCCAATTCCGAAGTGGTGACAAATCTTGTTTTGAGATCTCTGTAGCAATGACTCTGAAATAACACGTAATTGTCTGGGACAGTCACAGGTACTGGGAATGCTACTGGGTGTGTTGCCTATATTCACATGTGAAGAAAATGCTAAATTAGAGGTTGAATCATGGAAGCTACAGTTGTCTATTTTTTCCATTCAAGTTCGTGGACCCTCTGAATTTCCATAGAGCCATACAGAGAGGCTAAACCCCCTGGATTCTAGTTCATGCTGGCAATCTGGGATTCAAGGAGGAGAAACTGGCATGGCCAAGGTGACCTAGCAGGGTAGGGGAGAGCTGGGGCCAAGAGAGGTAGGCCCCCTACCTGGGCAGCCCTGGTTCACAGGGCTGCCGGGACCATGGCAGGAGAGAGAGCTGTCCAAGCCGAGAGGCGCAGCTGGAACCCTGCGGCAGTGGGGCACCCTGGTGTGCCGCTCAGACGTTGGCCCTGGCCCTGTGCAGTCACCACGGGCATTTCCTGTTCACGGCAGAAGCAGAGGATCCCCAGGAAAGAGCTCTGAAGCTCACGCCTTGACCTCCTTATCATCACAGCGACAGCCGCGTTTCTCCACCACCTGTTCAGTGCCTATGCCAGACCTTGAGCAAGCGCGTCTCACCCTGGGCGGGATCGTTATCACCATTTTGCAAATGAGGACATTGAGGCTCTGAGAGGTTAGGTAACCCATCCACAAGATCTTGCCGGCAGTAACACTAAAATGGGCAGGGCCGAGACTGACACCTAAGTCTGCTGGCTTCCCAAGACCTGCCCTGGGGGCTGGGAAACCCCACCTCCTGAGCCCTCACTCTACCTAATGCATTTGCCAGCCTCTGTCCTAGGTGCTGGGCCAAGGCTTGGGCCTTAAGAAGCTCCATCCAGGAACCAGCAGTTGGTGTAATGGCTACGTTGCTGGACTCCTATGTGGTCGAGTCTTGAACTTGGTGGCTTAAACTCACACCGGGCGCATGCGCATGTGTGCCCAAGATCCAGAGAGGAGAATGGAGGAGAAGGGATTGCAGCATGGCCATCCCCCCTGGGGGGTGATTTCTTGCTTTCTGTCTCTCTGTCTCTCTCTGTCTTTCTGGTAAGCGCATGTGCCCTATAGCAAAAATCTCTTAAAAAAAAAAAGCTCCATCCAGAATGAACTGAGCGTGTCTACACCTCAGCCTGAGCTGTTGCCAGCCGAGGACCCACAGCTGTCTTGTTCTCAGTGGCATCCCCAGCACTGGCACCCAGCAGAATGTCTCAGGAGGGAAGGGCGGGAGAGAGGGAGCTAACTCCCAGGGCAGACAGGAGGGAAGGGCGGGAGAGAGGGAGCTAACTCCCAGGGCAGACAGGGGAGGGCGGGAGAGAGAAACTCCCAGGGCAGACAGGAGCCTTTATCTGCAGCAATGTGAGCACCTGACTGGCTTTTCCCCTCAGCTGGGGGCTCAGATCCTGCCTGCCCTGTGCCAGCTACAGGTGATGAGGACACCCCTCCCCTGTGCCTCTCACCAGCCCAAGAGGAGCTAGCCATGTGGCTTTGGAGCTGCTTCTCCACCGACCTGTCAGGTGCAAGCCCTGGCCCTGCAGGCTGCATTCTCCGGCCCAGCCTCTGTTCCTTGAACAGGTCAGGCCTGCCGGGACGTTCTGGAACAGTGCTCAGGGGTTCCCTGGGGGCACTGGGGAATAGGCAGGCACTCACTGTATGGTCTTTATTCATTAGGATTCTGTTTGGCTTTTTGTTTGAGGTTTATGACCCACCTGCCTTCCAGCGCCCAACAACTCATAAATTTAAAGTAGCTATGAAATTTCTGTTTCTCTGGCCCAGTTGGGCAGGGAGCCTTTGAACAGAGCTGTTTTTATTCCCTTCATTCAGCATCCTCAAAGTGTCTGAGGCTCCCTTATGGGGTGCTCAGTCTTCTGCCTTAACCCTGTGCCCTTTTAAAATAAACTAGAATAAACTAGGATGAGACAGGAGGGGACTAACATCCAGGGAGTGAGTACCTGTGTGTGCCAGGCATTATCTCGAATATGCAAAACAGCAAGGAGATGGGAGGGACATTATTGCCCTTGTTCTTCAGTGAAGGACAGTGACTTAAAGTGCCAGGTCCAGGGCTTGGCATCTAGTCATACCTTGAAGCTGTTACTAATATTGCTATCACCATGAGTATAGTCTAATCGTGAGTGCATGTGTAAGTAATTTGTTGCAAAAGTTAAATATTTGCCTATTTTATGTGACATTGTCTGTGACCTCAGATCTCGGGCCTTGTTCCTCTCACTTCATACTTTACTCCTGAAGGTCTCCGGGTCCAGGGATCCAGGGACAGCCCAGGAAGCCCCATGCCAGAATGTCAGGGAGATCTAGGCCCTGCTCACATCCACATGTTTTAGAGGCCTCGGGTGGAGGGGAAGGTGTGTAGGCTTTGGAGACTCACAGACCAGAGTTGAAACCCTAGGCTGACACTTTAAAACTATCTTTGGGGTCAGCTCTGGTGGCTAAGGGAGCCCGAGCCTACATGGATGACTGCATGGTTTGAATCCCGGCCCCGGCAGCTTGAGAAATGCATATGTATGTGCATGTGTGCCCCGATTCCCACCAGAATGGAGAAGTAGAGGGAAAGGGATTGTGGCGTGACAATGCCCCATGTAGGGGTGCTTCCTCCCTCTCTCTCTGTCTCTCTCGAGCATGCTCTAGCAAATTAAAAAAACAAAACAAAACTGTTGCTGGGTAAGAAGTGTGGGCCTTAGGGTTAGCCTAAGGGAGTGGCACCTCTTGCCCCCTTGACTGGCAGGTGGGCTCGCATTCCTGCCTGAACATAGGATTTCTGGTCTGTCTCTGGCCCAGGGTCTCATTTCTCTCCAGCCAGAGTTTGGAGGACAGGGAGCAGGGCTTACGGGACATATTCCCTCCTTCCTCAGTCTTTTCCAATTCTTCCAGAAACTCTTGGCTGCCAGTCTGAGTTCTTCGGAAGCCACTTTTACATTTCTGAGCCACCCAAGACCTCCCCTCTGCTTGCGATTTCCTTAGCAGGGAAGAGGATGGGTCCTGGGCAAGACATTGGTCCACCTTCCTGGGGCCCTCCCTGGGCTGCTCACCTTCGCTGTGTGTGCGCAGGGAGACAGCCAGGCCTGCAGCCACCTAGAAGAGCCCTCTGGAACACAGAGGCGAGTTCCCACCCAGTGGAGTGAAAAAGAGCAAAGGGAGCCACCGAGTGGGTGTATGTGCGCAAGCGTGTGTGCGCGCCCTTTCAGAAAACAGTAAAGAGGCCTCCACTTCCCAGACTGCAATCAGGTTTCTTGGCGGAGACTGTTGCGGTATTTCTCTCTCAGCCAGCCGATTTGATCCCCTCTTTGAAACAGCCCCAGAGCCCTGAAACATGGGGACAGATGGCCTCTTCCCAGCTAGGCGCAAGCCCCCCACCCCCGCTCTCCACACGGGCTGCCTCCCAGCCTGCTGCTGGCGCGGGAGGAATGCGCGGTGCTCCCAGAGAGCCTGGCAGCCGCCCCACTGCTTGGCTCCCAGATCAGAACCATCTGGTGGAGTGAGGGAAGTCAGGACGGTGCCCGGAGAGAGGCAATGCTGTCCTCGGTGGTGGCAGTGCCAGGCTTAGCTGGCACAGTGGGAGACACCCGGGACAGGACTCCAGAGAGGGCGAACGCAGGCATTTTGCCCTGAAAGCTCAGCATGTTCCCGAATTCACATCGTTGCCTCTTGTTTTCATAAATGTGTCTCACAGGGACTCCTGGGATTCATTGGCCTGGTCGGGGAGCCAGGAATTGTGGGAGAAAAGGTAAGTTGTATCAGGAGAAAGAGAGAATTAGAGCTCGTATCTTGAAATTTTAAAAAGAGGCAAAGGGGCCGTTGACCACAGGGGACCACTGTCCCTGGCCTCTCCCGACATCTGGCATTCAGATCCTTGGAGAGCCATGCTCCCCTTTCCCAGAAGTCCCCGGGCTCCGCCCCCGCCCCCCGTCATCACCCTCACACACAGTTAGCAGTCAGCAATGCCTGTGACCGGAGCCTCCCAGCGGGCAGTGCACACATGGGCACCAGAAAGGAGGGAAATGCCCATGTTTTAGAAAAATGAAAGATGGGGTTGGCCCCACGGCCTGGTGGTTAAGGCAGCCTGGTCCCACATGCTGACCCCGTAGCTCAAGTCCCAGACCTGGTGGCTTGAGAAACATGCCAGGCACTTGTGTGCATGCGTGCCCAAAATCCCGAAAGGGAGAGGAAGAAGAGAAGGGCTTATGGCATGACCATTCCCCATGGGGGGGTGCTTTCTCCCCCTGTCTTTGCTGAGCACACATGCCCTATGGGAAAGTTAGAAAGAAAGAGAGAGAGAGAGAGAGAGAGAGAGAGAGAGAGAGAGAGAGAGAGAGAAAGAGAGGAAGGAAGGAAGGAAGGAAGGAAGGAAGGAAGGAAGGAAGGAAGGAAAGAAGCGAAGACTGAAAACTTCCTTAGGTTACCTTGTTGGCCCTCAGGAGCTCGGTCTATTATAGATGAGAAAACTGAGCCTCCAGTAGGGGAGGGGACAGTAAATGTCAGAGCTGGCACTCCAATCAGGTTCATTGCCAAAGGCCACTCTTTGCCCACTAGGACACTCTGTCACTTTGGCTCCCAGGAAGGAAACAGGAAACAGCCCCGGAAGGCACCTGCCTTCCTCTGCATGGGCTTATCTGACCCCAGAGCAGGCCCTCTGGGAGAGCCAGTATTGTTCCCACTGGACAGAGGGGGAAACCGAGGGCCAGAGAGAGGACACGTCCCAGCTAGTCTGGCCGTCCCTGCATTCCCAGGCGTCTGCACCTCACTCTTCATCACACTCTGTGGCCCAGACCCACTGGCCTCTGTCTTCTCCCTCCTCCTCCTCCTCCTCCTCCTCCTCCTCCTTCTTTCAAATTTACTTTTTATTCTGAAATAGCTACAAATTTACCAGAGCTACAAAAAATAGTACAGAAAGGTCCCATGTACCTTTCCCCTCTTTCCTCCGATGCTAACAGCTTAGGAAACTGTAATATGACATCGAAGCCAACTCTGGCCTTCTTGTGCCACTCGAGTGTCCCCATGTGCCTCCTCACACACACACTAGCGCCCACTCCGTTCGCTTGCCCGGGCTCGCCCTTGCCAGTCCCTCCCGCCTTCCCTCCCCGGCCTGGATGATTCATTTATCCTCAGCTCTTGGCCGATGCGACTTCCTAGGGCCACCCACCCCAGGCCCCCTAGTGTCACACAGCCTCAGCTCCGTGACCCTTCCCTCACCGTGTGTACCCGAGGGTGCATCTCTTCTGGCGACTCATGGGCATCTCCCTGCAACACCCTGAGCTTCTTGCTCCGTGGGAGCGGGCCTGCCTACTTTCCAAGTCCAGCTGTAGTGTCGGGCACACAGTGGGTGCTTCATAAACACTGGCTGAGTGGATACTGGAAATAGCACCAGAGTCAGGATTCGAACCCAGAGCCCCTGCCTTCGTGGGTAGCTCTCTCACTACTCCCGCCACCGCTGCCCAGTCGGTCCGGATTCATCAAGAAGGATGCGCCATCTCTGATTCTCCCGCGTTGCATCTAGGTTTGGATGGGGGTGAGGAGAGGGAAAGCAATGCCTTCTCTTGCTGTTTCTGCCTCAGCCAGCCCAGCCCGGGATGCCAGGCCTAATGAGGACCACATGATGTGGGCCAGGATCAAAGGAGGCCGTGTAATGAGTGCATCCTTAATCAGTCCGCCCCTGCCCGAGGGACTCCCACTGCGTGGTGTGCTCCGGTAGATACTGTGGCCTCCCAGGCCTTGCCCGAGGTCTTGGTTCCCATGCGTGAAATCCCAGAGTCCCACCTGGGGTGCTGTGTCCATGAGCTGGGCAAGGACTCTGTGTGGACCTTGGGCAAATCCCTTCCCCCCCGCCACAGGCTATCCCAGAGCCACAGCCGTGACCTCCCTGCATTGCTGTCTTCCTCACAGGGAGATCGCGGCGTGATGGGACCCCCAGGACCGCCAGGACCCAAGGGGTCGATGGTAAGGAGTAAGTCCGCGTCCTGCCTCCTCCTGCCGCTACCTCGGTGACAGCTCTGCTCTGCCTGCCTCTGCCTGGTGCCCGCCTCAGGCACCCAGACGAGGCTCCTTCTCCCAGGCAGAGGCCCGCTGTTGTCCTCAGGGCCAAGCGAGGCCGAGCCAGCTGAGGCGGGACGGGTGGAGGGAGGAAGAGGCACCCTCCCAGCTGACTCCTTTCCTCCTTTCTTGGTAGGGTCATCCTGGAATGCCAGGTGGTGTCGGGAACTCCGGAGAGCCTGGACCCCTGGTAAGCAAAGCCCTCACGTTCCTTTGTCAATCAGGAGTTAGTCCAGGCCTCAGAATCAGGCAGATGTGGGTTCAAATCCCACCTCCACCACTCCCTCTATTCCTGGGGCAGATCTTTTAACTTCTCTCAGCCTAAATTTTACTCATCTGAAAAACAGAGAAAAGAAATAATGGTGGTGTGACTGTGCGCGAGGTGAAACCGGGCAGCTGCCGTGCCTGACGGAATGATGCTCTCGCCAGGACCCTCGTGGTCCCTCGCAGCATCATCGTGAGTCCATTCACTCACATGCACTAAGTGCCATGGCTGTGGCCTGGCTGCTCCAGGAGCTGGAGCCCAGCAGTCAGCAAAGCGGAGCGCGGCCCTGCCCTTTACAGCTTGTATTCTGGCATGGGCAGGGGTGTGGGGGGGAGCTGAAGAGTCCAGTGGAGGGGTGATGCCTGCTAGGGAGGAAGCAGGCAAGAAGACGGGGATGCTCAGGACAGGCTGGGGCAGAGCCAAAGGGCCCAGGGGTCCAGGGCTTCCCTGGACAACCAAGGAAGCAGGGCTATTCTGTGGATCTCAGCCTCTCCCCGAGTGATGGGGAGGCTAGGAGAGCCAGATCCAGGGGGGCTGGGGAAGGAGGGGTTGCTGTCATTTGCAGGAGGCGGAGCTGGCTTGGGTCCCTGCTCAGGGCAAGAGCCAGGAAGGGCACCTGCCTTAGCCAAAGCCGGAGATCAGGAGCCCCTTGGGCTGGTCTTCATGTGGGTGGAAAGTGGGTGGGACAGGGGGTACCAGCTCAGGCCCAGATACCAGGACAGAGCTCAGGGGTGATGAGTTCAGGTCACCCGGATTGTGCAAAGCTCGACGGAGTCTGAGGAGAGGGCATCCATGATTTGAGCCTCCATGATTTGAGCCCAAGGGAAGCTGGCACCGACAGACCAGGCCCCTGTGCAGATGAGTAAGGTCAGGCCAACTCAGTTCCCACACTTTTTTGTGCACCTACTGTGTGATGGGCATGTGCTCAGCCCTGGAGGTGCAGAAGTGGTAAGCAATATGTCCCACTCTTAAGACTCTCACTGTCTAGTGGACATGTCCAGTATAAACATTCTGTCCGCTGTAGCAGACTTCCACTGAGCACCTACTATGTGCAAGGCAGTACTAGGTGCCCAGGAGAGGCTTGAAGGGACTAACTAGCCCTAGGGCAGGAAGCTTGGACATCAGTGATGGTCACCCAGGAAGAGGGTACTAAGCACCAGGTGGCTCTGTCCATCCCCACACCCTTTGAAGAGGTGGAATTCTCGTCATGCAGAACAGGGTCAGAAGCTAGCATTCTTGGGCTCCCAACATCTCTCATTGCCCTGTTCATGGAGGAGGAAGAAAAGCCACATCAGGCCTGGAACTGGAAGGGCTGGTAACATGGAAGTGGGTCCGTATAGGGCAGAAGCCGGCAGTCAGAGGACCAGTGTGCTTGCCGGTGGGGCTGGCCTGTGGGCTGTGGTGCCCAGCTCCCTCCCCAGTGTTAGAAGATGGAGTGATTGGAGCCCATCAGAGTGAAAGGTGCCCAGGGAAGGGCCAAAGCCCCAGCAAGGATGCTTAGGGCTCATTATCAAATTCTACCTCCTCCACCCAGGCCTCAGGCTCCCTGGGGCTCAGTCTTCTTATCTATCTACTGGGAGGAGAAAAGCCTGGCAAGGTGTCCCTGGGACAAATGGAAATCCAGCGAGAGACAGGACAGCAGTGGAGACATCCAGGTCCATGCAGAGAAGGAAGGTGCAGGCCGCCTCTGAATCCCGCACCTTTCTGGCTCCGCTCATCCTCCCACCCCACCCCCTTCTGGTGCATCCTCTGTTCAATGGGTTGGCTCAGACCTGGTGAGCCCAGACAGGACTGGCTGCTTTCTAATCCCAGTGCCGTTGACCCTCCCCTGCTGCTGCAGAATGGGGCTGGACCTTGGATGCTTCTAACCAATCAGCTGCCACTGGTGCCCCCAAAGAAGCAGACAGAATAGTTTCAGGGAGGCCCAGAAAACTCACTCTCTAACCAGACACATGGGAGTCAAATCCTGGCTCTCCACTTACTAGCCGTGTGATTATTGACGGCATGCATAGCCTCTGAGTCTCGGTTTCCTTATCCGCACATGAGCATAACATTAACTTCGTGTCGACATTGTCGTGGGGAATAAATGTGGGTGCGTGCTGTAGGCTAGCTCGCACCCTGCATACACCACATGTTGAACGAGTGGTGGTAACTGCTCGTCAGACATGCTAGTTCCCGCTGTTACCAGGACCGTTACCATTCAGGGACGTTTCTGCTGGCACTGCTCCCCTGTCAGTGGCCTTCTCCCACCTTCCCAGTCACGGTAGCCTCCATGTTCTCCTGTGGCTCACTGAGGCCAGTCGAGGTGCTTATTCCCATTATGTGGGGGTGGGTCCCTCTGGGACCTGCCCGGGTTCAGCCAGTGACCAAAGCTGGGTCTTCCATGCAATTTGACCTTCTCCCACTTTGAGAGAGCAGACACCTTTTACCATGGACTTCCCTTGCCATGTCCTCTCAGCTGTTCTAGGGACTTTTCTTATCCCCACTTTATAGATGACAAAACTGAGACCTACAGAATTTAGATGACACAGTTAGTAAGTGGCAGAGCAGGGATTTGAACCCCAGTTGGCTGATGCTATGGCCTGATTTTTAAAGCACGCTACTGCCTCTACTTAGATACTTGGCTCCTGGAACTTCCCGGCAGCACATCGCGTGTCTTCCAAGGTCTGAGATCACTCCATAAAATGGCCCGTTCTCACCCAGTCTTCGCGTGCTCCACCATCCGGGAGTCGGAGCTGCCTTTTTACTGGGCCAAGCTGGAGTCCACACCCTGCCTGCTCTCCTGACAGGGGGTCAGTCTGGGACCCAGCCCCTCACATCAGCCCCTTGGCAGCCCCTGTTAGAAGGGGACGGAGCTGGGCCTGAACCCCTCAAGGCCAAGGAGAGAGAGAGAATTGGGGGCGGCGAGAGACCGTCCTGAGGTCCCCAGTTGGGCTGGGTCTTGCCCTGGTACTCCCAGGGCCAGGCTGTGTCTTCCTTGGGAGGGAGCGCACCCAGCCTGAGGCCCCGGAGCTGGGAGGCTCTTGCCGCTGTCAGGGGGTCTTGGCTGGTTGAGGGTAAGAAGTCGCAGCCTCTGGGCTATGGAGCGGGGCTGGAAGCCTGGCGAGACTTCCTGCCTCACTCTTGGCCTCCTTCTCCTGCCTTCCCTTTGCCCTCTTCACTCGTCCATGTGTTTATCATTCACTCAACGGATTCCTAAGTCCTCGTCACATGTCTGTGCTGGGCCAGGTGCTGAGAATTCAAAGAACGAAGCCGCCCTAGGATTTCCATGGGCCTCCCTCCGCTGTCCCTCCCCGTCATTATCTTCCTGTCATTCCTTCAACAGGCTGAGATAACTGGGCGTCTTCTCTGTTCCCAGGCCCTGCTCCCCGCTCTGTGCCTCCACTGCCCCCTGCCTGCCCCTCCTCCCCCACCTCCACCCTCCTGGATCCTCTCCCAGCCACCCCTCTGCTTCCCAAGCCGACCTCAGGGCCGGATCCTAGTTTCTTCCCTCCCCCTGGGCTCTTCCTACCCTGCAAGAATACAATGGGACTTCAAAAGGTTCGTGGAAAACCGGAATTAGAGTACAAGTTTATTTTGTTGTAGAAAAGTTTTGAAGTCTAAGCATCATTCTTTTCATAAATTGCATTTCCATGAACTTAAAAAAAATGTGCTGGAGAGAGACAAAGAGGAGGGGACCAGAGAAGGCCTCCCCATGGGGGATGGTCACGCTGCAATCCCTTCTCCGTTTCCCCCTCCTCTCGGGATTTTGGGCACACTCGCATGCAGGCCTGGAGTGTTTTTCAAGCTGCTGGGTCTGGGACTCTAACCGCACTGTGACGTGGGACCCAGTGCCTCAACCATCACGCCACCAGGAACTCCCTGATGACTCCTTGTGGATCTGGAGTTGTATTTGGCTGTTGGGTGGGGATGAGGTGCAGCACCGGGGTTGCCATGTTCTCCTCACTGATGGGGGAGGAACAGGTAAATAGGAACTGGGGACCAGCAGGTGGCATAGTGGTTAAGGCACCGGACTCCCACGTCGTTGACTGGGGTTCAAATCCCAAACTTGGTGTCTTACACTTCATGTGTGTGTGTGTGCCCAAATTCCCAAGAGGAGAATGGAGAAGGGACTGCGGTGTGGGTATCCCGCCTGGGGAGTAATTCTCACTTTCTATCTCTCTGTCTCTCTGGTGAGTGCACGTGCCCTATAGCAAAAATTTCTTAAAAATGATAATAACAGGGACCAGCAGGTGGCATGGTGTTTAAGGCGCTGGACATTCCCACATGGCTGAGCACAGTTTAAGTCCTGGACCTGGCGGCTTGCTTTCTCACTTTCTCTCTCTCTCTCTCTCTCTCTCTCTGTCTTTCTCTGTTCAAATTAAAAGAAAGGAATGAATAAAATTTAATCAAAAACAATTCTTGGGAACCAGCAGTTAGCATAATGGCTATGTCGCTGGACTCCCACGTAGTCAACCGCGGTTCGAGTCCCGGACCTGGCGGCTTAAACTCACGCCAGGCGCGTGTGCGTGCGTGCCCAAGATCCCAAGAGGAGAATGGAGGAGAAGGGATTGCGGCGTGGCCATCCCCCCTGGGGGGTGATTTCTCGCTTTCTATCTCTCTGTCTCTCTCTGTCTGTCTGGCGAGTGCACGCGCCCTATAGCAAAAACCTCTCCAAGAAAAGAAAAAAAAAAAAAAAACAATTCTTTAAAAATAATAATAATAATAATAATTAAAGGTAATGAGAATTGGGGGAGACATTTTGTCAGAAATGTCATCATAGCTTCTTGCTGATTTTGAGGTAAAGAACCTGATCTTTAGGTAAAGTCTGACCCAGGGAGACGTGTCCCATCACCTGGGTTCCCAGGTGGAGCCCAGGGCTTGTCAGATGCGTCTCCTACCCAGTGGGCGGCTACCCAGCCCTTCAACAGAGGCTGTTGGGGCCGGGCAGCACCTGGCCAGGGGCTGAGGAGCCTTCAACTCTGCCCCTGTGCTCCTGGCCCCAGTGAGACTCTCACCCCCTAGAAAGGGCTTTTCTAAACTCTTTCTCCTCCCCACAGGGTCCTCCAGGATCTCGAGGTGCACCAGGCATGAGGGGAGCAAAGGGACGCCGGGTAAGTGGAGCCCAGCCACTGGGGGTCGACGCTGATGGGTGGGCACCCTTGGAGCAGGGCCACCTGCTGAGGCCACCTCTGGTCCTCACGCCTGCCCAGCTCTGCAATCTGGGATGTTCATAGCACCAGACCCGGCTCCAAGCTCACCCTAGGCCTGGCTCTGGCCGTGGGGCATCCAGCTACCTTTCCAGCCCACTGGTGAGTCCCAGGCCTGACCATCCAGTGAACACAGGTGGGCTCTCGGTACCAGGACTTCGTTCGGCCATTTCTTCATCCATTTGTTCGACCGCCTTTACCTAGCACTCTGAGGGGCCAGCCTCTTGGAGGCTCTGCAGATACTGCAGGGAGCAGGCCACCACGTGTCCTGTGGGCTTCATGGCCCAGTCAGCGGGTCGGACAGCTCCGCAGACACAGGGAACAGCAGTGGTCCCCAGCTTGTTTGGCACCAAGAACTGGTTTTGTGGAAGGTAATTTTTCCACAAACGGGGGAGTGGGAAGATGGTTTCTGAGCGCGCCACCTAGATCCCCTGCATCAGTTGGCAATAGGGTTGGCGCTCCTATGAGAATCTGGTGCCTCGCCGATCTGACGGGGCAGAGCTCAGGCAGTAATCGAGCGTTGGGGAGTGACCGGAAACACCTCCACCGCTCACCTCCTGCTATGAGACCCTGTTTCTAACAGGCCATGGTCCGTGGCCCTGGGGTTGGAGACCCCTGCTGTATGGGATGGAGTCCTCAGCACCTGGGTGGTGCAAGTGCCAGAGGAGGCACCTCACCTGGGCAGGGACTTGAGGAGAGGGCGATGTTTGAACCTATGCCAGTTCCAAGTAGAGAGACTGACAAGGGAAAGCCCTAAAATAAGAAGAAGAGTGGCATATTGAGGGATCCAGGGGGGCAACAGAGGGACCAGGAGGGGGTGGAGCCAACCCTTAGCAGCACTAAGCTGGGCAAGGCCTCAAAGCCACAGCTCTGCACCAAGGATAGTAGGGAGCCACAAGAGGTTTCAACAACCGCTGGCAGAGTAGTCACGGTGATGCCTGAGTGCCAGACACTACCACACACAGTAACTCACTGAGTCCTCCGCGCTACCCTGGCAGGTCGGTGCTATTCTTATTCCCATTTTACAGGTAGAGAAACAGAGGCACAGAGAAGTTAGGTCACTTGTCTCAGGTTGAACAGCCAGGAAGTGGCAGAGCTGAGGTTTGAACCCAGGGAGTCTGGCTATGTGCATACTGAATTTAGCCTTAATTTCACGCACTCAGGGAGGGTTGATGGAGTGGCCTCCTTTGGGGCCAGCTGGTGGACAGGGGTCAGGCCATGCAGTCATAAGGGGGAAATAAAATGGCCCAGGTAGAGCAGGCAGCCCGGGCCTGACATCAGACTCCGTACGGGGGATCTGGGTTTCTTACTCTCCGCTTGGCTGGACTTTAAGAGGTTTTACAATTTCCCCTGAACCAGATGGCCTGAGCAGCCGGCCTGGGAGAGGGGAGATTAGGGCACTCTTCTGGCCTGTCTGGGGTCTCCCTGTGCCCATGTTCTCTGGGTGTTTTCAAGTGTACCAAGGCCCCAAGGGCAGCAGCGACCCCTCCTGATCCCACACCCACTCCCTCCTGGCCCAGAAGGCCAGATCCTAGGAGCTGAGTGGTGAGCTGCCTTGGTCCAGGTCCCTACCCTGCCCCAGACATGAAGCTCAGGCCCCCCTCCACTCACTGGGCTCCACCGCCTTCCCAGAAGCGGTTTGAAGAATACGTGTCCGGCTTTGGGTCCCCCCTCTTCCCCGCCCTGCTCTCTTGACCACATCAAAGTCCCCTGGGCCAGGAGGGGAGCACTGAGAAAGAGCCCCTCTGCCTGCTGGACTGGTAGGAAATGCAAAACCTGTGGGACCGGCCCCTGGGTCCTCTGTCTACCAGGCCTCTTCCCACATGGGGTAACGAGGGGGCCTGTTTCTTGATGTTGTGAAAGAGCTCAAATCTGGGCACGTCTTGCTTCTGCTTTGTCCAGTGCCCTTATAAGGCCTTGCTGTCTCTGGGCCTCAGTTTCCCCAATGTGCTGGGCAGAATGGGTTCGGAGGCCCTCCAGGCCCTGCCTGCTTTCCTGCCCATCAGGATGGGCCCTGCTGCTCAGGCCACCACTGTCCTGGGAGAATGAGCACTGAAGGTTGAGGCCTGGGGCCAGGAGGGCCCCAGTCCCCCGTGCTTGGTGGGGCTGCTGGCTAAGGTCCGGGCCCACTAGGGGAGCTCTGGGGTTAGACAGGCACAGAGGCAAGCCTCAGCCTCCCCAGGTACCAGCTGGGGGACCTCAGGCCAGTATCTTCACGTCACCGAGACTCTCTCACACGCTGGGTGCCTTCTGAGGGTGCTGCGATGGTTCTGAGATTCAGAAGCCTCTGCCAGACTCCAATCCCAGGGGTGGGGGCAGAGCTCAGCAGACCCAGCCAGAACCCCAGCTCTTCCACATGGACCTCAGCTACTGACTTCCCCTCTCTGAACCCCTGGCTCTTCCTCGTAAAACGGGTCAACAGCAGAACCGACTCGGTGGGACGGCGGGGTGGGGTGGACGTGGGTGCTCATGTAACGGGCGTGATGATGTAAGCGCCCCATGGGGCGGCAGTGCTAGCCCTTCTGATTCATCCCTTTTCACACGAGCTCCAGTTGGCCGGATTTTCTGTCCCCAGGCCCGGTTGGAGGACAGCCTTAACCGTGACTGTAAACGTCTTTTTTGGGGAGTAGAGAAAAGAGCGGCCATACGGCTCTCCCAGAAACCAGGCTTTCTCTAGCGAGGGCCCACCGACTAAACTGGGGAGCGAGGGGGCAGGACTGGGGACCCACAGACCAGCTGCAGAGTGACCCTGAGAAAGGCTGGAGTGTGTGGCTGCCCTCATTCCTCTCCCTGCACAGTGGAGTGGAGACCTCACTGCCTCCTCCTCCCTCCACACACCGTTGATCCCCTCTCCCCCAGCTTCTCCCCGAGTTCTCTGGGGCTCCCCTAGGTAGCAGGTCCTCTCAGAAAAGAGGGCTTTTAAACATCCTCTTTTCCAACATCCAGGTGTGCAGCCTCCTGGAAACACCCTCCAGGCCCTGACCTGCACACCCCCGACAGGCAGCTTGCTCACACCTTGATAAACAGGGATAGTGGCGAAAGAAAACGCCCTTCCAGGTGACTTGGGTTCAAATTCCGGCCCCTCCCGTACTCGCTGTGTGACGAGAGGCAAGATCACCTCTGCTCTGGGCCCATGTCCTTGTCTGCTAATCAAGCACGGTGACCTGTCACTGCTCTGCTGCTGTTGCGAGATCACGTATTCTTTCTCCCAGAAGGGCTTCGATTCCTGGGGCAAATGGTGCCGTGTGATTGGGCCAAGCTCTCGAAGCCTCTGAGCCTCCCCTCCCAGAGCTCTCTGTCCAGGAAGGTTATGTCTCAGCTGAAGACAGAGTTAGGGGCCAGAGCGCCTATCAGGGGGGCCTGGTTGCCCTCATGGGCTCAGCCTCCCTTCCAGCTCCCATGACCTGGGTGCCCAGCCTGGTCTGGCTACAGCTTCACCAGACCTGTGTCCAGAGTCAGGGCCATTTGTCTACCACGTGATGGGACAGCGTCCACATAATCCGAAACTGAGGTGCTATTTAAGGCTGCAGCGTAGACAGTTCCCCACTGGAAACACCAGGTAGCTGATAAGTGAATTTTCACTCCTTCTGGTTCTGTTGTTAATTGAAATTTTCCTCATTCAGTTTTTTTTTTTCAATTAAAAAAATGGTTATAGTTTTTGCTATGGGGTGTGCGTGCTTATTGGGCACAGAAACAGAAAGTGAGAAATCACCCCCCCAGGGCGATGGCCACACTGCAATCCCTGTCCTCTATTCCCCTCTCAGGATTTGGGGCATGCATGCACATGTGCCTGGTGTCATTTCAAGCCAATGGGTCCGAACCAGCACTGGAACCACATCGGCCATGTTGGATCCAGCCACCTTAACCTTCATGCCACTGGCCGGCTCTCCTCATTCAGCTTCTAAGGGATTATTTTCCTCATTTGTTTTTCTTATTCCTCATTCTGCCCCCTATCCCCTTTGGTCTGGGGGACGCTGCTCCACCCCCTTTCATCTGGGGGACATTGCTTGGGTGGGCCAGCCTCTTTTTTTGTCCCCATGAGAGAACAAACACCATGCTGTCCTCTGTGGGTCTTTTGCAGGAGACCCCGGACCCTCTGTGTCTCAGGGACCTGGGTGAGACCCTGGAGGGGACACCAGCTGCTGGTGTGCTATGGAACCTGGGCCAAGTCTCTCCTGCTGGCTAGTCTTGGTGTGCCCATCTGTGTATGGGGTGGACTCCGCCTGCCCCCCCCCCAGGGCCTCCCAGCCATCAGAGACCAAGACTCCAGTCTCGGGGGTCAGACCGGAGCCCCTGCTCCCTGGTGCTGGTCTAGGCTGCTTGTACATCTGCCTGGAGAGGGCGCCCCGCACATCTGGCCACATGCCTGCCCTCTCCAGGTCCTTACTGTGAGTTTCTGCCGAGGAAACAAGGCTGTGGGCTGCACACCTGTTTCTGCCCCACACGTGCTCTGGGAAGCAACGCCACTCTCCTGGCCTGACCGTGGGGCCCTGGCCCTCACTCTGCACGTCTGTAAAATGGGTTGGCTGAGTGACCCCCCCCCCCAAGATCTGTTTAAACAGGATTGTTCATGCTCCAGCCCTGTCCTGGAAAGGTAGACCCTCTGGCTGAGCCCCCGGTGCCATGCCTTCTGCAGAGCCTTCTGGGCAGGCACACGGCACAAGGGTGACCTACTGCAGGTGGGAGTGTATGGGAGGTGGGAGAAGGGGCCCCAGCTCTGGGCAGCTCCACTGTCTGTTCTCAGCCCAAGGGAGACCCCTGCTGTCCACTGCACTAGTCTCTTCCTTCTCTTCCAGGGCCCCCGAGGACCAGATGGACCAGCTGGGGAGCAGGGGTCCAAGGGCCTGAAGGTACTGACTCCCACAGCCCGCCTCCCTCCCCTCCCTCACTGGGTGAGCATCCAGAAACCAGGGCTCATACCTTCCTCTGCACCAGGCCCCCTGAGGGACAGGGAGTCCGAGAAGGACTGCAGGGCACCTTCCTGAGAGCTGAGAGCTCACCCCATCCACCCCTACACCCTGCAAGCCCAGAGCAAGAGAAAGCAGGAGGGGAAGGGGGAGGAGGCACCACACATGCTCTCCCACTCCTTGCCTGGGACCCCCAACTTTAACCCCAGAACCTCTGAGAGCTGAGATGCCCTCTGGCACCCTGAGTAGGAAGAGGCCAGAGCACGTGGTGACCACGCGAGCCACTCCGCTTGCTGGGCCTTAGTTTTCCCACCACACGGCAGCGTGAAGGGTGGCGGCTATGGTCTCGCAGGCGGTTTTCACCTTCTGTGGGCTGGAGGGTTTCTTCTTGGTGAAGGGTCCTCCCAAGTACCCTCTCCCACTGTCATGTGCTCTGCCTCCCACAGGGCCCTCCAGGACCGCAGGGCAGACCGGGCCAGCCTGGACAGCAGGTATGTCCGGCCCAGGTCAAGCTGGCCCCGCCCCACTCCTGCTTTGTGACAGGTGCCTCCAATGACCCCCAAATGTCTTCCAGGGTGCGGCTGGAGAGCGCGGCCACTCAGGCCCGCGAGGCTTTCCTGTGAGTAGTGCCCGCTGTGGCTGTTCTTTTCGTTTGGGGGAGGACGATGGCCACTTTAACCAGGTTCCTGTCCTGTGGAACCCAAGGGTTTTAGCTGCCCGCGCTGGCACTGAAGCCCACACAGCATGTCTCCCCCACTCTGGGTCTCAGCCTGCCCGTCTGCCACATGGCAGAGGGTTTGGATAGGACCCTGCACGCTGCGATGGCCTGCCCAAGGCCAAGGGGACAGGCAGGCTAGAGAAGGCCATGAAGGGACTGAAATCACCCTTGCTTGTCTCTGCAGGGCATCCCTGGCCCCTCAGGGCCCCCTGGCACCAAGGGCCTCCCAGGAGAACCGGTAAGGGCCTGTCCTCTCCCTGTTGCATCTTTGCCTCTGGCAGGCTGGTCTCAGATGGGCCGCCTGGGTGTGTGGCTGGGTAACCAGACAAGGAGGGGCTTTGGAAAAGGGCAGTACCTGAGGGGCCACTGGCCGGGAGCTCTGGGTTTGAATCTCGGCTCACTCGCCTTCCAGCTTGTTTTCTTGCCGGTGAAATGGGGCAGTTGTCCCGACTGGGCTGTCCTGTCGTGGAGGTGAAATGAGAACATACATGCCATTGCTCAGTACAGTGCAAGGGACGGGGACAAGGCCAAGGCGCCGAGGGAGGGAGGGAGAGAATAAACTCAGAGCCACCAGGAAGCTGCAGAGTGGAGGCTGGCTGGAAGGGCAGGACAGGAGCCCAGGAGCACCATGGAGGCAGCAGAGGCTGCCGCCCGAGGCCCCATGGAGAGCACGCTCTGCATGGGCAACAGGCACCACTGAAGGCTTGAAACGGGAGGCGACCTGCTCGGCTCGCCCTTCAGAAGATGCCCCTGGAGGGGTGAGCTGGGCGGACAGTCCAGGAGTGGGGCCCCATGAGGAAGCTGTGGAGAGGGTGCTGCCAGAGAGGACAGATTTAGGAGGACGACTCCCCAGACGGGCAGGGGGAGACAGGAAGCTCCACCCCCTTGGGCCACAGCAGCTTCCCTACAACTTGAGGCCACGGAATGGCCCTACTGACCGGTGACAGGCCAAGACTAAGTGTGGGTGGGGGAGGGTGTTCCAGGGAGAGAACCGAGGAAGCGAGGCTCAGGGGCCAACAGGGTTCTGAGCAGGGAGGCCTGCTGGGCTTCAGGAACTGAATGGGAGAGGGTGCAGATGGATGGGAGGGGATGCGGTGGAGGCCAGCGGTGAGGGGGACCCTCGGTAGGCTTGGGGAACAGGGGTAGGCTGCAGGGTCCTTGCCTACACCCCTCCAGTCTGTATTATCAAGCCTCGGCCCCCAGAGAGGACTCAATCGTCTGTGTCTGTCTTCCAGGGCCCTCAGGGAGCACAGGGGCCAGTTGGCCCTCTGGGGGAGATGGGACCCAAGGTGAGTGCTGATGCTGCTGGCTGGTCTCGGGCCTCCTAGCACTCCCCTCAGGGGTCTCTGTCTGCCACGCCCTGTCATGGTCCAGCAGAGGGTCACGTCCCATGTACTGGAGAGATGGAGGGTAGATTCCCTGGCAGAGAGGGCAAGTCCATCTTGGTGACAGCGTAGGGAGCTGGGCTCCTTGTCCAGGGCTGGCGGGTGGGATGCAGGAGTGCCAGGGCCCTCGTGGGGCTTGGCGGTGGCTTTTGTGGCACCTCTGAAAGCAGTGATGCTCCCACTCTGAACTGCTGAGATGTCAGCCAGCAACATTGATCATAGACACAGCCCTCGAGGGTCAGGCAGCACGGAGCTTGGAGGGGCCCAGACGCTCCTGCCTCAACCAGAGGAGAAAACCGAGCCCTGGGCTTATGCGAGGGCTGCAAGCATGCCAACGGGGATCGCTGGGGACCCCCCTGCCCTCATCACCCTGGCTAGGCTGCAGAGAGAAGGGCCAGGATTGCTCAGCCCTGAGCATAGCGTCAGTTGGCTTCCTTCCCTGCCGTTATGTGAATCATGACATTTTCCTCCCTGCACTTGCCAAGGGGCTCCTAATGTGGTAAACCACGCTCGTGGGGAGGGAGAAGGCTCGAGCCGCCTCTGGGTAGTCCCGAGGCTCAGCCGGCCTGGCCCAATCACTCTCCTCCCCGTAGTACCAGCTCCAGGCTCTGGGAAGCTGCAGCCTGCTTCCACCTCTATCTCCCATGCTACGTGACCTTGGGCACACCCCTCCCCCTCCCTGGGCCTCAGTTATCCTTGTTCACGACCAGGGTCCATCCAGTCCTTTCTCTAGAAGGAACCAATAGCATTTTCTTGCAGGGGCCGCCAGGTGCAGTGGGAGAACTGGGCCTTCCTGGGGAAGCCGGTTTGAAGGTGAGCTGGGATGAAAGACGAGAAAAATGACTTGTTGAAATCGGCTCCCAGCTGGCGGCCACATCCTCCCCGCAGAAGAGAAACGGCCTTTCTTATCCCCAGGATAATGGGTTCTCTGTGCTCCTGCTTGGGGAGTGGGGCCTGGCCGTGGCCATGGTGGTGTCCAGTCAGCCTGGAGTGCCCATCCCTGTCCCCTGCCTGGCAGTGTTTTCTCTGGCACCTGCCCCGGCCTCCACGCTGGGCCGCACCTCCCGGCCCGTGCGATACCATCTGCATTTCGGCATTGGCGCTCTCATTACCTGGCCAGAAACAGGCGCCCATTGATACCTGGGCTCTGGGGAGACGCCCCTCCCATTCCACCGTGGAGGAGGACCTCGCTCCCCGTGCAGGCCTGGGAGCCGAGGAGTGATGCTGCCCAGCTGGAGGTCATTGTTGAGGCTGTGCCCACGGGGCTGCGGAACCTGAGGCCGATCGGCCCCTTTTGGGCCTGAGTCTCCTTTTCATTCAGAAAGGGCGTCAGACCAGGCCTGGAACTGTCAGGCTTGGCTTGGCTCCAGAATCCTTTGCTCCAACAAGAGTGAAGAAAATCACCCCATGTATAAAACACACAGAAGTGGGATTGTTCCCGCTGGGGCAGGGTAGGGTCTCAGCTCTGCCTCCTTGTGCCCCCAGACACCAGCTGGGATCATAGCTTAGAAACCACAGATGAGAAGGGTCCTTTGGGGGTGCTTTAGGAGAGGGGCAACACTTATTTGGCTCCGGTAGGCCTTCTTCTTTGCTTGGGTTTCTCTGCAAGACTGCGAAGAGTAGAGTTGCCCTCCTGCACCTGGTGTAATGACCCAAGTTTGGGTCCTGAGTCTGTCTCTTATTAGCATGGGCTTGGGACCAGCAGTTAGTGTAATGGCTATGTCGCTGGACTCCCACGTAGTTGACCGCGGTTCAAGTCCTGAACCCAGTGGCTTAAACTCACACCGGGCGCGTGTGCGTGTGTGCCCAAGATCCCGAGAGGAGAATGGAGGAGAAGGGATTGCACCCGTCTCCCATGGGGGGGGGGGTGATTTCTTGCTTTCTGTCTCTCTGTCTCTCTCTGTCTGGCGAGCGCACGCTCCCTATAGCAAAAACCTCTCCAAAAAAAGAAAATAAATAAATAAATAAAGCATGGGCTAGTTACTGAACCCCTCAGTGCCTCAATCTCCCAATCTCTGAAAGACTATCTTTTCTTGCGGGGTTGTTGTGCAAAGCCAAACACGTTCATATAAAAAAGTACTTTGTGGCCAGACCCGTAGTCCAGTGGGTAAGGGAGCCAGGTCCCACATGGTTGACAGTGTGGAGGAATCCTGGCCATGGTAACTCGAAAGAAAAAAAAAAAAAAAAAAAAACAACTGTGCTGGGGCATGTGCATACATGTCCCAAATCCCAACAGGGTGGAGGAATGGAGGAGAAGGGATTGCAGCATGACCACACCTCACGGAGGGGTGCCTTCTCCCTCTCCCTCTCCCTCTCCCATCTTTCTGTCTGTCTCTAATGAGCACACATACCCTCTGGCAATGAAAAAGAATGGTGCTTAGGAAAGTGCTATGTAAACATTAGCCCTGATGGGGTTGGTGGTGGTGGCGGTTCTTCTGCCCCAGCACAGGAGAAGCCAGTGGGCAGGCTTCCTGGAAACAGGCACTCTGATGGGAGCTTGACAGTTTCTCTTTGGTCCTTGGGAAGAAAGACCTTCCCAGCTCTCCCCTGCCCCACCCCAGGTCAGAGCTGGTGGAAGTAGGAAAGGTGGTGAGGGCTGGGGCTGCCCGACCCACCCTCCATGGACTTGCATTTGGCTTTTCCTAGGGTGACCTTGGACCCCTGGGCACCCCTGGGGAGCAGGGCCTCATTGGGCAGCGGGTAAGTTGAAGGAAATTTCTTTTTCTTGGAAAGCCTCGAGGGTGTGTGAGTGCAAGGGAGAAGAGAAAGGCTTTATGTAACCTTCCTGAGCCTCAGTTTGCTCAACTGCAGATCTAGACCACATACTTACGGCCTCACCCAGTCCTTCTTGGTAGCTTCCCAGACATGGAAAAGAACATTCTGTAGTCAAAATGCCTGTGACCCAGTGTATGCTTGGCATTTCTTCTTGTACATTAACAATGGCATGTTCAAGGCTCTGAGAAGGCCTGTAATCAAGAGATTTTTTTTCTAAATTGACCCAGAGCCTCCAAACTCATTGTAACTCTAAGTGCCCCCGCCTTGCACAGAGCAGTCTGTGGTCCCTTTCTGGAGAGCCGAGGGCGGGGCCTCAATCTCCTGCTCATTCATTCACCGTCTCTGGCTGCTGCATGCCTGCCGTGTGGCAGGGCCTCCAGATTCCCTCCACCTGGAGATCTGGGTCTGGGTCCTGGCCCGGGCAGGGAGAGGAAGGAAATGCACACTGCAAGGGGCCTCTTCACAGTAATGGCTCCTGTCTCTCCCACTGCTCTTTCCAGGGAGAGCCGGGCCTTGAGGGTGACAGTGGCCCCGTGGGGCCCGACGGGATGAAGGTGAGTACCCGTCTGGAGCAGGGGCTGGGAAGAGGGGTATTCTGCAGGGCCCTGGCTCCACCTCTGCCCCACTGCCCTCCCATCTAAGACTTGAGCTCCTCCAAGAAGCACCGTGTCCCACAAAGCCCTGAGGCCAGACCTGGGCTCCCATCAACAGTGGGGTGGGAGTGTGGGGGTGCTCAGCGGTGTCCAAGAGCCTCCCCATCATGTCCTGGACCACCTGCCCCACACCCGGGCCTGCTGTCCTTCTCCTTAGAACAGCGGCTTCTCTGGGGACAGGGTGGCCCCAGGGTACCAGGCCCAGAGCCAGGGGCTTTCATATCTATTATGAGGGAGCTCCCAAAAGTTCATGGAAAATGCGTATTATGAAAGCCCTGCATAGGTTTCCATTTTTTTGCACCAAAATAAACCCATACTTTAATTCCATTTTTCGGTGAACTTTTTGAAGTCCCTTGTATTTTCAAAACATCCTAAAAGATCAGGAAAAGAGGTCGTCACCAGTGACCTATGAGCCATTCTTTAGGGAGGACTCGTCACGCGGACCAGGTGCTGTGCTGAGTCCTCGGTGTCAACTCGGTCAATGCGCTGAGGTAGGCTCTGTCGTTACAAAGAGGCCGGGACTCAGAGAGGTTAAGCCACTTGCCTGAGGACACACAGCTGGTAATTGGCACATCCAGGACCCAGATCTGGGCCTGTCTGGCTGCGTACCCTTGGCCCGCGCTGCCCCACCAGGCAGCCATTCTAAAGGTGGAACGATTAGGCTCACGAGGCTGCAGAGACGTCTTCATCTGGAGTCCATGGCTGTGAGTAGAGGGTTCAAAATTCAGGTCCATAAGAACCGAAGCTGGCCTAACTCGGACCTGCTGCTCCCAGAGATTCTTTCGTCAGCCACAAATGCTGGGACCTGAAAGAGACCTGAGGACGCTCCCGAACCACAGGCACACGGGCACACAGGCTCTGACTTACCAGCCCCACGACGCCCAGGCCTGTCTCTGGCCTCCCTCTCTGGCCCAGCCCTGGCCCACCACCTCACCTTTCACAATGCACAAGTCAGTTCCCCAGCCCCAGAGCCCCCCAAGTGCCACCCCCTGGGAGGTTTTCTGTCACCCACCTACTCTCCGCGTGACCTCACATGAGCTCCCTGTTCTCTGGGCCTTGATTTCCCCACTCGCAGACATCCATCTCTCCACAGCTGCCCTGGCCTGAGGCATCCCTGTCTCCCAGGGTGCCTTGGAAGGGCAAGAGCGCCCCCTGCCTGTCATGTATCAGCATCTCGTCCCGAATCCTGCTTCATCCCAGGATACTACCAGGTCCTGGTCAGGAGACCTGGAGAATATGATAGCCCCCCAGCCCCCCAGCCAGCCGCCCCCTTACCGCCAGCACAGTGCCTACCACGCTGTGTGGGGGTTCTCATGAACACAATGGCTAAAATGCTTCGTGCCAGGCATCACCCATTAAGGGCTTCATGGAAATGAATCCTCCCAGCAGTTCTCCCTGCTGGGTACATTACCATCCCTACTTGACAGGTGGGGAAACTGAGGCACAGGTAAGCCCGCCTCATTCCACTTAGAGGCAGCCACCTTCCCTCTGGGAGTCTTCGCTGGGGTGAGGTGGGAAGGGGTCTTCCAGGCTTGGGTGCCTCACTTAGTCTCTCTTCTTCCACTTCGCATGGCTCCTTGGCCCTGGCTGCATCCTCTCTCACTTCCTCCAAAGGCAGTTCCAACCAGAGTGGTTGCTCAGACGCACAGCCCTCACGTGAACCCCAGGAGAGACTGTTTTCTCTGTGACGTTTACCCAGGAACCACCTTCATGGTGGTTAAACGCCTGCTAAATGCGCCCAGCACTTTACAGTTTACAGAGCGCTCTCATCACCCTGATCCCCTTGCCATCGACCAGCTATGGCGGCGGAGGCCGATAGCAATTCACGTTGTGTTAAGCCGTCGGCAGGGTTTAGCCCTTCCGGTCCTCACAGTAACCCTCGGACTCTCATGTGACAACAGCAGACATGCCCAGGGCCACGCAGCAGGATTTGAACTTGGGCGGCCTAACCCCAGGTGAGGGACGTATCCTCCCCTGAGCAGTGAACTTGGGAATTAGGAGGAGCCAGAACTCCTGGCTCTCACCCATGCTCTGCCACTTACTCCTGGTGCGGGGCTGGGGAGTCTACACCCTCTCTGAGCCTCAGTCTTCCCATCTGTAAGTTGAAAAGGTTGAGCTAGGCAACCTGTAAGGCTCTGCTGAACACTGGCAGATGTCCAAGGCTTCCAGAATTCTCTAGGAGCTTCCAGAGTCCTTTCCATGTGGGATCGGTGAGGACCCCCTCCCCCTCCAAGCTGTGCGGGGCTGCAGGATCATGTAGGACCCAGTCTAGGGCCCTTCGCTGAAAACCAGCCCAGACACCTGGAAGGCTGCCTGCCCTTGAGAGCTGAGCGAGCAGGTGGCCAAGGACGACAAGCCAGAAGTGGAGTCTGGAGCCAGAGAGTCATCCGGGCCAGGCCCCTGTGTCCTCGCCAGACCACGCTTGGAACCTGAGGCTCGCAGTGGGAAAGGACCTCAGAAACCGGCCTGGTGCCCGGCTCAGCTCTGCACTGGCTCCCGTCCTGTAAGACCCTCCTCACTGAGACCATCGCAGGACAGCTCCCCGGGAGCCCCTGCCCCAGCACCTCCTCCACTCCCTGCACCCGGGGCCCAGGCCCCAGCAGGACCGGCCTAGGGAGAGTGCTCTCAGCAATCTCACCTTCCAGCCTTTCTTCTCGGCCTGGCCGAGCCGCTCAGCTTCATGCCCTTGGCACCATGCTTTGCTCTGGACTCGCACCAGTTTATCAGCGTTCCTTGTAGAGCGTGGCGCCGGGAAACCAAACTGGCAAAGATGCACGCTCTGCCTTTCCCAGCCTGCCGCCCCCGCCTGTCCCTTCCACGCACCCATGACTTCATGCCTTCTTCCTTGGGCCTCCCTGAATCATATGCAGACCAGCCCCAGGCTCCTGCAGGCCTGCTGTCCCCAGTGGAGACAGCCTTCTGCTGGTCACTGCCCTGGCTGTGCCCGTCACACCTGCTCTGCCCTTAGCGCCAGGGGCAGCAGCCCATGCCCATCCTGGAAGGGCCCAGCGTGCAGCCACCCTCCCCAGGAACCTGTGCTGATTGAGTGATGAGATCAGGCACTTAGAGCTACGCTGCTATGTGTTTCCAAGCCCCTTTGTGAAGCCAGCATTTGCAGAGAACCGTGGAAAAGGCTGTGCTTTTGACTCTCAAAGCTCCTGCCAAGGGTTGCCTTTCCAAGGACGTAGTCTCCGGTGCCCTAGACCCCTGAGGTCCCAGAAGAGCGTGGTTACACTCTTCCTAACTTTCAAGGGAACATCCGTCAGGCTGCTCGCTGGAGCTGGCCAGGTGTCGGCCTGCTTCACAGTGCAGCTCGGCCACTAGCAAGCTGTGGGAGTCTGGGCCAGACCACTAACTGCACTCTGCCTTGGTTTTCCCATCTGCGAAATGGGACCAGAACCTGCGCTTTTGCGAGGATCGAGTCAGTTAACACAGTTAAAGACCCAGAGTGCAGTAAATGCCTAGTAAATGTCGTTTGCTTGGAGGGGCTGTTAGGAGCAGTGAGAACGACAACCACGCAGTGCAGGCAGCAGCAGGAGAGCGGGCTCACAATGGAGAAAGAACAGCAGCCAGAGATGGAAGCTGCCGTCCAGCTGGGTTATGTCTTTGAGCCTCGTTTCCTGTGACCTCGCTGCATTGCTGGGGAGCGTCGTCTGACTGCCCTGAGCCTGCCAAGTAGCGATCAGAATTGTTTCCTATGCTGTATTATTATTATTATTATTGGTCTAAGTTGGTTTGGGTGCACTTTTTTCCTTGATAAAGATGTCTTTCCACTTATTAAGATTCTTATGCAACCAGTGTGTCTCAGTTGGAGTGAAACTGTCCCTGACTACTTCTTGCCATGGGTGGTCATGGGCAGGATCCTGGCTTTTCTCTGAGCCACTCCCCCACCACCTCCCAGGTCCAGGGACACATGAAAACTGCCACATCTGGGACGCTCCTGTACAAGCTGGCCGCACCAACCCTGACCCTTCCAGCAGCCCCAGGACCTGTCGGGGGAGTCGAGGGCCAGTTGGATGTGGATGTTCTAATGAAACCCCCAAAGTTTCAGCCTCTGTTAGGCCTGGTCACTAACTTGTCCTCTCTCTCTCTCCTCTCCCCATGTTGTCCCAACCCAGGGTGACAGGGGTGACCCAGGGCCTGATGGTGAACGTGGTGAGAAGGGCCAGGAAGGACTGACGGGTGAGGATGGGCCCCCTGGCCCCCCTGGCATCCCTGGTGTCCGGGTGAGTGTGAAGCCCACCTGCCCATGCTGGGGCTCCCGGAGCCAGCGGGCACTCGCGCCTGTGTAGGTACCTGGAACTACATGGTCCTCTGCGGGGGTCATTTCCCCAACTGGGAGCTGCCAGAGGACCAGCCTGACTGCACCCTACCCCTACTTAACCTCCCCGTGGATCCCAAGTGCCCTTAGAACAACATCCGTTCCCCATTAGCCTGGCTGTTCTGCCCTGCCCTGCCCTGTCCTGCAAAGCCCCAGCCCCAGCCCCAGCCCCAGCCCCAGCCCCACCGACCTCATCCCGCCTGACCTCCACATCTGGCGACACTGAGCCCTTCCAGTTCCTTGGACAAGCTGTGGCTCTCACCCCTGGGCTTTGCACATGCTTGCATCTCTGTCTAGGAAGGGCTCCCTCCTTCCCTGTCACATGCTCAACTCTCGTTTGACCTTTAATCACCAGTGTAGACATCACCTACTCCAGAAAGCCACTCCAGCCCCCTCCCCCAGGCTGGGCCACGAGCCTTTGGCGACAGCCCCCAGTGGGTATCTCGGCCCCACAGAGAACAAGACCTTGGCTGGTTTGCATTTATGCCTCTGACTCCAAGTCCAACTCCTGGCCCAGAGGTGACCAAACTCCACTTGATGACTACGTAGACAGTCAGAGAAGCTTTGATCTTCCACACTAGCAGAAGTATGTTTATTCCACCCACAAACACTCATGGGCATCTTCCTGGGCCGGGTATCCTGAAGAGGACAGACGACATCCCTGTCCTAAAGACATAGAACCCGGTAGGGAAGGGAAGGAATTGTGGTTTCAATGTGTATAGACAATATGCCCAGTGCTTTCTGGAATGTCCCCTCTTAGACACATAGCAACTCCCAAGGACTTGAAAAATCAGAGAAGTAAAGGAACTTGCCCAAGCTCACACAGGAAGGCATGGCAGAGCTGGGATTTGAACTTAGGCCTGCTTGACACTGCACGCACTGCTCTCCTGCTCTAGCATGATTAAAATCCAGGGCTTGCGTGTGGGGCTGCAAGGGTGAGGCTGAAAAGCAGGTAGAAGCCAGGTTTTAGTGCCTCAAGTATTGGGCTGATGCCTAGGAAGGTGACCTTGGAGTGGGGACCGGGAGGTTGAGTGGGATGCCTTGCCCTGGGAGTGCTGAGCCAGCTCCCTTGCCTGTGGGGACCAGTGCATTTGGTGGCCTTGCAGACAAGCCACCCAAGTGCACAGCTGGCTGGGGTCCACCAGGGACCCACCAGGTGGTGAGAACTCGTGCCTCTCCACCTAGGGGAAAGACTAGCCGCTCTCGCCCCAGCACAGAGGGTTATGCTGTTACCTGGGCACAGCTGCTCCGTCTGGTTCAGGCCGACTCCTGACATTCTTTTACCCTCCTGGAGTGTGTAAATGACTAACCTGGGACAGATCCAAATTAGCCTGCAACAAACTGGTTGTGGGAAAATATTTGTGTCCCAAAAATAGAACCGAAGTGCTAATCCCCCTTAACAGCTGCAACAGGGTGAGCTCACCAAATGGCCAGAGAAGAATAAGAGGCGCTCCAGCAGACTTGCCTGCCAGGAGGCTTCTCGGGCTTGACTCAGTGGAGGGCTGGGTGGGGCACTGATGGGCTAGAGGGAATTTAGCAAGAGAGGTGCTGGCCCCGATCAGTAACTTGCTGTGTAATTGCTGTGTGACCTTTCACTCAACGCCTTGTACACTCTGGTCTTGCTGTTGGTATGAAGGATTGGGAAGGAATGCATGCTATGATCACTGTGAGTTCTAATGTTTCAGGGATCCTTTTTATAGTGAGTTTTGGGTACCATGCAGTGAAATGGGCAGCAACACATGGCAGAAATAGCCTTGGAACCAAAACCCAAAGGTTGAACCCAAGTTTCTGGCTTGAGCAACCCACTTTTTGTGTGACCTTGGCAAATTACTGCCCCTCTCTGAGCACTAGTTTTTCTGTCCATAAAGAACAAATGAAACCTTAGATAGAAAACACTTTATAAAATACAGCAGAAATATAAAAGATGACTTATCAAATTTGGAGAAGGAAATGCCAAGAAGCTGGCAGTGGTGCTGGTGATGATGAATGGGTGGATGGCGCTGGTAGTATCGATGGCAGTGGGAGTGCTGGTTGTGAAGGTAGTTGTGATGGTGATGTTGATAGTTGTAGTGATGGTGATGATAGTGTGATGGGGTGGTGATGGTGGTGATCGAGACAGGATGACAGTGGTACTAGTGATGGTGGTGATGATGATGGTGGTAGTGGAGGGTGGGTGTGATAATAATAGTGGTGATATTGGGACCAGTAGTAATGATGTCGGTGGTGGTAATGGCAATAGTGGTGTTACGATGGTTGTGGTCGTGGTAGGGTCATGATGGTGATGGTGGCAATGGGGGGTAAAGATGGTGATGGGGTGATAATGATGGTGGTGGTCAGGGTGGTGTTATGACAGTTGTGGTAGTGGTAGTGATGATGAGGGTAGTAATGGTTGTGGTGGTGGTTGTGGTAGTGATGATGGTGTTGGTTGTAGTGGGAGTGATGATGCGGTAGGGATGGTGGTCATAGTGGTGGGGTGGTGGTGGTGATGGTGGAGTTGTGTTGATGTTGGTGATGATGATGGTAGTGATGGTAGTGGGGTGGTGTTGGTGATGGTGGTGGAGTGGTGTTGATGTTGGTGATGATGATGGTAGTGATGGTGGTGGGTGGTGTTGATGTTGGTGATGGTGGTGGTAGCAGTGGGAGTGATGATGGTAGTGATGGAGGTGGGATGGTATTGATGTTGGTGATGATTGTTGTGGTAGCAGCGGGAGTGATGATAATGGTAGTGATGGTGGTGGGGTGGTGTTGATGTTGGTGATGATGGTGGTAGTGATGACAGCAGTGGCAGTGGTTGTGATAGCACCCATGATGATGGGGGGCAGGGATGGGAGTAGCAGCGTTAATCTCAGTATTGTGTAGTAACTCTCAGTTTTCGTCTGCCAGGTTTGGGAAGAGAGTCACTGGGCCAGACTGAGTGTGTGTCAGGGTGATGGAGGTGTTGGGGGGGGGGGCGCTGTATTTGGGTCTCTGCGACATGAGGGCTACAAGACAAATACCTCCCACTCTGTGTCCTGGAAACAGTCGAGTATTTAAAAATAGAATTTTATGAGCCATCAGGGCCTTCTAGAAACACTCTATGTGGATGGGGCCCAGCAAAAGCCTTGCTTCCGGCCCCACAGCCTCTCTCCACTGGATGCCCCAGTTCGTACACAGGGTCTCCGGCCCAAAGGGAACCGCAGCTGGAGAGAGCCCATCAGAACAAGTGGCAGCTGTGCCTCTGGGGGAGACTTCATCTCCCACCCCTCTGACCCTGTACCAAATGCCTTGACACTGACTCATTCCTCCTCTGTGATGGATCAATCACCCAGCCATTGCAGCACCTCGGTCCTCTGGTGAATTCCAGCAACCTCTGTAACATGATTTCACCATCTCCAGCCAGGCCAGCCTGGGACGAGGGGTGCCCTAGACGCTGAGGCTCTCCATCTCACTCTGGCCAGGTGGCCTGGAGACTGCCCTTTCATCTCACTGAGCCTTAGTTTCTTTAGCTCTAAAATGGGACGAATAATCTTCCTCCCAATGCTGGTGAGGATGAGCCAGAACTCACATGGAGTGTGGACGCAGGGCTGGCCTGTGGCTGAGTCTGTGAGGATGGTTAGTATTTTATTGTTGGGGAAGTAAGAGCCCTGGAGATTGGTCAGAATATGGGCCACGTTTGTTATTTTAAATTGTTCTAGTAGCTATAAATACACACACACACACACACACACACACACACACACACACACACACACTTTTTTTTTAAAAAAAAAAAGAGAGAGAGAGAGAGAGAGAGATATTTTTGCTATAGGGCACATGTGCTCGCCGGAGAGACAGAGAGACAGAAAATGAGAGATCACCCTCTGGGGGAAATGGCCACGTTATAATCCCTTCTCTTCCATTTTCTTCTTGGGATTTTTGGCATGCATGCACATGTGCCCGGTATGAGTTTCAAGCTGCCGGGTCCAGGACCTAAACTGCAGTTGGCCACATGGGAGTCCAGGTCCTTAACCACTATGCCACCTGCTGCCCCCCTAGTAACGAGAGTTTAAAAAGGCAAAATGAAACAGGTGAAATTAATTTTAATAGCTTTATTTAACCCATTATATTCAAAATATTATTGTTTCAACACATAATGTTTTATTTTTAGGTTTTTGCCATAGGGCACGTGCATTCATCAGGGAGAGACAGAGAGGGAAAGTGAGAAGTCACCCCTTGCAGGGGATGGCCATACTGCAATCCCTTTTTCCTCCATTCTCCTCCTAGGAGTTTGGGTACACACACCTGATATGATTTCCAAGCCACCAGGTCTAGGGCTCGAACCACAGTGGGCCATATGGGAGTCTAGCGCCTTAAACACCATGCCACCTGCTGTACCCACATAATTAATATTTTAAAAATTATTTATGAGAGGTCCGGGAGTAGTGGGTAAGGAAGTCAGTCCCCACGTGACTGGCCATGGCTCAAATCCTGGCCCTGGTGGCTTGGGAAACACCAGACATGTGTGTGCAAGCTCCAAGTCCTGAACAGACGAAGTAATGGAGGAGAAAAGACTGTGGGGTGATCATGCCCCACTGGGAAGTGCTTTCTCTCTCTCTCTCACTCTCTCACTCTCTGTGTCTCTCTTTCTGGTGAGCACACACACCCTATGGAATGTTTAAAAAGGTCACTAAAACTAATAACTGAGTTTCTTACTGCCAGTAGCCACATTGAGTGTCACTAGTGTGTGTGACTGGAGGTGACTTACTGAACAGTGCAGGGCTAATCCAGGCCCTTCATATCAGAGATGGGGGATCTGAGGTCCAGAGAAAGGGCAGGACTTGTCCAAGGTCACATGAGGATTTAGGCACCAGAGTGTAGGACAGTCTGCATTTGAGTCCTTCCAGGGCCACTGTCCCCTCTTCCCTGAGGGCTGCACTGTGTCCGACTGGTGCTTCCCTTTGGGTGGATTCATCCTCGGCATGCTTTGTCGCGTAGCATCTTTGGAGCTGATTTCTTCCGTGGACCCAGGCTGCCCTTTAGGGCCCCAGTGCTGGCCACTCCAGATGGCATGGCTGGCCCTGCCCCAACACAGAGCTCTGCAGACAGAAATCCAGTCTCTCCAGGTGGGCCCAGGTGTCTCCTGGTTGCCAGGACTGCCTCTTCCTTTCCCTCCTCCATTGCAGTTGGTCATCGCCTCCCTTTGTAACCCTTCTTCTAAGATGGGACCGTTACCGCTTTCATCTTATGACTTGCACTTCTGGTAATGCCGTGGAGGGAAGGACTGAGTCCAGCCAACTCTTCAGAGCTGGCCGAGAGCATAGATGGTCTTCCCAGGCCCCTTCGAGGCACTCAATCAGAAAGTCCGATCCAGGCCAGAAACTGCCCCACCCCTACATTCCACCACAGCATGGCCAGGGTCAGGCCCCGCTGTCCTCCGCCTCTCCTCTGTCTCTTACACTCATACAGGCTCTCACACGCTCACTCAGCCTGCCTGAGCAGTTTCCCTGATGAATGGGGAGACAAAGCCAAGTTGGTCCCGTGGGGCAGGGCAGGGCAGGGCAGGGCAGCATTTGGGGGTGCCCTGTGGGGGTGGGGTAGAATGGCCTGTTAGACTGGCCTGGGGGCCCCAGGAGGAGTGGGGGAGGGCAGCTGACCTTCCCAGCACAATGACCCACTGTAAGGAGGCCCCCAGCCCAGTCCCTGAAAGGGGAGGACCCGTAGAGGGACATGGCCCAGGGAAGTGACACATGGCATCTCAGCGTTGGAGAGGGTCTGGAAATCTCTCCTGCTGCCTCATGTTGTCCGTGGGCCCCAGAGCTTGGAGGTGGGATGGACCCTGGACACAGAACCACAGATCTGGGATTGGGTCAGGGCCCTACCTTGGGCCAGCTGGGACCCCTTCCCCTCTGAGGACTTTGCTGTTGGGGAAGGGCATCTTACTGGGGCCTGGCATTCAGGGTCGCGGAGGGTGGGGCAGTGCTTGGCATGTGGCGAGAGCTCCCTGCAGAGAGCTGCTCCCATGGGTGCCCCGGGGTTGGGACTAACTGTAGCCATGACAACAGCAAAGCCAGCAGCAGAAGCCACATCCAACATTTGTCCACTGCGCACTTCCCATGGCCAGACGAGGACGGGGACACAGGAAGGCACGCCACGCACGTTCTGAGCAGCAGAATCGGTTCTGACGCAGGCAGCCTCCGGAGCTCGCCATCCACCTGCTTCATGGATCTGCCCTGGTTTTCTATTTCTCACCTTTCTCTTGCTCTTTCCCTGCCTCTCCCTTCAGGGCCCTGAAGGCAAACCAGGGAAACAAGGCGAGAAGGGCCGGACCGGAGCCAAGGTAGGTCCCTCCGTCCTGCCAGGATGAGCCCACGTCCCTCCTCCCCTCCCCAGCTCCTGCCCAGCTACAGTGACAGCTTGTCTCTCCTCCTGCAGGGTGCCAAGGGCTACCAAGGACAGCTGGGTGAGATGGGCGTCCCTGGAGACCCCGGACCCCCTGGCACCCCAGGCCCTAAAGGGTCCCGGGGCAGCCTGGGACCAACGGTGAGGACTGTCTGGCTGGGGTGGGGGGGGTCAGGCATGGCATGGAGGGAACCACGGACGGGCAGGAAGGGAGGTACCAGGTTCCTCTGCCTGGTGTCGCCCATAGCTCTTGTAAGCTGGACGCCTGGTGCTCACTGTCCCTGCCCCATCATTTGAATCATGCAGAAAACTACAAGCCTCCCTCTGAAAACATACACACAATACAAAATAGTTATTGCAATTTAAAGGAATCTGCGGATCTCCTAAAGCCTTCTGTGGGCCCAGACAATCAGCCCTGCAGTAGGGGTGGGGAGAGGAGACAAGATCCTTGGGAGCGTTTTTACCAAGCAAGGGGTTTTCCCCATGGAAATAGATTCATAAGGATCAGGGAGAACCCTGCAGGCCCAAGGTGACCCAAGTGTCCCAGGACACTGCTGGGCTGCCCTGGAGGAGGGGCCCAGAGGGATATGACAGCTGCAAGAGATGAGACCCCCAGGGGACACGGGAGGGGCAGAAGAGGGAGCTGCAGCCAGCCCAGCTGACAGTGGCAGTAATAGCAGATGAACCGGTGCATGGCGCTTAGTGGTTTCCCAGGTGCCAGTGCGCCCACGCGGCTGGTTTCTACCTACCGAGGTCGCATCATGGGGTGGAGGTCAGGAGGAGCGTCGCAGGGGTGCCCTGGTGTCAAACATGTCCACCACATGGATGCAAAAGCGCAGATAGCCCGCCGTGCATAGGTAATAGTAAAACACAGGGCGATCAGGAAGGGATGAGTTGTAAGTGTCGTTTATCTTTGGTTTTAGTAAAATCAATTTAACCATAAGTTCATACAACTAGTTTTAATAATGGCTCTGTTTAAATGGTTCTAAGTCCTGAAAATGTAGTAACCGGCCGTCACAAACCACCGCAGCCAGGAGGAGCACAGGCTTGGGCCAAGGTGGGGAGTTTCAGGAAGGAGGGAAGTGCCGCTTGCTCTCCACCTCGTCCCCCTGCCTTGGGTCCGGGCAGTGTGGACGCACCAGGCTGCTGGGCCAAGTGGGGCCGGCGCCTGGGGGAGAGACTTCCTGTGTCCCCACTGTGAGAGCCACACTCCATACCAATGAAGTCTCCTCCTCCCATAGGGTGCTCCAGGACGGATGGGGGCCCAAGGAGAACCGGGACTGGCTGGTTACGATGTAAGCAGATGCTGCCTTAAGGATCTCTCTTCCCCACTTGTCTGGAGCTCTGTCTTGCAGGCTTCAGGTCTGCCCCACCACCTCCCAGCTGAGAGCCGGTCCCTGGGACGTGGAAGGTGTGGGCTCACGCCTGCCCCAGGGAGCTCTGGGCCTAGAGTCAGGTGGGGATTCGGAGCCATGACGGGATGGATTGGGGTAGGGCATCTAGTTGCCATCAGTCCTCTAGAACCCCCCAGGATATTTCCTGCTGTGGGGTACACGGGGCCTTCCCATGACTCGTCCAGCAGTTTCCCAGCTGCTCTCTACTCTCTAGCGGGAGTAGAGCCCACTTTGCATTCAAGTTCGCATCCCCTTAGAGCCAGATGAGCCAAACCCATGTTTCACATCCGGGGAGACCAGGGCTCAGGGAGGCATGAAGCTGGGTCACAAAGGGAAACTGAGGCTCCAAGGGGTCAAAAGGCATGTGCAAGGCCTGTCAGCTCATTAAGTTGGGAGGTGGATCCTAGCCCAGTCTTTGTGGATCTAGTTCCCATGTCTGAAAGAGACAGCAGGAAGGAGAGGAGAGGGGAACTGGAGAGAGGGTGCAGGAGCCCGTGGGAGGAGTTTGCTCGAAGTGGGCATGCCGTTTGCCCTCACTCCTGTCCCTGCCCTGGAGGATAGACCTGGCTCTCCCAAGACCCTCCCAGGTCTGTTCCGGAGTAAGGTAGGCAGGGTCCCCAGCCATCTGAGCTGGGCCCCTCCTTAGAGGTGGACCTGGGACCCACACAGCATGCTAGGGAGAGGCGTGGGACTTGCTCAGAGCCACGCAGTGAATGGGGGCAGTGCTGGGACCCAGCTATGCAGTCCAGTGTCTCCATCTCAAATTCTTGTCCTTTGCCGTGTCCCTCCTGTGTCCTCACTGCCCCATGCTCTCACCTCTCCATCTCGTTTTCCTGCAGGGACACAAAGGCATGGTGGGACCCCTCGGACCTCCTGGACCAAAAGGTGAAAAGGTGAGTGTTTCGTCTTGGGGAAACAACTGCTCCCTAGTATCTGAGGCCAAAGTCGGCTTTGGGCCAGGAGGAGCGAGCATAGGGTACCTGTGCCTGGGGTAGCACAAGAAGCCCGTGGCCGCTCACGCCGCCAGTGTTGCTGTAGCAGGCACGAGCCATCAGAGTCCACTCAACACCAGGTGTAGGATGCCATCTCCAAGCCTAGCCCTGGAACAAAACCATACGCAATTCCTGCCTTCGAGGGAATTACGGTCAAGCAGGAGAAGTGACGTCAATCGCGTCATGACCGAACAGTGCGATTCCATCACCTGCGTGAACTCAGGCTGAAGCCTTGCCCGTGAATGAGAGAGAAGAGCCTGAGAGTGAGAAGAGCCTGAGCGAGGAGTGGGCTTGGGCTGGAAAGTGGGAAGCCTGGCACTTCATGGCCGAGGAAGGAGCCGCTGAGGCAGAGGGAAGGCACGTCCTCCTCACCTCCACGGCGCTGCACCTGGTGGAGGGGTGGAACTGCTGGATCAAACTTGCTGATCACTGGGACCTGCATCACCATGTAGGAGAAGGGCCAGGAGGCCCCAGGCATCGGCCCTGGGTCACACCCTAAGGCGGCACCCAGCTGGCCCCACCCACGTCAGCAGCCCTGAGCCACTCCTTCCTGTCCTGCCCCCTGCTCCAATGCTCTGCTTGGCTGGAATGCTGGCTCCTGGCTGGGGCCCACTGTGGCATCCTTGCCCCCCACCGCACCTCCTCTCCAACCCTCCTTCCTTTGCCAAGTCAGCGCCCCACTAACTAAATCCCACAGTCGATTAGTCACGCTGGCCTGGCTTGCTGTCCAGCCAGCCCCTGCCTCTTGCTTAGGGAAGTGCAGGTCTACAGTCAGGGGGACTCCGTGGGAAGCTGCAGGAAGTGCCACTCGGGACCCAGAGCCTCTCCTCCATCCTCACAGTCTGCCAGGGCTGGCACAGAAGGGGTTAACACGGATCCTAGCTGAGGTGCTGCTGTGCCCCAAGGCCTCCGCTCAGGGCCATCTGTGGCTGCTGAGAATGGAACCCTAACACCAAATCTACCCTACCAGCCAGAGCTGGGTGGGTCGCCAGGATTCCCTGAGCCTTGACTGCCTCATCTGCTCAGTGGGTGGGTACCCGGCAAGGCTAAGCTAAGCAGGACAGCACAGATGTCAGCCAGATGGTTTCCGGCGTCCAGGGTCCAGCTATCCAACAGGTATCTATGGAGGACTTGGCATGTTCAGGCACCGAGCTGGGGGGGAGGATGACACCCCGAAGAACGCAGAAGTGGGAACAGTCACAGGAGCGAATGGCCAGCCGCTGGCTGGGATGCTAAGACGAGAGCCTGCCTGGGGAGGCCTGCCGGAGCACCTGGCCCTGTGCGGAACGTCCCCTTGGGTTTCCCTCATCCTCTCCGTGACCTGGCAGGGAATCCTCACCTTTCCTCGAAGGGCATCGCTCGTGATCCCCTTCACGCCACCCCCTACTCCCTGGCCGGGAAAAGGGGCTCAGAGACAGGAAGGGACACGGCGAAGGGGGTGGCGGGTCTGGAGCAGCCCGTGTGAGCCCAGACCTCTGACTCCGTGCACCCGGCTGTCCACGGGACTCACCTGGGGTGGCTGGGCAGTGATGATGCGGCAAAGAGCGCCACCGTCCTACACTCCACGATGACGCTGATTCCACCACGCCCACCCCTCCCTCTCTGGCCTCAGTCTCTGTTCTGCTGCCATAACGAGGCCCTCACTGCTGATGAGGGCTTTCCATCTGAGTCTCCACACCCCAGGGACAGGTGGCTTGTCCTAAGGCGGTTCTGTGTCCACAGGGAGAGCAGGGCGAGGATGGCAAGGCTGAGGGCCCCCCCGGACCGCCTGGAGATCGGGTAAGCCCCCTTCCATCCTGCGAGCCTTCCATGTCCAAGGTGCAGCCTGGCCCCCTGCTGCATGAGGAGTGGCAGGCTGAGCCCAGGGGGACGGGGGGAGCTACGCGGTGTGGCCAGCTGGACCTGGGGCCGGCACCCTCTGCACAGATGGCCCACGTTGTGCTGTTGTCCTTGTCATCAGGGCCCTGTGGGGGATCGAGGAGACCGCGGGGAACCGGGGGACCCTGGATACCCTGTGAGTATCAGAGCCCCTACTGCTGCAGGATTGGGATGTCGTGGAGAGGGCAGCCTCCCTGGGACACAGCCCTTCCCTAGGCCAGAAACATAACCCCCTATAAGAGTCTCAGTGTATCATTCACATGCCGGGGACAGAGAGGTTGGAGGGCTGGAGTGGGGCGAGATCGCGTGCGCCTCTTATCTGTTGATGACTCCCTCTGCGTGGCCTCAACAGGCCCTTGTCCTCTGAGGACCTCAGTCTCCCTCTCTGTGGCTGGAGCAGGGACAAGCCATTGAGCCCCCACGAACTCTGCACCTCCCCTCTCCTTCATCCATGCCCGTGGGGTCATTGTTCACCCTTCCTGCAGATTAAGAGCTGAGACTCAGAGAGGGATGCTGACATGCAATACTGACTCGTAGCTAGAAAGAACAAGGGCTTCAGGCCCTGGCCCCCAGCCCCCAGCCTCCTGTAGGCTGAGCCCCCTCACCTGTTTCTCCTTGGCTTCCAGGGACAGGAGGGTGTGCCAGGCCTCCGTGGAAAGCCGGGTCAGCAGGGCCAACCAGTGAGTGGTACCCCCCCTGTCCCATTTCCCTTTCAGGCCTGCCGAAGTGGCTGGAGCTGTGGGAAATAAAGAACGGAGCCCTTTAAAGCTTAAAGGGACCCTGCCTGTGGGAGGGCTTGGGGCAGTCCATTCTGGTTTCTTCTGCCCTGATCTTGGGGGCACCCCCAGAGCCTGCACCCCCAAACCCCTCCCCACCCCTCCCTCTCCAGGCGGAGACTGGCCACCCTCCCCGGGAGTGAACCCTGGGGCTGCCTTGCGTCATCTCACCTTGGTTTGCAGGGGCATCCGGGACCCCAGGGGCGGCCGGGACCCAAAGGATCAAAAGGTGAAGAGGTAAGAGGATTTGGTTCTCATCTAGGAAGGTCGCACAGCAAGGCAAGGCAGGGCTGGGAGGGCGGCCTCCCGGGACTCCTGCAGGTGGTTCTGACGTGAGTCCATTTTCCCTCAAAGAGCCCGAGGGAGGAGCGGGGCTCCAGGAGGGAAGTCCTATCTGAAGTACACTGCGGGGCTCGAACTCAGGGCAGGCAAGAGCCAGAGCTGGCCAGCCTTTCCGCCAAACCACTCTGGGGAAAGAGAAAAAACTGAGAGAAGTGCAGTGAGGGGGTCTGGAGAAAGAGGGACCAGAGTGCTTCTGTGGCTCCTTAGGCGGAGGTAGGGCCAGTGCTGTCTTCCCGTCCCCCTCTGTGCCCGCTGTCCCCACCCCGGGATAGCCACGCTCCGGAGGAGCGAGTGACCCACAAGCCTGAGCTTCAGTTCCCACCAGGAATTGCCAGGGCAGTGTGACAGCCAGCAGCGGACTCTGGGCCTGAGGCAGGCTCAGGGCCAGCCCTGGCAGTCTTTCAGGCCCTGCTTGGGCCCCATTTGTGGAGTCAGATGCTCACTCGGCGGCCCACGATCCTCTTAGCACCCCCTGTCCAGAGCTCCTAGGGTTCTGCACCCCTCCAGGGGCCTCCCTCATGTTGTTCTTGATTTTGCAGGGACCGAAGGGGAAGCAAGGCAAAGCTGGGGCACCGGGCCGGAGGGGGATCCAGGTGAGTGGCCTGTACCTCTGCTTTCCCGCCAGTCTCCACGTCCATCCCCCAGAAGTCCTCACCAGTTTGTTATGTACCCCCAGGGCCTGCAGGGGCTGCCGGGCCCCCGGGGCGTGGTGGGGAGACAGGGCCTCGAGGGTGCTGCTGGACCAGATGGCTTTCCGGGTAGGGACGGCCAAGCCGGACCACAGGTGAGCAGGACTTGGGGTGAACAGATGGCACGAGGCCAGGGGGTACTTCCACAGGCACCAGAGGGGAAGAACCAAGAAGTTCCCTGGGCTGCTGGGGGCCCGAATGTGGCCCTCTGACCGCCTGTCTTTGACGCCAGCTCCCAGGAAGCTTTTCAGTTCACGCCCTGCCCAGTGGAGAGAGCGCCTAGTTTTTAAGATCAAAAATATAAAACAGACAAACAGACCCGAAAACGTAATACACTTAAACACAAGCACGTGTGAGGCACATGCCTGTGTGTGAGTACAGAGAGCCATCGAGCAGTGCTCACCTCTAGGTGGTGTACTTATAGGTGACTTATTGTCCTCAGATGCTTTTCTATTTGAGATGAATATTTTCAGAAATAAATATAGATACTTTCCACACACACACAAAGTCCACGGGACCAACAGTTGACATAATAGCTATGTCCCTGGACTCCCACGTAGTTGACCGCAGTTCAAGTCCCGGACCCGGTGGCTAAAAACTCGGCATCCGCGTGTGCGTGCGTGTCCAAGATCCCGAGAGGAGAATGGAGGAGAAAAGATTGTGGCGTGGCCATCCCCCTGGGGGGTGATTTCTCGCTTTCTGTCTGTCTGTCTCTCTCTATCTTTCTGGTGAGCGCACGTGCCCTATAGCAAAAACCTCTCCAAAAAAATAAAGTCCTATCCTGTCTCCATGTGCCAACCCTCAGCCGCACCTGTTCCTGGCCCAGCCACCTCCCACACAGGCAGGGAACTCCCTCCCTACTTCCTGCTGCACCTGGAGCTCGCCCCAGCTTCATGGCTCCTGCCTCCGTGGCTACCTGTTTCAGAGAGATCCTCTTTGCCTACCTTCTCTACAGGGGGAGCAGGGAGACGATGGGGACCCTGGCCTCATGGGCCCTGCCGGGAAGAGAGGAAATCCAGGTGTGGCCGGCTTGCCTGGAGCACAGGGGCCCCCAGGATTCAAGGTCAGACCCTTCTTAATCCATTCTCCCACCCCCACCCTTCTCTACTGACTACAGTGGTGCTGACTCCAAGCGCCCATGTCCCACCACCTGTGTGAACATGAAGTTCCTGCCATTGGCTTTTCTTGGAGGTCCCTGCCCTAAGCTGAAACCAGACTTTTGGGATAGTTTATCCAGGTGGCTATAAGTACAGGGCCCTTCTAGGTCCCAGAAACTGTCAACTGGGCACTTAGTTGTCTACTGACACCCTCTTGTGGGCTCTTATGGAACAGCGGGTGTTGCCTGGAGCTGGGATCCGGCTCCAAGGCATCTTCAGAGAGCTTCCTTGGGTGACTTGGGTGGGGAGATCACCCTGAATCCATCTGAGCCCAGGGCTGGATGTAAGCATATGGCTCAGGTGTGGTCCTTGGTCTCCATGCGCTTGAGGCTGAAAGGTAGGAGCCCTCTAGGAGAACAGCAGGCAGAGGGCAAAGGTCAAGGGGCAGATCTGAATGAGATGGGGAGGGGACACTGTAGGCAGAAGGGACAGAGCCAGTAGAGATGTGGAGTTTGGAGCTGGGAGAAGCTGTACAGGGGAGAGGCAGTGTGGGAGAGTGCAGGGGGAGGTGGGACCCCAGATGCCAGAGCCCTCAGGGTGAGTGGGCAAGAGAGCTGCCTCTTCAGGAGGCGGGATTTGCCCACCACAAGCTCCCTAGCCTCTGTCCTCTGCTCCAGCATGCTGGTCTCAGGGGACCCTGAGGGGTCACTGGTCTGCCTCTCCTGGGCCTCCCACCCTTCCTTAGAGCCACTTACCCCCTTTAGTAACTTGAATGTGCTTTTTTTAAGGGTGAAAGTGGGTTACCTGGCCAGCTGGGTCCTCCAGGCAAGAGAGGGACAGAAGGCGGAACCGGACTTCCTGGGATTCGGGGGGAGCCGGGATCCAAAGGTCAGCCGGTAAGTGAACCCCAGGGAATACATATGCCCACACACTAAGGTGCACACATACTTACACACGCATACACACACACACAAACCTTCAGGTTCACATATTCACACAAAGACCCAGACGCCACATGCCTGCCAGTGACAAGGGCTGAATGACACACCGTCTGGGTACCAGACACCATTCTGCCTCCCCTGGGTAGGGTATTGGGAGGCTGAGAAAAGAGATCTGGGTGGTCTCTGCAGAGCGAGGAGAGATGGGTCTTACCCAGGCTCAAGCATGGGTAAGGGCTCATTATGTGCTGAACTTCCTTCCCCCTGCCTGTATCTCAGGGGCTAACGCCAACTTACGCCTGCCTAGAAAGAGAGGGAAGAAGGAACCCAGAATAGACGAGGCAGATAACAGCACCCTAGTTAAAGCCAGAGGACCTCACATTGGATGAAAAAGCAAGACTCAACTGTATACTGCTACAAGAAACCCATTTTAAATACAACCATACAAACAAATGAAAGTATGGAAAAAGGGGGACCACAATTGGCCTAATGGCTATGTCGCTGGACTCGCATGTAGTTGACTGTGGTGCGAGTCCTGGACCTGGTGGCTTAAATTCACACTGGGTGCGTGTGCATGTGTGCCCAAGATCCCAAGAGGAGAATGGAGGAGAAGGGATTGCAGCGTGGCCATCCTCCCTGGGGGGTGATTTCTCGCTTTCTGTCTTTCTGGCGAGCACACACCCTATAACAAAAAAAAAAAAAAAAAAAAAAAAAAAAAAAAAAAAAAAAGAAAGTATGGAAAAAGTTGTACTACACTAACACTCATCCAAACAAAGTGGAATAGGTATTTTTAATATCAGACAAAGTGAGGGTGGCGGGTGGCATAGGGTTAAGGTACCAGACTCCCATGTGGCATACCACAGTTCAAGTCCCAGACCTGACAGCTTGAAAATCATGCTGGTACATGTGTGTGTACGCCCCAAATCCCAGGAGAATAGAGAAGAAGTGATTGTGGTGTGGCCATATCCCCTGGGGGGTGATTTCTCACTTTCCGTCTCACTTCTCTCTCTCTCTCTCTCTCTCTCTCTCTCTCTCTCTCTCTCTCTCTCTCTCTCTCTGGCAAGCACACATGCTCTATGGCAAAAACCTTAAAAAAAAAAAAGTAAAAGCAAAACCTCTGGGCCCAGGTGTCTTCACTGGTAGATTCCACTAAAATTATATGGAAAAAATACTACCAACTCTACATAAACGCTCCCAGAAAATGGAAAAGAATACTTCCCATTTTGTTCCATGAGGCAGTATTACTTTGATGGTACAAAATAAAATTATTGGAGCTAGTAAGCCAAAGTTTCAGGGCACAATATCAATATACGAAAATTAATTCTATTTCTATACACTAACAATGAACAATTCAAAAATAAAATTAAGGAAGCAATTCCATTTATAATAACATTAAATAGACCTAAGTTAGGAATACATTTAACAAAAAGTATAATACATGAACACTAAAAACTTCAAAACATTGTCAAAAGGAATGAAAGAAAACATAAGTAAACCTAAATAAATTAGAGACATTCCGCATTCATGGATCAGAAGACTTAATATTAAGATGGCAATACTCCCCACAGCTGATCTCTAACAGATTCAATGCAGTCCCTATCAAATTCACTGTTGGCTTTTTTAAGCAAAAGCTAACAAATTGATCCTAACATTCATATGAAAATAAAAGTGACCCAAACTAACCAAAACAGGCTTGAAAGAGATCAAAGTTAGAGGACTCACACTTCCCAGTCTCCAAACTTAATACAAAACAATAGTAACCAGGGTAATGTGTCACTAGCATAGGATAGACACATAGGTCAGAAAACATAGAAAGGGGGCCAGGAAGTGGCATGGTGGTTAAGGCCCCTGAACTCCCACATGGTTGACTATGGTTCGAGTTCTGGGCCTGACAACTTGAAACTCATGTGGGGGTGCATGTACGTGCATGCCCCAAATCATGAGAGGACAATGGAAGAGAAGGGACTGCAGCATAGCCATCCCCCCAGGAGGTGACTTCTCTCTTTCTGTCTCTCTTTCTCTCTATGTCTCCACTGAGTGCACATGCCCTATAATGAAAATCTCTCTCCCATTAAAAAAAAAAAAAAAAAAAAAAATAAAAAGAATACATAGAAAGGAATAGAATTCAGAATCCAGAAATAAACCTTTAAATATGTATTAGTTGATTTTTCAACAAGGGCCCTAGAACAATTGAATGGGCAAAGAATAGTTGTGTTTTGTTTTTTTTCCCAGTAAATAGTGCTAAGACAATTACATATTCACATGTCAAAGAATGAAGTTGTGAAGCCCTGCCTCACATCACAGACAAAAACTAACAACAAATCATAGACCTAGAAGTGAAGGCTAAAATTGTAAAAATCTTAGGGGAAAACATAAGAATAATTTTCATGTTGAATTAGGCAATAGTTTCACAGCTATGATACTAAAACTATAAGCAACAAAAGAAAAAGGAGATCGATTGGGCTTTATCAAAGACCAAAACATGTAGTGGTTCTGAGGATATTATAAGAAAGTGAAAACAAAATAGAAGAAAATATTTGCAAATCCTACAGTTGATGGGAAACTTGCATCTGGAATGTATAAAGAACTTGTGTAACAGAATAAAACAATTCAATTTAGAATGGGCAAAGTAGTTGAGTGGACATTTCTCCAAGGATGACAGGCAAACAGCCAATAAACATGCGAAAGACAAATGAACATCACTAGTTACCACTTAACATTCTCTAGAATGGCTAAAAAAGACATCAACAAGTGTTGGCAAAGATGTGGAGAAAATAGAGCCCACATACACCACTGGTTGGAGTGTTCAATGGGCCAACCACTTGGGGAAATCAGCAACTCCTCAGTGAGACATGGGTACCCAGAGCCAGAAGGGAGCAGAGCAGTAAAATGGGATGATGCTCTGAGAGGCCGACTCACATGGAAAGAGGTTCTAGGTTTCCATCTGGAAACCTCCCTGAGTATATCAGGCATACCTGTGACCAGGGTCTGGGATTGGCTGAGGCTGGGGGGATATCATGATGTCAAGACCTTGTTGAGGTGCTGTCTCTGTGTCTCTCTCTCACTCATGGAAGAAATAAAGAAGTCATTTTAAAAAATAAAGTATAAATTTATTTATTTTTTTAAAAATAGGGGCCAGCAGGTGGTATGATGATGAAAACTTTATGACCGACCATGGTTCAAGTCTTGGACCTGGCATTTCACTTTCTCACTTTGCTTTTCTCTCCCATCAAATTAAAGATAATAATGATAATAAGGGACCAGCAGATGGTGTAATGGTTATGTCTCTGGGCTCCCATGTAGTCGACCGCAGTTCAAGTCCCAGACCTGGTGGCTTCAAACTCACACCCGATGCATGTGTGTGCATGCCCAAGATCCCAAGAGGAAAATGGAGGAGAAAGGATTACAGCATGGCCATCCCCTCGGAGGACGATTTCTCACTTTCTGTCTCTTTGTCTCTGTCTCTCCAATGAGCACATATGCCCTATACCAATATACAAAAATCTCTCTTAAAAAAAATGATAATAAAATTAAATAAAACAATTCTTTAAGGGGACCAGAAAGTGGCGTGGTGGTTAAGGGAGCTGGACTCCCACATGGCCAACTGCGGTTCAAGTCCCAGACCTCGTAGCTTGCTTTCTCACTTTTCCTCTCCCTCTCTCTCTTACTATGTCCCTCTCTGGTCAAATTAAAATAAATAAATAAAGTTAAATAAAATAATTCTTTAAAAAATAATAATTCTTTAAAAACAAACAGTAACAAAAAATAGTTACCCTATAACATAGCAATTCTACCCCTAGATATATACTCAAAAGAAATGAAAACATATGTCTATACAACAATCTATCCACAAATGTTCATAGCAATATTATTCCTAATAGACAAAAGTAGAGGGCCAGCAGGTGGCATAGAGGTTAAGGCAGCTGGATCTCACATGGTCGACTTTGTGGTTCCAATCCCAGACCCAGCAGGTTGAAAATCACACTGGGTGTATGTGTATGCATGCCCAGAATCCTGAGAGGAATCCGAAGGAGATAGGATTGTGGTATGGCCATCTTCCCAGGGGGTGATTTCTCACTTTCCCTCTCTTTCTGTGTGTGTGTGTGTGTACACATGCACGTGCATGTGCACACGCGCATGCACACACGCACACTTCTCTGGTAAGTGCTTGTACCCTATTTTAAAAACTAAAATTAAAAAGACAAAAGTGATAATTCATATGTTCACTAACTGATAAGTGTATGAATAATGTATGATGTACCCACACAATGAAACATTTGGCAATAAGAGAGGGTCAGGGGTGATACATGCTACGATGTGGATGAACTTTAGAAGCATAATGCTAAGTGAATGAACTTTAAAATAAACATACTGCTAAGTGTGCATGAACTTTAAAAACATAATGCTAAGTGAAAGAAGTCAGACAAAACACACATACTGCATGATTCTGCTTACAAGAAACACCCAGAATAGGCAAATCTTTAGAGATGGAAAATAAGTTATTGGTCGCCAGAAAAAATGACTGCGGAAGTGACTGTTCGTGGGTACAGGGTTTCTTTTCAGACTGATGAAAATGTTCTGAAACTACACGATGGTGAGTGCACAGTAAAAGCCACTAAATCATACACTTTTTTTTTTTTTTTGGAGAGGTTTTTGCTATAGGGCGCGTGCGCTCGCCAGACAGAGACAGAGAGATAGAAAGCGAGAAATCACCCCCCAGGGAGGATGGCCACGCCATAATCCCTTCTCCTCCATTCTCCTCTCGGGATCTTGGGCACGCACGCACATGCACCCGGCGTGAGTTTAAGCCACCGGGTCTGGGACGCGAACCACGTTCAACTACATGGGAGTCCAGCAACATAGCCATTACGCTAATTGCTGGTCCCATCATACACTTTTTTGTAAACCACAGGGCATGTGCACTTACCAGAGAGAGAGTGGCAGAGACATTATGCCATCCGCTGGCCCCAGGATTTGGCTCTCTTAACCACCAGGCTGAAGGGCTGGCCCAGGGAGCTGGTTTTTCAGTAGAGTGTTTGGGTGGGAGAAAATCTGTCAATCCTTTCATTCTTTTCCTTGGCGACCTGGGACAGGAGCCCTGACTGTCTGGAGCTTTCCCGTGGGACCCCCGAGCTGGGATCTGCACTCCCATCGGACAGAGGGCACAAGCGCTTGCCCCTCGGAGCCCAGGCCGATGGGCATCTAGTTTGCATCTGTTCACACCCATCTGATCACCTTGTAGTGGAGTCGCTGATGTCCGTGGAGAGGCTGCAAGGAAGAAGGCAGGAAGCCTTGCCTCGGAGCTCTGGGGCGCTGGGTGACTGGCCAGGCCCCTGTCCCCAACCTCCTTACCCACTCTCCTGTCCTCCCGCAGGGCGACTCTGGTGAGATGGGCTTCCCAGGAATAGCTGGTCTCTTTGGACCCAAGGTACCGACTCCCACCCCTCACTGTTCCTGTGGCCCCGTCACCCACCCCACTCACTCACTTACTCGCTCAACAAAGATTTAGCTAACCCTTGCGGTGTGGTCAGGACCTTGGCAGGAATCAAGCTTGAACCTCCTCTTTCCAGTACTTGTTCCGCAGACCAGGGTTCCCAGCCCAGCTCCACAGTTTCCCTGTGCCCGCCAGCCCCTTAGTCCCTCGGTTTCCTTATCTGTAGAATGGGACTGATAATGCCAGTAGGGAGTGTTGCCGGAATTAAGGCCAGAGGCGTTGCCCTGCGCAGCACTGAGCAGGTACACAGCTGCTACCTGCTAACTAGCTGGGGCCTCTCCAGTAAGGCTGCTCAACAGGGAGGGTAAACGGTGGCCACACCCAGGGCGAGGAGCTGCCCTGCGGCCACCTGGGCACAGACGGCCTTCCTCTGCCTCCCACAGGGCCCCCCAGGAGATGTCGGCTTTAAGGGCATCCAGGGTCCTCGGGGACCTCCTGGCTTGATGGTGAGTCCCTCCCACTGCCCCAGTGGGGACAGTCGCTCTAGGCCCCATGCCAGCCCTCAGCTGGCTGGACACGTGTCCTACTGCCCCTTCAGCCCAGGGCCCCGTCTGTGCCCACATCCTGCATTTCCATGTCCACACCTCTGCTCAGACTGCCTCGTCCTTCAGCCTCCTTTCACGCGCACTCCCCTCTGGTAGCCCGCTCTACTGGCCCTTCCCAAGGCCCATGGAAGGGGCTCAGGAAGTGCACCACCTGGACCCTGCTCTGGGGTGTCTCGCTTCCATTCCCTGGGGACACTCAGGCTGTCCTCCAGCCCCCTGTCTCCAGGTCCAGGACCAGGACATACGGCCTTTCTCTCTCCTTTAGGGAAAAGGAGGCCTCATCGGGCCCCTTGGAACCCTGGGACCTTCAGGACTCCCGGTATGTGCAGAGGGTGGGCCAGGAAGACTCCTGGGTCCCTTTTCCTCCCGATACCACATGGTCTCTGTGCCTCTGCTGAGCCCGGGGTTAGGGTTGTGGGTCCCAGTTGGGTTTAGACCAGCAGTCCCCCAGCCTTTTGGGTACAAGTTTCCCCACCTGGGAACTGGGGCTTCCCCTCTGAGCTCTGTGTCACTGGGCTGTGGTTTGTTGCAGGGTCCGAAGGGTGACAAAGGCAGCCGAGGGGACTGGGTGAGTGGATGGGCTGAGGGGACTACAACGGGGGTGGAGAGGGGCAGACTCTCATGGGCAGTGTCCCCTAACTCCCTCCCCTGCTTCTTTCTTCCTCCAGGGATTGCAAGGTCCGAGGGTGAGTGGGCTGGGCGTGCAGGGAGTGGGGTGGGCGGGCACTCTCATTCCCCTCGTCCCATGGTGACTGAGGTCCTTGGGGTTCTATCCCTCTGGCCCCTGTTATCCCCGTCTATACCAGGGCAGCCACAGTCCCTGGGTCTCAGGGTCTGCAGAGAAAGGGTGGGGGACATGGAAGGCCCATGCTGACCAGGTCCTCACTGTTTCTCTCCTCTTCTCCAGGGTCCTCCCGGCCCGAGAGGGCGGCCTGGCCCACCGGTAGGTACCTGCGTGCTTGGCGTAGCTTAGACTTGGGAGGGGGGGAGATGGGGCTCATGAACAAGCACCAAGCCTTTGCTGCACGCTGAGTCTTGACCTCGCACCTCACGGGCCCTTATGCTCCCTACAGCCCACGGGTTCTAGGAGAGCAGAGACCAGCCGGCACGTGCTCCCATGCTCAGCCAGCGTCTGTACTCTCCCGCCAACCTCGGGGCCTCTACACCCAGTGCCCCCCAATGCTGACCCACCACCTTCTTTTGCAGGGTCCTCCAGGGGGTCCTATCCAGTTCGTAAGTTGCAGAACGTTCTCTTTTGCCTACTGGGGGTAAGGCCTAGGGAGCGGGGGCCGGGAGGTAGTTGAGCCATCTCTGGCTGTGGTGACTTGAACCCTAAGCTGGGCCTGGGATGGCTGGACCTTCGTCTCTTTCCACTGGAGCTTTGGATCCTGGAGCAACAGAAGACCCCTGGGCCAGGAGGCAGGAAAGCTAGGTTTTCTGCAGGACGTGGCCTTGACTGTGACCAGCGCCTGTCCTGTGGGTCCTGCCTGTGGACCCAAAACAAACAGGCTGATGGCCAAGGGTCTGTCTGTGTCGGATTCTCAGGTGGCCGACCAGGGCGCCTGTGCTCCTCCTGGTGGGTACCACAGCCCTGTCCCTGCAAGCCCTGTGCCAAGTCTGTCCCTATTCTGCCACTGCCCTGCTTGGTCACCTTCAAAATCAGGCCGTGACCGTGGCCCAGGACATGGCCATGAGGGAAGACTTCACAGAGCAAGAGTTCAGGCCATGGGTCACTTGGAATCTCTGCCCTTCTCTCAGTGTCCCTCCCTCTGCAGCGCCCACAGGACGGAGTGACAACCTGGCTGCTTCTTCTGTAGCCATCCCTTGTCCTTCTTGTCAATGAGGAAGATGGCCTTCCCCGTCTTAAACATGGAGAGTGAGAGGATTGGAACTCTTTTAGGAATAGCCGATACTTACTGAGTTCTCTTTCCTATAACCAGACAGGTTAGAAGTGCTCGTGTGTGTTCACTTGTGCCTTCCTCTCAACAGTTCTAGGAGAAAGTTTATGATCAGGCCAGTTTCCAGGCGAGAGAACAGACTCAAAGAAAGTTTAAGCATCTTGCTCCAGACTATGCAGGGACTCAGTGGCAAGACTGGGATTTGAACCCCAGGAGCACCCCAGAGTCTGGGTTCCGGGCCCCAACTCTGGTCTTTACTCGCAGGCTGGTTCCTGCCCTCTCTGTGTTCCTGAAAGACTCAGCCGTCCCTCTGCTGAGCCCAGGGTTGGGGTTGTAGGTCTAACAGTGTGTGTTAGACCAGCAGTCCACAGCCTTTTTGGCACCAGGGCCTGGTTTTATGGAAGACAATTGTCCATAAACAAGGGCGGCAGGGAGAGATTACAAGAGCATGCAACATAGATTCCTCGCATGCACAGTTCATAGCAGGGCTCAGCTCCTAGGAGAATCTAGAGCCTCGCTGATCTAACAGGAGGGGAGCTCAGGATATAATGCATGGATTGAAAGTGGCTGGAAACCCAGATGAAGCTTCTCTCGCTTGCCTGTGGCTCACCTCCTGCCGGGCATCCCAGTTCTTGAACTGGTCCGTGGTCTAGTTTTAGGCCAGGATAGTGCCAGGCAAAGGAGAAAAGCCAGGACTGTGGGGCAAAGAAAGGGGCCTTCTCCAGCATGGGGGCAAGAGGGGCAAGAGGGGCAGGAGGAGCAGGAGCAGCCTCCACAGCAGTCACCTCTGTGGGATGAGGCAAAGCTCCTCCGTTGCACTGTGGACCTCTGCAGCATGCAAATGAGTGACGGTCCTGTGCACTGGAGGACACTTAGCTGTGTTCTCAGCCTCTAACCATGAGATGCAAATAATGCACCCCCTCCCGGCTGTAATAACCAATGTGTCTCCAGATATTGCCACTGTCCCCTGAGGGGCATCTCTGCCCCCGTTAAGAACCACTGGTGCAGGAGACAGCCCGTTGGTGCACTGGAGGGAGGGAAGGGTGTTCTGAACAATGTGAGCAGCATGTGCAAAGGCCCTGGGGCTAGACAGAGCAGGCATTTAGGAACCTGGAAGTACTGTGCCGTGTCTGGTGATAGAACATGTCTGGGGGCGAGGAGAGAGATAGGGCTTGAGACACACACTCCAGCCAGGTCTTGTGACCATGCTGAGGAGTCTGGACTCAGTCCTGAGGGCAATGGGGAGCTATGGACGTGCCTGGAGGATGGGAGCAGCAGACACAGCCTTTACTCTGTCTGCAAAGAGACAAAGGACAGAACGTTCCACAGAGGCGGGTGGCTGGGCCAGGATCCCACTAGGCCAGGTGGGGTGGGAGTGAGCACGTGGGCCTGGGGGCTCCCACCTGGTGCGGCTGGACAGGACACATGCGGTCATTTCCCTACACAGCAACATGATGACCTTGGGGCAGCTTTCCAGACATGGATGGACACAAATGGAGCACTGAGACCAGAGGTACCCCTACCCCAAACAGCTCTGCCCCCAGAGGATCCTTTCCTGGGGCCACAAATAATGGCCCACATGTGGTTGGTGACCTCCACGTGGCCTGCACCAAGACTTTCAGAGCCCTGGACTTGAAGGCTTCTCAGCTGCAGATAGGGGTTGTCACTGAGCTCGGAGTGGCCAGCAGGGAGTCCAAGGTCACCGAGCAGGGTCTGAGCAAGGCCAGAAATAGGCCTCGAGCCCTCGAACTTTCTCCAAGGGCTCAGACTTGGGTCAGAAAGAGACACTCACCTGACCCCAGACCCCACAGCAGCTGCCCATGGCTCACCCAGTGTTTCCCCAAGACACTCATGATCAGCCTGCGGGGCTCTGGCCTATGGTCAGCTCACCTGCAAGACCCCAGGCTGAAAAGGGCCTCAGTGTCTAGTCCATTTACATCCTTGCTTCCTCCCATGATGGGGAACTCACGGCCTCCGGCTCAGTCATCCTACAAATGTTTCGGTGTATTCTCAGGGCTGGCTGTGGGGGCAGGTGGATCCCTGGGCTGACCCTGCACCCTTAAGTCTCTGAGCCACCGTGACCCTCTCGCCCCACATCCTGTCCCTGGCCTCCAGTTTCTTTATCCGTGAAATGGAGAGAAGCCCACCCTCTGCCCAGCCATGACTCTGGGAAAGCTCAGAGATGTCCCCCAGTGGTGAGAACCCAGCCATCCCTCTCCCATGACAGGGTTCCAGCTATCCGGAGCGGCTGGTGCTGGACCAGGGAGGGGAGATCTTTAAAACCTTACACTACCTCAGCAACCTCATCCAGAGCATTAAGACACCCCTGGGCACCAAAGAGAACCCCGCCCGGGTCTGTCGGGACCTCATGGACTGTGAGCAGAAGATGGCAGATGGTAAGAAGGGTCTGGGGCCGTTCCAGGAGGAGCGGGGGCAGATGGGGTATGTAGTCCTCGGGAAGATAGATGCGGGCAGTCATTTATTCAGTCAGCAGCCACTGTGCCTCACAGTAGGCCAGGCCTGGTGCTTCCTGGGGCGTGGGGATAGAATGGGAACAGCAGAGTGGGCCTACCCTTCCAGAACCCACAGTGGCAGACCGGGGAGGACCACTTCAGTGCCGTGAGACAAGAGCTTTCCCGACAAACAGTAGTCCCACCCCAGGGGTCCATCGCGGCTTCCTGGGTGAGCCAGGGTTCTCCTTTCTGGCCTCGCCTCACTGGGCTCTCTCACCTGCGAGCTGGGGTGGTGCAGTGGAAGACCCAGCTCCGGAGGGGGGGCGGCCCTGAGCCCAGTGTTGACCCGGCTTCTAATGAGCTCCGGCCTGGTGCTGCCTGGAGCCTCCTCCCTCCTGTGCACAGAAGCTGGGACTGCGTGGCAGTAGTCGCACTCTTTCAGCCGCAGAGCCTTGGGCTCCCTGGGAAGGCAGATGTGAGCAGAAGCGCCTGACTGGTGGGCAGGAAGCCCCAACCCCCGCTCTCCCCTGGCAGCCCGAGGAGAAATCCTTTATCCCTAAATCCCTTGGGCTAGTGGCTCTCCCTCTCTCAGCCTCAGTTGTCTCCTCTGCAAAACGGACACCCCCTGGTAGCAACATAGGCAAGCAAGCCGTTGGCCATGTGACCCCCTCCAGAACTCTGCAGCTGTGAGCTCAGCCCAGGTTTCCTCCCATCGCTGTGGCTTGAAGAATTCCTTTTCCACTCACCCCACCTCCAACTTCCTGCCCAGCTGGGGCTCAGCAGGTCAGAGGTGCAGGTGTATCTGCAGAGCCGAGTCCTGGGCTCCTCCCCAGTGCACCCATCACCCTCATCCTCTGCTGCAGGTACCTACTGGGTGGACCCAAACCTCGGCTGCTCATCCGACACCATCGAAGTCTCCTGCAACTTCACGCACGGTGGACAGACGTGTCTCAAGCCCATCACGGCCTCCAAGGTACCCATCTGCTCCTGCCAGCCCCCAGGCTGACTCTCTGTGCCCCTGCTCTTGCCCGGCCCACAGCCAATCCAGGGCCTATTCCGGGTTGGGAAAGTCACCTCTCTTTGAGACTCAGTTTTCTCATCTGTAAGTTGGGGGTGAGCTGGGCCGATCATTGGTGTCCAAACCCTCCCGGGTTGTGTGATGCTGATGAATCTTTCTTACAGCAGAATGGTTGGCCGAGCTGGCCTGGCCCGGAGTCATCGGCACGAATCAAGTCAATGGGAGGCTCACTTGGGACATGCCGTGTGAGAGCCCACACGGCAGCCCTAGGAGGATGCCTAGGCCTTGCCACTCCTTTATCCCTACATCCCTTAAGCAAGTGACTCAGCCTTTCTCAGCCTCAGTTGTCTTCTCTGCAAAATGGACACACCCTAGTAGCAACATGGGCAAAGGCGTATGCAGACATTTAACGAAGTTCCGCACCTGCCGACCATCCACCTGTCTTTGGGCTAAGCATTTGGGTGGTGCAGGGCAACCCAACGTCAAACCAGGGCAGGCGGTGGCTTTGGGGCATGATCGCGCCTCCACCCAGGGTACCCCTCAGGGGACTGTGGGTCTGCAATTCCACTAAGCCCTCCACATTTTGGGGCGCTTCATGTCACACTGAAAAACTGCCCTGGCTCACGGGAGGGAGAGACCCAGAGGTTCTTATGTCCCGTCCCATCAGCACTACACCCTGGGAGGCTTGAGAGGTGTCTGGTGGCGACTGTGTCAGAACCAGACTTTGACAATCTCCAGGTGAGGCCATCTATCACTGGCCGTCGGCGAGTCTTTGCTGGGTCCCTGCCACGTGCCAGGTCCTGAGCCAGATGTGGGGAGGTCGGATTCACTGCTACACCTGTAGCTAGAGCTCAAGGTCCAGCAGGTCCTCAGTGACCTCTGCGGGCCTTCTCCCCGGGGCCACAGAGAGGGTACAGCAGAGGGTAAGGCTGGAGTTGGCCTCTGAGTTGGCAGCATGACCGCCCGTCTGGGTCATCATCTCCATCAGGAACAATGGCAAGGAGGGGCTCGGGCTCCCCATGGGGAACCTCAGAAGCCATAAATCCTGTCCTGTTGTTTGTGCTGAGGCCTGCTGTTTCTAGCAGCACCCCACCGCCCACTATTGGAAAGGGTGTGGAGAGCACCTCCTCTCTGTACTCCAAGAGCCTCCGCATCTTGGGCAAGACCTCTCCGTCTCTGGGCCTCTGGATCTCAGCTCAGTGGGAAAGTGGATTGGATTAGGACAGTCGAAGTTCTGGCCCTGGAGTCAGGCAGGCACTCTTGTCACATAGCCAAGGGGTTGGGGAGCCAGCTCAAAGAGCTTGATTTCACTGTCTGTCAAGTGGGGACACATCTGGGGGTATAGTTAGGGAAGGCTTACCAGGAAAGGGCTTATCCCTTTTCCCCTTCAGAGAGAGATGGGGAGTCCTGAGAGCCGCAGGCCTGATCCCTCCTCGTGGCTGTCTCCTCTGCAGGTCGAATTTGCCATCAGCCGGGTCCAGATGAACTTTCTGCACCTGCTGAGCTCGGAGGTGACCCAGCACATCACCATCCACTGCCTTAACATGACCGTGTGGCAGGAGGGTCCTGGGCGGACCCCAGCCAGGCAGGCTGTGCGCTTCCGGGCCTGGAACGGGCAGGTCTTTGAAGCCGGGGGTCAGTTCAGGCCAGAAGTATCCATGGATGGCTGCAAGGTAACTCTTAGAGCCCCCTCATGGGCCTGCCAAGCAGGGACAAATGGGAAAAAATTTGTTCAGAAAACCTTTTTATTCTAAGACTTCATCTAATAATTTCATGTTATATTTTATGTTATATTGAATCATTGGAAAAGTCATGATGCATTTTTGCATAGAAAAACATAGATAAATATCTCATGACTTTTCCGATGATCCAGTAATATGGTATGGTATATATAATTTTGATCTTTGCATAACAATTTTGTTATGACCATTTTATAAGACTGTCTTTATTTTCCTCTCGGGGAGCCTTCTGAGGGGAAGTCTGGGTTGGTAAGATTCCACAGAGTGGTAAATACTGTACTTATTGGAAGACTATTTCAAAGAGACTATGTCTTCTCTCTGTCCCTGCCCTAATCTCCCTGCCCTAGTTGAGATGATTTTTTTTTTCTCTTAATATTTTTGATAATTTTCAAATGCCCAAAACAGAGGAGGTTTGTCAAGGGAGGAGACGATAGAAAGTTGTCTAAAGGCAAAAACTAGTTTCATAAGAGTAAATGAAAATGATAATACACAGTATTAGCGAGCATGTGGGGAAACCAATACTCTTACATGAAGCTGTTGGAGAAAAGAAATTAGTACATGCTTTCTGTATAGCAGAAGTCCAAATATTTATCCAGCGTGCATTATTCTCAGTACACGTGGGGACTGATTCTTAGACTCGCTGCAGATACCAAAATTCATGGTTGCCCAAATCCCTCATATACAATGGTGGAGCATTTGTATTTAACTTATGCACATCCTCCCATATACTTTAGTTTTTAAGAGAGATTTTTGCTATAGGGCACATGTGCTTGCCCGAGACAGAGAGAGACAGAGAGACAGAAAGGGAGAAATCATCCTCCCCAGGGGAAATGGCCACACCGCAATCCCTTTGCCATTCTTTCGGGATTTTGAGCATGCATGCACATGTGCCCAGCATGAGTTTTTTTTTTTTTTTTTTCTTTTTTTGGAGAGGTTTTCGCTATAGGGCACGTGCACTCGCCAGAAAGACAAAGAGAGACAGAGAGACAGAAAGTGAGAAATCACCCCCCAGAGGGAATGGCCACGCCGCAAATCCCTTCTCTATTCTCCTCTCGGGATCTTGGGCATGCATGCACATGCGCCCAGTGTGAGTTTAAGCCACCGGGTCTGGAACTCAAACCATGGTCGACTACGTGGGAGTCCAGAGACATAGCCATTACGCTAACTACTGGTCCCACAGCATGAGTTTTAAGCCACCAGGTCCAGGACTCAAACCGCAGTCCAGCAATGTAACCACTACATTATCTGCTGGTCCCCCTCCCATACACTTTAAATCATCCCTAGATTACCTATGATACCTAATACAGTGAGGCCAGCCGGTGAGGTGGTGGTTAAGGTGTACACATGGCTAACTGTGGTTTGAGTCCCAGATCTGGCAGCTTAAAAATCATGCTGGACGTGTGTGCCTGTGTGTGTCCAAAGACCCAGGAAGAGAAGGGATTGCGGCATGGCCATTCCCTCTGGGGGATAATTTTTCACTTTCCCTCTCATTGTCTCTTTGGCAAGTACATACACCCTCTGACAAATAGCTTAAAAAAAAAAGAAAGAAAAAAAAGAACATCACATCTGTCATGTGCACATGCATGCCCACATCCCAAGAGGAAAATAGAGGGTGAGTTCTCACTTCCCTCTTCTCTGCCTCTCTCTAGCAAGAGCACATGCATCCCGTGACAAAAACTTAAACAAAAAGCATTGTCAATCCTATGTAAATCACTGTGAACAGATATGTAGGGCTGACTATTGTTTAGGGAATAATGACAAGAAAAGTCTGAATGTGTTTGATATAGACACAGCCATCATAGGCCTAGCTACATAGTATACATCAACACCAGTGTAACATTTTAAAGAATTATTCGTTTTTTTAATATTATTATTATTATTTAATTTGCTATAGGGCACATATGCTCACAAGAGAGAGACAGAGAGAGAGAGAGAAAAAAAAAGTGAGAAAGCAAGCTGCCTGGTCCAGCACTTGAACTACCGTTGGCCATGTGAGCATCCAGTGCCTTAACACCAAGCCACTTGCTGTCCCAACAATGTAACATTTTCATTCACAGTGGGTTGAATCTGCAGATGGGAAACGTGCAGGTATGCAGAACAGACTATATGTGCAAAACCTCAGCAATGTACCCACCCTTTAATTCAGTAATTCTTCTAGAATTTGTTCTAAAGGAATGATTAAGCATGTGCACAGAATCATGTTTGACTTCAGTCATGTTCATTACAGCATTGCTTGTAAGACTCAAAAGGCGAGGTTTGTTCCCAAGCCTGGTGGTTAAGGGAACTGGATCCAATATGGTTGACTATGTGCGTGAATGCTGGTCCTGGCGATTTGGAAAACATGCCAGGTGCATGTACGTGCATGCCCAGAATCTTATTAGGATGAAGAAATGGAGGAGAAGGAATTGTGTGACCGTGCCGAAGGGGCTTCTCTCTGTCTCTCTGTCTCTCTGTCTCTCTCTGGCAAGCACATGCAAATTTTTTTTTTTTTGGAGAGGTTTTTGCTATAGGGCGCATGTGCTCACCAGAAAGACGGAGAGAGACAGAAAGCAAGAAATCACCCCCAAAGGGGGATGGCCACGCCACAATCCCTTCTCCTCCATTCTCCTCTTGGGATCTTGGGCACGCACATATATGTGCCTGGTATGAGTTTAAGCCACTGGGTCTGGAACTTGAACCACGGTCGACTACATGGGTATCCAGCTACATAGCCACTATGACAACTGTTGATCCCCCTTCTAGCAAATTTTTTAAAATAATAAATATATAAATAAAAAATTGGAAGCAATCTTATGTGCAAATAGAGGTTATTACTACAGCGAAACACCATGCAGCCATTAAGCCTCGTGAGGAAAGCTGACAGGGAAATGCACAGGAGACTCGACGAGAGTCATGTCAGATATACATGAGCTGTTTTCCTGCACCCTCAGGTCCAGGATGGCCGCTGGCATCAGACGCTCTTCACCTTCCGGACCCAGGACCCCCAGCAGCTGCCCATCGTCAGTGTGGACAACCTCCCTCCTGCCTCATCAGGGAAGCAGTACCGCCTCGAAGTTGGACCTGCATGCTTCCTCTGACCTCTGACCTCTTGGCTCCTCTAGGCCTTGAGGGGGAGGGAAGAGGAGGAGGCAAGGGGAGGGCACCGAGGGGCAGGTGGCCCCGAGGAGAGGCAGCCCCTGCCCAAGCCTCCTTGCACGAGGCCCAGATGTTCCCTGCACAGTAAAAGTGGATGGGGGGAGGGTAGCAGGGGCCAGGTATCCTTGGGAACAGCGGATCCCAGCTTAGGTCCGAAGACCAACCAAAGAGCCAGCTAGAGCAAGCTGGGCCTGCAACCCGCCTGAGCCGGTGGCCTGTCTCCCAACTCGGGGTCACTCCCTTCCCTCCCCAGCTTCCTGCCCAAAGAGCCCCATGTTCCAGCCAACTCGAGGGAAGGGAGCGCCATGTCAGCTCGTCCCTGCCAGGGAGTTTTTGATGTGCAATATTAGAAAGGAGACATGAAAAAAGGAGAAAAGGAAAGAAAGTATATATATATATTATTTAAACAAACAAAAAGAAGGTGCATTACCATTTTTTTCACCTGGAAAAGAGGTGAGAGGATGAGAAAGAGCAGCCAGGAGGTGGGAAGACGCCAGGCCTTCGGGCTGGCGGTGCCATCTTTGCTACCTCCCACTGTGAAATCTTTGGTGCTCACAATTGTCTCGTAGAATATGTGATTTTTTTTTAAGAGGAAAAAAAAACCTATTTAAGATTCTAAAGGTGCTACCATTTTTACCACAGACTTTGAAGAAACTTTCGATGCTGGACGTCATCCACATCGTTCTCTATCCTCCAAATGACCAAGTTTGGGGAATTAAAAAATTTTCCTAGCATCACCTTTATGCTTGTCAGGTGATTTGCTAAGGAGGAAAATTGAAAAGAAAAAAGGAAAAGGGAGAGGGGAGAAGCTAAACAACAAAAAACAAAAACAAAAAAAAAAAAACAAAACAAACAAACAAAAAAACCCAGAAACCAGAAGTAGAGAGAGTTACCTTTTAACTTATGAACTTCGAAATGCCTGTCCTTTCAAGGCAGTGGGGAGGCCGGGGCATGAAGCATTTAGAGTGGGCCTTTTGTGGTCCTGGAGAGAGGATGGACTTGCCTTAGAAGGCATGCCCTGGAGAGGGGCCCTGGGAGAAGCCTTGACCTTGAAGAGTCCAGTCACAAGAGTGACCTTTGGTCAGGACTAGCCTTAGAGATGGATCGTAAATACCAAACTGTCTCGCAAAGCCACGGAACATCCCCCAAGTTCATCCCTTCTGGGAGACTGTCCTTTCAAGATGCAATCATTGTTCTTGCTTTTTCATTGCCCGTACATCCTATCAAAACCTACTGTCATTAGCTGCAAGTACAAACTTGGGCTGAGGCGAAAGAAGAATTATGGGGCCTCGGAGATCAGCGCGATGCTGACGTGCAGTGTGATCTGAATTGTACTCTATCCATGCACAAGTTGGATCCTGAGGTCATTTCAACTCTGGAATTATTTTTATAGAAGGGGAAAATGTATGTGAAAGTCTCTGTGTGTGTATTTCTCTTCTGAAGTTGTGTCTCTTTGGGAATTCGATTCGGTTTTCTCTATTTAATACCTCACTCTGGCCCACCCTCCCTCCCCAGACACTTCCTGTCCCCCTCTCTTGCTGCCCCAGCCCAGACGCCTCCATGGAAGTGCATTTCGTAGCAGCTGGGGCCTCATCTCAGCCCCTCGTTCCCCCCCACCCCGGCCTCTGTCTCGTTCTTGGGTTTTTCCTACTGTCCTCGTTTACGTCTCTGTCCACGTGTCAGTGTGTTAAACCCCAGTGGGTTCCATTTCTCCTTTTCCCTTCTGGATTTTAAATAAATATTTAAGACTGAGGCAATGGAATGACGTGTCTGTGGTTGTGTGCTCCGTGGTCAAGCTTGGAGGGGGTTGCTGCAGCCTGGGAAAGGGGTGGAGAGAAGCTGCTCAGAGGATACCTGCATAGGCTGTCACCGATACCGCAGACTCGGGAGGCTTAAAACAGAAAACAAGCCAGCCCTGTGGCACGGTGGGTAAGGCGCTGGATCCCACCTGGCTGACTGTGTTTTGAGTCACAGACTCGGCAGCTTGGAAAGCCTGCAGAGTGCATATGTGTGCATGCCCGGAACTCCAAGGAAAGAATGGAGGAGGAGGGGTTGCCGCGTAGCCATTCCCTTTGGGTCCTCTCTCTCTCTCTCCCCTCTCCCTGCCTCCAACCCCCATCCTAGCAAGCACAAATGCCCTGTGGCAAATTAAAACAAAACAAAACAAAACGAAACAAAACAAAACACAGGAATCTAGGGACCGGTTGGTGGCATGGCCGTTAAGGGCGCTGGACTCCCACATGGCCGACTGCAGTTGAGTCTAAGACTTGGCGGCTTGCTTTCTCACTTTTCTTTTCTCTCTCTCTCTGGTCAAATTAGAAAAGTAATAATAACAAACACAATTAAAAAAAAATCCTTTAAAAAATTAAAACCCAAACCAGAAATCTATTCTGTCACATACCTGGGGGTTGGCTTTGTGGGCAGGAAAGTTAAGTCACTTCGAGGTCTGTTTCCCCATAGAAAGCTCTGCGAGAGCAGGGGATGGATGTATTTTGGTCTCTGCTGTAGCCATAGGCGCTCGAACTCTGTACATGATTGCTCACAGGAACTCTTCATTTGGGACTCTCTATCATAGTCCCAAACCTTTCCATCATCCCAAAGAAAACCCCTATTGATTTAACAGTGACCTCCCCCCCCCCCATGTCTCTCTCTCTCTAACCCCAGGAAAAGCACCCATCTGCTCGGTGGCTTTACCAACCCTGAATATTCTATATACATGAAGTCTCCAGACATGGCTTTTGTGACTGCTTTCACAGCGCAACCTCACCAAGGTTCAGTCATGGCAGAGCAGGGATTAGTACTTCAGCCCTCTGGCCAGTACTGGCCGAAGGATACTCCACTGTATGGAGAGACCACATTTTGTTTACTTAGTTGTTGATGGATGGATATTTGGATGGCTTCTGCCTCTGGCTTTTGCAAATAAAGCTTCAAAATGAGTCATTCTTGCCCATCGGATTCTTGAGAGGAATCACAGGAGCACCTGTCTTGGAAGTACGTAAGAGCCTGGGAGATCAGGTTGCCAGAGTGTGAGTAAATAAAAACGTAGGATGCCCAGATCCATGTGAATTTTAGTTAAACCATAAATACTTTGGGGGTATAAGGATGCTTTATGCAATATTTGGAGTCTACTTTAAAAATCATTTACTGTTTATCTCAAATTTTCCTCTATCTGGGGGTCTTATCTGCAAATTTCACAATTTCTTTTCTTTGTCCTTTTTTTGGGGGGGGGAGATTTTTGCCATAGGGCGCATGCACTTGCTAGAGAGACAGAGACACAGAAAGTGAGAAACCACTCTCCCAGGGAGAGCTATGTGGAAATCCCTTCTCCTTCGGTCTTCTCTCAGGATTTTGGGCACGCGTGCACACACATGTAGTGTGTTTCAAGCTGTCAGGACCAGGAGTCGAACCACGGTCAGCCATCTGGGAGTCCAGCACCTTAACCTCTACACCACCTGCTGGCCCACAATCCACAATTTCTGATTCGTGGTTCAGATTGCCTTCTTCCTCAGCTCATTCCTCTTTCTTGGGCGTCTGGATGATCAGAACTGCTCTGCCCTACTCGTCTGAGGGAAAGAACGTATCACAAGAGGTTGAGTTCGGACCCAGGAATTTGTTTTAACACCCAAGCTTCACCTCCCCTTCCTACCTCGTCACCTGCCCAGTCCACGAGTACCAAGGCCAGCTTGCTGTGGCTTCGGGAGCCACATCACAGAGCCCAGGTGAGCAACTTAGGAGGCCATGGCAATTCCCGTGTCCAGGCACAGCTTCCCAACCTAAGGGAGGGCAACAGAAGCCCCAGGAAGAGTCTGCGGTCACAGGGTAAGACAGGCGAGCTGTGGCTTACACCCAAGGCTGCTGACAGCAGTGGTATGTGTGCCAGAACCGGGGCCAGCAGTGGCGGCACCTAAGAGTGCTCGAGAAATACGCATTCTTGGCCTCCCACCAAACCAACTGAATCACAGCCCTCATGGGTGGGGCCCAGCTATTTGTGCGTTAATAGCCCCGTAGAGACTCTGGTGCCTGCTACAGGCCCAAGACCACTGTGCAGAGCCATTGGCTAAGGCTGAGAAACGGTTTCCCAGCACGGGGGAAAACAACACAAAACCAGCTCTGATGTTCTTGTTTCTCTGACAACCAGAAATGAGCCGAGCCAGAATGGTTCTTTCCCTGACCCATCTTCTGTGGTCTCCCATCCAGCGTCACTCTCAAAGTGTTTGTGTTCCAAAGATGCCCGTGTTGTGGGCAGGAAAGCTAAGTCACTTCGAGGTCTGTTTTCCCCATAGGAAGCTCCACGAGGGCAGGGGATGTATTTTGGTCTCTGCTGCAGCCATAGGCGCTCGAACTCTGTACACGATTGCTCACAGGAACTCTTCATCTGCGTTTCCTCCGCATGGGTTTACTGAGCACCGGAGTTAGAGACGGAGCTGACTGCGGGTCTGAATGGCTCCGGGTCCCGTGGCTGCAGCTGGAGGGGTCAGGCCTGATGTGGCTACAGACGAGTAGAAGGGGAGGCCAGGTGCTTGGGATCACCTCCCAAGCAGCTCAAAGGGGAAACAGTTGATGTGATCTCAGCAAGGAGATGATGGTCAGGTCACCCCCTTATCAGGGTTCTCCAGAGAAACAGAAGCGATAGGAGAGACAAAGGGATGTATCACAAAGAATTGGTCCTCATGATTATGAACGCTAAGTCCCAAGTTCTGCAGGAACAAGCTGAAGACCTAGGAAGCCAATGGTGTAGAGTCAGTATCACTCAACCATGGGGTATGTGATGAGAAAGACATCCTCGTGCAGCCTTCATAGAGCGCTCTTATTCAAACCGACATGGGGGAGCCGGTTGCTCACAGGCTGCTCAGCATGTTGGGATAGACAGCTGAAGCACAGAGGTAAGTATTTTGTATCTAAACACAGAAAAGGCACAGTAAAAGTTCTTCTACAAAAGATAAAACATGGGGCCCAGCCAGTGGCATGGTGGTATTAAGGGGACTGGATCTCAATGACTGATTGTGCAGTTTGAATCCCAGATCCGGAGCTTGAGACACTCAGGCATGTGTACATGCATGCCCAAAATATCAACAGGAGGGAGAAATGGAGAAGGGATTGCAGAATGACTGTTGCCCATGCAGAGGAGGGTGTTTTTTCAGTTTTTCTCTTTCTCTCTCTCTCTCCTTCTCTAATGAGCACATACACTCTCTGGGGGGAAAAAGATTTTTTAAAAATCATATAATTGCATAGAGCACTTGCCTGAACTGCCAGTCTGAATGCAGTAGGCAGAAGCAGGTCACCATTACTCAGTCTTTTACTGCTAGTCAAACCTTCAACTGATTGGGTGAGGCCCACCCAGGCCAGGGAGAGCATTCTACTTTAGTTTGTCTACCCACAAATGCCAGTCTCATCCAGAGACACCCTCACAGACATACCCACAACAATATTTGGACAAATATCTGGGCATCAGGTAGCCCAGTTAAGCTGACACATAAAATTCAGCATCACAGTCCCTGAGCTGGGGCTGAGAGAGAATGAAGAGAAGACAGTCAGATGGGGAAGAGCATGGGGAGAGAGCGCGGGGAGAGACCTGTAGGGTAGCTCAGCATGCTGCTACAGCGAGGGTGCGGGCGGTCTGGGGTCCTGAGCTGGGAACAGGACAAGACACAGGTTTGCACAGAACAGCAGGGGACTGGGGCCCTGGAACAGAACTGCCCAGGAGGCAGCGGGCTGTGCTGCAAGGGCAGGAGTGAGATCTTCACCAGCCAGAGCTCCAGAGGTGTCAGGAAGAAGGGCCAGAGGGAGAAGACGAGAGGGGCCATGTCTGCTCCAGGTGGCTCTCTGTGACCTGACCGGCGATGTCTGATCCAGGTGGCTCTCTGTGACCTGACCAGTGATGTCTGATCCAAGTGGCTCTCTGTGACCTGACCGGCCAGCACGTTCCCAGCAGGGGTGTACGGGAGAGTAATGGGGACAGAAGACGGCTCTCCCTGTTCCCAACCTCCCCTTGCGCAACCGAGTGTTAGGAAAGTGCTAAGGTGGGCCCTCCCGGGAAAGTCCGGGCTGGTCTGAGTTTGCTCTGTCCACAGTGAGTCAGGTCCAGCTGTGCACAACCTCACCCCACAGTGACCGGAAACCCCGTGCTGGGAAAGTGAGGGACAGGAGAGGGAGAAAAGGAGAGGCTGACAGATGGGCTCCAGGTCCCAACTGGACAGACAACCTTGGGCAGGTTTCTCCCTCTGCAAAATATGAACACTATCGCCTGCCCGCTCACTAGCCATGAAAAGATATTTTTTAGTAACAATAGACTGAATTGCATAAAATGGAAAGACATCCATTTGAGTAAGTTGCAACACTGTAGATTCTTTAAAGAATTATTCATTTAATTATTTAGTTCCATTTGTTATTATTATTCTTTTTATTTTGACCAGAGAAAGAGAGAAAGGGAAAGTGAGAAAGAAAGCCACCAGGTCCAGTAATCGAACTGGATTCCCATGTGGGAATCCAGTGCTTCTATACACCACACCACCTGCTGGCCTTTATTTATTTATTTTTCAGAGATTTTTGCTATAGGGCGTGTATACTCGCCAGAAAGACAGAGACAGAGTCAGAAAGTGAGAAATCACCCCCAAGGGGGATGGCCACGCCTCAATCCCTTCTCCTCCATTCTCCTCTTGGGATCTTGGGCACGCACGCACACGTGCCCAGCATGAGTTTAAGCCACGGGGTCCGGTACTCAAACCTCGGTCGACTACATAGGAGTCCAGCAACACAGCCATTACGCCAACTGCTGGTCCCAGCATTGTAGATTTTTATTGTGGCGGTAGTTACACACATACATGTGTACATATGTTGCTACATTTTTTTTTTTTGGAGAGGCTTTTGCTATAGGGAGCGCTCGCCACAGAGAGAGAGAGACAGAGAGATAGAAAGCGAGAAATCACCCCCCAGGGGGGATGGCCATGCTGCAATCCCTTCTCCTCCATTCTCCTCTCGGGATCTTGGGCACGCACAGACATGCGCCCGGCGTAAGTTTTAAGCCACCGGGTCCGGGACGCGAACCGCAGTCAACTACATGGGAGTCCAGCGACATAGCCATTATGCTAACTGCTGGTCCCATATATTGCTACATTTGTACATAAAGTTTCTGACACATCAAATCCACTGTTTTATATGGTTTGACTCAATAATGGCACAATTCGGGACCAGCAGATCCTGAGAGGAGAACGGAGGAGAAGGGATCGCAGGATGGCCATCCCTCCCAGGGGGTGATTTCTCGCTTTCTGTCTCTCTGTTTCTCTCTGTCTTTCTGGCAAGCGCACATGCCCTATAGCTAAAACCTTTCCCAAAAATAAAAAATTAAAAAATTAAAAAAAAAAAAAAAAGATCTAAGTGGCTTTCTCAGGAAATGAATTGTTTCAAGTGGAGTCCTTTCCCTGATTACCTAAGGCTCACCCTAGCTCTCTGGGCCATTTGTATATTGTCTGTCTATATCATGAGCGGGGAGAATACCTGGTTTTCATGAACCTGGGGTAGATGTGTGTTTGCGTTTTGATGTCTTTTAAGTGGCCCGTGACCTGCCGTTGTTGGCGTTTACATGCAGTGCAGGAGTCTTTCTGTCCTCCCGCCCCAGCTTGTTGCTAAACTGATGGTGACAGTACTATAATCAGCAGACCCGGAGAAGCAAATTTGTTTCATTTAACACACATTTGACAGAGACAAACTGATTTAATCCTCATGACAATCCCATGAAGCAGGTAGCACCATTATCCCCATTTTAGAGGTGAGATCTCAAGGCACAGAGAAGTTAAGCAACTTGCCCAAGATCACACAGCTAGAAACCAGTAAAGCCAGGAGAGTGCTTCACCACACCCTCTATGGCCCTGAAGGCTTTTCTGTCTCTTTCTTTCCCACCTAACTTTTCTTGCTGTGGTTTCAGAGCCGGATAGAGGGAGGACTGCCTAGAGCCTCAGCCTCAATCCACAGAGAAACTCGAGCTCCCTGAAGTGTAAGGAGAGGGGCAGCTGCTCTGCGTCAGGGTGGGTGCTGGATGTACTTGGGGGAACTACGTGGACAGCCTCTCAGGTGGAGGGTGAGACCCCAAGGGGCAGCCTGAGTGACAGCGCAGACCGTGGGCACACTCACCACTTCAGAGGAGATGCTCTCTCCGTTGGTCCCCAGTCCCTGCTTCCGCTTTGGAACACATGGCTCTCCCTGGCCACCCTCCCTCCATGTGGGCTGCCCCGGTATTTCCACACAGAACAAAGGGAAGGCCACAGACCACGGGGTTAAATACCTAAACCTCACAAATGAAAAGAATTCACAGTGCCAGCACCAGCAGTTAGCGTAATGGCTATGTTGCTGGACTCCCACCTAGTCGACCGCGGTTCGCGTCCCGGACCCGATGGCTTAAAACTCACGCTGAGTGCGTGTGCGTGCGTGCCCAAGATCCCGAGAGAAGAATGGAGGAGAAGGGATTGCAGTGTGGCCATCCCCCCTGGGGGGTGATTTCTCGCTTTCTGTCTCTCTCTGTCTGTCTGTCTGTCTGGTGAGCGCACACGCTCTATAGCGAAAACCTCTCCAAAAAAAAAAGAATTCACAGTGCCAAGTCGGTATATTGGTCGAAAAAGTCAGTGTTTCTGGGTTTGTCATGCTTTTGATTTCTCTGTTTGGGAAGAAGTTTTTAAAATTTATTAAATATTTACTTAATTACATTTGTTATGATCATTATTTTTTAAGAATTATTTAATTTAATTGTATTTACTCATTCATTTATTTTAATTTGATCCAAGAGAGATACACAGAGAGAGAGAAGGAAAGTGAGAAAGCAAACCACCAGGTTCGGGACTTGCACTGTGGTCAGCCGGAGTGTCTAGTGCCTTAACCACTATGCCACCTGTTAGACCCATATTATCATTATTTTTTAACTTGACCAGAGAGTGATAGAGAAAGGAAGAAAAGGAAAATGAGAAAGCAAGCTGCCAGGTCTGGGACTCAAACCTCAGTTGATCACGTGGGAGTCCAGTGCCTTAACCACCACGCCACCTGCCAACCCCTAGCTCAATAAAGGTAACCAACTTATTGAGGTAGAATAAATGATATAAAATGCACATGTTGTAGGTTTATACGTCAATGAGTTTTCCCTAACGGACACACATGTGTGTAACTACCACCAAAGTGAAAATCTGTAACGTCCCCACCCTCTCGGAAGGTCTTCTCATGTTAGCACGCGGCCAAGTCATGCTGTCTGCTCTAGGCGACTGACCTGACTTCCGTCGCTGTGGGTTGGTTTGGGATGTCCTACAACGTCAGGTGAATGGAATCATCCTGTCTGTGTCCTATGGCTCCGGCTCCTTTCGCTCAGTTCGATGTGTTTGAGATTCATCCGCACCATGAGATCTCTGCACTGCTCAGTATTACTCTTTGGTATGAAAATGCCACACGTTTTGTTTCCATTTTCCATAGGCGGACATCTGGATTGTCTCTGAGTAGTGACTGTCAGGGTGTCTGGAAAGTCACGACGCATTTTTGCATAGAAAAACAGAGTGGCACGGCTTCCTGGCACCTTAATATTTTGAGTGATGTTGTTAGGCACATTCATGTATAAGACTTTGCATATGACACAAGCCTTTCTTTCTCTTGGACAGTAATTTCACAAGGCAATTCAGTCATTCCCCGACACTTATCCAAGGGGAAAAATCACAATGTGACAATGTTATAGATAGAGGCCAGCAGATAGGTGGTGTTAAGACACTGGATACCCACGTGGCTAACTGCAGTTAAAGTCCTGAACCTGGTGGCTTGCTTTCTCACATCTCTTCTCTCTCTGTCTCTCTCCAGTCAAACTAAAATAATAAGAATAAATTAAATTAAATCATTCTAAAAAATACTATATATGTAAAGAAAGGATGGAATTAAGTTAAGATATATTAAGTGAATAGAAAAGATTTGCACTGAGTATAATTTTAACTACAGACTACACTGAAACATAAAAAAGTGCTCAAAATAGATAAAATGAGTAAAAATACAAACTTACAAGTACACCATCATCATACATTGGGAAGTATTCATTCCTGTGGATAAAGACTTGACCCCACCAGGTAGAAATGTACAAGGGCAGGGAATCTTCGTCCCACAGTATTTGCTGAGTGTCCTGTGTGGGGCACTGGCCCAGGACTGGGATGGGTGCGGGAAAGACAGGCAAGGCCCCTGCTCGGACGGCAGCAGGTGTGGGACCAGGGAGGTGATTCCATTTCACGTGGCTTGTTGGGAGACAGCTGAAGTAATGCGTTTTCTGGAAAAAGGCACTCGACATAGAGGCTGCGTTTTGGAAATGCCCTGTTTCCGGGACTGAACTAGGGCTTCTGGGCTTTTGTTTCGTCATAGCTGTGGCCACACTCTGTTGGAACTGAATCCATGTTTGCCCTCGCCCTCCCCTGAACCTCCTGCACCACCCTCAGATGCTAACCCAGGAACACTTGGAAAGGTGCCTTTGTTGTGACTCGGTCCCGCTCAAGTCCTGGAGCTCAGGGGGATAAAATTGGTGAAAAACATGAGAGACTGTGGGGTGGGAGGCCCCGCGACTAAAATCTATGGACTCACCACTCTGCTTGCACACCCACCTTGCCCTTGACCAAGCCAGGTGCTAACGAGGGCCTCCCTCACCTTTTCAGGCCAGGGACCATGTAAAGCCTGGGGGTGTAGGCCATGCCAACAGCTGACCTTGGCCCAGGTTCTGTGAAAGCATTCCCCGTGTCCCAGTGGCTGGCAGGATTGCGCCATGGCCCTGAGCAGACCCTAGCTGGGCCCCAGATGCCCTGCCCACACCTGTTATAAAGGTCACTGTGCTGCCCTCGGCCACCAGCTCTCACCAGCTCTGGTGCCTCCTCACGTCTCTTAGCATGGCACTGCCCTGGGCCCTCACAGTCCTGAGCCTCCTGCCTCTGCTGGACGCCCAGAACCCAGCGTGTGCCAACCTCACGGCGGCACCTATTACCAATGCCACCCTGGACAGGGTGAGTGCCTGGGGCCCGCCCGTTCTGGTGACCGTGGGCGGCTGCTGCCCTAGCTGAGCTTCTCCCCGCTCTGCCCCTGTGGTCAGCGCCCTCCCCTGGCTCTGCCCTCTGCTCTGCAGGACCTCGGGGTGAAATTCTGACCAACGAGGGCATAGCAGAGTCATTCATGTCCTTGCGTCTACATTCAGAAACCCCATGACTGAGTTCCTCAGCAGGGTACGCCACAGAGGGGGACCTGTGGGGATGCCTGATCCCGCCTGTCTCTCCCCACCCGGGGTCTCAGTTTCCCTGCACAATGGAGAGGGCGAGAGCAGCCCGAGGCTTGTCCTGTATGACCATCAAGAATTGTGCTCCCCGCCCCCATCACCATCCCCTGCCTTCTCCCCAGATCTCTGGCAAGTGGTTTTATATCGCCTCGGCCAACCGGGACCCGGTGTACAATCAGTCAGTCCAAACGATCCATGCAGACTTCTTTTACTTTACCCCCAACCACATGGAGGACCAGATCCTGCTCCGAGAATACATGACTGTGTGAGGCCCCCACGCCAGCCCGCCCCCCAGGCTTCTGCTTTCTATTCCTAGACGGTAGACATGCAAGCAAGTCCCTCCCTCCTCCGGGCCTGTTTCCCCCTTCCTGGGATGGGGAGGGCTGACGCTACTCACCCCTGCCTCTAGTACGTAGACTCCATGGGAAATATATTGTCACGGCCTGACCGTCTGTTGTCCCCCACCCTCTGCCTACCGTTAGGGGGGACAAGTGCATCTACAACTCCAGTGACCTGAGGGTGCAGCGTGAGAACGGGACGATCTCTAAATACGGTGAGGGCGGGCCCCGGGAGGAGGGTCTGTCCCGTGGGATGGGGCCAGCCTCAAGGAGGAGGCTGGGTCTAAGGCATGGGGCACAGAGAACTCAAGACAGGAGCTCTTCGGCCTGCATGCCATGCTCATCGTAGTTATCACCACCAATGTCTTCAAGCTCTTACCATGGGTCAGGCTCTGTTTGAAGTGCTCTACGTTGATGGAGCCACATAGTACTCACGAACAAGCCTAAGGGGACATGACAATGATTAGACGAAGAAAGGGAAGAACAGAGATGTCAGGCAGTTTCCCTGAGGTCGCACAGCTTGTCATTAGAACAAGAACTCAAACATAAGGCAGCTCAGATCTGCCTCTTTCAGTCACTCTTCAAGATGGTCTGGAAGACAAGGGGGAGACTGCCTCTTGGGCAGTGACTTCATCTCTGTCCCCACCATGACTGTAAAGACAGCACACAGTAGGAGCACCCAATGTCCACGGAACTGAGCAGACACAGTTAGTGACCTCAGGGTGCCTCTCTGCTTCTCCTTTCCTGTCTCTGTGAACTGGAGGAAAGGGCCTGGCAGCCAGTCTTGTTTCCACATTTGTAAAGGGGTTAGCTTGGCACACAGCGGGGTGGGCACGTGAAGATCTATGTGGACCCCAGGCCTTGCTGACGGCTGCCTGGGCCTGAGCACACCCAGGCGTGCTCAACTGTGTGTAAGACTGGAACCGTGTGCCCTCCCACAGTCTCACCCAGTGCTCTCTCCTCTTGCAGTATGGGGCAGAGAACATTTTGCCCACCTGCTGTTCTTCAAGGACCCCAGGACCTTCTTCCTTGCTTTCCACCTAGATGACGAGAAGAACCGGGGGCTCTCCTTCTACAGTAGGTCCCCAGCAGCTCCAAGTCCCCACCCAGGCCTCTCTGCAGGTCCACCCAGCCCTCCCTGGCTTGCTGCTGGGCATACATTGTCCTCACCCAGCCCCCTTTCCACCTCCCCTGCAGCTGACAAGCCCGTGGCAACCCAGGAGCAACTGGAAGGGTACCATGAAGCCTTGGCGTGCCTGGGCATGCACAAGTCAGAAGCAGTCTACACCGACTGGAAAAAGGTACATGCAAGGGACTGGGCAATACCCACCTGAGAGCAGCCTTGCCTTGGTCAACACAGGCTGCCCAGAGAGGGAAAGCAGCCAGCCATAGCTGCACAGCAGAGCAGGTCTCCTGCCTTCAGCACCTGCCTCACTGCAGGGACAGCTGAGATTCACAGAGGCCAAGGTGGTGGCCCAGGAGGGAAATGTCCCTGTGAAATAAGGAATGCTAGGGTGCCGGAGCAGGGAGGACTTGGAGCCTAACAGGAGGCGGACAGCGTGAGCCAAGAGGAGGTGCTGGGACTTGGTGCAGAGACACAATAGAAGATGACCTTTAGGGTCTCCTCACACGCCCTGGGCTTCTACTCCCCCTTCATCATTCTTAATCCCACATGATGGGGAATTGGTGTCAGGGTTTTCAGTGTTACTGAACTGCATTAAATCCAGGATCACGGTCCTGATATTTGCTAGAAACCAGGATTGCCCGTGCAACTGCAGCCTTTATCCTTTTCTTTCATCCTGTGTTAAATGAAAGGCTTTATGTGCTGTTGCCTTGTGTCATAGCTGCGAGATGAGAATCTATGAGCTGGCTGCACTGTCCTGTGCTCTCATCACTGTGCCTTCTTCCCCTCATCTCCCAGGATCGCTGTGAGCCACAGGATTCACAGGATGAGAAGGAGAAGAAGACCGAAAATGAGGAGTCCTAGAAGACACAGCATTGGGTCCAGACCTACGGAACTTCGGGATCATCCTTACCCCCAACCCCTTTTTTGTACTTCAGTTATTTCTTCTTATTGCATCAATAAAGGAGCATTCGGGATACTAGTCATTTCTTTATTCATTCAATCCCTTGTTCCTTCATTTATTCATTCATCTAGAAGCCTGCCCCGAGTAGAGGCCTACCCAGGCACTGGCAAAGACCCCGCCCTGATTGGAAGAGCCCCTGCCACAGTATCCAGCATATGGGTCCGGGTACAGGGCAGTAGGCACCACGTGCCATGGGCGCCCAGCTCAGGGAAGGTTCCTTGTGCAGTGAGGAAGCCTCAGAAAGGTTCCTGAGGGGTGTCTGAACCAGTCTGGAAAGATTAAGAGCGTGGTAGTGCTGTTCCTGTGGCAAACAAGGACCAAGAGGACACATTGGGGACCTTGGGACAGAGACCCCATGTAGCAGCAGAGGTCGGTAAAGTGTGGGGAGCACTGAGGCGTGAAGTGCCAGTCACAAGGGACCTTACTGCAGGCACATCAGTTTTGACGTCTGGGGAGGTGGGTTGGGAGGGACTAAATGGGAGGTAGGAACACCCATGCAAGGTTGTCTGGCCAGGGTGTGGACAGGGCAGAGTTGATGTGGAGGACTCGGGGCTTAGTCCAGAGGGGCTGGTGTCTCCATGGACATCTCCTCAGGGAACCCATTTGGAGACCATAAGAAGGAAATGACATCTGGAGTGAGGTTGGTCCCAGAAACCAGCTGACAGTATGTGTGTGTGTGTGTGTGTGTGTGTGTGTGTGTGTGCTTTTTTTTTTTTTTTTTTTTTTGTAATGCTGGATCATGCTTGTGTGCCCACTAGAGAGAGAGTCAGAGAGACAGAGAGAGCACTCCCTCAACATGGCCTGGTCATACTGCGATTCTTCTGCCTCCAATTCCCTAATCCATCAGGGTCCAGACATGCACATGCATGTCTGGCATGTCTTCTTCCAAGTCTCTGGGTCTGGGACTTGAACTCCAGTTGGTCACGTGGGATCAGGCTCCCTCTGCCCAGTGTTTAACTGCATTCCACCCACACCTGACAGCTTATCTTGCAAAGTTCTTGAAGCCTTCCAGGTGGAGCCGTGCACAGGGCATAGCCCACTATGGCACAAGAACTGAGCACTAGAAGCCAGGAGTCCAGAAAGGAAAGCCCCGCCTCCTCCCTAACCCTGGGGCCTCCTGATTGGTGGGCCTTGTCACATGAAGGCAGCAGCACCAATCGGTTGGCAGAAAGGAGAGGCTGAATATCCAGGCAACTCCAGAAGGGAAGGTCCAGAGTCAGTGCCCTGATGCCCAGTTCTGTGCCCACCACGCCATCGCCCTTTTCGGCTCCCCTCTCAAGTGCCAGGCCCCATAGCCCAGGACTCCAGCAGTCCCCGCCTGACAGCGGGAGCCCGTGTGGTGCCAGACACAGGGCTCCCCTTCCAGCCAGATGTAGCAGAGCAGGAGCAGAAGGAGCAGGCTCCTGGTGCCTGCAAGGCTCTGGACCTGGAGGCTCAGAGTCCACCAGAAGTCTTCCCTTCAGTTCTCTCTCAGCAAGATGTCATTTCCTTTTCCTTTTCTTTTCTTTTTTTTTTTATTTTTTGATAGATTTCTGCTATAAGATGTGAGTGTTCCTCGGAGAGACAGAGAGACAGAAAGCATGAACTCATCCCCCAGTTGGGACGGCCACATCCCATCCCTTCTCCTCTATTTTCCTCCTGGGATTTTGGGCATGGAAACACGGCCATTTGATTTGGAAGCCAGTGGTTCCAGGACTGGATCCATTGTCAGCCATGTGGGAGTCCAACAACATAGATGCTATGTCGTCTGCTGGCCCCTTAAATAAATAATGCTAAAAAATACTTCAGATATAAGAAAGGGCTATTAAAATGGAAATATTAAGTGAATTGAAAAGGTTCACATTTAGTCAAACTTTAAGTACAGACTACACTGAAATATGAGAATGTGCTCCAAGTACATACAATGAATAAAAATACAAACTTGTAAGAACACCATTGGGGCCAGCAGGTGGCGTAGCAGTTGTGTCACTAAACTCCCACGCAGCAGACCGTGGTTCAGGTCCTGGACCTGCTATATTGAAAATCCCACGGCCTGCCTGTGCATGGGTGCTCGCGCATGGGTGCCTGAGCTCCTTAGAAGAATAAGAGAATGGATGAGAAGGGATTGAGGTGTGGCCTTTCCTGCTGGGAGGTGATTTCTCACTTTCTTTCTCACTTTCTCTCCCTCTACGGCAAGAACACATCCCTTAAGGCAAAAAACTATTAAAAACAAACAAATGTGGGATTCAGGTATGGTTTATTACCTGTTGATGATGACGTGTATAGTGTTCTCAACTGGACAGGTCTGAGAATTATTTCATGTGAGGTAAAGTGTTTTTACAAGCAAAATGATAAACAGTGATCAAATGTTTAAAAAAATAATTGGAATAATAATAATAATAATAATAATCTTGAAAAAATGAAAAGCTATTGATTGATGATGAAGATTTTAATGTCTTTGTATTGACTGATATGAATGGTATTCCTTCTGGAAAAAGAAATGTAATACACTGTAAAGTTTTATGTGATTCAATGTAATATAAGCAAGATTATGATAATAAAAAAAATTAAAACAAACAAACAAAAAACCCACCATCATTATCCTTTTTGGAAGTATTCATTCATATGGATAAAGATTTGACCCCACCAGGTAGAAATGTACATGGGCAGGGAATCATTCGTCCACAATATTTGCTCAGTGTCCTCTGTGTGGGGCACTGACCCAGGACTGGGATGGGTGCGGAAAAGACAAACAAGGTCCCTGCTCAGACAGCAGCCGGTGTGGGACGACAGGGAGGTGATTCCATTTCACGTGGCTTGTTGGAAGACAGCTGAAGTAATAATACATTTTCTGGAAATAGGCAGTTCATACAGGCCACTTTTTGGAAATGCCCCTTCTTCCAGGACTGGGTCGGGCTGATAGGCTTTTGTTCTGTCACAGTTGTGTCCACACTCTGTTGGAACTGAATCCATGTTTGCCCTCTACCTCCCCTGCACCCTCCAGCCACCCAAACTAACCTGGGAACATGTGGAAAGGAGCCTTATTGTGACTGGGTCCAACTCAAGTCCTGGAGTGGAGGAGTCCAACCCGGTGGGGCCCCAGGATCTGTTTTGAGCCTTTGACCTTTGAGCACAGCTTTGGTCGGCTCAGCACGTTGGCAAGGCTGCTGCTGTACGCCCCCCGACCTATGAGCAAAGCTTGGGTCGACTCAGCATGTTGGCAAGGCCACTTGCTGTATGCTCCAGAGACTGCGGTAGCCTTGCTGGGAAGCGACCCCCCTCTGACTCCCTGATGTACTACTATAAAAGAATTACATAGCTCTCTCATACACCCTGAGCATATGATAAGATTTCCCAAAAGTCCCCCGACGGCTCCCTTTTGCCCTGACCACCTACTGTTAATTACAATGCTTCATCCCTGTGGTCACAATGGAGGGTATGCTGAAGTTCTATCTAGGCAGAAATTTTCTTGACCTTTGGAAGGCCCTTCAAGACACATTTAATATAAATAACCTTTTTACATACAATAGGACTAGGCCGAAACTGGCCCAGGACACTCTCCCCCATGGTAACTAATGTTCTAACAAAATATATAACAGTGGTGCCATAGGTTACACAAGTGAATCCACAACAAAATACTTAGGTGCCATAAACCCATTTTAAGGGTTTTCATTAACTTGTTAGTCATTTTACTTTTGACTTAAGAAAAACCGATACTGCTAATTGGAAAAGCTGTTCAGAGTATCCCCTTATTCTCACCAAGTGAACAGTAGGCTCATCCCTTTAAAATAGATATATTAGCATTCCTCTAAGTAAATTTTAGATCCCTATAGAATTATATAAGTATCATTCTTTATTGAGAGCCATAAGAACTAATACCTATATACTTGAGATTTTCTTTTAGTAATCACAAGACGGCTGCTGCTGAACATCGACTGATCATTAACTCTGCTTGCTGGAATTGTTCCCTGAAATTGCACTTCTTGAAGTTACCAGGAACCTGCTTTCATCAATCAAACAATTGTTGAACTGTATTGATGATTAAGAGACCTGCCCTAAATCAAACCCTGAATGAAATTTATGATCCCTATTGTTAAAACTTTATGAATTGATCATTAGAACACGTAGCCCCTCACCCGTTTACTTGCATGTATCACATTTTCAATAAAAAGGCACGGTGATTCCTAGCAGTTGTCACTCTTCAGAGAGCAATCACTGAGGGTGTCCGACTGAGGACGTGTACGAAAAAGGCACCGAGGTCTGTCTTTCTTTCTAGCGCCGCCTCCGACGAGTCAACCCACCCCCACCAAGGCTGGTCCTCAGCACTGGAGCTCAGGGGGATACAATTGGTTGAAAACATGAGAGACTGTGGGGTGGGAGGCCCCGCTACTAAAATCTATGGACTCACCACTCTGCTTGCACACCCGCCTTGGCCTTGATCAAGCCAGGTGCTAACGAGACCCTCCCTCACTTTTCCAGGCCAAGAACTGCATCAGGCCCAGGGGTACAGTCTGTGCGACAGCTGACCTTGGCCCAGGTTCTGTGCAAGGAATTCCCCATGTCCCAGCGGCTGGCAGGATTGCGCCATGGCCCTGAGCAGACCCTAGCTGGGCCCCAGCTGCCCCGCCCACACCTGTTATAAAGGTCACTGTGCTGCCCTTGGCCACCAGCTCTCACCATCTCCAGTGCCTCCTCACGTCTCTCAGCATGGCACTGCCCTGGGCCCTCGCAGTCCTGAGCCTCCTGCCTCTGCTGGATGCCCAGAACCCGGCGTGTGCCAACCTCACGGTGGCACCTATTACCAATGCCACCCTGGACAGGGTGAGTGCCTGGGGTCCGCCCGTTCTGGTGACCGTGGGCAGCTGCTGCCCTAGCTGAGCTTCTCCCCGCCCTGCCCCTGTGGTCAGCGCCCTCCCCTGGCTCTGCCCTCTGCTCTGCAGGACCTCGAGGTGAAATTCTGACCAGTGGGGGCATAACAGAGTAATGTGCCTGAGTCCACACTCAGAAGGCCCATGGCAGAGTCCCTCTGTAGGGGACAGCTCCATTGGCCTGATCCTGCCTGTCTCCTCCCACCTGGGGTCTCAGATTCCTTGTTGCATAACAGAGAAAAGGGAGCAGCCCGAGTCTTGTCCTGTATGACCATCAAGAATCGTGCTCCCAGCCCCTGCCTGAAACCAGCCCCTGCCGTCTCCCCAGATCTCTGGCAAGTGGTTCTATATCGCCTCGGCCAACCGGAACCCGGAGTACAATCAGTCTTCCTGGACGATTCAGGCAGCCTTCTTTTACTTTACCCCCAACCACACGGAGGACCAGATCCTGCTCCGAGAATACACGACCATGTGAGAGCCCACGCCAGCCCCACACCCCAGTCCCAGTCTCTGCTTTCTACCCTCGCGTGTTAGACGTGTAAGCAAGTCCCTCCCCCATCCTGGCCTCAGTCTTCCCCTCTGTGGGATGGGGAAGGCTGACTCTACTCACCCCTGCCTCTAGTACGTAGATTTCACAGGAAATGTATTGTCATGGCCTGACTGTCTGTTGTCCCCCACCCTCCGCCTGCCGTTAGGGGGGACAAGTGCATCTACAACTCCAGTGACCTGCGGGTGCAGCGCGAGAACAGGACGGTCTCCAAATATGGTGAGGGCGTGCCCCAGGCAGAGGATCTGTCCTGTGGGATGGGGCCAGCCTAAAGGTGGAGGCTGGGTCTAGAACCCTGAAGGCGTTGGGCACAGGGAACACAGGACAGGCCCTCTTCCCTCTCCACAGTCCTGGGACCTGCTCGCCCCCAAATTCATAGTTATCACCACCAACATCTTTAAGCTCTTACCGTGGGCCAGGCATTGTTCGAAAAGCTTTACGCTGATGGATCCACTTGGTTCTCATGAACAAGCCTATGGGGACATGCAATGATTAGTTGAGGAAAAGGAAGAAGAGAGATGCCAGGCTTTTCCCTGAGGTTACACAGCTTGCCATTAGAACAGGAGTTCAAAGCCAAAGCGGGTCAGACCTGCCTGTCTCAGTCACTCTTCAAGATGGTCTGGAAGACAAGGCAGGTAGACTACATCTCGGGCAGTCAGTGACTCCTCTCTGTCCCCACCATCACTGCGGAGACAGCACACAGTAGGAGCACACAAATGCCTGTGAAAAGCACATAGTAGGGGCACACAAATGCCTACGAAACTGAACTGACACAGTTAGTGACCTCAGGGCTCCTCTCTGCGCCTCATTTCCCTCTATAAAGTGGGGGGACAGGCCCTGGCAGCCAGTCTTGTTTCCACATACGTAAAGGGGTTAGCCTGGCACACAGTGGGGTGGGACACGTGGGGGTCTAAGTGGACTCCAGGCCTTCGCTGATGGCTGCCTGGGCCTGGGCACCCCAGATTTGCTGTCCTGTGTGACTAAAACCGTTGTGTCCTCTCACAGTCTCACCCAGTGCTCTCTCCTCTTGCAGTATGGGGCAGAGAACATTTTGCCCACCTGCTGTTCTTCAAGGACCCCAGGACCTTCTTCCTTGCTTTCCACCTAGATGACGAGAAGAACCGGGGGCTCTCCTTCTACAGTAGGTCCCCAGCAGCTCCAAGTCCCCATCCAGGCCTCTCTGCAGGTCCACCCAGCCCTCCCTTGCTTGCTGCTGGGCATACATTGTCCTCACCCAGCCCCCTTTCCACCTCCCCTGCAGCTGACAAGCCCGTGGCAACCCAGGAACAACTGGAAGAATTCCATGAAGCCTTGGCGTGCCTGGGCATACACAAGTCGGAAGCAGTCTACACCGACTGGAAAAAGGTACATGCAGGGACTGGGCAGTGCCCACCTGAGAGCAGCCTTGCCTTGGTCAACACAGGCTGCCCAGAGAGGGAAAGCAGCCAGCCATAGCTGCACAGCGGAGCAGGTCTCCTGCCTTCAGCACCTGCCTCACTGCAGGGACAGCTGAGATTCACAGAGGTCCAAGGGTGGTGGCCCCGGAAGGAAATGTCCCTGTGAAATAAGGAATGCTAGGACACCAGGGCAGGTAGGAGAACTTTGAGGTCTAACAGGAGGTGAACAGCGTGAGCCAAGAGGTGGTGCTGGGACTTGGTGCAGAGATACATAGGAAATGACCTTTGGGGCTCCTCCCACCCCTAGGCTTAGATTCTCCCTTGTTCATTCTAAATACCAAGTGATGCAGAACCTGTGTCTGGGTTTCCGGTGCCACCCAAACTGTGGCCAGTCCAGGACCACTGTCCTGATATTGGCTATAAACGAGGATTGCCCGTGCAACTGCATCCTTTATCCTTTTCTTTAAACCTTTGTTAAATGAAAGGTTTTGTTTGCTGTTGCCCTATGTCATGTCTGCGAGATCAGAGGGGATGGTCTGGCTGCACTGTTCCGTGAGTTTGTAAATGCATACGTATATGCACACACATACGCACGTGAAATGCTTTCGTGGCTATAAAATAAGAGCATCTCCATCCATTCTCTACCCGAGGTCATCTTCCAGGTCCACCAGCGGTGAAAGCCGTCTCAACCCTCCCCGACCCTCGGAACCTGGGAAAGGGCTTACATGCTTAGCTCTGCTGTCTGTCTTCCTGGGCCACTGCCTGCCTCCCCCAGACTGGCTGGGGACTTCGGAGGTCTCCCTTGGTCAAGCACCCTGAGCCTCAGTCCTATCATCTTCAAGGTGGTGGGAGCTGTGAGGAATCAGAGATGCATTGTAATGGTCTGGCAGGTCACAGGCGCTCAGCAGTGCCCGCTGTGTCTAAGGGAGTGAGCTCCACTCTAGCAGTAAGCTCAAGTTCAGAGAGGGAAAATGTCTGGCCCACAGTCACCAGCCAGGAGCGGGTTGGAGCCCTGGTGGGGCTGGTGGGGCTGTTCCCCTGTCCGGCCCCCATCACTGTGCCTTCTTCCCCTCATCTCCCAGGATCGCTGTGAGCCACAGGATTCACAGGATGAGAAGGGGAAGAAGCCCGAAAATGAGGAGTCCTAGAAGACACAGCATTGGGTCCAGACCTAAGGAACTTTGGGACCATCCTTACCCCCAACCCCTTTTTTGTACCTCAGTTATTTCCTCTTATTGCATCAATAAAGGAGCATTCGGGATACTAGTCATTTCTTTATTCCTTCAATCCCTTGTTCCTTCATTTATTCATTCATCTAGAAGCCTGCCCCGAGTAGAGGCAGAGGCACTGGCAAAGACCCCGCCCTGATTGGAAGAGCCCCTGCCACAGTATCCAGCATATGGGTCCGGGTACAGGGCAGTAGGCACCACGTGCCATGGGCGCCCAGCTCAGGGAAGGTTCCTTGTGCAGTGAGGAAGCCTCAGAAAGGTTCCCGAGGGGCGTCTGAACCAGTCTGGAAAGATTAAGAGCTTGGTAGTGCTGTTCCTGTGGCAAACAAGGACCAAGAGGACACATTGGGGACCTTGGGACAGAGACCCCATGTAGCAGCAGAGGTGGGTAAAGTGTGGGGAGCACTGAGGCGTGAAGGGCCAGTCACAAGGGACCTTACTGCAGGCACATCAGTTTTGACGTCTGAGGAGGTGGGTTGGGAGGGACTAAATGGGAGGTAGGAACACCCATGCAAGGTTGTCTGGCCAGGGCGTGGACAGGGCAGAGTTGATGTGGAGGACTCAGGGCTTAGTCTAGAGAGGCTGGTGTCTCCATGGACGTCTCCTCAGGGAACCCATTTGGAGACCATAAGAAGGAAATGACATCTGGAGTGAGGTTGGTCTCAGAAACCAGCTGACAGTATTTTTTGTTTTTTGTAATGCTGGAGCACGCATGTGTGCTCACTAGAGAGAGAGACAGAGAGACAGAGAGAGCACTCCCTCTACAGGGCCTCGTCACACTGCAATTCTTCAGCCTCCAATTCCCTAATCCATCAGGATCCAGTACATGCACATGCACGTCTGGCATGTCTTTTTTCAAGTCTCTGGGTCTGGGACTTGAACTCTGGTTGGCCATGTGGGATCAGGCTTCCTCGGCCCAGTGTTTAACTACGTTCCACCCACACCTGACAGCTTATCTTGCAAATGTGCCTGGAGCCCTCCAGGTGTAGCCATGCCCAGGGGAAGGCCCGCTATGGCACAAGAACTGAGCACTAGACGCCAGGAGTCCAGCAAGGAAGGCCCCGCCTCCTCCCTAATCCCGGGGCCTCCTGATTGGTGGGCCTTGTCACATGAAGGCGGCAGCACCAATCGGTTGGCAGAAAGGAGAGGCTGAATATCCAGGCAACTCCAGAGGGGCAGGCCCAGGAACTGGTGCCCCCAGTGCCCAGTCCTGTGCCCACCACGCCATCGCCATTTTTGGCTCCCCTCCCAAGGGCCGGGCTCCATAGCCCGGGACTCCAGCAGCCCCCGCCCGACAGCTGGAGCCAGTGCGGCGCCTGACACAGGGCTCCTTCCAGCCAGATGTCCCAGAGCAGGAGTTGAAGGAGCAGGCTCCTGGTGCCAGAAAGTTCTGGACCTGGAGGCTCAGAGTCCACCAGAAGTCTTCCCTTCAGTCCTCTGTCAGCAAGATACCATTTCCTTTTCTTTTTTATTTTTTGAGAGATTTCTGCCATAGGATGTGAATGCACCTCAGAGAGACAGAGACAGAAAGCAGGAACTCACCCCCCAGTGGGGATGGCCACATCCCATCCCTTCTCCTCTATTTTCCTCCTGGGATTTGGGGCACGCAAACACCGGCCATTTGATTTGGAAGCCAGTGGTTCCAGGACTGGATCCGTTGTCAGCCATGTGGGAGTCCAACAACATAACTGCTATGCTGTCTGCTGGCCCCTTCAATAAATAATGCTAATTAATGCTGTAGATATAAGAAAGGATATGATTAAAATGGGAAATTTTAAGTGAATTGAAAAGGTTTGCATTCAGTCAAACTTTAAGTACAGACTACATTGAAACATGAAAAAGTGCTCGAAGTACATGCAATGAATAAAAACACAAACTTATAAGAACACCATTGGGGCCAGCAGATGGTGTAGGGGTTGTGTGGCTGACCTCCCATATAGCCGACCGTGGTTCAGGTCCTGGACCTGCTAAGTTGAAAATCCGCCAGATGCCTGTGCATGGGTGCCAGAGATCCTGAGAGGAGAATGGATTGAGGTGTAGCCATCCCTCCTGGGGAGAGATTTCTCACTTTCTTTCTTACTGTCTCTCTAAGGCAAGAGCATGCTCCCTAAGGCAAAAACCTCTAAAACGAAAAAGAATAACACAATCATCATATCCTTTATGGAAGCATTCATTCATATGAATAAAGACTTGACCCCACCAGGTAGAAATGTACAAGGGCAGGGAGTCTTCGTCCCACAGTATTTGCTGAGCGTCCTCTGTGTGGGGCACTGACCCAGGACTGGGATGGGTGCGGGAAAGACAGGCAAGGCCCCTGCACGGACGGCAGCAGGTGTGGGACCAGGGAGGTGATTCCATTTCACAAGGCATGCTGGGAGACAGTTGAAATAATACATTTTCTGGAAAAAGGCAGTTCATAGAGGCCACTTATCGGAAATGCCCCTTCTTCCGGGACTGGGCCAGGGCCACTGGGCTTTGTTCTGTCACAGCTGTGGCCACACTCAGTTCGACCAGATCCACGTTTGCCCTCCCCATCTCCTGCACTCCCTTCCTCACCGGGAACTCTGGGAGTTGCCTTTGTTGTGACTGGTCCCACTCAAGTCCTGGAACTCAGGGGGATACAATTGGTTGAAAACATGAGAGACTGTGGGGTGGGAGGCCCCGCGACTAAAATCTATGGACTCACCACTCTGCTTGCACACCCACCTTGGCTTTGATCAAGCCAGGTGCTAACGAGGGCCTCCCTCACTTTACCAGGCCGGGGATAGCATCAGGCCCGGGGTACAGGCTGTGCGACAGCTGGCCTTGACAGAGGTTCTGTGAAAGCATTCCCCGTGTCCCAGCGGCTGGCAGGATTGTGCCATGGCCCTGAGCAGACCCTAGCTGGGCCCCAGCTGCCCCGCCCACACCTGTTATAAAGGTCACTGCGCTGCCCTCAGCCACCAGCTCTCACCAGCTCCGGTGCCTCCTCACGTCTCTCAGCATGGCGCTGCCCTGGGCCCTCGCAGTCCTGAGCCTCCTGCCTCTGCTGGACGCCCAGAACCTGGTGTGTGCCAACCTCACGGCGGCACCTATTACCAATGCCACCCTGGACAGGGTGAGTGCCTGGGGCCCGCCCGTTCTGGTGACCGTGGGCGGCTGCTGCCCTAGCTGAGCTTCTCCCCGCCCTGCCCCTGTGGTCAGCGCCCTCCCCTGGCTCTGCCCTCTGCTCTGCGGGACCTCGGGGTGAAATTCTGACCAGTGGGGGCATAGCAGAGCCAAGTGCCTGAGTTCACACTCAGAAGGCCCATGGCAGAGTCCCTCTGTAGGGGACAGCTCCATTGGCCTGATCATGCCTGTCTCCTCCCACCTGAGGTCTCAGATTCCTTGTTGCATAACAGAGAAAAGGGAGCAGCCCGAGTCTTGTCCTGTATGACCATCAAGAATCGTGCTCCCAGCCCCTGCCTGAAACCAGCCCCTGCCTTCTCCCCAGATCTCTGGCAAGTGGTTCTATATCGCCTCGGCCAACTGGAACCCGGAGTACAATCAGTCTTCCCGGATGATTCAGGCGGCCTTCTTTCACTTTACCCCCAACCACACGGAGGACCAGATCCTGCTCTGAGAATATACGACCGTGTGAGAGCCCACGCCAGCCCCACACCCCAGTCCCAGTCTCTGCTTTCTACCCTCGCGTGTTAGACGTGTAAGCAAGTCCCTCCCCCATCCTGGCCTCAGTCTTCCCCTCTGTGGGATGGGGAGGGCTGACTCTACTCACCCCTGCCTCTAGTACGTAGATTTCACAGGAAATGTATTGTCGTGGCCTGACTGTCTGTTGTCCCCCATCCTCTGCTGCCATTAGTAGGGACAAATGCGTCTACAACTCCAGTGACCTGCGGGTGCAGCACGAGAACAGGACAGTCTCCAAATACGGTGAGGGCAGGCCCTGGGCAGAGGGTCTGTCCGGTGGGATGGGGCCAGCCTAAAGGAGGAGGCTGGGTCTAAGACCCTGAAGGCATTGGGCACAGGGAACACAGGACAGGCCCTCTTCCCTCTCCACAGTCCTGGGACCTGCTCACCCCGAAAAGCATAGTTTTCACCACCAACATCTTTAAGCTCTTACCATGGGCCAGGCACTGTTCAAAATGCTTTATGCTGATGGATCCACCTGGTTCTCATGAACAAGCCTATGGGGACATGCAATGATTAGGTGAGAAAAGGAAAGAACAGAGATGCCAGGCTTTTCCCTGAGGTCACACAGCTTGCCATTAGAACAGGAGTTCAAAGCCAAGGTGGGTCAGACCTACCTCTCAGTCACTCTTCAAGACAGTCTGGAAGGCAAGGCGGGGAGACTACATCTCGAGCAGTCAGTGACTCCTCTCTGTCCCCACTATCACTGCGGAGACAGCACACAGTAGGAGCACACAAATGCCTACGGACAGCACATAGTAAGGGCACACAAATGCCTATGGAACTGAACTGACACAGTCAGCAACCTCGAGGCTCCTTTCTGCGCCTCATTTCCCTCTTTAAAGTGTGTGTGTGGGGGGCACGGCCCTGGCAGCCAGTCTTGTTTCCACATACGTAAAGGGGTTAGCCTGGCACACAGTGGGGTGGGCACGTGGGGGTCTAAGAGGACTCCAGGCCTTCGCTGATGGCTGTCTGGACCTGGGAACACCCAGACTTGCTTGCCTGTAAGACTGGAGCCATGTGCCCTCCCACAGTCTCACCCAGAGCTCTCTCCTCTTGCAGTATGGGGCAGAGAACATTTTGGCCACCTGCTGTTCTTCAAGGACCCCAAGATCTTCTTCCTTGCTTCCAACCTAGACAACAAGAAGAAGCAGGGGCTGTTTTTCTACAGTAGGTGCCCAGCAGCTCTAAGTCTCCACCCACAGGCCTCTCTGCAGGTCCACACAGCCCTTCTCGGCCTCCATCGGGCATGCATTGTCCTCACCCAGCCCCCTATCCACCTCCCTTGCAGCTGACAATCCCGTGGCAACCCAGGAGCAACTGGAAGAGTTCCATGAAGCCTTGGCGTGCCTGAGCATGCACAAGTCGGAAGCAGTCTACACCGACTGGAAAAAGGTACATGCAGGGACTGGGCAGTGCCCACCTGAGAGCGGCCTTGCCTTGGTCAACACAGGCTGCCAAGTGAGGGAAAGCAGCCAGCCATAGCTGCACAGCGGAGCAGGTCTCCTGCCTTCAGCACCTGCCTCACTGCAGGGACAGCTGAGATTCACAGAGGCCAAGGTGGTGGCCCAGGAGGGAAACGTCCTGTGAAATAAGGAATGCTGGGATGCCAGAGGGGAGGACTTTTAGCCAAACAGGAGGCAAACAGCATGAGCCAGGAGGTGGTGGTGGGACTTGTCAGAAACACAGAGGAAACGACCTTTAGGGTCTCCTCCCACCCCCTAGGTTTATTCTCCCCTTCCTCATTCTTAATACCAAGTGATGCGGAACTTGTGTCTTGGCCCAGTCCTAAAAGCAGAGGCATTTCCAATAAGTGGCCTCTATGAACTGCCTTTTTTCAGAGAACGTGCCACCCAAACTGCAGCAAGTCCAGGACCACGGTCCTGATATTTGCTTTAAACCAGGACTGCCTGTGCAACTGCAGCCTTTATCCTTTTCTTTCATCCTGTGTTAAATGAAAGGCTTTATTACCTAGTGCCCTATGCCGTATCCACAAGACCAGAGTCGACTAGCTGCACTGTTTTGTGCAGTTATAAATTCATGCGTACGTACACACATGTACACACGTGAAATGCTTTCATGACTATAAAATAAGAGCATCTCCACCCACGTCCCACCTGGGGTCATCTTCCAGGGCCACTAGAGGTGAGGGAGCCCTGTCTCCCTATCTTCTACCCCAGGAGCCCTGGAAAGGGTATTTGTGCCTGGTCTTCCTGGGCCATGCCTGCCTCCTCCCTGTGACTGGCTGGGCACCTCGGAGGTCTCCCTCGGTTGAGCACCCTGAGCCTCAGCCCCATCATCTTCAAGGTGGTGGGAGCTGTGAGGAATCAGAGATACCATGCAACAGTCTGGCAGGTCACAGGCGCTCAGCACGTGCCCGCTGTGTCTAAGGGGATGGGGTCCACTCTCGCAGTAAGCTCAGGTTCAGAGAGATGGAAAATGACCCACAGTCACCATTCAGGAGCGGGTTCGAGCCCTGGTGGGGCTGGTGGGGCTGGTGGGGCTGGTGGGGTTGCTGCCCTGTCTGGCTCCCGTCACCTTCTTCCCCCTCGTCTTCCAGGATCAGTGTGAGCCACAGGATTCGCAGGATGAGAAGGGAAAGAAGACTGATGAGGAGGAGTCCTAGGAGAACAGTGTTGAGACCAGACCTTGGGACTTTGGGGACCACCCTTACCCCTAACTCCTTTTTTTGTATCTCGGTTATTTTGTCCCATTGCATTAATAAAGGGTCTGGAGTTGGGACAGTCAGGTTAGTAGTCATTGGTTCATTCATTCATTCATTCAATTCCTTGTTCAATAATTTATTCACCTAGAAGCCTGCCCTGAATTGAGCCCTGGCCAGGCACTGGCAATGAGCCATCCTGATTGGAAGACCCTTTGTCACAGTATCTGACACATGGTCAGGGCTCATGACAGTAGGCACCATGTGCCATGGGAGCCCAGCTCAGGGAAGGTTCCTCCTGCAGTGGGGAAGTCTGGGAAGGCTTTTGGAAGGGGCATCTGAACCAGTCTAGAAAGATGAAGAGCTTGATAGTGCTGTTCCTCTTGCAAGCAAGGACCTAAGAGGACACATCTGGGAACCTTCGGACAGAAGACCCCACGCAGCAGCAGAAGTGGGTAAAGTGTGGGGGGCACCAGTTGTGAAGTACCAGTCATAAGGGACCTTACTGCAGGCAGATCACTTTTGCCATCTGGGGAGGTGGGTTGGGAGGGACTAGACTGGAGGTTGGAGGATCCATGCAGAGGTTGTGTGGCCAAGGTGGGGGCAGGGCTGGGGTAAGGTGGAAAACTCGGGGTTTAGTCCAGAGAGGCTGGTGTCTCCAGGGAAGTCTCCTCAGGGAACCCACCTGGGAGACCCAGGAGACATCTCTGTGAGGTTGTCCCAGAAAGCAGCTGATTATTGGGAACCAGCAGTTAGCGTAATGGCTATGTCGCTGGACTCCCACGTAGTCGACCGCGGTTCGCGTCTTGGACCCGGTGGCTTACAACTCACGCCGGGTGCGTGTGCGTGCGTGCCCAAGATCCCGAGAGGAGAATGGAGGAGAAGGGATTGCGGCGTGACCATCCCCCCTGGGGGGTGATTTCTCGCTTTCTGTCTCTATGTCTCTCTCTGTCTGTCTGGCGAGCGCACGCGCCCTATAGCGAAAAAAACCTCTCCAAAAAAAAAAAACAAACAAAAAAACAAACAAACAAAAAAAAAAAACAAAAAAGAAAGCAGCTGATTATATGTATATTTTTAATGCCAGAGCATGCATGTATGCCCACTAGAGAGAGACAGAGAGACAGAGCACTCCCTCAACAGGGCCTGGTCACACTGCAATTCTCCCTTCAATGCTCCATCCCGTCAGGATTCAGGACATGCACATGCGTGTCTGGCATGTCTTCTTCCAAGTCTCTGGGTCTGGGACTTGAACTCTGGTTGGCCCTGTGGGACCAGGGTCCCTCTGCCCAGTGTTTAACTGCGTTCCTCCCACACCTGACAGCTTATCTTACAAAGTGCTTGAAGCCCTCCAGGTGGAGCCGTGCGCAGGGCATAACCCACTATGGCACAAGAACCGAGCAGAAGCCAGGAGTCCAGCAAGGAAGGCCTGGCCAGCTGGCCTCTCCCTGAGCTCAGGGACCAGGGTGCTTGGTGGATGGCAGCTGTTGTTCATTATTGTAAGGAGCACTGGTGAGAGTCCAGGCTCAGGCTCTTGCAGCTACACCTCTTGCTTCTCAGAAAAATGTGGCTTGGCCAGCTGGCCTCTTCTTGCAGGCCTTTCCAGTCAAAAGGCTTATGATTCTGAGATAGGTCAAGGGACAGTTACAGGCAGGGGCAGACAGGCAGAGTACAAAAAATGCACTCATCAGGTCCCCTGGGGCAGGGCCTGGGCCCACAGACTTCAGAAACCACATTAGATGGGGCCAGCAGGTGGCATGGTGGGTAAGTACTGGACTTCCACATGGCTGGCTACGGTTCAAGTTCCAGACCTGGTGGCTTACTTTCTCACTCCTCTCCCCCACCCACCCCAACCCTGTCTCTCTCTCTCTCTTGAGAGTACATGTGCCCTATAGCATATTAAAAATGACAATAACAGGGGGACCAGCAGTTGGCGTAATGGCTATGTTGCTGGACTCCCATGTAGTTGACTGCAGTTCGAGTCCCGGACTTGGTGGCTTAAACTCATGCCGGGTATGTGTGCGTGTGTGCCCAAGATCCTGAGAGAATGGAAGAGAAGGGATTGCGGTGTGGCCATCCCCCCTGGGGGGTGATTTCTCGCTTTCTGGCTCTCTTTCTCTGCCTTCCTGGTGAGCACACGCGCCCTATAGTAATAACCTCTAAAAACAAAAAAAAATATAATAACAGAGGCCGGCAGGTGGCAAGGTGGTTAAAGGTGCTGGATTCCCACATGGCTGACCATGGTTCGAATCCTGGACCTGGTGGCTTGCTTTCCCACTTTCCCTTTCTGTCTCTCTCTCTCTCTGGTCAAATTTAAAAAATAATAATAACAAACGGAATTAAATAAAGAAATTATTCTTTAAACATTATAATAACAAATAAAATTAAATAAATAATTCTTAAAAAATAAAAAGAAACCACATTTGATGACACACACCAGACACAGGTGGCTATGGGAAAAAAAATTTTTAGCCTATTTTTTTAAAAGATCAATATTTATTTTTGTTCATTTGCCCTTGTAACGAAAATAGATTTTTAAAAGTCTCACATATACAAACATCAATGATGCACATACAATCCAGAAATGCTGAGGTACGCTCTGCTACAGGCAAGGGTGTGGGAGAGGAGCGTGGCCAGACAGCAGCCACGCAGCTAGCTGGCCACTAGTCAGATGCCACCGGGACTGCAGGGGAGAGGGGCTCGGGATGAGACACCAAGAGGGATAGTGGTAGGTGGCTTCCCAGGCCTCCGCAGGGGTCTCCATCCCAGCAGGCCCAGCGGGAGAGGTCTCTGCAAGCAGGGAGCAGCTGGGTGCACGTCACCCAGGGCTCTGACGCCCTACGATGCCCTACCTGTCCCCAAATGCCCCGCTCACCACCAGTCACTAAGAGAGGGGCCTCCAGCCCATGTGCTTCTGAGATGCTTGCCCCAGGGGTGGCTGGTCATACATAGGGGACAGAGACCCTGGCTTTTCCCTTCTCCTCTGTCATCCTAAGGAGGATCTAAGACCAGGACAACTCCATGGTTTCAACAACTATCTGTCCATCTATACATAAAATACATATTATCAGCTGGACATGGAGAGCTTGGGACCAGGAGAGAGAGTCCCAGACACTGCCCCGGACATAGGTGTCCTCCCTGGCGGCGCCTCCTCAGAGGGGGCTGGTCCCCCAGGACGTTCTCTTGGTGACCAGGCCGGTGCCTGGTGACAGAGGTGGTGGCACCTGTACAGAGACTCGGGACCTCCTGGTGGGAGACTGCGGGCCTTGCGGGCCCTATCCCCGAGCCTCAGTGGTGTCAGAAGAGACAGGAGCCCCGCAGGCTGCGGGCCTGGCGCAGGTCGGCCGACAGCGAGCGGCTCAGCTGCTGCGTGGTGGAGCGGACGCTCTCGGCCGCCTGCACCGCCTGGCTCAGGGCCTTGCTGAGCTCCTCCAAGTCGTCCAGGTCAAGCTGGAGGGAGCGCCGGTGCCCCCGGGCTGGCCGGGAGGGGGCTGAGGTAGGTGCTGGGGATGCGTAGTACCTGGGGATGGAAGCAAGTGCAGTGGTCAGCCACGGAGAGAGCTGGGTGCCGCTGAGGTGAGAGCTCGGTGCTCACTCACGTTGTGTGGATTTGCTACTGTAGAAGAAGAGCTGAAACTCAATTCAGGCGGTCCAATGCCCAAACCCGCCCGCTGCTGCTCCATCGCCCTGTGCTAGATAAGGTTGCCACACTGGCTGTGCAGCCTTCCTTTGGAAAGAAGGGTGTTAGGACTGCATTCACCATGCTGGGCTTGGCATTCCCTGTTCTAAAGCCCAGCTGGGCCACTGGCCCCTATCCTCTGAGTCTCTGTTTCCTCATCTCTCAAATGGGAATGATAAGCCACTCTGAGGGTGGCGTCAGAAGGAAGGGATGATAACGAATGTGGGTGCAGGCCCAGGACAGGCGCTCAGGGATGTATTAGGTCGTCGGGAAGCCATGCTGTATTTGTCCATGGTTTTCTACGCAATAATGTGCCATGACAGTCCCGACGACGCCGTAGTTCAATCCACCTGTCCACATAACAGTCACTCCTTGCCCACCCACCACGTGCCAGGCAGCCTGAGAAGCTCCGCGTGACCATGGACTGTGCAAACACCAGCCCCCACAATCTTCTTAGTGCTTCTGAGAGCCAGATCTTGGGGGCACCAGGACCACTCCAGGCTCAACTGCAGGCTCCCTTACTGCAGAGGTGATATGCGGGGTGCTGGAGCAACGCGACAAGTGGGATTCTGCGGGGTGGGAAGGTCTGGTTCCACTTAGGCAGGGTAGTGGTGGGAGGGTGTCCCTCCCAGTCTGGTGCTGCAGGAATGTGGGGTGCTGTTTGAAAGCACGGAAGGAAACGGGCTGATGAGTCATGAAACAAAGCAGATTTCCCAAGAGATGGCTCCTGCATTCCCAGGGCCACCAAGTTTGGGGTTCAAGGAAAACTGCATTGGCAAGAAGGAGCAGGGCCTTTCACTTAAGAATACAGTGTGTATGTGCAGTGGGGAGAAGGTCAAAGGAGCACGTCACAGGAGTGCATTTAGGGGGACTTAGCAGAGTCACTCCCTGGCTTCGTGCGTGGCACGCTGGTTTTCTCCTGCCCGCCCCCACCCCCAACTTGTATTAGCATGCAGTGTGGGGAAGGGGCGTGGCTAGGATCTGTGAGGACCTCTCTCTACGGAAGACACACGAACAGCCGAGAAGCACATGAAAAGATGCTTGACAGCATCGGCCATCGGGAAAACGCAAACCCAGCCATGAGCTGCCACTTCCTACACTCCACACCCTCTCTCATGGCTGAAACCAGAAAGGACAGATGGTGACAAACGTCAGTGAGGATGAGAAGAAATGGGAGTCCACAGACGCTGCTGGCAGGAGTCTAGATGCCGCGGCCACTATGAAAAACAGCCCGGCGGTCCTCAAACAGCCACGCATGATGCCTCGCTCTTGCTGGGCGTCTTTGGGACCCACGTACAGTAACCTCATTTTACAGATGAGCACCGTGAAGCTCGGAGCAGCTGATTCCAGAGGCAGGAGAACACAGAATGTGGCAGCTTGAGCCCTGGAGGCCTGCCCCAAATCCTGTCATGCCACTTTTTAAAAGCTCCATTGTCCTGCCTAAAATGGCCAGAGTGAGCTACTTCCCAAGGGAGAGCCAGTGGGGAAATTCAGGTAGAAACCTTTGCACCGCCCTACGGTAGGCGCTCCATAAATGTGAGCTACTAAGGAGCTGGAAGGGGCAGTGGTGGGGTCCCACCCATCTCCACTTTCCCCACGTCTCTGACACATGCTAGCCAGCACACAGAAGCTGCTGAAAAAGGTGGCTGACCTGAGTAAACGAGCCTCTTGGCTCCAGTAAACAGCAGTCCACGTTCCCTAGGTCAGGGAACTGTCTGATGTAACCACGGGGTTCTCATATGCCCCCTCCTTCTGTTAACTGATGGCCCACATGGCCTGAGAGTTACCCCAAACTCTCCCTAGCGCTGAAGGGGTAGTATATCCCTCTGGCTTTGCAAGGCTTTGCTGCAGAGGTGCGGAGCGACTGACCAGCAGGTGGCAGCACAGGCCCATCCACCTTCTGAAATAGCTCCCTGCCCTGAGCTACTGAGCATGCTCAGTGCTGCTAAGGCCGCAGGAGAAACTTCAAGGCGTCACCATGCTACATTCTACAATGGCAGCATGAGAAGCACCGTGGTTCCCTGCCACCTTCTCCGTACTGTGGGCTTCTGTGCCTTCGTTCACTTCATCTTCACCACAAAAGGAAGAAACGGAGGCTCAGAGGAGTCAAGTTTTAACCACTGACCAGCTCCTGCTGGTCTCTAGAGCGGAGGGCTTTTCCCGTTCCCCAGGGCACATCCAAGGCAGAATCAAGCCACTTGGCTAGTTTTTCTCACAGGTCTGGGCCTGGAAGGATATGGATCAAGGCCCCAGAGTAATGGGACCCCGTGGCTACTGCGAGGTCAATGAATGAAGGCAGCCCTTTCTGCTCGGTGACCTGGAGCAGAGGCAGGTGTTTTCACCTCCTCCTTCCGGAAGCCGGAGCCCGCAGCAGAGGCTCTCACTGTGGCTGTCACAGAGGTGCCTTAACGCTTGGCCCAGACCTGGCTGAGGCCAGCAAGAAACCGCACCGGTGGGCCTGGCCCCCAGTAGATGGCGCTGTGGGCCTCAGCTCCCACCAGGCACCCGCCCACAGGGCGACTCCAGCCTTCACTGCCCACAGCCGGCTTCTCACACACACCCATCGAAGACATCGTGTCCTGACGGATTCATTTCACAGGTGGGGAGACTGAGGCTGGTGATAGTGGGATAAAGTGGCAGGTCTAATAGCAGGGCCGCGGCTTTCCCCTCCACGATCCTATCACGTGGAACCCGTTTTCACTCACCTGCCTTCTTTCTAATGTCCCCACTGAGCAACAGTGACAACAGAGCTGCCTGGGGGAGGGGGCACGTGGTGATGCGAACTCCCGGAATTATCTGCTCAATTTGTCTATAGATCTAAAACTGCTGAAAAAATACGGTCTACTTTTTAAAAATGAGCATTCACTATTTGCTTGCTGAGAAGGCCCATAGGAAATGGAAGATACTTTGGGTCCTAGAGCCCCAGGAAGCCATAAGCTCCCGGGGGCAGGACTGCCTGTCTCCTTCACAGCTGGGTCCCCAGAGTCGACTGCCCTCCTGGTACCCGGGTTTGCTGAGTGACTACACGAGCATTGGGCTTGACCTGCACATTATCCACAGGGGGTAAAATGCAGGAGAACACGGCAGGGTTCTCCCTGCCTGACCCGGAACGCTGATGTGTGCGCGGTGTAGACAGAGAGGCGGGAGGGCTGCAGAGAAGGCTCTTACACAGCGGCCGGCGGGTAAGGCACCACGGGAACCGAGGAGATGTAGGCACAGGCTGGCAGGGCTGGCGCTGGGGGCGCGGCTGCCAGGTACCACAGTCCAGGGGGCGGCCGTGGCGGGGACCCTGTCCGCTTGGTCCTCTGCCTGGGGCTGGACGTCGAGGGTGAGTGTTTCCTCGTGGTGGCTTTTTCTGCCCCTGAGGGAGGAACAGCACAGAGATGAGGGCCCCTCCCTCTGGGAGACAGCCCTCTGCCCCCCCTGCTCCAACCAGATCGGGAGAGCAGCGCCCCCAGCTGACCTGCCCGGTCCCGAGCCCTGGTCAAGGAGATCCGAGGGTCCGGCTGAGAGGAGACACTGACCTTGAGTCCCACCAGAGTGGGCTGAGTCTGGGCCGTCTCTCTCCAGCAGGGACCCCACTCGACCACACAGGGGACAGCGACGGGCATCAGTGGGAGTCGGGCCCAGGGGATCCCTGATGGCAGGGCCACCTGCAATAGGAGGAGGAGGTGTCGGGAATGGCTTCGGCCTGAGCCATCAGACTTGCACCCCCACGCCAGCCTCCCTGGGACCCCCCCCAAGCGAGCCTGCTGCCTGCGTCATCAGTATCAATGACAACCACGATGGCGAGAGCATGAGTCAGGCCTGCAGTCGGCCTTCATGCTTGCTTTTATCAAATCCACAAGTCACCGCCCCATTACAGGTGAGAGCTGAGTAACGTGCCCAGGTTAGAGCTGGAGGCGGCGGCCCTCTGGCCCCAAGCGCCGGCTCTCCCGACACGGGTCCCTGTTCTGCCACAGTGGGACAGACCTATTATCCACGTAGAAGTGGCCCAGAACAGTCCCCTGAGCACAAGAGAGGGCAGGAGGGGTCCAGGGGGCAGGGGGAGGTGGGCACTGTCATTCTCTTCCCACACCAAGGCCCAAGCCACGTCTGGGTGAGTCCCAGGGCCGGCCTGCTTCTCCTTCAGGTCACAGCTTGGTCGGCACCCCTCTGGGGAGCCCGTGCACCCAGTCAGACTGAGTTATGTGCCCTCCCCCGCCCGCCTGATGCCTCCTACCCCAGCTCTGACCACTCTGTCTTGTTATTGTCAGCCTTGCTGAGAGGTCACTGCGAACAGGGCCAGGACCCAGTGTGGGTGGTGCCGAATGAATGAATGAGTGAATGGAGAGGCCTGTCAGAACGCTGGTAAAGGCACAGTGACATAGTGATGAAGAGCCATGGCTCTGGAGTCACAAAGACTTTGGTTCGAATCCTGGCTCTACCACCTGGAAGCTGTGTGCCCTTTGTCAAGTTACTTAACCTCTCTGAGTTTCAGTTTTTTATCTACTAAATGAGTACCTACTTCACAGAGCTAAGAGGATTACTGTCCGTAAAGCCCTCAGAATGATGTCCTGTCTACAGCAGAGGTTTCATAAAGGCGGCCCTGTCATTATAGCATTGCTTGACAAGGCCTCAGAGACCAGCACCTCCCATCCTTTCATTACGGATGTGGAAACTGAGGCTCAGAGAAGTCAAGGAACTAGCCTAAGGTCACACAGCAAACCAGTGGCCAAACTGGGGCTAGAATCCAATGTCCACATTCTCAGCCACTGCCCTCCCTGTCTCTCCTCCCTGTGGGCCTGGGGGAACAGCTAAGGAGTGAACGGACCGAGGATGAGACATAAGATGGACCCTCCCCACTGCCAGCTCCTGCTGCCTGGTGTCCCCCCATCAGGGGACTTCTTGAGTCAGGGAGGGTGGCTTCAGGCAGCAGTATCTAGGGCAACAGGGGCAATGGCAGGACACCCAGAGAAATCCCGTTCCCTGGTCTGTCCCTCCAGCCCGCCGCCACGACCTCAGAGCAAGCCCACGTCTCGGTCTCCCCCGAGAGCGAGAAGCTGCATCCTCAGCTGCCCCAGCATGGGTGCTACCCCAGGTGCCACGCCTCACCTGTGTCCTGGGTCCTGGCGGGCTGGCAGTGGGGACAGGAAACCGTGTCTCCGCCTCTGGAGACAGCCTTGGGGGACAGAACATGGTACTCCTGACCTGGGGAGAGAAGCCACATGGTCACCGTCGGCCCACTGCACGGACGGAATCGGGGCGGATTCTGGTATGATTACCTTTCTCTTCTTTCTTCAAGTGTGTTTATTTTTATTTTATTTTTTTAATTTCCAGAGGGTGTGTACTCCCTCTGGAAGCGCATCCCCGGGGGGTGTGGTCACCCTCAATCCCCCTTCCCCTGCTTCTCTATCCTGCCAGGATTTGGGGGCAGGCATGCACATGCACCTGACATGTTTTTCAAGCCACAGGCGGTGGGATTCGAACTGTGGCTGGCCACGTGGGATCTGATTTTTCCTGTGAAGCACCTAACTGTTGTGCTACAGGGTTGCCCCAGGCAGTTGAACACACATCATATATAGCACACACCTTTACATACGTGAGAATGCGCACATATGCTGGCAGACACAAAACCACATCTGTCTGTCTGTTGACTGACGCTCTCCCCAGCCTCTTTACCCTGTTTCACCCCGGGTTCTAGGACCAGCAGCCTGGTTCCTGACATACAGGACCAGCTGACACCCCAACGTCGGGGTTTCAAAGCAGGACGCAGGAACACGTAAGGCGATGGTAAGAAGTGAGCAGCGCTGCCCTCCCCCGACCCGGCTGCTGCTCTGGATCTGAATGGCCTGGGCTAGGTCACTGGCATCTCCCTGTGCCCTGACTGGCTACGGAATGGGGAGAACCACGGGGCCGGCTTCGTGGGCTTGCTGGGAGGACCACCTAAGGGTGCCTTGGCAGTGAGGTACTCGTCCAGCGCCAAAGGTCCTTCAAAGCCTGGCCCTAAACTGCTTTCCTGTCCCTGAGTCCCAGATGAGCCCTGCAGAATGGTGCCTGCAGGTGCGGCGGACAGGGGGGTCCTTCCCTCCCGGGCTGTCCTGTGTGTTATGCGGGCTCACGTGTTGTACTGGGCAGGCCGTCTTAGGCCCGTGGACTCACTGCGGCTCTCGTGTCTAACTCCAGGGCCTCTGTCTCTGCCTCCATGGGCTTCATGGGGCAGGGCTGTGTCCCTTGTCCCCTGCCTCATCCCCAGCACTCAGGTGTACGCATCTGAGGCCCTCACCCTCCCCACTCAGTGGGGTCTCAGTGGGAGACGGCCACTTACTGCAATACCCACTCGTTCCTGTCTTTTCTGCTACGCAGTCAGGTTCGCAGAGGGAGAAACCGTATCTACACACACGCGAACTTCAGGAAGTTCATGGAATTTCAAGAACTTAAAGGACGAGTTCATTTTGGTACAAATAATGTTTGAAATCCAGGCAGAGTCTTCTCATAACACACACTTTCCATAAACTTTTTGAAAACTGCGCTTGTGTGTGTGTGTGTGTATGTGTGTATGTTTTTTTCTTTAAAGAGAGATTTTTGCTATAGAGCATGTGTACTTGCTGGAGAGACAGAGACAGAAAGCAAGAAATCACCCCGGAGAAGTGGCCACACCACACAATCACTTCTCCTCTATTCTCTTCTTGGAATCTTGGACATACACGCACACGCGCCCGGTGTGAGTTTTAAGCTGCTGAGCCCGGGACTGAGACTTTTAACCATTACGCTGCTGATCGGTCTGTCCCGGGCCTCTTACCCTCGAACCACAGTCTGACTACGTGGGGTTTCCAGGAGCAGGAAACGTAACCATTACGCCTGAATGGCCTGAACGGAATGGGGAGAACCACGGGGCCAGCTTCTGGGGTCTTGTATATATTTTTTTAATATGATGCACTTTGGAATGCTGTGTGTCCTCCTTGCTGGGTACCTAGTTCATGACACCGAGGCCCCCCTGGGGAGTCGGCTCCTGAAGGTGAGCCAGCATAAACACTGCGAGACTCAGTATTCGCCTGGTGAGCCCAAGTCTGGCAAATGGCAGGTGCTTCATAGCCCTCTTCAGGATCGACCAGGAACCGAGCGTGGGCCTGGTGAGAGGAGGCAGCAGACGCTGTGTGCTGGGGAATGCATGGACGGATGGCTGAGCAATGCACTGAGATCTGCTTTGTAAAACAGTGAGGATATCTGAATGGCTCTGGGCAAACGAAACAGGCTTCTCACACAGAGACCGCGCAGGGCCTGTGCCCAGCCGCACCCTCCCGCCCACCTACCTGTGTACTGGCCCCGGAAGGTGACCCTGCCCGGCTGTCCGGCACTGCCCACCCCTCTCGTTCTGTCCCGAGGTGCCGGCAGACTCTCCTTGGTGGTCCTGCTCTTCTCAGAGAACAGCCCGGGGGAGGGGGGCTCTGATTCTGAACCTGGGGTGAAGAGATGGGCATTAGGGGGTGCTGGGAGGGAGGTCGCACAGTTCAGGGAATGGGCGTATCACCAGTTCAGGCTCTGGGGTGGATGCCTGGGTTTTAATCCCAGATCTGCCTCTCAGTCCTCGTAGCTGATGTAACCACCATCTCGGCCGTGCACCAAGCCTCGGCTGGACATCTGCGTGCACGCTGTCAACGCACCTTTACAACAATCCCGTGAGGCAGACACTGCCACTGTGGCATAGCTAGCCCAGCCAGCGACAGTGCAGCATGGCTGGGGTCGAACCCAGGCTACAGACCCTGGAGCAGCATGTCTCCAGGTGAGAGCAAAGCTCTCGGGGCTTCATGTGGATAATGCGCGTCGTCTCGCGAGGGAGGCTAAGCAAGGTGAGATACTCGAAGTCCTCACAGACACCCAGGCACACCTTCAGCGCATAGCCCACGCACCTCTGATTAGACGTGCGTTGTGTTTCAGAGCGCCACGCTGGCCTAAAACACACTCTCAAAGCCTTCTTCACGTGTCTTGGAACACGCTTGCTACAGTCCCTGACCACTGAGCCAACAGGCCCCACTGTGGCCTCCAGAAATGGGTGGTGGCAGGCAGTCACTTACTCAGGGACAGTCGGGGCACTTCCCGAGGCACTGAGGAGGACCTGGCTCGTCGCCTTCCTGCGGGCACGGCTGGCTCTGTGGCTTCCGGCTCACCAGACAGTCTCTCTGTGGATTTACTAGGCAGAGGGAAGACAGATGTCATAGGCTGTGGCTCTGGAGAGGTGGCAGCCAGACGCTCTGGAGTCAGACTCACAGAAATGGTCCCGAACCTCTCTGATCCTCTGCCTCCTCATCTGTCACGGGACTAAGCAGAGCGATTACGTCTGCGGGTTACTAGCAGGATCATTGAGGCAACGCCCATAAGGCCTGTGACGAAGTGCCCTCCCACATAAACGCTCCAAAGAAGTGAGCCGGTTTTACTGTCGTCCTCGATGAACGGTCACCCAGTGGGTGGGTCAGAGGGGCGGCGTCCGGGGACTGTTCCAGTTCCAGCTCTGTAGCTGGGTGGTGGGCCCAGGGATGTTCATTGTAAAGGGCTTTACTATTTTACTTACTTTTTTTTTTTTTTAGAGGTTTTTAAGGCACATGCACTCGCCAGAGAGAGAGAGACAGAGACAGTGAGAAGGAAAGTGAGAAATCACCCCCAGAGGGGATAGCCTTGCCGCAATCCCTTCTCCTCCCGGGATCTCGGGCATGCAAGCACATGTTCCCAGTGTGAGTTTCAAGCCACCGGGTCCAGGACTTGAACCGCGGTCAGCCATGTGGGAGTCCAGTGACGTAACTGCTACAGCATCTGCTGACCCCTAAGAGCTTTATTGTTAACACAAAGGTTTAAATACTCCTTTATGTAGACACTACCACAAAGAGGACAAACACAGCGAGGAGTGATTAGTGAGTGAGAGAGATGTGCAGGGCCTGAGCCTAACATCAAAGGTGAGCGGCAGCGGCTCACTTAGTCCATCTTCCACAGCTGCCACCAGGGCACAGAGGGGGGAGTTGGGGTCACTCACCTGCCATAATGGGGGCCCCAGGCAGCTGAGGACTCCGCGGGCCGGTCCCGGACCCGGGCGGGGCAGTCAAAGGCAGACGTGGGGCACGTGGGGCTGCCCTGGGGGGTCCGGTGCAGGCTGTCCTCTAGTCGCAGACGGAGCCGGGACACCTCTTCCTGCAGCTCCCGGATGGCCTGGCTGGGGTGCGGTAGAGACCACAATGAAGAACTGGGCACAATGAACAGAGCTGTGGCCACCTGAGATGCTGCCCAGACACGGCGGCCTCTGTCCCTTTCCAGCAGGTGCAGGGACCAACTCTGCCATCAGATGTTTCCAGAACTTTCCTGTGCATCCACTTGTCTTGCCACACACCTTCACACCTTTCTGGGTTCCTGTTTCTGTGCATGAAGTGAATGAACGAGAACCTTCTTCTGAGCTTTGCCTCTCCTGACAGGGAGGGCCTGAGCACCCGTCCAGGAACACCAGGGACCATGTTCTCAGGAAAGAGATGATGACACAGAATGAAGAGGGCATGGCTGAAGTTCCATAAAAAAATCCCAGTCCTGACTATCTGTCGAGGCCTGGCTCCTGCCTGCCCTTGCTCAGTGGGTCCCTCCTAGGTTCCCTCAAACACTTTCATCTCCCTGCTCCTGCCAGAAGACGTCCATCTGTAGTCCCCAACCAGACGGTGAGAGCAGCAGGTGGGGAGCGGGTTTCCCCTCTGGTAAGCCCCGGGCCCCTTACACCGCACAGGCACTCAGAAGACACGCTGAACCAGACCCAGGCTTCTAGAGACAGCAGGGTAACGGGCTGTGCTGGGGACACAGAGACAGCACAGTGCTTCCCAGAACCCACGGACCGGGAGGTGCCAGCAGGTGGGGATGCGGGGTGCTGTGGGCAAGGCTGCAGGATCCCCAAACACAGCCCTGACTCTTACTTACAGGTAGAGCAATGAGCCACTAGCATGGGGGGGGGGGTAAATCCCAACTGTACTTCTCCCCAGTCAGCCCCCACGTCTCTAGGGCCTGGTCCTGTGGCCATTGCTGGCATGTGGCAGTCCTACCCAGATACCCCCACACTAGACCCCCACACACGGAGCAGCATTATTGCCAGGCTGGGTACAGCCTGGTCTTCAGGACTGGTCTACATCCATTCCCTGGGCCAGCTTCTGGGGTGGGGGCTCCCCTCAGGGTCCGTCCTTGCCTGGGGGCCCCTGTGCTCATGGGTGAGTATCTCCTGGAGGCACGTCCAGCAGCCGTGAGCTCCAGACGAGCATGCCGGAAGGAGTGGCTGTGTGCCAGTGCAGTGTGCGTCCACGGGCAGTGGGTTCCCCTGGCAATGCCCAGGGAGATGCTTGTTGGGGTTTCCAAGGCCAGCCTGGAAACCAGCGGCAGAGGGAGGGCAGCAGTTCCCAGCACTAGGCAGCCTGTGGAAGGCGGAGCTCTGGCTCTGGGTCCCACAGGGGCTTGTCAGGCCTGGGGTCTGGACAGCCACCTGGGTGTCACTTCCCCTCTGAGTAGCTTCTGCTCCATCTCAGCCTTCTTCACTGAACTCGGGTCCCTGGGTGGCAGGTGGCACCTGTAAGCCATCTTTCCCTGCGGACTCACTCCCTTTATGAACGTGGCCAGCCCGAAATCAGAGTCCCCTGCGCCTTCTTGTTCCTTGAACACTCTGGAAGTCCACCGACTCTCCAGCCTTGGGCCCGGCTGCCTGCAAACCTCTTCTTAATGCATCCTGCCTTTCCCTCCCCACCTCCTCAGGGTCTAGGCCCCCTGGTCTCCCTCCTGGGTGGGCAGTCTCTGTAGCATTCGGCCTGGGCACACCACTGACTCGATTAAAAACACCCTCCTTGTCCTTCTGATGAGCCTTTATGCATTCATGGACCATGAGTTCAGCAAACACCTCCTCTGAGCTGAGACACCCGACGCTCTAAGCATGGCACTTGAGGACCTCCGAGATCTCCCCAGTCTGCCCTGTCTGCTCCTCTGCCTTCACCACTCAACACTCCAACACCTCACATGCAGGGATCCGGCTATAATGAACATTTGGCTCCTCCAAGGGGATAGGCATTCTCTTACCTCTAGACCTTTGTACATGTTGTTCCCTCTGCTGCAGTGACCCTTCCAGGTCTTTTCCTCTTGGTCTTAACTGAGATACTGCTTCCTCCAGGGAGCCCCCCCTGAAGCATCTGCCATCACTATCCTTATCACACTGGGGGTACAACTGCCTACTGCTCTGTTTATCCCATAGATGATGAGCTTGCAAGGCCAGGGACAGTATCTTGTCCACTGTGGTAGTCCCAGGACTGACACGCTTTAGCAAGCAAATCTCTCACTCCTACGCTGCTGTCAGGGGAGTCTGCAGGCGTGGATTTATTTAACTCAGACCAGGAAGCCAAAGGGCAACAGCTGGACATGACTCCACCCCCTAGGCAACAGGACAGCCTCACAGCCGCACAGGCCAAGGAGGCCTCGGATTGGTTACTGCAGAGCCCATGCGGTCCAGGAGCTGCCCCATCCAGCAAAGCATGTGACTGGTTAATTGCCAAAAGCAACAAAAGGCGGGCAAAGAGAACTGACTGATCTGTTCTCATTTCTGTTCAAGTAAGGAGCGACTTCCTTAGGAGAAAAACTGCACTTGGATCTAACGCAAAAACAAAACGCAGCCGTTTCTCAGCTCCTCCAATGAGTGAGGTACAAACCACAGAAAACCTGCCCCTGGGAAGGGCAGGCTGGTCGAGAAGAGGGACAATGGGGCTGGGGAGTCTCAGCACCGGAAGGGTGACTGTCTGGGTCATCTCCCACTGCTGGACACGGGCTGGAGAAGTGTCCTGGACGTCTAGATCAGCATGGTTTCAGAGGCAGTCCTGGGCTGGGAGGCAGGACCCCAGCTCCATCTGGACCCTGCACTACCGCCACCACCGCCGCCACCGGATGTGTGAGCTGGGCAGGCCCCGCCCCCGCTGCCCCCAGCCCTCTCTCTCCCTCGGGATGGGGAGTTTGAATCCAGAGTGCCCCAGGACCCGACTTACTCTCGCCCTGTCCTGGTGAGGAGGAAGCTGGAGGTGGTCCCGGTCAGTCCACAGGGCAGAGGGGCAGCTGCAGGGGCTGGGGTGGGGGGTGGGCTGATGGTCCTGCCGGGGAGCAGCTGTTCTGAAATCTGCTTTTGCCCCTCGAACTCCGAGCCAGGGACCACTGGGGAGGCAGAGGGAGACCAGAGTAAGTTGAAGCAGAGGAGACCCTCAAAGCTCAGACTGACAGTGGTGGAATGACAGGGGTAAAGGGACAGTGCCAGCTGAAGTCACACGTGAAGGTCCTGATGTGTCCAGTGACCCACTGAGCTCAAAACCAGATGCGTTTGTGCTGAGAATATGGGTGGGGGTGGAGCGGGGCTGCCAGGCTGCTTCTGACTAGAACACACCCGCCCCCCCACCGAATCCAAGTCTTCAGGAACACCCAAGAGTTCAGGGCTCCTTCTCTAGGGCCACCCAAGACTGTCACCATCTCCCCATGTTCTGGGGCAGGTGTGTCTAAAGGGCAACAGGAGGGGCTCTGGTGTTGACGGACACGCTTTGCAGCTTGCTGGAGTGTCAGCATCCGGCCGTGACGCTGCATGATGCCATCGCTGGGGGAGACGGAAAAAGCAACGGCATCTCTGGGTATAATTTCCTACAAGTGTTTGTGAATCTACAATGATCTTAAAATAAAAAGCTTAATTTAAAATTTAATGAACCTTAGAACAAGGCAAAGCTTGGGACCAGCAGGGGGCATAGTAGTTAAGGCGCTGGACATTCCCACATGGTGGATCATGGTTCAAGTCCTGGGCCTGGTGGCTTTCTCTCTCTCTGTCTCTCATCAAATTAAAATAAATGGATAAATGAATTTTAAAAACAAACAAAATAAACAATCAAAAAAAGGCAAAGCTAAACTGAGGTGTTGGAAGTCAAAACAGTGGGTAAGCCGCATGGCACAGCAGAAACACAGCACTCCAGGGAGCCAGGGCCACATGGAAGGTCCTGGGTTTGTGTCTCAAAGTCTCCCGGTGTGTGCTGGGCGTGTGTGTGCCCAGGATCCTGGCTGGCCGAGGCTGGGAGCGGGCTGCAGTGTGAAGACCCTACAGCGGGTGCCTGCCTCTCTCTCTCCAAAGAAATAATAAACTTGAAAAACAAAGTCAAAAAGTGGGGAGGGGAGTAGAGCCTTGGAGGAGCTTGACCAAGGTTCTGGCGTCTTGATCCTGTTGAGTTTCTTATTTTTTTTTGGAGAGATTTTTGCTACAGGGTGCATGCGCTTGCCAGAGAGACAGAGACAGACAGAGAGATAGAAAGCGAGAAATCACCCCCCCCCCCCCCGGGGGGATGGCCATGCCGCAATCCCTTCTCCTCCGTTCTCCTCTCGGGATCTTGGGCACGCACACACACGTGCCTGGCGTGAGTTTAAGCCACCGGGTCCAGGACTTGAACCGTGGTCGACTACATGGGAGTCCAGTGACATAGCCATTACGCCAACTGCTGGTCCCATCATGTTGAGTTTCTTAGTCTGTGCTCACTTTGTGAAAATGCATCAACTGATGTTCTTTAATTTTTTTTTTTTTTTTGCTTATGTGTTTGATATTTTGCTAGAGGGTAAGTGTGCCTGCCAGAGAGAGAGGAAGAGAGACAGAGAAGGAAAGTGAGAAAGCATCCCCACATCCCCCAGGGGACAGTCTCGTCGCACTCTCTGTTCCATTTTTCTGTCCTGTCAGGATGTGCTTCTCGAGCCGTCCGGTCTGGGACTTGACTCATAGTCGGCCACGTGAGATCTAGCTGACTTAGCCACCACGCCATGGGCTATGTTTGTTTTATTCCAATAAAAATTTCATGTGCAGGTGTGGTGGTTAAGGTGCTAGACTCTCACATGGCTGACTGTGGTTCGAGTCCCAGACTGGATGGCTTGCCTTCTCACTCTCTCTCTTTCTCTTTCTCTCTTTCTCTCTTTCTGGTGTATGCATGTGTCCTGTGGCAAATTTAAAAAAATATTAACAATAAATAAATAATTTTTTAAAAATTTTCATGTGCATTTCTTTAAAGATAAAAGCCTGAATCACGTTTGTGAGGCCATGTTTAGTGGGAAAAGGAGGTTACCAACCATTCTAACCATTCACGTGCGACAATCCCATTTCTGCTTAAGTGCGGTAAATGCAAAGAACCACTTCTGGGTCGGTACCGAGAGCGGCGCGTAGCTTCTGCACCAAACTTCAGCGCTGACCGTTTCCAGAGCAATGCTTTCTCCTGGTCCCTTTGTCCAACGTATCTTGTAATTTTTAAGTTCCCCACAAGGAACATATATAGTATTTTGCATCCTAAGAGCTAAGGCAAGCTTTCCTGTCTGTTGGCTTTACTGAGTCCATGCAGTCCAGTGGCACCCAGGTTTCATGTCCTGAGCCCCCCAGACCCATCCACTCACCCATCTCAGCCGCCAACGCGCGCTCCAGGCAGAAGCTGGGGGCCCTCTGCTGGAGAGGGCTGCTGATGCTGGAGCGACGCCTCTGGGCTCGGTTCCTGGGCGTGCTGGGCTCAGCAGCTCTTCTGGGGACCGGAAGACCTCTGGCTGTGGAGTGGGATGCTGCGTCCTGGGGCACTGACGTGCTGAGGGGCTGGGCTAATGTTCCCGGGGTGCTGGGGACCATGAAGGGGGAGACAGAGATCCGAGGTCATGGCATCTGAGCCCTTCCTCACACTCAGCCAATAGCTCCCAGCCTTTGGGGCGCCACCTCTCTGGCAGTGTCTCTAAGGGTGCACCCACTTCACACATCCAGCTCTCCGTACGCTGTGCACCAGCACCTGCCTGTCCCATGTGTGAAATAACAACGCTCGGGGGCCGGCAGGTGGTGTGGTGGTTGGGGTGCTGGACTCCCACGTGGCTGGCTATGGTTCGAGTCCCGACCCAATAGGTTGCTTTCTCAATTTTCCCCCACTTCTCTGATCAAATTAAAGAATAATAATAATAAAATGAAATAATTTTTTTTTTGGAGAGGTTTTTGCTATAGGGCGCGTGTGCTCACCAGACAGACAGAGAGACAGAAAGCGAGAAATCACCCCCCAGGGGGGATGGCCACGCCGCCATCCCTTCTCCTCCATTCTCCTCTCGGGATCTTGGGCACGCATGCACACGCGCCCGGCGTGAGTTTAAGCCACCAGGTCCGGGACTCGAACCATGGTCAACTATGTGGGAGTCCAGCGACATAGCCATTATGCTAACTGCTGGTCCCAAAATGAAATAATTTTTTAAAAAAAATTAAAAAGAAAGAAAGAACAACACTCAGTCTATGTTTTTGGAAACTCTAGAGAGAAATCGAGTCCCTAATCCTTTCTTCCCAGGGACCCCCGGGTGGCCATGCAGTGGTGACTCCATCACTGCACCCTGCACTTGTGTCCCCTCAGCCCACTCCTTTCCCTTTGGGCTCCAGCCCAGTCTCGTCCCAGGTAGCCACCCAGAGTGCCCTTGTCCTTGTCTTCTGCTCAGCCCACACTGCCCCACCTAGTTTTTATTCATTCACCCGTTCGCTCATTTACTTGCTCAACAAATATTAATTTCTTGGTCTGACACTGGCTGGCTGAGTGGTGCCGGGCAAGGCACTTTCCCTCTGAGCGTCTGTTCTCTTCCATCCGGAAGATGGGAACAAAGAGCTACAATCGGGGGATGCGGTGAGGGCCTGCAAACGCCCAGACCACTCGCCCTATTCTGAGCATCGCAGGCCTGGACTCCCAGCCCATCCCAGGTGGGAGACACTGAGGGACGATGGGGGTCCCAGGATACCTGATATGGGAGAGCCGATGCTCCGGGGTCTGGGTGAGGGGTGACACTCTGCTGGTTTCTGAGCCCACAAAGCCACTGTCTGTCTCTGGAGATGCCATCCAGGGCTCCTGCAAAAGACATATCCCTTTCAGTCTGGGGAATGTGCCTAAGGCATCCTGGGAAGCCCTTCCCAAATCCTGGCCTGGGCCTCACACTCCAGGGGCTCAGCGACAAGGGAGGCTGGCCCAGCAGCAGACGGCAGACCCAGGGTGTGAGGGTCCCATGCCCTCAGGACTCCTCACCCTGAGAGGACCCTAAGCAAGTCCGCCACCCTGAGGAGTGACAGCCAGCACCCTGGGGAGACAGTATAGCCGATGAGGAACAGAAACAGGAGCAGGAAAGTCTTATTCCTAGTGTCCTTGGACGCGGGCCCGGAGCGCCGTGATCTCTGACTGCAGAAATGCTCAGTCCCGAAGGACTGCGAGAACAAAGGCCATCTGACACCCCCACCTCCTGCACACCGGGCCTTAGTACGAGGCACCAAGAACACCGCGTGGCATGCGTGCCTGCCCTCGGCGAGTTCCCGGTCCAGCACAGGGACGCCTGACCACGAGCTTGTCGGGACTACAGCAGGGTGCACGCACGTGTGTGTGTGTGTGTGTGTGTGCGTGTGTGCACACACTGATGACACAGACAGCCGGGGTCAGGAACTCACCCCAGCTGTGGTAAGCAGGCTGGGGAACACATGGGCACTGGGCCGTGTTCTCAGGGGGGGACAGGCTCCTGGCAGAAGGACAGGAGGAGGGTGGCATTGGGCGTTAGCCCTGAGCAATGGCAGGACTGGGGCAGCGGATATTATGAGAAGGAACGGCAAGACAGAGGCCTGCAGCTGGAAGCCCACACGTGAGGGCACTAACCTCCAGGGGCAGCCCGCCAGCTCGCTGCGACGGCTTCCGTGGAAGGCGTTCAGAGGTGCTGCTGCCCTCCAAGCTGGTCGTGCTACTCCGGTGCGACACTGCGGACCTGGTGCCCAGGGCGTGGGGTGCCATGCCAGGGCCTGGAGGATCAGCCTCTGCCCTGCCCAGGCCCGGCAAGTACCTATCTCTGGCCATCGATGTCTGGAAGTCTGGTGGCTTCACACACACCATCTGCTCCACGGCCTCCCTGGCAGGAAAGAGCAGCCCATTATCCCTGGGCCCGGGCCTGAGCCGGGCAGCCCAGGGCGTGAGCTCTGGAGTTGGAGACCCTGGGTGCCCATCGTGCTGTGTGACCTTGGGCGAGACCCTTCCCTCTCTGAACCTCACTCTTCTCAGCTGTGCGATGGGGATGCCACCCAGTACGCCACAGCAGAAACTCTGTGAAAACAAACAGGCTAGAGCAACACTTCTGTCTTGCTTTTATACATGGAAGAACTGTATACCATGTTGTGAATAGAAACAAGCTTCGAGAATAAATAGGAGAAACATGAAAAGCATATTATTCTGTTCTAGAGAGAGCTGCTGCCTGCTACAGGCGCGGGCCTGAGGCCTGCCCGCACGTACGCTCTGCTGGCTCGCTCTTTTCAAAGAGAGATCAAAGGAGGTGTTATTGACTTAAGAGCCCAGAGACGTTCTCTGTGATGTTCTCAGAGGATGGGAAGGTGAAATTGCCATTTAACACTGCATCCATCCCACTGAAGATCACAGCCCACACCACGCCCGCTCGTGTCCAGGGCCAGCAGCGGCGTCCGTCCCACTCCGGCGGGTAGGAGGGAGGCCAGGTCTAAACCCCGAGGAGCCGGCAAGCTCAGCTGACACGATCACTCTGATCTGTTCTAGGACACGTGGGGAGGCTCAGTGACATACTCGAGGGGGGCCCCGTGACTTCTTCCACCCTTCGCTGGGGGGTGCCTTGGGGGGACCCTGGTCGCTTCTGCTTTTGCTGGAGCTGGAGGCGGCCCATCTGCTTCCAGGGTACAAACCCCCTGCTCCTCCTGCTGCTCCTCCTCCATCCCCATGGCTTCCGGGAGAGACTTCACACTGAGGTACCTGGAGAAGAAGGTGCAAGGGGCGTGACCTCAGCCCAGCAGGGGCAGCTGAGACCCAGCTTCTGGCTGGACACTCAGTCAGGTGACTCGTCTTGCTCCTGGGGTCACTCACCGCTCCAGGAGGCCATGGAACTCCTGCTCCACCTGCAGCTCTTTGTGCCTGAGTGGGGCCGGGAGGTCCTGTAGCCTGTCCCCCACCTCACTGCTGCCAGAGCTCACCTCCATGTTCACGTGTAAAGGGCAGGGGCCGGTGGCGGCAGGCTGGGGACAGAAAGGCAGAGGAGCAGAGATGCAGCAGGTACTTACAAACATTTTAAAAAACATTTCCAGCAAAGGGAGTCAGCAGTTGCTGTAATGGTTGTGTCGCTGGACTCCCATATATTCGACCACAGTTCGAGTCCCAGACCTGGTTGCTTAAACTCACGCCAGGCACGTGTGTGCCCAAGATTCCGAGAAGAGAATAGAGGAGAAGGAATTGCAGGCGTGGCCACCTCCCTGGGGGGTATTACTTACTTTCTGTCTCTCTGTCTCTCTCTGTCTTTCTGGCGAACGTACATGCCCTATAGCAAAAACTTCTCAAAAAAAAAAAAAAAAATTCCAGCAAGGGTCCAGTAGGTGACATGGTGGTTAAGGACATGGCTGACCACAGCTCAAGTCCCAAACCAGCAGCTTGCTTTCTCACTTTCCCTCTCTCTCTTATACTCTGTCCCTCTCTGGTGAAATATAAATAAATAAATAAATAAATAAATAAATAAAGTTAAATAAAAAATATAATAATTATTTAATAAACAAAAATTGCCAGCAGGTGCGTGCACTCACCAGCGTGTGACAGAGAGCAAAAGTGAGAAAGCACCCCCCAATGGAGCACAGTCACACCACGATCCCTTCTCCGCCATCTCTCCTTCCTTTCAGGATTTGGGACTCACATGCACACTTGCCTGGCATGTGTTTCAAGCTGCTGGGTCTGCGATTTGAACCTCACAGGGAACCATATGGGATCTGGCTTCCCTAACTACCAGGCCATGGGCCAGCCCCTTAAATATTACTTTAAAGCACCTACCTCATAAGGCTCGTGCTGGGTGCTGAGATGTAAGAAATACATTACCCTGTGAAGCCCACCACCCTTGTGTCAATATGTGTGTGCAAAATGTGGAGACTGAACCATGTGACTGAGTACTGGCTACCACGAACTGGGCACCTCCTATGTGCGGGCACCATGGAGACGTCATGTCCAGCCACCCGGCGTGCATACCATTTTATAGACTGACACGGAAACAATGTGCCCAGCGTCACCCAGAGGAAGGGGCAGAGCCAAGATCTGAGCTCTGCTATGCACCTGCCAGAAGGGCCTTCTGCACCCACCTCCCACCCAGGATGGCCGCCCAGCCCCTGACACCTTCACCACAGGGCCACGGGGCCCCTGGAGGTGATGTGCTCGGGTTTCTGCTGCTGCTGTGACGCTGCCTGGGAGAGTTCTCCCGTCCTCCAGCCAGGGCCCGGAAGGAGGGATGGCCCTGAATCACTGGCCAGCAACACCTCTGCTGTCCTGGCTGTCCCACCAATGCCTTTCTCCTCCAGTCCTGGACAAACAAGTGTTCGCAGTGAGCTCCAAGGAACTGGCGGCTCACAGCCCTGACCTTGTCACCAGCGTGACTGGTTCACCTAGGAATGGCGGTCATCTCTCCAGGGGCTGTGGCAAGAACTGCAGAGACTACAAAGCCTCTTCCCACGTGGCCCTTGTCTAGTATCTCCCTCTGTATGGGTGGCTCCCTGCATCCCCAGGACCACAGGCTAGGGCCCAAAGTCACCCTGGGCTCCCTACTCTCTCACCACCACTCCAAGGGCAGCCAACTGGACCTTTGAAACCCACTTCAGTCCACGCACACCTCTCCATCTGCCCCGCGTGTCCCAGCCTCAGACCGGTCCACTTACACATCCTCTACGTCATCCTCTCCTGCAAACCCCTGCAGAGTTCAGGTCAAGCTCCCAAGTGCCCCATGGGCCCCTACAACACAGAACCCCCATCCACCTCTCCAGACACGGCTCACTGTGAGTCCCCTCACTTCCCATGATAGCCACAGGAACTGAGCCTTGGGCCCTTTGCACGGGTGTGGTGGAATTTCTCCTTCTGCACCTGGTAATTTCCACTTACCTTCAGACCTCATCAAAACACTACTTTTTATTTATTTATTTAACTTTATTTAATTAATGAAATTTATTCATTTATTTTTAATTTGACTAGAGAGAGAGAGAGAGAGAGAGAAAGAGATAGAGAGAGAGAGAGGGGAAGTGAGAAAGCAAGCCACCAGGTCCAGGACTTGAGCCGCAGTCAGCCATATGGAAATCCAGCGTCCTTAACCACCACACCACCTGCCGGCCCCTTAAAAAACTACTTCTTTAGGAAAGTTCCTTTAACTTCCCTCTGCAAGTGGAGTCATGTTACCTTGCTATCTACTCACAGGACCCCATAAGTCGCCTACAGAGCACGGTTGAAAATGATAATTAAACAACCGTGTAAGGCTAGCCAGTTACAAGGATATCCATGGAACCATGCACACGGCCAATTACGCAGTAGAAGTCCTAGACCCAGCAGCTTAAGAAACATGCTGGTGCCTGTGCATTTGTGCCCAAAGCCTAAAAGGAGGGAGAGGAGGAGAAAGACTACGGTGTGGCCATGCCCATGGGAGTTGCTTTCTGGCTTTCCCTCTCCGCCTTTCTCTAGAGATCGCAGGCGCCCTCTGTCAGAGTTTGAAAAACACAACAAAACCAAACCGTAACTAGTTCAGCTGTACTGAACATGTCACAGGGGTCACGGCCACCATCCCCACTTTCCCCACCCACCCCAGGTACACACTTCTTACACGTGTAGTGAAGACATGAACTAATGAAGAAATGAACAAGTGAAGGAAAGCTCAGTACGGTTGGGCTAAGATGTACCTCGGGGTAGGGAGTCTGGGTGGCCAGCGTGGGGGTTTGTCCTGAAGGAGCGGGCAGGCGTGCAGGCTGCTGGGGGAAGGGCGCGGCTGTGCTGTGGGCCAGAGCAGAGTCGGATCTGGATGACGCAGGCTCTTGCTGGGTCTGGTCTATGCGGTCCTTCAGCTCTTCCAGGCGGATTCCCAGATGGTATATCTCTGCTTCCAGCTCCCTGGAATGGAGAAACATCAGCACCAGGAGGCAGAGCTGGCAGCCACGTCAGGCCGGTCCTGGCCAGGTGTCAGAGTGGGGACGCCAGGGAGTGCCATTTAATGTCATCACCCATGAAATGATGATGGGAACTCGAAATGAACAAGATGAAAGGAGACTCCACTTGGAATCAGCAGGCCTCAGCCCGAGTCCGCTCTGCCATCTACAGGCTGTAGGGACCATAGGAATCCCGGCCCCTCTGGCCCCAGTTCCCCGCTGTCCAATGAGTGGCTTCAGCTCCGCTCTCCAAGGCGGCTGCTCAACGCAGAGCACCCAAAGGATGCAAATCTCCACTATCAAGTTCTCCACCCTTTGGACATGGTGCTGAGTGAGCTGGGATGTCCCTGTTCCCTGGTGCCCAATTACGAGGGCACAGTGCCTCCCTCCTGGTGACCCAGGGGACCCAGGGCCTGTCCCATCTGTCTTCTTGGGCTCCTCCCCTCACCCTGTCAAGTACCTGCTGGGATCAAATTTCCCAGGCGGTCCCCTGGAGCCGGAGAGCTGCTGGGCACAGTCCTGACCCCTGCAGGCCTTCAGGTACTCTTCCTCCAGGGCCGCGTGGGCAGCCTTCAGCCACTGGAAGGCCTGAAACCAGATGAGGCCAGCAAGGCCTGAGTGCTCAGTGCCCATGGCCTCAGTCCCTGCAGACTCAGGGTGAGACAGATTGTGGGGGGACCCGGGGACTCACCCGGGCCTGAGCCCCTGGGAAACAGAGGCTGGGGGTGGGGAACCTCTGAGGGTGCACACCCTGACCACACTCTCTGCCATCAGAGGTACAACTTGGAGCACTGGCACCAGCTGCAGAGGACACCTACCCTTTCTGGGTAGATCTACAAGGACCCCAGTGACAGTCACAGTGTCAAATAGGTCCCCATAAGGACCTATTCCTTTTTTTTTTTTTAAGAATTATTTATTTATTTTAAATTCCATTTGTTCTTATTATTTTATAATTTGACCAAGGAGAGACAGAGAGAGAAAGGGAAAGTGAGAAAGCCAATCACCAGGTCTGGGACTCAAACCATAGTTGGCCATGTGGGAATCCAGCGCCCTTAATCACCACGCCACCTGCCGGCCCCAGGGACCTAGTCTTGAGAGACCCTAGATCCTCCTGATTTGCAAAACTCTGGGCTTCAGAAAATTAGTCGGTTTCTTCCCAAATCCTTAGACTACCAAGGTAGACAGTGTGGCATCGTCATCACGCTATCACTGATGGCTGGCCCTGACTGAGAGTTGAGGCTCTGTCCTCTCTTACAGGGTGGGACCTGTACGAGATCACAGAGCAGGAGCAGAGAGAGAGACAGAGAGGAGAGACACTCCCAGGGTGGGAGGAGTAGGAGCAGCTCTAGACAGGTGTCCCCCCGGGGCGTGCACCGGCCTCGTTGTGTCCGGTGAGGCTGTCCACCGCTGTGCTCCCCGCCTTACTCCCATCTCCACGAGCTCCACCTCCACCGTGCCGGGACTCTGGCTAACGTGGGAGGGAGCTACGTGTGCCATCCTCTGAAATGGCGACGTGCACTGCAGTCATCGAGAGCTGTCCTTATGTACGGCGCCGTCAGGAAAGTCATGACGCATTTTTGTATAGAAAAAGAAAAATGCATCACGGTTTTTCTGATGACCCAATAAAACTCCAAAGTCCAAAAGGAAATAAGCTAGTAATGGTTAGAATAAGGGTCTTCGCCCTTATTTTCTTAAAGTTTTTTTTTTTTTTTGAGGTTTTTTCGCTATAGGGCGTGTGTGCTCGCCAGACAGACAGAGAGAGACAGAGAGACAGAAAGCGAGAAATCACCCCCCAAGGGGATGGCCACGCCGCAATCCCTTCTCCTCCATTCTCCTCTCGGGATCTTGGGCACGCACGCACACACGCCCGGCGTGAGTTTAAGCCACCGGGTCCGGGACGCGAACCGCGGTCGACTACGTGGGAGTCCAGCGACATAGCCATTACGCTAACTGCTGGTCCCTTAAAGTTTTTTTTAAAAGTATGTTTATTTCTTCTGTGAGTGAGAGGGTCAGAGAGGAGAGAGAGGCAGCACCCCTGACAGCCTGTCAACACTACGGTCCGCACGCAGCTGCAGGCACCCCTGATCATGGGCTCACACATGCCCGGTGTACTCAGGGAGGTCTCCAGATTCGAACCTGGAACCTTTTCATGGGGATCAGCCTTGCAGAGCATCGCTTTTTACTGCCGTGCCACTGTCTGGCCCTCTTCCCTTTTTAAACATTAGTTTCCAAACTTTCGGCAATACCTTTTTCTATGAAAATAAAACAAAACCCAATAAAACAAAGGAGCTAATGAAAAGGAAAAAAAAAAGAGAAAGAAAAGGGCCTTTTTTGGTTGCTGCAGGCTGATCAGCAGGAAGGAGAGCAGGGCCGCGGTTACAGCCTGGATGTGGAGAGGGACAGGCCTGGCCCTGGGCTTGGCTGCCTGTGCTATGTGGCCTCAGACCTGCCTCTCTGGGCTTCAGGTCTGACCTTGTTTAAATGGGGCAATGACCGTCACTGTCTCACCAGGCTTACAACAATGAGATGACATACTGGAGGGCTCACCACCATGCCTGGCACACCACCACCACGGCTCAGTAGGTGGTCCTGGGCTGGGTAGGAGGGGCTTGGGAAAGTACGGAACAGGCACAGAATGCAGGTAGGCGGGGCAAGTGGGTTGTGGGACGGCATACCACAAGTGAGTGAAAACACGGATACTCCCAATTTTACTGAGATATCTCGAGAGGAAGAACAGAAGAAAGAAAAAAGAAAGAAGAACTAGCAAAGCCGAAATGAACGGCACGCTTTGTAACGTGGTGCTCTTTGCTAAAAACAGTGAATGGGGTATTATCCTGGATGTGATGATCGCACCCCGCATGCCTGCTTTGCAAATCCATGTTATAGCCCACAAAGATGTATGAAAACGAAATGCAAATAAGAAATGATAAAATCCAATTCCATTTGAAAAGTAAGTGGTAACTGTTGTGATACGGCGGTCATTGTCAGGGGCAGCAAAGCCGGAGCTGTTTGCTCTACAAGGAGATGCCACGTCTGGGGTTCTCATCTGTTTCGCAGCAGAAGAGGCCCCGGTCATGGTTCTGGGGACGCTGGTTGTCTGCGGGCCCAGGGTAGCTCTGCAATTGAGTAGTACCTGGAGTTGGTCCCGGGGTGTGAGCCGTTCAGCCTGCATCAGTCCTTCGAAGGACTCCACCTGGACATGGGGAAGGGAAGGAAACACACCCGTTAATCCAGACCCCAAGAGGAGACTGCTGCAGAACCCCACATGAACCCATAGTCGGCTTTGGTAGAAAGAGGTTGGCCTTGGGAAGTGGAGTGTCTGCCAAGTGTGCAGAGGGGGTTTGAGAAATAGACTCTACCACTGGCCTCAGACAGAACAGCCTTGGGAAAAATCAAAGTGGGACCTGCAGGAATTTATCCACAACAGAACACATTTATTCACATGTGGGAAGGCTGGTGAGCCAGGATTCTCGCTGCCGTGTGGTTAGGGGCGGCAGGAAACACCTAAATGCTTCTTCATGCTGTCAACAGGAGGAAGGCACGTTTATATGTTCTGGGACATAAACGTCTCCAAGACCTATTTTTCCAACGTAAAATCAAAGTTCAGGACAGTGTTTAAAGTATGCTACTGTCTACAGAAGATATGCAGGGGAAAAAAAGGGAAAATATGAATACATTGGCTTGTATGTGATAAACTGCCTTTAGAAGGAGTCAAGAAACCACCACATCCATTGCTTCTGAGAAGATGGAGATGGGAGGGGGATTTTCTACCCTATGTTCTTCAACAATGTGAAATCATCGCCCACCCACAAATAAATATTCAAACTTGGTACATTAAAAAAGTCAAGGGGCCAGCAGGTGGCGTAGTGGTGAAGATGCTGGACTCTCAAATGGCAGGCTGTAGTCTGAGTCCTGGACTTAGTGGCTTGAAACTCTACCGGGCATGCATGCATGTGTGCCTGAAATTCTAGGAGGAGAATGGAGAAGGGATGGTGGCATGGCCAGCCCCTCTTGGGGGTGATCTCTCACTTTCTCTTTCACTGGTTCTCTCTGTTTCTCTCATCTCCAATGAGCACATGCCCTATGGGGGGGAAATAAACGAGGAAAAAAAGTGGAAGTAAAGCACAGCATCCATACTTATGTACTTAGGTGACCATGTCCATAAACACATAGGTAGGCATGGCACGGCTGTGTGTGGGAGGGAGAAAAGATGTACTTCTTACTAAATAGACCCTTCCTACTGTGTGTCTATCACATGTATCTACTACCTTTTTTAAAAAATTATCTACTAGGGAACCAGCAGTTAGCATAATGGCTATGTCACTGGACTCCCACGTAGTCGACTGCGGTTCGCGTCCCGGACCCGGTGGCTTAAAACTCACGCCGGGTGCATGTGTATGCGTGCCCAAGATCCCGAGAGGAGAATGAAGGAGAAGGGATTGCGGCGTGACCATCCCCCCTGGGGGGTGATTTCTCGCTTTCTGTCTCTATGTCTCTCTCTGTCTGTCTGGCGAGCGCACGCGCCCTATAGCGAAAAACCTCTCCAAAAAAAAAAAAAATTATTTACTCAATTTTATTTACTTATTATTATTCTTCAATTTCATCAGACAGAGAGAAGGAGAGGAGAGGGAGAAAGCAAGGCACGAGGTCCAGGACTTGAACCAGGGTCTCCTACGTGGGAGTCCAGCACCTTAACCACCACGCCACCTGCTGACCTTGCATCTACTACCTTTACAACAAATTTTATGACTTAGAAAAAAAAGACAAGGAATGATTTGAGGCTAGGAAGCTCAAAGCTAAATGTTATCAAATCATTCTGTGACGTGCTCAGGGAATACTAGAACATTCGATTGACTCACAGCACCCTGTTTGTTTCTTTACTTCTGCCCTTACTTTCCTTCTGCTCAGTTTCCTCACTTCTGTTTTCAGGATGCGGTTAAAGCGCACGTATCTTCACGAGCTGCTTCAAAGCACTAGCAGCATGAGGCCAAGCGTGTGGTTATAAATAGACCTGCAGCCACTTCAGCTACTTCGACTGTTTGATGACTATATTAGGGCCATTCGAGAGGTAACTAAGAATCGATTTCTGTAATAAAATCACTAAGAAGATGGACAATTTATCTTAAAAAGAAAAAGGCAGAATAGAGGGCTTTTTTGTTTTGCTTTTTTTGGAGATTTTGTCATAGGGCACGTGTGCTCATAGGAGAGAGACAGAGTCAGGGAAAGTAAGAAATCACCCTCCGGGGGGGATGGCCACGCCACAGTCCCTCCCCCTCTATTCTCCTCTCAGGATTTTAGGCATGCATGCACATGGGCCTGGTGTGATTTTCAAGCTGCCAGTCTAAGCCTTGAACCACAGTCAGCCCTATGGGAATCCAGCACCTTAGCCACCATGCCACTTGCTGGCCCCGAGAATGGAGGCTTTATGACCATCTCAGCATCTGGAATGAACAGTCTCCCAGGAGCTGACCAGGAGACACTCAAATTCAGCTGGAGAGATTTTGCTGAGATGAGATGCCAAAGCAGGGGGTTAAGGCTGGGCACCGAGGAGGAAGCTGGCACCCCGCAGTCCCTAAACCAGGGGAGAGCCTCCTGTTTTGTTGTTTTTAGGTTTTTTCCCATAGGGCATGTGTGCTTACCGGAGAGAGACAGAGAGAGGGAAAGTGAGAAATCACCCTCCGGGGGGATGGCTACACCACAGTCCCTTCTCCTCCATTTTCCTCTTGGGATTTTGGGTGTGCATGCCCATGTACCTGCTGTGATTTCCTCTCCTCCCCTCCCCTCCCCTCCCCTTCCCTTCCCTTCCCTTCCCTCCCCTTTTCTTTCTTTTCCTCCTTCCTTCTCTCTCTCTCTCTCTCTCTTTCTTTCTTCCTTTTTTTTTAGAGAGATTTTTGCTATAAGGCATAGGCAATCACTGGAGAGACAGAGACAGAAAGTCAGAAATCACCCCCCCAGGGGAATGGGCATGCTGCAATCCCTTCTCCTCCATTCTCCTCTCAGGATTTTGGGCACACATGTACATGCATAAGTTTCAAGGTGCCGAGCCCAGAACTTGAATTGTGGTCAGCCATGTGGAAGTCCAGTGCCTTAACCACCACGCCACCTGCTGGCCCAGGCTCCTGTTTGGGACAGCAGAGTTAGCAGAGTGCAGAGGTGGACGGACAACAAGGGATTCCGCCAAGGGCCTCTCTGCTGAGCAGGCACAGCCCTGGCTTTCCCCACGTGAGCTACTCCCACTCACCTTGGCCAGGAACTGCCTGGCCTGAGAAGCCAGCGCCTGGGTCCACTCTGCTGATGACTGGTCCTTGGCGATGCTCTGCTTGCCCGGAAGGCACCTGGGGGTGGACGAGCCGGTGGGCGAGGAGGGGCTGGGCTCTCCTTGAGCCGATGATGGCCATCCTAGAATACACAGTTGCTTCAAGCTGGGGCCAGGAATAGTCTTTCTGGGGGCTGAAGGACGGAGGCTGAACCTCCAAACCACAACCTCCACCATCGTGTTATGGCTCAGTCACCTCTCGCCCTCACGTTAGCCCAAGGAGGTGGTGTGGGCTGAGTGGGGTTCCCTCATTTGCAGGAGAGAGAGAACAAGGCCCACATCTGCCCCGGGTCGTATAGCCAGAGTGGAGCCATACCAGGCCTCCGAGTTCCTAGCCAGTCGCGTGGACTCTAACTCAGGAAGCTGTGGGTTTGAGGCCTGACCCTTGCCCTTCCTAACAGTGTGACTTTCAGCACATCTTCCCCTCCCCAAGCTTCAGTCTGAACTGCACTGGGGTACCAATGGTGTGCACCTCACTAGGCTGACGTGGGAACTAACCGAGACCACGCGTGTCAAGGCTCAGTGCAGATCCTGGCCCCAGCATGGCTCCCAAAGACATGCTCTGTGTTCTGTGTCTCACCCAAGACCACCAAGACGCCGAGTGGCAGGGCCAGGGCTTCCCCCACCCGCAGGCTGCTCTGCTCAGAGCAAGACCCTGTCCACATCTCTGTATGGCCTCCTTAAGTCAAAGGGCCTGGAGCGGCTCGCCGTCCTCCTGCCCTGGCCTGAAGTCAGTGCCATCCTGGCTGTGCACCAGGTGCCCCCAGAGCAGATCACAGGCAGGTGGGAGCCTCCAGCCATGGCTCCCCTCCAAGACTCACCTGAGGCCTCTGAGGTCTGGGGGTCCTTGGTGGGACCCGGCTGCCACTCTGCTGAGCGAGGCTGTGGGATGGTGAAGGACAAGACCTTGGTCCCCTGGGGCACCATCCCGATGTGGATGCTATGGCTGGGCTGGGGCGGGTCCGAATACAGGTTCACCTGTGGGAGAGCCAAGTCAGGGCTGGGGCAAACCTACCTGCCAACCTCGTCTTCCCTCACTCAATTCCGATGCTCAACAAATGCCGGCTGTGAAAACCGTTTTCCCACGGAGCCCTTGGCCAAGAGCTGAACGCTAAGGGAAGGGCCTCCATGCGCTTTCATGTTCTCTTTATGCAGTCCTGAAAGGGAGGCAAGGCGGGGCCCATCATCCCCATCACACAGGACAGAAGACTGAGACTCAGAGAGGTAAAGTCACTCACTCAGAGTCTCCAGCTGATAAATCCATGGACTAGGATTACCATACTGTCCTGTCTGACCCCAAAGCCCGTTCTCTGCTATTAATCATATTTTTATTAACAGTATTTGTTATTATATATTGGGTCACCGGGAAAGTCATGACACATTTTTGCATAGAAAAATATTTTAAAATATGTTAGACTTTCCCAACAACCTAATAGTAATGAATTAAAATTAATATTTTAAATAATAAGCATAGATATTTCCAACCATAATGATTATTATAATATTGATAATAGTAACGACAAATGAACGAGTGAGCAGCAAGTGGACCCCTGACCTCCTCTGGGAGAAGGCAGGAAGGGCTGTGATGGCAAAGGAAGAAGTCTGGACTCCGGCAGGTGAGCAAGGAAGACCATGAGAGGTGTGAGGCTAGAGGGAAACCCTGGAGCAAGTGTGCAGAACCAGGGGCATGGAAGGAAGGTTCTCCTGGCCACGCCCTGCCCACTGTGTCCGGGCTGCCCACTGCTGCTTTCACACTGCGACAGCAGGGCTGAACAGCTGTGATAGAACGGATGGTCCTCAGAGCTAAAGATATTCTCAACCCAGCCCTTGACGGAGTTTGCCGACCCCAGCTGAGCATGTGTGTTCTGCACTCAGTGTCTGGGTTCCGTTCAGACTCCACCACTGCACACCAGTGCCTAGAGCAGCTGGCAGAGCTACCCTCTCTAGGCACCAGGAAAGGACTCAATACATAGCAGTCACCACTCTCGTATGTTCAGCACCCCACCGCCATCATCACCAACATCTTCATCACTACCATCACCAACATTGTCACCATCACCGCCACCAACATCGTCACCATCACCACCACCATCACCAACATCGTCACCATCACCACCATCACCAACATCTTCGTCATTACCACCATCACCAACATCGTCACCATTACCACCAAATCACCACCACCATCACCAACATCATCACCATCACCACCATCACCAACATCTTCATCACTACCACCATCAACATCGTCACCATTACCACCAACATCACCACCACCATCACCAACATCATTACCATCACCACCACCACCATCACCAACATCACCACCATCATCACCATCATCACCAGCATCAGCACCAGCATCCTCATCTCCACAATCATCATTGCCGCCACCAGAATCTTCATCATCACAATGATCACCACCGGCACCACCATCATTGACACCATCAGATCTACACGACCACCACAGAGGCAGGTCAATGGATAAGCAACCCTCCAGGGGTGCCTCATGGTGACAGTTCTTCATGCAGTTAGACGGGTTATCTTAAGTGCCCCCTACTGCCTTCAGATCAGGAGTGGGCAGTTTAGAGTGGGCTTAGTACTGGGGGGACCCCGGCCCCCAGACAAGCAGCCTGTCCTGCTGATGCTGCCCTTCAGGTCTGGGCTGCGGCATAGAAATCCAATCCAAGTGTGGCTTGGCCCTCCTGCTTCCCCTCAGGCCCAGCCTCACTGGATGAGAACAAAGCTGGATTTCAGTAATCCCCCAGCCATCTGCTCTGTGTGCCTGTGAGTCCTGCCTACCAGCACCCCTCTTCTCCTGAGGTGACCCAAATCCCAGGAGGCCGGCCCTCTGACTACTTCCCTCCCCTCACTATCCTCCAGGCACCCCTCAGCCTCAGGCCTCACCTGGGAAGAATGGAAACTAGTATCTACTGGGCGGGAAGGGCCAGGGAAGGCAGGAGGCCCCTTTGTTGAGAATCCAGGAGGAGCCAGAGGCAGAGGCCAAAAGCTTGTGCAGATGCACAGGAAGGGAAGAGGGGAGTACCGGGAAGGGCCGGTGTGTGACAACCGCTGGCTGCAGGCCTATCTCCCAGGCCTGTCTCCCTGGGCAAGCCTGGGAGAGGGGGGGAACTAGGCTGTGCCTTTCTGGCCAAGGTGTACCCAGAGCTCCCCAAGGCTGTCAGCCCCCTCAGGGGGTCCTCTGTGGGTAGGTTCTGTGAAGGGTGGGCAGTGAGTCTGGGAAACACTGGGTTAAACAGATGAATGTTCTCCCTGCAGATGGGTTTCTCAGCCTTTAAGATGCTAATGGCCTTTCTGAATGGGGTGGGAGTGGAGAAGGTTGGAGTGGAGGGGAGTGTTTTCCCAGCTCCTTGGAACAGAGAAACCTCCCTCCACCTCACCCCTGCTGGGGGCTTCTGGTCCCATTAGTAGCCATAGGCCACGCTGGGGAAGGTAGTTTGAAGGCAGCCCCCTCGTTCACTCTGGGATGATTTGTAGTGGCCTTGGCCCTTACAAATCCCCCCTCCTGTGCAGCTCAGATGGGGGGCAGGGGCTAGGAGGGGGATGGCTATGGAGAGCAAATGCAGGGAACTCACAAAAGCTGGCCGGAGGCCATGCGGAGACGGGCCCAGCAGAGCTGTGGCTGATCCGGACTCCTGCCCTGCCCTCCCAGCGTCCACCCCTTGCCCCTTATCTCCACCACAGCCTCCAGCCTCAAGTCCACTGGTGTTCCCAGGCCAGGACTTGGGGGTCCCTGGTCAGTCCCCCAGCTGCAGATCCCATGGTTGTCTGGTCTAGCTCTGCTGTAGTGTGTGGTGTTGACGGGCTTTAGAGCCAGCAGGATTGGTGGATTGGTGGACTCAAACCCCAGCTCTAGCACCTGTGTGCTGAGTGACCTTGGGCGAGTTACTCATCCTCTCTGTGCCTCAGCTTCCCCAACCATCAGCTATGAAGGGCAGTGAGTAACTGTCACCTGGACTGTTCTGATCACCATGGCCATCCTCAGTCCCACAAACTCACCCAGGGCCAGGCCTGACTCCTGCTCTGGAATGGGGTGTTAGTCCCAGCTCTGTCTCTCACACAGCTGTGGGATGGTGAGCGAACCTCTCCTCCTGGCTCATCCCTGTCTCTGCACGTGGAGAGGAGCGAACGAGAAGCCCCTCAGCCTGGGCCCGGCCCCTGGGAATGTCAGTAACCTTTGCCTCAGTACCCAGCTGCTGCGACCAGCCACTTGCTGGGCCTGGCCTGGGGGTCCATGGCGACAGGCCCTGCCTGGCTCCCCCCCAGGTGGCCCGGCCCCCGCTGTGGGCTAAGCTGACTAGCTGTGTGGGTCTCCAGAGCTCTGGACAGAGTAAGGAAGCTTGTGGACCTGGGGTAGCTCCTCTCTCTCCCTTCCCTGGGGCTCCCTGTTCTCTGCAGGCTGGGACTGTGCACCCTCTGGAATGCTCCCCCCGGGCAGCTGTGAGATGGGGGGCACAGGTGGAGAGCACCCTCCTGAGCGGAGACCAGCTGACCCGAGCCCCCTTTCCCTTGAGAGCCCTCAGACCCAGAGGCTGTTTTTCTAGAATGTGGGAAAGCAGGAGCTGGTGACAAGCCTTTCCCATTTCCCAGCCTCTGTCACCCTTCCTTCTGTGCCTCCCCCCCATCGTTTACACACGAGCCAGGGGTCTGGGCTGCCAGTCAGACCGGGGTCTGGGGTCTGGGTCAGAGAGCACCCACGAAAGGAGGTACCACGTACCCACACGGCCAGCTCTGCTCGAGGCTGGGCCCGGCGTACCATGGAACCCAGCCAACGCCTTTCCAGTCCGGTGTGGCCTAGCTCTTGGGGTAGCTGCCCATGCCGGCTACGTGCTTTCCTTATATGACTTGCTCCCTCAAAGGAGCACAGACGGAAGGGAAAGGGGTAGGGGAGGCCGCAAGCCTCTACCCCATCCTCTGTGACCTTTGGCGGCCTGCACCCCACCCAGTTTCCCAATCTGTGATGCGGAAGCCGAAGGGCTTGGATGTGAACACCGGTTTCTTTCTCCCCTGACCTCCCCAGGAGTCTGTAGCCATGAGAACGTGGTTTCTGGGGGAGGACACCTCACCACCCCCTCTGTTCCCCTTCCCGACTCCCCTCCCCTTCCACTCTTGACCTGGCCCAGCAGTTCAGAGAGCTACAAGGAGCCTTGAGACTTTGGGGAGCCCGCTGGCTTCCAGAAGGGAGGTCTGACTAACTCCTGGAAATGTCTAACTCCCTTGACCGATGAGCTCAATGAGGCCGGGGGGATGAGGGGGACCTGTTTGTGTTGGTGGGTCACAGAAGAATCCCTGGTTTTGGAATGGGCTCCCTTCCATTTTCCACATTAAGAGTGGCAGGGCAAGGGGTCCTGGAGCTCAGGCAGTGGGCCTGCAGAAGGGTGGGGGTGTACCTGGGAGAGGGACGGAGTTGGGGTGTGTCCTGCAACTCAGTACCGCAGCTCCACCCCCTCCTGCACCACTGTCTGATGGGGTAAGAGGGTACGAGAAAGCAGGAAGCTACCGGGACCGCAGCTGCTCCCACTTCCTGCTTCAGCCCCGGAAAAGAGGAAGGCCCCAGTGCAGAAAGCACATGCTCCTCCCCACTGAGGATGGGTGGGGGCTGGGCGGTCAGGGGTGGATATATCTCCTCTCCCTGATCCCCTCTCCCCCAAACACACACTTAACTTTGCTCCCAGGTGAGGGGAGAGGCTGTGGGTGAGACGGTGCGGAAGGAGAAAAGTGAGATCCAGGAAGATGAGGCCCAGGGGCCGGGCAGAAATTCTGCGCTACTCCCTTGAGGCTCAGAGAGCCCAAGCCATTTCCTTAAGGTCACACAGCCTGGAGCCCAGGTGGTCTCACTCCAGAGCTCATCTGGAAGGAGAGGGCTCCTGTGAAGTCCCCAGGCACCCCGGGTCCTAGCCTCCCAGTACATGGAAGATCAGCAGCAGGAGGCAACAGTCCAGAGAGAGTAAGGTCGCTGCCAGGGTCACAGAGGGACCCTGTGGCAGGGCAAGGACTTCGGTGCTGATATTCCAGTGTCTCAGAGGAAGCTGTGGGCAGAAGTCTGACTACTTTTACCATTTTTCCAAAATCTTTTCAAAAGGGACTGGGGAAGTCATGCCACAAACATTAACAGACCATTTATTTTCTATTAACAGAATTCTTCCTACCTCCTGTTCCTGGCATAGTATCTTTGTGATGTATATTTCAACGGATTACAGTATATTCTTTTGCTTATCTCTTCCCAAGACACAGAACTTCCCTTTTCCTTGAGATGTAGATTAAGCCTTTCTTTAACTAAGACACAGATCTTCCCTTCCAATCACCAGCCTAAGAATTGTGGAACCCACCTATAACCTACAAGCCCCCGCCCCACATGTCCCGCCTCTTTGGGCCAGACCAATGGAAAATCTTTTCACTAAATGTTGTCTGTCAATCTCAAAAACAAATAAAAGGAACCTCTGTACATGATCACCCCGAGAAAAGGCATGTATGCCTCTTCTCCGGGCCTAGGTCACTCACAGTTGGCTTGGAAATAAACCGCATTAATTATTAATTATTAATTTTACAGTTGGTTACTTTTTTCCGTCGACAAAGCCATAGGATGAAGGGAAAGCAGCCCCTCTGGAAGCGTCTCTACCCCACCCCACCTGGTACCTTGGCGCCAAGGCGTAGCTGGTCGATGGTGTTCTCGGCCTCCGCGTACTTGGTGAGGAGCTTGTGGTAGTCTTCCTGAAGGAAAGAGAGAGCAGCGTGGTCATGTCAGGTACACGGCACACTTGTCCTTGCTCTGAGAGCCCTGGCAGGCAAACTGCCCCCCACAGGGGCCTCTGAGCCCTCGGAGTGAGTGTGCTCCTTGGTGGGAGCCGAGCAGACACTGTCAGACACATGCGGTGCAGGCCCCGGAGTGCAAATTCTGCTCTCAGTGGCACAGGACAGCTCCTCGGCAGCCCCGAGCAAGGCGGGCCTGAGGCCTCCGCCGACTCACCTGGATGCGTGACCCCCACACCTGCTCCATTTGTTCAAGTTCCCTGCCGTCCGTCAGCTCTGGGGCAAGGCCCTTAGCCCTCCCACTGCACCACTCCCAGGGCTTCAGTTCTTTGTACTTAATAAGTATTTTTACTTTTTTCAGTTTTTCTATATGGTACATGCACTTGTCAGAGAGAGGCAGAGAGGGCGGGGAGTGGGGAGGGAAGTGAGAAACCACCCTCGGTGGGAGGGCCACACTGCAATCCCTTCTCTTCCAGTCTCTTCTCGGGATTTTGGGCATGCACGCACACGTGCCCTGCGTGACTCTCAAGCTGCCGAGTCCAGGACTTGAACTGTACAATAGGCTATGTGGAATCCGGCTGCCTTAACCACCACACCATCTTCTGGCCCCTTAGTAAGTATTTTTAAGGTTTATTCACTCATTTATTTCTTCTATAAGTGAGAGAGAGAGAGATAGCACCCTCAACAGGATTTTGCTGCTACCATCCATCTCTGGCCTCAGCCAGCCCTGGATCACGGCCGCATACACATGGAGGTGTCCAGAAATGAACCCAGAACCTTCCCATGTGAGTCTGCCTTGCAAAGGGTCATGTTCCTCACTGCACCATGGTCTGACCCCCAGTAAATAGTTTCTTGGTTTTTTAAAAGAATTATTTTTTACTAAATTTTATTTACTTATTATTATTATTATTAAATTTGCTATGGAACATGTGCAGTCACTAGAGAGAGAGAGAGAAAGTGAGAAAGCAAGCCTCCATGTCAGGGATTCGAACCATTGTTGGCCATGTCCAGTGCCCTTAACTACCACGTTTCTGGTAGTTAATGGTTGCTGTTGGCTCCGAGTAGTTTTTAATGACTGGCTGAATTAATCATTCCAGACTTTCTTGGTAGAAAAACGAAAGACTCAGAAAAATAATGTGACTGAATGTATACAAGAAAATGAAATTTAAAAAATGTGGGAAAAAAAACCTGAAAAAAAGAAATCACAGTTCCATCTCCTCAGCGACTTGCCTTAAGAGACCTGAAGAGCACCACTAACACGAGTCACTATAGAGAAAAAGCAAAAGCAAGTTCCGTCGGTCCCCTTTGAAGGATGTGAGGAAACGGGCTCCTTTCTGAAGACGGGTAATGAACAGAATCGAACATTTCTCCAGTGTTTCTCGTCGGAGCAAGACCTTCGGAACCAGAGTGGATGAGAGAAATTGTACTTTCTCGAGGATTTTCAGCAATCGAGGCAGAAAGAACGACAGCACTCGCGTACCACCACTGTGTCACCCCACAGTAAGGACCAGGTCAAGGCCATGCCCACTAGGGTTGCTAACACCCCAGCCAACCCTCAGGCACCCAGCCTCCCGAAGGCAGTGGCAGGCGGACCACTGATCCAGAAACCCTCCCTGCCAGGGGGCTCGTGTCTACACAGAAAATAGTCACAGACTCAACAAGATAACAAGGAAGAGACGAGAGCGGGAGCGAAGACTTACAGACTGAAAAAGATTTGGAAAAAGAAAGTAAAAACAACCACCACAACAACAAAATGAAAGAAAAGGAAGGAAGGGAAAGAGTGAGAAGAGACCCGAGAGGCACGCTGACCATGCAACATGTGGGCAGGCTGGGGTCCTGACGGAACAAACGGAATCGAACTCCTGCACTGAAACACACGGCCAGGTCGGAATGCTGACGATATTTGATACGACCAAGGAACCGCTGTGAGCTTTCAGGTGTGATAATGATGTTATGGTTTAAAATAACATCCTTGTTCTTAGGCATACAAATGCTGGAATATTTTTGGACACAACTGGATGCCTTAAATTCTGCTTCCAAACCACCCAGGCGTGTGTGTGGTGGAAGAGGTGAGGCCACAGGGGACAGAGTTGTTAGGAGCTACTACCTGGGACACTGCCTGGCAGGTACGCAGGGCCCATCACACTATTTTTTTCTCTTGCATGTCTTTGACTGTTTTCACAGCAGAAGCTGGAAAACAAACAGAAGGTCTTTGAGTACAATCACTGGGCGTTTTGAGCAGTGAACTCATGGCCCTGGCACAGCCCTCCCCCTATAAGCAGGAGGCCCCCAACCAGCCTCATCCCAGGCCAACAGGTGTCTTGGTGACACATCACAGAGGAGAGGGCCCGGCCCCTTACCTGGAGTTGGTGGACCAACTCGGTGGCTTGTTCAGGTGTCTGAAACTCTTGGGGTACCCTGGTAATGGGGTGAGCAGGAGGAGGGTCCTTGGCCAAGGCTGCTTCTCCACTGCTCAGCAGAACCTCCCGCACAATCTCAGCTGGCGACTTGAAGATCAGGGGCCTGGCAGGGCCCTGAGGTTGTCTACCATGGCTCCTGGACTTGGGGGGGCGGTAGGTCTCATCTCTGGGGAACCTTACCCGGGGCCCCACCTTGGAGAAATCAGGGAGTGGGTAGTTCAGCCTCCCTCGGCCATACTTGGAGGCCTCAGAAGAAGAGTGGCCGGCCAGAGTGGCGCCCTGCCTGGGCAGGGACCTATCCTGCAGGAGTGGCTTCGGCCGAGGATTTGGGGGGCTGACAGAGCCGGTGAATCGTGAGGGGAGCGGCTTAGGTGATATCTTCTTCCTCTGCCAGGTCTGGGGCTCGGGCTGAGTGCAGGAGAGGCTGGTGGGCTGGCTTCTCCATCTCTCCGCAGCACACTGGGGGGTTGGGGCTGGGGGTGCAGGGGAGTCCTGGAATTCCGTGGGGGTTGCCTGAGCAACCCTGCCTTCAGTTCTGTCCTCTGGGTTTAGGAGCTGGTGGCTGGAGCCCTGGGGTAAGGCTTCTCCCAGGGCAGCAGACTGGGGCACATCGGTCTCTCTCTCCCAGGTCCAATCAGGACTGTCACTGTGGCGGTCAAGGCTCACCGTCCCACTGCTCCAGGACCTTGCTGGACTGAGGTCAGCAGCCAGGTGGGCCTCAGAATGCTCTGAGAGCTTGTCTCCGCTGGCTTGTTTGCCAGAGGTCGCCCAGTCGCTGGCCTGGCCCTGCCCCAGAGCCAGGGGGCTGGCGTTTCCATTGCCCTCTGCACTGAGTCCAGCCTCGTATCCCAGCCCTGGGGAGCTCCCTCCAGTTTCCTCAAGCCCAGGACTCCCAGGGGCCTCATCTGGCTCGTCCTCGGTCATGTCCAGCCGGGGATCCTGCTGGGGGCGCCAGCTGAGAGGCAAGTTGGAGCTTTCTGGGTTGTCCACATCCTCTGCTTCCGTCTCTGGAAAGACAGGCCCTCGATTACTCAGCATACACTAGGCCGGACTCCTTGTACGTTACCCTGAGTCCCTTCAACCCTCTGGCTCGTTTCCTCTTCCCGGGGGTGGCAGGAATCCCAGGGAGCCCCACGTAGCCACGTACTTACTGGATACCTCCTCTGGCTGTCTCAAAGGCCTTTCAGACTTCAACCCCGAACCTGATTGTCCCCCCAGTGTTTCCATCTCAGCAAACGGCAACACGACCCCACCCAGGCGCAGCGCCTGAAGCCTGGCAGGCCCTTTCCATCTCCTCCCCTCAACGGCCCCTTCCCAGCCCACTCAGTCACCCGGTCCTATCACCCTTGCCTCCCACAGAGGCCCCACCTGCTTGACCTGTGCTCAAGCCCAGCATCCTTCCTGGCCTGGCCCCCTACAGTAGATGCCTAATCACCTCCTCCTCACCCTCCTCGCCTTCTGAAAACACATCCACATCTGCCTGCTGTTCCCAGGGCAAACGCAGGACCTTCGCTATGGCGCCTGCCACTCCGCCCCTCAGGCCCTCCTGATCCATCTCCACGATCCCGCTCTCCCTGCTCCAGCCCAGCCACGTGCACACCACATGCCCCCCTCTAGGGGGCTCTGCACGGCCCTCCGCCAGGGGTTTTCTCTCCCTCCCTTTGCCTAGTGAACACCTCTCTGTTCTCAGGTATGAGCTCAACTGTAGCTCATCCCGGAAGTCTCAGACCCGTCCTCTAGGTCAGCATCTCCCCTGTGGGCCCCTTCGTAGTACTGATCGCGACGCCCTTTGCCATTGTCCTGAGTGAGTGGCTCCCCACGGCATGCCACGAGGAGAGGACACTCTGGTGTGTTCACTACTGCATTTGCAGGGTAGGCGCTCAACGCTGTTTGCTGACAGAACAGAAAGAAGGCAAGGAGGGAGGGATGGAGGAAGGAAGAGATGGCGGGGAAAAGATAAAGTTTGCAAAGCTCTGAATAAATGAACAGCTGTGGGACCAGCAGATGGCGTGATGGTTAGGTCGCTGGGCTCTCACGTAGTTGACCACAGTTCGAGTCCCTAACCTGGCCGCTTGAAACACACTAGGTGTGTATGCGTGCATGCCCAAAATCCTGAGAAAATAGAGGAGAAGGGCTTGGCCATCCCCTCTGGGGGTGATTTCTCGCTTTCTGTCGTCTCTCTGGTGAGCGCACATGTCCTTTAGCAAAAATCTCTCTTTAAAAAAAAATGGATAACTGTTACAATTATTACATGGAGGTATTCAAGAAATATTCATCCATCCATTCACCCACCCATCTATCCACACATCCTTACTTTCAACCATCCGTCTACCCAGCACTAAACCATCCATCACTCACCCATCCGTCATCCAGGCAGTGTTTCCTGAGCACTTACGTCCATCTCTGGGATAGGTCCAAAGTTTCAAGACACCGTGTGGGTCAAGTCAAGTGCAGACTGCTCTGGCCAGGAGCATCTCTGTCATAACCCCGGTATTACTCTGCTCCCTTGTTCTCTTTCCCCTACCCTGACTCCTCCACATCCCACAGCTACTTAAAACCACCTTGGGCAAGTCGTTCTTGCTTACTGCAGCACACATGAAGGCCAGAGAGGTTAAGTAAGTTGTCAACAATCACACAGCGGTTCAGAGCAGTCCTGGACTTAGAAGTCAGGCCCCAGCCTGCAGCTGAGCCTGTCTCTGCACTGAGGGTCATGCAGTGGGGTGAAGGGCGTGGACTCTGAAGTCAGGGAGCCCTGAGTTCAATTTAAATCCCAGCTTCTCCTGGCCCTCACTGGGGTGGGGAGGGAGGGCACGGGGTGGGGGTTATGGGCAAGTCTGACCTCTGGCAGTTCTTGTTCAAACTTCAAGCTAGTCCCTCCTACCTGGCAGAAAGCAGTGCGTGAGAAGGAGAGAAGAACAAGTTCTGCTCAGCCCTGAGCCTGGCACAGAGTAAGGGGTCAGGCCATGGTCGCAGCTGTTACATCACAGCAGGGGTTACCATGTGACCCCGGGAAGAGCTGCCTCTGCCTTGTCAGTCCAGGGCATCTCAGTCACCATTCCCAGCTGGAGAGTGGCCGACAGCTCTGCGAGCCATCGGCGAGTGGGCAGCTGTGGGTGAGTCCCAGTTCCAGCAGATGAGGCATGTGAAACCGAGCCATGGCTCCACCCACGACCAGGCAACAACTTTTCTACCACAGAGGCCTGTGCAATTCTCAGGATCCCAAAAACCAGGACATTGCATCTATAATCCCAGTGCAATGGCTGCCATTATCAGGCTCTTGCTCGTCCCAATGGTATCATTGCTCCCACTTCACAGATGAGAAAGAAAGCAAGATTCAGAGAGAAGGGACTTGGCCAGTAACACTTAGAATCTGGTCTAAGTAAATCTTGATGCAAACAGCATCAGTGATAGCAGAAAATAAGGAATGCCAACCTTCTCATTGCTAATTGGGATCTTTTTTAAAAAAGAGTTTTTGCTATAGGGTGTGTGCACTAGCCAATAAGACAGAGACAGAGACAGTGAGAGGTAAACCGAGAAATCGCTCCCCAGGGGTATGGCCACACTGCAATCCCTTCTCTTCCATTCTCCTCCTAGGATCTTGGGCACACATGCACACGTGCCCAGTGTGAGTATCAAGCCACTGAGTCTGGGACTTGAACTGTGGTTGGCCATGTGGGAGTCCAGCAATATAACCACTATGCCACCTGCTGGGCCCCACTAATGAGGATTTAAAAAAAATAGGAAATGGGTATAACCCCTGAACTATGCAACTCAAGTCACCAAATACATTCTCACATCAGGTGTGCAAAGATGTATTAGTTAGATTCATCTCTGCATTCTTTTCATTTTATTTTTCTAAAGAATAATTTTATTCCAATTTATTTGTTATCATTATTTTTCAATCTGAACAGAGAGAGATGGAGAAAGTGAGAAAGTAAGCCACCAGGTCTGGGACTCGAACAGCTATTGGCCATGTAGGAGTCCAGCGTCTTAGACACCATGCCACCTACCGGTTGCTCTGCATTATTTATAATAGTAAAAACTAGAAACTACCTAAATGTTCTGCATTTGGAAACTGGCCCCCCAAATGACAGAGTATCCACACTGGCCTCAGGAATGACTTGTGTGAGAATATTTGATGAGCCAGAACAATGTTCGTATCTATTAAATGAACCCAAAAAGTGGAATATGGAGACTACTCTTCCATATTCATATTACGTTTGCATATTTATACATATGGCAAAGAGTGGTTATCTGAGGATGATAAATAACTTTTCATTTTACCTCTTTTTTGCTTATATTTTTGGATTTTTCTGCAGTCTTATGTAAATTTTTTTGGAGTTATCCATTTATCCTGTCAGTTTTATTAGTTTATTTGTGCAATTTTTACAAGATTAAATTACAGACTTTGCAGAATTTAGTTCAAGCTTGAACCCCCTCCTATTCCCTCCAACCCTCCAGAAGGTGGGTATTTAGGGGACACTACACCACTGTGGGGGCTGGGGGTCGGTCTCACCTTCTCCTGAAGAATCTCCTGACGCAAAATCCTGGCACCCTCCAGGCGCAAAATCCTGGCACCCTCCAGGCGGTGGATCTGGGTCCCACTCCAGGGGCGGGAGGTGCTGCTGGGCCAGGCGGAAGTCGTCCAGGATCTCAGGGCTGGTGGCATGGGGAAAGGGTCCTCCTTGACCCCAACCACACACACTACTTCTGTCCACATCCTTCCCCTCCTGGGCCCAGGCCCAGCGCCGCCGTCCAGGCCCCTTCCCCAGGCCAGGCTCAGTCCAGTGGACCTCAGTTTCTGAGCTGGCCATCAGGCCTGCCTGGAGCTTCACCTGGGCCACTTCATCTTCAGGAGACAGAGCTGACACTGGGGGTCCCAAAGTCACCGCAGGTTCCTCTCAGCACCAGACATCCTGTCTGTGGCCTGCTGGGGACACAATCAAGGGATAATATTAACCCTCGCCTCCCCTGCTTTCTTCGGGACAAGGAGTTACCAGCAGACCTCTGGAATCAGCCCTGCTTTAACTGCTGGCTTCCTGAAGCTGTGTGACCTCGGGCAAGTCACCCTACCTTCACTTTCTTCATCAGCAAAACTGGGACCATAATTCTCTCCACCTGGGGTTTGCAAATAACCTGAGACACAGGATGAGGAGCCCGGCAAGCAGGCCACTGGCTCACAGATGTCTGAAGCGTGCTATCATTACGGCATACGCGACTTCACACATGGGCATGGGCACAGGCCTGCCCACAGGAGGGCCGACAGCCCCGGAGGAAGTGGACAGACACTCAGGCACCTGCAAAGCCAGGCGAGAAGCGATGGAGAGGTGCAGAGGATGGCGAACGGGTGGGAAGGGGCTCCTCCCCATGCAGAAGCCACTTCTGGGACCCTTCTCTGATCTTTCTCAGGGAAGAATGCAGCTTAGAAGGAGGACAGTGGTGAAAAGAACATCCCAGGACCCAAATCATTGCAAACAGGGACTTGAAACAAAGACATCCCACACGTGTTCACAACAACTCTGCTCACCATCGCCAAAACGGAACAACCCAGGTGCCCAGCCGCTGAATGGCTAACCCATGTGTGGTGCCTGTGTGCCATGTAATAGCACTGGGCCATAAAAAGAAATGAAGAGAAAAAAGGAATGAAGGCCTGACACAGGCCACAATGTGGCTGGACCTCAAAAGCATCCTACGTTGATTCCATGCATATAAAATACCCAGGAGAGGTAACACAGAGAGAGAGCGCAGACTGGTGGAGGTCAGGCGCTGGGGGAGAGAGAAAGAGACAGGGAGGGGCTGGGGAAGGGCAGAGTGGGCACAGGGTTCCCTTTCCGGGTGGTGGAAATGCCTAGAATTAGAGCTGGTGAATGCACACACTGTGAATGTACTAAATGCCACTGAATCGCCTATTTTAAAGTGGTTCGTTTTCCGTTATGTGAATTTCACCTTCATTTATAAAATAGGCTTTCCAGGCAAGAAGACTTGTGAGTTTAAAGGTCTAAGGGACAGGAAGGGGGGATGCCAGGTGCCTTTCAGGCCATGGCGTGGTTTGTTGTGTGGTATGCGGATGGGCGGGGGTGACGTCAGCAGCAGGGAGTGTGGGAAGGGCAGGGGGTGGCCAGACCCAGGAGGGCCTCTCAGGTCCTGTTCAGGTGTGTGATGCAGCTCCCCAGCTCAGAGGACTCAATCTGTGGTTCATCTGATAAGTCTCCCTCTGGCCGCTCCAGGCAGATGAACAAGGACTGCAGAGGGGCCCTGGGAGGCTGCAGCAGAGGGAGGGGAGCTGCAGAAGGCTCCTTCCTGCCTTCTTTCTATCTTCCGTCCTTTGCCCTTAGCCCTCGTCTCTTCTGCCTCCTTCTTTCCCACCCTTCTGCTATCTCCCCCCCTCCCCCGCCATATGCCTCCTATGTACCAAGCACTGTGCCCGGCTCAGGAAACAGGACAGCAATGGGCAGCGTCCCGCCCAGGGTACGCCCAGTCACAGAGCTTTCAACGAACTGCAGCATGTCAGCATGGCAGGGAACTGGGTCAGCTCCTACAAAGGTCTTCGTCTAGGGGTGGAAACTGAGGCACGGAGAGTGCAAGCATCTTGCCCAAAGCCACACATGGGTCGCGGTAAGGCTGGAGTGCCAGTCAACCTTCAGGCTCACGATCTCAGCTCTGCCTTCCCTGCTGTGGCCAAGTGGAGCATAACCCCAGGCCTCCCGAGACAGAGCGACTGTGTTTGTGCCGTTAGCCTCGTGAGCACTTGGATCCTGGTCAGAAGCCTTGATTTGTGTGGCCAGGAAAGTCAGCAGGCAGCTATTTCTGGATGCAAAGTTTCCCAGGGAACGGCGCAGCTTGAGAAAGGCTGACTTGTCAAGGGCTGGGAAGGGCCAGGGAATAGCATCCTACCCCTCGCTGTAACCCCTGCTATACGGGCTCAAGGGCTCCTCTTCGGCCCCAGACTTCTCTCTGCACCCCCAATACAGAGCCCAGAACTTTCTCAGGATCACCTTGTGTTCCGTGAGGGCCCCATGGCCCCCTCCACAGCTCCGGGGTGGGCCCCCGCTGTGCCTCCTCCCTAAAAGCTCCACCTGCATGCTCTCGACAGGCATGTAAGGTGGGTTTTCAGAAAACTCCTTTTCAGATGACAAAACTGCAGCTCAGCATGGCATAATCTCTCAGCCAAGTCACCCAGCTGGCTAGTGCCAGAGCCAAACATGCCACTGTCAATTTTGGCACAGCAAGCTCCAAAATTGTTTTAAAATCGCATCACCCAACAGAAAAAATACATTGCTCACATATCAATATATAGACATAATTTATAATTTTAGATGCATGTAGTCTCAGGGTAATACATTACATGCGTTAGAAAGAATTTCTTTTTTCTTTTTTTTTCTTTTTTTTTTTTTTTTCTTTTTTGCTATAGGGCACATGTGCTCCCTGAAGGGAGAGAGAAAAGAAATGTGAGAAATCACCCCCCAGGGGGATGGCCATACCACAATCCCTTCTCCTCCATTCTCCTCTTGGGATTTCGGGCACACACGCACATGCCCAGCGTGAGTTTCAAGCTGCCAGGTCTGGGATTCAAATCACATAGTCGGCCATGTGGGATCCAGCACCTTAACCTCCATGCCACCAGCTGGCCCCCAAAGTGAATTTTTAAAGACACGTGACAGAAAATAAGGATCTTAGGGCCAGCTGCAGTGGCACAGCAGTAACACCACACTGAGATACTGACCCATGTGGGTGGGACCCAGGTCTCCTGTCCTGACAGGCACACATGCATGCCTGTGACCTAGCTGTTAGACTGGGATGGGTTATAATATGATGATCCTGTTGGGGGTGCTGCCCCCCCTTATAATAAACTTTAAAATAAAATAAAGTCTTTTTTTTTTTTAAGACTTTTGCTATAGGGTGCGTGCTCTCGCTGGAGAGACACAGTCAGACAGAAAGCTAGAAATCAACCTCCCCTGCCCCGAGGGATGGTCACGCCACAATCCCTTCTCCTCCATTCTCCTCTCAGGATTTTGGGTACAAACGCACACATATCTGGCATGGGTTTTAAGCTGCTGCGTCTGGGACTTGACCTGCTGACAGCCACATGGGAGTCCAGTGCCTTAGCCAGTATGCCACCTGCTGGCCCCTAAGTAGAAGTTCTAATTCTTGCTTACCACGCCCTCTGCAGGGCCAATGCCACTTGAAAATCCCTACCATCCATTTTAAGCTTAGTCTAAGAATCCTTTAAGTATGCAGATTCAGGGGTCAACCCCAGAGAGCCTGACTCAGGGGCTCTGGATGGGGCCTGGGCATGTGCATTTTACACAGGCTTCAGGCAGGGCCTCCTCAGCCCCACGTTACGCAGGTGTAGGAGGTGTGGTGGTTTAGCCGTTGCTGTTTCTTCTCTGAAACCTCTGCTGAGGCAGGGGCCGAGCAAACATGCGGTTTTTGATTTTGTAGAGGGCTTTATTTCTAGCCCTGCCACAGAGCAGCCTGCCCAATCACAGAGGCCTCTGGGGCACAAAGAGGAACATCCTGTCTTCTGGGATGACTCAGTCACGGCAGAAATCTCCCTGCGACCAGGAGAGGCCGCACATCAGAAATCTTCCTGCGGCCAGGGGAGGCCGCACGTCAGAGGCAGCTGCGGTTGATGGCCAGAGTGTTGCACTTGCCCCTGTCCCCACCAGGCTCCTGAACCTGAGAGCTTGTCCTGAGAAAGGCCTCCGTCTGCCATGCAAGTCCTGGCCCTCAGTGCCATGGAACTGGGCTCGGCCAGTCAGTTAGGCAGTCAACAAATACATGTTAGTGCCAATCACGGGCCAGCCTCAGGCTGGACGATGCTGCAGCAGAGAAGCAGCTGACCAGGTTCAGGTTTGGCAGCGGCTGAACTTGAACCTTCCTCATTGCAACAAGGTGAAAACTCCGCTGCCTGCTCTGGCACCCGCAAAGCTGTAGTGTGCCCTCCAAGGGCCTGCTGGGAGACAGGGGGCGAGGCTAAATGAAGTTCGAGGTTCCTTGTTGACTGGGCTCCTGGGGACCCATCTCAGAACTGTCAACATCCCCCTTTCCCCAAGGTCACATTTCAAAGTACCGAAGTCAGGTACCTGAGCACCCCGTAGGTGCAAATTAACTAAAAGCGAAACTCTGCTTCCTATAATATGCTGGGCAACATGTAAGACCCAGCAATACAGAAAAGAGTAGAAAGACTCCAAAATGACCAACAGCAGTGGGTTACAGAGGGCTACTGAGGATGGAGGCTTTAAAGGGGAGGGCATCCCAGGCAGAGGGAATGGCATAGGCCATGGCATGGCGGTCTCAAAGGATGATCCAAACTTGAAGGAGACTATGAGGAAGTCTTCATGGGGCAGAAGAGCTGCTGACAGCCAGTGAGGTTTGGGGAAGGCCTCAGCCACAGTCACAGAAGCTGGGGGTGGGGGGTGGCTGCAAGAGGGGCAGCCCCTTTAGGACTAAGTCCCCCAAGGCTTGAACTGCTGGGCTCAGGGTCCCTGCCAACCCTGGAGGAGAAATCGGCCTTCCCAAAGGAGTTCCAAGAGACACCTCCCACGTCGCTGCCCTGCCCTGGCTCTGTCAAAGGTCTAACAGAGCCCTGTGGTCTCTTCAGTCCCTGGGTGGGCCAGGCTCCTCTTGGAGCCCACCATCCGTAGGGCTTCTCTGCCCCTTCACTCTGAAACCTCAGGGTCTTTCCTTTATGGCTCAGGCACTCAGACCCACCCAGACGCCTGGGTCCTCCTTTGCTGCAGCAATGTAGCCCTCCACTACCCCCCTATGCTCTCTGAAGCCCCCAGCCAGGGCTTTCCGGGGCACCCCCCTGCTCCTGCCCCTGCCCTGACATCTCCCCGATGAGGACACCGAGGCGCAGAGAAGTTAGGAGCTCTTGCAAGACCTTGCGGCCAGGAAGTGTGGCCGGAGATGCAAAGCTGGGACAGTCTCAAACTCTGAAACCAAGACTTGAGGGGGTAGGGAGGAGGGGAAAGACGCCCCTCCTTTGTGTAGCTGAACTCCCCCAAGAAAGCTGGGCTGATGGGCCCAGCCACCCCCAATCTCCTCCGTGAACTGACAGAGTACAGACCTGCCAGCCGTGTAAAAACTAGTCCTACAGGGAGGCGCGACTCCCCGCAGCCCGCCCAGCTCACCCTAGCAGCAGGAGAAACGGTGCCCAGCTCTTGGCGAGTCTGGGCTGGCCACCTGAACCGCTGTGCTGACCCGTCGGCCCTCAGAACATCCCTGGCTCCTCGCCTTGGTCCTTATGGGACAGAAGGGACCGTTTCCTTGGAGGGGACCCTCCTGCAGCCTCCTGGCCTGCTTCCCATCCATGCACGCTCTCTGAGGCCCCTCGGTTAGCAACCAAAGGCAAAAAGTCTCTGTGGAGAGTTGAGGATACCCCAGGGACAGGGAGGGACCAGCGCTGGTCCAAGTTCAGAGTTCAGAAACAGAGCTGAGCCAGAAACCCCGCATCCTGAGACTTGACGAAATCCCTCTAAAACCCACCCCTGCGGGGCTGAGCTCCTTTACCCCTACGCAGGGACTGAAGTGACACAGCTGCCAGATCTGCAACTTCCTGGCTGGGCTGGTCCCGTTGCCTGGGAGAGTCTGTGACTGGCCCTTCCCGAAGGAAGCTATCCAGGCCCCTCGGTTCAGTCCCTTACCTCTCTCGGGCTCCACCACCATCCTGGCGGCCTGGGCTCAGGGGAGCCGCCTGGGAGGTCTTTGTTCCAAACCTGGGCAGCCCCCAGCCTCCATCGCACCCTGGCCCGCCTCCAGGCCTCTCTGCCAACCCGCGCTGCTGCGGCTCACAGACCAGCATCGCTCCCCACCTCTCCCCGCCCCTGCAGCGGCTGGCCTGGCCTGGCAGGAAGCGCAGAGCCTGATTTCCTACAAGTGTTTGTCAGAGGGAGGGGGTTCGTCTTCGCTCAGAACAAGAGACCGAGGAACTTAACCCCTTGCAGGCCTCCACTGTCTACACTGCCTGGGAAAGGACGCAGGGAAACGCCTCACATCTTGGGCTTGGGACCATCTCAGTCTCAATCCTCGAGGCACAGGCTGGGAGCCTGAAGCCCAGAGAAGGTCGGAGGCTTGGCCAAGGTTACACAGCATGCTGGCTGGGAGGGGGCCTTTGCTGCAGCTCTGGGAGGGGCTTCCTACCTCCTACCCTCTAGCCCTCTGCAACCACACGCGGCATGACCTCGGCCCATGAGCTCTCCCTTCCTAGGCCTGGGTGAGTATCTGCGTTGTGGGAGTCCAGACTCGATGCTCGCTCAAGCCTGTCCAGCTCTGTCTCTCTGTCCTTCCTGCCTAAATGCAACCGCGGTCTCAGAGAGAGGCAACATTCTCATCTCCCCGACCTGCCTCGCCCTGCAGCGGGACTGGAGGCAGTGAGATTTCAGGTGAGTCTCTCTGGCTGTAAGTACCCTCCCAGGGCTCACCAGGGGCTGCGGAGAGAGTCATCCCTAAGGTCAAGCCGCCTTTCCCCAACCCCCACACTGGCCTACTCCTTCCGCGGACGGATGCTCACTAAGCTCCTGTGTGGCGGGTGCTTCTCAAGGTGCCTGGAGTCTGGCAGTGCAGAGGCAGCCCGAGCCCCTGCTGCACCCCAGGGAGAGATGCAGACAGTAAGAGGTGGGGTGGCGACCCATGACCCAGGCTGCTCTGGGCAGTACTGATGCGGGGGGCTCAGCCTCTGGGCACCCACGATCTGACGTGGCCCAGGCGAGCGGGACGCGTGGTCCTGGGCGAGAACTCGTGAGAGTAACAGGCTGGGGGTGGTCAGGAAGGCCTCTGTGTGGAAGTGACATGCAGACGAAGGAATGGAAGAGGCAGCAAGCGCAAGCCCCAGGAAGGGTCGCAGCTGAGCATTCTGGGAGCGCACGGGCAGAGGCCCGGGGCAGGGTGCCCGAGGTGGGCTTCCCCTGAGGGCGCAAGGTTGTGCGCTCAGGGCAGAGCGAGCAAGCAGGCGGGGCAGGAGCTGCGATGGGGGCACAGCTTCCGGCACACACACACACACACACACACACACACACACACGGGCTCCCCACTCTTGATCCAGCTGAATCAGGATACTGAGGAGCAGGAAAAGGTCAGCCCTCTGCAATGCCCTCGGGTGAGGCTAACGATCAGCCAAATTTGGGAGTCACCCCCACAAGAGGTAAAATTGACTTTTAGAGCCAGTGTGGACTTGGATTCAAATCCCAGTCTC